>JARTUT010000436.1:0-2500000 GCA_030674115.1 Micraspis discolor
AAAAATTTTCGGGAAAAATTACAATCTCGTTATATCTTTAGAACAGTTGATTTCATGTGCAATCTAGATCATGACTTCAGTAGAAGACCTATTGAAGACGATAACTTGACATACGGTTATCACCTACACTTCAGGGATTCCGAATGGTGAGGCGAAAAATATTAAACTCGCTTTATTTGCAGAACAGTTGATTTCATAGGCGATCTAGTTCATGAGTTCTGTGGAAGACCAATTGAAAACAGTAAATTGACATACGGCAATAACCTACTCCTCAGGTATTTCGAATGGTGAAGCACAAAATATTTATTTTGCTATTTCTCTAGAGCAGTAGATTTCATAGTTGATCTTGTTTATTAGTTTTGTATTACCTATTGAAAACGATAAATTGAAATACGGCTATCAGCTAATCCTCGGGGATTTTGAATGGAAGAGCGCAAAATATTAATTTTGCTATTTCTCTTGAGCAGTAGATTACATAGTCGATCTTGTTCATTAGTTCTATATTACCTATTGAAAACGATAAATTGACATACGGCAATCATCTACTCCTCAGGGATTTTGGATGGTAAGGCGAAAAATATTAAACTCGCTTTATTTTCAGAACAGTTGATATCATAGGCGAACTAGTTCATGAGTGCTGTAGAAGAACTATTGAAAACGATAAATTGATATACAGCAATCACATACTCCTCAGGGATTTCGAATGGTGAGGCAAAAAATATTAAACTCGCTTTATTTTCAGAACAGTTGATCTCATAGGCGATCTAGTTCATGAGTTCTGTGGAAGACCAATAGAAAACAGTAAATTGACAAACGGCAATAACCTACTCCTCAGGGATTTCGAAAGGTGAAGCGCAAAATATATATTTTGCTATTTTTCTATAGCTGTAGATCTCATAGTTGATCCTGTTCATTAGTTCTATATTACCTATTGAAAACGATAAATTGACATACGGCACTCAGCTACTCCTCAGGGATTTCGAATGGTAACTCGAATAATATTAATCTTGCTATATCTCTGAACAGTAGATTTAACAGTCGATCTTGTTCATGAGTTCTGTAAGACCTATTGAAAACGATTAATTGACATACGGCATCCACCTACTTCTCAGGGATTTCGAATGGTGAGGCGAAAAATAATAAACTCGCTTTGTTTTCAGAACAGTTGATTTCATAGGCGATCTAGTTCAAGAGTTCTGTGGAAGACCTATTGAAAACAGTAAATGGACATACGACAATTACTTAATCCTCGGGGATTTCGAATGGTAAAGCGCAAAATATTAATTTTGCTATTTCTCTTGAGCAGTAGATTTCATAGTCGATTCTTTTCATTAATTCTGTATTATCTATTGAAAACGATAAATTGACATACGGCAAACACCTACTCATCAGGGATTTTGAATGGTAAGGTAAAAAATATTAAACTCGCTTTATTTTCAGAACAGTTGATTTCATAGGCAATCTAGGTCATGAGTTCTGTGGAAGACCAATTGAAAACAGTAAATTGACATACGGTAATCATCTTTTCCTCAATAATTTCGATTGGTAAGGCGAAAAATATTAAACTTAATTAATGTGGTTCATTAGTTCTGTATTACCTTTTGAAAACGATTAATTGACATACGGCATTCACCTACTTCTCAGGTATTTCGAATGGTAATGCGAAAAATATTAAGCTCACTTTATTTTCAGAACACTTGAGTTCATAGGCGATCTAGGTCATGAGTGCTGTAAAAGAACTATTGAAAACGATAAATTGACATACAGCAATCACATACTCCTCAGGGATTTCAGATGGTAAGGCGAAAAATATAAATCTCGCTTTATTTTCAGAACAATTGATTTCATAGGCGATCTAGTTCATGAGTTTTGTGGAAGACCAATTGAAAACAGTAAATTGACATACGGCAATAACCTACTCCTCACGGATTTCGAATGTCGAAGCGCAAAATATTTATTCTGCTATTTCTCTAGAGCAGTAGATTTCATAGTTGATCTTGTTCATTAATTATGTATTACTTATTGAAAACGATAAATTGACATATGGCAATCAGTTATTCCTCGGAGATTTGGAATGGTAAAGCGCATAATATTAATTTTGCTATTTCTCTTGAGCAGTACATTTCATAGTCGATCTTGTTCATTAGTTCTGTATTACCTATTGAAAACGAATTATTGACATTCGGCATTCACCTACTTCTCAGGGATTTCGAATGGTAATGCGAAAAATATTAAGCTCACTTTATTTTCCGAACAGTTGAGTTCATAGGCGATCTAGTTCATGAGTGCTGTAGAAGAAATATTGAAAACGATGAATTAACATACAGCAAACACATACTCCTCAGAGATTTCGAATGGTAATGCGCAAAATATCAATTTTGCTATTTCTCTTGAGCAGTAGATTTTATAGTCGATCCTGTTCATGAGTTCTGTAAGACCTATTGAAAATGATTAATTGACATGCAATATTCACCTACTTCTCAGGAATTTCGAATGGTAATGCGAAAAATATTTGGCTCACTTTATTTTCACAACAGTTGAGTTCATATGCGATCTAGTGCATGAGTTCTGTAGAAGAACTATTGAAAACGATAAATTGACATACATTAATAACTACTCCTCAGGGATTTCGAATGGTAAGGCTAAAAATATTGAACTCGCTTTATTTTCAGAATAGTTGATCTCATAGGCGATCTAGTTCATGAGTTCTGTGGAAGACCAATTGAAAACATTAAATTGACATACGGCAATCACCTATTCCTAGTGGATCTCGAATTGTATAGCGCAAAACATTAATTTTGCTATTTCTCTCGAGCAGTAGATTTCATAATCGATTATTTTCATTAGTTCTGTATCACCTATTGAAAACAATAAATTGACATACGGCAATCACCTACTTCTCAGGGATTTTGAATGGTAAGGCGAAAATATTAAACTCGCTTTATTTTCAGAACTGTTGATTTCATAGGCGATCTAGTTCATGAGTTCTGTGTGAGACCAATTGAAAACAGATAATTGAAATACGGCAATAACCTACTCCTCAGGTATTTCGAATGGTGAAGCGCAAAATATTTATTTTGCTATTTCTCTAGAGCAGTATATTTCATAGTTGATCTTGATCATAAGTTCCATATTACCTATTGAAAACGATAAATTGACATACGACACTCAGCTACTCCTCGGGGATTTTGAATGGTAAGGCGAAAAATATTAATCTTGCTATATCTCCGAACAGTAGATTTTATAGTCGATTTTGTTCATGAGTTCTGTAAGACATATTGAAAACGATTAATTGACATACGGCATTCACCTACTTTTCAGGGATTTTCGAATGGTAAGGCGAAAAATATTAAACTCGCTTTATTTTCAGAACATTTGATTTCATAGGCGATCTTGTTCATGAGTTCGGTGGAAGACCTATTGAACACAGTAAATGGACATACGGCAATAACTTATTCCTCGGGGATTTCGAATGGTGAAGCGCAAAATATTAATTTTGCTATTTCTCTTGAGCAATAGATTTCATAGTCGATCTTGGTCATTAGTTCTGTATTACCTATTGATTACGATAAATTGACATAAGGCAATCACCTACTCCTCAGGGATTTTGAAAGGTAAGGCGAAAAAAATTAAACTCGCTTTATTTTCAGAACAGTTGAGTTCATAGGCGATCTAGGTCATGAGTTCTGTGGAAGACCTATTGAAAACAGTAAACGGACATACGACAATAACCTACTCCTCGGGGATTTCGAATGGTAAAGCGCAAAATATTAAGTTTGCTATTTCTCTTCAGCAATAGATTTCATAGTTGATCTTGTTCATTAGTTCTGTACTACCTATCGAAAACGATAAATTGACATTCGGCAATCACCTACTCCTCAGGGATCTTGAATGGTAAGGCGAAAAATATTGAACTCGCTTTATTTTCAGAACAGTTGATTTCATAGGCGATCTAGTTCATGAGTTCTGTGGAAGACCAATTGAAAACAGCAAATTGACATACGGCAATAACCTTCTCCTCAGGTATTTCGAATGGTGAAGCGCAAGATATTTATTTTGCTATTTATCTAGAGCAGTAGATTTCATAGTTGATCTTGTTCATTAGTTCTGTATTATCTATTGAAAGCGATTGAAAAAAATGAAAAAAATAAAAAAAATTTTAGGGGAAAAAAGTTTTGTAGGAGAAAATTTTTTGTGAAAACTGTTTCTCAGAAAAAATATTTTTCGAGAAAAAAATTTTCGAAAAAAAAAAATTTCGAGGTAAAAAATTTTTTAGGAGAAAAATATTTCAGGAAAAAAATTTTCAAGGAAGAAAATATCTCAGGAAAAAAAATTTTTCGGAAAAAAATTTTCGGAAAAAAATTTTTCGGAAGAAAATTTTACGGAAAAAATTTTTCAGGAAAAATGTTTTTCAGGAAAAAAATTTTCAGGAAAAAAATTTTTCGAGAAAAAATTTTCCGAGAAAAAATTCTTCGAAAAAAAAAATTTCACGGAAAAAAATTTTTCAGGAGAAAATTTTTCGGGTGAAAAATATTTTGGAGAAAAATATTTTCGGGAATAAAAAATTGTCGGGAAAAATATCAATCTCGTTATATCTTTAGAACAGTTGATTTCATGTGCGATCTAGATCATGACTTCAGTAGAAGACCTATTGAAGACGATAAATTGACATACGGTTATCACCTACACTTCAGGGATTCCGAATGGTGAGGCAAAAATTATTAAACTCGCTTTATTTTCAGAACAGTTGAATTCATAGACGATCTAGTTCATGAGTTCTGTGGAAAACCAATTGAAAACAGTGAATTGACATACGGCAATAACCTACTCCTCAGGTATTTCGAATGGTGGAGCACATAATATTTATTTTGCTATTTCTCTAGAGCAGTAGATTTCATAGTTGATCTTGTTTATTAGTTCTGTATAACCTATTGAAAACGATAAATTGACATACGGCAATCAGCTAATCCTCGGGGACTTCGAATGGTAAAGCGCAAAATATTGATCTTGTTATTTCTCTTGAGCAGTGGATGACATAGTCAATCTTGTTCATTGGTTCTGTATTTCCTATTTAAAACGATGAATTGACTTACGGCAATCATCTACTCCTCAGGGATTTTGAATGGTGAGGCGAAGAATATTAAACTCGCTTTATTTTCAGAACAGATGATTTCATAGGCGAACTAGTTCATGAGTGCTGTAGAAGAACTATTGAAAACGATAAATTGACATACAGCAATCACATACTCCTCAGGGATTTCGAATGGTAAGGCGAAAAATATTAAACTCGCTTTATTTTCAGAATAGTTGATTTCATAGGTGATCTAGTTCATGAGTTCTGTGGAAGACCAATTGAAAACAGTAAAATGACAAACGGCAATAACCTACTCCTCAGGGATTTGGAATGGTGAAGCGCAAAATATTTATTTTGCTATTTCTCTAGAGAAGAAGATTTCATAGTTGATCTTGTTCATTAGTTCTGTATTACCTATCGAATGCGATTAATTGACATACGGCATTCACCTAATCCTCAGGGATTTCGAATGGTAATGCGAAAAATATTGAGCTCACATTATTTTCAGAACAGTTGAGTTCATAAGCCTTTTAGTTCATGAGTGCTGTAGAAGAACTATTGAAAACGATGAATTGACATACAGCAATCACATACTCCTCAGGGATTTCGAATGGTAAGGCGAAAAATATTAAACTCGCTTCATTTTCAGAACAGTTGATTTCATGAGCGATTTAGTTCATGAGTTCTGTGGAAGACCAATTGAAAACAGTAAATTGACATACGGCAATAAACTACTCCTCAGGTATTCCGAATGGTGAAGCGCAAAATATTTATTTTGCTATTTCTCTAGTGCAGTAGATTTCATATTTGATCTTGTTCATTAGTTCTGTATTACCTATTGAAAACGATAAATTGACATACGGCAATCAGCTAATCCTCGGAGATTTCGAATTTTGAAGCGCAAAATATTAATTTTGCTATTTCTCTTGAGCAGTATATTTAATAGTTGATCTTGTTCATGAGTTCTGTATTACCTATTGAAAACGATGAATTGACATACGGCAATCACCTACTCCTCAGGGATTCTGAATTGTATTGCGAAAAATATTAAACTCGCTTTATTTTCAGAACAGTTGATTTCATAGTCGATCTAGTTCATGAGTTCTGTGGAAGACCAATTGAAAACAGTAAATTTGCATACGACAATAACCTACTCCACAAGGATTTCGAATAGTGAAGCGCAAAATATTTATTTTGCTATTTCCCTTGAGCAGTATATTTCTGATCTTGTTCATTAGATCTGTATTTCCTATTGAAAAAGATGAATTGACTTACGGCAATCACCTACTCCTCAGGGATTTCGAATGGTAAGGCGAAGAATATTAAACTCTTTTTATTTTCAGAACAGTTGATTTCATAGGCGATCTAGTTCAAGAGTTCTGTATTAGAACTATTGAAAACGATAAATTGACATACAGCAATCACCTACTCCTCATTGATTTTTAGAGGTGGGGCGAAAATTATTAAACCCGCGCTATTTTCAGATAAGTTGATTTCATATCGGATCTAAATCACGAGTTCTGTGGAAGACCAATTGGAAACAGTAAATCGACATACGGCAATAACCTACTCCACAGGTATTTCGAATGGTGAAGCGCAAAATATTTATTTTGCTATTTCTCTAGAACAGTAGATCTCATAGTTGATCTTGTTCATTTATTCTGTATTACCTATTGAAAACGATAAATTGACATACGGCAATCAGCTAATCCTCGGAGATTTCGAATGGTAAAGCGCAAAATATTAATTTTGCTATTTCTATTGAGCAGTAGATTTCATAGTCGATCGTGTTCATTAGTTCTGTATTACCTATTGAAAACGATTAATTGACATACGGCAATCACCTTCTCCTCAGGGATTCTGAATGGTGAGGCGAAAAATATTAAACACGCTTTATTTTCAGAACAGATGATTTCATAGGCGAACTAGTTCATGAGTGCTGTAGAAGAACTATTGAAAACGATAAATTGACATACAGCAATCACATACTCCTCAGAGATTTCGAATGGTAAGGCGAAAAATATTAAACTCGCTTTATTTTCAGAATAGTTGATTTCATAGGTGATCTAGTTCATGAGTTCTGTGGAAGACCAATTGAAAACAGTAAAATGACAAACGGCAATTACCTACTCCTCAGGGATTTGGAATGGTGAAGCGCAAAATATTTATTTTGCTATTTCTCTAGAGAAGAAGATTTCATAGTTGATCTTGTTCATTAGTTCTGTATTACCTATCGAGGCGAAAAATATCAAACTCGCTTCATATTCAGATCAGTTGGGTTCATAGGCGATCTAGTTCATGAGTTCTGTGGAAGACCTATTGAAAACAGTAAATGGACATACGGCGAAAACCTACTCCTCGGGGATTTCAAATGGTAAGAAGAAAATTATTGATCTCGTTTTATCTCTAGAACAGTTGAATTCATAGGCGACCTAGTACATGAGTTCTGAAGAAAAAAAAAATTTTTCAGAAAAAAAAATTTTCAAGAAAAAAATGTTTCGTTAAAAAATTTTACTTCAGATATGTCCACGTTGAAGATTTTCCTCAGGTGATAAATATTTTGGAAAAAAAAATTTCGGTAATGAAAATTTTTCCGGAGAAAAATTTTTTCGAGGAAAAAAATTTTCTGGAAGAAAATCTTTCGTGAAAACTAATTATCAGGTAGAAAATTCTCCGAAAAATAAATTTTCCGAGAAAAAAATTTTACGGAAAAAAAAATTTTCGGAAATAAAAATTTTTCTTGAAATAAGTCCACGTGAAAGTATTTTCTCGGGTAAAGAATTTTTTGGAAAAAAAAAATTTCGGAGAAAAGAATTCTTCGGGAGAAAAATTTTTCGAGGAAAAAAGTTTTGTAGAAAAAAATTTTTTGTGAAAACTGTTTCTCAAATATTTTTCGAGAAAAAAATTTTTCAAAAAAACAGATTTCGAGGAAAAAAATTATCCAGGAGAAAAATATTTCAGGTGAAAAATTTTTCAGGAAGAAAATATTTCAGGAAAAAAATTTCACGGGAAAAAAATTCTTCGGAAGAAAATTTTACGGAAAAAAATTTTTCAGGAAAAAAGTTTTTCAGGAAAAAAATTTTCAGGAAAAAAATTTTTCGTGAAAAAAATTTTTCGGGAAAGAAATTCTTTGAGGAGAAAAATTTTACGGAAAAAATTTTTCAAGAGAAGAATTTTTCGGGTAGAAAAAATTTTGGAGAAAAATATTTTCGGGAAAAATTACAATCTCGTTATATCTTTAGAACAGTTGATTTCATGTGCAATCTAGATCATGACTTCAGTAGAAGACCTATTGAAGACGATAACTTGACATACGGTTATCACCTACACTTCAGGGATTCCGAATGGTGAGGCGAAAAATATTAAACTCGCTTTATTTGCAGAACAGTTGATTTCATAGGCGATCTAGTTCATGAGTTCTGTGGAAGACCAATTGAAAACAGTAAATTGACATACGGCAATAACCTACTCCTCAGGTATTTCGAATGGTGAAGCACAAAATATTCATTTTGCTATTTCTCTAGAGCAGTAGATTTCATAGTTGATCTTGTTTATTAGTTTTGTATTACCTATTGAAAACGATAAATTGAAATACGGCTATCAGCTAATCCTCGGGGATTTTGAATGGAAGAGCGCAAAATATTAATTTTGCTATTTCTCTTGAGCAGTAGATTACATAGTCGATCTTGTTCATTAGTTCTATATTACCTATTGAAAACGATAAATTGACATACGGCAATCATCTACTCCTCAGGGATTTTGGATGGTAAGGCGAAAAATATTAAACTCGCTTTATTTTCAGAACAGTTGATATCATAGACGAACTAGTTCATGAGTGCTGTAGAAGAACTATTGAAAACGATAAATTGATATACAGCAATCACATACTCCTCAGGGATTTCGAATGGTGAGGCAAAAAATATTAAACTCGCTTTATTTTCAGAACAGTTGATCTCATAGGCGATCTAGTTCATGAGTTCTGTGGAAGACCAATAGAAAACAGTAAATTGACAAACGGCAATAACCTACTCCTCAGGGATTTCGAAAGGTGAAGCGCAAAATATATATTTTGCTATTTTTCTATAGCTGTAGATCTCATAGTTGATCCTGTTCATTAGTTCTATATTACCTATTGAAAACGATAAATTGACATACGGCACTCAGCTACTCCTCAGGGATTTCGAATGGTAACTCGAATAATATTAATCTTGCTATATCTCTGAACAGTAGATTTAACAGTCGATCTTGTTCATGAGTTCTGTAAGACCTATTGATAACGATTAATTGACATACGGCATCCACCTACTTCTCAGGGATTTCGAATGGTGAGGCGAAAAATAATAAACTCGCTTTGTTTTCAGAACAGTTGATTTCATAGGCGATCTAGTTCAAGAGTTCTGTGGAAGACCTATTGAAAACAGTAAATGGACATACGACAATTACTTAATCCTCAGGGATTTCGAATGGTAAAGCGCAAAATATTAATTTTGCTATTTCTCTTGAGCAGTAGATTTCATAGTCGATTCTTTTCATTAATTCTGTATTATCTATTGAAAACGATAAATTGACATACGGCAAACACCTACTCATCAGGGATTTTGAATGGTAAGGTAAAAAATATTAAACTCGCTTTATTTTCAGAACAGTTGATTTCATAGGCAATCTAGGTCATGAGTTCTGTGGAAGACCAATTGAAAACAGTAAATTGACATACGGTAATCACCTTTTCCTCAATAATTTCGATTGGTAAGGCGAAAAATATTAAACTTAATTAATGTGGTTCATTAGTTCTGTATTACCTTTTGAAAACGATTAATTGACATACGGCATTCACCTACTTCTCAGGTATTTCGAATGGTAATGCGAAAAATATTAAGCTCACTTTATTTTCAGAACACTTGAGTTCATAGGCGATCTAGGTCATGAGTGCTGTAAAAGAACTATTGAAAACGATAAATTGACATACAGCAATCACATACTCCTCAGGGATTTCAGATGGTAAGGCGAAAAATATAAATCTCGCTTTATTTTCAGAACAATTGATTTCATAGGCGATCTAGTTCATGAGTTTTGTGGAAGACCAATTGAAAACAGTAAATTGACATACGGCAATAACCTACTCCTCACGGATTTCGAATGTCGAAGCGCAAAATATTTATTCTGCTATTTCTCTAGAGCAGTAGATTTCATAGTTGATCTTGTTCATTAATTATGTATTACTTATTGAAAACGATAAATTGACATACGGCAATCAGTTATTCCTCGGAGATTTCGAATGGTGAAGCGCAAAATATTTATTTTGCTATTTCTCTAGAGCAGAAGATTTCATAGTTGATCTTGATCATTAGTTCTATATAACCTATTGAAAACGAATTATTGACATTCGGCATTCACCTACTTCTCAGGGATTTCGAATGGTAATGCGAAAAATATTAAGCTCACTTTATTTTCAGAACAGTTGAGTTCATAGGCGATCTAGTTCATGAGTGCTGTAGAAGAACTATTGAAAACGATGAATTAACATACAGCAAACACATACTCCTCAGAGATTTCGAATGGTTAAGCGCAAAATATCAACTTTGCTATTTCTCTTGAGCAGTAGATTTTATAGTCGATCTTGTTCATGAGTTCTGTAAGACCTATTGAAAAAGATTAATTGACATGCAATATTCACCTACTTCTCAGGGATTTCGAATGGTAATGCAAAAAATATTAGGCTCACTTTATTTTCACAACAGTTGAGTTCATATGCGATCTAGTGCATGAGTTCTGTAGAAGAACTATTGAAAACGATAAATTGACATACATTAATCACTACTCCTCAGGGATTTCGAATGGTAAGGCTAAAAATATTGAACTCGCTTTATTTTCAGAATAGTTGATTTCATAGGTGATCTAGTTCATGAGTTCTGTGGAAGACCAATTGAAAACATTAAATTGACATACGGCAATCACCTATTCCTCGTGGATCTCGAATTGTATAGCGCAAAACATTAATTTTGCTATTTCTCTTGAGCAGTAGATTTCATAATCGATTATTTTCATTAGTTCTGTATCACCTATTGAAAACAATAAATTGACATACGGCAATCACCTACTTCTCAGGGATTGTGAATGGTAAGGAGAAAATATTAAACTCGCTTTATTTTCAGAACAGTTGATTTCATAGGCGATCTAGTTCATGAGTTCTGTGTGAGACCAATTGAAAACAGATAATTGAAATACGGCAATAACCTACTCCTCAGGTATTTCGAATGGTGAAGCGCAAAATATTTATTTTGCTATTTCTCTAGAGCAGTATATTTCATAGTTGATCTTGATCATAAGTTCCATTTTACCTATTGAAAACGATAAATTGACATATGTTACTGCAACTCGTTATTGTTAGTTAAGTTCATTTATTTTCTGTTCCAAAATGCTTGCTCGTTTCGTGCGGCCCACGTATGTTCATTTCTTTGTCTATGGACGCGTAACATATGTTGGAGATATATGACAGTGCGAGACGAAAGCAGTAGTAATTCGAATACAGACATCGACGCTCGTTCGGTGCAGTGCAAAACTTTTTCTTCGTTTCTGTCGAATTTTCTCGTTAATTCTACAAGTTCGAACGCCAGTGAAAAGGTGACTATTTCTCGCTCGTGAGTGACACATTGATCCGTGCTGGGAAGCCAGGTACGCAAAAGTCGATTCTCCAACATTCGCCTTTCTTTCGAGTCATTTTTTCATATTTTTTCAGAATTTCATTGTTAATTTCTTTTTCCTTTTCATTAATTTCAAAGGCCGTGTCGTGCCATTTTGGTCCTTCGGGCCGGATATTTTCGAACCGCGTTTTCAAAATTATTGCGATCAAGCATTTTGGAATTTTTTCATTTAGTTTTTTCATTTGCATTTATTTCAATCTGTCATTATTCACGTGACCTCGAAAACTTGATAAGATATCGAACACATTCATAAATCCTTTAATATCTGCGCATGTTAAAAGAATTTAGCTTTCATTACCTTTCGTTTGTTTTTTCTCATCTATGCTCATAACCTTGATTCGAAACATAAACAAAGATTGACATTCTTGTTTTTGTTTATTTACATTTCATTATTTTCATTTGTTTATTTTCAACTCGATTTTCAATTTAATAGATTCAATCTTAATTATTTGCTTTATTAATTAATTTAGTTCTTTTCAATCGGTTAGTCTATTTACTCTTTTTTCGAAATTACTCAAAACAAAATTCATATTGTTTTCTGCAGTATACCTTGAATAATAATAATGGCGACAAAATTGAAACAACTCAAAGCTCGTCGTCAAATTGTTATTGATGATCTCGAGGAAATTCTCAATTTAGCACAATTCGCTGTCACTGATCAAAGTCTCCATGTTAGATTCAAATTAAGATGTGAAATACTTGACGATATTCTCGTGGACTTTCAAAATTTACATACGTCTATTATCTCTATGATAGTATCTTCCGAAGAACCCGAATTGGACACTGAGAAGGTTATTCGAACAGCCTTCATGGATAATTATTACACCATCAGAACAACTTATGTTAATTTATTTCCTGTAGTAAACATTCCAGTAAAAAACCAAGACAGTTGCTCTATTAGTTCGCCAAATGTTAAACTTCCAAAGATAGTATTGCCCATTTTCAATGGGAATTATAAAGAGTGGCCTACTTTTTTTCGATATGTTCCAAAGTTTGGTACATGAAAATTCTAACTTGAGTCAAATAGAAAAGTTTCAATACCTCCTTAGTTCACTTTCTTCTCATGCTTTAAATTTAGTTAAAGGATTTCCATTGACTGCTGAAAATTATGAAAGCGCTTTTCAGACATTGGCGGAAAGATATCAAAATAAAAGACTTCTCGCTAATACGTGTTGGAAGGAAATCTGTAATGTTCCAAAGCTACAGGGTGATTCAGCTAAAGACCTTAGGCGAATTCTAGAAGTTTTTGCGGAAAACTTATCGGTATTAAGGAATTAAGGTTTACTCGTTGACCAGTGGGACTTTGTTTTATTTCACATTCTCATTCAGAAATTAGACTCAGCAACGATCAAACGTTTTGAATTACAAGAATGTTCAACAGATATTCCGTCGTTTGTCAATTTGCGAAATTTCCTGACAAATCAGTGTATAGCCTTGGAGGCAGTAGCTCTTTCTCTTCCGTCGAAAACTCATTCAGTTTCGAATTCTCAAGTTTTGAAATCTAGTTCTCTCTCAACGAATAAAAGAAATTCGACTTTTCTCGTTCAAACGGAAACTGAATCATTCAAGAAACGTATAACCTGTAATTATTGCAAGTTAGCTCATAGTATTTACAAATGTCCATCATTTTTGGAACAAACTGTTCAAGATCGGTTCAAGATTGTGAAGAACAAAAATTGGTGTATCAATTGCCTCCATTCTGGACATAAAATTAACAATTGTTCTTCAAGGTCAAATTGTCGTACTTGCCACGCAAAGCATCATACCCTGTTGCACATGCGCAATAATGCGGATAATGATGCTTCAACAGAGACATTTCATTTCAATGCTGCAAATTCATCGGATTCAGGCTCAGTTCAAGTTTTAACCAATGTTTCTTCAAATTCTACCGTTCTCTTAGCAACCGCTGAGGTTGAAATTCGTGATGCTTGGGGTAGATATCAGAAGGTCCGAGTTCTGTTAGATGGAGGCTCTCAAATAAATATTATAACTCAATGGTGTGTAAATCGATTAGGCTTGAAAATTTGTGAAGCTTCATTTTCGATAAATGGAATTTGTGAAAGCTCATCTTCTGCTAATTGCAGCACTGAATGTACTATTCGTCCATCAGGTCAAATAAATCCATCTTTTACATTCGATGCCGTCGTGATTCCGAAGATTTGTGCGGAGATGCCGAGTTCTTTCGTAAATTATTCGTTTTGGAATTGTGTCCAAAACAAGAAGTTAGCAGATCCGAACTTTTCTATTCCGAAATCAATAGATCTTCTTCTGGGAGCGGATATATTCTCTTTAATAATTCGACCGGGTCGTGTCGAGGGTAACGGTTTAGAACCAACAGCACTTGAGACAGTGTTTGGTTGGGTTTTCATGGAAAAGATTCAATCACCTAACATATCAGTGAACAATTTTCATTTGTCATTGTCTGAATCAGGTTTAAACTCCTCGTTGAAAAGATTTTGGGAACTTGAAGAAGTTTCAGAGAATGTTATTGTATCACCAGAAGATCAATTTTGTGAGAACTTATACACTCAGAACTATTCTAGAAATACATCTGGACGGTACACTGTGGCATTACCATTTAAACCTGATCAGTCAACACTTTCTTTCGGTGACACATATTCTCTCGCACTACGTCGTTTTTTATCCCTTGAACGTAAACTTATTAAAAACCAGAATATATACCGGGAATACTCTACTTTCATGCAGGAATATTTAGAAAAAGATCATATGTCATTAATTTCTACGAGTTCGGATTATGAAAATACTTTTTATATCCCTCACCATTGTATAATCAAACCAAACAGTCCATCTACAAAGTTGAGGGTTGTTTTCGATGCGTCAGCTCATGTACCCGGTCATTTATCTTTAAATGATGCTCTATTGATAGGTCCTAAATTACAAAAGGATATTATTGCCATTTTGATGAACTTTCGTGTTCATCGGTTCGTTTTCACAGCTGATATCAAACAAATGTATCGTCAAATATTAGTTCAAAAATCACATCGAAACTTTCAAAGAATATTGTGGCGGTTTTCTCCATCGGAACCCATAAAAACCTATCAGCTGAATACCGTTACGTACGGAGTTGCACCAGCACCTTTTCTTGCCCTTCGAACTTTGGCACAGTTGGCCAAGGATGAGGAAGCTCGTTTTCCGAAAGCATCCAAAATTTTGCTCACAGACATTTATGTCGATGATGTCGTTACAGGTTGTGATGATTTGGAAGACGCAAAAACGTTGCAAAAGGAACTGATTTCCTTATTGAATTGTGGTGGTTTTGAGCTCCGAAAATGGAGTAGTAACAGTTCTCAATTACTCTCAACCATACCTCTAGATCATCAATATCACCATTCTTTGGAGTTTGATATAGATCCGATAGTCAAAATTCTCGGTTTGAGGTGGTTTCCTTCGTCGGACGAATTTTCTTATTTTGCGGAAACTACTGTTCAGGTATGTACCAAACGTACCATACTTTCAGAACTTTCTCGAATTTTCGACCCTTTGGGGTTCCTTTCTCCATTTACTTTTCTTGCTAAACATTTGATCCAGCATCTTTGGACATTAGGTTTGCAGTGGGATGATACACTTCCAGACGATGTTAGCCGTCGCTGGAATCAGTGTAAATCCGAATTAACCGAATTGGGTAAATTAAAGATACCTCGGAAACTTGCATCGAAATCATTTTATCGTTGCGAACTTCATGGTTTCGGAGATAGTAGTGAGCGTGGCTACGCAGCCGTGGTATATTTCAAGTTTTTCAATTTTGACGGCTCCATTGACATCTCTTTCGTAGGTGGTAAATCAAAGGTCTCCCCATTGAAGAGAATTTCACTTCCAAGACTGGAATTGTGTGCTTGTCTCTTATTATCAAAACTCATTAATGTGGTTTCCTCTGTTTACCAATCAGCCTTCACAATAGATGACATTTTTGCTTGGTCTGATTCAATGGTAGCTCTAACATGGATTAAGTCTTCTCCTCATCGATGGAAGACATTTGTAAGCAATCGTACTACTCAAATTCAGGACTTAGTTTCAACAGAAAATTGGTATCATGTTCAATCGAAAGACAATCCAGCTGATTGTGCTTCACGCGGCTTAACGCCGACCGAACTGTTGAATTGCTCTTTGTGGTGGACAGGCCCTGACTGGCTTCGTTCCAAACATCTCACCGTCGCAAATGATGAAATAGAGAATTCTCTTCATCTTGTACAAACAGAAGAGCGTCACCTCTCTTTGTCAACTTTCATTTCTCTATCGTTTGTTGATGATTTGCTCTCCAGGTATTCCTCTCTGTCCAAGGTTCAAAGGGTGGTAGCTTACATTTTCAGATTCGTTAACTTCATAAAGAACTCTAAAGCTCCTAAGATATATAGATTTTCCGCAGTTCATCTCAAAGATGCACTTTTCTTCATTATAAAGCAGGTTCAACGGGTTGTGTTCAAGGAACAGATCGATAATCTCATCTCGGGAAATCCCATATCTAAATCACTTCGAAAATTGAATCCATTTATTGGAGAAGACGGTGTTCTCAGGGTGGGCGGTCGTCTGTCTTTTTCTGGTCTGGCCTATGATCACAAACACCCAGCTTTGCTTCCTTCATCTCATCGACTTACGGAGCTCCTTATTCAGCATTTCCATAAAATATATCTGCATCCAGGTGCTCAGACTTTACAGTTCCTTCTATCTCAACAGGTCTGGATATTATCAGCCAGACGAGCTATAAACAAAGTTATTTCTCGCTGTAACACGTGTTTCAAGGTCAATCCCAAACTGTCTCAACCTCTCATGGGTAATTTGCCACCCTTGAGAATTAATCAGCTCAAACCCTTTCAATGCGTCGGAGTAGATTATGGTGGCCCATACTTCATAACTATGTCTAGGTCTCGTGGCTCAAAATCGTTAAAGGCGTATATATGTCTCTTTGTATGTTTCACAACGAAGGCATTGCATTTGGAGTTGGTGTCAGATTTAACTTCCGATGCTTTTCTTGCTGCATTGCGTCGTTTTATTGCTCGAAGGGGTAGATGTAACCACATCTTTAGTGATGGTGGAACAAATTTCAGGGAGCTTATCGGGAGCTTTGAAATATATGCAGGGCGCTGTGTTGGAAGAGAAAATTGAGTGGAGTTTCAATCCGCCTTCTAGTCCTCATTTTGGGGGTCTTTGGGAGTCTGGTATAAAATCTGTCAAATCCCATTTATTGAGAGTAATCGGTCATCAACTCCTGACATATGAGGAGTTTCATACAGTCCTCACACAGATTGAATCTGTGCTCAATTCTCGCCCTCTATGTCCGCTTAGTAATGACCCGAATGACATATCTGCACTGACACCAGGACATTTTCTTACTTTGGCTCCATTAACTGCTATTCCTGAACCAGATTTATCACACCTATCTGTCGGTCGATTATCGCGTTGGCAGCTTTTAATTCGTATCCATCAGGATTTTTGGAAAAGATGGAATTTAGAATATCTGAACACACTGCAACAACGAAAAAGGTGGTTCAATAGTGACTCGCCTCCTTATTCAATAGGTGCACTCGTCTTGATAAAAGATGATCAACTCCCTCCATTGCGCTGGCGACTTGGACGCATTGAGAAATTGCATCCTGGCGCTGATAAAATAGCTAGAGTAGCTACTGTTCGGACTACTCAAGGTGTACTGCAGAGATCAGTGGTTAAATTATGTCCATTACCTCTTCAATAGTTATGACATATGTTGATGTATATATGTATATATTTTTTTTCGCTTTATGTTCGATATCTTCTCAATTTTTTATTTGCTTTGTTTCATAAAATATTCTATTTTAGGTGGGCGGTTATGTTACTGCAACTCGTTATTGTTAGTTAAGTTCATTTATTTTCTGTTCCAAAATGCTTGCTCGTTTCGTGCGGCCCACGTATGTTCATTTCTTTGTCTATGGACGCGTAACATATGTTGGAGATATATGACAGTGCGAGACGAAAGCAGTAGTAATTCGAATACAGACATCGACGCTCGTTCGGTGCAGTGCAAAACTTTTTCTTCGTTTCTGTCGAATTTTCTCGTTAATTCTACAAGTTCGAACGCCAGTGAAAAGGTGACTATTTCTCGCTCGTGAGTGACACATTGATCCGTGCTGGGAAGCCAGGTACGCAAAAGTCGATACTCCAACATTCGCCTTTCTTTCGAGTCATTTTTTCATATTTTTTCAGAATTTCATTGTTAATTTCTTTTTCCTTTTCATTAATTTACTCCTCAGGGATTTTGAATGGTAAGGCGAAAAATATTAAACTCGCTTTATTTTCAGAACAGTTGAGTTCATAGTCGATTTTTTTCATGAATGCTGTTTAAGAACTATTGAAAACGATAAATTGACATACAGCAATCACATACTTTCCAGGGATTTTGAATGGTAAGGCGAAAAATATTAAACTCGCTTTATTTTCAGAACAGTTGAGTTCATAGTCGATCTTGTTCATGAATGCTGTTTAAGAACTATTATTGAAAACGATAAAAATTGACATACAGCAATCACATACTCCTCAGGATTTTGAATGGTAAGGCGAAAAATATTAAACTCGCGCTTTATTTTCAGAACAGTTGAGTTCATAGTCGATCTTGTTCATGAATGCTGTTTAAGAACTATTGAAAACGATAAATTGACATACAGCAATCACATACTCCTCAGGGATTTTGAATGGTAAGGCGAAAAATATTAAACTCGCTTTATTTTCAGAACAGTTGAGTTCATAGTCGATCTTGTTCATGAATGCTGTTTAAGAACTATTGAAAACGATAAATTGACATACAGCAATCACATACTCTCAGGGATTTTGAATGGTAAGGCGAAAAATATTAAACTCGCTTTATTTTCAGAACAGTTGAGTTCATAGTCGATCTTGTTCATGAATGCTGTTTAAGAACTATTGAAAACGATAAATTGACATACAGCAATCACATATTCCTCAGGGATTTTGAATGGTAAGGCGAAAAATATTAAACTCGCTTTATTTTCAGAACAGTAGAGATCATAGTCGATCTTGTTCATGAATGCTGTTTAAGAACAATTGAAAACGATAAAATGACATACAGCAATCACATACTCCTCAGGGATTTTGAATGGTGTGTCGAAAAATATTTAACTCGCTTTATTTTCAGAACAGTTGAGTTCATAGTCGATCTTGTTCATGAGTGCTGTAGAAGAACTATTGAAAACGATTGAAATTGATTGAAAAAACATAAATCACATACTCCTCAGGGATTTTGTTTGGTAAGGCGAAAAATATTAAACTCGCTTTATTTTCAGAAAGTTAGTTCATAGTCGATCTTGTTCATGAATGAAATGCTTTTAAAAAAATTTTTCGATAAATTGATTTACAGCAGAAAAATATCCTCAGGGAAAAAAATTTTAAGGAAAAAAATATTAAACTCGCTTTATTTTTCAAAAAAGTTTTTCATAGGAAAAAATGCTTTTCGGAGAAAATTTTATTGAAAACGATAAATTGACATACAGCAATCACATTTTCAGGATTTTGAATTTTCAGGAAAAATATTAAACTCGAAAAAAATTTTCAGAACAAAATTTTCATAGAAAATC
Organism: Micraspis discolor; assembly: GCA_030674115.1. Classification (NCBI taxonomy): domain Eukaryota; kingdom Metazoa; phylum Arthropoda; class Insecta; order Coleoptera; family Coccinellidae; genus Micraspis; species Micraspis discolor. The sequence goes on from JARTUT010000436.1 coordinate 19,356, forward strand.
TTGTTCATGAATGCTGTCGGAAAGAACTATTGAAAACGATAAATTGACATACAGCAATCACATATACCTCAGGGATTTTGAATGGTAAGGCGAAAAATATTAAACTCGCTTTATTTTCAGAACAGTTGAGTTCATAGTCGATCTTGTTCATGAATGCTGTTTAAGAACTATTGAAAACGATAAATTGACATATAGCAATCACCTACTCCTCAGGGATTTTGAATGGTAAGGCGAAAAATATTAAACTCGCTTTATTTTCAGAACAGTTGAGTTCATAGTCGATCTTGTTCATGAATGCTGTTTAAGAACTATTGAAAACGATAAATTGACATACAGCAATCACATACTCCTCAGGGATTTTGAAATGTAAGGCGAAAAATATTAAACTCGCTTTATTTTCAGAACAGTTGAGTTCATAGTCGATCTTGTTCATGAATGCTGTTTAAGAACTATTGAAAACGATAAATTGACATACAGCAATCACATACTCCTCAGGGATTTTGAATGGTAAGGCGAAAAATATAAAACTCGCTTTATTTTCAGAACAGTTGAGTTCATAGTCGATCTTGTTCATGAATGCTGTTTAAGAACTATTGAAAACGATAAATTGACATACAGCAATCACATACTCCTCAGGGATTTTGAATGGTAAGGCGAAAAATATTAAACTCGCTTTATTTTCAGAACAGTTGAGTTCATAGTCGATCTTGTTCATGAATGCTGTTTAAGAACTATTGAAAACGATAAATTGACATACAGCAATCACATACTCCTCAGGGATTTTGAATGGTAAGGCGAAAAATATTAAACTCGCTTTATTTTCAGAACAGTTGAGTTCATAGTCGATCTTGTTCATGAATGCTGTTTAAGAACTATTGAAAACGATAAATTGACATACAGCAATCACATACTCCTCAGGGATTTTGAATGGTAAGGCGAAAAATATTAAACTCGCTTTATTTTCAGAACAGTTGAGTTCATAGTCGATCTTGTTCATGAATGCTGTTTAAGAACTATTGAAAACGATAAATTGATACAGCAATCACATACTCCTCAGGGATTTTTGAATGGTAAGGCGAAAAATATTAAACTCGCTTTATTTTCAGAACAGTTGAGTTCATAGTCGATCTTGTTCATGAATGCTGTTTAAGAACTATTGAAAACGATAAATTGACATACAGCAATCACATACTCCTCAGGATTTTTTGAATGGTAAGGCGAAAAATATTAAACTCGCTTTATTTTCAGAACAGTTGAGTTTCATAGTCGATCTTGTTCATGAATGCTGTTTAAGAACTATTGAAAACGATAAATTGACATACAGCAATCACATACTCCTCAGGGATTTTTGAATGGTAAGGCGAAAAATATTAAACTCGCTTTATTTTCAGAACAGTTGAGTTCATAGTCGATCTTGTTCATGAATGCTGTTTAAGAACTATTGAAAACGATAAATTGACATACAGCAATCACATACTCCTCAGGGATTTTGAATGGTAAGGCGAAAAATATTAAACTCGCTTTATTTTCAGAACAGTTGAGTTCATAGTCGATCTTGTTCATGAATGCTGTTTAAGAACTATTGAAAACGATAAATTGACATACAGCAATCACATACTCCTCAGGGATTTTGAATGGTAAGGCGAAAAATATTAAACTCGCTTTATTTTCAGAACAGTTGAGTTCATAGTCGATCTTGTTCATGAATGCTGTTTAAGAACTATTGAAAACGATAAATTGACATACAGCAATCACATACTCCTCAGGGATTTTGAATGGTAAGGCGAAAAATATTAAACTCGCTTTATTTTCAGAACAGTTGAGTTCATAGTCGATCTTGTTCATGAATGCTGTTTAAGAACTATTGAAAAAGATAAATTGACATACAGCAATCACATACTCCTCAGGGATTTTGAATGGTAAGGCGAAAAAATATTAAACTCGCTTTATTTTCAGAACAGTTGAGTTCATAGTCGATCTTGTTCATGAATGCTGTTTAAGAACTATTGAAAACGATAAATTGACATACAGCAATCACATACTCCTCAGGGATTTTGAATGGTAAGGCGAAAAATATTAAACTCGCTTTATTTTCAGAACAGTTGAGTTCATAGTCGATCTTGTTCATGAATGCTGTTTAAGAACTATTGAAAACGATAAATTGACATACAGCAATCACATACTCCTCAGGGATTTTGAATGGTAAGGCGAAAAATATTAAACTCGCTTTATTTTCAGAACAGTTGAGTTCATAGTCGATCTTGTTGTTCATGCTGCTGTTTAAGAACTATTGAAAACGATAAATTGACATACAGCAATCATACTCCTCAGGCATTTTGAATAAGGCGAAAAATATTAAACTCGCTTTATTTTCAGAACAGTTGAGTTCATAGTCGATCTTGTTCATGAATGCTGTTTAAGAACTATTGAAAACGATAAATTGACATACAGCAATCACATACTCCTCAGGGATTTTGAATGGTAAGGCGAAAAATATTAAACTCGCTTTATTTTCAGAACAGTTGAGTTCATAGTCGATCTTGTTCATGAATGCTGTTTAAGAACTATTGAAAACGATAAATTGACATACAGCAATCACATACTCCTCAGGGATTTTGAATGGTAAGGCGAAAAATATTAAACTCGCTTTATTTTCAGAACAGTTGAGTTCATAGTCGATCTTGTTCATGAATGCTGTTAAGAACTATTGAAAACGATAAATTGACATACAGCAATCACATACTCCTCAGGGATTTTGAATGGTAAAGCGAAAAATATTAAACTCGCTTTATTTTCAGAACAGTTGAGTTCATAGTCGATCTTGTTCATGAATGCTGTTTAAGAACTATTGAAAACGATAAATTGACATACAGCAATCACCTACTCCTCAGGGATTTTGAATGGTAAGGCGAAAAATATTAAACTCGCTTTATTTTCAGAACAGTTGAGTTCATAGTCGATCGATCTTGTTCATGAATGCTGTAGAAGAACTATTGAAAACGATAAATTGACATACAGCAATCACATACTCCTCAGGATTTTGAATGGTAAGGCGAAAAATATTAAACTCGCTTTATTTTCAGAACAGTTGAGTTCATAGTCGATCTTGTTCATGAATGCTGTTTAAGAACTATTGAAAACGATAAATTGACATACAGCAATCACATACTCCTCAGATTTTTCAGATGGTAAGGCGAAAAATATTAAACTCGCTTTATTTTCAGAACAGTTGAGTTCATAGTCGATCTTGTTCATGAATGCTGTTTAAGAACTATTGAAAACGATAAATTGACATACAGCAATCACTACTCCTCAGGGATTTTGAATGGTAAGGCGAAAAATATTAAATTAAACTCGCTTTATTTTCAGAACAGTTGAGTTCATAGTCGATCTTGTTCATGAATGCTGTTTAAGAACTATTGAAAACGATAAATTGACATACAGCAATCACATACTCCTCAGGGATTTTGAATGGTAAGGCGAAAAATATTAAACTCGCTTTATTTTCAGAACAGTTGAGTTCATAGTCGATCTTGTTCATGAATGCTGTTTAAGAACTATTGAAAACGATAAATTGACATACAGCAATCACATACTCCTCAGGGATTTTGAATGGTAAGGCGAAAAATATTAAACTCGCTTTATTTTCAGAACAGTTGAGTTCATAGTCGATCTTGTTCATGAATGCTGTTTAAGAACTATTGAAAACGATAAATTGACATACAGCAATCACATACTCCTCAGGGATTTTGAATGGTAAGGCGAAAAATATTAAAAAAATTTCAGAACAGTTGAGTTCGCTTTATTTTCAGAACAGTTGAGTTCATAGTCGATCTTGTTCATGAATGCTGTTTAAGAACTATTGAAAACGATAAATTGACATACAGCAATCACATACTTCTCAGGGATTTAAAATGGTAAGGCGAAAAATATTAAACTCGCTTTATTTTCAGAACAGTTGAGTTCATAGTCGATCTTGTTCATGAATGCTGTTTAAGAACTATGAAAACGAAACTTGACATACAGCAATCACATATTCCTCAGGGATTTTCAATGGTAAGGCGAAAAATATTAAACTCGCTTTATTTTCAGAACAGTTGAGTTCATAGTTGATCTTGTTCATGAATGCTGTTTAAGAACTATTGAAAACGATAAATTGACATACAGCAATCACCTACTCCTCAGGGATTTTGAATGGTAAGGCGAAAAATATTAAACTCGCTTTATTTTCAGAACAGTTGAGTTCATAGTCGATCTTGTTCATGAATGCTGTTTAAGAACTATTGAAAACGAAAACGATAAATTGACATACAGCAATCACATACTCCTCAGGGATTTTGAATGGTAAGGCGAAAAATATTAAACTCGCTTTATTTTCAGAACAGTTGAGTTCATAGTCGATCTTGTTCATGAATGCTGTTTAAGAACTATTGAAAACGATAAATTGACATACAGCAATCACATACTCCTCAGGGATTTTGAATGGTAAGGCGAAAAATATTAAACTCGCTTTATTTTCAGAACAGTTGAGTTCATAGTCGATCTTGTTCATGAATGCTGTTTAAGAACTATTTGAAAACGATAAATTGACATACAGCAATCACATACTCCTCAGGGATTTTGAATGGTAAGGCGAAAAATATTAAACTCGCTTTATTTTCAGAACAGTTGAGTTCATAGTCGATCTTGTTCATGAATGCTGTTTAAGAACTATTGAAAACATAAATTGACATACAGCAATCACATACTCCTCAGGGATTTTGAATGGTAAGGCGAAAAAAATATTAAACTCGCTTTATTTTCAGAACAGTTGAGTTCATCTTGTTCATGAATGATCTTGTTCATGAATGCTGTAGAAGAACTATTGAAAAAGATAAATTGACATACAGCAATCACATACTCAGGGATTTTGAATGGTAAGGCGAAAAATATTAAACTCGCTTTATTTTCAGAACAGTTGAGTTCATAGTCGATCTTGTTCATGAATGCTGTTTAAGAACTATTGAAAACGATAAATTGACATACAGCAATCACCTACTCCTCAGGGATTTTGAATGGTAAGGCGAAAAATATTAAACTCGCTTTATTTTCAGAACAGTTGAGTTCATAGTCGATCTTGTTCATGAATGCTGTTTAAGAACTATTGAAAACGATAAATTGACATACAGCAATCACATACTCCTCAGGGATTTTGAATGGTAAGGCGAAAAATATTAAACTCGCTTTATTTTCAGAACAGTTGAGTTCATAGTCGATCTTGTTCATGAATGCTGTTTGAAGAACTATTGAAAACGATAAATTGACATACAGCAATCACATACTCCTCAGGGATTTTGAATGGTAAAGCGAAAAATATTAAACTCGCTTTATTTTCAGAACAGTTGAGTTCATAGTCGATCTTGTTCATGAATGCTTAAGAACTATTGAAAACGATAAATTGACATACAGCAATCACATACTCCTCAGGGATTTTTTGAATGGTAAGGCGAAAAATATTAAACTCGCTTTATTTTCAGAACAGTTGAGTTCATAGTCGATCTTGTTCATGAATGCTGTTAAAGAACTATTGAAAACGATAAATTGACACACGGCAATCACCTACTCCTCAGGGATTTTGAATGATTAGGCGAAAAATATTAAACTCGCCTTATTTTCAGAACAGTTGAGTTCATAGTCGATCTTGTTCATGAATGCTGTTTAAGAACTATTGAAAACGATAAATTGACATACAGCAATCACATACTCCTCAGGGATTTTGAATGGTAAGGCGAAAAATATTAAACTCGCTTTATTTTCAGAACAGTTGAGTTCATAGTCGATCTTGTTCATGAATGCTGTTTAAGAACTATTGAAAACGATAAATTGACATACAGCAATCACATACTCCTCAGGGATTTTGAATGGTAAGGCGAAAAATATTAAACTCGCTTTATTTTCAGAACAGTTGAGTTCATAGTCGATCTTGTTCATGAATGCTGTTTAAGAACTATTGAAAACGATAAATTGACATACAGCAATCACATTTTCCTCAGGGATTTTGAATGGTAAGGCGAAAAATATTAAACTCGCTTTATTTTCAGAACAGTTGAGTTCATAGTCGATCTTGTTCATGAATGCTGTTTAAGAACTATTGAAAACGATAAATTGACATACAGCAATCACATACTCCTCAGGGATTTTGAATGGTAAGGCGAAAAATATTAAACTCGCTTTATTTTCAGAACAGTTGAGTTCATAGTCGATCTTGTTCATGAATGCTGTTTAAGAACTATTGAAAACGATAAATTGACATACAGCAATCACATACTCCTCAGGGATTTTGAATGGTAAGGCGAAAAATATTAAACTCGCTTTATTTTCAGAACAGTTGAGTTCATAGTCGATCTTGTTCATGAATGCTGTTTAAGAACTATTGAAAACGATAAATTGACATACAGCAATCACATACTCCTCAGGGATTTTGAATGGGTAAGGCGAAAAAATATTAAACTCGCTTTATTTTCAGAACAGTTGAGTTCATAGTCGATCTTGTTCATGAATGCTGTTTAAGAACTATTGAAAACGATAAATTGACATACAGCAATCACATATCACTCAGGGATTTTGAATGGTAAGGCGAAAAATATTAAACTCGCTTTTTTCAGAAAAAGTTCATAGTCGATCTTGTTCATGAGCTTTTTTTTTTCAGAAAAGTTGAGTTCATAGTCGAAATTGTTCATGAATGCTGTTTAAAAACTATTGAAAACGAAAAAAAATTTTTTGACAAGGCAGCATTCAAAAAATAATTTTCAGGGATTTTTGAGAAAAAAAGTTTTTTCAGGAAAAATCTTTTTTCATGAAAAAATTTTAAGAACTATTGAAAACGATAAATTGAGTTCATAGTTTTCAGATCTCTTTTTGAAATGGTAAAGAAAAATATTAAAAAAAGAATTTTTCAGAAAACGATCGATCTTGTTCATGAATGCTGTTTAAGAACTATTGAAAACGAAATTGACATACAGCAATCACTACTCCAGGATTTTTTGAATGGTAAGGCGAAAAATATTAAACTCGCTTTATTTTCAGAACAGTTGAGTTCATAGTCGATCTTGTTCATGAATGCTGTTTAAGAACTATTGAAAACGATAAATTGACATACAGCAATCACATACTCCTCAGGGATTTTGAATGGTAAGGCGAAAAATATTAAACTCGCTTTATTTTCAGAACAGTTGTGTTCATAGTCGATCTTCATGAATGCTGTTTAAGAACTATTGAAAACGATAAATTGACATACAGCAATCACATACTCCTCAGGGATTTTTTGAATGGTAAGGCGAAAAATATTAAACTTTATTTTATTTTCAGAACAGTTGAGTTCATAGTCGATCTTGTTCATTAATTCTGTAAGAACTATTGAAAACGATAAATTGACATACAGCAATCACATACTCCTCAGGGATTTTGAATGGTAAGGCGAAAAATATTAAACTCGCTTTATTTTCAGAACAGTTGAGTTCATAGTCGATCTTGTTCATTAATTCGATAATACCTATTGAAAACGATAAATTGACATACAGCAATCACATACTCCTCAGGGATTTTGAATGGTAAGGCGAAAAATATTAAACTCGCTTTATTTTCAGAAACAGTTGAGTTCATAGTCGATCTTGTTCATGAATGCTGTTTAAGAACTATTGAAAACGATAAATTGACATACAGCAATCACATACTCCTCAGGGATTTTGAATGGTAAGGCGAAAAATATTAAACTCGCTTTATTTTCAGAACAGTTGAGTTCATAGTCGATCTTGTTCATGAATGCTGCTTAAGAAGAAGAACTATTGAAAACGATAAATTGACATACAGCAATCACATACTCCTCAGGGATTTTGAATGGTAAGGCGAAAAATATTAAACTCGCTTTATTTTCAGAACAGTTGAGTTCATAGTCGATCTTGTTCATGAATGCTGTTTAAGAACTATTGAAAACGATAAATTGACATACAGCAATCTTATATTCCTCAGGGATTTTGAATGGTAAGGCGAAAAATATTAAACTCGCTTTATTTTCAGAACAGTTGAGTTCATAGTCGATCTTGTTCATGAATGCTGTTTAAGAACTATTGAAAACGATAAATTGACATACAGCAATCACATACTCCTCAGGGATTTTGAATGGTAAGGCGAAAAATATTAAACTCGCTTTATTTTCAGAACAGTTGAGTTCATAGTCGATCTTGTTCATGAATGCTGTTTAAGAACTATTGAAAACGATAAATTGACATACAGCAATCACACTCCTCAGGGATTTTGAATGGTAAGGCGAAAAATATTAAACTCGCTTTATTTTCAGAACAATTGAGTTCATAGTCGATCTTGTTCATGAATGCTGTTTAAGAACTATTGAAAACGATAAATTGACATACAGCAATCACATACTCCTCAGGGATTTTGAATGGTAAGGCGAAAAATATTAAACTCGCTTTATTTTCAGAACAGTTTGAGTTCATAGTCGATCTTGTTCATGAATGCTGTTTAAGAACTATTGAAAACGATAAATTGACATACAGCAAACACATACTCCTCAGGGATTTTGAATGGTAAGGCGAAAAATATTAAACTCGCTTTATTTTCAGAACAGTTGAGTTCATATCGATCGATCTTGTTCATGAATGCTGTTTAAGAACTATTGAAAACGATAAATTGACATACAGCAATCACAGGAAAAGGGATTTTGAAATGGTAAGGAAAAATATTAAACTCGCTTTATTTTTCAGAACAGTTGAGTTCATAGTCGATCTTGTTCATGAATGCTGTTTAAGAACTATTGAAAACGATAAATTGACATACAGCACACACACACTACTCAGGGATTTTGAATGGTAAGGCGAAAATATTTTAAACTCGCTTTATTTTCAGAAAATATTAGTCGATCTCGCTTTATTTTCAGAACAGTTGAGTTCATAGTCGATCTTGTTCATGAATGCTGTTTAAGAACTATTGAAAACGATAAATTGACATACAGCAATCACACATACTCCTCAGGGATTTTGAATGGTAAGGCGAAAAATATTAAACTACATTTTTATTTTCAGAACAGTTGAGTTCATAGTCGATCTTGTGTTGATGAATGCTTAGAAGAACTATTGAAAACGATAAATTGACATACAGCAATCACATACTCCTCAGGGATTTTGAATGGTAAGGCGAAAAATATTAAACTCGCTTTATTTTTCAGAACAGTTGAGTTCATAGTCGATCTTGTTCATGAATGCTGTTTAAGAACTATTGAAAACGATAAATTGACATACAGCAATCACATACTCCTCAGGGATTTTGAATGGTAAGGAAAAAAATTAAACTCGCTTTATTTTCAGAACAGTTGAGTTCATAGTCGATCTTGTTCATGAATGCTGTTTAAGAACTATTGAAAACGATAAATTGACATACAGCAATCACATACTCCTCAGGGATTTGAAATGGTAAGGCGAAAAATATTAAACTCGCTTTATTTTCAGAACAGTTGATTTCATAGTTATTTTTCATGAACAGTTGAGTTCATAGTCGATGTTGTTCATGAATGCATAAAGAAAACTAAATTGAAAACGATAAATTGACAGCAACAGCAACATCACATACTCCTCAGGGATTTTGAATGGTAAGGCGAAAAATATTAAACTCGCTTTATTTTCAGAACAGTTGAGTTCATAGTCGATCTTGTTCATGAATGCTGTTTAAGAACTATTGAAAACGATAAATTGACATACAGCAATCACATATTCCTCAGGGATTTAAAATGGTAAGGAAAAAAAATATTAAACTCGCTTTATTTTCAGAACAGTTGAGTTCATAGTCGATCTTGTTCATGAATGCTGTTTAAGAACTATTGAAAACGATAAATTGACATACAGCAATCACATACTCCTCAGGGATTTTGAATGGTAAGGCGAAAAATATTAAACTCGCTTTATTTTCAGAACAGTTGAGTTCATAGTCGATCTTGTTCATGAATGCTGTTTAAGAACTATTGAAAACGATAAATTGACATACAGCAATCACATACTCCTCAGGGATTTTGAATGGTAAGGCGAAAAATATTAAACTCGCTTTATTTTCAGAACAGTTGAGTTCATAGTCGATCTTGTTCATGAATGCTGTTTAAGAACTATTGAAAACGATAAATTGACATACAGCAATCACATACTCCTCAGGGATTTTGAATGGTAAGGCAAAATAAATTAAACTCGCTTTATTTTCAGAACAGTTGAGTTCATAGTCGATCTTGTTCATGAAGTGATCTGTTCATGAATGCTTTAAGAACTATTGAAAACGATAAATTGACATACAGCAATCACATACTCCTCAGGGATTTTGAATGGTAAGGCGAAAAATATTAAACTCGCTTTATTTCAGAACAGTTGAGTTTGAGTCGATCTTGTTCGATCTGTTTAAGAACTATTGAAAACGATAAATGCTGTTTAAGAACTATTGAAAAACGACGAAAAAATAAACATACAGCAATCAGGGATACTCCTCAGGGATTTTGAATGGTAAGGCGAAAAATATTAAACTCGCTTTATTTTCAGAACAGTTGAGTTCATAGTCGATCTTGTTTGAATGCTGTTTAAGAACTATTGAAAACGATAAATTGACATACAGCAATCACATACTCCTCAGGGATTTTGAATGGTAAGGCGAAAAATATTAAACTCGCTTTATTTTCAGAACAGTTGAGTTCATAGTCGATCTTGTTCATGAATGCTGTTTAAGAACTATTGAAAACGATAAATTGACATACAGCAATCACATACTCCTCAGGGATTTTGAATGGTAAGGCGAAAAATATTAAACTCGCTTTATTTTCAGAACAGTTGAGTTCATAGTCGATCTTGTTCATGAATGCTTAAGAACTATTGAAAACGATAAATAAATTGACATACAGCACAGCAATCACATACTCCTCAGGGATTTTTTGAATGGTAAGGCGAAAAATATTAAACTCGCTTTATTTTCAGAACAGTTGAGTTCATAGTCGATCTTGTTCATGAATGCTGTTTAAGAACTATTGAAAACGATAAATTGACATACAGCAATCACATACTCCTCAGGGATTTTGAATGGTAAGGCGAAAAATATTAAACTCGCTTTATTTTCAGAACAGTTGAGTTCATAGTCATAGTCTGATTAAGAACTCATGAATGCTGTTGACAAGAACTATTGAAAATGATAAATTGACATACAGCAATCACATTCTCCTCAGAATTTTGTAATGGTAAGGCGAAAAATATTAAACTCGCTTTATTTTCAGAACAGTTGAGTTCATAGTCGATCTTGTTCATGAATGCTGTTTAAGAACTATTGAAAACGATAAATTGACATACAGCAATCACATACTCCTCAGGGATTTTGAATGGTAAGGCGAAAAATATTAAACTCGCTTTATTTTCAGAACAGTTGAGTTCATTTCGAGTCGATCTTGATCTGAATGCTGTCATGAATGCTGTTTAAGAACTATTGAAAAAACGATAAATTGACATACAGCAATCACATACTCCTCAGGGATTTTGAATGGTAAGGCGAAAAATATTAAACTCGCTTTATTTTCAGAACAGTTGAGTTCATAGTCGATCTGTTCATTCATGCTGCTGTTTAAGAACTATTGAAAACGATAAATTGACATACAGCAATCACATACTCCTCAGGGATTTTGAATGGTAAGGCGAAAAATATTAAACTCGCTTTTTTTTTCAGAACAGTTGAGTTCATAGTCGATCTTGTTCATGAATGCTGTTTAAGAACTATTGAAAACGATAAATTGACATACAGCAATCACATACTCCTCAGGGATTTTGAATGTAAAGGCGAAAAATATTAAACTCGCTTTATTTTCAGAACAGTTGAGTTCATAGTCGATCTTGTTCATGAATGCTGTTTAAGAACTATTGAAAACGATAAATTGACATACAGCAATCACATACTCCTCAGGGATTTTGAATGGTAGGGAAAAATATTAAACTCGCTTTATTTTTTCGCTTTTGAGTTCATAGATCAGTTCATGATGCTGTTCATAACTAGACTATTCTTGTTCGATGAATGCTGTACAGCAAGAACTATTGAAAACGATAAATTGACATACAGCTTTATTTTCACATACTCTCAGGGATTTTGAAATGGTAAGGCGAAAAATATTAAACTCGCTTTATTTTTTCAGAACAGTTGAGTTCATAGTCGATCTTCAAGTTCATGAACTGTTGAAGAACTATTGAAAACGATAAATTGACATACAGCAATCATATACTCCTCAGGATTTTGAATGGTAAGGCGAAAAATATTAAACTCGCTTTATTTTCAGAACAGTTGAGTTCATAGTCGATTGTGAATGTTGATGATGCTGTTTAAGAACTATTGAAAACGAAAACGATAAATTGACACAGCAATCACATACTCCTCAGGGATTTTTTTGAATGGTAAGGCGAAAAATATTAAACTCGCGCTTTATTTTCAGAACAGTGAGAGTTCATAGTCGATCTTGTTCATGAATGCTGTTTAAGAACTATTGAAACGATGATTGACATACAGCAACACATACATATTCCTCAGGGAAAATGGTAAGGCGAAAAAAATTAAACTCGCTTTATTTTCAGAACAGTTGAGTTCATAGTCGATCTTGTTCATGAATTTTTTGAATGGAAATTTTCGAAAAAATATTAAACTCGATTTTTGATTTTCAGAACAGTTGAGTTCATAGTCGATCTAATTCATGAATGCTGTAAAAACTATTGAAAACGATAAATTGACATACAGCAATCACATACTCTCTCAGGGATTTTGAATGGAAAGGCGAAAAATATTAAACTCGCTTTATTTTTCAGAACAGTTGTTGAGTTCATAGTTGATCTTGAAAATGAATGCTGTGAAGAACTATTGAAAACGATAAATTGACATACAGCAATCACATACTCCTCAGGGATTTTAATGAATGGTAGCGAAAAAAAAACTCGCTTTATTTTCAGAACAGTTGAGTTCATAGTCGATCTTGTTCATGAATGCTGTTTAAGAACTATTGAAAACGATAAATTGACATACAGCAATCACATACTCCTCAGGGATTTTGAATGGTAAGGAAAAAAATATTAAACTCGCTTTATTTTCAGAACAGTTGAGTTCATAGTCGATCTTGTTCATGAATGCTGTAGAAGAACTATTGAAAACGATAAATTGACATACAGCAATCACATACTCCTCAGGGATTTTGAATGGTAAGGCGAAAAATATTAAACTCGCTTTATTTTCAGAACAGTTGAGTTCATAGTTGATCTTGTTCATGAGCTGCTGTTTTGAAGATTGAAATTGAAATTGATAAATTGACATACATCAATCATATACTCCTCAGGGATTTTGAAAATGGTAAGGCGAAAAAATATTAAACTCGCTTTATTTTCAGAACAGTTGAGTTCATAGTCGATCTTGTTCATGAATGCTGTTTAAGAACTATTGAAAACGATAAATTGACATACAGCAATCACATACTCCTCAGGGATTTTGAATGGTAAGGCGAAAAATATTAAACTCGCTTTATTTTCAGAACAGTTGAGTTCATAGTCGATCTTGTTCATGAATGCTGTTTAAGAACTATTGAAAACGATAAATTGACATACAATCACATACTCCTCAGGGATTTTGAACATGGTAAGGCGAAAAATATTAAACTCGCTTTATTTTCAGAAGAGAGTTTTTGAATGTTCATAATGCTGTTTAAGAAAATTATTAAACTCGCTTTATTTTTCAGAACAGTTGAGTTCATAGTCGATCTTGTTCATGAATGCTGTTTAAGAACTATTGAAAACGATAAATTGACATACAGCAATCACATATTTTCAGGGATTTTGAATGGTAAGGCGAAAAATATTAAACTCGCTTTATTTTCAGAACAGTTGAGTTCATAGTCGATCTTGTTCATGAATGCTGTTAAAGAACTATTGAAAACGATAAATTGACATACAGCAATCACATACTCCTCAGGGATTTCAAATGGTAAGGCGAAAAATATTAAACTCGCTTTATTTTCAGAACAGTTGAGTTCATAGTCGATCTTGTTCATGAATGCTGTTTAAGAACTATTGAAAACGATAAATTGACATACAGCAATCACATACTCCTCAGGGATTTTGAATGGTAAGGAAAAAAAATATTAAACTCGCTTTATTTTTTCAGAACAGTTGAGTTCATCATGAGTGCTGATCTTGTTCATGAATGCTGTTTAAGAACTATTAAAAACGATAAATTGACATACAGCAATCACATATTCCTCAGGGATTTTGAATGGTAAGGCGAAAAATATTAAACTCGCTTTTTTTTTCAGAACAGATGAGTTCATAGTCGATCTTGTTCATGAATGCTGTAGAAGAACTATTGAAAACGATAAATTGACATACAGCAATCACATACTCCTCAGGGATTTTGAATGGTAAGGCGAAAAATATTAAACTCGCTTTATTTTTCAGAACAGTTGAGTTGAGTTCATAGTCGATCTTGTTCATGAATGCTGTGAAGAACTAATTGAAAACGATAAACATACAGCAATCACATACTCCTCAGGGATTTTGAATGGTAAGGCGAAAAATATTAAACTCGCTTTATTTTCAGAACAGTTGAGTTCATAGTCGATCTTGTTCATGAATGCTGTTTAAGAACTAGAAAAATTAAACGAAAACGACAGCAATTGACATACAGGATTTTGAATGGTATAGGAAAAATATTAAACTCGGCTTTTTTTTTCAGAATGGTAAGGCGAAAAGTTATTAAACTCGCTTTATTTTCAGAACAGTTGAGTTCATAGTCGATCTTGTTCATGAATGCTGTTTAAGAACTATTGAAAACGATAAATTGACATACAGCAATCACATACTCCTCAGGGATTTTGAATGGTAAGGCGAAAAATATTAAACTCGCTTTATTTTCAGAACAGTTGAGTTCATCGAGTCGATCTTGTTCATGAATGCTTTAAGAACTATTGAAAACGATAAATTGACATACAGCAATCACATAATCCTCAGGGATTTTGAATGGTAAGGCGAAAAATATTAAACTCGCTTTATTTTCAGAAGAACAGTTGAGTTCATAGTCGATCTTGTTCAATGCTGCTTAAGAACTATTGAAAACGATAAATTGACATACAGCAATCACATACTCCTCAGGGATTTTGAATGGTAAGGCGAAAAATATTAAAAACTCGCTTTATTTTCAGAACAGTTGAGTTCATCGATCTTGTTCATGAATGCTGTTTAAGAACTATTGAAAACGATAAATTGACATACAGCAATCACATACAACTGATTTTGAATGGTAATCATGAATTAAACTTTAAGAACTATTGAAAACGATAAAATGACATACAGCAATCACATACTCCTCAGGGATTTTGAATGGTAAGTCGAAAAATATTTAACTCGCTTTATTTTCAGAACAGTTGAGTTCATAGTCGATCTTGTTCATGAGTGCTGTAGAAGAACTATTGAAAACGATAAAATGACATACAGCAATCACATACTCCTCAGGGATTTTGAATGGTAAGGCGAAAAATATTAAACTCGCTTTATTTTCAGAACAGTTGAGTTCATAGTCGATCTTGTTCATGAATGCTGTTTAAGAACTATTGAAAACGATAAATTGACATACAGCAATCACATACTCCTCAGGGATTTTGAATGGTAAGGCGAAAAATATTAAACTCGCTTTATTTTCAGAACAGTTGAGTTCATAGTCGATCTTGTTCATGAATGCTGTTTAAGAACTATTGAAAAAACGAAATTGACATACAGCAATCACATACTCTCAGGGATTTTGAATGGTAAGGAAAAAAATATTAAACTCGCTTTATTTTCAGAACAGTTGAGTTCATAGGCGAAAAAATATTAAACTCGCTTTATTTTAAAGAACAGTTGAGTTCATAGTCGATCTTGTTCATGAACTGCTGATTTGAACTAAGAACTATTGAAAACGATAAATTGACATACAGCAATCACATACTTTCCAGGGATTTTGAATGGTAAGGCGAAAAATATTAAACTCGCTTTATTTTCAGAACAGTTGAGTTCATAGTCGATCTTGTTCATGAATGCTGTTTAAGAACTATTGAAAACGATAAATTGACATACAGCAATCACATACTCCTCAGGGATTTTTGAATGGTAAGGCGAAAAATATTAAACTCGCTTTATTTTCAGAACAGTTGAGTTCATAGTCGATCTTGTTCATGAATGCTGTTTAAGAACTATTGAAAACGATAAATTGACATACAGCAATCACATACTCCTCAGGGATTTTGAATGGTAAGGCGAAAAATATTAAACTCGCTTTATTTTCAGAACAGTTTTATTTTCAGTTCAGTTGAGTTCATAGTCGATCTTGTTCATGAATGCTGTTTAAGAACTATTGAAAACGATAAATTGACATACAGCAATCACATACTCCTCAGGGATTTTGAATGGTAAAAAAAATATTAAACTCGCTTTTTCAGAAGAGTTCAGTTTGAGATCATGTTCATGAATGCTGTTTAAGAATGAATGCTGTTTAAGAACTATTGAAAACGATAAATTGACATACAGCAATCACATACTCCTCAGGGATTTTGAATGGTAAGGCGAAAAATATTAAACTCGCTTTATTTTCAGAACAGTTGAGTTCATAGTCGATCTTGTTCATGAATGCTGTTTAAGAACTATTGAAAACGATAAATTGACATACAGCAATCACATACTCCTCAGGGATTTTGAATGGTAAGGCGAAAAAAATATTAAACTCGCTTTATTTTCAGAACAGTTGAGTTCATAGTCGATCTTGTTCATGAATGCTGTTTAAGAACTATTGAAAAACGATAAATTGACATACAGCAATCACATACTCCTCAGGGATTTTGAATGGTAAGGCGAAAAATATTAAACTCGCTTTATTTTCAGAACAGTTGAGTTCATAGTCGATCTTGTTCATGTGCTGTTTAAGAACTATTGAAAACGATAAATTGACATAGCAATCACACATACTCCTCAGGGATTTTGAAAACGAAAAAATAATGAAACACATAATTAAAATCACATACTTTTCAGGATTTTGAATGGTAAGGCGAAAAATATTAAACTCGCTTTATTTTCAGAACAGTTGAGTTCATAGTCGATCTTGTTCATGAATGCTGTTTAAGAACTATTGAAAACGATAAATTGACATACAGCAATCACATTTTAAAGGGATTTTGAATGGTAAGGCGAAAAATATTAAACTCGCTTTATTTTCAGAACAGTTGAGTTCATAGTGAATCTGTTCATGAGAAAACGAGAACTATTGAAAACGATAAATTGACATACAGCATCACATACTCCTCAGGGATTTTGAATGGTAAGGCGAAAAATATAAAAAAACTCGCTTTTTTTTCAGAACAGTTGAGTTCATAGTCTTGATCTTGTTCATGAATGAACTAAGAAAAATAAATTGAAAATTGATAAATTGACATACAGCAATCACATACTCCTCAGGGATTTTTTTGAATGGTAAGGCGAAAAATATTAAACTCGCTTTTTTTTCAGAACAGTTGTTTCATAGTCGATCTTGTTCATGAATGCTGTTTAAGAACTATTGAAAACGATAAATTGACATACAGCAATCACATACTCCTCAGGGATTTTGAATGGTAAGGCGAAAAATATTAAACTCGCTTTATTTTCAGAACAGTTGAGTTCATAGTCGATCTTGTTCATGAATGCTGTTTAAGAACTATTGAAAACGATAAATTGACATACAGCAATCACATACTCCTCTCAGGGATTTCAAATGGTAAGGCGAAAAATATTAAACTCGCTTTATTTTCAGAACAGTTGAGTTCATAGTCGATCTTGTTCATGAATGCTGTTTAAGAACTAACTATTGAAACGATAAATTGAAATTGACATACAGCAATCACATACTCCTCAGGGATTTTGAAATGGTAAGGCGAAAAATATTAAACTCGCTTTATTTTCAGAACAGTTGAGTTCATAGTCGATCTTGTTCATGAATGCTTGAAGAAGAACTATTGAAAACGATAAATTGACATACAGCAATCACATACTCCTCAGGGATTTTTGAAATGGTAAAGCGAAAATAAATTTTATTTCAGAACAGTTGAGTTCATTTTTCAGTTCAGTTGAACTATTCATGTTCGATCTTGTTCATGAATGCTTGCAAAACTATTGAAAACGATAAATTGACATACAGCAAAAATACTCCTCAGGGATTTTGAATGGTAAGGCGAAAATATTAAACTCGCTTTATTTTAAGAACAGTTGAGTTCATAGTCGATCTTGTTCATGAATGCTGTTTAAGAACTATTGAAAACGATAAATTGACATACAGCAATCACATACTCCTCAGGGATTTTGAATGGTAAGGCGAAAAATATTAAACTCGCTTTATTTTCAGAACAGTTGTGTTCATAGTCGATCTAGTTCATGAATGCTGTTTAAGAACTATTGAAAACGATAAACTAACATACAGCAATCAGATACTCCTCAGGGATTTTGAATGGTAAGGCGAATAATATTAAACTCGCTTTATTTTCAGAACAGTTATTGAAAACGATAAATTGACATACAGCAATCACATACTCCTCAGAGGGATTTTGAATGGAAAGGCGAAAAATATTAAACTCGCTTTATTTTCAGAACAGTTGAGTTCATAGTCGATCTTGTTCATGAATGCTGTTTAAGAACTATTGAAAACGATAAATTGACATACAGCAATCACATACTCCTCAGGGATTTTGAATGGTAAGGCGAAAAAATATTAAACTCGCTTTATTTTCAGAACAGTTGAGTTCATAGTCGATCTTGTTCATGAATGCTGTTTAAGAACTATTGAAAACGATAAATTGACATACAGCAATCACATACTCCTCAGGGATTTTGAATGGTAAGGCGAAAAATATTAAACTCGCTTTATTTTCAGAACAGTTGAGTTCATAGTCGATCTTGTTCATGAATGCTGTTTAAGAACTATTGAAAACGATAAATTGACATACAGCAATCAGCAATCAGGGATTTTGAATGGTACTCAGGGATTTTCAAATGGTAAGGCGAAAAATATTAAACTCGCTTTATTTTTCAGAACAGTTGAGTTCATAGTCTTGATCTTGTTCATGAATGCTGTTTAAGAACTATTGAAAACGATAAATTGACATACAGCAATCACATACTCTCAGGGATTTTGAATGGGCGAAAAATATTAAACTCGCTTTATTTTAAACAGTTGCTTTCGATTTTCAGAACAGTTGAGTTCATAGTCGATCTTGTTCATGAGAACTGTTTAAGAACTATTGAAAACGATAAATTGACATACAGCAATCACATAAAAAGGGATTTTGAATGGTAAGGCGAAAAATATTAAACTCGCTTTATTTTCAAAACAGTTGAGTTCATAGTGATCTTGTTCATGAATGCTGTTTAAGAACTATTGAAAACGATAAATTGACATACAGCAATCACATACTCCTCAGGGATTTTGAATGGTAAGGCGAAAAATATTAAACTCGCTTTATTTTCAGAACAGTTGAGTTCATAGTCGATCTCAGTCGAGATCTGTTCTTGTTCATGCTGCTTTAGAAGAACTATTGAAAACGATAAATTGACATACAGCAATCACATACTCCTCAGGGGGATTTTTGAATGGTAAAGCGAAAAATATTAAACTCGCTTTATTTTCAGAACAGTTGAGTTCATAGTCGATCTTGTTCATGAATGCTGTAAGAAAGAACTATTGAAAACGATAAATTGACATACAGCAATCACATACTCCTCAGGGGATTTTGAATGGTAAGGAAAAATATTAAACTCGCTTTAAAAACAGTTAAAGTCGATCGTTCATTTATTTTCAGAACGAGTTGAGTTCATATTCGATATTTGTTCATGAGAAATTGAAAAAGAAATATTGAAAACGATAAATTGACATACAGCAATCACATACTCTACAGGGATTTTGAATGGTAAGGCGAAAAATATTAAACTCGCTTTATTTTCAGAACAGTTGAGTTCATAGTCGATCTTGTTCATGAATGCTGTTTAAGAACTATTGAAAACGATAAATTGACATACAGCAATCACATACTCCTCAGGGATTTTGAATGGTAAGGCGAAAAATATTAAACTCGCTTTATTTTCAGAACAGTTGAGTTCATAGTCGATCTTGTTCATGAATGCTGTTTAAGAACTATTGAAAAAAACGATTAAATGACATACAGCAATCACATATTTTCAGAAAAACATTTGATTTTCAGAACATAGTCGATCTTGTTCATGAATGCTTTTTTAGAACTATTGAAAACGATAAATTGACATACAGCAATCACATACTATTTTGATTTTTGAATGGAAAGGCGAAAAATATTAAACTCGCTTTAAGAACAGAACAGTTGAGTTCATAGTTGATCTTGTTCATGAATGCTGTTTAAGAACTATTGAAAACGATAAATTGACATACAGCAATCACATACTCCTCAGGGATTTTTGAATGGTAAGGCGAAATATATTAAACTCGCTTTATTTTCAGAACAGTTGAGTTCATAGTCGATCTTGTTCATGAATGCTGTTTAAGAACTATTGAAAACGATAAATTGACATACAGCAATCACATACTCCTCAGGGATTTTGAATGGTAAGGCGAAAAATATTAAACTCGCTTTATTTTCAGAACAGTTGAGTTCATAGTCGATCTTGTTCATGAATGCTGTTTAAGAAGAACTTGAAAACGATAAATTGACATACAGCAAATCATACTACTCCTCAGGGATTTTGAATGGTAAGGAAAAATATTAAACTCGCTTTATTTTCAGAACAGTTGAGTTCATAGTCGATCTTGTTCCTGAATTTATTTTCTATTGAATCGATAAAAAAAAAATAAAGTTCTCGATTTTTTATTTTCAGAACATTTGATTTCATATCGATCTTATTCATGAATGCTGTAAAGAACTATTGAAAACGATAAATTGACATACAGCAATCACATATTCCTCAGGGATTTTGAATGGTAAAGCGAAAAATATTAAACTCGCTTTATTTTCAGAACAGTTGAGTTCATAGTCGATCTTGTTCATGAATGCTGTTTAAGAACTATTGAAAACGATAAATTGACATACAGCAATCACATACTCCTAAGGGATTTTGAATGGTAAGGCGAAAAATATTAAACTCGCTTTATTTTCAGAACAGTTGAGTTCATAGTCGATCTTGTTCATGAATGCTGTTTAAGAACTATTGAAAACGATAAATTGACATACAGCAATCACATACTCTCCCAGGGATTTTTGAATGGTAAGGCGAAAATGGTAAAGGCGAAAAATATTAAACTGAGCTTTATTTTCAGAACAGTTGAGTTCATAGTCGATCTTGTTCATGAATGAATGAAAGAAAAGAACTATTGAAAACGATAAATTGACATACAGCAATCACATACTCCTCAGGGGATTTTGAATGGTAAAGAAAAAAATATTAAACTCGCTTTATTTTTTCAGAACAGTTGAGTTCATAGTCTTGATCTTGTTCATGAATGCTGTTTAAGAACTATTGAAAACGATAAATTGACATACAGCAATCACATACTCCTCAGGGATTTTGAATGGTAAGTAAAAAAAAATATTTTCAGAAAACTCGCTTTATTTTCAGAACAGTTGAGTTCATAGTCGATCTTGTTCATGAATGCTGTTTAAGAACTATTGAAAACGATAAATTGACATACAGCAATCACATACTCCTCAGGGATTTTGAATGGTAAGGCGAAAAATATTAAACTCGCTTTATTTTCAGAACAGTTGAGTTCATAGTCGATCTTGTTCATGAATGCTGTAAAAAAACTATTGAAAACGATAAATTGACATACAGCAATCACATACTCCTCAGGGATTTTGAATGGTAAGGCGAAAAATATTAAACTCGCTTTATTTTCAGAACAGTTGAGTTCATAGTCGATCTTGTTCATGAATGCTGTTTAAGAACTATTGAAAACGATAAATTGACATACAGCAATCACATACTCCTCAGGGATTTTTGAATGGTAAGGCGAAAAAATATTAAACTATTTTTTTTTTTCAGAACAGTTGAGTTCATAGTCTATCTTGTTCATGAATGCTGTTTAAGAACTATTGAAAACGATAAATTGACATACAGCAATCACATACTCCTCAGGGATTTTGAATGGAATGGTAAGGCGAAAAATATTAAACTCGCTTTATTTTCAGAACAGTTGAGTTCATAGTCGATCTTGTTCATGAATGCTGTTTAAGAACTATTGAAAACGATAAATTGACTATTGAAAACGATTGCTTGACATAGCAATCACATACTCCTCAGGGATTTTGAATTTTGAATGGTGGTAAAGGCGAAAATTATTAAACTCGCTTTATTTTCAGAACAGTTGAGTTCATAGTCGATCTCTGTTCATGAATGCTGTAAGAACTATTGAAAACGATAAATTGACATACAGCAATCACATACTCCTCAGGATTTTTTGAATGGTAAGGCGAAAAATATTAAACTCGCTTTATTTTCAGAACACAGTTGAGTTCATAGTCGATCTTGTTCATGAATGCTGTGAAAAAGAACTATTGAAAACGATAAATTGACATACAGCAATCACATACTCCTCAGGGATTTTGATTTTAAGGAAAAAATGGTAAAATTTTCAGAAAAAATATTAAACTCGCTTTATTTTCAGAACAGTTGAGTTCATAGTCGATCTTGTTCATGAATGCTGTTTAAGAACTATTGAAAACGATAAATTGACATACAGCAATCACATACTCCTCAGGGATTTTGAATGGTAAGGCGAAAAATATTAAACTCGCTTTATTTTCAGAACAGTTGAGTTCATAGTCGATCTTGTTCATGAATGCTGTTTAAGAACTATTGAAAACGATAAATTGACATACAGCAATCACATACTCCTCAGGGATTTTTTTGAATGGCGAAATATTAAAATATTAATTTTCAGTTGAGTTTTATTTTCAGAACAGTTGAGTTCATAGTCGATCTTGTTCATGATGCTGCTAAGAACTATTGAAAACGATAAATTGACATACAGCAAAACATACATCTCAGGGATTTTGAATGGTAAGGCAAAAAGCAATCACTTTATTTTCTCAGGGATTTTTTGAATGGTAAGGCGAAAAATATTAAACTCGTTTTATTTTCAGAACAGTTGAGTTCATAGTCGATCTTGTTCATGAATGCTGTTTAAGAACTATTGAAAACGATAAATTGACATACAGCAATCACATACTCCTCAGGGATTTTGAATGGTAAGGCGAAAAATATTAAACTCGCTTTATTTTCAGAACAGTTGAGTTCATAGTCGATCTTGTTCATGAATGCTGTTTAAGAACTATTGAAAACGATAAATTGACATACAGCAGCAATCACATACTCCTCAGGGATTTTGAAATGGTAAGGCGAAAAAAAATATTAAATTCGCTTTATTTTTCAGAACAGTTGAGTTCATATCTTGATCTCATGTGCTCATGAGAACTGCTGTTTAAGAACTATTGAAAACGATAAATTGACATACAGCAATCACATACTCCTCAGGGATTTTGAAATGGTAAAAAAAAAAAATATTAAACTCGCTTTTCAGAACAGTTGAGTTGAGTTCATAGTCGATCTCATGTTCATGAATGCTGTTTAAGAAAAATTGA
Source organism: Micraspis discolor (assembly GCA_030674115.1). NCBI lineage: Eukaryota > Metazoa > Arthropoda > Insecta > Coleoptera > Coccinellidae > Micraspis > Micraspis discolor. The sequence continues at coordinate 43,045 of JARTUT010000436.1, forward strand.
AAACGATAAATTGACATACAGCAATCACATACTCCTCAGGGATTTTGAATGGTAAGGCGAAAAATATTAAACTCGCTTTATTTTCAGAACAGTTGAGTTCATAGTCGATCTTGTTCATGAATGCTGTTTAAGAACTATTGAAAACGATAAATTGACATACAGCAATCACATACTCTCAGGGATTTTGAATGGTAAGGCGAAAAATATTAAACTCGCTTTATTTTCAGAACAGTTGAGTTCATAGTCGAGTCGATGTTTCATGAATGCTGTTTAAGAACTATTGAAAACGATAAATTGACATACAGCAATCACATACTCCTCAGGGATTTTGAATGGTAAGGCGAAAAATATTAAACTCGCTTTATTTTCAGAACAGTTGAGTTCATAGAGGATCTTGTTCATGAATGCTGTTAGAAGAACTATTGAAAACGATAAAATGACATACAAAGCAATCACATATACTCTCAAGGATTTTTGAATGGTAAGGCGAAAAATATTAAATCTTTATTTTTTCAGAGTTGGATTTCATAGTCGAAATGGTAAAGAACATTGAAAAATATTAAAATTCAGCTTTATTTTCAAAACAGTTGAGTTCATGAATGACTGATCTTGTTCATGAATGCTGTTTAAAAACTATTGAAAACGATAAATTGACATACAGCAATCACATATCCTCAGGGATTTTGAATGGTAAGGCGAAAAATATTAAACTCGCTTTATTTTCAGAACAGTTGAGTTCATAGTCGATCTTGTTCATGAATGCTGTTTAAGAACTATTGAAAACGATAAATTGACATACAGCAATCACATACTCCTCAGGGATTTTGAATGGTAAGGCGAAAAATATTAAACTCGCTTTATTAAACTCGCTTTCAGATTTTCAGAACAGTTGAGTTCAGTCGATCTTGTTCATGAATGCTGCTTGAAGAACTATTGAAAACGATAAATTGACATATACAGCAATCACATACTCCTCAGGATTTTGAATGGTAAGGCGAAAAATATTAAACTCGCTTTATTTTCAGAACAGCAATTGATTGTTTATGAATGCTCAATGAAATTGAAAATTTTTTTGAATTAAGGCGAAAAATATTAAACTCGCTTTATATTTTCAGAACAGTTGAGTTCATAGTCGATCTTGTTCATGAATGCTGTTTAAGAATATTGAAAACGATAAATTGACATACAGCAATCACATACTCTTCAGGGATTTTTTGAATGGTAAGGCGAAAAATATTAAACTCGCTTTATTTTCAGAACAGTTGAGTTCATAGTCGATCTTGTTCATGAATGCTGTTTAAGAACTATTGAAAACGATAAATTGACATACAGCAATCACATACTCCTCAGGGATTTTGAATGGTAAGGCGAAAAATATTAAACTCGCTTTATTTTCAGAACAGTTGAGTTCATAGTCGATCTTGTTCATGAATGCAGTAGAAACTATTGAAAACGATAAATTGAAAACGATAAATTGACATACAGCAATCACATACTCCTCAGGGATTTTGAATGGTAAGGCGAAAAATATTAAACTCGCTTTTTTTTTCAGAACAGTTGAGTTCATAGTCGATCTTGTTCATGAATGCTGTTTAAGAACTATTGAAAACGATAAATTGACATACAGCAATCACATACTCCTCAGGGATTTTGAATGGTAAGGCGAAAAATATTAAACTCGCTTTATTTTCAGAACAGTTGATTTCATAGGTGATTTTGTTCATGAATGCTGTTTAAGAACTATTGAAAACGATAAATTGACATACAGCAATCACATACTCCTCAGGGATTTCCTCAGGGATTTTGAATGGAAAGGCGAAAAATATTAAACTCGCTTTATTTTCAGAACAGTTGAGTTCATAGTCGATCTTGTTCATGAATGCTGTTTAAGAACTATTGAAAACGATAAATTGACATACAGCAATCACATACTCCTCAGGGATTTTGAATGGTAAGGCGAAAAATATTAAAACTCGCTTTATTTTCAACAGAACAGTTGAGTTCATAGTCGATCTTGTCATGAATGAATGCTGTAAAAGAAACTATTGAAAACGATAAATTGACATACAGCAATCACATACTCCTCAGGATTTTGAAATGGTAAGGCGAAAAATATTAAACTTTATTTTTTTTTTTCAGAACAGTTGAGTTCATAGTCGATCTTGTTCATGAATGCTGTAAGAAGAACTATTGAAAACGATAAATTGACATACAGCAATCACATACTCCTCAGGGATTTTGAAATGGTAAAAAAAATATTAAACTCGCTTTATTTTCAGAACAGTTGAGTTTTTTCAGATCTTGTTCAGTTGAGTTCATAGTTGATCTTGTTCATGAATGCTAAGAAAGAACTATTGAAAACGATAAACATACATACAGCAATCACATACTCCTCAGGGATTTTTGAATGGTAAGGCGAAAAATATTAAACTCGCTTTATTTTCAGAACAGTTGAGTTCATAGTCGATCTTGTTCATGAATGCTGTTTAAGAACTATTGAAAACGATAAATTGACATACAGCAATCACATACTCCTCAGGGATTTTGAATGGTAAGGCGAAAAATATTAAACTCGCTTTATTTTCAGAACAGTTGAGTTCATAGTCGATCTTGTTCATGAATGCTGAAGAAGAACTATTGAAAACGATAAATTGACATACAGCAATCACATACTCCTCAGGGATTTTGAATGGTAAGGCGAAAAATATTAAACTCGCTTTATCTTCAGAACAGTTGAGTTCAGAACAGTTGAGTTCATAGTCGATCTTGTTCATGAATGCTGTTTAAGAACTATTGAAAACGATAAATTGACATACAGCAATCACATCCTCAGGGATTTTGAATGGTAAGGCGAAAAATATTAAACTCGCTTTATTTTCAGAACAGTTGAGTTCATAGTCGATCTTGTTCATGCTGTGAAGAAAGAACTATTGAAAACGATAAATTGACATACAGCAATCACATACTCCTCAGGGATTTTGAATGGTAAGGCGAAAAATATTAAACTCGCTTTATTTTCAGAACAGTTGAGTTTTCAGTTCACAGTTGAGTTCATAAATTGTCATGATCTTGTTCATGAATGCTTGAAGAAGAACTATTGAAAACGATAAATTGACATACAGCAATCACATATTCCTCAATTTTTTTGAATGGTAAGGCGAAAAATATTAAACTCGCTTTATTTTCAGAACAGTTGAGTTCATAGTCGATTGAGTTCATGAATGAATGTAGAAGAACTATTGAAAACGATAAATTGACATACAGCAATCAATGCTCAGGGATTTTGAATGGTAAGAAGAAAATATTGAAAACGATAAATTGACATACAGCAATCACATTTTCAGGGATTTTGAAATGGTAAGGCGAAAAATATTAAACTCGCTTTATTTTCAGAACAGTTGAGTTCATAGTCGATCTTGTTCATGAATGCTGTTTAAGAACTATTGAAAACGATAAATTGACATACAGCAATCACATACTCCTCAGGGATTTTGAATGGTAAGGCGAAAAATATTAAACTCGCTTTATTTTCAGAACAGTTGAGTTCATAGTCGATCTTGTTCATGAATGCTGTTTAAGAACTATTGAAACGATAAATTGACATTGACATACAGCAATCACATACTCCTCAGGGATTTTGAATGGTAATAAAAAAAAATATTAAACTCGCTTTTTTTTTTCAGAACAGTTGAGTTCATTGATCGATCTTGTTCATGATGCTGCTGTAGAAAAGAAATTATTGAAAACGATAAATTGACATACAGCAATCACACATACTCCTCAGGGATTTTGAATGGTAAGCGCGAAAAATATTAAACTCGCTTTATTTTTCAGAACAGTTGAGTTCATAGTCGATCTTGTTCATGAATGCTGTAAGAGAACTATTGAAAACGATAAATTGACATACAGCAATCACATACTCCTCAGGGATTTTGAATGGTAAGTAAGAAAAAAATATTAAACTCGCTTTATTTTTCAGAACAGTTGAGTTCATAGTCGATCTTGTTCATGAATGCTGTTTAAGAACTATTGAAAACGATAAATTGACATACAGCAATCACATACTCCTCAGGGATTTTGAATGGTAAGGCGAAAAATATTAAACTCGCTTTATTTTCAGAACAGTTTTTCAGAACAGTTGAGTTCATAGTCGATCTTGTTCATGAATGCTGTTTAAGAACTATTGAAAACGATAAATTGACATACAGCAATCACATACTCCTCAGGGATTTTGAATGGTAAATTAAAAAAATATTAAACTCGCTTTATTTTTCAGAACAGTTGAGTTCATAGTCGATCTTGTTCATCATAGAAGAACTATTGAAAACGATAAATTGATACAGCAATCAACATAAATTCAGGAAAAAAACATACAGCAATAAATCTCCAAAGGGATTTTGAATTTTAAGGCGAAAAATATTAAACTCGCTTTATTTTCAGAACAGTTGAGTTATAGTCGATCTTGAATGAATGCTGAAGAAGAACTATTGAAAACGATAAATTGACATACAGCAATCACATACTCCTCAGGGATTTTTGAATGGTAATGCGAAAAATATTAAACTCGCTTTATTTTCAGAACAGTTGAGTTCATAGTCGATCTTGTTCATGAATGCTGTTTAAGAACTATTGAAAACGATAAATTGACATACAGCAATCACATACAGCAATCACATACTCCTCAGGGATTTTTTGAATGGTAAGGCGAAAAATATTAAACTCGCTTTATTTTGAGTTGAGTTCATAGTCGATCTTGTTCATGAATGCTGTTTAAGAACTATTGAAAACGATAAATTGACATACAGCAATCACATACTCCTCAGGGATTTTGAATGGTAAGGCGAAAAATATTAAACTCGCTTTATTTTCAGAACAGTTGAGTTCATGAGTGATCTTGTTCATCATAGTAAGATCTTGAAAACGATTCATGAATGCTGTGAAGAACTATTGAAAACGATAAATTGACATACAGCAATCACACTCCTCAGGGGGATTGAAATGGTAAGGCGAAAAATATTAAACTCGCTTTATTTTCAGAACAGTTGAGTTCATAGTCGATCTTGTTCATGAATGCTGTTTAAGAACTATTGAAAACGATAAATTGACATACAGCAATCACATACTCCTCAGGGATTTTGAATGGTAAGGCGAAAAATATTAAACTCGCTTTATTTTCAGAACAGTTGAGTTCATAGTCGATTGTTCATGAATGAATGTTTAAGAACTATTGAAAAAATAAATTGACATACAGCAATCACATACTCCTCAGGGATTTTGAACATAAGGCGAAAAATATAAAAACTCGCTTTATTTTCAGAACAGTTTTTCATAGTCGATGTTAAGGCGAAAAATATTAAATTGACAGAAGCTTTATTTTCAGAACAGTTGAGTTCATAGTTGATCTAGTTCATGAATGCAAAATAAGAACTATTGAAAACGATAAATTGACAACAGCAATCACATACTCTAGGATTTTGATTCAGTAAGGCGAAAAATATTAAACTCGCTTTATTTTCAGAACAGTTGAGTTCATAGTTGATCTTGTTCATGAATGCTATTGAAGAACTATTGAAAACGATAAATTGACATACAGCAATCACATACTCCTCAGGGATTTTGAATGGTAAGAAAAAAATTTAAACTCGCTTTATTTTCAGAACAGTTGAGTTCATAGTCGATCTTGTTCATGAATGCTGTTTAAAAACTATTGAAAACGATAAATTGACATACAGCAATCACATACTCCTCAGGGATTTTCAAATGGTAAGGCGAAAAATATTAAACTCGCTTATTTTTTCAGAACAGTTGAGTTCATAGTCGATCTTGTTCATGAATGCTGTTTAAGGACTATTGAAAACGATAAATTGACATACAGCAATCACATATTCCTCAGATTTTGGATTGTAAGGCGAAAAATATTAAAATCGCTTTTTTTTCAGAACAGTTGAGTTCATAGTCGATCTTGTTCATGAATGCTGTTTAGAAGAACTATTGAAAACGATAAATTGATAAAGCAATCACATACTGACAGGGATTTTGAATAAGGCAATCACATACTCCTCAGGGATTTTTTGAATTAAGGCGAAAAATATTAAACTCGCTTTATTTTCAGAACAGTTGAGTTCATGAATGATCTTGTTCATGAATGCTGTTTAAGAACTATTGAAAACGATAAATTGACATACAGCAATCACATACTCCTCAGGGATTTTGAATGGTAAGGCGAAAAATATTAAACTCGCTTTATTTTCAGAACAGTTGAGTTCATAGTCGATCTTGTTCATGAATGCTGTTTAAGAACTATTGAAAACGATAAATTGACATACAGCAATCACATACTCCTCAGGGATTTCAAATGGTAAGGCGAAAAATATTAAACTCGCTTTATTTTTCAGAACAGTTGAGTTCATAGTCGATCTTGTTCATGAATGTTAAGAACTATGAAAATGATAAATTGACATACAGCAGAACTATTGAAAACGATAAATTGACATACAGCAATCACATACTCCTCAGAAATTTTTGAAATGGTAAGGCGAAAAATATTAAATTTGTTTTTATTTTCAGAACAGTTGAGTTCATAGTCGATCTTGTTCATGAATGCTGTTTAAGAACTATTGAAAACGATAAATTGACATACAGCAATCACATACTCCTCAGGGATTTTGAATGGTAAGGCGAAAAATATTAAACTCGCTTTTATTTTCAGAACAGTTGAGTTCATAGTCGATCTTGTTCATGATGCTGCTGTTTAAGAACTATTGAAAACGATAAATTGACATATAGCAGCAATCACATACTCCTCAGGGATTTTGAATGGTAAGGCGAAAAATATTAAACTCGCTTTATTTTCAGAACAGTTGAGTTCATAGTCGATCTTGTTCATGAATGCTGTTTAAGAACTATTGAAAACGATAAATTGTCATACAGCAATCACCTACTCCTCAGGGATTTTGAATGGTAAGGCGAAAATTATTAAACTTGCTTTATTTCTTTATTTTCAGAACAGGTGAGTTCATAGTCGATCTTGTTCATGAATGCTGTTTAAGAACTATTGAAAACGATAAATTGACATACAGCAATCACATACTCCTCAGGGATTTTGAATGGTAAGGCGAAAAATATTAAACTCGCTTTATTTTCAGAACAGTTGAGTTCATAGTCGATCTTGTTCATGAATGCTGTTTAAGAACTATTGAAAACGATAAATTGACATACAGCAATCACATACTCCTCAGGGATTTTGAATGGTAAGGCGAAAAATATTAAACTCGCTTTATTTTCAGAACAGTTGAGTTCATAGTCGATCTTGTTCATGAATGCTGTAAAAGAACTATTGAAAACGATAAATTGACATACAGCAATCACATACTCCTCAGGGATTTTGAATGGTAAGGCGAAAAATATTAAACTCGCTTTATTTTCAGAACAGTTGAGTTCATAGTCGATCTTGTTCATGAATGCTGTTTAAGAACTATTGAAAACGATAAATTGACATACAGCAATCACATACTCCTCAGGGATTTTTTTTGAATGGTAAGGAAAAAAATATTAAACTTATTTTTTATTTTCAGAACAGTTGAGTTCATAGTCGATCTTGTTCATGAATGCTGTTTAAGAAACTATTGAAAACGATAAATTGACATACAGCAATCACATACTCCTCAGGGATTTTGAATGGTAAGGCGAAAAATATTAAACTCGCTTTATTTTCAGAACAGTTGAGTTCATAGTCGATCTTGTTCATGAATGCTGTTTAAGAACTATTGAAAACGATAAATTGACATACAGCAATCACATACTCCTCAGGGATTTTGAATGGTAAGGCGAAAAATATTAAACTCGCTTTATTTTCAGAACAGTTGAGTTCATAGTCGATCATCAGTTCATGAATGCTTAAGAACTATTTCAGAACAGTTGAGTTCATAATCGATCAAAACATGAATGAATGCTGTTTAAGAACTATTGAAAAACGATAAATTGACATAGAGCAAATCATGAAAACATACTCTCATTTTTTGAATGGTAAGGCGAAAAATATTAAACTCGCTTTATTTTCAGAACAATTGAGTTCATAGTCGATCTTGTTCATGAATGCTGTTTAAGAACTATTGAAAACGATAAATTGACATACAGCAAAACATACTCCTCAGGGATTTTGAATGGTAAGGCGAAAAATATTAAACTCGCTTTATTTTCAGAACAGTTGAGTTCATAGTTGATCTTGTTCATGAATGCTGTTTAAGAACTATTGAAAACGATAAACACACAGCAATCACCTACTCCTCAGGGATTTTGAATGGTAAGGCGAAAAATATTAAACTCGCTTTATTTTCAGAACAGTTGAGTTCATAGTCGATCTTGTTCATGAATGCAGTTTAAGAACTATTGAAAGAACTATTGAAAACGATAAATTGACATACAGCAATCACATACTCCTCAGGGATTTTGAATGGTAAGGCGAAAAAAAATATTAAACTCGCTTTATTTTCAGAACAGTTGAGTTCATAGTCGATCTTGTTCATGAATGCTAGAAGAACTATTGAAAACGATAAATTGACATACAGCAATCACATACTCCTCAGGGATTTTGAATGGTAAGGCGAAAAATATTAAACTCGCTTTATTTTCAGAACAGTTGAGTTCATAGTCGATCTTGTTCATGAATGCTGTTTAAGAACTATTGAAAACGATAAATTGACATACAGCAATCACATACTCCTCAGGGATTTTGAATGGTAAGGCGAAAAATATTAAACTCGCTTTATTTTCAGAACAGTTGAGTTCATAGTCGATCTTGTTCATGAATGCTGTTTAAGAACTATTGAAAACGATAAATTGACATACAGCAATCACATACTCCTCAGGGATTTTGAATGGTAAGGCGAAAAATATTAAAAACTCGCTTTATTTTCAGAACAGTTGAGTTCATAGTCGATCTTGTTCATGAATGCTGTAGAAGAACTATTGAAAACGATAAATTAACATACAGCACATATACTCCTCAGGGATTTTTGAATCCTCAGAAAAATATTAAACTCGCTTTTTTTCAGAAAGTTAAGTTCATAGAAAAATATTAAACTCGCTTTATTTTCAGAACAGTTGAGTTCATAGTCGATCTTGTTCATGAATGCTGTTTAAGAACTATTGAAAACGATAAATTGACATACAGCAATCACATACTCCTCAGGGATTTTGAATGGTAAGGCGAAAAATATTAAACTCGCTTTATTTTCAGAACAGTTGAGTTCATAGTCGATCTTGTTCATGAATGCTGTTTAAGAACTATTGAAAACGATAAATTGACATACAGCAATCACATACTCCTCAGGGATTTTGAATGGTAAGGCGAAAAATATTAAACTCGCTTTATTTTCAGAACAGTTGAGTTCATAGTCGATCTTGTTCATGAATGCTGTTTAAGAACTAATGAAAACGATAAATTGACATACAGCAATCACATACTCCTCAGGGATTTTGAATGGTAAGGCGAAAAATATTAAACTCGCTTTATTTTCAGAACAGTTGAGTTCATAGTCGATCTTGTTCATGAATGCTGTTTAAGAACTATTGAAAACGATAAATTGACATACAGCAATCACATACTCCTCAGGGATTTTGAATGGTAAGGCGAAAAATATTAAACTCGCTTTATTTTCAGAACAGTTGAGTTCATAGTCGATCTTGTTCATGAATGCTGTTTGAATGCTGTTGAAAAGATAAACTGACATACAGAAAACGATAAATTGACATACAGCAATCACATACTCCTCAGGGATTTTGAATGGTAAGGAAAAAAATATTAAACTCGCTTTATTTTCAGAACAGTTGAGTTCATAGTCGATCTTGTTCATGAATGCTGTTTAAGAACTATTGAAAACGATAAATTGACATACAGCAATCACATACTCCTCAGGGATTTTTGAATGGTAAGGCGAAAAAAAATATTAAACTCGCTTTATTTTTTCAGAACAGTTGAGTTCATAGTCGATCTTGTTCATGAATGCTGTTTAAGAACTATTGAAAACGATAAATTGACATACAGCAATCACATACTCCTCAGGGATTTTGAATGGTAAGGCGAAAAATATTAAACTCGCTTTATTTTCAGAACAGTTGAGTTCATAGTCGATCTTGTTCATGAATGCTGTTTAAGAACTATTGAAAACGATAAATTGACATACAGCAATCACATACTCCTCAGGGATTTTGAATGGTAAGGCGAAAAATATTAAACTCTTTTTTTTTTCAGAACAGTTGAGTTCATAGTCGATCTTGTTCATGAATGCTGTTTAAGAACTATTGAAAACGATAAATTGACATACAGCAATCACATACTCCTCAGGGATTTTGAATGGTAAGGCGAAAAATATTAAACTCGCTTTATTTTCAGAACAGTTGAGTTCATAGTCGATCTTGTTCATGAATGCTGTTTAAGAACTATTGAAAATTATAAATTGACATACAGCAATCACATACTCCTCAGGGATTTTGAATGGTAAGGCGAAAAATATTAAACTTGCTTTATTTTCAGAACAGTTGAGTTCATAGTCGATCTTGTTCATGAATGCTGTTTAAGAACTATTGAAAACGATAAATTGACATACAGCATCACATACTCCTCAGGATTTTTTTTGAATGGTAAGCGAAAAATATTAAACTCGCTTTATTTTCAGAACAACTCGATCTTGAGTTCATTTTCAGAACAGTTGAGTTCATAGTCGATCTTGTTCATGAAAACTGTTTAAACTATTGAAAACGATAAATTGACACATACAGCAAAATTTACTCCTGAAAAGGGATTTTGAATTAAAAAGGCGAAAAATATTAAACTCAGCTTTATTTTCAGAACAGTTGAGTTCATAGTCGATCTTGTTCATGAATGTTTAAGAACTATTGAAAACGATAAATTGACATACAGCAATCACATACTCCTCAGGGATTTTGAATGGTAAGGCGAAAAATATTAAACTCGCTTTATTTTCAGAACAGTTGAGTTCATCGATCTTGATCTTGTTCATGAATGCTGTTTAAGAACTATTGAAAACGATAAATTGACATACAGCAATCACATACTCCTCAGGATTTTTTGAATGGTAAGGCGAAAAAAATATTAAACTCGCTTTATTTTCAGAACAGTTGAGTTCATAGTCGATCTTGTTCATGAATGCTGTTTAAGAACTATTGAAAACGATAAATTGACATACAGCAATCACATACTCCTCAGGGATTTTGAATGGTAAGGCGAAAAATATTAAACTCGCTTTATTTTCAGAACAGTTTTATTTTCAGAACAGTTGAGTTCATAGTCGATCTTGTTCATGAATGCTTTAAGAACTATTGAAAACGATAAATTGACATACAGCAATCACATACTCCTCAGGGATTTTGAATGGTAAGGCGAAAAATATTAAACTCGCTTTATTTTCAGAACAGTTGAGTTCATAGTCGATCTTGTTCATGAATGCTGTTTAAGAACTATTGAAAACGATAAATTGACATACAAGCAATCACTACTCCTCAGGATTTTGAATGGTAAGGCGAAAAATATTAAACTCGCTTTATTTTTTCAGAACAGTTTGAGTTCATAGTCGATCTTGTTCATGAATGCTGTGAAGAACTATTGAAAAAACGATAAATTGACATACGGCAATCACCTACTCCTCAGGGATTTTGAATGGTAAGCGAAAAATATTAAACTCGCTTTATTTTCAGAACAGTTGAGTTCATAGTCGATCTTGTTCATGAATGCTGTTTAAGAACTATTAAAAACGATAAATTGACATACAGCAATCACATACTCCTCAGGGATTTCAAATGGTAAGGCGAAAAATATTAAACTCGCTTTATTTTCAGAACAGTTGAGTTCATAGTCGATCTTGTTCATGAATGCTGTTTAAGAACTATTGAAAACGATAAATTGACATACAGCAATCACATACTCTCCAGGGATTTTGAATGGTAAGGCGAAAAATATTAAACTCGCTTTATTTTCAGAACAGTTGAGTTCATAGTCGATCTTGTTCATGAATGCTGTAAGAAAGAACTATTGAAAACGATAAATACACACAATCACAATCTCTCCTCAGATTTTTGAATGGTAAGGCGAAAAATATTAAAAAAAAAAATTATCAGAACAGTTGAGTTCTTTCGATTTTCAGAACAGTTGAGTTCATAGTCGATCTTGTTCATGAATGCAGTTTAAGAACTATTGAAAACGATAAATTGACATACAGCAATCACATACTCCTCAGGTTTTTTGAATGGTAAGGCGAAAAATATTAAACTCGCTTTATTTTCAGAACAGTTGAGTTCATATATGATCGATCTTGTTCATGAATGCTGTTTAAGAACTATTGAAAACGATAAATTGACATACAGCAATCACATACTCCTCAGGGATTTTGAATGGTAAGGCGAAAAATATTAAACTCGCTTTATTTTCAGAACAGTTGAGTTCATAGTCGATCTTGTTCATGAATGCTGTTTAAGAACTATTGAAAACGATAAATTGACATACAGCAATCACATACTCCTCTCAGGGATTTTGAATGGTAAGGCGAAAAATATTAAACTCGCTTTTTATTTTCAGATCAGTTGAGTTCATAGTCGATCTTGTTCATGAATGCTGTAGAAGAACTATTGAAAACGATAAATTGACATACAGCAATCACATACTCCTCAGGGATTTTGAATGGTAAGGCGAAAAATATTAAACTCGCTTTTATTTTTTTCAGAACAGTTTGAGTTCATAGTCGATGCTGTAGAAGTTCATGAATGCTGTTTAAGAACTATTGAAAACGATAAATTGACATACAGCAATCACATACTCCTCAGGGATTTTGAATGGTAAGGCGAAAAATATTAAACTCGCTTTATTTTCAGAACAGTTGAGTTCATAGTCGATCTTGTTCATGAATGCTGTTTAAGAACTATTGAAAACGATAAATTGACATACAGCAATCACATACTCCTCAGGGATTTTGAATGGTAAGGCGAAAAATATTAAACTCGCTTTATTTTCAGAACAGTTGAGTTCATAGTCGATCTTGTTCATGAATGCTGCTTAAGAACTATTGAAAACGATAAATTGACATAAGCGATCAATATTCAGGACATAAAGCAATCTCGCTTTATACTCCTCAGGATTGTTTTTGAAATGGTAAGAACTATTGAAAAATATTAAACTCGCTTTATTTTCAGAACAGTTGAGTTCATAGTCGATCTTGTTCATGAATGCTGTTTAAGAACTATTGAAAACGATAAATTGACATACAGCAATCACATACTCCTCAGGGATTTTGAATGGTAAGGCGAAAAATATTAAACTCGCTTTATTTTCAGAACAGTTGAGTTCATAGTCGATCTTGTTCATGAATGCTGTTTAAGAACTATTGAAAACGATAAATTGACATACAGCAATCACATACTCCTCAGGGATTTTTGAATGGTAAGGCGAAAAATATTAAACTCGCTTTATTTTCAGAACAGTTGAGTTCATAGTCGATCTTGTTCATGAATGCTGTTTAAGAACTATTGAAAACGATAAATTGACATACAGCAATCACATACTCCTCAGGGATTTTTGAATGGTAAAAAAAAAATATTAAACTCGCTTTTTTTCAGAACAGTTGAGTTCATAGTCGATCTTGTTCATGAATGCTGTTTAAGAACTATTGAAAACGATAAATTGACATACAGCAATCACATACTCCTCAGGGATTTTGAATGGTAAGGCGAAAAATATTAAACTCGCTTTATTTTTTCAGAACAGTTGAGTTCATAGTCGATCTTGTTCATGAATGCTGTTTAAGAACTATTGAAAACGATAAATTGACATACAGCAATCACATACTCCTCCTTGAATGGGGATTTTGAATGGTAAGGCGAAAAATATTAAACTCGCTTTATTTTCAGAACAGTTGAGTTCATAGTCGATCTTGTTCATGAATGCTGTTTAAGAACTATTGAAAACGATAAATTGACATACAGCAATCACATACTCCTCAGGGATTTTGAATGGTAAGGCGAAAAATATTAAACTCGCTTTATTTTCAGAACAGTTGAGTTCATAGTCGATCTTGTTCATGAATGCTGTTTAAGAACTATTGAAAACGATAAAATTGAAAACGACAAATTTTGACATACAGCAATCACATATTCCTCAGGGATTTTGAATGGTAAGGCGAAAAATATTAAACTCGCTTTATTTTCAGAACAGTTGAGTTCATAGTCGATCTTGTTCATGAATGCTGTTTAAGAACTATTGAAAACGATAAATTGACATACAGCAATCACATACTCCTCAGGGATTTTTAATGGTAAGGCAAAAAATATTAAACTCGCTTTTTTTTTCAGAACAGTTGAGTTCATAGTCGATCTTGTTCATGAATGCTGTTTAAGAACTATTGAAAACGATAAATTGACATACAGCAATCACATACTCCTCAGGGATTTTGAATGGTAAGGCGAAAAATATTAAACTCGCTTTATTTTCAGAACAGTTGAGTTCATAGTCGATCTTGTTCATGAATGCTGTTTAAGAACTATTGAAAACGATAAATTGACATACAGCAATCACCTAATACTCAGGGATTTTGAATGGTAAGGCGAAAAATATTAAACTCGCTTTATTTTCAGAACAGTTGAGTTCATAGTCGATCTTGTTCATGAATGCTGTTTAAGAACGATTGAAATGCTATTTAAGAACTATTGAAAACGATAAATTGACATACAGCAATCACATATCCCTCAGGGATTTTGAATGGTAAGGCGAAAAATATTAAACTCGCTTTATTTTCAGAACAGTTGAGTTCATAGTCGATCTTGTTCATGAATGCAGTTTAAGAACTATTGAAAACGATAAATTGACATACAGCAATCACATACTCCTCAGGGATTTTGAATGGTAAGGCGAAAAATATTAAACTCGCTTTATTTTCAGAACAGTTGAGTTCATAGTCGATCTTGTTCATGAATGCTGTTAAGGAACTATTGAAAACGATAAATTGACATACAGCAATCACATACTCCTCAGGGATTTTGAATGGTAAAAAAAAAAAATATTAAACTCGCTTTATTTTCAGAACAGTTGAGTTCATAGTCGATCTTGTTCATGAATGCTGTTTAAGAACTATTGAAAAAACGATAAATTGACATACAGCAATCACATACTTCTCAGGGATTTTGAATGGTAAGGCGAAAAATATTAAACTCGCTTTTTTTTCAGAACAGTTGAGTTCACAGTTGAGTTCATAGAAGATCTTGTTGAAATGAATGCTGTTTAAGAACTATTGAAAACGATAAGTTGACAAACAGCAATCACCTACTCCTCAGGATTTTGAATGGTAAGGCGAAAAATATTAAACTCGCTTTATTTTCAGAACAGTTGAGTTCATAGTTGATCTTGTTCATGAATGTGCTGTTAAGAACTATTGAAAACGATAAATTGAAAACGATAAATTGACATACAGCAATCACATACTTCTCAGGGATTTTGAATGGTAAGGCGAAAAATATCAAACTCGCTTTATTTTCAGAACAGTTGAGTTCATAGTCGATCTTGTTCATGCATGCTGTTCAAGAAACTATTGAAAACGATAAATTGACATACAGCAATCACATACTCCTCAGGGATTTTGAATGGTAAGGCGAAAAAATATTAAACTCGCTTTATTTTCAGAACAGTTGAGTTCATAGTCGATCTTGTTCATGAATGCTGTTAGAAGAACTATTGAAAACGATAAATTGACATACAGCAATCACATACTCCAGATTTTTTTTGAATGGTAAGGAAAAAAAAATATTAAACTCGCTTTATTTTCAGAACAGTTGAGTTCATAGTCGATCTTGTTCATGAATGCTGTTTAAGAACTATTGAAAACGATAAATTGACATACAGCAATCACATACTCCTCAGGGATTTTTTGAATGTAAGGGAAAAAAAATATTAAACTTATTTTATTTTCAGAACAGTTGAGTTCAAAGTCGATCTTGTCCATGAATGCTGTTTAAGAACTATTGAAAACGATAAATTGACATAAAGCAATCACATACTCCTCAGGGATTTTGAATGGTAAGGCGAAAAATATTAAACTCGCTTTATTTTCAGAACAGTTGAGTTCATAGTCGATCTTGTTCATGAATGCTGTTTAAGAACTATTGAAAACGATAAATTGACATAGCAAGCAATCATACTCCTCAGGGATTTTGAATGGTAAGGCGAAAAATATTAAACTCGCTTTATTTTCAGAACAGTTGAGTTCATAGTCGATCTTGTTCATGAATGCTGTTTAAGAACTATTGAAAACGATAAATTGACATACAGCAATCACATACTCCTCAGGGATTTTGAATGGTAAGGCGAAAAATATTAAACTCGCTTTATTTTCAGAACAGTTGAGTTCATAGTCGATCTTGTTCATGAATGAATGCTGTTAATGAACTATTGAAAACGATAAATTGACATACAGCAATCACATACTCCTCAGGGATTTGAATGGTAAGGCGAAAAATATTAAACTCGCTTTATTTTCAGAACAGTTGAGTTCATAGTCGATCTTGTTCATGAATGCTGTTTAAGAACTATTGAAAACGATAAATTGACATACAGCAATCACATACTCCTCAGGGATTTTGAATGGTAAGGCGAAAAATAAACTCGCTTTATTTTCAGAACAGTTGAGTTCATAGTCGATCTTGTTCATGATGTTTAAGAATGCTGTTTAAGAACTATTGAAAACGATAAATTGACATACAGCAATCACATACTCCTCAGGGATTTTGAATGGTAAGGCGAAAAATATTAAACTCGCTTTATTTTCAGAACAGTTGAGTTCATAGTCGATCTTGTTCATGAATGCTGTTTAAGAACTATTGAAAACGATAAATTGACATACAGCAATCACATACTCCTCAGGGATTTCGAATGGTAAGGCGAAAAATATTAAACTCGCTTTATTTTAAGAACAGTTGAGTTCATATTCGATCTTGTTCATGAATGCTGTTTAAGAACTATTGAAAACGATAAATTGACATACAGCAATCACATACTCCTCAGGGATTTTGAATGGTAAGGCGAAAAATATTAAACTCGCTTTATTTTCAGAACAGTTGAGATCATAGTCGATCTTGTTCATGAATGCTGTTTAAGAACTATTGAAAACGATAAAATGACATACAGCAATCACATACTCCTCAGGGATTTTGAATGGTAAGTCGAAAAATATTTAACTCGCTTTATTTTCAGAACAGTTGAGTTCATAGTCGATCTTGTTCATGAATGCTGTTTAAGAACTATTGAAAACGATAAATTGACATACAGCAATCACATACTCCTCAGGGATTTTGAATGGTAAGGCGAAAAATATTAAACTCGCTTTATTTTCAGAACAGTTGAGTTCATAGTCGATCTTGTTCATGAATGCTGTTTAAGAACTATTGAAAACGATAAATTGACATACAGCAATCATATACTCCTCAGGGATTTTGAATGGTAGGGAAAAAAATATTACTTTATTTTTTATTTTCAGAACAGTTGAGTTCATAGTCGATCTTGAAGAATGAATGCTGTGAAGAACTATTGAAAACGATAAATTGACATACAGCAATCATACTCCTCAGGGATTTTGAATGGTAAGGCGAAAAATATTAAACTCGCTTTATTTTCAGAACAGTTGAGTTCATAGTCGATCTTGTTCATGAATGCTGTTTAAGAACTATTGAAAACGATAAATTGACATACAGCAATCACATACTCCTCAGGGATTTTGAATGGTAAGGCGAAAAATATTAAACTCGCTTTATTTTCAGAACAGTTGAGTTCATAGTCGATCTTGTTCATGAATGCTGTTTAAGAACTATTGAAAACGATAAATTGACATACAGCAATCACATACTCCTCAGGGATTTTGAATGGTAAGGCGAAAAATATTAAACTCGCTTTATTTTCAGAACAGTTGAGTTCATAGTCGATCTTGTTCATGAATGCTGTTTAAGAACTATTGAAAACGATAAATTGACATACAGCAATCACATACTCCTCAGGGATTTTTGAATGGTAAGGCGAAAAATATTAAACTCGCTTTATTTTCAGAACAGTTGAGTTCATAGTCGATCTTGTTCATGAATGCTGTTAGAAGAACTATTGAAAACGATAAATTGACATACAGCAATCACATACTCCTCAGGGATTTTGAATGGTAAGGCGAAAAAAAATATTAAACTCTCGCTTTTTTTCAGAACACTTGAGTTCATAGTCGATCTTGTTCATGAATGCTGTTTAAGAACTATTGAAAACGATAAATTGACATACAGCAATCACATACTCCTCAGGGATTTTGAATGGTAAGGCGAAAGATATAAACTCGCTTTATTTTCGCTTTATTTTCAGAACAGTTGAGTTCATAGTCGATCTTGTTCATGAATGCTGTTTAAGAACTATTGAAAACGATAAATTGACATACAGCAAATCATACTCCTCAGGGATTTTGAATGGTAAGGCGAAAAATATTAAACTCGCTTTATTTTCAGAACAGTTGAGTTCATAGTCGATCTTGTTCATGAATGCTGTTTAAGAACTATTGAAAACGATAAATTGACATACAGCAATCACTCTACTCAGGGATTTTTGAATGGTAAGGCGAAAAATATTAAACTCGCTTTATTTTCAGAACAGTTGAGTTCATAGTCGATCTTGTTCATGAATGCTGTTTAAGAACTATTGAAAACGATAAATTGACATACAGCAATCACATACTCCTCAGGGATTTTGAATGGTAAGGCGAAAAATATTAAACTCGCTTTATTTTCAGAACAGTTGAGTTCATAGTCGATCTTGTTCATGAATGCTGTTTAAGAACTATTGAAAACGATAAATTGACATACAGCAATCACATACTCCTCAGGGATTTTGAATGGTAAGGCGAAAAATATTAAACTCGCTTTATTTTCAGAACAGTTGAGTTCATAGTCGATCTTGTTCATGAATGCTGTTAAGGAACTATTGAAAACGATAAATTGACATACAGCAATCACTCACTCCTCAGGGATTTTGAATGGTAAGGCGAAAAATATTAAACTCGCTTTATTTTCAGAACAGTTGAGTTCATAGTCGATCTTGTTCATGAATGCTGTTTAAGAACTATTGAAAACGATAAATTGACATACAGCAATCACATACTCCTCAGGGATTTTGAATGGTAAGGCGAAAAAATATTAAACTCGCTTTATTTTCAGAACAGTTTGGTTCATAGTCGATCTTGTTCATGAATGCTGTTTAAGAACTATTGAAAACGATAAATTGACATACAGCAATCACATACTCCTCAGGGATTTTGAATGGTAAGGCGAAAAATATTAAACTCGCTTTATTTTCAGAACAGTTGAGTTCATAGTCGATCTTGTTCATGAATGCTGTTTAAGAACTATTGAAAACGATAAATTGACATACAGCAATCACATACTCCTCAGGGATTTTTGAATGGTAAGGCGAAAAATATTAAACTCGCTTTATTTTCAGAACAGTTGAGTTCATAGTCGATCTTGTTCATGAATGCTGTTTAAGAACTATTGAAAACGATAAATTGACATACAGCAATCACATACTCCTCAGGGATTTTGAATGGTAAGGCGAAAAATATTAAACTCGCTTTATTTTCAGAACAGTTGAGTTCATAGTCGATCTTGTTCATGAATGCTGTTTAAGAACTATTGAAAACGATAAATTGACATTGCAACACATACAGCAATCACATACTCCTCAGGGATTTTGAATGGTAAGGCGAAAAATATTAAACTCGCTTTATTTTCAGAACAGTTGAGTTCATAGTCGATCTTGTTCATGAATGCTGTTTAAGAACTATTGAAAACGATAAATTGACATACAGCAATCACATACTCCTCAGGGATTTTGAATGGTAAGGCGAAAAATATTAAACTCGCTTTATTTTCAGAACAGTTGAGTTCATAGTCGATCTTGTTCATGAATGCTGTTTAAGAACTATTGAAAACGATAAATTGACATACAGCAATCACATACTCCTCAGGGATTTTGAATGGTAAGGCGAAAAATATTAAACTCGCTTTATTTTCAGAACAGTTGAGTTCATAGTCGATCTTGTTCATGAATGCTGCTGTTTAAGAACTATTGAAAACTATAAATTGACATACAGCAATCACATACTCCTCAGGGATTTTGAATGGTAAGGTAAAAAAAAATAAACTCGCTTTATTTTCAGAACAGTTGAGTTCATAGTCGATCTTGTTCATGAATGCTGTTTAAGAACTATTGAAAACGATAAATTGACATACAGCAATCACATACTCCTCAGGGATTTTGAATGGTAAGGCGAAAAATATTAAACTCGCTTTATTTTCAGAACAGTTGAGTTCATAGTCGATCTTGTTCATGAATGCTGTTTAAGAACTATTGAAAACGATAAATTGACATACAGCAATCACATATTCCTCAGGGATTTTGAATGGTAAGGCGAAAAATATTAAACTCGCTTTATTTTTTTCAGAACAGTTGAGTTCATAGTCGATCTTGTTCATGAATGCTGTTTAAGAACTATTGAAAACGATAAATTGACATACAGCAATCACATACTCCTCAGGTTTTTTGAATGGTAAGGCGAAAAATATTAAACTCGCTTTATTTTCAGAACAGTTGAGTTCATAGTCGATCTTGTTCATGAATGCTGTTAGAGAACTATTGAAAACGATAAATTGACATACAGCAATCACATACTCCTCAGGGATTTTGAATGGTAAGGCGAAAAATATTAAACTCGCTTTATTTTCAGAACAGTTGAGTTCATAGTCGATCTTGTTCATGAATGCTGTTAAGAACTATTGAAAACGATAAATTGACATACGGCATCACCTCCTCAGGGATTTTGAATGGTAAGGCGAAAAATATTAAACTCGCTTTATTTTCAGAACAGTTGAGTTCATAGTCGATCTTGTTCATGAATGCTGTTTAAGAACTATTGAAAACGAAAATTGACATACAGCAAATCACATACTCCTCAGGGATTTTGAATGGTAAGCGAAAAATATTAAACTCGCTTTATTTTCAGAACAGTTGAGTTCATAGTCGATCTTGTTCATGAATGCTGTTTAAGAACTATTGAAAACGATAAATTGACATACAGCAATCACATACTCCTCAGGGATTTTGAATGGTAAGGCGAAAATATTAAAAACCGCTTTATTTTCAGAACAGTTGAGTTCATAGTCGATCTTGTTCATGAATGCTGTTTAAGAACTATTGAAAACGATAAATTGACATACAGCAATCACATACTCCTCAGGGATTTTGAATGGTAAGGCGAAAAATATTAAACTCGCTTTATTTTCAGAACAGTTGAGTTCATAGTCGATTGTTCATGAATGCTGTTTAAGAACTATTGAAAACGATAAATTGACATACAGCAATCACATACTCCTCAGGGATTTTGAATGGTAAGGCGAAAAATATTAAACTCGCTTTATTTTCAGAACAGTTGAGTTCATAGTCGATCTTGTTCATGAATGCTGTTTAAGAACTATTGAAAACGATAAATTGACATACAGCAATCACATACTCCTCAGGGATTTTGAATGGTAAGGCGAAAAATATTAAACTCGCTTTATTTTCAGAACAGTTGAGTTCATAGTCGATCTTGTTCATGAATGCTGTTTAAGAACTATTGAAAACGATAAATTGACACACGGCAATCACCTACTCCTCAGGGATTTTGAATGATTAGGCGAAAAATATTAAACTCGCCCTTTTTTCAGAACAGTTGAGGTCATAGTCGATCTTGTTCATGAATGCTGTTTAAGAACTATTGAAAACGATAAATTGACATACAGCAATCACATACTCCTCAGGGATTTTGAATGGTAAGGCGAAAAATATTAAACTCGCTTTATTTTCAGAACAGTTGAGTTCATAGTCGATCTTGTTCATGAATGCTGTTTAAGAACTATTGAAAACGATAAATTGACATACAGCAATCACATACTCCTCAGGGATTTTGAATGGTAAGGCGAAAAATATTAAACTCGCTTTATTTTCAGAACAGTTGAGTTCATAGTCGATCTTGTTCATGAATGCTGTTTAAGAACTATTGAAAACGATAAATTGACATACAGCAATCACATACTCCTCAGGGATTTTGAATGGTAAGGCGAAAAATATTAAACTCGCTTTATTTTCAGAACAGTTGAGTTCATAGTCGATCTTGTTCATGAATGCTGTTTAAGAACTATTGAAAACGATAAATTGACATACAGCAATCACATATACTCCTCAGGGA
This sequence comes from Micraspis discolor, assembly GCA_030674115.1. Classification (NCBI taxonomy): domain Eukaryota; kingdom Metazoa; phylum Arthropoda; class Insecta; order Coleoptera; family Coccinellidae; genus Micraspis; species Micraspis discolor. The sequence continues at coordinate 65,349 of JARTUT010000436.1, forward strand.
TTTTGAATGGTAAGGCGAAAAATATTAAACTCGCTTTATTTTCAGAACAGTTGAGTTCATAGTCGATCTTGTTCATGAATGCTGTTTAAGAACTATTGAAAACGATAAATTGACATACAGCAATCACATACTCCTCAGGGATTTTGAATGGTAAGGCGAAAAATATTAAACTCGCTTTATTTTCAGAACAGTTGAGTTCATAGTCGATCTTGTTCATGAATGCTGTTTAAGAACTATTGAAAACGATAAATTGACATACAGCAATCACATACTCCTCAGGGATTTTGAATGGTAAGGCGAAAAATATTAAACTCGCTTTATTTTCAGAACAGTTGAGTTCATAGTCGATCTTGTTCATGAATGCTGTTTAAGAACTATTGAAAACGATAAATTGACATACAGCAATCACATACTCCTCAGGGATTTTGAATGGTAAGGCGAAAAATATTAAACTCGCTTTATTTTCAGAACAGTTGAGTTCATAGTCGATCTTGTTCATGAATGCTGTTTAGAACTATTGAAAACGATAAATTGACATACAGCAATCACATACTCCTCAGGGATTTTGAATGGTAAGGCGAAAAATATTAAACTCGCTTTATTTTCAGAACAGTTGAGTTCATAGTCGATCTTGTTCATGAATGCTGTTTAAGAACTATTGAAAACGATAAATTGACATACAGCAATCATACTACTCTCAGATTTTTGAATGGTAAGGCGAAAAATATTAAACTCGCTTTATTTTCAGAACAGTTGAGTTCATAGTCGATCTTGTTCATGAATGCTGTTTAAGAACTATTGAAAACGATAAATTGACATACAGCAATCACATACTCCTCAGGGATTTTGAATGGTAAGGCAAAAAAATATTAAACTCGCTTTATTTTCAGAACAGTTGAGTTCATAGTCGATCTTGTTCATGAATGCTGTTTAAGAACTATTGAAAACGATAAATTGACATACAGCAATCACATACTCCTCAGGGATTTTGAATGGTAAGGCGAAAAATATTAAACTCGCTTTATTTTCAGAACAGTTGAGTTCATAGTCGATCTTGTTCATGAATGCTGTAGAAGAACTATTGAAAACGATAAATTGACATACAGCAATCACATACTCCTCAGGGATTTTGAATGGTAAGGCGAAAAATATTAAACTCGCTTTATTTTCAGAACAGTTGAGTTCATAGTCGATCTTGTTCATGAATGCTGTTTAAGAACTATTGAAAACGATAAATTGACATACAGCAATCACATACTCCTCAGGGATTTGTAATGGTAAGGCGAAAAATATTAAACTCGCTTTATTTTCAGAACAGTTGAGTTCATAGTCGATCTTGTTCATGAATGCTGTTTAAGAACTATTGAAAACGATAAATTGACATACAGCAATCACATACTCCTCAGATATTTTGAATGGTAAGGCGAAAAATATTAAACTCGCTTTATTTTCAGAACAGTTGAGTTCATAGTCGATCTTGTTCATGAATGCTGTTTAAGAACTATTGAAAACGATAAATTGACATACGGCAATCACCTACTCCTCAGGGATTTTGAATGGTAAGGCGAAAAATATTAAACTCGCTTTATTTTCAGAACAGTTGAGTTCATAGTCGATCTTGTTCATGAATGCTGTTTAAGAACTATTGAAAACGATAAATTGACATACAGCAATCACATACTCCTCAGGATTTTTTGAATGGTAAGGAAAAAAATATTAAACTCGCTTTATTTTCAGAACAGTTGAGTTCATAGTCGATCTTGTTCATGAATGCTGTTTAAGAACTATTGAAAACGATAAATTGACATACGGCAATCATACTCCTCAGGGATTTTGAATGGTAAGGCGAAAAATATTAAACTCGCTTTATTTTCAGAACAGTTGAGTTCATAGTCGATCTTGTTCATGCATGTTGTTTAAGAACTATTGAAAACGATAAATTGACATACGGCAATCACCTACGCCTCAGGGATTTTGAATGGTAAGGCGAAAAATATCAAATTCGCTTTAATTTCAGAACAGTTGAGTTCATAGTCGATCTTGTTCATGAATGAATGCTGTTAATGAACTATTGAAAACGATGAATTGACATACAGCAATCACATACTCCTCAGGGATTTTGAATGGTAAGGCGAAAAATATTAAACTCGCTTTATTTTCAGAACAGTTGAGTTCATAGTCGATCTTGTTCATGAATGCTGTTTAAGAACTATTGAAAACGATAAATTGACATACAGCAATCACATACTCCTCAGGGATTTTGAATGGTAAGGCGAAAAATATTAAACTCGCTTTATTTTCAGAACAGTTGAGTTCATAGTCGATCTTGTTCATGAATGCTGTTTAAGAACTATTGAAAACGAAACTTGACATACAGCAATCACATATCCCTCAGGGATTTTGAATGGTAAGGCGAAAAATATTAAACTCGCTTTATTTTCAGAACAGTTGAGTTCATAGTCGATCTTGTTCATGAATGCTGTAGAAGAACTATTGAAAACGATAAATTGACATACAGCAATCACATACTCCTCAGGATTTTGAATGGTAAGGCGAAAAATATTAAACTCGCTTTATTTTCAGAACAGTTGAGTTCATAGTCGATCTTGTTCATGAATGCTGTTAAGAACTATTGAAAACGATAAATTGACATACAGCAATCACATACTCCTCAGGGATTTTGAATGGTAAGGCGAAAAATATTAAACTCGCTTTATTTTCAGAACAGTTGAGTTCATAGTCGATCTTGTTCATGAATGCTGTTTAAGAACTATTGAAAACGATAAATTGACATACAGCAATCACATACTCCTCAGGGATTTTGAATGGTAAGGCGAAAAATATTAAACTCGCTTTATTTTCAGAACAGTTGAGTTCATAGTCGATCTTGTTCATGAATGCTGTTTAAGAACTATTGAAAACGATAAATTGACATACGGCAATCATCTACTCTCAGGGATTTTGAATGGTAAGGCGAAAAATATTAAACTCGCTTTATTTTCAGAACAGTTGAGTTCATAGTCGATCTTGTTCATGAATGCTGTTTAAGAACTATTGAAAACGATAAATTGACATACAGCAATCACACATACTCCTCAGGGATTTTGAATGGTAAGGCGAAAAATATTAAACTCGCTTTATTTTCAGAACAGTTGAGTTCATAGTCGATCTTGTTCATGAATGCTGTTTAAGAACTATTGAAAACGATAAATTGACATACAGCAATCACATACTCCTCAGGGATTTTGAATGGTAAGGCGAAAAATATTAAACTCGCTTTTATTTTCAGAACAGTTGAGTTCATAGTCGATCTTGTTCATGAATGCTGTTTAAGAACTATTGAAAACGATAAATTGACATACGGCACTCAGCTACTCCTCAGGGATCTCGAATGGTAAGGCAAAAAATATTAATCTTGCTATATCTCTTGTAGTATAAGCAGCCTGTATGATTGCATGTGCGCCCTTAGAATCAGGGTTACATCCGCTGGCACGTGCCGGCGAGCAAGGACCGATAATTATTTTATTTAATTGTATACAATGTCAACCTTGTTTTATCAATACATTACGTGTTGAATAATAGACAGACAATATAAACAATATAGTATAAATAGTTATGATATTGTCTGGGAATTCGAACTCGACATTCATTCAAGACACAGACAATGTTCTCTGATTATTTCATTCATGTGTACCTCGTTGAAGTGTAATGAATATCTCCTGTAAAATAAACACCCTTTCGTGAGAGTGCTGAGTGTTATTCACCATCCCTCAATCGTGTAAACGATTGGCCGAACCGAGTACCCCCAGCCAGGTACGCTACATGGCGATCCTGCCAGTCCTACACGAGTAGAGGTCCAGATGGTCAGCAGCATTATAAATATGGGTATATTCATCCAGTGAGAGGTCGCAGTCCACCACAAAACCGATATGGGATCAGGACAGTCTAAGCAAGAGGAAGTAATCATTGCCCAAACAGGGAACAGCGCAGCCACTTCAGCAATTGCAGACACAGGCAAGACCTTATCGATCCCAGAAATCCTCGGAATAATAGCATTCCTGCTAGGATGTGTTGGCGCAGTAATATACCTCTATTGGAAGGCTAAGAAAGCGATCGAGAAGAAGGTACAACAGGAAATCAGGAGGAGCCACCAGGACTTAGTGTAAAGGAAACCCGTAAGAGTTTTTTTTCCTTTCCTTGTTATTATGGTCCATGGAATACAATGAACAATTTGCTGAGTTGTGCGGTGTGTCCCAAAAATTCCTCGAAAATATCAAAAAAGAGCCACGTGATCGTAGGGAACGGGTCGACAGAGTCAATAAATTTTTAGATGAACTAAACATATTAGAGTACAAATTTAACAAATTAAATGAAATTGTCAAGTCGGAATCAAATTTTCTCGAAGCATCTAGTCCTAACCAAACAATCATACAAAATTCACTTGTAGAAGCTAGAAAATTGCTTCAAGAAAGATCCAAATTGATTGAGGATAAACGTAATTCAGGAAAATTAATTATGACTGAAAAATTTGACTTGAGGACGGCATCCTCTTTACTGCCATCAATAACTAGCTCGGAAGAATCGGTATTGCAATTACTCGACGCCATTGAATTATATAAAGATATGCTCGATGAGCCAGGTAAAAAATCTTTGATTAGTTATGTGCTAAAAATTAAATTAACTACAAATGCAAAATTAAGGTTAAAGAAAGAGTATCAGAAAGTTGCTCTTATAACTAAAAAAGCACCGGGAGCATTATCAGCCCAACTCCATAATGTAAAACAAGCCGATAGAACTATAGAAGATTTTGCCAAACTCGTTGAACAACTGTCTCTCGATTTAACAATCGCGCAAGCAGATAATGCACCAGAAGCATTACCTGTTTTAGCGAACGTTAATGAAAAAATTGCTTTGAGCGCTTTTTCCAATGGATTACGGAATACGGAAATCAGGACGATTATTAAGGCAAGAAATTTCAGCACACTTAAAGATGCTGTGGCATCAGCTAGGGAAGAGGAACTTGTTAAGAATACAGCTCAAACTAGTAGTCAAAAGGCTTTCCATATGAAGCAGTTCAATACGACACGGAATGATTTTAATCAGAAAAGAAGTTCTAACCGTAACCATTCCTATCAAGGTCCTGACCGTGGTAAATATAATAACAAACAAAATTCTAAGACGCCGCTTAGTGGGCAAAGTCAGGGTCACAGGTCTCGTAGCCAATTTAAAAACAATAACAATCAATACAAGAAACAACAGAAAGCATATTTCGCAGACGAGGGCACGAAATCTGTCTTGGAACAAAATCACGTAGGAGAAAAATTTTTTCGTGACCAACGCTCATGTTAGTTACAATTTAAATGCTTTAAATTATGTCTCAGTGACGTATGACAATAAGGAATTAAATTTTTTAATTGATACAGGTGCAAGTATTAGTTGTATATTTCCCGAATATTTAGCTAAACGAGAATATTTAGATACTGAAGGAAAAATAGAAATTAAAGGTATAGCCGGGTCCACAGATCCATGGGCTCCGCAAGCATTTCAATTCTTTTCAGAAATGTAAGATTTACTCACAGTTTTTCAGTTATTAAGTCCTTTGATTCGAGTATACAAGGTGTACTGGGATCAGATTTTTTCAAGAAATACAATACAGTAATTGATTATGAAAATTTCATTTTAAAACTAAGGAATAATAATAAAGAAATTAATATACCATTGGAATCCAAAGCTGAACATTATACTATTATACCACCTAGATGCGAAATAATTCATTATTGCCATACTAAGGAAACAGAAGATTGTGTCATTTTAAACGAACAAATATGTGAAGGCGTTATCATCGCGGGGATGATTGCAAAACCCAAAAATAATATGATTCCGATTAGATTGTTGAATGTGAACGATAGAGAAGTGAAGCTGAAAAATTTTCTTCCAAAACTTGAGAGTCTTTTAAATTTCGACGTTATAAATTATGGTAGGAATGAAATATCCGTTCAAAGAGTAGATGAAATATTAGATTCAATTAATATGAAATCATTGAATAGAGAAGAAATAACTACCGTACAGAAAATTTGTGCCAAATATGCAGATATTTTTCACATGGACGGTGATCCGTTAACTGTTACTAATTTATACCGACAGAAAATTTTACTCAAACCAGAAGCACAACCAATTTATGTTAAACCGTATAGGTTACCTCATTCACAGAAGGATGAAATTCATAAGCAAGTAGACAAAATGCTACAAGACGGAATTATAGAGGAAGCCAAATCTGCATGGTCTTCACCGTTACTAATTGTACCAAAGAAACCGGATCAAAATGGAGTTAAGAAATTTCGGGTAGTAGTAGATTACCGATTATTGAACAAGCAAATTAAGGATGATAAATTTCCATTACCAAACATTACTGAAATACTAGATTCATTGTCAGGAGCAGTTTACTTTTCTCATCTAGATTTAGCGCAGGGATATTATCAGTTAGAACTACACCCCGATAGCCGACCATATACAGCATTTACAACCGAAAGAGGTCAATATCAGATGAAGAGACTAGGAATGGGACTGAAAACAAGCCCCAGCTCATTCTCAAGGCTTATGACAATAGCTATGTCAGGTTTAAATTACGATTCATGTTTTATTTATTTAGATGATCTAATAGTCTTTGGACATTCTTTGCAAAATCACAATCAAAATTTAGTCAAAGTATTACAACGCCTGAGAGAGGTTAATTTGAAATTAAATCCTAGTAAATGTAAGTTCTTGAAAAAGGAAATGTTGTATCTAGGTCATATCATATCGGATAAAGGCATTTCGCCAGATCTAGAAAAAATTGATGCTATTTCACGATATCCTGTACCCACTAGCGCGGAGGAAGTAAAACGTTTTGTTGCATTGGCTAATTATTATAGGAAATTCATAAAAAATTTTGCAGCAATTGCTCAACCTTTGAACAATTTGTCACGCAAAGGAAAAGTTTTCGAATGGACGAAAGATTGCGAAAACGCATTTCAAACCTTAAGGCAAGTCCTACTGGAAGCGCCTATTCTTCAATATCCAGATTTTTCAGAAAATAACGTATTCACCCTAAGAACGGACGCAAGTGGATTTGCGTTAGGTTCAGTTTTATCAAATTCAAATGACCATCCAATAGCCTTCGCGTCGCGGAGTTTGAATCCAGCAGAAAAGAACTATTGTACAATTGAGAAAGAGCTATTAGCAATAGTTTGGTCAGTCAAACACTTCAGACCTTATTTGTATGGACGGAAATTTAAAATCTTAACCGATCATAGACCACTGATCTATCTGTTTAATATGACTAATCCGTCTAGTAGACTAACCAAATTCCGTTTGATTCTAGAGGAATATGACTTCACGGTTCATTATATAAAAGGTTCAGAAAATGTCACAGCAGATGCCTTATCGCGTATTAAAATAGATTCAGAAGAACTCAAAGAAATGACGAACGGGATAGTTGGAAACATAAGCGTCATGACAAGATCTCGAATTAAAAAGGAAGTAGGTTCTAAACAACACGAGACGAATGCCTCCGATGGCAAAGGAATTGATCAGCCTGTTGTCGTCGAAGTTTTAAAACGTCCAGCAGAAAGTGTTGAGTTGAGACCACTTTCAGAAAAAGAATTTCGTAATTTGAAAAATCAACATTCAGAGGATTACAATGAGAATTTAATATATAATGTGAATTCACAAATTATTTTCATTAACCAGGACATCCGATCAGCGTACGACTTATGTACATCGTTGAGGAAACTGGAAAAATTATGCGCAGAAAATAATATATTAGAATTGTACCTCATAAAGCTAGCTAGCAATAAAAAATTTTTGAAAATGTTGACAAATTATAAAAATGAAATTCTAGGAACATCATTAAAAATTAATGTAATAAGAGATGTAACGCGAATCGAGGACAGAGAACTAAGGCAAATAATCCTAAATGATTTTCATATTCTCCCCACCGGCGGACACGCAGGTATCGAACGCATGTTTAACAATATCGAAAGAGAATATTTTTGGAATGGCTTAAGATCCGATGTTGAAAAATTTGTAAAGAAGTGTGATGATTGTCAACGTCATAAACATTCCTTACCTAGGAAAGAACCTATGACAATCACTACCACAGCTTCGTCTGCTTTTCAAAAAATTTTTTTAGATCTCGTAGGTCCATTACCTACCGATATCGAAAATAATAAATATATACTCACAATTCAATGCGACTTAACCAAATTCGTAGAGTGTTACCCTCTACCAAACAAAGAAGCAGAAACAGTTTCAAAATCTTTCATTCAAAACTTTGTTTTAAGGTATGGTATACCATCTGAAGTTGTTACAGATCAAGGCACAGAATTCTTATCAAGAATATTTAGTGAATCGTGTAAATTGCTCAAAATTAAGCGTTTCAATTCAACAGCTTATCACCACGAAACATTAGGTGCACTTGAAAATTCTCATAAACACTTAGGAGCTTTCCTACGTATGCACACAGCTAAGGAAAGTAACAACTGGAGTAATTGGATTCCGTTTTGGTGCTTCTCATATAACAATACCGTTAACTCTTCAACTCGCTATACTCCTCACGAATTAGTTTTCGGAAAACCTAGTAAATTTCCCCAAACTTCAAAATGCCAGGTAGATCCAATCTACAATTTTGACAACTATCCTATTGAACTAAAATATAGATTGCAAACGGCATGGAAAGATGCTAGAGAAAACTTGGTAAAGACAAAATTGAAAAGAAAAGAGAGTTTCGACAAAAAATGTAATGAAATTAGCTATAAACTAGGAGATAAGGTGCTCTTGAATAATAAGGACATTGACAATAAACTTGACCCCTTATTCATCGGTCCCTACGAAATAGTGGAAGTGCGAAACCCGAACATTATTGTGAAAACGGACAAAAATAAACTCAAAGAAGTGCACAAGAACAGAGTGAAATTGTACTTCTCATAAAAAAAAACTTATAAAGAGTATCAAGTGATTAGAGATTAAGAGACTGATGTAAATAGTAAATATGTATTGTATATATAGATAATAAGTTATAGATAAGTCAACAAAAAAAAATTTTTGTATTTTCATAGAAAAAAATTTTTTTTTTCTCTCAAAGAGGAAAGGTGTAGTATAAGCAGCCTGTATGATTGCATGTGCGCCCTTAGAATCAGGGTTACATCCGCTGGCACGTGCCGGCGAGCAAGGACCGATAATCATTTTATTTAATTGTATACAATGTCAACCTTGTTTTATCAATACATTACGTGTTGAATAATAGACAGACAATATAAACAATATAGTATAAATAGTTATGATATTGCCTGGGAATTCGAACTCGACATTCATTCAAGACACAGACAATGTTCTTTGATCATTTCATTCATGTGTACCTCGTTGAAGTGTAATGAATATCTCCTGTAAAATAAACACCCTTCCGTGAGAGTGCTGAGTGTTATTCACCATCCCTCAATCGTGTAAACGATTGGCCGAACCGAGTACCCCCAGCCAGGTACGCTACACTCTGAACAGTAGATTTTATAGTCGATCTTGTTCATGAGTTCTGTAAGACCTATTGAAAACGATTAATTGACATACAGTATTCACCCACTCCTCAGGGATTTCGAATGGTTAGGCGAAAAATATTTAACTCGCTTTATTTTCAGAACAGTTTAATTCATTGGCGATCTTGTTCATGAGTTTTGTGGAAGACCAATTGAAAACAGTAAATTGACAAACGGCAATAACCTACTCCTCGGGATTCCGAATGGTAAAGCGCAAAATATCAATTTTGCTATTTCTCTTGAGCAGTAGATTCCATAGTCGATCTTGTTCATAATTTCTGTAAGACCTATTGAAAACGATTAATTGACATACGGCATTCATATACTTCTCAGGAATTTCGAATGGTTAGGCGAAAAATATTAAACTCGCTTTATTTCCAGAACAGTTTAATTCATTGGCGATCTTGTTCATGAGTTTTGTGGAAGACCAATTGAAAACAGTAAATTGACAAACGGCAATAACCTACTCCTTAGAGTTTTCGAATGGTGAAGCGCAAACTATTTATTTTGCTATTTCTCTATAGCAGTAGATTTCATAGTTGATCTTGTTCATTAGTTCTGTATTACCTATTGAAAACGATTAATTGACATACGGAATTCACCTACTTCTCAGGGGTTTCGAATGGTTATGCGAAAAATATTAAGCTCACTTTACTTTCAGAACAGTTGAGTTCATAGTCGATCTAGTTCATGAGTGCTGTAGAAGACCTATTGAAAACTGTGAATGGACATACGGCAATAAACTACTCTTCGGGGATTTCGAATAGTAAAGCGCAAAATATTTATTTTGCTATTTCTCTAGAGCAGTAGATTTCATAGGCGATCTAGTTCATGAGTTCTGTGGAAGACCAATTGAAAACAGTTAATTGACATACGGCAAACACCTATTCCTCAGGGATTTCGAATGGTAAGGCGAAAAATATCAAACTCGCTTTATTTCCAGAACAGTTGATTTCATAGAAGATCTAGTTCATGAGTTCTGTGGATGACCACTTGAAAACAGTAAACTGACAAACGGCAATAACCAACTCCTCAGGGATTTCGAATTGTGAAGCGCAAAATATTTAATTTGCTATTTCTCTAGAGCAGTAGACTTCATAGTTGATCTTGTTCATTAGTTTCATATTACCTATTGAAAACGATAAATTGACATACGGCACTCAGCTACTCCTCAGGGATTTCGAATGGTAAGGCAAAAAATATTAATCTTGCTATATCTCTGAACAGTAGATTTTATAGTCGATCTTGTTCATGAGTTCTGTAAGACCTATCGAAAACGATTAATTGACATACGGTATTCACCCACTTCTCAGGAATTTCGAATGGTGAAGCGCAAAATATTAATTTTGCTATTTCTCTATAGCAGTAGATTTCATAGTTGATCTTGTTCATAAGTTCTGTATTACCTATTGAAAACGATTAATTGACATACGGAATTCACCTACTTCTCAGGGGTTTCGAATGGTAATGCGAAAAATATAAGGCTCACTTTATTTTCAGAACAGTTGAGTTCATAGTCGATCTAGTTCATGAGTGCTGTAGAAGACCTATTGAAAACTGTGAATGGACATACGGCAATAACCTACTCTTCGGGGATTTCGAATAGTAAAGCGCAAAATATTCATTCTGCTATTTCTCTAGAGCAGTAGATTACATAGTTGATCTTGTTCATCAGTTCTGTATTACCTATTGAAAACGATAAATTGACATACAGCAATCACATACTCCTCAGGGATTTCGAATGGTAAGGCGAAAAATATTAATCTCGCTTTATTTCAGAACAGTTGATTTCATAGGCGATCTAGTTAATGAGTTCTGTGGAAGACCAATTGAAAACAGTAAATTGACATACGGCAATCACCTATTCCACAGGGATTCCGAATGGTTAGGCGAAAAATATCAAACTCGCTTTATTTTCAGAACAGTTGATTTCATAGGCGATCTAGTTCATGAGTTCTGTGGAAGACCAATTGAAAATAGTTAATTGAAAAACGGCAATAACCAACTCCTCAATGATTTCGAATGGTGAAGCGCAAAATATTTAATTTGCTATTTCCCTAAAGCAGTAGATTTCATAGTTGATCTTGTTCATTAAGTTATATTACCTATTGAAAACGATAAACTGACATACGGCACTCAGCTACTCTTCAGGGATTTCGAATGGTAAGGCGAAAAATATTAATCTTGCTATATCTCTGAACAGTAGATTTTATAGTCGATCTTGTTCATGAGTTCTGTAAGACCTATTGAAAACGATAAATTGACATACGGCATTCACCTACTTCTCTGGGATTTCGAATGGTAAGGCGAAAAATAATAAACTCGCTTCTCTTTCAGAACATTTGTTTTCATAGGCGATCTAGTTCATGAGTTCTGTTGAAGACCTATTGAAAACAGTGAATAGATAAACGGCAATAACCTACTCCTTGGTGATCTCGAATGGTAAAGCGCAAAACATTTATTTTGCTATTATTCTTGAGCAGTAGATTTCATAGTCGATTCTTTTCATTTGTTCTGTATTACCTATTGAAAACAATAAATTGACATACGGCACTCAGCTACTCCTCAGAGATTTCGAATGGTAAGGCGAAAAATATTAATCCTGCTATATCTCTGAACAGTAGATTTAATAGTCGATCATGTTCATGAATTCTGTAAGACCTATTGAAAACGATTGATTGACATACGGCATTCACCTACCTCTCAGGGATTTCAAATGGTAAGGCGAAAAATATTAAACTCGCTTTATTTTCAGAACAGTTGATTTCATAGGCGAACTTGTTCTTGAGTTCTGTGGAAGACCTATTGAAAACAGTAAATGGACATACGGCAATAACCTACTCCTCGGGGATTCGAATGGTAAAGCGCAAAATATTAATTTTGCTACTTCTCTTGAGCAGTAGATTTCATAGTCGATCTTGTTCATTAGTTCTGTACTATCTATTGAAAACGATAAATTGACATATGGCAATCACCTACTCCTCAAGGATTTTGAATGGTGAGGCGCAAAATATCAAACACTCTTTATTTCCAGAACAGTTGATTTCATAGGCGATCCTATTCATGAGTTCTGTGGAAGACCAATTGAAAACAGTAAATTGATATACGGCAATCACCTATTCCTCAGGGATTTCGAATGGTAAGGCGAAAAATATCAAACTCGCTTTAGTTTCAGAACAGCTGATTTCATAGACGATCTAGTTCATGAGTTCTGTGGAAGACCACTTGAAAACAGTAAATTGACAAACGGCAAGAACCAACTCCTCAGGGATTTCGAATTGTGAAGCGCAAAATATTTAATTTGCTATTTCTCTAGAGCAGTAGATTTCATAGTTGATCTTGTTCATTAGTTTTATATTACCTATTGAAAACGATAAATTGACATACCGCACTCAGCTACTCCTCAGGGATTTCGAATGGTAAGGCAAAAAATATTAATCTTGCTATATCTCTGAACAGTAGATTTTATAGTCGATCTTGTTCATGAGTTCTGTAAGACCTATTGAAAACGATTAATTGACATACGGCATTCACCTACTTTCGAATTTCGAATGGTAAGGCGAAAAATATTGAACTCGTTTCATTTTCAGATCAGTTGGGTTCATAGGCGATCTAGTTCATGAGTTCTGCTTAAGACCTATTGAATACAGTAAATGGACATACGACAATAACCTACTCCTCGGGGATTTCGAATGGTAAAGCGCAAAATATTAAGTTTGCTATTTCTCTATAGCAGTAGATTTCATAGTTGATCTTGTTCATTAAATCTGTATTACCTATTGAAAACGATTAATTGACATACGGAATTCACCTACTTCTCAGGGATTTCGAATGTTAAGGCGAAAAATATTAATCTTGCCATATCTCTGAATAGTAGATTTTATAGTCGATCTTGTTCATGAGTTCTGTAAGACATATTGAAAACGATTAATTGACATACGGCATTCCACTAATTCTCTGGGATTTCGAATGGTAAGGTGATAAATATTAAACTCGCTTCTCTTTCAGAACATTTGATTTCATAGGCGATCTAGTTCATGAGTTCTGTGGAAGACCAATTGAAAACAGTGAATGGACATACGGCAATAACCTACTCCTCAGGGATTTCGAATGGTTGAGCGCAAAATATTCATTTTGCTATTCCGCTAGAGCAAAATATTTCATAGTTGATCTTGTTCATTAGTTCTATATAACCTATTGAAAACAATGAATTGACAAACGGCACTCAGCTACTCCTCAGAGATTTCGAATGGTGAGGCGAAAAATAATAATCTTGCTATATCTCTGTACAGTAGATTTCAAAGTCGATCTTGTTTATGAGTTCTGTAAGACCTATTGAAAACGATTAATTGACATACGGCATTCACCTACTTTCGAATTTCGAATGGTAAGGCGAAAAATATTGAACTCGTTTCATTTTCAGATCAGTTGGGTTCATAGGCGATCTAGTTCATGAGTTCTGCTTAAGACCTATTGAATACAGTAAATGGACATACGACAATAACCTACTCCTCGGGGATTTCGAATGGTAAAGCGCAAAATATTAATTTTTCTTTTTCTCTTGAACAGTATATTTCATAGTCGATCTTGTTCCTTAGTTCTGTAATACCTATTGAAAACGATGAATTGACATACGGCAATCACCGACTCCTCAGGAATTTCGAATTTTAGGCGAAAAATATTAACCTCGCTTTATTTTCAGAACAGTTGATTTCATAGGCGATCTCGTTCATGAGTTCTGTGGAAGACCAATTGAAAACGTAAATTGACAAACGGCAATAACCTTCTTTTCTGGGATTTCGAATGGTGAAGCGCAAAATATTCATTTTGCTATTTCTCTATAGCAGTAGATTTCATAGTCGATCTTGTTCATCAGTTCTGTAAGACCTATTGAAAACGATTAATTGATCCACGGCATTCACCTATTTCTCAGGGATTTCGAATGGTAAGGCGAAAAATATTAAACTCGCTTTATTTTCAGAACAGTTGATTTCATAGGCGATCTCGTTCATGAGTTCTGTGGAAGACTAATTGAAAACGTAACTTGACAAACGGCAATAACCTACTTCTCTGGGATTTCGAATGGTGAAGCGCAAAATATTTATTTTGCTATTTCTCTATAGCAGTAGATTTCATAGTTGATCTTGTTCATTAGTTCTGTATTAGCTATTGAAATCGATTATTTGACATACGGAATTCATCTTCTTCTCAAGGGTTTCGAATGGTAATGCGAAAAATATTAAGCTCATTTTATTTTCAGAACAGTTGAGTTCATAGGCGATCTCGCTCATGAGTGCTGTAGAAGAAATATTGAAAACAGTGAATGGACAAACGGCAATAACCTACTCCTCTGGGATTTCGAATGGTGAAGCGCAAAATATTTATTTTGCTATTTCTCTATAGCAGTAGATTCCATAGTTGATCTTGTTCATTAGTTCTATATTACCTATTGAAAACGATAAATTGACATACGGCACTCAGCTACTCCACAGGGATTTCGAATGTTAAGGCAAAATATTAATCTTGCTATATCTCTGAACAGTAGATTTCATAGACGATCTTGTTCATGAGTTCTGTAAGACTTATTGAAAACGATTAATTGACATACGGCATTCACCTACTTTCGAATTTCGAATGGTAAGGCGAAAAATATTGAACGCTCTATTTTCAGATCAGTTGGGTTCATAGGCGATCTAGTTCATGAGTTCTGTGGAAGACCAATTAAAAACAGTAAATTGACATACGGCAATCATCTATTCCTCAGGGATTTCGAATGGTAAGGCGAAAAATATTAATCTTGCTATATCTCTGAACAGTAGATTATATAGTCGATCTTGTTCATGAGTTCTGTAGGGCCTAATGAAAACGATTAATTGACATACGGCATTCACCTACTTCTCAGGGATTTCGAATGGTATGGCGAAAAATATCAAACTCGCTTTATTTTCAGAACAGTTGATTTCATAGGCGATCTAGTTCATGAGTTCAGTGTGACCTATTGAAAACAGTAAATGGACATACGGCAATCACCTACTCCTCAGGGATTTTGAATGGTAAGGTGCAATATATTAAACTCGCTTTATTTTCAGAACAGTTGATTTCATAGGCGATATTGTTCATGAGTTCTGTGGAAGATCAATTGAAAACAGTATATTGACATACGGCAATCAGCTATTCCCCAGGGATTTCGAATGGTAAGGCAAAAAATATCAAACTCGCTTCATTTTCAGAACAGTTGATTTCATAGGCGATCAAGTTCATGAGTTCAGTGGAAGACCAATTGAAAACAGTAAATTGACAAACAGAAATAACTAACTCCTCAGGGATTTCGAATGGTTGAGCGCAAAATATTTATTTTGCTATTTCCCTAGAGCAGTAGATTTCATAGTTGATCATGTTCATTAGTTCTATATTACCTATTGAAACCAATAAATTGACATACGGCACCCAGCTACTCTTCAAGGATCTCGAATGGTAAGGCGAAAAATATTAATCTTGCTATATCTCTGAACAGTAGATTTAATAGTCGATCTTGTTCATGAGTTCTGTAAGACCTATTGAAAACGATCAATTGACATACGGCATTCACCTACTTCTCAGGGATTTCGAATGGTTAGGCGAAAAATATTAAACTCGCTTTATTTTCAGAACAGTTGATTTCATAGGCGATCTTGTTCATGAGTTCTGTGGAAGATCAATTGAAAACAGTAAATTGACATACGGCAATAACCTACTCCTAGGGGATCTCGAATGGAAAAGCGCTAAACATTAATTTTGCTATTATTCTTGAGCAGTAGATTTCATAGACGATTCTTTTCATATGTTCTGTATTACCTATTGAAAACGATAAAAAGGGCATTCACCTACTTCCGAATTCCGAATGGTAATGCGAAAAATATTGAACTCACTCTATTTTCAGAATAGTTGATTTCATAGGCGATCTAGTTCATGAGTTCTGTGTGAAGACCTATTGAAAACAGTAAATGGACATACGGCAATCACCTACTCCTCAGGGATTTTGAATGGTAAGGTGCAAAATATTAAACTCGCTTTATTTTCAGAACAGTTGATTTCATAGGCGATATTGTTCATGAGTTCTGTGGAAGATCAATTGAAAACAGTATATTGACATACGGCAATCAGCTATTCCCCAGGGATTTCGAATGGTAAGGCAAAAAATATCAAACTCGCTTTATTTTCAGTACAGTTGATTTCATAGGCGATCAAGTTCATGAGTTCTGTGGAAGACCAATTGAAAACAGTAAATTGACAAACGGAAATAACTAACTCCTCAGGGATTTCGAATGGTTGAGCGCAAAATATTTATTTTGCTATTTCCCTAGAGCAGTAGATTTCATAGTTGATCTTGTTCATTAGTTCTATATAACCTATTGAAACCAATGAATTGACATCTGCACCCAGCTACTCTTCAAGGATTTCGAATGGTAAGGCGAAAAATATTAATCTTGCTATGTTTCTGAACAGTAGATTTAATAGTCGATCTTGTTCATGAATTCTGTAAGACCTATTGAAAACGATCAATGGACATACGGCATTCACCTACTTCTCAGGGATTTCGAATGGTTAGGCGAAAAATATTAAACTCGCTTTATTTTCAGAAGAGTTGATTTCATAGGCGATCTTGTTCATGAGTTCTGTGGAAGACCAATTGAAAACAGTAGATTGACAAACGGCAATAACCTACTCCTCAGGAATTTCGAATGGTGAAGCGCAAAATATTTATTTTGCTATTTCTCTATAGCAGTAGATTTCATAGTTGATCTTGTTCACTAGTTCTGTATTACCTATTGAGAACGATTAATTAACATACGGAATTCACCTACTTCTCAGGGGTTTCGATAGTAATGCGAAAAATATTAAGCTCACTTTATTTTGAGAACAGTTGAGTTCATAGGCGATCTCGTTCATGAGTGCTGTAAAAGACCTATTGAAAAGAGTGAATGGACATACGGCAATAACCTACTCCTCGAAGATTACGAATGGTAAAGCGCAATATATTTATTTTGCTATTTCTCTAGAGCAGTAGATATCATAGTTGATCTTGTTCATTAGTTCTGTATAACCTATTGAAAACGATAAATTGACATACAGCAATCACATACTCCTCAGGGATTTCGAATGGTAAGGCGAAAAACATTAAACTCGCTTTATTTTCAGAACAGTTGATTTCATAGGCGATCTAGTTCATGAGTTCTGTGGAAGACCAATTGAAAACAGTAAATTGACATATGGCAATCACCTATTCCTCAGGGATTTCGAATGGTAAGGCGAAAAATATCAAACTCGCTTTATTTTCAGAACGGTTGATTTCATAGGCGATCTAGTTCATGAGTTCTGTGGAAGACCACTTGAAAAGAGTAAATTGACAAACGGCAATAACCGATTCCTCAGGGATTTCGAATGGTGAAGCGCAAAGTATTTAATTTGCTACTTCTCTAGAGCAGTAGATTTCATAGTTGATCTTGTTCATTAGATTTATATTACCTATTGAAAACGATGAATTGACATACGGCACTCAGCTTTTAATCATGGATTTCGAATGGTAAGGCGAAAAATATTAATCTTGCTATATCTCTGAACAGTAGATTTCATAGTCGATCTTGTTCATGAGTTCTGTAAGACCTATTGAAAACGATTAATTGACATACGGCATTCACCTACTTCTCTGGGATTTCGAATGGTAAGGCGAAAAATATTAAACTCGCTTCTTTTTCAGAACAGTTGATTTCATAGGCGATCTAGTTCATGAGTTCTGTGGAAGACCTATTGATAACAGTAAATGGACATACGTCAATAACCTACTCCTCGGGGATCTCGAATGGTAAAGCGCAAAACATTAATTTTGCTATTATTCTTGAGCAGTAGATTTCATAGTCGATTCTTTTCATCTGTTCTGTATTACCCATTGAAAACGATAAATTGACATACGGCAATCACCTACTCCTCAGGGATCTTGAATGGTAAGGTGAAAAATATTAAACTCGCTTTATTTTAAGAACAGTTGATTTCATAGGCGATCTAGATCATGAGTTCTGTGGAAGACCAATTGAATACAGTAAATCGACATACGGCAATCATCTTTTCCTCAGGGATTTCGAATGGTAAGGCGAAAAATATCAAACTTGCTTTATTTTCAGAACGGTTTATTTCATAGGCGATCAAGTTCATGAGTTCTGTGGAAGATCAATTGAAAACAATAAATTGACAAACGGCAATAACCATCTCCTCTGGGATTTCGAATGGTTGAGCGCAAAATATTCATTTTGCTATTTCGCTAGAGCAGTAAATTTCATAGTTGATCTTCTTCATTAGTTCTATACTACCTATTGAAAACGATGAATTGACATACGGCACTCAGCTACTCCACAGGGATTTCGAATGGTAAGGCAAAAAATATTAAACTCGCTTTATTTTCAGAACAGTTGATTTCAAAGGCGATCTAGTTCATGAGTTCTGTAGAAGACCAATTGAAAACAGTGAAATGACAAACGGCAATAACCTATTCCACAGGGATTTCGAATGGTGAAGCGCAAAATATTTATTTTGCTATTTATCTATAGCAGTAGATTTTATAGTTGATCTTGTTCATTAGTTCTGTATTACCTATTGAAAACGATTAATTGACCTACGGAATTCACCTTCTTTTCAGCGGTTTCGAATATTAATGCGAAAAATATTAAGCTCACTATATTATCTGAACAGTTGAGTTCATAGGCGATCTTGCTCATGAGTGCTGTAGAAGACATATTGAAAACAGTGAATGGACATACGGCAATAACCTTCTCCTCGGGGATTTCGAATGGTGAAGCGCAAAATATTTATTTTGCTTCTTCTCTATAGCAGTAGATTTCATAGTTGATCTTGTTCATTAGTTCTATATTACCTATTGAAAACGATGAATTGACATACGGCACTCAGGTACTCCTCAGGGATTTCGAATGGTAAGGCGAAAAATATTAATCTTGCTATATCTCTGAACAGTAGATTTTATAGTCGATCTTGTTCATGAGTTCTGTAAGACCTATTCAAAATGATTAATTGACATACGGCATTCATATACTTCTCAGGAATTTCGAATGGTTAGGCGAAAAATATTAAACTCGCTTTATTTCCAGAACAGTTTAATTCATTGGCCATCTTGTTCATGAGTTCTGTAGAAGACCAATTGAAAACAGTAAATTGACAAACGGCAATAACCTACTCCTCAGAGTTTTCGAATGGTGAAGCGCAAACTATTTATTTTGCTATTTCTCTATAGCAGTAGATTTCATAGTTGATCTTGTTCATTAGTTCTGTATTACCTATTGAAAACGATTAATTGACTTACGGAATTCACCTACTTCTCAGGGGATTCGAATGGTAATGCGAAAAATAATAAGCTCCTTTTACTTTCAGAACAGTTGAGTTCATAGGCGATCTTGTTCATGAGTGCTGTAGAAGACCTATTGAAAATTGAAAAAAAGATTAATTGACATACGGCATTCACCTACTTCTCTGGGATTTCGAATGGTAAGGCGAGATATATTAAACTCGCTTCTCTTTCAGAACAATTGATTTCATAGGCGATCTAGTTCATGAGTTCTGTTGAAGACCTATTGGAAACAGTAAATGGACATACGGCAATAACCTACTCCTCGGTGATCTCGAATGGTCAAGCGCAAAACATTAATTTTGCTATTATTCTTGAGCAGAAGATTTCATAGTCGATTCTCTCCATTTGTTCTGTATTACCTATTGAAAACGATAAATTGACATACGGCAATCACCTACTCCTCCGGGATTTTGAATGGTTAGGTGAAAAATATTAAACTCGCTTTATTTTCAGAAGAGTTCATTTCATAGTTGATCTAGTTCATGAGTTCTGTGGAAGATCAATTGAAAACAGTAAATAGACGTACGGCAATCACCTATTCCTCAGGGATTTCGAATGGTAAGACGAAAAATATCAAACTCGCTTTATTTTCAGAACAGTTGATTTCATAGGCGATCTAGTTCATGAGTTCTGTGGATTACCAATTGAAAACAGTAAATTGATAAACGGCAATAACCAACTCCTCAGGGATTTCGAATGGTGAAGCGCAAAATATTAATTTTGCTATTTCTCTATAGCAGTATATTTCATAGTTGATCTTGTTCATTAGTTCTGTATTACCTATTGAAAACGATTAATTGACATACGGAATTCACCTACTTCTCAGGGGTTTCGAATGGTTATGCGAAAAATATTAAGCTCACTTTACTTTCAGAACAGTTGAGTTCATAGGCGATCTAGTTCATGAGTGCTGTAGAAGACCTATTGAAAACTGTGAATGGACATACGGCAATAAACTACTCTTCGGGGATTTCGAATAGTAGAGCGCAAAATATTTATTTTGCTATTTCTCTAGAGCAGTAGATTTCATAGGCGATCTAGTTCATGAGTTCTGTGGAAGACCAATTGAAAACAGTTAATTGACATACGGCAAACACCTATTCCTCAGGGATTTCGAATGGTAAGGCGAAAAATATCAAACTCGCTTTATTTTCAGAACAGTTGATTTCATAGAAGATCTAGTTCATGAGTTCTGTGGATGACCACTTGAAAACAGTAAACTGACAAACGGCAATAACCAACTCCTCAATGATTTCGAATTGTGAAGCGCAAAATATTTAATTTGCTATTTCTCTAGAGCAGTAGACTTCATAGTTGATCTTGTTCATTAGTTTCATATTACCTATTGAAAACGATAAATTGACATACGGCACTCAGCTACTCCTCAGGGATTTCGAATGGTAAGGCAAAAAATATTAATCTTGCTATATCTCTGAACAGTAGATTTTATAGTCGATCTTGTTCATGAGTTCTGTAAGACCTATCGAAAACGATTAATTGACATACGGTATTCACCCACTTCTCAGGAATTTCGAATGGTGAAGCGCAAAATATTAATTTTGCTATTTCTCTATAGCAGTAGATTTCATAGTTGATCTTGTTCATAAGTTCTGTATTACCTATTGAAAACGATTAATTGACAAACGGAATTCACCTACTTCTCAGGGGTTTCGAATGGTAATGCGAAAAATATAAGGCTCACTTTATTTTCAGAACAGTTGAGTTCATAGTCGATCTAGTTCATGAGTGCTGTAGAAGACCTATTGAAAACTGTGAATGGACATACGGCAATAACCTACTCTTCGGGGATTTCGAATAGTAAAGCGCAAAATATTCATTCTGCTATTTCTCTAGAGCAGTAGATTACATAGTTGATCTTGTTAATCAGTTCTGTATTACCTATTGAAAACGATAAATTGACATACGGCAATCACCTATTCCACAGGGATTCCGAATGGTAAGGCGAAAAATATCAAACTCGCTTTATTTTCAGAACAGTTGATTTCATAGGCGATCTAGTTCATGAGTTCTGTGGAAGACCAATTGAAAATAGTTAATTGAAAAACGGCAATAACCAACTCCTTTATGATTTCGAATGGTGAAGCGCAAAATATTTAATTTGCTATTTCCTAAAGCAGTAGATTTCATAGTTGATCTTGTTCATTAAGTTATATTACCTATTGAAAACGATAAACTGACATACGGCACTCAGCTACTCTTCAGGGATTTCGAATGGTAAGGCGAAAAATATTAATCTTGCTATATCTCTGAACAGTAGATTTTATAGTCGATCTTGTTCATGAGTTCTGTAAGACCTATTGAAAATGATAAATTGACATACGGCATTCACCTACTTCTCTGGGATTTCGAATGGTAAGGCGAAAAATAATAAACTCGCTTCTCTTTCAGAACATTTGTTTTAGGCGATCTAGTTCATGAGTTCTGTTGAAGACCTATTGAAAACAGTAAATAGATAATCGGCAATAACCTACTCCTTGGTGATCTCGAATGGTAAAGCGCAAAACATTAATTTTGCTATTATTCTTGAGCAGTAGATTTCATAGTCGATTCTTTTCATTTGTTCTGTATTACCTATTGAAAACAATAAATTGACATACGGCACTCAGCTACTCCTCTGAGATTTCGAATGGTAAGGCGAAAAATATTAATCCTGCTATATCTCTGAACAGTAGATTTAATAGTCGATCATGTTCATGAATTCTGTAAGACCTATTGAAAACGATTGATTGACATACGGCATTCACCTACCTCTCAGGGATTTCAAATGGTAAGGCGAAAAATATTAAACTCGCTTTATTTTCAGAACAGTTGATTTCATAGGCGAACTTGTTCTTGAGTTCTGTGGAAGACCTATTGAAAACAGTAAATGGACATACGGCAATAACCTACTCCTCGGGGATTCGAATGGTAAAGCGCAAAATATTAATTTTGCTATTTCTCTTGAGCAGTAGATTTCATAGTTGATCTTGTTCATTAGTTTTATATTACCTATTGAAAACGATAAATTGACATACCGCACTCAGCTACTCCTCAGGGATTTCGAATGGTAAGGCAAAAAATATTAATCTTGCTATATCTCTGAACAGTAGATTTTATAGTCGATCTTGTTCATGAGTTCTGTAAGACCTATTGAAAACGATTAATTGACATACGGTATTCATCCACTTTTCAGGGATTTCGAATGGTGAAGCGCAAAATATTAAGTTTGCTATTTCTCTATAGCAGTAGATTTCATAGTTGATCTTGTTCATTAAATCTGTATTACCTATTGAAAACGATTAATTGACATACGGAATTCACCTACTTCTCAGGGATTTCGAATGTTAAGGCGAAAAATATTAATCTTGCCATATCTCTGAACAGTAGATTTTATAGTCGATCTTGTTCATGAGTTCTGTAAGACATATTGAAAACGATAAATTGACATACGGCATTCCACTAATTCTCTGATATTTCGAATGGTAAGGTGATAAATATTAAACTCGCTTCTCTTTCAGAACATTTGATTTCATAGGCGATCTAGTTCATGAGTTCTGTGGAAGACCAATTGAAAACAGTGAATGGACATACGGCAATAACCTACTCCTCAGGGATTTCGAATGGTTGAGCGCAAAATATTCATTTTGCTATTCCGCTAGAGCAAAATATTTCATAGTTGATCTTGTTCATTAGTTCTATATAACCTATTGAAAACAATGAATTGACAAACGGCACTCAGCTACTCCTCAGAGATTTCGAATGGTGAGGCGAAAAATATTAATCTTGCTATATCTCTGTACAGTAGATTTCATAGTCGATCTTGTTTATGAGTTCTGTAAGACCTATTGAAAACGATTAATTGACATACGGCATTCACCTACTTTCGAATTTCGAATGGTAAGGCGAAAAATATTGAACTCGTTTCATTTTCAGATCAGTTGGGTTCATAGGCGAACTAGTTCATGAGTTCTGCTTAAGACCTATTGAATACAGTAAATGGACATACGACAATAACCTACTCCTCGGGGATTTCGAATGGTAAAGCGCAAAATATTAATTTTTCTATTTCTCTTGAACAGTATATTTCATAGTCGATCTTGTTCCTTAGTTCTGTAATACCTATTGAAAACGATAAATTGACATACGGCAATCACCGACTCCTCAGGCATTTCGAATTTTAGGCGAAAAATATTAACCTCGCTTTATTTTCAGAACAGTTGATTTCATAGGCGATCTCGTTCATGAGTTCTGTGGAAGACCAATTGAAAACGTAAATTGACAAACGGCAATAACCTTCTTTTCTGGGATTTCGAATGGTGAAGCGCAAAATATTCATTTTGCTATTTCTCTATAGCAGTAGATTTCATAGTCGATCTTGTTCATGAGTTCTGTAAGACCTATTGAAAACGATTAATTGATCCACGGCATTCACCTACTTCTCAGGGATTTCGAATGGTAAGGCGAAAAACATTAAACTCGCTTTATTTTCAGAACAGTTGATTTCATAGGCGATCTCGTTCATGAGTTCTGTGGAAGACCAATTGAAAACGTAAATTGACAAACGGCAATAACCTACTTCTCTGGGATTTCGAATGGTGAAGCGCAAAATATTTATTTTGCTATTTCTCTATAGCAGTAGATTTCATAGTTGATCTTGTTCATTAGTTCTGTATTACCTATTGAAATCGATTATTTGACATACGGAATTCATCTTCTTCTCAAGGGTTTCGAATGGTAATGCGAAAAATATTAAGCTCATTTTATTTTCAGAACAGTTGAGTTCATATTCGATCTCGTTCATGAGTGCTGTAGAAGAAATATTGAAAACAGTGAATGGACAAACGGCAATAACCTACTCCTCTGGGATTTCGAATGGTGAAGCGCAAAATATTTATTTTGCTATTTCTCTATAGCAGTAGATTCCATAGTTGATCTTGTTCATTAGTTCTTTATTACCTATTGAAAACGATAAATTGACATACGGCGCTCAGCTACTCCACAGGGTTTTCGAATGGTAAGGCAAAATATTAATCTTGCTATATCTCTGAACAGTAGATTTCATAGACGATCTTGTTCATGAAATCTGTAAGACTTATTGAAAACGATTAATTGACATACGGCATTCACCTACTTTCGAATTTCGAATGGTAAGGCGAAAAATATTGAACGCTCTATTTTCAGATCAGTTGGGTTCATAGGCGATCTAGTTCATGAGTTCTGTGGAAGACCAATTAAAAACAGTAAATTGACATACGGCAATCATCTATTCCTCAGGGATTTCGAATGGTAAGGCGAAAAATATTAATCTTGCTATATCTCTGAACAGTAGATTATATAGTCGATCTTGTTCATGAGTTCTGTAGGGCCTAATGAAAACGATTAATTGACATACGGCATTCACCTACTTCTCTGGGATTTCGAATGGTATGGCGAAAAATATTAAACTCGCTTTATTTTCAGAACAGTTGATTTCATAGGCGATCTAGTTCATGAGTTCTGTGTGACCTATTGAAAACAGTAAATGGACATACGGCAATCACCTACTCCTCAGGGATTTTGAATGGTAAGGTGCAATATATTAAACTCGCTTTATTTTCAGAACAGTTGATTTCATAGGCGATATTGTTCATGAGTTCTGTGGAAGATCAATTGAAAACAGTATATTGACATACGGCAATCAGCTATTCCCCAGGGATTTCGAATGGTAAGGCAAAAAATATCAAACTCGCTTCATTTTCAGAACAGTTGATTTCATAGGCGATCAAGTTCATGAGTTCAGTGGAAGACCAATTGAAAACAGTAAATTGACAAACAGAAATAACTAACTCCTCAGGGATTTCGAATGGTTGAGCGCAAAATATTTATTTTGCTATTTCCCTAGAGCAGTAGATTTCATAGTTGATCATGTTCATTAGTTCTATATTACCTATTGAAACCAATAAATTGACATACGGCACCCAGCTACTCTTCAAGGATCTCGAATGGTAAGGCGAAAAATATTAATCTTGCTATATCTCTGAACAGTAGATTTAATAGTCGATCTTGTTCATGAGTTCTGTAAGAACTATTGAAAACGATCAATTGACATACGGCATTCACCTACTTCTCAGGGATTTCGAATGGTTAGGCGAAAAATATTAAACTCGCTTTATTTTCAGAACAGTTGATTTCATAGGCGATCTTGTTCATCAGTTCTGTGGAAGACCAATTGAAAACAGTAAATTGACAACCTACTCCTCGGCAATGGTGAAGCGCAAAACCTACTCTATAGCTAGGGATCACTAGTTCTGAATGGAACGATTAGCGCTAAATTCGATATAATGCGAAAAATTTAAGCTACTTTATTTTCAGTTGAGAGCGAGTTCAGATTTCATAGACGATTTATTTTGCTATTTCTCTTTGATATGTTCTGTATTACCTATTGAAAACGATAAATTGTCAACAGCATTCACCTACTTCCTCAGGGAATTCGAATGGTAATGCGAAAAATATTAAACTCACTCTATTTTTTCAGAATAGTTGATTTCATAGGCGATCTAGTTCATGAGTTCTGTGTGAAGACCCATTGAAAACAGTAAATGGACATACGGCAATCACCTACTCCTCAGGGATTTTGAATGGTAAGGTGCAAAATATTAAACTCGCTTTATTTTCAGAACAGTTGATTTCATAGGCGATATTGTTCATGAGTTCTGTGGAAGATCAATTGAAAACAGTATATTGACATACGGCAATCAGCTATTCCCCAGGGATTTCGAATGGTAAGGCAAAAAATATCAAACTCGCTTTATTTTCAGTACAGTTGATTTCATAGGCGATCAAGTTCATGAGTTCTGTGGAAGACCAATTGAAAACAGTAAATTGACAAACGGAAATAACTAACTCCTCAGGGATTTCGAATGGTTGAGCGCAAAATATTTATTTTGCTATTTCCCTAGAGCAGTAGATTTCATAGTTGATCTTGTTCATTAGTTCTATATAACCTATTGAAACCAATGAATTGACATACGGCACCCAGCTACTACTCTTCAATGATTTCGAATGGTAAGGCGAAAAATATTAATCTTGCTATGTCTCTGAACAGTAGATTTAATAGTCGATCTTGTTCATGAATTCTGTAAGACCTATTGAAAACGATCAATGGACATACGGCATTCACCTACTTCTCAGGGATTTCGAATGGTTAGGCGGAAAATATTAAACTCGCTTTATTTTCAGAAGAGTTGATTTCATAGGCGATCTTGTTCATGAGTTCTGTGGAAGACCAATTGAAAACAGTAAATTGACAAAAGGCAATAACCTACTCCTCAGGAATTTCGAATGGTGAAGCGCAAAATATTTATTTTGCTATTTCTCTATAGCAGTAGATTTCATAGTTGATCTTGTTCACTAGTTCTGTATTACCTATTGAGAACGATTAATTAACATACGGAATTCACCTACTTATTATTTTTTTAAACCTATTTTTAAAAAAGTAAACGAAAAAGGGCTTTTTAGGGAAATTTTTTTGGGCAAATTTATTTTTGGATAAAAGTAAATTTTTCATTTTTTTTTTGAAAAAAAGAAAACAAATTTCTATTTCCCGGATTTGAATTAAAAAATTTTAAATTTTTTCTTTTGAAAATATGATACATATTCTTAAACCTTTAAAACAAAATTTAAACCTTATATTTTGGGAAAAATTAAACAAAATATTTTTCCCTTTTTTGAAAGGATTTTGGAATTTTTATTTTTAAAATTAAAAAAAAAAAAACGGCTTAAACCCCGGATTTCAATTAAAGCGAAAATTTTTTTCTTGGAAAATTTAAAAGTAAATTTTAAATGCTTTTATTTCGAAAGAATGGAAACCCTATTTTGGATTTTTTAGGAAATTAACCTTTTTAAACGTTATTTTAAAACTATTTTGCTTGGGCCCATTAAGAAATTTTGAAAGGGAAAATCAAAAACCCCGGGGTTGAATTAAGGGAAAAATTAATTCTTTTTTGAAAAATTTATAAATCTTTCTATTTTTGGAAGGGAAAACTTTAAAACAAAAACTAGGATCATTAAGATTTTTTGGGGCTTAAAACATAAATTTCCCAAAAATCGATTTTTTAAAAAGAAAAATAAATTGACAACCATATAATTTTTGGGATTTTTTTGAAAAAAAAAATTTTTCCCATTTTTCATGGGGAAAATTTAATTTTGAAAAATTTTGAAAAATTTAAACCTTTTAAAAGGGATATTGAACGAAAATTTTAATTTTTTCCCTAAAGGGTTTCAAATTTTAAAAATTTTAATTTTAAAATAAATTGGGGGCCCAAAATTTTTGATTTTTAAAAAAAAATAAATTGATTTTAAATTGATTTAATTAAACCTTTATTTTTAAATTAACTTTTCAAGTTACTTTATTAATTTTCCTTTGAAAATTAATTTTAAGGGTACTTTTAGGTTTGAATTTAAAAAAAATTAATGCCCAATAATTGGGATTTAATGGTGGTTTTTTTTTAAAAGCTTTAGAAAGTTTCGGCATTTAATTTCTGGGAAACAATTTTAAAAAAAAAAAAACCCCTTTCCCCTTTTTAAATCTTTTTTTTGAAGCAATTAAAACTAATTGACTGGCAATCTTTTTAATTTGAAAAATAAATATTAAACGCTTTCTTTTCAATTTGCCAAATTATTCATTTCTTTAAAAAAAAAAAGGTGTTTTAAATTTGAATTAAAAATTTTTAATTCCCTTTCAATTTCAAAAGTTTATTTTTAAAATATTAAAACTTAAAAAAGGCATAACCCTTTAACAATGGAAAAAAATTAACCTTTAAATCCGGGAGTTAAACAAATTTTTAACTTTTTTAAAACATAATTTAATCGTTTCCTATTTCAAAGCGCAAAATATTAATTTTGCAATTTCTTCTTGAGCAGAAGATCTCATAGTCGATCTTTTTGTCTCATAAGTTCTGTATTACCTATTGATAACGATTAATTGACGTACGGCAATCACCTACTCCTCAGGAATTTGAATGGTAAGGCCAAAAAAATATTAAACTGGCTTTATTTTCAGAACGAATGATTTCATAGTCGATCTAGTTCACGAGTTCTGTGAAAAGACTAATTGAAAACAGCAAATTGACATACGGCAATCACCTATTCCTCAGGGATTTTTGAATGGTGAGGCGGAAAAATATAAACTCGCTCTCATTTTCAGAACAGTTGATTTCATTGGTGATCTAGTTCATGAGTTCTGTTGAAGACCGATTGAAAACAGTAAATTGACAAATGGCAATAACCTACTTCTCAGGGATTTCTGATGGTGAAGTGCAAAATATTTATTTTGCTATTTCTCCTAGAGCAGTAGATTTCATAGTTGATCTTGTTCATTAGTTCTATATAACCAATTAAAAACGATAAATTGACATATGGCACTCAGCTACTCCTCAGGGATTTTGATTGGTAAGGCGAAAATATTAATCTTTCTCTATCTCTGAACAGTAGATTTTATAGTCGATCTTGTTCATGAGTTCTGTAAGACCTATTGGAAAACGATTAATTGACATACGGCATTCACCTACTTCTCTGGGATTTCGAATGGTTAGGCGAAAAATATAAAACTCGCTTCATTTTCAGAACAGTTGATTTCATGCGCCGATCTAACTCATGAGTTCTGTGGAAGACCTATTGAAAACAGTAAATGGACATACGGCAACAACCTACTCCTCAGGGATCTCGAATGGTAATGCGCAAAACATTAATTTTAAAGTATTATTCTTGAGCAGTAGATTTCATAGTCGATTCTTTTCATTTGCTCTGTATTACCTATTGAAAACGTTGAATTGACATACGGCAATCACCTACTCCTCAGGGATTTTGAATGGTTAGGTGAAAAATATTAAACTCGCTTTCTTATTTCCAGAACAGTTGATTTCATAGTAGGGATCTAGTTAATGAGTTCTGTGGAAGATCAATTGAAAAACAGTAGATTGACATACATAAATCAGCTTATTCTCAGGGATTTCAGATGGTAATGGGGCAAAAATACTTGTTCAGCTTTATTTTCAGAAACAGATTGATTTTATAGGCGATCAAGTTCATGAGTTCTCTGGAAAACCAATTGAAAACAATAAATTGACAAACAGCAACAACTTCAACTACTCAGGGATTTCTGAGATGGTTGAGCGCAAAATATTTATTTTACTATTTCCCTAGAACAGTAGGTTTCATAGTTGATCTTGTTCATTAGTTCTTTATTTCTCGGCTGAAAACAATAAATTGACATACGGTACCCAGCTACTCCTCAGAGTTTCGATTGGTAAGGCGAAAAATATTAATCTTGCTTTATCTCTGAACAGTAAATTTAATAGTCGATCTTGTTTCATAGATTCTGCAATACTTATTGAAAACGATCAATTGACATACAGCATTCACCTACTTCTCAGGGATTTCAGAATGGTTGGGCGAAAAATATAAAACTCGCTTTAATTTCAGAACAGTTGATTTCAAAGGCGATCTAGTTCATAAGTTCTGTGGAAGACCTAATGAAAACAGTAAATGGAGATACGGCAATAATCAACTCCTCGGATTTCAAAAGGTAAAGCGAAAATATTAAGCTCACTATATTTTCAGAACAGTTGAGTTCATAGGCGATCTAGTTCATGAGTGCTGTAGAAAGACATATTGAAAACAGTGAATGGACATACGGCAATATTCTTCTCCTCGAGGATTTCTGAATGGTAAACCGCAAAATATTAATTTTGCTATTTCTCTTGAGCAGAAGATTTTATAGTCGATCTTGTTCATGAGTTCTGTAAGACCTATTGAAAACGATTTATTGACATACGGCATTCACATATTTCTAAGGGATTTGAATGGTGATTCAGAAACAAATTAAACTCGCTTTATTGTCAGAACATTTGATTCCATAGGCAATCTAGTTCTTTAGTTCTGTGGAAGACCAATTGAAAACAGTAAATTGACAAACGGCAAGAATCTACTCCTCAGAGATTTCGAATGGTGAAGCGCAAAATATTTATTTTGCTATTACTCTATAGCGGTAGATCCCATTGTTGATCTTGTTCATTGGTTCTATATTACCTAATGAAAACGATAAATTGACATACGGCACTCAGATACTACTCAAAGATTTCTGGAAAGGTTAGGCGAAAAATAATAATCTTGCTATATCTCTGAGCAGTAGATTCATAGTCGATCTTGTTCATGAGTTCTGTAAAGATCTATTTAGAAAATGATTAATTGATATACAGCATTCTATTCTTTCGAATTTCGAATGGTGAGGCGAAAAAATATTAAACTCGCTTTATTTTCAGATCAGTTGGGTTCATAGGCGATCTAAATCATGAGTTCTAAGGAAGACCAATTGAAAACAGTAAATTGACAAACGACAATAAGCTACTCCTCAGGGATTTCGAATGGTGAAACGCAAAATATTTATTTTGCTATTTCTCTATAGCAGTAGATTTCATAGTTGATCTTGTTCATTAGTTCAGTATTACTTATGGCCAAAACGATTAATTGACATACGTTATTCACCTACTTCTCAGGGGTTTCAGAATGTTAATGCGAAAAATATTAAGCTCTTACTTTTTTTCAGAACAGTTGAGTTCATGGGCGATCTAGTTCATCAGTGCTGTAGAAGACCTATTGAAAACTGTGAATGGACGGCAAAACCTTCTCCCAGGATTTCGAATGGTAAAGCGCAAAATATTTATTTTGCTATTTCTCTAGAGCAGTAGATATCATAGTTGATCTTGTTCATTAGTTCTATTACCTATTGAAACGATAAATTGACATACAGCAATCACCATACTCCTAGGGATTTCAGAATGGTAAGTCGAAAAATATTGAACTCCTTTATTTTTCAGAACAGTTGATTTCATAGGCGATCTAGTTCATGAGTTCTGTAGAAGACCAATTGAAAACCGTAAATTGACATACGACAATCACCTATTCCCAAGAATTTCGAATGGTAAGGCGAAAAATATCAAACTCGCTTTATTTCCAGATCTGTTGGGTTCATAGGCGACCTAGTTCCACTTGTTCTGTAAAAAAAATTTTCAAAAAAAAAAAAATTTCAAAAAAAAATGTTTCGGGGAAAATTCTTCTTCAGATATGTCCACGTGAAGAAATTTTGCCAAAATATTTATTTTCGATATTTTCTAGAGCAGTAGATTTCATAGTCGATCTTATTCATTAGTTCTATATTACCTATTGAAAACGATAAATTGACATACGGCACTCAGCTACTCCTCAGGGATTCCGAATGGTAATGCGAAAAACATTGAGCTCACTTTATTTTCAGAACAGTTGAGTTCATAGGCAGAACTAGTTCATGAGTGCTATAGAAGAATTATTGAAAACGATAAATTGACATACAGCAATCACCTTTTCCTCAGAGATTTCAGAATGGTAAAATGAAAAATATTAAACTCGATTTATTTTCGGAACAGTTGATTTCATAATCGATTTAGTTCATGAGTTCTGTGAAAGACCCATTGAAAACAGTAAATGGATATACAACAATAACCTTCTCTTCGGGGATTTCGAATGGTAAAGCGAAAAATATTAATTTTGCTATTTCTCTCGAGCAGTATATTTCATAGTCGATCTTGTTCATCAGTTCTTATTACATATAGAAAACGATAAATTGACATACGGCAATCACTACTACTCTCGGGGATTTTGAATGGTAAGGCGAAAAATATTAAGAAATTCAGAATGCCACCAATTGGCTAAATTTCTGCTGAAAATTATATCACCAATAAAAAGTAATTCAACATCCATGATAAGAAACACGAAACACTTAATAGAAATAATGAAACATCAAGAAATCATCGAAGAAGACGTTATGGTCAGCTTCTTGACATTACCAGTTTGTTCACTAATATTCCAACAGATAAAACACTTATCATAGTTAGGAAAAAGCTTGAAGAAGATCAAACCCCTAGTGAAAAGAACTACACTAAGCGTGAATGCAATTATGGAAATGCTTTCTATTTGTATTGAAACAACAAATTTCCAATTTGAAGACATCTTTCATCAACAAGAATTTGAATGGCCATGGGTTCACCACTATCACCAATTTTAGCTGATGTATATATGGAAATTTTGAACAGAAGGCATAAGAAAGATATGCCTCAAACCCAAACTGTGGAAAGATATGTAGATGATACTTTCATTATTTGGCAACATGGATGAGACACTATAAATGAATTCCTTCAATATCTAAACAGTCAAGAGGAATCAATTAAATTCACAACTGAAATCGAGAAAGACAGACAACTTCCATTTTTAGATGTACTCGTAGATAAACAAAATGGAATCCCAAGAACCACTGTGTATAGAAAGCCAACGAACACAGGACAATATCTCCATTTTGATTCAAACCACCAACTAAACATTAAATTGGGAGTAGCAAAATGTTTATTTGATAGAGCAATAAATATTTATTGCACTGAAGAAGACCAAAATGAAGAAATAAATAACATCTCGAAAACTCTTAGGGAAGCAATGGGCTACCCCAAAAGATATTAGAAAAAGATAGACGAACAAGAGAAAGTCAACCAGAACAAACAGATATAAATCAGACCATTAAAACCGTAATTCCTCATGTAAAAGGTTTGTCGGACATAATGAGAAGAATTGGAAATAGATACAACACAACGACTGCATTCAAAACTCAAGACATTATAAGAGCTAAACTTACAAGTTGAGCCTAATAATGAGACACAAAGGACAAAGCACTGCATATATGGATTACCTTGCTAGTGCGGAAGATCTTATATCGGAGAAACTAAACGCCCTCTGAATGTACGAATAAAAGATCATCAGAAGCTTCTACGAGTACTAGACAGCGACAAATCCAGAGTTGGTCCAACATGCTGTAGATGGAAATGATCGTATAAAATGGGATGAAGCATCAATAATATCCAAAGAAGAAAAACTTGCAAGAAGAAAAATCAAAGAAGCAGCATTTATGAAAATAACACCTGATTCCATAAGTGCTCCATCTATAGATCTGCCAGAAGTTTGACGCCGATAGTTCGATCCAACTTAAAAAGATCATCATATCACAGAGGAGTATATAACATAGTTCAATTTTCTTTCATGACTTTTGTCATATTGACTTTTTGAAAATTGATAATTCTCGAAAGGTTTCATACTTTTTCCCTAGATAAAGATAGAAGATGTCTATCGAAACGTCGGAAATCATTACATCCACAATAGTTGATGGTAATAGCCCAAACAATCATTCAACACGAGCTCCATCATCAACAATATCTCGTCATCAAAGTATTAAACTAGCTTTATTTTTCAGAACAGTTGATTTCATAGGCGATCCAGTTCATGAGATCTGTGGAAGACCAATTGAAAACAGTAAATTGACAAACGGCAATAACCTACTCCTCAGGGATTTCCAGATGGTGAAAGCGCAAAATATTAATTTTGCTATTTCTCTCTATGAAGCAGTATATTTATAGTTGATCTTGTTCATTAGTTCTGTATTGCCCTATTGAAAACGATTAATTGACATACGGAATTCACCTACTTCTCAGGGGTTTCGAATGGTTATGCGAAAAATATTAAGCTTCATCTAGTTCAGTTGAGTGCTGTTAGAAGACCTATTGAAAACTGTGAATGGATATACGGCAATAAACTACTCTTGGGGATTTCTGAATAGTAAAGCGCAAAATATTTATTTGGCTCTTTTCTCTAGAACAGTAGATTTCATAGGCGATCTAGTTCATGAGTTCTGTGGAAGACCAATTGAAAACAGTAAATTGACATACGGCAAACACCTATTCCTCAGGGATTTCCAGGAATGGTAAGGCGAAAAATATCAAACTCCGCTTTATTTTCAGAACAGTTGATTTCATAGAAGATCTAGTTCATGAGTTCTGTGGAAGACCACTTGAAAACAGTAAACTGACAAACAGCAATAACCAACTCCTCAGGGATTTCGAATTTTGAAGCGCAAAATATTCAATTTGCTATTTCTCTAGAGCAGTAGACTTCATAGTTGATCTTGTTCATTAGTTTCATATTACCTATTGAAAACGATAAATTGACATACGGCACTCAGCTACTCCTCAGGGATTTTCGAATGGTAAGGCAAAAATATTAATCTTGCTATATCTCTGAACAGTAGATTTTATAGTCGATCTTGTTCATGAGTTCTGTAAGACCTATCGAAAACGATTAATTGACATACGGTATTCACCCACTTCTCAGGAATTTCAATGGTGGCGCAAAATATTAATTTTGCTATTTCTCTATAGCAGTAGATTTCATAGTTGATCTTGTTCATAAGTTCTGTATTACCTATTGAAAACGATTAATTGACATACGGAATTCACCTACTTCAGGGATTTCGAATGGTAATGCGAAAAATATAAGGCTCACTTTATTTTCAGAACAGTTGAGTTCATAGTCCATCTAGTTCATGAGTGCTGTAGAAGACCTATTGAAAACTGTGAATGGACATATGGCAATAACCTACTCTCTTCGGGGATTTCTGGATAGTAAAGCGCAAAATATTCATTCTGCTATTTCTCTAGAGCAGTAGATTACATAGTTTATCTTGTTCATCAGTTCTGTATTACCTATTGAAAACGATAAATTGACATACAGCAATCACATACTCCTCAGGATTTCTTGAATGGTAAGGCGAAAAATATTAATCTCGCTTTATTTTCAGAACAGTTGATTTCATAGGCGATATTGTTCATGAGTTCTGTGGAAGATCAATTGAAAACAATATATTGACATACGGCAATCAGCTATTCCCCAGGATTTCTGGAATGGTAAGGCAAAAATATCAAACTCGCTTTATTTTCAGTACAGTTGATTTCATAGGCGATCAAGTTCATGAGTTCTTTGGAAGACCAATTGAAAACAGTAAATTGACAAACGGAAATAACTAACTCCTCAGGATTTCGAATGGTTGAGCGCAAAATATTTATTTTGCTATTTCCCAGAGCAGTAGATTTCATAGTTGATCTTGTTCATTAGTCTCTATATAACCTATTGAAACCAATAAATTGACATACGGCACCCAGCTACTCTTCAAGGATTTTCGAATGGTAAGGCGAAAAATATTAATCTTGCTATGTCTCTGAACAGTAGATTTAATAGTCGATCTTGTTCATGAATTCTGTAAGACCTATTGAAAACGATCAATTGACATACGGCATTCACCTACTTCTCAGGATTTCTGAATGGTTAGGCGAAAATATTAAACTCGCTTTATTTTCAGAAGAGTTGATTTCATAGGCGATCTTGTTCATGAGTTCTGTGGAAGACCAATTGAAAACAGTAAATTGACAAACGGCAATAAACTACTCTTCGGGGATTTCGAATAGTAAAGCGCAAAATATTTATTTTGCTATTTCTCTAGAGCAGTAGATTTCACAGGCGATCTAGTTCATGAGTTCTGTGGAAGACCAATTGAAAACAGTAAATTGACATACGGCAAACACCTATTCCTCAGGGATTTGGAATGGTAAGGCGAAAAATATCAAACTCGCTTTATTTTCAGAACAGTTGATTTCATAGAAGATCTAGTTCATGAGTTCTGTGGAAGACCACTTGAAAACAGTAAACTGACAAACGGCAATAACCAACCTCAGGATTTCTGAATTGTGAAGCGCAAAATATTCAATTTGCTATTTCTCTAGAGCAGTAGACTTCATAGTTGATCTTGTTCATTAGTTTCATATTACCTATTGAAAACTGATAAATTGACATACGGCACTCAGCTACTCCTCAGGGATTTCGAATGGTAAGGCAAAAATATTAATCTTGCTATATCTCTGAACAGTAGATTTTATAGTCGATCTTGTTCATGAGTTCTGTAAGACCTATCGAAAACGATTAATTGACATACGGTATTCACCCACTTCTCAGGAATTTCGAATGGTGAAGCGCAAAATATTAATTTTGCTATTTCTCTATAGCAGTAGATTTCATAGTTGATCTTGTTCATAAGTTCTGTATTACCTATTGAAAACGATTAATTGACATACGGAATTCACCTACTTCTCAGGGGTTTCTGAAATGGTAATGCGAAAAACATAAGGCTCACTTTATTTTCAGAACAGTTGAGTTCATAGTCCATCTAGTTCATGAGTGCTGTAGAAGACCTATTGAAAACTGTGAATGGACATACGGCAATAACCTACTCTTCGGGGATTTGGATAGTAAAGCGCAAAATATTCATTCTGCTATTTCTCTAGAGCAGTAGATTACATAGTTTATCTTGTTCATCAGTTCTGTATTACCTATTGAAAACGATAAATTGACATACAGCAATCACATACCCACAGGGATTTCGAATGGTAAGGCGAAAAATATTAATCTCGCTTTATTTCAGAACAGTTGATTTCATAGGCGATCTAGTTAATGAGTTCTGTGAAAGACCAATTGAAAACAGTAAATTGACATACGGCAATCACCTATTCCACAGGGATTCCGAATGGTAAGGCGAAAATATCAAACCCGCTTTATTTTCAGAACAGTTGATTTCATAGGCGATCTAGTTCATGAGTTCTGTGGAAGACCAATTGAAAATAGTTAATTGAAAAACGGCAATAACCAACTCCTCAATGATTTCGAATGGTGAAGCGCAAAATATTTAATTTGCTATTTCCCTAAGGCAGTAGATTTCATAGTTGATCTTGTTCATTAAGTTATATTACCTATTGAAAACGATAAATTGACATACGGCACTCAGCTACTCTTCAGGGATTTCGAATGGTAAGGCGAAAAATATTAATCTTGCTATATCTCTGAACAGTAGATTTTATAGTCGATCTTGTTCATGAGTTCTGTAAGACCTATTGAAAACGATAAATTGACATACGGCATTCACCTACTTCTCTGGGATTTCTGAATGGTAAGGCGAAAAATAATAAACTCGCTTCTCTTTTCAGAACATTTGTTTTCATAGGCGATCTAGTTCATGAGTTCTGTTGAAGACCTATTGAAAACAGTAAATAGATAAACGGCAATAACCTACTCCTTGGTGATCTCGAATGGTAAAGCGCAAAACATTTATTTTGCTATTATTCTTGAGCAGTAGATTTCATAGTCGATTCTTTTCATTTGTTCTGTATTACCTATTGAAAACAATAAATTGACATACGGCACTCAGCTACTCCTCAGAGATTTCGAATGGTTAGGCGAAAATATTAATCCTGCTATATCTCTGAACAGTAGATTTAATAGTCGATCTTGTTCATGAATTCTGTAAGACCTATTGAAAACGATTGATTGACATACGGCATTCACCTACCTCTCAGGGATTTCAAATGGTAAGGCGAAAAATATTAAACTCGCTTTATTTTCAGAACAGTTGATTTCATAGGCGAACTTGTTCTTGAGTTCTGTGGAAGACCTATTGAAAACAGTAAATGGACATACGACAATAACCTACTCCTCGGGGTTTCGAATGGTAAAGCGCAAAATATTAATTTTGCTATTTCTCTTGAGCAGTAGATTTCATAGTCGATCTTGTTCATTAGTTCTGTACTATCTATTGAAAACGATAAATTGACATATGGCAATCACCCACTCCTCAAGGATTTTGAATGGTGAGGCGCAAAATATCAAACACTCTTTATTTCCAGAACAGTTGATTTCATAGGCTATACTATTCATGAGTTCTGTGGAAGACCAATTGAAAACAGTAAATTGATATACGGCAATCACCTATTCCTCAGGGATTTCGAATGGTATGGCGAAAAATATCAAACTCGCTTTAGTTTCAGAACAGCTGATCTCATAGACGATCTAGTTCATGAGTTCTGTGGAAGACCACTTGAAAACAGTAAATTGACAAACGGCAATAACCAACTCCTCTGGGATTTGAATTGTGAAGCGCAAAATATTTAATTTGCTATTTCTCTCTAGAGCAGTAGATTTCATAGTTGATCTTGTTCATTAGTTTTATATTACCTATTGAAAACGATAAATTGACATACCGCACTCAGCTACTCCTCAGGGATTTCGAATGGTAAGGCAAAAAATATTAATCTTGTTTTATCTCTGAACAGTAGATTTTATAGTCGATCTTGTTCATGAGTTCTGTAAGACCTATTGAAAACGAATAATTGACATACGGTATTCACCCACTTTTCACGGATTTCGAATGGTGAAGCGCAAAATATTAAGTTTGCTATTTCTCTATAGCAGTAGATTTCATAGTTGATCTTGTTCACAAATCTGTATTACCTATTGAAAACGATTAATTGACATACGGAATTCACCTACTTCTCAGGGATTTCGAAATGTTGAGGCGAAAAATACTAATCTTGCTATATCTCTGAACAGTAGATTTTATAGTCGATCTTGTTCATGAGTTCTGTAAGACATATTGAAAACGATTAATTGACATACGGCATTCCACTAATTCTCTGGGATTTTGAATGGTAAGGTGATAAATATTAAACTCGCTTCTCTTTCAGAACATTTGATTTCATAGGCGATCTTGTTCATGAGTTCTGTGGAAGACCAATTGAAAACAGTGAATGGACGTACGGCAATAACCTACTCCTCAGGGATTTCGAATGGTTGAGCGCAAAATATTCATTTTGCTATTCCGCTAGAGCAAAATATTTCATAGTTGATCTTGTTCATTAGTTCTATATAACCTATTGAAAACAATGAATTGACAAACGGCACTCAGCTACTCCTCAGAGATTTCGAATGGTGAGGCGAAAAATATTTATTTTGCTATTTCTCTATAGCAGTAGATTTCATAGTTGATCTTGTTCATTAGTTCTGTATTACCTATTGAAAACGATTATTTGACATACGGAATTCACCTTCTTCTCAAGGGTTTCGAATGGTAATGCGAAAAATATTAAGCTCACTTTATTTTCAGAACAGTTGAGTTCATAGGCGATCTCGTTCATGAGTGCTGTAGAAGAAATATTGAAAACAGTGAATGGACAAACGGCAATAACCTACTCCTCTGGGATTTCGAATGGTGAAGCGCAAAATATTTATTTTGCTATTTCTCTATAGCAGTAGATTCCATAGTTGATCTTGTTCATTAGTTCTATATTACCTATTGAAAACGATAAATTGACATACGGCACTCAGCTACTCCACAGGGATTTCGAATGGTAAGGCAAAATATTAATCTTGCTATATCTCTGAACAGTAGATTTCATAGACGATCTTGTTCATGAGTTCTGTAAGACTTATTGAAAACGATTAATTGACATACGGCATTCACCTACTTTCGAATTTCGAATGGTAAGGCGAAAAATATTGAACGCTCTATTTTCAGATCAGTTGGGTTCAAAGGCGATCTAGTTCATGAGTTCTGTGGAAGACCAATTAAAAACAGTAAATTGACATACGGCAATCATCTATTCCTCAGGGATTTCGAATGGTAAGGCGAAAAATATTAATCTTGCTATATCTCTGAACAGTAGATTATATAGTCGATCTTGTTCATGAGTTCTGTAAGGCCTAATGAAAACGATTAATTGACATACGGCATTCACCTACTTCTCTGGGATTTCGAATGGTATGGCGAAAAATATTAAACTCGCTTCATTTTCAGAACAGTTGATTTCATAGGCGATCTAGTTCATGAGTTCTGTGTGACCTATTGAAAACAGTAAATGGACATACGGCAATCACCTACTCCTCAGGGATTTTGAATGGTAAGGTGCAATATATTAAACTCGCTTTATTTTCAGAACAGTTGATTTCATAGGCGGTATTGTTCATGAGTTCTGTGGAAGATCAATTGAAAACAGTATATTGACATACGGCAATCAGCTATTTCCCAGGGATTTCGAATGGTAAGGCAAAAAATATCAAACTCGCTTCATTTTCAGAACAGTTGATTTCATATGCGATCAAGTTCATGAGTTCAGTGGAAGACCAATTGAAAACAGTAAATTGACAAACAGAAATAACTAACTCCTCAGGGATTTCGAATGGTTGAGCGCAAAATATTTATTTTGCTATTTCCCTAGAGCAGTAGATTTCATAGTTGATCTTGTTCATTAGTTCTATATTACCTATTGAAACCAATAAATTGACATACGGCACCCAGCTACTCTTCAAGGATTTCGAATGGTAAGGCGAAAAATATTAATTTTGCTATATCTCTGAACAGTAGATTTAATAGTCGATCTTGTTCATGAATTCTGTAAGACCTATTGAAAACGATCAATTGACATACGGCATTCACCTACTTCTCAGGGATTTCGAATGGTTAGGCCAAGAATATTAAACTCGCTTTATTTTCAGAACAGTTGATTTCATAGGCGATCTTGTTCATGAGTTCTGTGGAAGACCAATTGAAAACAGTAAATTGACATACGGCAATAACCTACTCCTAGGGGATCTCGAATGGATGGGCGCTAAACATTAATTTTGCTATTATTCTTGAGCAGTAGATTTCATAGTCGATTCTTTTCATATGTTCTGTATTACCTATTGAAAACGATAAAAACCGCATTCACCTACTTCCGAATTCCGAATGGTAATGCGAAAAATATTGAACTCACTTTATTTTCAGAATAGTTGATTTCATAGGCGATCTAGTTCATGAGTTCTGTGTGAAGACCTATTGAAAACAAAATATTAAAGTCAGAAAATTGACATACGGCAATCACCTACTCCTCAGGGATTTTGAATGGTAAGGCGAAAAAATATTAAACTCGCTTTATTTTCAGAAACAGTTGATTTCATAGGCGATATTTGTTCATGAGTTCTGTGGAAGATCAATTGAAAACAATATATTGACATACGGCAATCAGCTATTTCCCAGGGATTTCTGAATGGTAAGGCATTGAAAAATATCAAACTCGCTTTATTTTCAGTACAGTTGATTTGTGGAAGACCAGGCGATCACTCCTCAGTTCATGAGTTCTGTGGAAGACCAATTGAAAACAGTAAATTGACAAACGAAAAATAAATAACTATTCCTCAGGGATTTCGAATGGTTGAGCGCAAAATATTTATTTTGCTATTTCTCTAGAGCAGTAGATTTCATAGTTGATCTTGTTCATTAGTTCTGTATAACCTATTGAAATTAAATTGACATACGACAGCTACTTCAAGGGTTTTTCGAATGGTAAGGCGAAAAATATTAATCTCTTATATCTCTGAACAGTAGATTTAATAGTCGATCTTGGTCTATGAGGCTGTAGAAAAGATATTGAAAACGGTGAATGGACATACGGCAATACCTACTCTCAGGGATTTTGAATGGTAGCGATTTACTCGCTTTATAGTTCATAGGCGATCTTGTTCATGAGTTCTGTGGAAGACCAATTGAAAACGATGAATTGACATACGGCATTCACCTACTTCTCAGGATTTCGAATGGTGAGGCGAAAAATATTAATTACGCTTTATTTTCAAGAACAGTTGATTTCATAGGCGATCTAGTTCATGAGTTCTGTGGAAGACCAATTGAAAACAGTAAATGGACATACGGCAATAACCTTACTCTCCTCAGGCAAAATATTAAGCTATTTCTCTTTTCGAACGATGAATTGATGGTTGAGCGCAAAATATTTATTTTACTATTTTTCTAGAGCAGTAGATTCCATAGTTGATCTTGTTCATTAGTTCTATATTACCTATTGAAAACAATAAATTGACAATTACGCGGCACTCAGCTATTCCTCAGAGATTTCGAATGGTAAGGTGAAAAATATTAATCTTGCTATATCTCTGTACAGTAGATTTCATAGTCGATCTTGTTCATGAGTTCTGTAAGACCTATTGAAAAAGATTAATTGACATACGGCATTCATCTACTTTCAGAGATTTTGAATGGTAAGGCGAAAAATATTGAACTCGCTTTATTTTCAGATCAGTTGGGTTCAAAGGCGATCTAGTTCATGAGTTCTGTTTAAGACCTATTGAAAACAGTAAATGGACATACGGCAATAACCTACTCCTCAGGATTTTGAATGGTGAAGCGCAAAATATTTATTTTGCTATTTCTCTTTTGAACAGCAGTAGATCTTGTTCAAAGTTGATCATGTTCATTAGTTCTGTATTACCTATTGAAAACGATTAATTGACACATTTT
Organism: Micraspis discolor; assembly: GCA_030674115.1. NCBI lineage: Eukaryota > Metazoa > Arthropoda > Insecta > Coleoptera > Coccinellidae > Micraspis > Micraspis discolor. The sequence goes on from JARTUT010000436.1 coordinate 108,367, forward strand.
ATTCGACCTATTCTCAGCGGATTTTCGAATATTAAAGGCAAACTAAATTCACCTACTTCTCAGGGTTTATTGAATGGTAATGCGAAAAATATCAAGCTCTACTTTATTTTCAGAACAGTTGAGTTCATAGGCGATCTAATTCATGAGTGCTGTAGAAGACCTATTGAAAACAGTGAATGGACATACGGCAATAATCTACTCCTCAGGGATTTCGAATGGTAAAGCGCAAAATATTAATTTTGCTATTTTTCTCATGAGCAATAGATTTCATAGTCGATCTTGTTCATTAGTTCTGTACTATCTATTTAAAACGATAAATTGACATACGGCAATCACCTACCTCAGGGATTTTTGAATGGCAAGGCGAAAAATAAATTTATTTTCAGAACAGTAAATAGGCGATCTAATTCTTGCTGTTTATTGAAAACAGTTGAATGGACATAGGCGACTCTCGGGGTTTCTAATTCTAAAAACGTTCTGTGGAAGAACAATTGAAAACAGTAGAATTGACATACGGCAATAACCTACTCCTCAGATATTTCGAATGGTGAAGCGCAAAATATTTATTTTGCTATTTCTCTAGAGCAGCAGATTTCATAGTTGATCTTGTTCATTAGTTCTGTATTACCTATTGAAAACGATTACTTGACATACGGCATTCACCTACTTCTCAGGGATTTCGAATGGTAATGCGAAAAATATTAAGCTCACTTTATTTTCAGAACAGTTGAGTTCATAGGCGATCTAGTTTATGAGTTCTGTAGAAGACCTATTGAAAACCGTAAATGGACATACGGCAATAACCTAATCCTCGGGTATCTCGAATATAAAGCGCAAAATATTAATTTGGCTATTTCTCTTGAGCGGTAGATTTCACAGTTGATTCTTTTCATTAGTTCTGTATTACCTATTGAAAACGATGAATTGACGTACGGCAATCTCCTACTCCTCAGGGAATTTGAATGGTAGGGCTAAAAATATTAAACTCGCTTTATTTTCAGAACTGTTGATTTCATAGGCGATCTAGATCACGAGTTCTTAGGAAGACCAATTGAAAACAGTAAATTGACATACGGCAATAACCTTCTCCTCAGGTATTTCGAATGGTGAAGCGCAAAATATTTATTTTGCTATTTCTCTAGAACAGTAGATTTCATAGTTGATCTTGTTCATTAATTCTGTATTACCTATTGAAAACGATAAATTGACATACGGCAATCAGCTTATCCTCGGAGATTCCGAATGGTAAAGCGCAAAATATTAATTTTGCTATTTCTCTTGAGCAGAAGATCTCATAGTCGATCTTGTTCATAAGTTCTGTATTACCTATTGATAACGGGGGGATTTCGATTGGTATGGCGAAAAATATTAATCTTGCTATATCTCTGAACAGTAGATTTAATAGTCGATCTTGTTCATGAATTCTGTAAGACCTATTGAAAACGATCAATTGACATACGGCATTCACCTACTTCTCAGGGATTTCGAATGGTTAGGCGAAAAATATTAAACTCGCTTTATTTTCAGAACGGTTGATTTCATAGGCGATCTAGTTCATAAGTTCTTCGGAAGACCTAATGAAAACAGTAAATGGAGATACGGCAATAACCAACTCCTCGGATATTTCGAAAGGTAAAGCGAAAAATATTAAGCTCCCTTTATTTTCAGAACAGTTGAGTTCATAGGCGATCTAGTTCATGAGTGCTGTAGAAGACATATTGAAAACAGTGAATGGACATACGGCAATAATCTTCTCCTCGAGGATTTCGAATGGTAAACCGCAAAATATTAATTTTGCTATTTCTCTTGAGCAGAAGATTTTATAGTCGATCTTGTTCATGAGTTCTGTAAGACCTATTGAAAACGATTTATTGACATACGGCATTCACATACTTCTAAGGGATTTCGAATGGTGATTCGAAACATATTAAACTCGCTTTATTGTCAGAACAGTTGATTCCATAGGCGATCTAGTTCTTGAGTTCTGTGGAAGACCAATTGAAAACAGTAAATTGACAAACGGCAAGAATCTACTCCTCAGGTATTTCGAATGGTGAAGCGCAAAATATTTATTTTGCTATTTCTCTATAGCAGTAGATCCCATTGTTGATCTTGTTCATAAGTTTTTTTTTACCTAATGAAAACGATGAATTGACATACGGCACTCAGATACTACTCAAAGATCTCGAAAGGTTAGGCGAAAAATAATAATCTTGCTATATCTCTGAGCAGTAGATTCATAGTCGATCTTGTTCATGAGTTCTGTAAGATCTATTGAAAATGATTAATTGACATACGCCATTCACCTTCTTTCGAATTTCGAATGGTGAGGCGAAAAATATTAAACTCGCTTTATTTTCAGATCAGTTGGGTTCATAGGCGATCTAGTTCATGAGTTCTAAGAAAGACCAATTGAAAACAGTAAATTGACAAACGACAATAACCTACTCCTCAGGGATTTCGAATGGTGAAGCGCAAAATATTTATTTTGCTATTTCTCTATAGCAGTAGATTTCATAGTTGATCTTGGTCATTAGTTCAGTATTACTTATTGAAAACGATTAATTGACATACGTAATTCACCTACTTCTCAGGGGTTTCGAATTGTAATGCGAAAAATATTAAGCTCACTTTTTTTTCAGAACAGTTGAGTTCATGGTTGATCTAGTTCATGAGTTCTGTGGAAGACCAATTGAAAACAGCAAATTGACATACGGCAATCACCTATTCCTCAGGGATTTCGAATGGTAAGGCGAAAAATATAAAACTCGATCTATTTTCAGAACAGTTGATTTCATTGGCGATCTAGTTCATGAGTTCTGTTGAAGACCGATTGAAAACAGTAAATTGACCAATGGCAATAACCTACTCCTCAGGGATTTCGAATGGTGAAGCGCAAAATATTTATTTTGCTATTTCTCTACAGCAGTAGATTTCATAGTTGATCTTGTTCATTAGTTCTATATAACCTATTGAAAACGATAAATTGACATATGGCACTCAGCTACTCCTCAGGGATTTTGATTGGTAAGGCGAAAAATATTAATCTTGCTATATCTCTGAACAGTAGATTTTATAGTCGATATTGTTCATGAGTTCTGTAAGACCTATTGAAAACGATTAATTGACATACGGCATTCACCTACTTCTCAGGGATTTCGAATGGTTAGGCGAAAAATATTAAACTCGCTTTATTTTCAGAACAGTTGATTTCATAGGCGATCTAGTTCATAAGTTCTGTGGAAGACCTAATGAAAACAGTAAATGGAGATACGGCAATAACCAACTCCTCGGGGATTTCGAAAGGTAAAGCGAAAAATATTAAGCTCACTTTATTTTCAGAACAGTTGAGTTCATAGGCGATCTAGTTCATGAGTGCTGTAGAAGACATATTGAAAACAGTGAATGGACATACGGCAATAATCTTCTCCTCGAGGATTTCGAATGGTAAACCGCAAAATATTAATTTTGCTATTTCTCTTGAGCAGAAGATTTTATAGTCGATCTTGTTCATGAGTTCTGTAAGACCTATTGAAAACGATTTATTGACATACGGCATTCACATACTTCTAAGGGATTTCGAATGGTGATTCGAAACATATTAAACTCGCTTTATTGTCAGAACAGTTGATTCCATAGGCGATCTAGTTCTTGAGTTCTGTGAAAGAACAATTGAAAACAGTAAATTGACAAACGGCAAGAATCTACTCCTCAGGGATTTCGAATGATGAAGCGCAAAATATTTATTTTGCTATTTCTCTATAGCAGTAGATCCCATTATTGATCTTGTTCATTAGTTCTATATAACCTAATGAAAACGATAAATTGACATACGGCACTCAGATACTACTCAAAGATTTCGAAAGGTTAGGCGAAAAATAATAATCTTGCTATATCTCTGAGCAGTAGATTCAAAGTCGATCTTGTTCATGAGTTCTGTAAGATCTATTGAAAATGATTTATTGACATACGGCATTCACCTTCTTTCGAATTTCGAATGGTGAGGCGAAAAATATTAAACTCGCTTTATTTTCAGATCAGTTGGGTTCATAGGCGATATAGTTCATGAGTTCTAAGGAAGACCAATTGAAAACAGTAAATTGACAAACGACAATAACCTACTCCTCAGGGATTTCGAATGGTGAAGCGCAAAATATTTATTTTGCTATTTCTCTATAGCAGTAGATTTCATAGTTGATCTTGTTCATTAGTTCAGTATTACTTATTGAAAACGATTAATTGACATACGTAATTCACCTACTCCTCAGGGGTTTCGAATTGTAATGCGAAAAATATTAAGCTCACTTTTTTTTTCAGAACAGTTGAGTTCATGGGCGATCTAGTTCATCAGTGCTGTAGAAGACCTATTGAAAACTGTGAATGGACATACGGCAAAAACCTTCTCCTCGTTGATTTCGAATGGTAAAGCGCAAAATATTTATTTTGCTATTTCTCTAGAGCAGTAGAGATCATAGTTGATCTTGTTCATTAGTTCTGTATTACCTATTGAAAACGATAAATTGACATACAGCAATCACATACTCCTCAGGGATTTTGAATGGTAAGTCGAAAAATATTGAACTCGCTTTATTTTCAGAACAGTTGATTTCATAGGCGATCTAGTTCATGAGTTCTGTGGAAGACCAATTGAAAACCGTAAATTGACATACGACAATCACCTATTCCCCAGGAATTTCGAATGGTAAGGCGAAAAATATCAAACTCGCTTTATTTCCAGATCAGTTGGGTTCATAGGCGACCTAGTTCCCTAGTTCTGTAAAAAAAAATTTTTCAAAAAAAAAATTTTCGAGAAAAAAATGTTTCGGGAGAAAAATTCTCTTCAGATATGTCCACGTGAAAAAATTTTCGCAAAATATTTATTTTCGATATTTCTCTAGAGCAGTAGATTTCATAGTCGATCTTGTTCATTAGTTCTATATTACCTATTGAAAACGATAAATTGACATACGGCACTCAGCTACTCCTCAGGGATTCCGAATGGTAATGCGAAAAATATTGAGCTCACTTTATTTTCAGAACAGTTGAGTTCATAGGCGAACTAGTTCATGAGTGCTATAGAAGAATTATTGAAAACGATAAATTGACATACAGCAATCACCTTTTCCTCAGGGATTTCGAATGGTAAAGCGAAAAATATTAAACTCGATTTATTTTCGGAACAGTTGATTTCATAATCGATTTAGTTCATGAGTTCTGTGAAAGACCTATTGAAAACAGTAAATGGATATACAACAATAACCTACTCCTCGGGGATTTCGAATGGTAAAGCGAAAAATATTAATTTTGCTATTTCTCTCGAGCAGTATATTTCATAGTCGATCTTGTTCATCAGTTCTTATTACATATAGAAAACGATAAATTGACATACGGCAATCACCTACTCCTCGGGGATTCTGAATGGTAAGGCGAAAAATATTAAGAAATTCAGCATGCCACCAATTGGCTGAATTTCTGCTGAAAATTATATCACCATTAAAAAGTAATTCAACATCGATGATAAGAAACACGAAACACTTCATAGAAATAATGAAACATCAAGAAATCATGGAAGAAGACGTTATGGTCAGCTTCGACATCACCAGTTTGTTCACTAATATTCCAACAGATAAAACACTTATCATAGTTAGGAAAAAGCTTGAAGAAGATCAAACCCTTAGTGAAAGAACTACACTAAGCGTGAATGCAATTATGGAAATGCTTTCTATTTGTATTGAAACAACAAATTTCAATTTGAAGACATCTTTCATCAACAAGAATTTGGAATGGCCATGGGTTCACCACTATCACCAATTTTAGCTGATGTATATATGGAAATTTTTGAACAGAAGGCATAAGAAAGATATGCACTCAAACCCAAACTGTGGAAAAGATATGTAGATGATACTTTCATTATTTGGCAACATGGATGAGACACTATAAATGAATTCCTTCAATATCTCAACAGTCAAGAGGAATCAATTAAATTCGCAACTGAAATCGAGAAAGACAGACAACTTCCATTCTTAGATGTACTCGTACATAAACAAAATGGAATCCCAAGAACCACTGTGTATAGAAAGCCAACGAACACAGGACAATATCTCCATTTTGATTCAAACCCCCAACTAAACATTAAATTGGGAGTAGCAAAATGTTTATTTGATAGAGCAATAAATATTTATTGCACTGAAGAAGACCAAAATGAAGAAATAAATAACATTTCGAAAACTCTTAGAAGCAATGGCTACCCCAAAAAGATTTTAGAAAAAGATAGACGAACAAGACAAAGTCAACCAGAACAAACAGATATAAATCAGACCATTAAAACCGTAATTCCTCATGTAAAAGGTTTGTCGGAGATAATGAGAAGAATTGGAAATAGATACAACACAACGACTGCATTCAAAACTCAAGACATTATCAGAGCTAAACTTACACAAGTTAAGCCTAATAATGAGACACAAAGGACAAAGCACTGCATATATGAATTACCTTGCTAGTGCGGAAGATCTTATATCGGAGAAACTAAACGCCCTCTGGATGTACGAATAAAAGATCATCAGAAGCTTCTACGAGTACTAGACAGCGACAAATCCAGGTTGGTCCAACATGCTGTAGATGGAAATGATCGTATAAAATGGGATGAAGCATCAATAATATCCAAAGAAGAAAAACTTGCAAGAAGAAAAATCAAAGATGCAGCATTTATGAAAATAATACCTGATCCAGGTTGGTCCAACATGCTGTAGATGGAAATGATCGTATAAAATGGGATGAAGCATCAATAATATCCAAAGAAGAAAAACTTGCAAGAAGAAAAATCAAAGATGCAGCATTTATGAAAATAACACCTGATTCCATAAGTGCTCCATCTATAGATCTGCCAGAAGTTTGGACGCCGATAGTTCGATCCAACTTAAAAAGATCATCATATCACAGAGGAGTATATAACATAGTTCAATTTTCTTTCATGACTTTTGTCATATTGACTTTTTGAAAATTGATAATTCTCGAAAGGTTTCATACTTTTTCCCTAGATAAAGATAGAAGTTGTCTATCGAAACGTCGGAAATCATTACATCCACAATAGTTGATGGTAATAGCTCAAACAATCATTCAACACGAGCTCCATCATCAACAATATCTCGTCATCAAATATTAAACTCGCTTTATTTTCAGAACAGTTGATTTCATAGGCGATCTAGTTCATGAGTTCTGTGGAAGACCAATTAAAAACAATGAATTGACAAACGGCAATAACCTACACCTCAGGGATTTCGAATGGTGAAGCGCAAAATATTTATTTTGCTATTTCTCTAGAGCAGTAGATTTCATAGTTGATCTTGTTCATTAGTTCTGTATTACCTATTGAATACGATAAATTGACATACTTCAATCAGCTTATCCTCGGGGATTTCGAATGGTTAAGCGCAAAATATTAATTTTGCTATTTCTCTTGAGCAGTAGATTTCATAGTCGATCTTATTTCATAGTTCTGTATAACCTATTGAAAACGACAAATTGACATACGGCAATCACCTACTCCTCAGGGATTTTGAATGGTAAGGCGAAAAATATTAAACTCGCTTTATTTTCAGAACAGTTGATCTCATAGGCGATCTAGTTCATGAGTTATGTGGATGACCAATTGAAAACAGTAAATTGACATACGGCAATAACCTACTCCTCAGGTATTTCGAACGGTGAGGCGAAAAATATTAAGCTGGCTTCATTTTCAGAGCAGTTGATTTCATAGGCGATCTAGTTAATGAGTTCTGTGGAAGACCAATTGAAAACAGTAAATTGACATACGGCAATAACCTACTCCTCAGGTATTTCGAATGGTGAAGCGCAAAATATTTATTTTGCTATTTCTCTAGAGCAGTAGATTTCATAGTTGATCTTGTTCATTAGTTCTATATTACCTATTGAAAACGATAAATTGACATACGGCACTCAGCTACTCCTCGGGGATTTTGAATGGTAAGACGAAAAATATTAATCTTGCTATATCTCTGAACAGTAGATTTTATAGTCGATTTCGTTCATGAGTTCTGTAAGACATATTGAAAATGATTAATTGACATATGTCATTCACCTTCTTCTCAGGGATTTCGAATGGTAAGGCGAATAATATTAAACTCGCTTTATTTTCAGACCAGTTGATTTCATAGGCGATCTAGTTCATGAGTTCTGTGGAAGACCTATTGAAAACAGTAAATGGACATACGGCAATAACCTATTCCTCGGGGATTTTGAAAGGTAAGGCGCAAAATATTAATTTTGCTATTTCTCTTGAGCAGTAAATTTCATAGTTGATCTTGTTCATTAGTTCTGTACTACCTATTGAAAACGATGAATTGACATACGGCAATCACCAACTCCTCAGGGTTCTTGAATGGTAAGGCGAAAAATATTAAACTCGCTTTATTTTCAGAACAGTTGAATTCATAGGCGATCTAGTTCATGAGTTCTGTGGAAAACCAATTGAAAACAGTAAATTGAAAAACGGCAATAACCTACTCCTCAGGGATTTCGAATGGTAAGGCGAAAAATATAAAACTCGCTCTATTTTCAGAACAGTTGATTTCATTGGCGATCTAGTTCATGAGTTCTGTTGAAGACCGATTGAAAATAGTAAATTGACAAATGGCAATAACCTACTCCTCAGGGATTTCGAATGGTGAAGCGCAAAATATTTATTTTGCTATTTCTCTAGAGCAGTAGATTTCATAGTTGATCTTGTTCATTAGTTCTATATAACCTTTTGAAAACGATAAATTGACATATGGCACTCAGCTACTCCTCAGGGATTTTGATTGGTAAGGCGAAAAATATTAATCTTGCTATATCTCTGAACAGTAGATTTTATAGTCGATCTTGTTCATGAGTTCTGTAAGACCTATTGAAAACGATTAATTGACATACGGCATTCATCTACTTCTCTGGGATTTCGAATGGTTAGGCGAAAAATATAAAACTCGCTTCATTTTCAGAACAGTTGATTTCATAGGCGATCTAGTTCATGAGTTCTGTGGAAGACCTATTGAAAACAGTAAATGGACATACGGCAATAACCTACTCCTCGGGGATCTCGAATGGTAATGCGCAAAGCATTAATTTTGCTATTATTCTTGAGCAGTAGATTTCATAGTCGATTCTTTTCATTTGCTCTGTATTACCTATTGAAAACGATGAATTGACATACGGCAATCACCTACACCTCAGGAATTTTGAATGGTTAGGTGAAAAATATTAAACTCGCTTTATTTCCAGAACAGTTGATTTCATAGGTGATCTTGTTAATGAGTTCTGTGGAAGATCAATTGAAAACAGTAAATTGACATACATAAATCAGCTATTCCTCAGGGAATTCGAATGGTAAGGCAAAAAATATCAAGTTCGCTTTATTTTCAGAACAGTTGATTTCATAGGCGATCAAGTTCATGAGTTCTGTGGAAGACCAATTGAAAACAATAAATTGACAAACGGCAATAACCAACTCCTCATTGATTTCGAATGGTTGAGCGCAAAATATTTATTTTGCTATTTCCCTAGAGCAGTAGGTTTCATAGTTGATCTTGTTCATTAGTTCTATATTTCCTATTGAAAACAATAAATTGACATACGGCACCCAGCTACTCCTCAGGGATTTCGATTGGTAAGGCGAAAAATATTAATCTTGCTATATCTCTGAACAGTAGATTTAATAGTCGATCTTGTTCATGAATTCTGTAAGACCTATTGAAAACGATCAATTGACATACGGCATTCACCTACTTCTCAGGGATTTCGAATGGTTAGGCGAAAAATATTAAACTCGCTTTATTTTCAGAACAGTTGATTTCATAGGCGATCTAGTTCATAAGTTCTGTGGAAGACCTAATGAAAACAGTAAATGGAGATACGGCAATAACCAACTCCTCGGATATTTCGAAAGGTAAAGCGAAAAATATTAAGCTCCCTTTATTTTCAGAACAGTTGAGTTCATAGGCGATCTAGTTCATGAGTGCTGTAGAAGACATATTGAAAACAGTGAATGGACATACGGCAATAATCTTCTCCTCGAGGATTTCGAATGGTAAACCGCAAAAGATTAATTTTGCTATTTCTCTTGAGCAGAAGATTTTATAGTCGATCTTGTTCATGAGTTCTGTAAGACCTATTGAAAACGATTTATTGACATACGGCATTCACATACTTCTAAGGGATTTCGAATGGTGATTCGAAACATATTAAACTCGCTTTATTGTCAGAACAGTTGATTCCATAGGCGATCTAGTTCTTGAGTTCTGTGGAAGACCAATTGAAAACAGTAAATTGACAAACGGCAAGAATCTACTCCTCAGGGATTTCGAATGGTGAAGCGCAAAATATTTATTTTGCTATTTCTCTATAGCAGTAAATCCCATTGTTGATCTTGTTCATTAGTTTTTTTTTACCTAATGAAAACGATAAATTGACATACGGCACTCAGATACTACTCAAAGATCTCGAAAGGTTAGGCGAAAAATAATAATCTTGCTATATCTCTGAGCAGTAGATTCAAAGTCGATCTTGTTCATGAGTTCTGTAAGATCTATTGAAAATGATTAATTGACATACGGCATTCACCTTCTTTCGAATTTCGAATGGTGAGGCGAAAAATATTAAACTCGCTTTATTTTCAGATCAGTTGGGTTCATAGGCGATCTAGTTCATGAGTTCTAAGAAAGACCAATTGAAAACAGTAAATTGACAAACGACAATAACCTACTCCTCAGGGATTTCGAATGGTGAAGCGCAAAATATTTATTTTGCTATTTCTCTATAGCAGTAGATTTCATAGTTGATCTTGGTCATTAGTTCAGTATTACTTATTGAAAACGATTAATTGACATACGTAATTCACCTACTTCTCAGGGGTTTCGAATTGTAATGCGAAAAATATTAAGCTCACTTTTTTTTCAGAACAGTTGAGTTCATGGTTGATCTAGTTCATGAGTTCTGTGGAAGACCAATTGAAAACAGCAAATTGACATACGGCAATCACCTATTCCTCAGGGATTTCGAATGGTAAGGCGAAAAATATAAAACTCGATCTATTTTCAGAACAGTTGATTTCATTGGCGATCTAGTTCATGAGTTCTGTTGAAGACCGATTGAAAACAGTAAATTGACCAATGGCAATAACCTACTCCTCAGGGATTCCGAATGGTGAAGCGCAAAATATTTATTTTGCTATTTCTCTACAGCAGTAGATTTCATAGTTGATCTTGTTCATTAGTTCTATATAACCTATTGAAAACGATAAATTGACATATGGCACTCAGCTACTCCTCAGGGATTTTGATTGGTAAGGCGAAAAATATTAATCTTGCTATATCTCTGAACAGTAGATTTTATAGTCGATCTTGTTCATGAGTTCTGTAAGACCTATTGAAAACGATTAATTGACATACGGCATTCACCTACTTCTCAGGGATTTCGAATGGTTAGGCGAAAAATATTAAACTCGCTTTATTTTCAGAACAGTTGATTTCATAGGCGATCTAGTTCATAAGTTCTGTGGAAGACCTAATGAAAACAGTAAATGGAGATACGGCAATAACCAACTCCTCGGGGATTTTTCGAAAGGTAAAGCGAAAAATATTAAGCTCACTTTATTTTCAGAACAGTTGAGTTCATAGGCGATCTAGTTCATGAGTGCTGTAGAAGACATATTGAAAACAGTAAATGGACATACGGCAATAATCTTCTCCTCGAGGATTTCGAATGGTAAACCGCAAAATATTAATTTTGCTATTTCTCTTGAGCAGAAGATTTTATAGTCGATCTTGTTCATGAGTTCTGTAAGACCTATTGAAAACGATTTATTGACATACGGCATTCACATACTTCTAAGGGATTTCGAATGGTGATTCGAAACATATTAAACTCGCTTTATTGTGGGAACAGTTGATTCCATAGGCGATCTAGTTCTTGAGTTCTGTGAAAGAACAATTGAAAACAGTAAATTGACAAACGGCAAGAATCTACTCCTCAGGGATTTCGAATGATGAAGCGCAAAATATTTATTTTGCTATTTCTCTATAGCAGTAGATCCCATTGTTGATCTTGTTCATTAGTTCTATATTACCTAATGAAAACGATAAATTGACATACGGCACTCAGATACTACTCAAAGATTTCGAAAGGTTAGGCGAAAAATAATAATCTTGCTATATCTCTGAGCAGTAGATTCAAAGTCGATCTTGTTCATGAGTTCTGTAAGATCTATTGAAAATGATTTATTGACATACGGCATTCACCTTCTTTCGAATTTCGAATGGTGAGGCGAAAAATATTAAACTCGCTTTATTTTCAGATCAGTTGGGTTCATAGGCGATCTAGTTCATGAGTTCTAAGGAAGACCAATTGAAAACAGTAAATTGACAAACGACAATAACCTACTCCTCAGGGATTTCGAATGGTGAAGCGCAAAATATTTATTTTGCTATTTCTCTATAGCAGTAGATTTCATAGTTGATCTTGTTCATTAGTTCAGTATTACTTATTGAAAACGATTAATTGACATACGTAATTCACCTACTCCTCAGGGGTTTCGAATTGTAATGCGAAAAATATTGAGCTCACTTTTTTTTTCAGAACAGTTGAGTTCATGGGCGATCTAGTTCATCAGTGCTGTAGAAGACCTATTGAAAACTGTGAATGGACATACGGCAAAAACCTTCTCCTCGGGGATTTCGAATGGTAAAGCGCAAAATATTTATTTTGCTATTTCTCTAGAGCAGTAGAGATCATAGTTGATCTTGTTCAATAGTTCTGTATAACCTATTGAAAACGATAAATTGACATACAGCAATCACATACTCCTCAGGGATTTTGAATGGTAAGTCGAAAAATATTGAACTCGCTTTATTTTCAGAACAGTTGATTTCATAGGCGATCTAGTTCATGAGTTCTGTGGAAGACCAATTGAAAACCGTAAATTGACATACGACAATCACCTATTCCCCAGGAATTTCGAATGGTAAGGCGAAAAATATCAAACTCGCTTTATTTCCAGATCAGTTGGGTTCATAGGCGACCTAGTTCCCTAGTTCTGTAAAAAAAAATTTTTCAAAAAAAAAATTTTCGAGAAAAAAATGTTTCGGGAGAAAAATTCTCTTCAGATATGTCCACGTGAAAAAATTTTCGCAAAATATTTATTTTCGATATTTCTCTAGAGCAGTAGATTTCATAGTCGATCTTGTTCATTAGTTCTATATTACCTATTGAAAACGATAAATTGACATACGGCACTCAGCTACTCCTCAGGGATTCCGAATGGTAATGCGAAAAATATTGAGCTCACTTTATTTTCAGAACAGTTGAGTTCATAGGCGAACTAGTTCATGAGTGCTATAGAAGAATTATTGAAAACGATAAATTGACATACAGCAATCACCTTTTCCTCAGTGATTTCGAATGGTAAAGCGAAAAATATTAAACTCGATTTATTTTCGGAACAGTTGATTTCATAATCGATTTAGTTCATGAGTTCTGTGAAAGACCTATTGAAAACAGTAAATGGATATACAACAATAACCTACTCCTCGGGGATTTCGAATGGTAAAGCGAAAAATATTAATTTTGCTATTTCTCTCGAGCAGTATATTTCATAGTCGATCTTGTTCATCAGTTCTTATTACATATAGAAAACGATAAATTGACATACGGCAATCACCTACTCCTCGGGGATTTTGAATGGTAAGGCGAAAAATATTAAGAAATTCAGCATGCCACCAATTGGCTGAATTTCTGCTGAAAATTATATCACCATTAAAAAGTAATTCAACATCGATGATAAGAAACACGAAACACTTCATAGAAATAATGAAACATCAAGAAATCATGGAAGAAGACGTTATGGTCAGCTTCGACATCACCAGTTTGTTCACTAATATTCCAACAGATAAAACACTTATCATAGTTAGGAAAAAGCTTGAAGAAGATCAAACCCTTAGTGAAAGAACTACACTAAGCGTGAATGCAATTATGGAAATGCTTTCTATTTGTATTGAAACAACAAATTTCCAATTTGAAGACATCTTTCATCAACAAGAATTTGGAATGGCCATGGGTTCACCACTATCACCAATTTTAGCTGATGTATATATGGAAATTTTTGAACAGAAGGCATAAGAAAGATATGCACTCAAACCCAAACTGTGGAAAAGATATGTAGATGATACTTTCATTATTTGGCAACATGGATGAGACACTATAAATGAATTCCTTCAATATCTAAACAGTCAAGAGGAATCAATTAAATTCGCAACTGAAATCGAGAAAGACAGACAACTTCCATTCTTAGATGTACTCGTACATAAACAAAATGGAATCCCAAGAACCACTGTGTATAGAAAGCCAACGAACACAGGACAATATCTCCATTTTGATTCAAACCACCAACTAAACATTAAATTGGGAGTAGCAAAATGTTTATTTGATAGAGCAATAAATATTTATTGCACTGAAGAAGACCAAAATGAAGAAATAAATAACATCTCGAAAACTCTTAGAAGCAATGGCTACCCCAAAAAGATATTAGAAAAAGATAGACGAACAAGACAAAGTCAACCAGAACAAACAGATATAAATCAGACCATTAAAACCGTAATTCCTCATGTAAAAGGTTTGTCGGAGATAATGAGAAGAATTGGAAATAGATACAACACAACGACTGCATTCAAAACTCAAGACATTATCAGAGCTAAACTTACACAAGTTAAGCCTAATAATGAGACACAAAGGACAAAGCACTGCATATATGAATTACCTTGCTAGTGCGGAAGATCTTATATCGGAGAAACTAAACGCCCTCTGGATGTACGAATAAAAGATCATATAACATAGTTCAATTTTCTTTCATGACTTTTGTCATATTGACTTTTTGAAAATTGATAATTCTCGAAAGGTTTCATACTTTTTCCCTAGATAAAGATAGAAGTTGTCTATCGAAACGTCGGAAATCATTACATCCACAATTGTTGATGGTAATAGCCCAAACAATCATTCAACACGAGCTCCATCATCAACAATATCTCGTCATCAAATATTAAACTCGCTTTATTTTCAGAACAGTTGATTTCATAGGCGATCTAGTTCATGAGTTCTGTGGAAGAACAATTGAAAACAATAAATTGACATACGGCAATAACCTACACCTCAGGGATTTTCGAATGGTGAAGCGCAAAATATTTATTTTGCTATATTCTCAGAGCAGTAGATTTCATAGTTGATCTTGTTCATTAGTTCTGTATTACCTATTGAATACGATAAATTGACATACAGCAATCAGCTTATCCTCAGGGATTTTGAATGGTTAAGCGCAAAATATTTAAATTTTGCTATTTTTTTCAGAACAGTAGATTTCATAGTCGATCTTGTTTCATGAGTGCTGTTTAGAACTATTGAAAACGATAAATTGACATACGGCAATCACCTACTCCTCAGGGATTTTGAATGGTAAGGCGAAAAATATTAAACTCGCTTTATTTTCAGAACAGTTGAGTTCATAGGCGATCTAGTTCATGAGTGCTGTAGATGAACTATTGAAAACGATAAATTGACATACGGCAATCACCTACTCCTCAGGTATTTTGAATGGTAAGGCGAAAAATATTAAACTCGCTTTATTTTCAGAACAGTTGATTTCATAGGCGATCTAGTTCATGAGTGCTGTAGAAGAACTATTGAAAACGATAAATTGACATACGGCAATAACCTACTCCTCAGGTATTTCGAATGGTGAAGCGAAAAATATTAATTTTGCTATTTTTCAGAACAGTTGATTTCATAGTTGATCTTGTTCATTATGTTCTATATTAACTATTGAAAACGATAAATTGACATACGGCAATCAGCTACTCCTCGGGGATTTTGAATGGTAAGACGAAAAATATTAAACTCGCTTTATTTTCAGAACAGTTGAGTTCATAGTCGATCTTGTTCATGAGTGCTGTAAGAACTATTGAAAACGATAAATTGACATACAGCAATCACCTACTTCTCAGGGATTTTGAATGGTAAGGCGAAAAATATTAAACTCGCTTTATTTTCAGAACAGTTGAGTTCATAGGCGATCTTGTTCATGAATGCGGTAGAAGAACTATTGAAAACGATAAATTGACATACAGCAATCACATACTCCTCAGGGATTTTGAATGGTAAGGCGAAAAATATTAAACTCGCTTTATTTTCAGAACAGTTGATTTCATAGTTGATCTTGTTCATGAATGCTGTTTAAGAACTATTGAAAACGATAAATTGACATACGGCAATCACATACTCCTCAGGGATTTTGAATGGTAAGGCGAAAAATATTAAACTCGCTTTATTTTCAGAACAGTTGAGTTCATAGGCGATCTAGTTCATGAATGCTGTTTAAGAACTATTGAAAACGATAAATTGACATACAGCAATCACCTACTCCTCAGGGATTTTGAATGGTGAAGCGCAAAATATATTAAACTCGCTTTATTTTCAGAACAGTTGAGTTCATAGTTGATCTTGTTCATGAATGTTTTTTAAGAACTATTGAAAACGATAAATTGACATACGGCAATCACATACTCCTCAGGGATTTTGAATGGTAAGGCGAAAAATATTAAACTCGCTTTATTTTCAGAACAGTTGAGTTCATAGTCGATCTTGTTCATGAATGCTGTGGAAGAACTATTGAAAACGATAAATTGACATACAGCAATCACATACTCCTCAGGGATTTTGAATGGTAAGGCGAAAAATATTAAACTCGCTTTATTTTCAGAACAGTTGAGTTCATAGGCGATCTTGTTCATGAGTGCTGTTTAAGAACTATTGAAAACGATAAATTGACATACAGCAATCACCTACTCCTCAGGGATTTTGAATGGTAAAGCGAAAAATATTAAACTCGCTTTATTTTCAGAACAGTTGAGTTCATAGTTGATCTTGTTCATTGAATGCTGTTTAAGAACTATTGAAAACGATAAATTGACATACAGCAATCACATACTCCTCAGGGATTTTGAATGGTAAGGCGAAAAATATTAAACTCGCTTTATTTTCAGAACAGTTGAGTTCATAGTCGATCTTGTTCATGAATGCTGTTTAAGAACTATTGAAAAAGATAAATTGACAAACGGCAATCACCTACTCCTCAGGGATTTTGAATGGTGAAGCGAAAAATATTAAACTTGCTTTATTTTCAGAACAGTTGATTTCATAGTCGATCTTGTTCATGAATGCTGTTTAAGAACTATTGAAAACGATAAATTGACATACGGCAATCACCTACTCCTCAGGGATTTTGAATGGTAAGGCGAAAAATATTAAACTCGCTTTATTTTCAGAACAGTTGAGTTCATAGGCGATCTAGTTCATGAGTGCTGTAGAAGAACTATTGAAAACGATAAATTGACATACAGCAATCACATACTCCTCAGGGATTTTGAATGGTAAGGCGAAAAATATTAAACTCGCTTTATTTTCAGAACAGTTGAGTTCATAGTCGATCTTGTTCATGCATGCTGTTTAAGAACTATTGAAAACGATAAATTGACATACGGCAATCACCTACTCCTCAGGGATTTTGAATGGTAAGGCGAAAAATATTAAACTTGCTTTATTTTCAGAACAGTTGAGTTCATAGTCGATCTTGTTCATGAATGCTGTTTAAGAACTATTGAAAACGATAAATTGACATACAGCAATCACATACTCCTCAGGGATTTTGAATGGTAAGGCGAAAAATATTAAACTCGCTTTATTTTCAGAACAGTTGAGTTCATAGTCGATCTTGTTCATGAATGCTGTTTAAGAACTATTGAAAACGATAAATTGACATACAGCAATCACCTACTCCTCAGGGATTTTGAATGGTAAGGGAAAAATATTAAACTCGCTTTATTTTCAGAACAGTTGAGTTCATAGTCGATCTTGTTCATGAATGCTGTTGAAGAACTATTGAAAACGATAAATTGACATACAGCAATCACATATTCCTCAAGGATTTTGAATGGTAAGGCGAAAAATATTAAACTCGCTTTATTTTCAGAACAGTTGAGTTCATAGTCGATCTTGTTCATGAATGCTGTTTAAGAACTATTGAAAACGATAAATTGACATACAGCAATCACATACTCCTCAGGGATTTTGAATGGTAAGGCGAAAAATATTAAACTCGCTTTATTTTCAGAACAGTTGATTTCATAGTCGATCTTGTTCATGAATGCTGTTTAAGAACTATTGAAAACGATAAATTGACATACAGCAATCACATACTCCTCAGGGATTTTGAATGGTAAAGCGAAAAATATTAACTTTCGCTATTTTTTCAGAACAGTTGAGTTCATAGTCGATCTTGTTCATGAATGCTGTTTAAGAACTATTGAAAACGATAAATTGACATACAGCAATCACATACTTCTCAGGGATTTTGAATGGTAAGGCGAAAATATTAAACTCGCTTTATTTTCAGAACAGTTGAGTTCATAGTCGATCTTGTTCATGAGTGCTGTTTAAGAACTATTGAAAACGATAAATTGACATACAGCAATCACATACTCCTCAGGGATTTTGAATGGTAAGGCGAAAAATATTAAACTCGCTTTATTTTCAGAACAGTTGAGTTCATAGTCGATCTTGTTCATGAATGCTGTTTAAGAACTATTGAAAACGATAAATTGACATACAGCAATCACCTACTCCTCAGGGATTTTGAATGGTAAGGCGAAAAATATTAATTTCTTTATTTTCAGAACAGTTGAGTTCATAGTCGATCTTGTTCATGAATTCTGTTTAAGAACTATTGAAAACGATAAATTGACATACAGCAATCAATTCTCCTCAGAAAATGGTATTTCGAAAATATTAAACTCGCTTTATTTTCAGAACAGTTGAGTTCATAGTCGATCTTGTTCATGAATGCTGTTTAAGAACTTTTGAAAACGAAAATTGACATAAAGAAAATTTATCGTGAAAAAATTTTTTCGATGAAAAAATTTTCTAGGAGAAAATTTTCCGTAGAAAATTTCATAGAAAATCTTTTTCAAAAATGCTTTTTCGGAAAAAAATTTTCGTAAATAAAAATTTTTCTTTAAATAAGTCCACGTGAAAAATTTTTCTCGGGTGAAATAAAAATTTTTTGAAAAAAAAAAATTTTTTTGGAAAAAAATTCGGTAATGAAAAAAATTAAACTCGGAAAAAATTTTTACAGAACAGTTCAAAGAAAATGACTTCAGTAGAAGAAATATTGAAAACGATAAATTGCAAAACATAAAACGATAAATTGACATACAGCAATCACTACTCAGGGATTTTGAATGGTAAGGCGAAAAATATTAAACTCGCTTTATTTTCAGAACAGTTGAGTTCATAGTCGATCTTGTTCATGAATGCTGTTTAAGAACTATTGAAAACGATAAATTGACATACAGCAATCACCTACTCCTCAGGGATTTTGAATGGTAAGGCGAAAAATATTAAACTCGCTTTATTTTCAGAACAGTTGAGTTCATAGTCGATCTTGTTCATGAATGCTGTTTAAGAACTATTGAAAACGATAAATTGACATACAGCAATCACATACTCCTCAGGGATTTTGAATGGTAAGGCGAAAAATATTAAACTCGCTTTATTTTCAGAACAGTTGAGTTCATAGTCGATCTTGTTCATGAATGCTGTTTAAGAACTATTGAAAACGATAAATTGACATACAGCAATCACATACTCCTCAGGGATTTTGAATGGTAAGGCGAAAAATATTAAACTCGCTTTATTTTCAGAACAGTTGAGTTCATAGTCGATCTTGTTCATGAATGCTGTTTAAGAACTATTGAAAACGATAAATTGACATACAGCAATCACATACTCCTCAGGGATTTTGAATGGTAAGGCGAAAAATATTAAACTCGCTTTATTTTCAGAACAGTTGAGTTCATAGTCGATCTTGTTCATGAATGCTGTTTAAGAACTATTGAAAACGATAAATTGACATACAGCAATCACATACTCCTCAGGGATTTTGAATGGTAAGGCGAAAAATATTAAACTCGCTTTATTTTCAGAACAGTTGAGTTCATAGTCGATCTTGTTCATGAATGCTGTTTAAGAACTATTGAAAACGATAAATTGACATACAGCAATCACATACTCCTCAGGGATTTTGAATGGTAAGGCGAAAAATATTAAACTCGCTTTATTTTCAGAACAGTTGAGTTCATAGTCGATCTTGTTCATGAATGCTGTTTAAGAACTATTGAAAACGATAAATTGACATACAGCAATCACATACTCCTCAGGGATTTTGAATGGTAAGGCGAAAAATATTAAACTCGCTTTATTTTCAGAACAGTTGAGTTCATAGTCGATCTTGTTCATGAATGCTGTTTAAGAACTATTGAAAACGATAAATTGACATACAGCAATCACATACTCCTCAGGGATTTTGAATGGTAAGGCGAAAAATATTAAACTCGCTTTATTTTCAGAACAGTTGAGTTCATAGTCGATCTTGTTCATGAATGCTGTTTAAGAACTATTGAAAACGATAAATTGACATACAGCAATCACATACTCCTCAGGGATTTTGAATGGTAAGGCGAAAAATATTAAACTCGCTTTATTTTCAGAACAGTTGAGTTCATAGTCGATCTTGTTTCATGAATGCTGTTTAGTAACTATTGAAAACGATAAATTGACATACAGCAATCACATACTCCTCAGGGATTTTGAATGGTAAGGCGAAAAATATTAAACTCGCTTTATTTTTTCAGAACAGTTGAGTTCATAGTCGATCTTGTTCATGAATGCTGTTTAAGAACTATTGAAACGATAAATTGACATACAGCAATCACATACTCCTCAGGGATTTTGAATGGTAAGGCGAAAAATATTAAACTCGCTTTATTTTCAGAACAGTTGAGTTCATAGTCGATCTTGTTCATGAATGCTGTTTAAGAACTATTGAAAACGATAAATTGACATACAGCAATCACATACTCCTCAGGGATTTTGAATGGTAAGGCGAAAAATATTAAACTCGCTTTATTTTCAGAACAGTTGAGTTCATAGTCGATCTTGTTCATGAATGCTGTTTAAGAAATATTGAAAACGATAAATTGACATACAGCAATCAAGCAATCACATACTCCTCAGGGATTTTGAATGGTAAGGCGAAAAATATTAAACTCGCTTTATTTTCAGAACAGTTGAGTTCATAGTCGATCTTGTTCATGAATGCTGTTTAAGAACTATTGAAAACGATAAATTGACATACAGCAATCACATACTCCTCAGGGATTTTGAATGGTAAGGCGAAAAATATTAAACTCGCTTTATTTTCAGAACAGTTGAGTTCATAGTCGATCTTGTTCATGAATGCTGTTTAAGAACTATTGAAAACGATAAATTGACATACAGCAATCACATACTCCTCAGGGATTTTGAATGGTAAGGCGAAAAATATTAAACTCGCTTTATTTTCAGAACAGTTGAGTTCATAGTCGATCTTGTTCATGAATGCTGTTTAAGAACTATTGAAAACGATAAATTGACATACAGCAATCACATACTCCTCAGGGATTTTGAATGGTAAGGCGAAAAATATTAAACTCTTTTTTTATTTTCAGAACAGTTGAGTTCATAGTCGATCTTGATCATAAATGCTGTTTGAGAACTATTGAAAACGATAAATTGACATACGGCAATCACATACCCCTCAGGGAATTTTGAATGGTAAGGCGAAAAATGTTAAACTTGCTTTATTTTCAGAACAGTTGAGTTCATAGTCGATCTTGTTCATGAATGCTGTTTAAGAACTATTGAAAACGATAAAATGACATACAGCAATCACATATCCTCAGGGATTTTGAATGTAAA
This sequence comes from Micraspis discolor, assembly GCA_030674115.1. Lineage (NCBI taxonomy): Eukaryota > Metazoa > Arthropoda > Insecta > Coleoptera > Coccinellidae > Micraspis > Micraspis discolor. Next base: position 130,255 of record JARTUT010000436.1, read on the forward strand.
GCGAAAAAAATATTAAACTCGCTTTATTTTCAGAACAGTTGAGTTCATAGTCGATCTTGTTCATGAATGCTGTTTAAGAACTATTGAAAACGATAAATTGACATACAGCAATCACATACTCCTCAGGGATTTTGAATGGTAAAATATTAAAAAAATATTAAACTCGCTTTATTTTCAGAACAGTTGAGTTCATAGTCGATCTTGTTCATGAATGCTGTTTAAGAACTATTGAAAACGATAAATTGACATACAGCAATCACATACTCCTCAGGGATTTTGAATGGTAAGGCGAAAAATATTAAACTCGCTTTTTATTTTCAGAACAGTTGAGTTCATAGTCGATCTTGTTCATGATGAATGCTTTTTAAGAACTATTGAAAACGATAAATTGACATACAGCAATCACATACTCCTCAGGATTTTGAATGGTAAGGCGAAAAATATTAAACTCGCTATATTTTCAGAACAGTTGAGTTCATAGTCGATCTTGTTCATGAATGCTGTTTAAGAACTATTGAAAACGATAAATTGACATACAGCAATCACATACTCCTCAGGGATTTTGAATGGTAAGTAAGGCGAAAATATTAAACTCGCTTTTTTTTCAGAACAGTTGAGTTCATAGTCGATCTTGTTCAATGCTGTTTAAGAACTGAAAATTGAAAACGATAAATTGACATACAGCAATCACATACTCCTCAGGGATTTTGAATGGTAAGGCGAAAAATATTAAACTCGCTTTATTTTCAGAACAGTTGAGTTCATAGTCGATCTTGTTCATGAATGCTGTTTAAGAACTATTGAAAACGATAAATTGACATACAGCAATCACATACTCCTCAGGGATTTTGAATGGTAAGGCGAAAAATATTAAACTCGCTTTATTTTCAGAACAGTTGAGTTCATAGTCGATCTTGTTCATGAATGCTGTTTAAGAACTATTGAAAACGATAAATTGACATACAGCAATCACATACTCCTCAGGGATTTTGAATGGTAAGGCGAAAAATATTAAAAAAATATTAAACTTGCTTTATTTTCAGAACAGTTGAGTTCATAGTCGATCTGAGTTCATGAACATGAATGCTGTTTAAGAACTATTGAAAACGATAAATTGACATACGGCAATCACATACTCCTCAGGTTTTTTGAATGGTAAGGCGAAAAATATTAAACTCGCTTTATTTTCAGAACAGTTGAGTTCATAGTCGATCTTTGTTCAATGCTGTTTAAGAACTATTGAAAACGATAAATTGACATACAGCAATCACATACTCCTCAGGGATTTTGAATGGTAAGGCGAAAAATATTAAACTCGCTTTATTTTCAGAACAGTTGAGTTCATAGTCGATCTTGTTCATGAATGCTGTTTAAGAACTATTGAAAACGATAAATTGACATACAGCAATCACATACTCCTCAGGGATTTTGAATGGTAAGGCGAAAAAAAAATATTAAACTCGCTTTATTTTCAGAACAGTTGAGTTCATAGTCGATCTTGTTCATGAATGCTGTTTAAGAACTATTGAAAACGATAAATTGACATACAGCAATCACATATTTTGAATGGGATTTTGAATGGTAAGGCGAAAAATATTAAACTCGCTTTATTTTCAGAACAGTTGAGTTCATAGTCGATCTTGTTCAATGCTGTTTAAGAACTATTGAAAACGATAAATTGACATACAGCAATCACATACTCCTCAGGGATTTTTTTGAATAAGGCGAAAAATATTAAACTCGCTTTATTTTTTCAGAACAGAGTTCATAGTCGATCTTGTTCATGAATGCTGTTTAAGAACTATTGAAAACGATAAATTGACATACAGCAATCACATACTCCTCAGGATTTTTTGAATGGTAAGGCGAAAAATATTAAAAACTCGCTTTATTTTCAGAACAGTTGAGTTCATAGTCGATCTTGTTCATGAATGCTGTTTAAGAACTATTGAAAACGATAAATTGACATACAGCAATCACATACTCCTCAGGGATTTTTGAATGGTAAGGCGAAAAAAATATTAAACTCGCTTTATTTTCAGAACAGTTGGGTTCATAGTCGATCTTGTTCATGAATGCTGTTTAAGAACTATTGAAAACGATAAATTGACATACAGCAATCACTACTCCTCAGGGATTTTTGAATGGTAAGGCGAAAAAAATATTAAACTCGCTTTATTTTCAGAACAGTTGAGTTCATAGATCGATCTTGTTCATGAATGCTGTAAGAACTATTGAAAACGATAAATTGACATACAGCAATCACATACTCCTCAGGGATTTTGAATGGTAAGGGCGAAAAAATATTAAACTCGCTTCGCTTTTTTTCAGAACAGTTGAGTTCATAGTCGATCTTGTTCATGAATGCTTTTAAAGAACTATTGAAAACGATAAATTGACATACAGCAATCACATACTCCTCAGGGATTTTGAATGGTAAGGCGAAAAATATTAAACTCGCTTTATTTTCAGAACAGTTGAGTTCATAGTCGATCTTGTTCATGAATGCTGTTAAGAACTATTGAAAACGATAAATTGACATACAGCAATCACATACTCCTCAGGGATTTTGAATGGTAAGGCGAAAAATATTAAACTCGCTTTATTTTCAGAACAGTTGAGTTCATAGTCGATCTTGTTCATGAATGCTGTTTAAGAACTATTGAAAACGATAAATTGACATACAGCAATCACATACTCCTCAGGGATTTTTGAATGGTAAGGCGAAAAAATATTAAACTCGCTTTATTTTCAGAACAGTTGAGTTCATAGTCGATCTTGTTCATGAATGCTTAAGAAAGAACTAAATTGAAAACGATAAATTGACATACAGCAATCACATACTCCTCAGGGATTTTTGAATGGTAAGGCGAAAAATATTAAACTCGCTTTATTTTCAGAACAGTTGAGTTCATAGTCGATCTTGTTCATGAATGCTGTTTAAGAACTATTGAAAACGATAAATTGACATACAGCAATCACATACTCCTCAGGGATTTTGAATGGTAAGGAAAAATATTAAACTCGCTTTATTTTTCAGAACAGTTGAGTTCATAGTCGATCTTGTTCATGAATGCTGTTTAAGAACTATTGAAAACGATAAATTGACATACAGCAATCACATACTCCTCTCAGAATTTTTTGAATGCGAAAAATATTAAAAAATATTTTCAAAACAGTTGAGTTTTTATTTTCAGAACAGTTGAGTTCATAGTCGATCTTGTTCATGAATGCTGTTTAAGAACTATTGAAAACGATAAATTGACATACAGCAATCACATACTCCTCAGGGATTTTGAATGGTAAGGCGAAAAATATTAAACTCGCTTTATTTTCAGAACAGTTGAGTTCATAGTCGATCTTGTTCATGAATGCTGTTTAAGAACTATTGAAAACGATAAATTGACATACAGCAATCACATACTCCTCAGGGGGATTTTGAATGGTAAGGCGAAAAATATTAAACTCGCTTTATTTTCAGAACAGTTGAGTTCATAGTCGATCTTGTTCATGAATGCTGTTTAAGAACTATTGAAAACGAAACGATAAATTGACATACAGCAATCACACTCTCCTCAGGGGATTTTGAATGGGCGAAAGGCGAAAAATATTAAACTCGCTTTATTTTCAGAACAGTTGAGTTCATAGTCGATCTTGTTCATGAATGCTGTTTAAGAACTATTGAAAACGATAAATTGACATACAGCAATCACATACTCCTCAGGGATTTTGAATGGTAAGGCGAAAAATATTAAACTCGCTTTATTTTCAGAACAACAGTTGAGTTCATAGTTCATGATCTTGTTCATGAATGCTGTTTAAGAACTATTGAAAACGATAAATTGACATACAGCAATCACATACTCCTCAGGGATTTTGAATGGTAAGGCGAAAAATATTAAACTCGCTTTATTTTCAGAACAGTTGAGTTCATAGTCGATCTTGTTCATGAATGCTGTTTAAGAACTATTGAAAACGATAAATTGACATACAGCAATCACATACTCCTCAGGGATTTTTGAATGGTAAGGCGAAAAATATTAAAACTCGCTTTATTTTCAGAACAGTTGAGTTCATAGTCGATCTTGTTCATGAATGCTGTTTAAGAACTATTGAAAACGATAAATTGACATACAGCAATCACATACTCCTCAGGGATTGAAATGGTAAGGCGAAAAATATTAAACTCGCTTTATTTTCAGAACAGTTGAGTTCATAGTCGATCTTGTTCATGAATGCTGTTTAAGAACTATTGAAAACGATAAATTGACATACAGCAATCACATACTCCTCAGGGATTTTGAATGGTAAGGCGAAAAAATCGCTTTAAACTCGCTTTATTTTCAGAACAGTTGAGTTCATAGTCGATCTTGTTCATGAATGCTGTTTAAGAACTATTGAAAACGATAAATTGACATACAGCAATCACATACTCCTCAGGGATTTTGAATGGTAAGGCGAAAAATATTAAACTCGCTTTATTTTCAGAACAGTTGAGTTCATAGTCGATCTTGTTCATGAATGCTGTTTAAGAACTATTGAAAACGATAAATTGACATACAGCAATCACATACTCCTCAGGGATTTTTTGAATGGTAAGGCGAAAAATATTAAACTCGCTTTATTTTCAGAACAGTTGAGTTCATAGTCGATCTTGTTCATGAATGCTGTTTAAGAACTATTGAAAACGATAAATTGACATACAGCAATCACATACTCCTCAGGGATTTTGAATGGTAAGGCGAAAAATATTAAACTCGCTTTATTTTCAGAACAGTTGAGTTCATAGTCGATCTTGTTCATGAATGCTGTTTAAGAACTATTGAAAACGATAAATTGACAAACAGCAATCACATATTCCTCAGGGATTTTGAATGGTAAGGCGAAAAATATTAAACTCGCTTTATTTCACAACAGTTGAGTTCATAGTCGATCTAATTCATGAATGCTGTTTGAAAGAACTATTGAAAACGATAAATTGACATACAGCAATCACATACTCCTCAGGGATTTTGAATGGTAAGGCGAAAAATATTAAACTCGCTTTATTTTCAGAACAGTTGAGTTCATAGATCGATCTTCATGAATGCATGTTTAAGAACTATTGTTTAAGAACTATTGAAACCGATAAATTGACATACAGCAATCACATACTCCTCAGGGATTTTGAATGGTAAGGCGAAAAATATTAAACTCGCTTTTTTTTTCAGAACAGTTGAGTTCATATGTGATCTTGTTCATGAATGCTGTTTAAGAACTATTGAAAACGATAAATTGACATACAGCAATCACATACTCCTCAGGGATTTTGAATGGTAAGGCGAAAAATATTAAACTCGCTTTATTTTCAGAACAGTTGAGTTCATAGTCGATCTTGTTCATGAATGCTGTTTAAGAACTATTGAAAACGATAAATTGACATACAGCAATCACATACTCCTCAGGGATTTTGAATGGTAAGGCGAAAAATATTAAACTCGCTTTATTTTCAGAACAGTTGAGTTCATAGTCGATCTTGTTCATGAATGCTGTTTAAGAACTATTGAAAACGATAAATTGACATACAGCAATCACATCACATCCTCTCAGGATTTTTGAATGGTAAGGCGAAAAATATTAAACTCGCTTTATTTTCAGAACAGTTGAGTTCATAGTTGATCTTGTTCATGAATGCTGTTTAAGAACTATTGAAAACGATAAATTGACATACAGCAATCACATACTCCTCAGGATTTTTTGAATGGTAAGGCGAAAAATATTAAACTCGCTTTTTTTTTTCAGAACAGTTGAGTTCATAGTCGATCTTGTTCATGAATGCTGTTTAAGAACTATTGAAAACGATAAATTGACATACAGCAATCACATACTCCTCAGGGATTTTTGAAAGGCGAAAAATATTAAAAAAATATTAAACTCGCTTTATTTTCAGAACAGTTGAGTTCATAGTCGATCTTGTTCATGAATGCTGTTTAAGAACTATTGAAAACGATAAATTGACATACAGCAATCACATACTCCTCAGGGATTTTGAATGGTAAGGCGAAAAATATTAAACTCGCTTTATTTTCAGAACAGTTGTTGAGTTCATAGTCGATCTTGTTCATGAATGCTGTTTAAGAACTATTGAAAACGATAAATTGACATACAGCAATCACATACTCCTCAGGGATTTTGAATGGTAAGGCGAAAAATATTAAACTCGCTTTATTTTCAGAACAGTTGAGTTCATAGTCGATCTTGTTCATGAATGCTGTTTAAGAACTATTGAAAACGATAAATTGACATACAGCAATCACATACTCCTCAGGGATTTTGAATGGTAAGGCGAAAAATATTAAACTCGCTTTATTTTCAGAACAGTTGAGTTCATAGTCGATCTTGTTCATGAATGCTGTGAAGGAACTATTGAAAACGATAAATTGACATACAGCTATCACATAATCCTCAGGGATTTTGAATGGTAAGGGAAAAAAATATTAAACTCGCTTTATTTTCAGAACAGTTGAGTTCATAGTCGATCTTGTTCATGAATGCTGTTTAAGAACTATTGAAAACGATAAATTGACATACAGCAATCACATACTCCTCCTGAATGGGGGATTTTGAATGGTAAGGCGAAAAATATTAAACTGCTGCTTTATTTTCAGAACAGTTGAGTTCATAGTCGATCTTGTTCATGAATGCTGTTTAAGAACTATTGAAAACGATAAATTGACATACAGCAATCACCTACTCCTCAGGGATTTTGAATGGTAAGGCGAAAAATATTAAACTCTTTTTATTTTCAGAACAGTTGAGTTCATAGTCGATCTTGTTCATGAATGCTGTTTAAGAACTATTGAAAACGATAAATTGACATACAGCAATCACATACTCCTCAGGGATTTTGAATGGTAAGGCGAAAAATATTAAACTCGCTTTATTTTCAGAACAGTTGAGTTCATAGTCGATCTTGTTCATGAATGCTGTTTAAGAACTATTGAAAACGATAAATTGACATACAGCAATCACATACTCCTCAGGGATTTTGAATGGTAAGGCGAAAAATATTAAAAACTCGCTTTATTTTCAGAACAGTTGAGTTCAGTCGATCTTGTTCATTGTTCAAGAACTATTGAAAACTGTAAAGAACATATTGAAAACGATAAATTGACATACAGCAATCACATACTCCTCAGGGATTTTGAATGGTAAGGCGAAAAATATTAAACTCGCTTTATTTTCAGAACAGTTGAGTTCATAGTCGATCTTGTTCATGAATGCTGTTTAAGAACTATTGAAAACGATAAATTGACATACAGCAATCACATACTCCTCAGGGATTTTGAATGGTAAGGAAAAAAATATTAAACTCGCTTTATTTTCAGAACAGTTGAGTTCATAGTTGATCTTGTTCATGAATGCTGTTTAAGAACTATTGAAAACGATAAATTGACATACAGCAATCACATACTCCTCAGGGATTTTTGAATGGTAAGGCGAAAAATATTAAACTCTTTTTATTTTCAGAACAGTTGAGTTCATAGTCGATCTTGTTCATGAATGCTGTTTAAGAACTATTGAAAACGATAAATTGACATACAGCAATCACATACTCCCTCAGGGATTTTTGAATGGTAAGGCGAAAAATATTAAACTCGCTTTATTTTCAGAACAGTTGAGTTCATAGTCGATCTTGTTCATGAATGCTGTTTAAGAACTATTTGATCTTGTTCATGAATGCTGTTTAGAAACTATTGAAAACGATAAATTGACATACAGCAATCACATACTCTCAGGGATTTTTGAATGGTAAGGCGAAAAATATTAAACTCGCTTTATTTTCAGAACAGTTGAGTTCATAGTCGATCTTGTTCATGAATGCTGTTTAAGAACTATTGAAAACGATAAATTGACATACAGCAATCACATACTCCTCAGGATTTTGAATGGTAAGGCGAAAAATATCAAATTCGCTTTAATTTCAGAACAGTTGAGTTCATAGTCGATCTTGTTCATGAATGCTGTTTAAGAACTATTGAAAACGATAAATTGACATACAGCAATCACATACTCCTCAGGGATTTTGAATGGTAAGGCGAAAAATATTAAACTCGCTTTATTTTCAGAACAGTTGAGTTCATAGTCGATCTGTTCATGAATGCTGTTTAAGAACTATTGAAAACGATAAATTGACATACGGCAATCACCTACGCCTCAGGGATTTTGAATGGTAAGGCGAAAAATATTAAACTCGCTTTATTTTATGAACAGTTGAGTTCATAGTCGATCTTGTTCATGAATGCTGTTTAAGAACTATTGAAAACGATAAATTGACATACAGCAATCACATACTTTTCAGGGATTTTGAATGGTAAGGCGAAAAATATCAAATTCGCTTTAATTTCAGAACAGTTGAGTTCATAGTCGATCTTGTTCATGAATGCTGTTTAAGAACTATTGAAAACGATAAATTGACATACAGCAATCACATACTCCTCAGGGATTTTGAATGGTAAAAGAAAAAAATATTAAACTCGCTTTATTTTCAGAACAGTTGAGTTCATAGTCGATCTTGTTCATGAATGCTGTTTAAGAACTATTGAAAACGATAAATTGACATACAGCAATCACATACTCCTCAGGATTTTTTGAATGGTAAGGTAAGGAGAAAAATATTAAACTCGCTTTATTTTCAGAACAGTTGAGTTCATAGTCGATCTTGTTCATGAATGCTGTTTAAGAACTATTGAAAACGATAAATTGACATACAGCAATCACATACTCCTCAGGGATTTTGAATGGTAAGGCGAAAAATATTAAACTCGCTTTATTTTCAGAACAGTTGAGTTCATAGTCGATCTTGTTCATGAATGCTTTAAAGAACTATTAAATTGAAAACGATAAATTGACATACAGCAATCACATACTCCTCAGGGATTTTGAATGGTAAGGCGAAAAATATTAAACTCGCTTTATTTTCAGAACAGTTGAGTTCATAGTCGATCTTGTTCATGAATGCTGTTTAAGAACTATTGAAAACGATAAATTGACATACAGCAATCACATACTCCTCAGGGATTTTGAATGGTAAGGCGAAAAATATTAAACTCGCTTTTTATTTTCAGAACAGTTGAGTTCATAGTCGATCTTGTTCATGAATGCTGTTTAAGAACTATTGAAAACGATAAAAATTGACATACAGCAATCACATACTCCTCAGGGATTTTGAATGGTAAGGCGAAAATAAATATTAAACTCGCTTTTTTTTCAGAACAGTTGAGTTCATAGTCGATCTTGTTCATGAATGCTGTTTAAGAACTATTGAAAACGATAAATTGACATACAGCAATCACATATTCCTCAGGGATTTTTGAATGGTAAGGCGAAAAATATTAAACTCGCTTTATTTTCAGAACAGTTGAGTTCATAGTCGATCTTGTTCATGAATGCTGTTTAAGAACTATTGAAAACGTTAAATTTACATACAGCAACCACATATTCCTCAGGATTTTTTTTGAATGGTAAGGCGAAAAATATTAAACTCGCTTTATTTTCAGAACAGTTGAGTTCATAGTGGATCTTGTTCATGAATGCTGTTTAAGAACTATTGAAAACGATAAATTGACATACAGCAATCACATACTCCTCAGGGATTTTTGAATGGTAACAGAAAAATATTTGAGCTTTATTTTCAGAACAGTTGAGTTCATAGTCGATCTTGTTATGAATGCTGTTTAAGAACTATTGAATTGAAAACGATAAATTGAAATACGGCAATCACATACTCCTCAGGGATTTTGAATGGTAAGGCGAAAAATATTAAACTCGCTTTATTTTCAGAACAGTTGAGTTCATATCGATCGATCTTGTTCATGAATGCTGTTTAAGAACTATTGAAATGATAAATAAACATACAGCAATCACATACAGCAATCACATTACTCCTCAGGGATTTTGAATGGTAAGGCGAAAAATATTAAACTCGCTTTATTTTCAGAACAGTTGAGTTCATAGTCGATCTTGTTCATGAATGCTGTTTAAGAACTATTGAAAACGATAAATTAACATACAGCAATCAGATACTCCTCAGGGATTTTGAATGGTAAGGCGAAAAATATTAAACTCGCTTTATTTTCAGAACAGTTGAGTTCATAGTCGATCTTGTTCATGAATGCTGTTTAAGAACTATTGAAAACGATAAATTGACATACAGCAATCACATACTCCTCAGGGATTTTGAATGGGTAAGGAAAAATATTAAACTCGCTTTATTTTCAGAACAGTTGAGTTCATTTATTTTCAGAACTATTGAAAAGTTGAGTTCATAGTCGATCTTGTTCATGAATGCTGTTTAAGAACTATTGAAAACGATAAATTGACATACAGCAATCACATACTCCTCAGGGATTTTGAATGGTAAGGCGAAAAATATTAAACTCGCTTTATTTTCAGAACAGTTGAGTTCATAGTCGATCTTGTTCATGAATGCTGTTTAAGAACTATTGAAAACGATAAATTGACATACAGCAATCACATACTCCTCAGGGATTTTGAATGGTAAGGCGAAAAATATTAAACTCGCTTTATTTTCAGAACAGTTGAGTTCATAGTCGATCTTGTTCATGAATGCTGTTTAAGAACTATTGAAAACGATAAATTGACATACAGCAATCACATACCCCTCAGATATTTTGAATGGTAAGGCGAAACATATTAAACTCGCTTTATTTTAAGAACAGTTGAGTTCATAGTCGATCTTGTTCATGAATGCTGTTTAAGAACTATTGAAAACGATAAATTGACATACAGCAATCACATACTCCTCAGGGATTTTGAATGGTAAGGCGAAAAATATTAAACTCGCTTTATTTTCAGAACAGTTGAGTTCATAGTCGATAGTCATGATGATCTTGTTAATGAATGCTGTTTAGGAACTATTGAAAAGGATAAATTGACATACAGCAATCACATATTCCTCAAGGATTTTGAATGGTAAGGCGAAAAATTTTAAACTCGCTTTATTTTCAGAACAGTTGAGTTCATAGTCGATCTTGTTCATGAATGCTGTTTAAGAACTATTGAAAACGATAAATTGACATACAGCAATCACATATTCCTCAAGGATTTTGAATGGTTAGGCGAAAAATATTAAACTCGCTTTATTTTCAGAACAGTTGAGTTCATAGTCGATCTTGTTCATGAATGCTGTTTAAGAACTATTGAAAACGATAAATTGACATACAGCAATCACATACTCCTCAGGGATTTTGAATGGTAAGGCGAAAAATATTAAACTCGCTTTATTTTCAGAACAGTTGAGTTCATAGTCGATCTTGTTCATGAATGCTGTTTAAGAACTATTGAAAACGATAACATGACATACAGCAATCACATACTCCTCAGGGATTTTGAATGGTAAGGCGAAAAATATTAAACTCGCTTTATTTTCAGAACAGTTGAGTTCATAGTCGATCTTGTTCATGAATGCTTTAGAAGAACTATTGAAAACGATAAATTGACATACAGCAATCACATACTCCTCAGGGATTTGAAATGGTAAGGCGAAAAATATTAAACTCGCTTTATTTTCAGAACAGTTGAGTTCATAGTCGATCTTGTTCATGAATGCTGTTTAAGAACTATTGAAAACGATAAATTGACATACAGCAATCACATACTCCTCAGGATTTTTTGAATGGTAAGGCGAAAAATATTAAACTCGCTTTATTTTCAGAACAGTTGAGTTCATAGTCGATCTTGTTCATGAATGCTGTTTAAGAACTATTGAAAACGATAAATTGAAATACAGCAATCACATACTCCTCAGGTATTTTGAATGGTAAGGCGAAAAATATTAAACTCGCTTTATTTTCAGAACAGTTGAGTTCATAGTCGATCTTGTTCATGAATGCTGTTTAAGAACTATTGAAAACGATAAATTGACATACAGCAATCACATACTCCTCAGGGATTTTGAATGGTAAGGCGAAAAATATTAAACTCGCTTTATTTTCAGAACAGTTGAGTTCATAGTCGATCTTGTTCATGAATGCTGTTTAAGAACTATTGAAAACGATAAATTGACATACAGCAATCACATACTCCTCAGGGATTTTGAATGGTAAGGCGAAAAATATTAAACTCGCATTTTTTCAGAACAGTTGAGTTCATAGTCGATCTTGTTCATGAATGCTGTTTAAGAACTATTGAAAACGATAAATTGACATACAGCAATCACATACTCCTCAGGGATTTTGAATGGTAAGGCGAAAAATATTAAACTCGCTTTATTTTCAGAAGAACAGTTGAGTTCATATAGTCGATCTTGTTCAATGCTGTGCTGTTTAAGAACTATTGAAAACGATAAATTGACATACAGCAATCTCAGGGATTTTGAATGGTAAGGATTTTGAATGGTAAGGCGAAAAATATTAAACTCGCTTTATTTTCAGAACAGTTGAGATCATAGTCGATCTTGTTCATGAATGCTGTCTACGAACTATTGAAAACGATAAATTGACATACAGCAATCACATACTCCTCAGGGATTTTGAATGGTAAGGAAAAAAAATATTAAACTCGCTTTATTTTCAGAACAGTTGAGTTCATAGTGATCTTGTTCATGATGCTGCTGTTTAAGAACTATTGAAAACGATAAATTGACATACAGCAATCACATACTCCTCAGGGATTTTGAATGGTAAAAAAAAAAAATATTAAACTCGCTTTATTTTCAGAACAGTTGAGTTCATAGTCGATCTTGTTCATGAATGCTGTTTAAGAACTATTGAAAAAACGTAAATTGACATACAGCAATCACATACTCCTCAGGGATTTTGAATGGTAAGGCGAAAAATATTAAACTCGCTTTATTTTCAGAACAGTTGAGTTCATAGTCGATCTTGTTCATGAATGCTGTTTAAGAACTATTGAAAACGATAAATTGACATACAGCAATCACATACTCCTAAGGGATTTTGAATGGTAAGGCGAAAAATATTAAACTCGCTTTCAGAACAGAACAGTTGAGTTCATAGTCGATCTTGTTCATGAATGCTGTTTAAGAACTATTGAAAACGATAAATTGACATACAGCAATCACATACTCCTCAGGATTTTTGAATGGTAAGGCGAAAAATATTAAACTCGCTTTATTTTCAGAACAGTTGAGTTCATAGTCGATCTTGTTCATGAATGCTGTTTAAGAACTATTGAAAACGATAAATTGACATACAGCAATCACATACTCCTCAGGGATTTTGAATGGTAAGGCGAAAAATATTAAACTCGCTTTATTTTCAGAACAGTTGAGTTCATAGTCGATCTTGTTCATGAATGCTGTTTAAGAACTATTGAAAACGATAAATTGACATACAGCAATCACATATTCCTCAGGGATTTTTTTGAATGGTAAGGCGAAAAATATTAAACTCGCTTTATTTTCAGAACAGTTGAGTTCATAGTCGATCTTGTTCATGAATGCTGTTTAAGAACTATTGAAAACGATAAATTGACATACAGCAATCACATACTCCTCAGGGATTTTTGAATGGTAAGGCGAAAAATATTAAACTCGCTTTATTTTCAGAACAGTTGAGTTCATAGTCGATCTTGTTCATGAATGCTGTTTAAGAACTATTGAAAACGATAAATTGACATACAGCAATCACATACTCCTCAGGGATTTTGAATGGTAAGGCGAAATATATTAAACTCGCTTTATTTTCAGAACAGTTGAGTTCATAGTCGATCTTGTTCATGAATGCTGTTTAAGAACTATTGAAAACGATAAATTGACATACAGCAATCATATTCCTCCTCAGGGATTTTGAATGGTGAGGCGAAAAATATTAAACTCGCTTTATTTTCAGAAAAGTTGATTTCATAGTCGATCTTGTTCATGAATGCTGTTTAAGAACTATTGAAAACGATAAATTGACAGCAACAGCATAATCACATATTCTGAGGGATTTTGAATGGTAAGGCGAAAAATATTAAACTTGCTTTATTTTCAGAACAGTTGAGTTCATAGTCGATCTTGTTCATGAATGCTGTTTAAGAACTATTGAAAATGATAAATTGACATACAGCAATCACATTCTCCTCAGGGATTTTGAATGGTAAGGCGAAAAATATTAAACTCGCTTTTATTTTCAGAACAGTTGAGTTCATAGTCGATCTTGTTCATGAATGCTGTTTAAGAACTATTGAAAACGATAAATTGACATACAGCAATCACATACTCCTCAGGGATTTTGAATGGTAAGGCGAAAAAATATTAAACTCGCTTTATTTTTTCAGAACAGTTGAGTTCATAGTCGATCTTGTTCATGAATGCTGTTTAAGAACTATTGAAAACGATAAATTGACATACAGCAATCACATACTCCTCAGGGATTTTTGAATGGTAAGGCGAAAAATATTAAACTCGCTTTATTTTCAGAACAGTTGAGTTCATAGTCGATCTTGTTCATGAATGCTGTTTAAGAACTATTGAAAACGATAAATTGACATACAGCAATCACATACTCCTCAGGGATTTTTGAATGGTAAGGCGAAAAATATTAAACTCGCTTTATTTTCAGAACAGTTGAGTTCATAGTCGATCTTGTTCATGAATGCTGTTTAAGAACTATTGAAAACGATAAATTGACATACAGCAATCACATACTCCTCAGGGATTTTGAATGGTAAGGCGAAAAATATTAAACTCGCTTTATTTTCAGAACAGTTGAGTTCATAGTCGATCTTGTTCATGAATGCTGTTTAAGAACTATTGAAAACGATAAATTGACATACAGCAGCAATCACATACTCCTCAGGGGATTTTGAATGGTAAGGCGAAAAATATTAAACTCGCTTTATTTTCAGAACAGTTGAGTTCATAGTCGATCTTGTTCATGAATGCTGTTTAAGAACTATTGAAAACGATAAATTGACATACAGCAATCACATACTCCTCAGGGATTTTGAATGGTAAGGCGAAAAATATTAAACTCGCTTTATTTTCAGAACAGTTGAGTTCATAGTCGATCTTGTTCATGAATGCTGTTTAAGAACTATTGAAAACGATAAATTGACATACAGCAATCACATACTCCTCAGGGATTTTGAATGGTAAGGCGAAAAATATTAAACTCGCTTTATTTTCAGAACAGTTGAGTTCATAGTCGATCTTGTTCATGAATGCTGTTTAAGAACTATTGAAAACGATAAATTGATATACGGCAATCACATACTCCTCAGGGATTTTGAATGGTAAGGCGAAAAATATTAAACTCGCTTTATTTTCAGAACAGTTGAGTTCATTCATAGTCGATCTTGTTCATGAATGCTGTTTAAGAACTATTGAAAACGATAAATTGACATACAGCAATCACATACTCCTCAGGGATTTTGAATGGTAAGGCGAAAAATATTAAACTCGCTTTATTTTCAGAACAGTTGAGTTCATAGTCGATCGATCTTGTTCATGAATGCTGTTTAAGAACTATTGAAAACGATAAATTGACATACAGCAATCACATACTCCTCAGGGATTTTGAATGGGTAAAGGAAAAATATTAAACTCGCTTTATTTTCAGAACAGTTGAGTTCATAGTCGATCTTGTTCATGAATGCTGTTTAGAAGAACTATTGAAAACGATAAATTGACATACAGCAATCACATACTCCTCAGGGATTTTTGAATGGTAAGGCGAAAAATATTAAACTCGCTTTATTTTCAGAACAGTTGAGTTCATAGTCGATCTTGTTCATGAATGCTGTTTAAGAACTATTGAAAACGATAAATTGACATACAGCAATCACATATTCCTCAGGGATTTTGAATGGTAAGGAAAAAAATATTAAACTCGCTTTATTTTTCAGAACAGTTGAGTTCATAGTCGATCTTGTTCATGAATGCTGTTTTTAAGAACTATTGAAAACGATAAATTGACATACAGCAATCACATATTCCTCAGGGATTTTGAATGGTAAGGCGAAAAATATTAAACTCGCTTTATTTTCAGAACAGTTGAGTTCATAGTCGATCTTGTTCATGAATGCTGTTTAAGAACTATTGAAAACGATAAATTGACATACAGCAATCACATACTCCTCAGGGATTTTGAATGGTAAGGCGAAAAATATTAAACTCGCTTTATTTTCAGAACAGTTGAGTTCATAGTCGATCTTCATTCATGAATGCTGTTTAAGAACTATTGAAAACGATAAATTGACATACAGCAATCATATACTCCTCAGGGATTTTGAATGGTAAGGCGAAAAATATTAAACTCGCTTTGTTCATGAAAACGATAAATTGACATACAGCAATCACATACTCCTCAGGGATTTTGAATGGTAAGGCGAAAAAATTAAACTCGCTTTTTTTCAGAACAAAACAGTTTCAGTTCGATCTCGATCTTGTTCATGAATGCTGTTTAAGAACTATTGAAAACGATAAATTGACATACAGCAATCACATACTCCTCAGGGCGAAAAATATTAAGGCGAAAATATTAAACTCGCTTTATTTTCAGAACAGTTGAGTTCATAGTCGATCTTGTTCATGAATGCTGTTTAAGAACTATTGAAAACGATAAATTGACATACAGCAATCACCTACTCCTCAGGGATTTTGAATGGTAAGGCGAAAAATATTAAACTCGCTTTATTTTCAGAACAGTTGAGTTCATAGTCGATCTTGTTCATGAATGCTGTTTAAGAACTATTGAAAACGATAAATTGACATACAGCAATCACATACTCCTCAGGGATTTTGAATGGTAAGGCGAAAAATATTAAACTCGCTTTATTTTCAGAACAGTTGAGTTCATAGTCGATCTTGTTCATGAATGCTGTTTAAGAACTATTGAAAACGATAAATTGACATACAGCAATCACATACTCCTCAGGGATTTTGAATGGTAAGGCGAAAAATATTAAACTCGCTTTATTTTCAGAACAGTTGAGTTCATAGTCGATCTTGTTCATGAATGCTGTTTAAGAACTATTGAAAACGATAAATTGACATACAGCAATCACATACTCCTCAGGGATTTTGAATGGTAAGGCGAAAAATATTAAACTCGCTTTTTTTTTTCAGAACAGTTGAGTTCATAGTCGATCTTGTTCATGAATGCTGTTTAAGAACTATTGAAAACGATAAATTGACATACAGCAATCACATACTCCTCAGGGATTTTGAATGGTAAGGCGAAAAATATTAAACTCGCTTTATTTTCAGAACAGTTGAGTTCATAGTCGATCTTGTTCATGAATGCTGTTTAAGAACTATTGAAAACGATAAATTGACATACAGCAATCACATACTCCTCAGGGATTTTGAATGGTAAGGCGAAAAATATTAAACTCGCTTTATTTTCAGAACAGTTGAGTTCATAGTCGATCTTGTTCATGAATGCTGTTTAAGAACTATTGAAAACGATAAATTGACATACAGCAATCACATATACTCCTCAGGGATTTTGAATGGTAAGGCGAAAAATATTAAACTCGCTTTATTTTCAGAACAGTTGAGTTCATAGTCGATCTTGTTCATGAATGCTGTTTAAGAACTATTGAAAACGATAAATTGACATACAGCAATCACATACTCCTCAGGGATTTTGAATGGTAAGGCGAAAAATATTAAACTCGCTTTATTTTTTTCAGAACAGTTGAGTTCATAGTCGATCTTGTTCATGAATGCTGTTTAAGAACTATTGAAAACGATAAATTGACATACAGCAATCACATACTCCAGGGAGGGATTTTGAATGGTAAGGCGAAAAATATTAAACTCGCTTTATTTTCAGAACAGTTGAGTTCATAGTCGATCTTGTTCATGAATGCTGTGTAAGAACTATTGAAAACGATAAATTGACATACAGCAATCACATACTCCTCAGGGATTTTGAATGGTAAGGCGAAAAATATTAAACTCGCTTTATTTTCAGAACAGTTGAGTTCATAGTCGATCTTGTTCATGAATGCTGTTTAAGAACTATTGAAAACGATAAATTGACATACAGCAATCACATACTCCTCAGGGATTTTGAATGGTAAGGCGAAAAATATTAAACTCGCTTTATTTTCAGAACAGTTGAGTTCATAGTCGATCTTGTTCATGAATGCTGTTTAAGAACTATTGAAAACGATAAATTGACATACAGCAATCACATACTCCTCAGGGATTTTGAATGGTAAGGCGAAAAATATTAAACTCGCTTTATTTTCAGAACAGTTGAGTTCATAGTCGATCTTGTTCATGAATGCTGTTTAAGAACTATTGAAAACGATAAATTGACATACAGCAATCACATACTCCTCAGGGATTTTGAATGGTAAGGCGAAAAATATTAAACTCGCTTTATTTTCAGAACAGTTGAGTTCATAGTCGATCTTGTTCATGAATGCTGTTTAAGAACTATTGAAAACGATAAATTGACATACAGCAATCACATACTCCTCAGGGATTTTTTGAATGGTAAGGCGAAAAATATTAAACTCGCTTTATTTTCAGAACAGTTGAGTTCATAGTCGATCTTGTTCATGAATGCTGTTTAAGAACTATTGAAAACGATAAATTGACATACAGCAATCACATACTCCTCAGGGATTTTGAATGGTAAGGCGAAAAATATTAAACTCGCTTTATTTTCAGAACAGTTGAGTTCATAGTCGATCTTGTTCATGAATGCTGTTTAAGAACTATTGAAAACGATAAATTGACATACAGCAATCACATACTCCTCAGGGATTTTGAATGGTAAGGCGAAAAATATTAAACTCGCTTTATTTTCAGAACAGTTGAGTTCATAGTCGATCTTGTTCATGAATGCTGTTTAAGAACTATTGAAAAGATAAATTGACATACAGCAATCACATACTCCTCAGGGATTTTGAATGGTAAGGCGAAAAATATTAAACTCGCTTTATTTTTTCAGAACAGTTGAGTTCATAGTCGATCTTGTTCATGAATGCTGTTTAAGAACTATTGAAAACGATAAATTGACATACAGCAATCACATACTCCTCAGGGATTTTGAATGGTAAGGCGAAAAATATTAAACTCGCTTTATTTTCAGAACAGTTGAGTTCATAGTCGATCTTGTTCATGAATGCTGTTTAAGAACTATTGAAAAAGATAAATTGACATACAGCAATCACTTACTCCTCTGATTTTTTGAATGGTAAGGCGAAAAATATTAGACTCGCTTTTTTTTTCAGAACAGTTGAGTTCATAGTCGATCTTGTTCATGAATGCTGTTTAAGAACTATTGAAAACGATAAATTGACATACAGCAATCACATACTCCTCAGGGATTTTGAATGGTAAGGCGAAAAATATTAAACTCGCTTTATTTTCAGAACAGTTGAGTTCATAGTCGATCTTGTTCATGAATGCTGTTTAAGAACTATTGAAAACGATAAATTGACATACAGCAATCACATACTCCTCAGGGATTTTGAATGGTAAGGCGAAAAATATTAAACTCGCTTTATTTTCAGAACAGTTGAGTTCATAGTCGATCTTGTTCATGAATGCTGTTTAAGAACTATTGAAAACGATAAATTGACATACAGCAATCACATACTCCTCAGGGATTTTGAATGGTAAGGCGAAAAATATTAAACTCGCTTTATTTTCAGAACAGTTGAGTTCATAGTCGATCTTGTTCATGAATGCTGTTTAAGAACTATTGAAAACGATAAATTAAATTGACATACAGCAATCACATACTCCTCAGGGATTTTGAATGGTAAGGCGAAAAATATTAAACTCGCTTTATTTTCAGAACAGTTGAGTTCATAGTCGATATTGTTCATGAATGCTGTTTAAGAACTATTGAAAACGATACGATATATTGACATACAGCAATCACATACTCCTCAGGGATTTTGAATGGTAAGGCGAAAAATATTAAACTCGCTTTATTTTCAGAACAGTTGAGTTCATAGTCGATCTTGTTCATGAATGCTGTTTAAGAACTATTGAAAACGATAAATTGACATACAGCAATCACATACTCCTCAGATTTTTTTGAATGGTAAGGCGAAAAATATTAAACTCGCTTTATTTTTCAGAACAGTTGAGTTCATAGTCGATCTTGTTCATGAATGCTGTTTAAGAACTATTGAAAACGATAAATTGACATACAGCAATCACATACTCCTCAGGGATTTTGAATGGTAAGGCGAAAAATATTAAACTCGCTTTATTTTCAGAACAGTTGAGTTCATAGTCGATCTTGTTCATGAATGCTGTTTAAGAACTATTGAAAACGATAAATTGACATACAGCAATCACATACTCCTCAGGGATTTTGAATGGTAAGGCGAAAAATATTAAACTCGCTTTATTTTCAGAACAGATGAGTTCATAGTCGATCTTGTTCATGAATGCTGTTTAAGAACTATTGAAAACGATAAATTGACATACAGCAATCACATACTCCTCAGGGATTTTGAATGGTAAGGCGAAAAATATTAAACTCGCTTTATTTTCAGAACAGTTGAGTTCATAGTCGATCTTGTTCATG
Organism: Micraspis discolor; assembly: GCA_030674115.1. NCBI lineage: Eukaryota > Metazoa > Arthropoda > Insecta > Coleoptera > Coccinellidae > Micraspis > Micraspis discolor. The sequence continues at coordinate 150,768 of JARTUT010000436.1, forward strand.
AATGCTGTTTAAGAACTATTGAAAACGATAAATTGACATACAGCAATCACATACTCCTCAGGGATTTTTTTGAATGGTAAGGCGAAAAATATTAAACTCGCTTTATTTTCAGAACAGTTGAGTTCATAGTCGATCTTGTTCATGAATGCTGTTTAAGAACTATTGAAAACGATAAATTGACATACAGCAATCACATACTCCTCAGGGATTTTGAATGGTAAGGAAAAAAATATTAAACTCGCTTTATTTTCAGAACAGTTGAGTTCATAGTCGATCTTGTTCATGAATGCTGTTTAAGAACTATTGAAAACGATAAATTGACATACAGCAATCACATACTCCTCAGGGATTTTGAATGGTAAGGCGAAAAAAATATTAAACTCGCTTTATTTTCAGAACAGTTGAGTTCATAGTCGATCTTGTTCATGAATGCTGTTTAAGAACTATTGAAAACGATAAATTGACATACAGCAATCACATACTCCTCAGGGATTTTGAATGGTAAGGCGAAAAATATTAAACTCGCTTTATTTTCAGAACAGTTGAGTTCATAGTCGATCTTGTTCATGAATGCTGTTTAAGAACTATTGAAAACGATAAATTGACATACAGCAATCACATACTCCTCAGGGATTTTGAATGGTAAGGCGAAAAATATTAAACTCGCTTTATTTTCAGAACAGTTGAGTTCATAGTCGATCTTGTTCATGAATGCTGTTTAAGAACTATTGAAAACGATAAATTGACATACAGCAATCACATACTCCTCAGGGATTTTGAATGGTAAGGCGAAAAATATTAAACTCGCTTTATTTTCAGAACAGTTGAGTTCATAGTCGATCTTGTTCATGAATGCTGTTTAAGAACTATTGAAAACGATAAATTGACATACAGCAATCACATACTCCTCAGGGATTTTTGAATGGTAAGGCGAAAAATATTAAACTCGCTTTATTTTCAGAACAGTTGAGTTCATAGTCGATCTTGTTCATGAATGCTGTTTAAGAACTATTGAAAACGATAAATTGACATACAGCAATCACATACTCCTCAGGGATTTTGAATGGTAAGGCGAAAAATATTAAACTCGCTTTATTTTCAGAACAGTTGAGTTCATAGTCGATCTTGTTCATGAATGCTGTTTAAGAACTATTGAAAACGATAAATTGACATACAGCAATCACATACTCCTCAGGGATTTTGAATGGTAAGGCGAAAAATATTAAACTCGCTTTATTTTCAGAACAGTTGAGTTCATAGTCGATCTTGTTCATGAATGCTGTTTAAGAACTATTGAAAACGATAAATTGACATACAGCAATCACATACTCCTCAGGGATTTTGAATGGTAAGGCGAAAAATATTAAACTCGCTTTATTTTCAGAACAGTTGAGTTCATAGTCGATCTTGTTCATGAATGCTGTTTAAGAACTATTGAAAACGATAAATTGACATACAGCAATCACATACTCCTCAGGGATTTTGAATGGTAAGGCGAAAAATATTAAACTCGCTTTATTTTCAGAACAGTTGAGTTCATAGTCGATCTTGTTCATGAATGCTGTTTAAGAACTATTGAAAACGATAAATTGACATACAGCAATCACATACTCCTCAGGGATTTTGAATGGTAAGGCGAAAAATATTAAACTCGCTTTATTTTCAGAACAGTTGAGTTCATAGTCGATCTTGTTCATGAATGCTGTTTAAGAACTATTGAAAACGATAAATTGACATACAGCAATCACATACTCCTCAGGGATTTTGAATGGTAAGGCGAAAAATATTAAACTCGCTTTATTTTCAGAACAATTGAGTTCATAGTCGATCTTGTTCATGAATGCTGTTTAAGAACTATTGAAAACGATAAATTGACATACAGCAATCACATACTCCTCAGGATTTTTTGAATGGTAAGGCGAAAAATATTAAACTCGCTTTATTTTCAGAACAGTTGAGTTCATAGTCGATCTTGTTCATGAATGCTGTTTAAGAACTATTGAAAACGATAAATTGACATACAGCAATCACATACTCCTCAGGGATTTTTTGAATGGTAAGGCGAAAAATATTAAACTCGCTTTATTTTCAGAACAGTTGAGTTCATAGTCGATCTTGTTCATGAATGCTGTTTAAGAACTATTGAAAACGATAAATTGACATACAGCAATCACATACTCCTCAGGGATTTTTGAATGGTAAGGCGAAAAATATTAAACTCGCTTTATTTTCAGAACAGTTGAGTTCATAGTCGATCTTGTTCATGAATGCTGTTTAAGAACTATTGAAAACGATAAATTGACATACAGCAATCACATACTCCTCAGGGATTTTGAATGGTAAGGCGAAAAATATTAAACTCGCTTTATTTTCAGAACAGTTGAGTTCATAGTCGATCTTGTTCATGAATGCTGTTTAAGAACTATTGAAAACGATAAATTGACATACAGCAATCACATACTCCTCAGGGATTTTGAATGGTAAGGCGAAAAATATTAAACTCGCTTTATTTTCAGAACAGTTGAGTTCATAGTCGATCTTGTTCATGAATGCTGTTTAAGAACTATTGAAAACGATAAATTGACATACAGCAATCACATACTCCTCAGGGATTTTGAATGGTAAGGCGAAAAATATTAAACTCGCTTTATTTTCAGAACAGTTGAGTTCATAGTCGATCTTGTTCATGAATGCTGTTTAAGAACTATTGAAAACGATAAATTGACATACAGCAATCACATACTCCTCAGGGATTTTGAATGGTAAGGCGAAAAATATTAAACTCGCTTTATTTTCAGAACAGTTGAGTTCATAGTCGATCTTGTTCATGAATGCTGTTTAGGAACTATTGAAAACGATAAATTGACATACAGCAATCACATACTCCTCTGGGATTTTGAATGGTAAGGCGAAAAATATTAAACTCGCTTTATTTTCAGAACAGTTGGTTTCATAGGTGCTCTTGTTCATGAATGCTGTTTATGAACTATTGAAAACGATAAATTGACATACAGCAATCACATACTCCTCAGGGATTTTGAATGGTAAGGCGAAAAATATTAAACTCGCTTTATTTTCAGAACAGTTGAGTTCATAGTCGATCTTGTTCATGAATGCTGTTTAAGAACTATTGAAAACGATAAATTGACATACAGCAATCACATACTCCTCAGGGATTTTGAATGGTAAGGCGAAAAATATTAAACTCGCTTTATTTTCAGAACAGTTGAGTTCATAGTCGATCTTGTTCATGAATGCTGTTTAAGAACTATTGAAAACGATAAATTGACATACAGCAATCACATACTCCTCAGGATTTTTAAATGGTAAGGCGAAAAATATTAAACTCGCTTTATTTTCAGAACAGTTGAGTTCATAGTCGATCTTGTTCATGAATGCTGTTTAAGAACTATTGAAAACGATAAATTGACATACAGCAATCACATACTCCTCAGGGATTTTGAATGGTAAGGCGAAAAATATTAAACTCGCTTTATTTTCAGAACAGTTGAGTTCATAGTCGATCTTGTTCATGAATGCTGTTTAAGAACTATTGAAAACGATAAATTGACATACAGCAATCACATACTCCTCAGGGATTTTGAATGGTAAGGCGAAAAATATTAAACTCGCTTTATTTTCAGAACAGTTGAGTTCATAGTCGATCTTGTTCATGAATGCTGTTTAAGAACTATTGAAAACGATAAATTGACATACAGCAATCACATACTCCTCAGGGATTTTGAATGGTAAGGCGAAAAATATTAAACTCGCTTTATTTTCAGAACAGTTGAGTTCATAGTCGATCTTGTTCATGAATGCTGTTTAAGAACTATTGAAAACGATAAATTGACATACAGCAATCACATACTCCTCAGGGATTTTGAATGGTAAGGCGAAAAATATTAAACTCGCTTTATTTTCAGAACAGTTGAGTTCATAGTCGATCTTGTTCATGAATGCTGTTTAAGAACTATTGAAAACGATAAATTGACATACGGCAATCACCTACTCCTCAGGGATTTTGAATGGTAAGGCGAAAAATATTAAACTCGCTTTATTTTCAGAACAGTTGAGTTCATAGTCGATCTTGTTCATGAATGCTGTTTAAGAACTATTGAAAACGATAAATTGACATACAGCAATCACATACTCCTCAGGATTTTTGAATGGTAAGGCGAAAAATATTAAACTCGCTTTATTTTCAGAACAGTTGAGTTCATAGTCGATCTTGTTCATGAATGCTGTTTAAGAACTATTGAAAACGATAAATTGACATACAGCAATCACATACTCCTCAGGGATTTTGAATGGTAAGGCGAAAAAAATAAACTCGCTTTATTTTCAGAACAGTTGAGTTCATAGTCGATCTTGTTCATGAATGCTGTTTAAGAACTATTGAAAACGATAAATTGACATACAGCAATCACATACTCCTCAGGGATTTTGAATTGTAAGGCGAAAAATATTAAACTCGCTTTATTTTCAGAACAGTTGAGTTCATAGTCGATCTTGTTCATGAATGCTGTTTAAGAACTATTGAAAACGATAAATTGACATACAGCAATCACATACTCCTCAGGGATTTTGAATGGTAAGGCGAAAAATATTAAACTCGCTTTATTTTCAGAACAGTTGAGTTCATAGTCGATCTTGTTCATGAATGCTGTTTAAGAACTATTGAAAACGATAAATTGACATACAGCAATCACATACTCCTCAGGGATTTTGAATGGTAAGGCGAAAAAAATTAAACTCGCTTTATTTTCAGAACAGTTGAGTTCATAGTCGATCTTGTTCATGAATGCTGTTTAAGAACTATTGAAAACGATAAATTGACATACAGCAATCACATACTCCTCAGGGATTTTGAATGGTAAGGCGAAAAATATTAAACTCGCTTTATTTTCAGAACAGTTGAGTTCATAGTCGATCTTGTTCATGAATGCTGTTTAAGAACTATTGAAAACGATAAATTGACATACAGCAATCACATACTACTCAGGGATTTTGAATGGTAAGGCGAAAAATATTAAACTCGCTTTATTTTCAGAACAGTTGAGTTCATAGTCGATCTTGTTCATGAATGCTGTTTAAGAACTATTGAAAACGATAAATTGACATACAGCAATCACATACTCCTCAGGGATTTTGAATGGTAAGGCGAAAAATATTAAACTCGCTTTTTTTTTCAGAACAGTTGAGTTCATAGTCGATCTTGTTCATGAATGCTGTTTAAGAACTATTGAAAACGATAAATTGACATACAGCAATCACATACTCCTCAGGGATTTTGAATGGTAAGGCGAAAAATATTAAACTCGCTTTTTATTTTCAGAACAGTTGAGTTCATAGTCGATCTTGTTCATGAATGCTGTTTAAGAACTATTGAAAACGATAAATTGACATACAGCAATCACATACTCCTCAGGGATTTTGAATGGTAAGGCGAAAAATATTAAACTCGCTTTATTTTCAGAACAGTTGAGTTCATAGTCGATCTTGTTCATGAATGCTGTTTAAGAACTATTGAAAACGATAAATTGACATACAGCAATCACATACTCCTCAGGGATTTTTGAATGGTAAGGCGAAAAATATTAAACTCGCTTTATTTTCAGAACAGTTGAGTTCATAGTCGATCTTGTTCATGAATGCTGTTTAAGAACTATTGAAAACGATAAATTGACATACAGCAATCACATACTCCTCAGGGATTTTGAATGGTAAGGCGAAAAATATTAAACTCGCTTTATTTTCAGAACAGTTGAGTTCATAGTCGATCTTGTTCATGAATGCTGTTTAAGAACTATTGAAAACGATAAATTGACATACAGCAATCACATACTCCTCAGGGATTTTGAATGGTAAGGCGAAAAATATTAAACTCGCTTTATTTTCAGAACAGTTGAGTTCATAGTCGATCTTGTTCATGAATGCTGTTTAAGAACTATTGAAAACGATAAATTGACATACAGCAATCACATACTCCTCAGGGATTTTGAATGGTAAGGCGAAAAATATTAAACTCGCTTTATTTTCAGAACAGTTGAGTTCATAGTCGATCTTGTTCATGAATGCTGTTTAAGAACTATTGAAAACGATAAATTGACATACAGCAATCACATACTCCTCAGGGATTTTGAATGGTAAGGCGAAAAATATTAAACTCGCTTTATTTTCAGAACAGTTGAGTTCATAGTCGATCTTGTTCATGAATGCTGTTTAAGAACTATTGAAAACGATAAATTGACATACAGCAATCACATACTCCTCAGGGATTTTGAATGGTAAGGCGAAAAATATTAAACTCGCTTTATTTTCAGAACAGTTGAGTTCATAGTCGATCTTGTTCATGAATGCTGTTTAAGAACTATTGAAAACGATAAATTGACATACAGCAATCACATACTCCTCAGGGATTTTGAATGGTAAGGCGAAAAATATTAAACTCGCTTTATTTTCAGAACAGTTGAGTTCATAGTCGATCTTGTTCATGAATGCTGTTTAAGAACTATTGAAAACGATAAATTGACATACAGCAATCACATACTCCTCAGGGATTTTGAATGGTAAGGCGAAAAATATTAAACTCGCTTTATTTTCAGAACAGTTGAGTTCATAGTCGATCTTGTTCATGAATGCTGTTTAAGAACTATTGAAAACGATAAATTGACATACAGCAATCACATACTCCTCAGGGATTTTGAATGGTAAGGCGAAAAATATTAAACTCGCTTTATTTTCAGAACAGTTGAGTTCATAGTCGATCTTGTTCATGAATGCTGTTTAAGAACTATTGAAAACGATAAATTGACATATAGCAATCACATACTCCTCAGGGATTTTGAATGGTAAGGCGAAAAATATTAAACTCGCTTTATTTTCAGAACAGTTGAGTTCATAGTCGATCTTGTTCATGAATGCTGTTTAAGAACTATTGAAAACGATAAATTGACATACAGCAATCACATACTCCTCAGGGATTTTGAATGGTAAGGCGAAAAATATTAAACTCGCTTTATTTTCAGAACAGTTGAGTTCATAGTCGATCCTGGGAAAAACTCAAAAGCCATTTTATTTGTTTTGTGAAACGCATGCATTCAATTTACATTCTGGTACTAGTTAATCTTATTCGTCGATCTGAATCTGAATGGCTGTTCCTAATCAATGCATAAAGTTGAATTAATAATCGAGGACCAATTATTTTATAAGCGAGAACACATTACTGAAAAAATGTGGAAAGCACTGACGTGAGATCAGGAGCTTTTACGCGCTTGTTCTAAAGTCTTTTCTCAGACTTAAAAAGAGTGCGATTCAAAATCAGCCAGCACAATGAGTGTGAAAGAATCAATAAACATATATCTTAAATGGAAGTTGAGTGAACTTACAGTTCAGCAAATTCTTCGATCTGGCATTCTTTCCACATTTCTATACCATATATAAGTTGTTGTAGTTGAGTGTCATCAATTATAACCGAATTTCAGATTCATAATTGCTGAGCTATCGGACAGGTCTGGCCCAATAACTAACTTGACTTATATTTGGATAATAAACTAATTCTATTAATATGGAATCTCTATCTCATCTCTTTCGGAAGATAGAGAATATTCAGCCAAACATTTTCAAATTGGACCACCGTTTCTTCATCACGAGTCAAATCCAACCGATGGCGATCATTTTCAGCTCGATATTCAGAAATTACAGACATTTGGGAAAAAATAGTCCTCTTGTCGCAAAATTCATAATGACATTTCCATTCAAAATATGACAACTGCACACACCAGTATTTTAGACATGTTTGTCATAAAAATGAACCCACAGAATTAGTTTCATTTTCGGCTCAATATTCACTCATTATGACAACTTGTCATAAAATTAAAACCACCCTCATAGAGATTTATAGTTGATGTGATGTGAATTCATAGATAGAAATATAATCTGTGACTTCATTTTCAGAAAAACTCTTATATCTTCTGGAGATTGTACGCTATGATGATGAAATTTTAAAATATTTTAGGTACCTATACCCTGCATAAATGCCCTAAATTGTTGTGATCTGACGAATAACTTATGAGATATCGTGTATTGAAAAAAAACATTTTGGGAATTTTTAAAAATTTTCTCTCGTGACGATTTTCTTGAAATTTGGCACACTCCTTCCTTTTAACGCTATCTAGACATTCTCTAAGAATTTAGGATGAATATTGATAGTTATTAATGAACTATTCGATGGATTTGGCCCAATAACGAACTTGAATGATATTTAACACTGACCTATTCGGAAAAAATGAAAACTCTAGGTCCCTTCCTTCGGAAAACTATTCGATGGATTTGACCCGAATTCTTCATCAGGAAGTCAAACCCAACGATTGAGGCCATTTTCGGCTCGAGATATTTGGACACTAGACCTATTCTGTATATATTTATATTTTCCTTAAAATGATAGGGCGAAATGGCCTATTTGGTAGTCTCTCAGGTGCATGTTTAGTATTGAGACAATGATTTTTGCGCACTTATTCCAAGTGGACCAGCATGCTATGGTTTAACCAAAACATGAGTTTCATAATAAACAAGGGATATGTTGTCTGTGACCAGCTGAGATTTCTTCCAGTGAACTGATTGAGGAATATTTGAATTGTATGTTGATAGGACATCTGGCAAATTAAATCAAATCGAATTTTGTATTTGGTTACGCTAGTAGTTAATTAGACTACAGAATATCGCTTCATCTTCAAAACCACTTTCTGAAATGTCTTACTTATTTTGAGGTCTTTAATCACAGACTAAAATATTGAAACTTTATTTTCAGCATTCGGTATTCTTTGGTACTGAACAAAATTGATTACAAAACATTTTAGGATGAAATTTTCTTTATCACAGAGTGTTCAAATTGCATTCAATTATGATCTTTTCCTTGAGTGCTTGTTCAATATTATTTATTAGTCCAGTGGAATATTACCCAGAAGTATGGTTTCTCAGAAGATAATTTGGGTGAGCTTTTTGCTTGAAAATGTCAAAATGTCCTGGCAAATGAATTTTACTTCTCTAGAAGTGCTTTCAGTGCCCAAGAAATATGAAGTTTTCAGTTTTTCTGGAGCACCAAAATTATGCATTATTCCTTATTAGTAAAAAATCTTGACACGCCAATGCTTTTTAATGCTTTAGATATTCTGATTGGGATTAGAGTGACAATACGTTAGTGCTTTTCGCATTTCAATGTAGTTGAAAATGTCACTTCGAATTGTTTATTGAAGTAGATTCATTTTTGACATTTTCATTACTACCTAATATTAATGTTTTTCCACCCTCCCGGGTTTGAATCTCACACTAGAACTGATTTGTTTTATTCAAAAACTCAGCTACGACGGTAAAATTCTGGGGCATACAAATTATCGGTAATCTCGATTTATGTACGAATTCTTGTTGATTTCGAAGGAATATCTGATAAGATATCGAGTATTGAAAAAATGTTTTTGGGAATGTTTTAAGAATTTTCTACCGTGTCGATTCCTTCGAAATTTGGCCAACCCTTTTATTTCAAAATCGTCCAAGGTACGAATTGATCGGATGAATATTTTAGGAATTATTGCGAAAATCAACTTTCAAATGCTAAACTATTCGATGGATTTGGCCCAATAACGAACTTGACCGAAATATTTGGACAATCAACCTATTTTGAAATTATGAAAACTCTAGGACTCCAGGTCATCTACTTCGGAAGATAGAGAGTAAACAGCCGGAGGGCCCGCGTCCGGACATACTCAAATGTTCTTCATCAGGAAGTCGAACCCAATCGATTGAGACATTTGGGTAAAACGATAGCTCGCTGTTCCCCTAGAAACAAGCGCGCAAAAATGAGGGCTGTGTTTCAAGGATTGCCATAACTTTCGAATTTTACAACTACCGGTTACCCACCGAGTGCCACTGATAAGGTAGTTATTGAACCCTGGTTTTGTGTATTTAAATATCTCCGTGAGCTTAGGGCCCAATTGAACGTTTCACAAACTTTCCAAATAATCAACAAATTTGCCGACGGAAATTCCGAAGAGTGCTAAAATTGATGGGTCATAAAAAATATGCACAAGAACATCTGGCTTAAAAATTCCCAATTGGGAACGGCAGTTTGGTCTAACGTTTTTGTGAAAATATTCGTTTGTTTACAATATTTTAAAAGAGCTTATCAATCTTCTTTTATTATGGTGTAATATCCATTTTAATCAGTGATATGATGTTGTGAAAAAGAGTACAGAAAATTTTGTGCAATAAATCATTCTAGTCTAGTTCGAATTTTCGTTTTATTTCACATCTATTCGAATTCCCACCATTTGAACCAGTAATGAATGAAGTTTATTTAAGAATATGGTTTTCCTCGTTTACCATTTTTCAGTTGGAATCTACAGATTTGCTCAAAGTATTTCTACCGTTTTCGCTCTCTGACGTTTACTGAGATGCATTGTTACTTAGTGTGGATGGAGCATATAAGTGAAAAATCTGAAAATGCTGCAAAGCAGTCTCAACGCGTTTGTTCTATAAGTGATACGATATAAACATGCATTTATGAACACAATTTAGCCCTTAAACAACTTCAGACTCATGAAGTGTCATCAATGGAAACATAAATTATTGAAAAATAAGCATTTGACCTACAATGCACAAAACACATTTTGATGAATACCATATAATTTCATCCAGAAATCGTTATGAAATCAAATGTAGCTGATAATCAGATTGTTTATAGAAATTTTCCTATTTTGGATTTCTTTTTTGTGATGAGACACGAAGGCTTATAGTAACAAGGAATGAGAATTCAAAATTTCCAATCTATTCGCTTTGGGTTCCATAAAATTATAATATATTTTCAGGATTGATGAAATTTAATTGTCCATAGAAACATCATAGATATCTGACGAATATCTTATAAAGAATCGGTTCTAATAAAAGATTTTTTTGGGAATTTTTAATAAATTTTCTAGAGTGGCGATTATCTCGAAATTTGGAAAACCATTTAATTTAACATCATTAAAACACCTTCTAAATTATAAATTGATCAGATGAATATTCTAGGCGAAAATCAAATTTTGAATGCTAATAACTAACGATGGATTTGGCCCAATAACGAACTTGACCGAGATATTTGAACGATCAACCTATTCTGAAAAATGAAAACTCTAGGTCATCTCCTTCGGAAGATAGAGAGTATACGATCGGAGGGCCGGCCAGCCTGACCTACTTAAATTTGACCAAGGTTTCTCCATCAAGAAGTCGAACCCAATGGATTGAAACCATTTTCGGCTCGATATTCGGAAATTACAGACATTTGGACAGAACGATAGCCCGCCTGTTCCACTAGTAACAAGCGCGCAAAAACAAAAAATTTTCTGGCCTTCATAACCATAAAGTCAAATCAATGGTGACTGAAGAAATACTGAATATTAATTCAAAACGATCATATTATCTTTGCTCACATAAAAAAATCAAATACCGTACCGGCTTATATTGACCCTACTTCAAGAATTCGGAAAGGCTTAGTGCTTAGCGGATTACTAAGCACTAAGATTTTCGCGAGAGTGCTCCGAAAAACAAGCACTAAGCACTAGCCTTTGAAAAGTGCTCGCGAGCACAGTGCTCGGAAGCACTAAAGTGCTTAGAGTGCTTTCACGAGCACTAAGCACAATGCTTTGGCACAGCTCTGGATCTAGTTCATGAGCTCTGTGGAAGACCTATTGGAAACAGTAAGTGGACATACGGCAATATCCTTCTCCTCAGAGATTCCGAATGGTAAAGCGCAAAATATTAATTTTGCTATTTCTCTTGAGCAGTAGATTTCATAGTTGATTTTGTTCATTAGTTTTGTATTACCTATTGAAAACGATAAATTGACATATGGCAATCACCTACTCCTCAGGGATTCTGAATGGAAAGGCGAAAAATATCAAACTCGCTTTATTTTCAGAACAGTTGATCTCATAGTCGATCTGGTTCATGAGTTCTGTGGAAGACCAATTGATAACGGTAAATTGACATACGGCAATAACCTACTCCTCAGGTATTTCGAATGGTGAAGCGCAAAATATTTATTTTGCTATTTCTCTAGTGCAGTAGATTTCATAGTTGATCATGTTCCTAAGTTCTGTATTACCTATTGAAAACGATAAATTGACATACGGCAATCACCTACTCCTCAGGGATTCTGAATGGTAAGGCGAAAAATATTGAACTCGCTTTATATTCAGAACAGTTGATTTCATAGGCGATCTAGTTCATGAGTTCTTTGGAAGACCAATTGAAAACAGTGAATTGACATACGGCAATAACATACTCCTCAGGTATTTCGAATGGTGAAGCGCAAACTATTTATTTTGCTATTTCTCAAGAGCAGTAGATTTCATAGTTGATCTTGTTTATAAGGTCTTTATTACCTATTGAAAACGATAAACTGAAATACGGCAATCAGCTAATCCTAAGGGATTTCGAATGGTAAAGCGCAAAATATTAATTTTGCTATTTCTCTTGAGCAGTAGATTACATAGTCGATCTTGTTCATTAGTTCTGTATTACCTATTGAAAACGATAAATTGACATACGGCAATCATCTACTCCTCAGGGATTTTGAATGGTATGGCGAAAAATATTAAACTCGATTTATTTTTAGAACAGTTGATTCCATAGTCGATCTAGTCCATGAGTTCTGTGGAAGACCATTTGAAAACAATAAATTGACATACGGCAATAACCTACTCCTTAGGTATTTCGAATGGTGAAGCGCAAAATATTTATTTTGCTATTTCTCTAGTGCAGTAGATTTCATAGTCGATCTTGTTCATGAGTTCTGTAAGACCTATTGAAAACGATTAATTGACATAAGGCATTCACCTACTTCTCAGTGATTTCGAATGGTAAGGCGAAAAACATCAAACTCGCTTTATTTTCAGATCAGTTGATTTCATAGGTGATCTAGTTCATGAGTTCTATGGAAGACCTATTGAAAACAGTAAATGGACATACGGCAATAACATACTCCTCAGGTATTTCGAATGGTGAAGCGCGAAATATTTTTTTGCTATTTCTCTAGTGCAACAGATTTCATAGTCGATCTTGTTTATGAGTTCTGTAAGACCTATTGAAAACGAGTAATTGACATACGGCATTCACCTACCTGTCAGTGATTTCGAATGTTAAGGCGAAAAAAATCAAACTGGCTTCCTTTTCAGTACAGTTGATTCCATAGGCGATCTAGTTCATGAGTTCTATGGAAGACCTATTGAAAACAGTAAATGGACATACGGCAATAACCTACCCCTCGGAGATTTCGAATGGTAAAGCGCAAAATATTAATTTTGCTATTTCTCTTGAGCAGTAGATTTCATAATTGATTTTGTTCATTAGTTCTATATTACCTTTTGAAAACGATAAATTGACATACGGCACTCAGCTTTTCCTCAGGGATTTCGAATAGTAAGGCAAAAAATATTAATCTTGCTATATCTCTGAAAGATGGATTTTATGGTCGATCTTGTTTATGAATTCTGTAAGACCTTTTGAAAACGATTAATTGACATACGGCATTCACCTACTTCTCAGTGATTTCGAATGGTATGGCGAAAAAAATCAAACTCGCTTTATTTTCAGAACAGTTGATTTTATAGTCGATCTAGTTCATGAGTTCTGTGGAAGACCAATTGAAAACGGTAAATTGACATACGGCAATAACCTACTCCTCAGATATTTCGAATGGTGAAGCGCAAAATATTTATTTTGCTATTCCTCAAGAACAGTAGATTTCATAGTAGATCTTGTTCATTAATTCTGTATTACCTATTGAAAACGATAAATTGACATACGGCAATCAGCTTATCCTCGGAGATTTCGAATGGTAAAGCGCAAAATATTAATTTTGCTATTTCTCTTGAGCAGTAGATTTCATAGACGATCTTGTACATTAGTTCTGTATTACCTATTGAAAACGATAAATTGACATATGGCAATCACCTAGTCCTCAGGGATTTTGAATGGTGAGGCGGAAAATATTAAACTCACTTTATTTTCAGAACAGTTGTTTTCATAGACAATCTAGTTCATCATTTCTGTGGAAGACCAATTGAAAACAGTAAATTGACATACGGCAATAACCTATTCCTCAGGTATTTCGTATGGTGAAGAGCAAAATATTTATTTTGCTATTCCTCAAGAACAGTAGATTTCATAGTTGGTCTTGTTCATTAATTCTGTATAACCTATTGAAAACGATAAATTGACATACGGCAATAACCCACTCCTCAGTTATTTCGAATGATGAAGCGCAAAATATTTATTTTGCTATTTCTCTAGTGCTGTAGATTTCATAGTTGATCATGTTCATAAGTTCTGTATTACCTATTGAAAACGATAAATTAACATACGGCAATCAGCTTATTCTCGGAGATTTCGAATGGTAAAGCGCAAAATATTAATTCTGCTATTTCTCTTGTGCAGTAGATTTCATAGTCGATCTTGTTCATTAGTTCAGTATTGCCTATTGAAAACGATAAATTGACATATGGCAATCACCTACTCCTCAGGGATTCTGAATGGAAAGGCGAAAAATATTAAACTCGCTTTATTTTCAGAACAGTTGATTTCATAGGCGATCTAGTTCATGAGTTCTGTGGAAGACCAATTGAAAACAGTAATTCGACAAACGGCAATAACCTACTTCTCAAGGATTTCGAATGGTGAAGCGCAAAAAATTCATTTTGTTATTTCTCTAGAGCAGTAGATTTCATAGTTGATCTTGATCATTAGTTCTGTATTACCTATTGAAAACGATTAATTGACATACGGCAATAACCTACTCCTCGGAGATTTCGAATGGTAAAGCGCAAAATATTAATTTTGCTATTTATCTTGAGCATTAGATTTCATAGCTGATTTTGTTCATTAGTTCTATATTACCTTTTGAAAACGATAAATTGACATACGGCACTCAGCTTTTCCTCAGGGATTTCGAATAGTAAGGCAAAAAATATTAGTCTTGCTATATCTCTGAACAGTGGAATTTATAGTCGATCTTGTTTATGAGTTATGTAAGACCTTTTGAAAACGATTAATTGACATACGGCATTCACCTACTTCTCAGTGATTTCGAATGGTAAGGCGAAAAAAATCAAACTCGCTTTATTTTCAGAACAGTTGATTTCATAGTCGATCTACTTCATGAGTTCTGTGGAAGACCAATTGAAAACAGTAATTTGACAAACGGCAATAACCTTTTCCTCAAGGATTTCGAATGGTGAAGCGCGAAAAATTTATTTTGCTATTTCTCTACAGCTGTATATTTCATAGTTTATCTTGTTCATTAGTTCTGTATTACCTATTGAAAACGATTAATTGACATACGGCATTCAATTCTTCTCAGGTATTTCGAATGGTAATGCGAAAAATATTAAGCTCACTTTATTTTCAGAACAGTTGAGTTCATAGGCGATATGGTTTATGAGTGTTGTAGAAGAACTATTGAAAACGATGAATTGACATACAGCAATCACATACTCCTCAGGGATTTCGAATGGTAAGGCGAAAATTATTAAACTCGCTTTATTCTCAGAACAGTTGATTTCATAGGCGATCTAGTTCATGAGTTCTGTGGAAGACCAATTGAAAACAGTAAATTGACATAAAGCAATAACCTATTCCTCAGGAATTTCGAATGGTAAGGCGAAAAATATTAAACTCGCTTTATTTTCAGATCAGTTGATTTCATGGCCGATCTTGTTCATGAGTTCTTTGGAAGACCTATTGAATACAGTAAATGGACATACGGCAATAACCTACTCCTCCGGGATCTCGAATATAAGGCGCAAAATATTAATTTTGCTATTTCTCTTGAGCTGTAGATTTCATAGTCGATTCTTTTCATTAGTTCTGTATTACCTATTGAAAATGATGAATTGACGTACGGTAATCACCTACTCCTCAGGGATTTTGAATGGTAAGGCGTAAAATATTAAACTCACTTTATTTTCAGAACAGTTGATTTCATAGGCGATCAAGTTCATGAGTTCTATGGAAGACCTATTGAAAACAGTAAATGGACATACGGCAATAACCTACTCCTCGGAGATCTCGAATGGTAAAGCGCAAAATATTAATTTTGCCATTTCTCTTGAGCAGTAGATTTCATAGTCGATCTTGTTCAATAGTTCTGTTTTACCTATTGAAAACGATAAATTGACATATGGCAATCACCTACTTCTCAGGGATTCTGAATGGAAAGGGCGAAAAATATTAAACTCGCTTTATTTTCAGAACAGTTGATTTCATAGTCGATCTAGTTCATGAGTTCTGTGGAAGAACAATTGAAAACGGTAAATTGACATACGGCAATAACCTACTCCACAGGTATTTCGAATGGTGAAGCGAAAAATATTTATTCTGCTATTTCTCTAGTGCAGTAGATTTCATAGTTGATCTTGATCATAAGTTCTGCATTACCTATTGTTAGGGATTGAAATTAATAACCTTTTATGACCACCTGTACATATGTAATTGTTAAATTGTGCGAATATGTGTCTTGATAACGCATGCTTATATTGAAACAATCTCGCCATATGGGCTGACTGAGATTAACATTGTCACAATTATTATTACACGATCGTATTGAAAAAGAAACCTTGTAACATCCTGCTAATAAATAATATAAGTTCAATTTGATAGTTTTGCTATACTTCGCTAAAACTAAATACAGTTCACTGCTCTTGCTACCTATTGGACAAATAAGTCCGTTGCTAACAATTTTTAGTGGTCCAATCGTGCCTGTTGTTGAAGTTTGCTGTGGATTTGCGGAGTTTTTCTTAAGGAGTACAAGACAATAGTTTGGTGAATCGACCTGTGAGGTGATCAACTCTACGTGCTCAGCTAGTTCAATAAGGTTGGTGACAATATTAGTTCATCTACTCGTTTATCAAGTTGGAAAATTCCCATAATTGAAAGCCATGTTCGTCAACCATTTTGAGTGAGTTCCCGTAGAAAAGGTGGATGCGCTGAAGTGACTTGTAACTTCTTACTTTCTTTGATCGACCCATCCGCCAATAACCGAAGTAATCATCGAATACAAGGTAACCAACATACCATACTTTCATCTGTGATTCTGTGTTGACATTCGTGAAAGATAATAACACAGTGAATTGAAAATAAATAAACATTGCGAAATTTTCTCACTGCTTCACATTATTTTATGTTTTCCTCCTGATTTTTTCTGAAAATTGTTGATTTGTTCTCATTTTCTAAACGATTCGTTCAAGATACCTATCAATGTTTATATGGATTATTTACGTTCGAGATTAAACATATGATAGTATTTATCTGCTAAATTCGATTGGAATTTCACATTTAATCTTCGATTTGTTATTAATACTTGCTAAAATATAATTGCTCCTTGTTGTTTGCTGAAGACTTTACAACTTCTCTATATTCACTAGCTTTGTTGAGTTTACTCAACTAGTTTTCTATTCCTCAAATTATTGATGGAAATGCTTTAGTTTGTTTTTGATTGGAAAACTTCATATTTTGTTTATTTACTTGCTAACAATAACACTATTGTGAAATGTTTCCTGAGATTACCTCTAATATTGCTTTGCTGAATATAAATATGATTGCTTCAATTTGTATTTACTTGCTGTTTGCATGGAAGTTCACAATTTTCGGATATTTTCTTGCTATAAATTATTCGATTGTGATATTTCTAGTTTGCTTTTACTTTGCTTTATTGAGATTGCTTTCACTTCAGTTCAAGACATTATTTATTGTCTGTTTAATCAATATTTGCTTGCTGTTCACTTGAAGTTGTCAATTTTCTTATGTTAAGCTTAAGAATTCACAACTTTCACATATTTAATCAATATAAATTATAAGGTTGTTGTTGCTATTCTGAGGCTGAATATTCTGGTGCTGCTTTCGCCTGTCGATAATTGATTTTGCCCGATTTAAACTTTGTTCATTGCCATCACTTTATTACAAAAACGAAATGAGTGACTCATTACTTGAACAACAAGCATTAGCTGGTAGAATAGCGAGATCTTACACAAATTTCAAAAAAGATGGTGCTTCAAAAATGACCCTAAGTAACTGTAAAACTCGTATGGATAACTTAGATAAAATTTGGTCTAAATATGAAAGTAATCATTCGAAGATCTTGCATGAAATTGATGATGAAATTAAAAATTCCAATTATTTCCAACAGAACGAATTCGATGTTGTTGAGGAGGTATATTTAGATAGACGCTCTGAATTTCAATCATTTTTTGATAACTTTCAAAATTCGAATACATCTGTAATAAAGGCTGAAAATGTCAGACAGGATGATTCAGAAAAGTTGCCACCTATTTCCTTGCCTAAATTCAAGGGCACTTTTCATGAATGGGAGACATTTCGTGATCTTTTTACTACCTTGGTTGTTAATAAATCAGATGTTTCTAATGTTACAAAGCTACATCACTTGAAGTTGAGTTTGGAGGGTGATGCTGCTCAACTCATCAGTAATTTCGCAGTCACTGATGACAATTTTATAATTGCTTGGAAAAAATTGTTGGATCGGTATGAGAATAAACGTCGTCTTGTTACAGCTCATTTGTCTGCTATTTTTGCTATGAAATCAATGAAAAAGGAAACGTGTTTCGAGATAAAGAAGATAATTTCTGGTATTGGCACACCACTGGCGGCACTTGAGGTACTTAAACGTCCTGTCACTACTTGGGATGATATTTTGGTATACTATGTTGTTTCACTTTTGGATTCAGAAACGCGAAAACAATGGGAAAAATATATTGGCAATTCATCCAGCCCATTGGATCCTCCCGCTTTTTCTACATTAATGACATTCTTGGAGAATCAGGTTATTGTTTTGGAGGCCTTGGAAGATAGCAGTAAAAATTTACATCTTACTAATAATTCCCTTTCTTCAAAAGGTTCCAGACCAATCATGTTCTCGAATACTAAGGTCCATCAGGTGGTGAATCAATCAGGCAAGTGTCTTCTTTGCAATGAAAACCACTTTTTTCTGTACTGTGATTCTTATAAAAGGAAAAGTCCTAAGCATCGGAAAGAATTAATTCTTGATCATAAACGTTGTTTAAACTGCCTTGGTCGCCATAATATCCGGAATTGCTCCTCTAAAAAACGTTGCCAAATTTGCCATTTCAAGCATCACTCTACTCTTCATTTTGATACTGATGCAAGGAAAACTATTCCTACAATTTTACCGGTTGAAAACAAACCAGAACACCTCGATTCCGCACCTTCGTCTTCAGGATCAGTCAATTGCTCTATGGCCGAAAACATAACGGTTGCTCAATGTAGAGTTCCTAATAACGTCTTACTTTCTACGGCTATGGTGAAAGTCTGTTCTGATTATGAAAATTCCATTACTGTCCGAACTCTTATTGATCCAGGTTCTCAGTCTTCCTTTATTTCTGAAACTTTATTTCAAAGCCTTAACCTTAAATATCAATCAGTGAATTTGCCGATTTCTGGAGTTGGAGGAAGAAAACATTACACGTGCCGGAAGTTAGTCAATTTTGTCCTGAAACCCAGGTTCAGTTCGGAATTTTTTTGCACAGTGCAGGCCTTTGTTATTCCGAAAATCACTTCCTACGCTCCCAACGTCGATAATTGTGAATTTGGTTTTCCTCATTTGAAGAATCTTGAATTAGCTGACCCCTTTTATGCTGGAAGAGGTCAAATCGAAATACTCTTGGGTTCCTCAGTGCATGCTAAGATTATTGAAGGTGAAGTTGTCCGTGGTGGACCAAATGAGCCAATTGCTATTAAAACAGTTCTTGGATGGCTTGTTTCTGGAAATACACCAATGTCCTATTCCGAACAATCGCTATCTGTTTTGCAGGTCTCTGATGATCAAACAATGTTGAATGATCTCTTGTATAGATTTTTCGCACAGGAGGACTTCACCGACGATGAAAGACACCTATCTCCTGATCAAATTGCTACTGAGAAATATTTTGCTGATACTTTTTCTCGTGCTCCAGATGGTCGTTATATAGTGCAATTGCCATTCAGAATTGCTGATACATCTTGCTTGAGCTTTCCTGGTACTTTTGATATTGCTAAAAATGCTTTGGAACGAATTGAGAAAAAATTCGAGAAGAATCCCGAATTTGGTCGTCTTTATCGTGAATTCATGCGAGACTACATCGATTCAAATCATATGAAAATGGTGAGTGACGACGATCTTGCTAATGTTCGTTATTTGCTGCCTCACCATGGAGTCCTGAAACAAACAGGTTCGATTGCTAAGCTGCGAACGGTGTTCAATGGCTCTGCTAAAGCCTTGAATAACTTTTCAATAAATGACCACCTGCATTGTGGTTCTAATCTATTGCCTGATTTAACCTCTTTGATCCTGCGTTGGAGAAAATACAGATTTGTTTTTGTTACCGATATTCGACAAATGTTTCGTCAAATATTAGTCAATCCAACCGATCAACGTTTTCAATGCATTCTTTGGAGGTTCAGCTCTGATGAACCGATTAGAGTGTGGAAGCTCCAAACTGTGACATATGGAATGGTGTCTAGCCCTTTCTTAGCTATTAGGGTAACTAGACAGCTTGCCAATGATGAACAACATCTATTCCCATTGGGTGCTATCTATCTGCAAGAGGAGACTTATATGGATGACACCCTTTCAGGGGGTTATACTCTTGAGGACGCCTTGCTCAAACAAAGTCAACTTATCAAGATCTGTAGCTCTGGTTGTTTTACTTTACATAAATGGTTAGCTAACAACGATAATTTGTTACATAATATCTCTGACAAAGACTGTGCTATATCTAAATCTTTCAACTTTACTGATAATAGTGTATTCAGTATTCTCGGTCTTGGTTGGAATCCGGAAGCAGACAATTTCATATTCAGAGTTGCTAACACTTCTGACTGCAATGAAATAACCCTTACTAAGAGAGTTATTCTCTCAAAAATAGCCAAGCTATTCGATCCTCTTGGATGGCTTTCACCTGTAATTATCACTGCAAAAATTTTCATGCAACAGCTTTGGATACACAAAATAGATTGGGATGACAGTCTCAGTTGTGATATGGCCAAACAATGGCTGTGTTGGTACCAAGATCTTTCCCTTCTTGATGGTCTCAAACTCAATCGCTGGTTGAACTACAATCCTGACACAAGTATCTGCGAAATACATGGATTTGCTGACGCTTCCAAATTTGCTTATGGAGCTGTGGTTTATCTTCGTGTTATCAGTGGAAGTGAGATCGTGGTAAATTTGCTGCAAGCTAAAACAAAGGTGTCACCTATAAAACCCTTGCTCACTATTCCAAGGTTAGAATTATGCGCAGCTACTTTGCTGGCTAAACTTGCTAAAAAAGTTTCTGATGCTCTGCGTTTAGAAAATTGTGGGGTACATCTGTGGTCCGATTCCACTGATGTTTTGTTTTGGTTAAGGGACCATCCCTCACGTTGGCCTACATTCATCGCAAACAGGTGTTCCAAAATTCATACTTTGGTTCCTGATGCTTCTTGGAGACATGTCAGAGGAATTGACAATCCAGCTGATTGTATTTCTCGAGGTCTGAAGCCAAGTGATTTGCAGTGCTATCAATTGTGGTGGCAGGGTCCTGCATGGTTATCGAATAAAGCAGAACCATATGATAAAACTACTCAAAATCTTCCCAATATTTCCAACTCATTGATGGTTACAAGTAGCTGCTTCACTTCAAATATATTGTCAAAGGCACATTCTATACCAACTTGGGATCTACTTGAAAGATTCTCAAATGTACAAAAACTCTTAAGAGTAACGGCATATATTTTAAGATTTCTTAGTAAGTTACTAATTAAAGAAGACGTATCATACAAAAGCAATTTGTGCTTGGTTCAAAAACGTTACTATTCCCGATACCGTTGAATTGAATACTCATGAGTTGAACCGATCCCGTTGGGTTTGGGTTTACTTAGTTCAACAATCTCAATATTCAAAGGAAATCAAATTGATGAGACAAAATTTGTCATTACCCAAAAATAGCAAAATTTTGAAATTAGACCCCTTTCTGCATGAGGATCTGATCAGAGTGGGTGGCCGACTACAGAACTCATTTCTTGAATTCGAAGAAATGCATCCACTAATTTTGCCTTATGAATAGCCATTTTCTGCTCTCTTGGTGAAATATTATCATTCGAAAACTTTACATGGTGGTGTTAAGCTAACACTTGCCACACTGCGAAGAGATTTTTGGATTGTTCGTGGACGTCAACTAGTGAAGAGCATAATACACAAATGTAGTTCTTGTTTACGATACAGAAAGAGCGCCATGTATCAAAAATTGGGGAATTTGCCAAATTTCAGGTCTCGACCTAGTCGTCCTTTTCTCAAGGCTGGGGTAGACTATGCTGGACCTTACAGCATCAGAGCTTCCTCTGGTCGCGGTCGAAAGACTTTTAAAGGGTATATTGCATTATTCATTTGCTTAAATACTCGCGCGGTACATCTGGAATTGGTTTCTGGTCACTCGTCCAAAGAATTTATCGCTGCGTTTAGAAGATTCACTTCAAGACGCGGATTTTGCTCCGATCTTTACAGTGATCGAGGAACAACTTTTGTTGGAGCCAATAAAGAGCTCTGCCAATTATTTAAAAAATCTTCAAATTTCATCAGTGATATTTCTGGGACTCTGGTCTCTGAAGGGACAAACTGGCATTTTAATCCACCTGCTGCCCCACATTTCGGAGGAATATGGAAGGCTGCTGTCAAGTCAGCCAAGCATCACTTAAAACGAGTCGTTGCCTCCCATACTTTAACATTTGAGGAATTTTATACCTTGCTAACGCAAGTAGAAGCCTGCTTGAACTCCAGACCTTTGATTCCTTTATACGATACTATTGATGATATTCAACCGTTAACTCCTGCTCACTTTCTGATAAATTCAGCTTCTTTCATTGTTCCTGAACCTTCTTGTTTGAATATTGAAGTTTCTCCTTCTGAGAGGTGAAAAATTATTCAGCAAATGCTCGCTCATTGGTGGAAACAGTGGTCGCGTGAATACCTTCAATCGCTTCAAATCAGAAATAAATGGCAATTAAATCAACCTTCTCTTCAGGTAAATGATCTGGTTTCAATAAGTACTGAACATACTCCTCCAGCCAAGTGGCCTTTGGCCAGAGTAACTGACGTCTTTTTCGGAAAGGATAATTTGGTTCGGGTCGTGAAATTGCGAACAGCCACAACCTCTTTAGAGAGGCCTGTTAATAAGTTAATTCTCTTATCGAAGGCACCCCAGAATGTGACGTCTCCTAATTAATTGTATATATCTTTTTTCTATGCGATTTAATAGTTATAGCATTTGCTTTGTGTAACTTAAGATTTCTTTCATTTAATTTCATACATCTCTGTCATGCTAAATATAGAGCAAAATATTGTTTGTTTTGAATTTTTTGAATGTGATACTTGTCATTTGATCAACATCAAATGAAGTGGATGGAATGTTAGGGATTGAAATTAATAACCTTTTATGACCACCTGTACATATGTAATTGTTAAATTGTGCGAATATGAGTCTTGATAACGCATGCTTATATTGAAACAACCTCGCCATATGGGCTGACTGAGATAAACATTGTCACAATTATTATTACACGATCGTATTGAGAAAGAAACCTTGTAACATCCTGCTAATAAATAATATAAGTTCAATTTGATAGTTTTGCTATACTTCGCTAAAACTAAATACAGTTCACTGCTCTTGCTACCTATTGGACAAATAAGTCCGTTGCTAACACCTATTGAAAACGATAAATTTACATACGGCAATCAGCTTATCCTCGGAGATTTCGAATGGTAAAGCGCAAAATATTAATTTTGCTATTTCTCTTGAGCAGTAGATTTCATAGTCGATCTTGTTCATTAGTTCTGTATTACCTATTGAAAACGATTTATTGACATACGGCATTCACCTACTCCTCAGGGATTTCGAATGGTAAGGCGAAAATTATCAAACTCGCTTTATTTTCGGAACAGTTGATTCCATAGCCGATGTAGTTCATGAGTTCTGTGGAAGACCAATTGAAAACAGTAAATTGACATACGGCAATCACCTATTCCTCAGGGATTTCGAATGGTGAGGCAAAAAATATTAAACTCGCTTTATTTTCAGAACAGTGGATTTCATAGGCGATCTAGTTCATGAGTTCTGTGGAAGACCTATAGAAAACAGTAAATGGACATACGGCAATAACCTACTCCTCAGGGATCTCGAATGGTAAAGCGCAAAATATTAATTTTGCTATTTCTCTTGAGCAGTAGATTTCATAGTCGATTCTTTTCATTAGTTCTGTATTACCTATTGAAAACGACGAATTGACGTACGAAAATCACCTACTCCTCAGGGATTTTGAATGGTAAGGCGAAAAATATTGAACTCGCTTTATTTTCAGAACAGTTGATTTCATAGGCGATCTAGTTCATGAGTTCTGTGGAAGACCAATTGAAAACAGTAAATTGACATACGGCAATAACCTACTCCTCAGGTATTTTGAATGGTGAAGCGCAAAATATTTATTTTGCTATTTCTCTAGAGCAGTAGATTTCATAGTTGATTTCGTTCATTAGTTCTATATTACCTATTGAAAACGATAAATTGACATACAGCACTCAGCTTTTCCTCAGGGATTTCGAATGGTAAGGCGAAAAATATTAATCTTGCTATATCTCTGAACAGTAGATTTTATAGACGATCTTGTTCATGAGTTCTGTGGAAGACAAATTGAAAACAGTGAATTGACAAACTGCAATAACCTACTCCTCTGGGATTTCGAATGGTGAAGCGGAAAATATTCATTTTGCTATTTCTCTAGAGCAGTAGATTTCTTAGTTGATCTTGTTCATTAGTTCTATATTACCTATTGAAAACGATAAATTGATATACGGCACTCAGCTACTCCTCAGGGATTTCGAATGGTAAGGCGAAAAATATCAATTTTGTTATTTCTCGTGAGCAGTAGATTTCATAGTCGATCTTTTTCATTAGTTCTGTATTACCTATTGAAAACGATAAATTGACATACGGCAATCACCTACTCCTCAGGGATTCTGAATGGTAAGGCGAAAAATATTGAACTCGCTTTATTTTCAGAACAGTTGATTTCATAGGCGATCTAGTTCATGAGTTCTTTGGAAGACCAATTGAAAACAGTAAATTGACATACGGCAATAACATACTCCTCAGGCATTTCGAATGGTGAAGCGCAAAATATTTATTTTGCTATTTCTCTAGAGCAGTAGATTTCATAGTTGATCTTGTTTATTAGGTCTTCATTACCTATTGAAAACGATAAACTGAAATACGGCAATCAGCTAATCCTAAGGGATTTCGAATGGTAAAGCGCAAAATATTAATCTTGCTATTTCTCTTGAGCAGTAGATTACATAGTCGATCTTGTTCATTAGTTCCGTATTACCTATTGAAAACGATAAATTGACATACGGCAATCATCTACTCCTCAGGAATTTTGAATGGTATGGCGAAAAATATTAAACTCGATTTATTTTTAGAACAGTTGATTTCATAGTCGATCTAGTTCATGAGTTCTGTGGAAGACCAATTGAACACGGTAAATTGACATACGGCAATAACCTACTCCTCAGGTATTTCGAATGGTGAAGCGCAAAATATTCATTTTGCTATTTCTCTAGTGCAGTAGATTTCATAGTCGATCTTGTTTATGAGTTCTGTAAGACCTATTGAAAACGATTAATTGACATACGGCATTCACCTACTTCTCAGTGATTTCGAATGGTAAGGCGAAAAAAATAAAACTCGCTTTATTTTCAGAACAGTTGATTTCATAGGCGATCTTGTTCATGAGTTCTATGGAAGACCTATTGAAAACTGTAAATGGACATACGTCAATAACCTACTCCTCAGGTAATTCGAATGGTGAAGCGCAAAATATTTATTTTGCAATTTCTCTAGTGCTACGGATTTCATAGTCGATCTTGTTTATGAGTTCTGTAAGACCTATTGAAAACGATTAATTGACATACGGCATTCACCTACTTCTCAGTGATTTCGAATGGTAAGGCGAAAATTATTAAACTCGCTTTATTCTCAGAACAGTTGATTTCATAGGCGATCTAGTTCATGAGTTCTTTGGAAGACCTATTGAAAGCAGTAAATGGACATATGGCAAAAACCTACTCCTCCGGGATCTCGAATACAATGCGTAAAATATTAATTTTGCTATTTCTCTTGAGCAGTAGATTTCATAGTCGATTCTTTTCATAAGTTCTGTATTACCTATTGAAAATGATGAATTGACGTACGGTAATCACCTACTCTTCAGTGATTTTGAATGGTAAGGCGTAAAATATTAAACTCACTTTATTTTCAGAACAGTTTATTTCTCAGGCGATTTAGTTCTTGAGTTCTATGGAAGACCTATTGAAAACAGTAAATGGACATACAGCAATAACCTACTCTTCGGGGATCTCGAATGGTAAAGCGCAAAATATTAATTTTGCCATTTCTCTTGAGCAGTAGATTTCATAGTCGATCTTGTTCAATAGTTCTGTATTACCTATTGAAAACGATAAATTGACATATGGCAATCACCTACACCTCAGGGATTCTGAATGGAATGGGCGAAAAATATTAAACTCGCTTTATTTTCAGAACAGTTGATTTCATAGTCGATCTAGTTCATGAGTTCTGTGGAAGAACAATTGAAAACGGTAAATTTACATACGGCAATAATCTACTCAACAGGTATTTCGAATGGTGAAGCGCAAAATATTTATTTTGCTATTTCTCTAGTGCAGTAGATTTCATAGTTGATCTTGTTCATTAATACTGTATTACCTATTGAAAACGATAAATTAACATACGGCATACACCTACTTCTCAGTGATTTCGAATGGTGAGGCGAAAGAAATCAAACTCGCTTTATTTTCAGAACAGTTGATTTCATTAGCGATCTTGTTCATGAGTTCTATGGAATACCTATTGAAAACTGAAAATGCACATACGGCAATAACCTACTCTTCGGGGATCTCGAATGGCAAAGCGAAAAATATTAATTTTGCCATTTTTCTTGAGCAGTAGATTTCATAGTCGATCTTGTTCAATAGTTATGTATTACCTATTGAAAACGATAAATTGACATATGACAATCACCTACTCCTCAGGGATTCTGAATGGAAAGGGCGAAAAATATTAAACTCGCTTCATTTTCAGAACAGTTGATTTCATAGTCGATCTAGTTCATGAGTTCTGTGGAAGACCAATTGATAACAGTAAATTGACATACGGCAATAACCTATTCCTCAGGGATTTCGAATGGGTAGGCGAAAAATATTAAACTCGCTTTATTTTCAGAACAGTTGATTTCATAGGCGATCTAGTTCATGAGTTCTTTGGAAGACCTATTGAAAACAGTAAATGAACATACGGCAATAACCTACTCCTCCGGGATCTCGAATATAAAGCGCAAAATATTAATTTTGCTATTTCTCTTGAGCAGTAGATTTCATAGTCGATTCTTTTCATTAGTTCTGTATTACCTATTGAAAATGATGAATTGACGTACGGTTATCACCTACTCTTCAGGGATTTTGAATGGTAAGGCGTAAAATATTAAACTCACTTAATTTTCAGAACAGTTGATTTCATAGGCGATCTAGTTCATGAGTTCTATGGAAGACCTATTGAAAACAGTAAATGGACATACGGCAATAACCTACTCCTCGGGGATCTCGAATTGTAAAGCGCAAAATATTAATTTTGCCATTTCTCTTGAGCAGTAGATTTCATAGTCGATCTTGTTCAATAGTTCTGTATTACCAATTGAAAACGATAAATTGACATATGGCAATCACCTACTCCTCAGGGATTCTGAATGGAAAGGGCGAAAAATATCAAACTCGCTTTAGTTTCAGAACAGTTGATTTCATAGTCGATCTAGTTCATGAGTTCTGTGGAAGAACAATTGAAAACGGTAAATTTACATTCGGCAAAAACCTACTCCACAGGTATTTCGAATGGTGAAGCGCAAAATATTTATTTTGCTATTTCTCTAGTGCAGTAGATTTCATAGTTGTTCTTGTTCATAAGTTCTGCATTACCTATTGAAAACGATAAATTTACATACGGCAATCAGCTTATCCTCGGAGATTTCGAATGGTAAAGCGCAAAATATTAATTTTGCTATTTCTTCTGAGCAGTAGATCTAATAGTCGATCTTGTTTATTAGTTCTGTATTACCTATTGAAAACGATATATTAACATACGGCATACACCTACTTCTCAGTGATTTCGAATGGTAAGGCGAAAAAAATCAAACTCGCTTTATTTTCAGAACAGTTGATTTCATTAGCGATCTTGTTCATGAGTTCTATGGAAGACCTATTGAAAACAGAAAATGCACATACGGCAATAACCTACTCTTCGGGGATCTCGAATGGTAAAGCGCAAAATATTAATTTTGCCATTTCTCTTGAGCAGTAGATTTCATAGTCGATCTTGTTTATTAGTTCTGTATTACTTATTGAAAACGATAAATTGACATATGGCAATCACCTACTCCTCAGGGATACTGAATGGAAAGGCGAAAAATATTAAACTCGCTTTAATTTCAGAACAGTTGATTTCATAGTCGATCTAGATCATGAGTTCTGTGGAAGACTAATTGAAAACGATGAATTGACATACAACAATCACATTCTCTCCTGGGATTTCGAAGGGTGAGGCGAAAATTATTAGACTCGCCTTATTTTCAGAACATTTGATATCATAGGCGATCTAGTTCATGAGTTCTGTGGAAGACCAATTGACAACAATAAATTGACATACGGCAAACACCTATTCCTAAGGGATTTCGAATGTTGAGGCGAAAAATATTAAACTCACTTTATTTTCAGAATAGTTGTTTTCATGGGCGATCTAATTCATGAGTTCTGTGGAAGACCTATTGAAAACAGTAAATGGACATACGGCAATAACCTACTCCTCGGGGATCTCGAATGGTAAAGCGCAAAATATTAATTTTGCCATTTCTCTTGAGCAGTAGATTTCATAGTCGATCTTGTTCAATAGTTCTGTATTACCTATTGAAAACGATAAATTGACATATGGCAATCACCTACTCCTCAGGGATTCTGAATGGAATGGGCGAAAAATACTAAACTCGCTTTATTTTCAGAACAGTTGATTTGATAGTCGATATAGTTCATGAGTTCTGTGGAAGAACAATTGAAACGGTTAATTCACATACGGCAATAACCTACTCAACAGGTATTTCGAATGGTGAAGCGCAAAATATTTATTTTGCTATTTCTCTAGTGCAGTAGATTTCATAGTTGATCTTGTTCATAAGTTCTGCATTACCTATTGAAAACGATAAATTTACATACGGCAATCAGCTTATCCTCGGAGATTTCGAATGGTAAATCGCAAAATATTAATTTTGCTATTTCTCTTGAGCAGTAGATCTAATAGTCGATCTTGTTCATTAGTTCTGTATTACCTATTGAAAACGATAAATTAACATACGGCATACACCTACTTCTCAGTGATTCCGAATGGTAAGGCGAAAAAAATCAAACTCGCTTTATTTTCAGAACAGTAGATTTCATTAGCGATCTTGTTCATGAGTTCTATGGAAGACCTATTGAAAACAGAAAATGCACATACGGCAATAACCTACTCTTCGGGGATCTCGAATGGTAAAGCGCAAAATATTAATTTTGCCATTTCTCTTGAGCAGTAGATTTCATAGTCGATCTTGTTTATTAGTTCTGTATTACTTATTGAAAATGATAAATTGACATATGGCAATCACCTACTTCTCAGGGATTCTGAATGGAAAGGGCAAAATATTTTAAACTCGCTTTATTCTCAGAACAGTTGATTTCATAGTCGATCTAGTTCATGAGTTCTGTGGAAGACCAATTGAAAACAGAAAATTGACATACGGCAATAACCTATTCCTCAGGGATTTCGAATGGTAAGGCGAAAAATATTAAACTCGCTTTATTTTCAGAACTGTTGATTTCATAGGCGATCTAGTTCATGAGTTCTGTGGAAGACCAATTGAAAACAGTAAATTGACATACGATAATCACCTATTCCTCAATGCTTTCGATTGGTAAGGCGAAAAATATTAAACTCGCTTTATTTTCAGAACAGTTGATTACATAGGCAATCTAGTTCATGATTTCTGTGTAAGACCTATTGAAAACAGTAAATTGACAAACGGCAATAACCTTCTCCTCGGGGATCTCGAATAGTGAAGCGCAAAATATTCATTTTGCTATTTCTCTAGAGCAGTAGATTTCATAGTTGATCTTGTTCATTAGTTCTATATTACCTATTGGAAACGATGAATTGACATACGGCAATCACCTACTCCTCAGGGATTCTGAATGGTAAGGCAAAAAATATTAAACTCGCTTTATTTTCAGAACAGTTGATTTCATAGTCGATCTAGTTCATGAGTTCTGTGGAAGACAAATTGAAAACGGTGAATTGACATACGGCAATAACCTACTCCTCAGGTATTTCGAATGGTGAAGCGCAAAATATTTATTTTGCTATTTCTCTAGTGCAGTAGATTTCATAGTTGATCTTGTTCATAAGTTCTGTATCACCTATTGAAAACGATAAACTGGCATACGGCAATCAGCTCATTCTCGGAGTTTTCGAATGGTAAAGCGCAAAATATTAATTTTGCTAGTTCTCTTGAGCAGTAGATTTCATAGTCGATCTTGTTCATTAGTTCTGTATAACCTATTGAAAACGATGAATTGACATACGGCGATCACCTACTCCTCAGGGATTTTGAATGGTAAGGCGAAAAATATTAAACTCGCT
The DNA here is from genome assembly GCA_030674115.1 of Micraspis discolor. Taxonomy (NCBI): domain Eukaryota; kingdom Metazoa; phylum Arthropoda; class Insecta; order Coleoptera; family Coccinellidae; genus Micraspis; species Micraspis discolor. The sequence continues at coordinate 181,637 of JARTUT010000436.1, forward strand.
TTATTTCCAGAACAGTTGATTTCATAGGCGATCTAGTTCATGAGTTCTGTGGAAGACCAATTGAAAACAGTAAATTGACAAACGGCAATAACCTACTCCTCAAGGATTCCGAATGGTGAAGCGCAAAAAATTCATTTTGCCATTTCTCTAGAGCAGTAGATTTCTTAGTTGATCTTCTTCATTAGTTCTTTCTGTATTACCTATTGAAAACGATTAATTGACATACGGCATTCACCTACTAATCAGGTATTTCGAATGGTAATGCGAAATATATTAAGCTCACTTTATTTTCAGAACAGTTGAGTTCATAGGCGATATAGTTCATGAGTGCTGTAGAAGAACTATTGAACACGATGAATTGACATACAGCAATCACATACTCCTCAGGGATTTCGAATGGTAAGGCGAAAAATATTAAACTCGCTTTAATTTCAGAACAGTTGATTTCATAGGCGATCTAGTTCATGAGTTCTGTGGAAGTCCAATTGAAAACAGTAAATTGACATACGGTAATCACCTATTTCCCAATGATTTCGATTGGTAAGGCGAAAAATATTGAACCCGCTTTATTTTCAGAACAGTTGATTTCATAGGCAATCTAGTTCATGAGTTCTGTGTAAGACCTATTGAAAACAGTGAATTGACATACGGCAATAACTTTTTCTTCAGGTATTTCGAATGGTGAAGCGCAAAATATTTATTTTGCCCTTTCTCTAGTGCAGTAGATTTCATAGTTGATTTTGTTCATTAGTTCTATATTACCTTTTGAAAACGATGAATTGACATACGGCACTCAGCTTTTCCTCAGGGATTTCGAATAGTAAGGCGAAAAAAATAATAATCTTGCTATATCTCTGAACAGTAGATTTAATAGACGATCTTGTTTATGAGTTCTGTAAGACCTATTGAAAACGATTAATTGACATACGGCAAACACCTACTCCTCAGGGATTTCGAATGGTAAGGCAAAAAATATTAAACTCGCTTTATTTTCAGAACAGTTGATCTCATAGGCGATCTAGTTCATGAGTTCTGTGGAAGACCAATTGAAAACAGTAAATTGACATACGGAAATCACCTATTCCTCAATGATTTCGATTGGTAAGGCGAAAAATATTAAACTCGCTATATTACCAGAACAGTTGATTTCATAGGCAATCTAGTTCATGAGCTCTGTTTAAGACCTATTGAAAACAGTAAATTGACAAACGGCAATAACATACTCCCCGGGGATCCCGAATGGTGAAGCGCAAAATATTTATTTTGCTATTTCTCTAGAGCAGTAGATTTCATTGTCGATCTTGTTCATTAGTTCTGTAATACCTATTGAAAACGATAAATTGACATACGGCACTCAGCTACTCCTCAGGGATTTCGAATGGTAAGGCGAAAAATATTAATCTTGCTATATCTCCGAACAGTAGATTTTATAGTCGATCTTGTTTATGAGTTCTGTAAGACCTATTGAAAACGATTAATTGACATATGGCATTCACCTACTTCTCAGTAATTTCGAATGGTAAGGGGAAAAATATTAAACTCGCCTTATTTTCAGAACAATTGATTTCATAGGCGATCTAGTTCATGAGTTCTGTGGAAGACCTATTGAAAACGGTAAATGGACATTCGGCAGTAACCTTCTCCTCGGGGATCTTGAATGGTAAAGCGCAAAATATTAATTTTGATATTTCTCTTGAGCAGTAGATTTAATAGTCGATTCTTTTTATTAGTTCTGTATTACCTATTGAGAACAATAAATTGACGTACGCCAATCACCTACTCCTCAGGGATTTTGAATGGTAAGGCGAAAAATATTAAACTTGCTTTATTTTCAGAACAGTTGATTTCATAGGTGATTTAGTTCATGAGTTCTGTGGTAGACCAATTGAAAACAGTAAATTGACATACGGCAATAACCTATTCCTCAGGTATTTCGAATGGTGAAGCGCAAAATATTCATTTTGCTATTTCTCTAGAACAGTAGATTTCATAGTTGATCTTGTTCATTAATTCTGTATTACCTATTGAAAACGATAAATTGACATACGGCAATCAGCTTATCCTCGGAGATTTCGAATGGTAAAGCGCAAAATATTAATTTTGCTATTTCTCTTGAGCAGTAGATTTCATAGTCGATCTTGTTCATTAGTTTTGTATTACCTATTGAAAACGATGAATTGACATACGGCAATCACCAACTCCTCAGGGATTCTGAATGGTAAGGCGAAAAATATTAAACTCGCTTTATTTTCAGAACAGTTTATTTCATAGTCGATCTAGATCATGAGTTATGTGGAAGACCAATTAAAAACGGTAAATTGACATACGGCACTCAGCTACTCCTCAGGGATTTCGAATGGTAAGGCGAAAAATATCAATTTTGCTATTTCTCTTGAGCAGTAGATTTAATAGTCGATTCTTTTTATTAGTTCTGTATTACCTATTGAGAACAATAAATTGACGTACGCCAATCACCTACTCCTCAGGGATTTTGAATGGTAAGGCGAAAAATATTAAACTTGCTTTATTTTCAGAACAGTTGATTTCATAGGTGATTTAGTTCATGAGTTCTGTGGTAGACCAATTGAAAACAGTAAATTGACATACGGCAATAACCTATTCCTCAGGTATTTCGAATGGTGAAGCGCAAAATATTCATTTTGCTATTTCTCTAGAACGGTAGATTTCATAGTTGATCTTGTTCATAAGTTCTGTATTACCTATTGAAAACGATAAACTGACATACGGCAATCAGCTTATCCTCGGAGATTCCGAATGGTAAAGCGCAAAATATTAATTTTGCTATTTCTCTTGCGCAGTAGATTTCATAGTCGATCTTGTTCATTATTTCTGTATTACCTGTTGAAAACGATAAATTGACATGCGGCATTCACCTACTTCTCAGGTATTTCGAATGGTAATGCGAAAAATATTAAGCTCACTTTATTTTCAGAACAGTTGAGTTCATAGGCGATATAGTTCATGAGTGCTGTAGAAGAACTATTGAAAACGATAAATTGACATAGAGCAATCACATACTCCTCAGGAATTTCGAATGGTGTGGTGAAAAATATTAAACTCGCTTTATTTTCAGAACAGTTGATTTCATAGGCGATCTAGTTCATGAGTTCTTTGGAAGACCAATAGAAAACAGTGAATTGACAAACGGCAATAACCTACTCCTCAGGAATTCCGAATGGTGAAGCGCAAAATATATATTTTGCTATTTCTCTATAGCTGTAGATTCCATAGTTGATCCTGTTCAATAGTTCTATATTACCTATTGAAAACGATAAATTGACATATGGCACTCAGCTACTCCTCAGGGCTTTCGAATGGTAAGGCAAAAAATATTAATCTCGCTTCATTTTCAGAACAGTTGATATCATAGGCGATCTTGTTCAAGAGTTCTGTGGAAGACCTATTGAAAACAGTAAATGGACATACGGCAATAACCTACTTCTCGAGGATTTCGAATGGTAAAGCGCAAAATATTAATTTTGCTATTTCTCTTGAGCAGTAGATTTCATAGACGAGTCTGTTCATTAATTCTGTATAACCTATTGAAAACGATAAATTGACATACGGAAAACACCTACCCCTCAGGGACTTCGGATGGTAAGGCGAAAAATATTAAACTCGCTTTATTTTCAGTACATTTGATTTCATAGGCGATCTAGTTCATGAGTTCTGTGGAAGACCAATTGAAAACAGTAAATTGACAAACGGCAATAACCTACTCCTCAAGGATTTCGATTGGTGAAGCGCAAAAAATTCATTTTGCCATTTCTCTTTCTCTAGAACAGTAGATTTCATTGTTGATCTTGTTCATTAATTCTGTATTACCTATTGAAAACGATTAATTGACATAAGGCATTCACCTACTTCTCAGATATTTCGAATGGTAATGCGAAAAATATTGAGCTCACTTTATTTTCAGAACAGTTGAGTTCATAGGCGATATAGTTCATGAGTGCTGTAGAAGAACTATTGCAATCGATGAATTGACATACAGCAATCACATTCGCCTCAGGGATTTCGAATGGTAAGGCGAAAAATTTTAAACTCGCTTCAATTTCAGAACAGTTGATTTCATAGGCGATCAAGTTCATGAGTTCTGTGGAAGACCAATTGAAAACAGTAAATTGACATACGGCAATCACCTATTCCTCAGGGATTTCGAATGTTAAGGCGAAAAATATAAAACTCGCTTTATTTTCATAACAGTTGATTTCATAGGCGATCTAGTTCATGAGTTCTGAGGAAGACAAATTGAAAACAGTGAATTGACAAACGGCAATAACCTTCTCCTCAGGGATTTCGAATGGTGAAGCGCAAAATATTCATTTTGCTATTTCTCTAGAGCAGTAGATTTCATAGTTGATCTTGTTCATTAGATCATTATTACCTATTGAAAACGATAAATTGACATACGGCACTCACCAACTCCTCAGGGATTCTGAATGGTAAGGCGAAAAATATTGAACTCGCTTTATTTTCAGAACAGTTGATTTCATAGGCAATCTAGTTCATGAGTTCTTTGGAAGACCAATTGAAAACAGTAAATTGACATACGGCAATAACCTACTCCTCAGGTATTTCGAATGGTGAAGCGCAAAATTTTAATTTTGCTATTTCTCTAGAGCAGTAGATTTCATAGTTGATCTTGTTTATAGGTTCTGTATTACCTATTGAAAACGATAAATTGAAATACGGCAATCAGCTAATCCTCAGGGATTTCGAATGGTAAAGCACAAAATATCAATTTTGCTATTTCTCTAGAGCAGTAGATTTCATAGTCGATCTTGTTCATCATTTCTGTATTACCTATTGGAAACGATAAATTGACATACGGCAATCATCTACTCCTCAGGGATTATGAATGGTAAGGCGAAAAATATTAAACTCGCTTTATTTTCAGAACAGTTGATTTCATAGGCGATCGAGTTCATGAGTGCTGTAGTAGAACTCTTGAAAACGATGAATTGACATATGGCACTCAGTTACTCCTCACGGATTTCGAATGGTAAGGCAAAAAATATTAATCTTGCTATATCTCTGAACAGAAGATTTATAGTCGATCTTGTTCATGAGTTCTGCAAGACCTATTGATAACGATTAACTGACATACGGCATTCACCTACTTCTCAGGGATTTCGAATGGTAAGGCGAAAAATATTAAACTCGCTTTATTTTCAGAGCAGTTGATTTCATAGGCGATCTAGTTCAAGAGTTCTGTGGAAGACCTATTGAAAACAGTAAATGGACACACGGCAATAACCTACTCCTCGGGGATTTCGAATGGTAAAGCGCAAAATATTAATTTTGCTATTTCTCTAGAGCAGTAGATTTCATAGTCGATTCTTTTCATTAATTCTGTATTACCTATTGAAAACGATAAATTGACATACGGAAAACACCTACTCCTCAGGGATTTCGAATGGTAAAGCGAAAAATATAAAACTCGTTTCATTTTCAGAACAGTTGATTTCATAGGCGATCTAGTTCATGAGTTCTGTGGAAGACCAATTGAAAACAGTAAATTGACATACGGCATTCACCTACTTCTCAGTGATTTCGAATGGTATGCGAAAAATATTAAACTCGCTTTATTTTCAGAACAGTTGATTTCATAGGCAATCTAGTTAATGAGTTCTGTGTAAGATCTATTGAAAACAGTAAATTGACGAACGGCAATACCCTACTCTTCGGGGATCTCGGATGGTGAAGCTCAAAATATTTATTTTGCTAATTCTCTAGAGCAGTAGATTTCATAGTTGATCTTGTTCATTAGTTCTATATTACCTATTGAAAACGATAAATTGACATACGGCACTCAGCAACTCCTCAGGGATTTCGAATGGTAAGGCGAAAAATATCAATTTTGCTATTTCTCTTGAGCAGTAGATTTCATAGTCGATCTTGTTCATTTGTTCTGTATTACCTATTGAAAACGATAGATTGACATACGGCAATCACCTACTCCTCAGGGATTCTGAATGGAAAGGCGAAAAATATTGAACTCGCTTTATTTTCAGAACAGTTGATTTCATAGGCGATCTAGTTCATGAGTTCTGTGAAAGACCAATTGAAAACATTAAATTGGCATACAGCAATAACCTTTTCCTCAGGTATTTCGAACGGTAAGGCGAAAAATATTAAACTCGCTTTATTTTCATAACAGTTGATTTCATAGGCGATCTAGTTCATGAGTTCTGAGGAAGACAAATTGAAAACAGTGAATTGACAAACGACAATAACCTACTCCTCATTGATTTCGAATGGTGAAGCGCAAAATATTCATTTTGCTATTTCTCTAGAGCAGAAGATTTCATAGTCGATCTTGTTCATTAGTTCTGTATTACCTATTGAAAACGATAAATTGACATACGGCAATCCCCTACTCCTTAGGGATTCTGAATGGTAAGGCGAAAAATATTAGACTAGCTTTATTTTCAGAACAGTTGATTTCATAGTCGATCTAGTTCATGAGTTCTGTGGAAAACCAATTGAAAAAAATAAATTGACATACGGTAATAACCTATTCCTCAGGGATTTCGAATGGTAAGGCGAAAAATATTAAACTCGCTATATTTTCAGAACAGTTGATATCATAGGCGATCTAGTTTATGAGTTCTTTGGAAGTCCTATTGAAAACAGTAAATGGACATACGGCAATAACCTACTCCTCCGGGATCTCGAATATAAAGCGCAAAATATTAATTTTGCTATTTCTCTTGAGCAGTAGATTTCATAGTCGATTCTTTTCATTAGTTCTGTATTACCTATTGAAAATGATGAATTGAATTACGGTAATCACCTACTCTTCAGGGATTTTGAATGGTAAGGCGAAAAATATTAAACTCGCTTTATTTTCAGAACTGTTGATTTCATAGGCGATCTAGTTCATGAGTTCTATGGAAGACCTATTGAAAACAGTAAATGGACATACGGCAATAACCTACTCCTCGGGGATCTCGAATGGTAAAGCGCAAAATATTAATTTTGCCATTTCTCTTGAGCAGTAGATTTCATAGTCGATCTTGTTCAATAGTTCTGTATTACCTATTGAAAACGATAAATTGACATTCGGCAATGACCTACTCCTCAGGGATTCTGAATGGAAAGGGCGAAAAATATTAAACTCGCTTTATTTTCAGAACAGTTGATTTCATAGTCGATCTAGTTCATGAGTTCTGTGGAAGAACAATTGAAAACGGTAAATTTACATACGGCAATAACCTACTCCACAGGTATTTCGAATGGTGAAGCGCAAAATATTTATTTTGCTATTTCTCTTGAGCAGAAGATTACATAGTCGATCTTGTTCATTATTTCTGTATTACCTATTGAAAACGATAAATTGACATACGGCAATCATCTACTCCTCAGGGATTTTGAATGGTAAGGCGAAAAATATTAAACTCGCTTTATTTTCAGAACTGTTGATTTCATAGGCGATCTAGTTCATGAGTTCTGTGGAAGACCAATTGAAAACAGTAAATTGACATACGGTAATCACCTATTCCTCAATGCTTTCGATTGGTAAGGCGAAAGATATTAAACTCGCTTTATTTTCAGAACAGTTGATTACATAGGCAATCTTGTTCATGATTTCTGTGTAAGACCTATTGAAAACAGTAAATTGACAAACGGCAATAACCTTCTCCTCGGGGATCTCGAATGGTGAAGCGCAAAATATTCATTTTGCTATTTCTCTAGAGCAGTTCAGATCTTGTTCATTAGTTCTATATTACCTATTGGAAACGATAAATTGACATACGGCACTCAGTTTTTCCTCAGGGATTTGGAATGGTAAGGCGAAAAATATTAATCTTGCTATAACTCTGAACAGTAGATTTTATAGTCGATCTTTTTTATGAGTTCTGTAAGACCTATTGAAAACGATTTATTGACATACGGTATTCACCTACTTCTCAGTGATTTCGAATGGTAAGGGGAAAAATATTAAACTCGCTTTATTTTCAGAACAGTTGATTTCATAGGATATCTAGTTCATGAGTTCTGTGGAAGACCTATTGAAAACGGTAAATGGACATACGGCAATAACCTACTCCTCGGGGATCTCGAATGTTAAAGCGCAAAATATTAATTTTGATATTTCTCTTGAGCAGTAGATTTAATAGTCGATTTTTTCCATTAGTTCTGTATTACCTATTGAGAACAATAAATTGACGTACGGCAATCAACAACTCTTCGGGAATTTTGAATGGTAAGGCGAAAAATATTAAACTTGCTATATTTTCAGAACAGTTGATTTCATAGGTGATTTAGTTCAGGAGTTCTGTGGAAGACCAATTGAAAACAGGAAATAGACATAAGACAATAACCTATTCCTCAGGTATTTCGAATGGTGAAGCGCAAAATATTTATTTTGCTATTTCTCTAGAACAGTAGATTTCATAGTTGATCTTGTTCATTAATTCTGTATTACCTATTGAAAACGATAAATTGACATACGGCAATCAGCTTATCCTCGGAGTTTTCGAATGGTAAAGCGCAACATATTAATTTTGCTATTTCTCTTGAGCAGTAGATCTCATAGTCGATCTTGTTCATTAGTTCTGTATTACCTATTGAAAACGATGAATTGACATACGGCAATCACCTACTCCTCAGGGATTCTGAATGGTAAGGCGAAAAATATTAAACTCGCTTCATTTCCAGAACAGTTGATTTCATAGTCGATCTTGTTCATGAGTTCTGTGGAAGACAAATTGAAAACGGTAAATTGACATACGGCAATAACCTACTCCTTAGGTATTTCGAATGGTGAAGCGCAAAATATTTATTTTGCTATTTCTCTAGTGCAGTAGATTTCATAGTTGATCTTGTTCATAAGTTCTGTATTACCTATTGAAAACGATAAACTGGCATACGGCAATCAGCTCATTCTCGGAGTTTTCGAATGGTAAAGCGCAAAATATTAATTTTGCTATTTCTCTTGAGCAGTAGATTTCATAGTCGATCTTGTTCATTAGTTCTGTATAACCTATTGAAAACGATGAATTGACATACGGCAATCACCTACTCCTCAGGGATTTTGAATGGTAATGCGAAAAATATTAAACTCGCTTTATTTCCAGAACAGTTGATTTCATAGGCGATCTAGTTCATGAGTTCTGTGGAAGACCAATTGAAAACAGTAAATTGACAAACGGCAATAACCTACTCCTCAAGGATTCCGAATGGTGAAGCGCAAAAAATTCATTTTGCCATTTCTCTAGAGCAGTAGATTTCATAGTTGATCTTCTTCATTAGTTCTGTATTACCTATTGAAAACGATTAATTGACATACGGCATTCACCTACTAATCAGGTATTTCGAATGGTAATGCGAAATATATTAAGTTCACTTTATTTTCAGAACAGTTGAGTTCATAGGCGATATAGTTCATGAGTGCTGTAGAAGAACTATTGAACACGATGAATTGACATACAGCAATCACATAGTCCTCAGGGATTTCGAATGGTAAGGCGAAAAATATTAAACTTGCTTTAATTTCAGAACAGTTGATTTCATAGGCGATCTAGTTCATGAGTTCTGTGGAAGTCCAATTGAAAACAGTAAATTGACATACGGTAATCACCTATTTCCCAATGATTTCGATTGGTAAGGCGAAAAATATTAAACCCGCTTCATTTTCAGAACAGTTGATTTCATAGGCAATCTAGTTCATGAGTTCTGTGTAAGAATTATTGAAAACAGTGAATTGACATACGGCAATAACTTTTTCTTCAGGTATTTCGAATGGTGAAGTGCAAAATATTTATTTTGCCCTTTCTCTAGAGCAGTAGATTTCATAGTTGATTTTGTTCATTAGTTCTATATTACCTTTTGAAAACGATGAATTGACATACGGCACTCAGCTTTTCCTCAGGGATTTCGAATAGTAAGGCGAAAAAAATAATAATCTTGCTATATCTCTGAACAGTAGATTTAATAGACGATCTTGTTTATGAGTTCTGTAAGACCTATTGAAAACGATTAATTGACATACGGCAAACACCTACTCCTCAGGGATTTCGAATGGTAAGGCAAAAAATATTAAACTCGCTTTATTTTCAGAACAGTTGATCTCATAGGCGATCTAGTTCATGAGTTCTGTGGAAGACCAATTGAAAACAGTAAATTGACATACGGAAATCACCTATTCCTCAATGATTTCGATTGGTAAGGCGAAAAATATTAAACACGCTATATTACCAGAACAGTTGATTTCATAGGCAATCTAGTTCATGAGTTCTGTTTAAGACCTATTGAAAACAGTAAATTGACAAACGGCAATAACATACTCCCCGGGCATCCCGAATGGTGAAGCGCAAAATATTTATTTTGCTATTTCTCTAGAGCAGTAGATTTCATAGTCGATCTTGTTCATTAGTTCTGTAATACCTATTGAAAACGATAAATTGACATACGGCACTCAGCTACTCCTCAGGGATTTCGAATGGTGAGGGGAAAAATATTAAACTCGCCTTATTTTCAGAACAGTTGATTTCATAGGCGATCTAGTTCTTGAGTTCTGTGGAAGACCTATTGAAAACGGTAAATGGACATTCGGCAGTAACCTTCTCCTCGGGGATCTTGAATGGTAAAGCGCAAAATATTAATTTTGATATTTCTCTTGAGCAGTAGATTTAATAGTCGATTCTTTTCATTGTTCTGTATTACCTATTGAGAACAATAAATTGACGTACGCCAATCACCTACTCCTGAGGGATTTTGAATGGTAAGGCGAAAAATATTAAACTTGCTTTATTTTCAGAACAGTTGATTTCATAGGTGATTTAGTTCATGAGTTCTGTGGTAGACCAATTAAAAACGGTAAATTGACATACGGCAATAACCTTCTTCTCAGGTATTTCGAATGGTGAAGCGCAAAATATTTAGTTTGCTATTTCTCTAGTGCAGTAGATTTCATAGTTGATCTTGTTCATAAGTTCTGTATTACCTATTGAAAACGATAAACTGACATACGGCAATCAGCTTATCCTCGGAGATTCCGAATGGTAAAGCGCAAAATATTAATTTTGCTATTTCTCTTGCGCAGTAGATTTCATAGTCGATCTTGTTCATTATTTCTGTATTACCTGTTGAAAACGATAAATTGACATACGGCATTCACCTACTTCTCAGGTATTTCGAATGGTAATGCGAAAAATATTAAGCTCACTTTATTTTCAGAACAGTTGAGTTCATAGGCGATATAGTTCATGAGTGCTGTAGAAGAACTATTGAAAACGATAAATTGACATACGGCACTCAGCTACTCCTCAGGGATTCCGAATGGTAAGGCGAAAAATATCAATTTTGCTATTTCTCTTGAGCAGTAGATTTCATAGTCGATCTTGTTCATTAGTTCTGTATTACCTGTTGAAAACGTTCATGAGCGCTGTAGAAGAACTATTGAAATCGATGAATTGACATAGAGCAATCACATACTCCTCAGGAATTTCGAATGGTGTGGTGAAAAATATTAAACTCGCTTTATTTTCAGAACAGTTGATTTCATAGGCGATCTAGTTCATGAGTTCTGTGGAAGACCAATAGAAAACAGTGAATTGACAAACGGCAATAACCTACTCCTCAGGAATTCCGAATGGTGAAGCGCAAAATATATATTTTGCTATTTCTCTATAGCTGTAGATTCCATAGTTGATCCTGTTCAATAGTTCTATATTACCTATTGAAAACGATAAATTGACATATGGCACTCAGCTACTCCTCAGGGCTTTCGAATGGTAAGGCAAAAAATATTAATCTCGCTTCATTTTCAGAACAGTTGATATCATAGGCGATCTTGTTCAAGAGTTCTGTGGAAGACCTATTGAAAACAGTAAATGGACATACGGCAATAACCTACTTCTCGAGGATTTCGAATGGTAAAGCGCAAAATATTAATTTTGCTATTTCTCTTGAGCAGTAGATTTCATAGTCGAGTCTTCTCATTAATTCTGTATAACCTATTGAAAACGATAAATTGACATACGGAAAACACCTACCCCTCAGGGACTTCGGATGGTAAGGCGAAAAATATTAAACTCGCTTTATTTTCAGTACAGTTGATTTCATAGGCGATCTAGTTCATGAGTTCTGTGGAAGACCAATTGAAAAAAGTAAATTGACAAACGGCAATAACCTACTCCTCAAGGATTTCGATTGGTGAAGCGCAAAAAATTCATTTTGCCATTTCTCTTTCTCTAGGACAGTAGATTTCATAGTTGATCTTGTTCACTAAATCTGTATTGCCTATTGAAAACGATTAATTGACATAAGGCATTCACCTACTTCTCAGATATTTCGAATGGTAATGCGAAAAATATTGAGCTCACTTTATTTTCAGAACAGTTGAGTTCATAGGCGATATAGTTCATGAGTGCTGTAGATGAACTATTGAAAACGATGAATTGACATACAGCAATCACATTCGCCTCAGGGATTTCGAATGGTAAGGCGAAAAATATTAAACTCGCTTCAATTTCAGAACAGTTGATTTCATAGGCGATCAAGTTCATGAGTTCTGTGGAAGACCAATTGAAAACAGTAAATTGACATACGGCAATCACCTATTCCTCACGGATTTCGAATGTTAAGGCGAAAAATATAAAACTCGCTTTATTTTCATAACAGTTGATTTCATAGGCGATCTAGTTCATGAGTTCTGAGGAAGACAAATTGAAAACAGTGAATTGACAAACGGCAATAACCTTCTCCTCAGGGATTTCGAATGGTGAAGCGCAAAATATTCATTTTGCTATTTCTCTAGAGCAGTAGATTTCATAGTTGATCTTGTTCATTAGATCATTATTACCTATTGGAAACGATAAATTGATATACGGCCCTCAGCTTCTCCTCAGGGATTTCGAAAGGTGAGGCGAGAAATATTTATCTTGCTATATCTCTGAACGGTAGATTTTATAGTCGATCTTGTTCATGAGTTCTGTAAGACATATTGAAAACTATAAATTGACATACGGCATTCACCTACTTCTCAGGGATTCCGAATGGTAAAGCGAAAAATATTAAACTCGCTTTATTTTCAGAACAGTTTATTTCATAGGCGATCTAGTTCATGAGTTCTGTCGAAGACCTATTGAAAACAGTAAATGGACATACGGCAATAATCTTTTCCTCAGGGATCTCGAATGGTAAGGCGCAAAACATTAATTTTGCTATTTCATATGAGCAGTAGATTTCATAGTCGATTCTTTTCATTTGTTCTGTATTACCTATTGAAAACGGTAAATTGACATACTGCAATCACCTACTCCTCAGGGATTTTGAATGGTATGGCGAAAAATATTAAACTCGCTTTATTTTCAGAACAGTTGATTTCATAGGTGATCTAATTCATGAAATCTGTGGAAGACCAATTGAAAACAGTAAATTGACATACGGCAATAACCTACTCCTCAGGTATTTCGAATGACGAAGCGCGAAATATTTATTTTGCTATTTATCTAGAGCAGTAGATTTCATAGTTGATCTTGTTCATTAGTTCTGTATTACCTATTGAAAACGATGAAATGACATACGGCAATCACCTAATCCTCGGAGATTTCAAATGGTAAAGCGCAAAATATTAATTTTCCTATTTCTCTTGAGCAGTAGATTTCATAGTCGATCTTGTTCATTAACTCTGTATTACCTATTGAAAACGATTAATTGACATACGGCAATAACCTACTCCTCAGGGATTCTGAATGGTAAGGCGAAAAATATTAAACTCACTTTATTTTCAGAACAGTTTATTTCATAGTCGATCTAGTTCATGAGTGCTGTGGAAGACCAATTGAAAACGGTAAATTGACATACGGCAATCAGCTACTCCTCAGGGATTTCGAATGGTAAGGCGAAAAATATCAATTTTGCTATTTCTCTTGAGCAGTAGATTTAATAGTCGATTCTTTTTATTAGTTCTGTATTACCTATTGAAAACAATAAATTGACATACAGCAATCACCTACTCCTCAGGGATTTTGAATGGTAAGGCGAAAAATATTAAACTTGCTTTATTTTCAGAACAGTTGATTTCATAGGTGATTTAGTTCATGAGTTCTGTGGTAGACCAATTGAAAACAGTAAATTGACATACAGCAATAACCTATTCCTCAGGTATTTCGAATGGTGAAGCGCAAAATATTCATTTTGCTATTTCTTTCAGAACAGTAGATTTCATAGTTGATCTTGTTCATGAGTTCTGTATTACCTATTGAAAACGATAAACTGACATACGGCAATCAGCTTATCCTCGGAGATTCCGAATGGTAAAGCGCAAAATATTAATTTTGCTATTTCTCTTGCGCAGTAGATTTCATAGTCGATCTTGTTCATTATTTCTGTATTACCTGTTGAAAACGATAAATTGACATGCGGCATTCACCTACTTCTCAGGTATTTCGAATGGTAATGCGAAAAATATTAAGCTCACTTTATTTTCAGAACAGTTGAGTTCATAGGCGATATAGTTCATGAGTGCTGTAGAAGAACTATTGAAAACGATAAATTGACATACGGCACTCAGCTACTCCTCAGGGATTTCGAATGGTAAGGCGAAAAATATCAATTTTGCTATTTCTCTTGAGCAGTAGATTTCATAGTCGATCTTGTTCATTAGTTCTGTATTACCTGTTGAAAACGATAAATTGACATACGGCATTCACCTACTTCTCAGGTATTTCGAATGGTAATGCGAAAAATATTAAGCTCACTTTATTTTCAGATCAGTTGATTTCATAGGCGATCTTGTTCATGAGTTCTGTGGAAGACCAATCGAAAACAGTAAATTGACATACGGCAATCACCTATTCCTCAGGGATTTCGAATGCTAAGGCGAAAAATATTAAACACGCTTTATTTTCAGAACAGTTGATTTCATAGGCGATCTAGTTCATGAGTTCTTTGGAAGACCAATTGAAAAAAGTAAATTGACATACGGCAATAACCTACTCCTCAGGTATTTCGAATGGTGAAGCGCAAAATTTTTATTTTGCTATTTCTCTAGAGCAGTAGATTTCATAGTTGATCTTGTTTATTAGTTCTGTATTACCTATTGAAAACGATAAATTGAAATACGGCAATCAGCTAATCCTCGGGGATTTCGAATGGTAAAGCGCAAAATATTTATTTTGCTATTTCTCTTGAGCAGTAGATTACATAGTCGATCTTGTTCATTAGTTCTGTATTACCTATTGAAAACGATAAATTGACATACGGCAATCATCTACTCCTCAGGGATTTTGAATGGTGAGGCGAAAAATATTAAACTCGCTTTATTTTCAGAACAGTTGATTTCATAGGCGAACTAGTTCATGAGCGCTGTAGAAGAACTATTAAAATCGATGAATTGACATAGAGCAATCACATACTCCTCAGGAATTTCGAATGGTGTGGTGAAAAATATTAAACTCGCTTTATTTTCAGAACAGTTGATTTCATAGGCGATCTAGTTCATGAGTTCTTTGGAAGACCAATTGAAAACAGTAAATTGACATACGGCAATAACCTACTCCTCAGGAATTTCGAATGGTGAAGCGCAAAATATTATTTTGCTTTATTTTCAGAACAGTAGATTTCATA
Source organism: Micraspis discolor (assembly GCA_030674115.1). NCBI lineage: Eukaryota > Metazoa > Arthropoda > Insecta > Coleoptera > Coccinellidae > Micraspis > Micraspis discolor. Next base: position 197,240 of record JARTUT010000436.1, read on the forward strand.
GTTGATCCTGTTCAATAGTTCTATATTACCTATTGAAAACGATAAATTGACATATGGCAATCAGCTACTCCTCAGGGATTTCGAATGGTAAGGCAAAAAATATTAATCTTTGCTATTTTTCAGAACAGTTGATTTCATAGGCGATCTTGTTCAAGAGTTCTGTGGAAGACCTATTGAAAACGATAAATTGACATACGTCAATAACCTACTCCTCGAGGATTTCGAATGGTAAAGCGCAAAATATTAATTTTGCTATTTCTCTTGAGTAGTAGATTTCATAGTCGATCATGTTCATTAATTCTGTATAACCTATTGAAAACGATAAATTGACATACGGCAATCACCTACCCTCAGGGATTTCGGATGGTAAGGCGAAAAATATTAAACTCGCTTTATTTTCAGAACATTTGATTTCATAGGCGATCTAGTTCATGAGTTCTGTGGAAGACCAATTGAAAACGAGTAAATTGACATACGGCAATAACCTACTCCTCAAGGATTTCGAATGGTAAAGCGAAAAATATTTTGCCATTTCTATTTTCTCTAGAACAGTAGATTTCATAGTTGATCTTGTTCATTAATTCTGTATTACCTATTGAAAACGATTAATTGACATAAGGCATTCACCTACTCTCTCAGATATTTCGAATGGTAATGCGAAAAATATTAAACTCACTTTATTTTCAGAACAGTTGAGTTCATAGGCGATCTAGTTCATGAGTGCTGTAGAAGAACTATTGAAAACGATGAATTGACATACAGCAATCACATACTCCTCAGGGATTTCGAATGGTAAGGCGAAAAATATTAAACTCGCTTTAATTTCAGAACAGTTGATTTCATAGGCGATCTAGTTCATGAGTTCTGTGGAAGACCAATTGAAAACAATAAATTGACATACGGCAATCACCTACTCCTCAGGGATTTCGAATGGTAAGGCGAAAAATATTAAACTCGCTTTATTTTCAGAACAGTTGATTTCATAGGCGATCTAGTTCATGAGTTCTGTGGAAGACCAATTGAAAACAGTAAATTGACATACGGCAATAACCTACTCCTCAGGGATTTCGAATGGTGAAGCGCAAAATATTTATTTTGCTATTTCTCTAGAGCAGTAGATTTCATAGTTGATCTTGTTCATTAGTTCTGTATTACCTATTGAAAACGATAAATTGACATACGGCAATCACCTACTCCTCAGGGATTTTGAATGGTAAGGCGAAAAATATTAAACTCGCTTTATTTTCAGAACAGTTGAGTTCATAGGCGATCTAGTTCATGAGTGCTGTAGAAGAACTATTGAAAACGATAAATTGACATACAGCAATCACATACTCCTCAGGGATTTCGAATGGTAAGGCGAAAAATATTAAACTCGCTTTATTTTCAGAACAGTTGATTTCATAGTCGATCTTGTTCATGAGTTCTGTAGAAGACCTATTGAAAACGATAAATTGACATACGGCAATCACCTACTCCTCAGGGATTTCGAATGGTAAGGCGAAAAATATTAAACTTGCTTTATTTTCAGAACAGTTGATTTCATAGTCGATCTAGTTCATGAGTTCTGTGGAAGACCTATTGAAAACGATAAATTGACATACGGCAATAACCTACTCCTCAGGGATTTCGAATGGTAAGCGAAAAATATTAAATTTTGCTATTTTTCAGAACAGAAGATTTCATAGGCGATCTTGTTCATGAGTTCTGTAGTAGAACTATTGAAAACGATGAATTGACATACAGCAATCACATACTCCTCCGGGATTTCGAATGGTAAGGCGAAAATTATTAAACTTGCTTTATTCTCTGAACAGTAGATTTTATAGTCGATCTTGTTTATGAGTTCTGTAAGACCTATTGAAAACGATTAATTGACATACGGCATTCACCTACTCCTCAGGGATTTCGAATGGTAAGGCGAAAAATATTAAACTCGCTTTATTTTCAGAACAGTTGATTTCATAGGCGATCTAGTTCATGAGTTCTGTGGAAGACCTATTGAAAACAGTAAATTGACATACGGCAATAACCTACTCCTCAGGGATTTCGAATGGTAAAGCGCAAAATATTAATTTTGCTATTTCTCTTGAGCAGTAGATTTCATGGTCGATCTTGTTCATCAGTTCTGTAATACCTTTTGAAAACGATAAATTGAAATACGGAAATCGCCTACTCCTCAGGGATTTCGAATGGTTAGGCGAATATTGAACCCGCTTTATATACAGAACAGTTGATTTCATAGGCGATCTAGTTCATGAATTCTGTAGAAGAACTATTGAAAACGATAAATTGACATACAGCAATCACATACTACTCAGGGATTTTCAGAATGGTAAAGCGAAAAATATATTAAACTCGCTTTATTCGCTTTATTTTCAGAACAGTTGATTTCATAGGCGATCTTGTTCATGAGTTCTGTAAGACCTATTGAAAACGATAAATTGACATACGGCAATCACCTACTCCTCAGGGATTTCGAATGGTAAGGCGAAAAATATTAAACTCGCTTTATTTTCAGAACAGTTGATTTCATAGTCGATCTTGTTCATGAGTTCTGTGGAAGACCTATTGAAAACGATAAATTGACATACGGCAATCACCTACTCCTCAGGGATTTTTGAATGGTAAGGCGAAAAATATTAAACTCGCTTTATTTTTCAGAACAGTTGATTTTTCATAGTTCGATCTTATGAGTTCATGAGTTCTGTATTAAGACCTATTGAAAACGATAAATTGACATACAGCAATCACCTACTCCTCAGATTTGTCGAATGGTAAGGCGAAAAATATTAAACTCGCTTTATTTTCAGAACAGTTGAGTTCATAGGCGATCTAGTTCATGAGTGCTGTAGAAGAACTATTGAAAACGATGAATTGACATACAGCAATCACATACTCCTCAGAGATTCCGAATGGTAGAGCGCAAAATATTAATTTTGATATTTTTCTTGAGCAGTAGATATTATAGTCGATCTTGTTCATGAGTTCTGTAAGACCTATTGAAACCGATTAATTGACATACAATATTCACCTACTCCTCAGGGATTTCGTATGGTAAGGCGAAAAATATTGAACTCGCTTTATTTTCAGAACAAATGGTTTCACAGTCGATCTAGTTCATGAGCTCTGTGGAAGACCAATTGAAAACAGTAAATTGGCATACGGCAATAACCTACTCCTCAGGGATCTCGAATGGTGAGGCGCAAAATATTTATTTTGCTATTTTTCTAGAGCAGTAGATTTCATAGTTGATCTTGTTCATTATTTCTGTATTACCTATTGAAAACGATAAATTGACATACGGCAATCACCTACTCCTCAGGGATTTTGAATGGTAAGGCGAAAAATATTAAACTCGCTTTATTTTCAGAACAGTTGAGTTCATAGTCGATCTAGTTCATGAGTGCTGTAGAAGAACTATTGAAAACGATAAATTGACATACAGCAATCACATACTCCTCAGGGATTTCGGATGGTAAGGCGAAAAATATTGAACTCGCTTTATTTTCAGAACAGTTGATTTCATAGGCGATATAGTTCATGAGTTCTGTAGAAGACCAATTGAAAACAGTAAATTGACATACGGCAATCACCTATTCCTCAGGGATTTCGAATGGTAAGGCGAAAAATATTAAACTCGCTTTATTTTCAGAACAGTTGATTTCATAGGCGATCTAGTTCATGAGTTCTGTGGAAGACCAATTGAAAACAGTAAATTGACAAACGGCAATAACCTACTCCTCAGGGATTTCGAATGGTGAAGCGCAAAATATTTATTTTGCTATTTCTCTAGAGCAGAAGATTTCATAGTTGATCTTGTTCATTAGTTCTATATAACCTATTGAAAACGATAAATTGACATACGGCACTCAGCTACTCCTCAGGGATTTCGAATGGTAAGGCGAAAAATATTAATCTTGCTATATCTCTGAACAGTAGATTTTATAGTCGATCTTGTTCATGAGTTCTGTAAGACCTATTGAAAACGATTAATTGACATACGGCATTCACCTACTTCTCTGGGATTTCGATTGGTAAGGTGAAAAATATTGAACTCGCTTTATTTTCAGAACAGTTGATTTCATAGGCGATCTAGTTCATGAGTTCTGTGGAAGACCTATTGAAAACAGTAAATGGACATACGGCAATAACCTACTCCTCGGGGATCTCGAATGGTAAAGCGCAAAACATTAATTTTGCTATTATTCTGGAGCAGTAGATTTCATAGTCGATTCTTTTCATTTGTTCTGTATTACCTATTGAAAACTATAAATTGACATACGGCAATCACCTACTCCTCAGAGATTTTGAATGGTAAGGTGAAAAATATTAAACTCGCTTTATTTTCAGAACAGTTGATTTCATAGGCGATATAGTTCATGAGTTGTGTGAAAGACCAATTGAAAACAGTAAATTGACAAACGGCAATAACCAACTCCTCAGGGATTTCGAATGGTTGAGCGCAAAATATTTATTTTGCTATTTCGCAAGAGCAGTAGATTTCATAGTTGATCTTGTTCATCAGTTCTATATTACCTATTGAAAACAATAAATTGACATACGGCACTCAGCAACTCCTCAGGGATTTCGAATAGTAAGGCGAAAAATATTAATCTTGCTATATCTCTGAACAGTAGATTTAATAATCGATCTTGTTCATGAATTCTGTAAGACCTATTGAAAACGATTAATTGACATACGGCATTCACCTACTTCTCAGGGATTTCGAAAGGTGAAGGGCAAAATATTTATTTTTCTATTTCTCTATAGCAGTAGATATCATAGGTGATCTTGTTCATTAGTTCTGTATTACCTATTGAAAACGATTAATTGACATACGGAATTCACCTACTTCTAAGAGGTTTCGAATGGTAATGCGAAAAATATTAAACTCGCTTTATTTTCAGAACAGATGATTTCATTGGCGATCTAGTTCATGAGTGCTGTAGAAGACCTATTGAAAACAGTGAATGGACATACGGCAATAACCTTTTCCTCGGGGATTTCGAATGTTAAAGCGCAAAATATTTATTTTGCTATTTCTCTAGATCAGTTGATTTCATAGTTGATTTTGTTCATTAGTTCTGTATAACCTATTGAAAACGATAAGTTGACATACAGAAATCACATACTCCTCAAGGATTTCGAATGGTAAGGCGAAAAATATTAAACTCGCTTCATTTTCAGAACAGTTGATTTCATAGGCGATCTAGCTCATGAGTTTATGGAAGACCAATTGAAAACAGTGAATTGACATACTGCAATAACCTACTCCTCAGGGATCTCGAATGGTGAGGGGCAAAATATCAATTTTGCTATTTCTCTAGAGCAGTAGCTTTCATAGTTGATCTTGTTCATTAGTTCTGTATTACCTATTGAAAACGATTAATTGACATACGGCATTCACCTACTTCTCAGGTATTTCGAATGGTAACGCGAAAAATATTAAGCTCACTTTATTTTCAGAACAGTTGAGTTCATAGGCGATCTAGCTCATGAGTGCTGTAAAAGAACTATTGAAAACGAAAAATTGACATACAGCAATCACATACTCCTCAGGGATTTCGGATGGTTAGGCGAAACATATTAAACTCGCTTTATTCTCAGAACAATTGATTTCATAGGCGATCTAGTTCATGAGTTCTGTAGAAGACCAATTGAAAACAGTAAATTGACATACAGCAATTACCTATTCCTCAGGGATTTCGAATGGTAAGGCGAAAAATAATAAACTCGCTTTATTTTCAGAACAGTTGATTTCATTGGCTATCTAGTTCATGAGTTCTGTGGGGGACCAATTGAAAACAGTGAATTGACAAACGGCAATAACCTACTCCTCAGGGATTTCGGATGGTGAAGCGCAAAATATTTATTTTGCTAATTCTCTAGAGCAGAAGATTTCATAGTTGATCTTGTTCATTAGTTATATATTACCTATTGAAAACAATGAATTGACATACGGCACTCAGCTACTCCTCAGGGATTTATAATGGTAAGGCGAAAAATATTAATCTTGCTATATCTCTGAACAGTAGATTTCATAGTCGATCTTGTTCATGAGTTCTGTAAGACCTATTGAAAACGATTAATTGACATACGGCATTCACCTACTTTCGAATTTCGAATGGTAAGGCGAAAAATATTGAACTCGCTTTATTTTCAGATCAGTTGGGTTCATAGGCGATCTAGTTCATGAGTTCTGTTTAAGACCTTTTGAAAACAGTAAATGGACATACGGCAATAACCTACTCCTCGGAGATTTCGAATGGTAAGGCGCAATATATTAATTTTGCTATTTCTCTTGAGCAGTAGATTTCATAGTCGATCTTGTTCATCAGTTCTGTAATACCTATTGAAAACGATAAATTGACATACGGCAATCACCTACTCCTCAGGGATTTCGAATACTAAGGCGAAATATATTAAACACGCTTTATTTTCAGAACAGTTGATTTCATAGGCGATCTTGTTCATGAGTCCTGTGGAAGTAAATTGACATACGGCAATCACCTATTCCACAGTGATTTTGAATGGTAAGGCGAAAAATATCAAACTCGCTTTATTTTCAGAATAGTTGATTTCATAGGCGATCTTGTTCATGAGTTCTGTGGAAGACCAATTGAAAACAGTAAATTGACATACGGCAACCACCTACTCCTCATTGATTTCGAATGGTAAGGCGAAAAATATCAAACTCGCTTTATTTTCAGAACAGTTGATTTCATAGGCGATCTAGTTCATGAGTTCTGTGGAAGACCAATTGAAAACAGTAAATGGACATACGGCAATAACCTACTCCTCAGGGATTTCGAATGGTGAAGCGCAAAATATTGATTTTGCTATTTCTCAGAGCAGTAGATTTCATAGTCGATCTTGTTCATTAGTTCTGTATTACCTATTGAAAACGATAAATTGACATACGGCAATAAGCTACTCCTCAGGGATTTTGAATGGTTAGGCGAAAAATATGAAACTTGCTCTAATTTCAGAACAGTTGATTTTATAGTCCATCTTGTTCATGAGATCTGTAAGACCTATTGAAAACGATTAATTGTTGTACGGCATTCACCTACTTCTCAGGGATTTCGAATGGTAAGGCGAAAAATATTAAACTCGCTTTATTTTCAGAACAGTTGATTTCATAGGCGATCTAGTTCATGAGTTCTGTAGAAGAACTATTGAAAACGATAAATTGACATACGGCAATAACCTACTCCACGGGATTTCGAATGGTAAAGCGCAAAATATTAATTTTGCTATTTCTCTTGAGCAGTGGATTTCATAGTCGATCTTGTTCATTAGTTCTGTATTACCTATTGAAAACGATGACATATTGAATTGACATACGGCAATCACCTACTCCTCAGGGATTTTTTGAATGGTAAGCGCGAAAATATTAAACTCGCTTTATTTTCAGAACAGTTGATTTCATAGGCGATCTAGTTCATGAGTTCTGTGGAAGACCAATTGAAAACAGTAAATTGACATACGGCAATCACCTACTCCTCAGGGATTTTGAATGGTAAGGCGAAAAATATTAAACTCGCTTTATTTTCAGAACAGTTGATTTCATAGGCGATCTAGTTCATGAGTTCTGTGGAAGACCAATTGAAAACAGTAAATGGACATACGGCAATAACCTACTCCTCGGGGTTTCGAATGGTAAAGCGCAAAATATTAATTTTGCTATTTCTCTTGAGCAGTGGATTTCATAGTCGATCTTGTTCATTAGTTCTGTATTACCTATTGAAAACGATAAATTGACATACGGCAATCACCTACTCCTCAGGGATTTTGAATGGTAAGGCGAAAAATATTAAACTCGCTTTATTTTCAGAACAGTTGATTTCATAGGCGATCTAGTTCATGAGTTCTGTGGAAGACCAATTGAAAACAGTAAATTGACTTACGGCAATCACCTATTCCACAGTGATTTTGAATGGTAAGGCGAAAAATATCAAACTCGCTTTATTTTCAGAATAGTTGATTTCATAGGCGATCTTGTTCATGAGTTCTGTGGAAGACCAATTGAAAACAGTAAATTGACATACGGCAACCACCTACTCCTCATTGATTTCGAATGGTAAGGCGAAAAATATCAAACTCGCTTTATTTTCAGAACAGTTGATTTCATAGGCGATCTAGTTCATGAGTTCTGTGGAAGACCAATTGAAAACAGTAAATGGACATACGGCAATAACCTACTCCTCGGGGTTTCGAATGGTAAAGCGCAAAATATTAATTTTGCTATTATTCTTGAGCAGTAGATTTCATAGTCGATTCTTTTCATTTGTTCTGTATTACCTATTGAAAACGATGAATTGACATACGGCAATCACCTACTCCTCGGGGATTTTGAATGGTAAGGAGAAAAATATTAAACTCGCTTTATTTTCAGAACAGTTGATTTCATAGGCGATCTAGTTCATGAGTTCTGTGGAAGACCAATTGAAAACAGTAAATTGACATACGGCTATCACCTATTCCTCAGGGATTTCGAATGGTGAAGCGCAAAATATTTATTTTGCTATTTTTCTAGAGCAGTAGATTTCATAGTTGATCTTGTACATTAGTTCTGTATTACCTATTGAAAACGATTGATTGACATACGGCATTCACTTACTTCTCAGGTATTTCGAATGGTAATGCGAAAAATATTAAGCTCACTTTATTTTCAGAACAGTTGAGTTCATAGGCGATCTAGTTCATCAGTGCTGTAGAAGAACTATTGAAAACTATGAATTTACATACAGCAATCACATACTCCTCAGGGATTTCGGATGGTAAGGCGAAAAATATTAAACTCGCATTATTTTCAGAATAGTTGAAATCATAGGCGATCTAGTTAATGAGTTCTGTGGAAGACCTAATGAAAACAGTAAATGGACATACGGCAATAATCTACTCCTCGTGGATTTCGAATGGTAAGGCGCAAAATATTAATTTTGCTATTTCTCTTGAGCAGTAGATTTCGTAGTCGATCTTGTTCATGAGTTCTGTAAGACCTATTGAAAACGATTAATTGAAATACGGCATTCACCTACTTCTCAGGGATTTCGAATGGTAAGGCGAAAAATATTAAACTCGCTTTATTTTCAGAACAGATGATTTCAAAGGCGATCTAGTTCATGAGTTCTGTGGAAGACCAATTCAAAACAGTAAATTGACAAACGGCAAAAACCTACTCCTCAGGGATTTCGAATGGTGAAGCGCAAAATATTTATTTTGCTATTTCTCTATAGCAGTAGATTTCATGGTTGATCTTGTTCATTAGTGCTGTATTACCTATTGAAAACGATTAATTGACATACGGAATTCACCTACTCCTCAGGGGTTTCGAATGATAATGCGAAATATATTAAGCTCACTTTATTTTCAGATCAGTTGAGTTCATAGGCGATCTAGTTCATGAGTGCTGTAGAAGACATATTAAAAACAGTGAATGGACATACGGCAAAAACCTTCTCCTCGGGGATTCCGAATGGTAAAGCGCAAAATATTAATTTTGTTTGTTGGTATATTTATTCCATCAGATATTGTTGAGATAAAATAATTGATCATTTGGAATTTTCTTAACCTAACTTATTCGAGTTAAAACATATAAGACGTTTCGGGTTCGGGCCCTTTTTCAATCTAAAAACAATCATCATAAACACAGTTACATATACAATTCTTTTTGATAGAGATCTGTTACCTTTGTTTTAATAATTTCCAAACTTCTGCGTATAGTGCATGTGTCCTCATTCTTCATCCATAATATAATGTGGCACCAAGTTATTGAAATGTCAAGTTGGTGTCAATGTCACTCTTCTTCTTCTTTTGTTGTCGTTCTCCGCTGTTTTCTTTATAAGCATTGAGTATATCTTGCTCAGACCATTCACGTCTTCTCTGTCGTTGATAGAGTTAGGGTTTCGTTTTATATAAATCATCTCCAAAAATTCTCTAGTTTTTTATTCTTTTCCTATCTAATATTCTTGTATTTTCGAAATTGAAAGTGTGGTTGTTTTCTATCGTATGTTTGTAGAGGGCTGTTTGAGTTTTAGAATATTTGTGTCCTTTTATCCTGTTGTTCAGATTTTGTTCCGTTTGTCCTATGTACACTCCATTACATTGGTTGCATGGTATCTCGTAGACGATATGTGATTTTTGATCTTTCGGGACTATTGCCTTCAATCTTGAAAATAATTGATTAATCTGTATGAATGGTTTGTGTGCAATCTTTATATTGGGGTATGGTCTTATTATAATCTCTATTTTCTCAGACAGTGTTGGGATGTATGGTAGGGGTATATAAACTATTGGTTCGGGTTTTTGGATTTTGGAAACTTGATGAGTTGTAAAATTTATGAGTGCGTTGTTTTATTGTTTTCTTTATCATTTCTTGGGGTAATTGTTTGTGGCAAGTAGGAAGGAGATCTGATTTAGTATCTCCGGTCTATAACGTGGTGAAGTTAATTTGATTGCTCGATCTATATAATTGGTTACTATTGCTTTTTTTTGTTTGATGTTATGTGTTGAGTTATAATCAAGTATCCGGTCTGAGTTAATGTTTTTCTTAGCATTTTAGTTTCTATTTTGTTATTTTCTCTAATGATGGTCATGTCCAAAAAGTTGATTCTATTGTCCAGTTCTGTTTCTAGAGTAAACTTTAGTTTATTGTTAAAATTATTTAAAACTTCCATTATTTCTTCAATTTGATCTTCTGTTGTTATAATCAAACAATCATCCACGTACCTCTTGAAAATTGTTATCCTATATGATGAATTTAGCAAAACTTTTTCTTCAAAATATTCTAGCACTAACTGAGCTACTGCACCAGCAACCGGACTACCCATAGCTACACCGTCTATTTGTTGGTAAAATTCGTCTTTGTATTGGAAATAGCAAGTTCCCAATGTTAGTTGTACTGCCTCTATGAATTCAGTCTTCGGTAGGTCTGTATATTCTTCCATGAGGTGCCATTTTTCCTCCAGTATCTGTGGTACCATTTGTGTGGGGATATTTGTATATAGGGACACAGCATCTATAGAAAATAATTTTTGATCATCTGGAACGTATAGTGTATCCAATTCTCGTTTAAGTTCATAGGAATTTTTATTGTAAAAGGGATTTTTGTGTACAATATTTGAGAGAACTGATGCCAAATATTTGGACAGATTATAAAATGGTGTTTGCGTGTGAGAAATGATAGGTCTGAGTGGAATGTTTGGCTTGTGGAGTTTGGGCAAGCCATATATTTTCGGTGAAATACTATTATGTTCAGTGAGAGATCTAGCCAGGGTTGGTGATATAAATCCCGAGTTTTCCCTTCTCTTAATTATTTCGTTATTGTGTTTTTGTAAAGAATTTGTTAAGTCTCTTTTTATGCGTTTGTATGTTCTCGTATCACTAAGTAGTTCTCTAATCTTTGCTTCGTAGGATGATTTATTCATTACAACTGTTGAATTGCCCTTATCCGCTCTTGTTATTATAATCTGTGGATTGTCTCGTAGAAATTTTTTTGTTTTATTGAATGCTGTTATATCTTTTCTTTCTTTAAAATTCAGTTTTTTATTTTTAACTTCATTGTGGTGTTTAATTTAAGTATTATTTAGTTTTATTCTTATTTCATTTTGGTTTTCTTGGTTTAATTTCGTTATATTTGCTTCGATGTTGGCTATTATTTGATCTGTGGGAATTTGATTTGCATCATTGGGGCGTATTGCAAACTTAGGGTCTTGGCTAAGTAGGAGTTGAATTTCGTCTGGAATAATGGTATCTGATAAATTCTTTATTGTGTTTTTCGTTTGAACTTGTGTGGCATTTTTAGTTGACTGTGACAAATTGACCAGTTTTTTGTTGTGCCTTTTTGTATTTAAATTTATGTTGTTTTTAATGATATCTGACTGTAGATTTTCAAAAGTGGACAAAACTTCATTTGAAGTATGTGTGAGGATAAGTTTTCTTTGCTGATCTAGTTTAAGCTGTAGTAGGTTTATACTTTTAGTTGTATCCGTTATGATCAGTTTAAGGATTTGTCTTCTATGTTTCTCATGCAGTTTTTGAAACTTAAGGTTTAGATACTTACATTCGAGTTTAATTTGATTGGTATTAAAATTTAGGAAATTCGGTAACAAATCTCTATCTTTACATTTAAGTAAGAAGATTCTTCTTGATTTCATATTGATTAATTTGACGTTGGTTTTGGTGAAGTCCAACATCTTTCTCAGGATGTACGCTGTCGGATCGTCTATTCCGCTTCCTTCATGGAACCTCTTGACCAAATCTATGTGTCTGCCGTTGTACTTCGTTTCTTCGATATGGAGGGGTTGTTCTGCCAGATGTCCCATTCTGGCCTCCTGTGTATATCTTCGGTTGTTTGCCATAATGTCAATCGTGGCCGATAACTTTGTTTGTTGGTATATTTATTCCATCAGTTATTGTTGAGATAAAATAATTGATCATTTGGAATTTTCTTAACCTAACTTATTCGAGTTAAAACATATAAGACGTTTCGGGTTCGGGCCCTTTTTCTATCTAAAAACAATCATCATAAACACAGTTACATATACAATTCTTTTTGATAGAGATCTGTTACCTTTGTTTTAATAATTTCCAAACTTCTGCGTATAGTGCATGTGTCCTCATTCTTCATCCATAATATAATGTGGCACCAAGTTATTGAAATGTCAAGTTGGTGTCAATGTCACTCTTCTTCTTCTTTTGTTGTCGTTCTCCGCTGCTTTCTTTATAAGCATTGAGTATATCTTGCTCAGACCATTCACGTCTGCTCTGTCGTTGATAGAGTTAGGGTTTCGTTTTATATAAATCATCTCCAAAAATTCTCTAGTTTTTTATTCTTTTCCCTATCTAATATTCTTGTATTTTCGAAATTGAAAGTGTGGTTGTTTTCTATCGTATGTTTGTAGAGGGCTGTTTGAGTTTTAGAATATTTGTGTCCTTTTATCCTGTTGTTCAGATTTTGTTCCGTTTGTCCTATGTACACTCCATTACATTGGTTGCATGGTATCTCGTAGACGATATGTGATTTTTGATCTTTCGGGACTATTGCCTTCAATCTTGAAAATAATTGATTAATCTGTATGAATGGTTTGTGTGCAATCTTTATATTGGGGTATGGTCTTATTATATTCTCTATTTTCTCAGACAGTGTTGGGATGTATGGTAGGGGTATATAAACTATTGGTTCGGTTTTTGGATTTTGGAAACTTGATGAGTTGTAAAATTTATGAGTGCGTTGTTTTATTGTTTTCTTTATCATTTCTTGGGGGTAATTGTTTGTGGCAAGTAGGAAGGAGATCTGATTTAGTATCTCCGGTCTATAACGTGGTGCACTATACGCAGAAGTTTGGAAATTATTAAAACAAAGGTAACAGATCTCTATCAAAAAGAATTGTATATGTAACTGTGTTTATGATGATTGTTTTTAGATTGAAAAAGGGCCCGAACCCGAAACGTCTTATATGTTTTAACTCTAATAAGTTAGGTTAAGAAAATTCCAAATGATCAATTATTTTATCTCAACAATAACTGATGGAATAAATATACCAACAAACAAAGTTATAGGCCACGATTGAAATTATGGCAAACAACCGAAGATATACACAGGAGGCCAGAATGGGACATCTGGCAGAACAACCCCTCCATATCGAAGAAACGAAGTACAACGGCAGACACATAGATTTGGTCAAGAGGTTCCATGAAGGAAGCGGAATAGACGATCCGACAGCGTACATCCTGAGAAAGATGTTGGACTTCACCAAAACCAACGTCAAATTAATCAATATGAAATCAAGAAGAATCTTCTTACTTAAATGTAAAGATAGAGATTTGTTACCGAATTTCCTAAATTTTAATACCAATCAAATTAAACTCGAATGTAAGTATCTAAACCTTAAGTTTCAAAAACTGCATGAGAAACATAGAAGACAAATCCTTAAACTGATCATAACGGATACAACTAAAAGTATAAACCTACTACAGCTTAAACTAGATCAGCAAAGAAAACTTATCCTCGCACATACTTCAAATGAAGTTTTGTCCATTTTTGAAAATCTACAGTCAGATATCATTAAAAACAACATAAATTTAAATACAAAAAGGCACAACAAAAAACTGGTCAATTTGTCACAGTCAACTAAAAATGCCACACAAGTTCAAACGAAAAACACAATAAAGAATTTATCAGATACCATTATTCCAGACGAAATTCAACTCCTACTTAGCCAAGACCCTAAGTTTGCAATACGCCCCAATGATGCAAATCAAATTCCCACAGATCAAATAATAGCCAACATCGAAGCAAATATAACGAAATTAAACCAAGAAAACCAAAATGAAATAAGAATAAAACTAAATAATACTTAAATTAAACACCACAATGAAGTTAAAAATAAAAAACTGAATTTTAAAGAAAGAAAAGATATAACAGCATTCAATAAAACAAAAAAATTTCTACGAGACAATCCACAGATTATAATAACAAGAGCGGATAAGGGCAATTCAACAGTTGTAATGAATAAATCATCCTACGAAGCAAAGATTAGAGAACTACTTAGTGATACGAGAACATACAAACGCATAAAAAGAGACTTAACAAATTCTTTACAAAAACACAATAACGAAATAATTAAGAGATGGGAAAACTCGGGATTTATATCACCAACCCTGGCTAGATCTCTCACTGTACATAATAGTATTTCACCGAAAATATATGGCTTGCCCAAACTCCACAAGCCAAACATTCCACTCAGACCTATCATTTCTCACACGCAAACACCATTTTATAATCTGTCCAAATATTTGGCATCAGTTCTCTCAAATATTGTAAACAAAAATCCCTTTTACATTAAAAATTCCTATGAACTTAAACGAGAATTGGATACACTATACGTTCCAGATGATCAAAAATTATTTTCTATAGATGCTGTGTCCCTATATACAAATATCCCCACACAAATGGTACCACAGATACTGGAGGAAAAATGGCACCTCATGGAAGAATATACAGACCTACCGAAGACTGAATTCATAGAGGCAGTACAACTAACATTGGGAACTTGCTATTTCCAATACAAAGACGAATTTACCACCAACAAATAGACGGTGTAGCTATGGGTAGTCCGGTTGCTGGTGCAGTAGCTCAGTTAGTGCTAGAATATTTTGAAGAAAAAGTTTTGCTAAATTCATCATATAGGATAACAATTTTCAAGAGGTACGTGGATGATTGTTTGATTATAACAACAGAAGATCAAATTGAAGAAATAGTGGAAGTTTTAAATAATTTTAACAATAAACTAAAGTTTACTCTAGAAACAGAACTGGACAATAGAATCAACTTTTTGGACATGACCATCATTAGAGAAAATAACAAAATAGAAACTTAAATGCTAAGAAAAACCATCAACTCAGACCGGATACTTGATTATAACTCAACACATAACATCAAACAAAAAAAAGCAATAGTAACCAATTATATAGATCGAGCAATCAAATTAACTTCACCACGTTATAGACCGGAGATACTAAATCAGATCTCCTTCCTACTTGCCACAAACAATTACCCCCAAGAAATGATAAAGAAAACAATAAAACAACGCACTCATAAATTTTACAACTCATCAAGTTTCCAAAATCCAAAAACCGAACCAATAGTTTATATACCCCTACCATACATCCCAACACTGTCTGAGAAAATAGAGAATATAATAAGACCATACCCCAATATAAAGATTGCACACAAACCATTCATACAGATTAATCAATTATTTTCAAGATTGAAGGCAATAGTCCCGAAAGATCAAAAATCACATATCGTCTACGAGATACCATGCAACCAATGTAATGGAGTGTACATAGGACAAACGGAACAAAATCTGAACAACAGGATAAAAGGACACAAATATTCTAAATCTCAAACAGCCCTCTACAAACATACGATAGAAAACAACCACACTTTCAATTTCGAAAATACAAGAATATTAGATAGGGAAAAGAATAAAAAAACTAGAGAATTTTTGGAGATGATTTATATAAAACGAAACCCTAACTCT
Source organism: Micraspis discolor (assembly GCA_030674115.1). Lineage (NCBI taxonomy): Eukaryota > Metazoa > Arthropoda > Insecta > Coleoptera > Coccinellidae > Micraspis > Micraspis discolor. Next base: position 213,295 of record JARTUT010000436.1, read on the forward strand.
ATCAACGACAGAGCAGACGTGAATGGTCTGAGCAAGATATACTCAATGCTTATAAAGAAAACAGCGGAGAACGACAACAAAAGAAGAAGAAGAGTGACATTGACACCAACTTGACATTTCAATAACTTGGTGCCACATTATATTATGGATGAAGAATGAGGACACATGCACTATACGCAGAAGTTTGGAAATCATTAAAACACAGGTAACAGATCTCTATCAAAAAGAATTGTATATGTAACTGTGTTTATGATGATTGTTTTTAGATTGAAAAAGGGCCCGAACCCGAAACGTCTTATATGTTTTAACTCGAATAAGTTAGGTTAAGAAAATTCCAAATGATCAATTATTTTATCTCAACAATATTAATTTTGTTATTTCTCTTGAGCAGTAGATTTTATAGTCGATCTTGTTCATGAAATCTGTAAGACCTATTGAAAACGATTAATTGACATACGGCATTCACCTACTTCTCAGGGATTTCGAATGGTAAGGCGAAAAATATTAAACTCGCTTTATTTTCAGATCAGTTGATTCCAAAGGCGATCTAGTTCATGAGTTCTGTTTAAGACCTATTGAAAACAGTACATGGACATACGGCAATAACCTACTCCTCGGGGATTTCGAATGGTAGAGCGCAAAATATTAATTTTGCTATTTCTCTTGAGCAGTAGATTTCGAGGTCGATCTTGTTCATGAGTTCTGTAAGACCTATTGAAAACGATTAATTGAAATCAGCATTCACCTACTTCTCAGGGATTTCGAATGGTAAGGCGAAAAATATTAAACTCGCTTTATTTTGAGATCAGTTGATTTCAAAGGCGATCTAGTTCATGAGTTCTGTTTAAGACCTATTGAAAACAGTACATGGACATACGGCAATAACCTACTCCTCGGGGATTTCGAATGGTAAAGCGCAAAATATTAATTTTGCTATTTCTCTTGAGCAGTAGATTTCATAGACGATCTTGTTCATAAGTTCTGTAATACCTATTGAAAACGATAAATTGACAGACATCAATCACCTACTTCTCAGGGATTTCGAATGGTAAGGCGAAAAATATTAAACTCGCTTTATTTTCAGAACAGATGATTTCATAGGCGATCTAGTTCGTGAGTGCTGTAGAAGACCTATTGAAAACAATGAATGGACATACGGCAATAACCTACTCCTCAGGGATTTTGAGCGGTAAAGCGTGAAATATTTGTTTTGCTATTTCTCTAGAGCAGTAGATTCCATAGTTGATCTTGTTCATTAGTTCTGTATTACCTATTGAAAACGATAAATTGACATTCAGCAATCACATACTCCTAAGGGATTTCGAATGGTAAGGCGAAAAATATTAAACTCGCTTTATTTTCAGAACAGTTGATTTCATAGGCAATCGAGTTCACGAGTTCTGTGGAAGACTACTTGGAAACAGTTAATTGAAATACGGCAATGATCTACTCCTCAGGGATTTCGAATGGTGAAGCGCAAAATATTTAATTTGCTATTTCTCTAGAGCAGTAGATTCCATAGTTGATCTTGTTCATTAGTTTTATATTACCTGTTGAAATCGATAAATTGACATACGCCACTCAGCTACTCCTCAGGGATTTCGAATGGTAAGGCGAAAAATATTAATCTTGCTATATCTCTGAACAGTAGATTTTATAGTCGATCTTGTTCATGAGTTCTGTAAGACCTATTGAAAACGATTAATTGACATACGGTATTCACCCACTTCTCAGGGATTTCGAATGGTGAGGCGAAAAATATTAAACTCGCTTTATTTTCAGAACAGTTGATTTCATAGACGATCTAGTTCATGAGTTCTGTGGAAGACCTAATGAAAACAGTAAATGGACATACGGCAATAACCTACTCCTCGGGGATTTCGAATGGTAAGGCGAAAAATATCAAACTCGCTCTATTTTCAGAACAGTTGATTTCATAGGCGATCTAGTTCATGAGTTCTGTGGAAGACCACTTGGAAACAGTAAATTGACAAACGGCAATAACCAACTCCTCAGGGATTTCGAATGGTGAAGCGCAAAATATTTAATTTGCTATTTCTCTAGAGCAGTAGATTTCATAGTTGATCTTGTTCATTAGTTTTATATTACCTATTGAAAACGATAAATTGACATACGGCACTCAGCTAACTCCTTAGGGATTTCGAATGGTAAGGCGAAAAATATTAATCTTGCTATATCTCTGAACAGTAGATTTTATAGTCGATCTTGTTCATGAGTTCTGTAAGACCTATTGAAAACGATTGATTGACATACGGCATGCAACTACTTCTCAGGGATTTCGAATGGTAAGGCGATAAATATTAAACTGGCTTTATTTTCAGAACAGTTGATTTCATAGGCGATCTCGTTCATGAGTTCTGTGGAAGACCAATTGAAAACAATGAATTGACAAACGGCAATAACCTACTTCTCTGGGATTTCGAATGGTGAAGCGCAAAATATTTATTTTGCTATTTCTCTATAGCAGTAGAATTCATAGTTGATCTTGTTCATTAGTTCTGTATTACCTATTGAAAAGGATTAATTGACATACGGAATTCACCTACTTCTCTGGGGTTTCGAATGGTAATGCGAAAAATATTAAGCTCACTTTATTTTCAGAACAGTTGAGTTCATAGGCGATCTAGTTCATGAGTGCTGTAGAAGACCTATTGAAAACAGTGAATGGACATACGGCAATAACATACTCCTCAGGGATTTCGAATGGTAAAGCGCAAAATAATTGAACTCACTTTAATTTCAGAACAGTTGAGTTCATAGGCGATATAGTTCATGAGTGCTGTAGAAGAACTATTGAAAACGATGAATTGACATACAGCAATCACATACTCCTCAGTGATTTCGAATGGAATGGCGAAAAATATTAAACTCGCTTTAATTTCAGAACAGTTGATTTCATGGGCGATCTAGTTCATGAGTTCTGTGGAAGACCAATTGAAAACAGTAAATTGACATACGGCAATCACCTATTCCTCAGTGATTTCGAATGGTAAGGCGAAAAATATCAAACTCGCTCTATTTTCAGAACAGTTGATTTCATAGGCGATCTAGTTCATGGGTTCTGTGGAAGACCACTTGGAAACAGTAAATTGACAAACGGCAATAACCAACTCCTCAGGGATTTCGAATGGTGAAGCGCAAAATATTTAATTTGCTATTTCTCTAGAGCAGTAGATTTCATAGTTGATCTTGTTCATTAGTTTTATATTACCTATTGAAAACGATAAATTGACATACGGTACTCAGCTAACTCCTTAGGGATTTCGAATGGTAAGGCGAAAAATATTAATCTTGCTATATCTCTGAACAGTAGATTTTATAGTCGATCTTGTTCATGAGTTCTGTAAGACCTATTGAAAACGATTGATTGACATACGGCATGCAACTACTTCTCAGGGATTTCGAATGGTAAGGCGATAAATATTAAACTGGCTTTATTTTCAGAACAGTTGATTTCATAGGCGATCTCGTTCATGAGTTCTGTGGAAGACCAATTGAAAACAATGAATTGACAAACGGCAATAACCTACTTCTCTGGGATTTCGAATGGTGAAGCGCAAAATATTTATTTTGCTATTTCTCTATAGCAGTAGAATTCATAGTTGATCTTGTTCATTAGTTCTGTATTACCTATTGAAAAGGATAATTGACATACGAAATTCACCTACTTCTCTGGGGTTTCGAATGGTAATGCGAAAAATATTAAGCTCACTTTATTTTCAGAACAGTTGAGTTCATAGGCGATCTAGTTCATGAGTGCTGTAGAAGACCTATTGAAAACAGTGAATGGACATACGGCAATAACATACTCCTCGGGGATTTCGAATGGTAAAGCGCAAAATAATTGAACTCGATTTATTTTCAGAACAGTTGATTTCATAGGCGATCTAGTTCACGAGTTCTGTGGAAGATCATTTGAAAACAGTAAATTGACATACGGCAATCACCTATTCCTCAGGGATTTCGAATAGTGAAGCGCAAAATATTTAATTTGCTATTTCTCTAGAGCAGTAGATTTCATAGTTTATCTTGTTCATTAGTTTTATATTACCTATTGAAAACGATTAATTGACATACGGCATTCACCTACTTCTCTGGGATTTCGAATTTTAAGGCGAAATATATTAAACTCGCTTCATTTTCAGAACGGTTGATTTCATAGGCGATCTAGTTCATGAGTTCTGTGTGAAGACCTATTGAAAACAGTAAATGGACATACGGCAATAACCTACTCCTCAAGGATTTCGAATGGTGAAGCGCAAAATATTTAATTTGCTATTTCTCTAGAGCAGTAGATTTCATAGTTGATCTTGTTCATTAGTTTCATATTACCTATTGAAAGCGATTAATTGACATACGGCATTCACCTACTTCTCTGGGATTTCGAATGGTAAGGCGAAAAATATTAAACTCACTTCATTTTCAGAACAGTTGATTTCATAGTCGATCTAGTTCATGAGTTCTGTGTGAAGACCTATTGAAAACAGTAAATGGACATACGGCAATAACCTACTCCTCGGGGATCTCGAATGGTAAAGCGCAAATTATTAATTTTGCTATTATTCTTGAGCAGTAGATTTCATAGTCGATTCTTCTCATTTGTTCTGTATTACCAATTGAAAACGATAAATTGACATACGGCAATCCCTTACTCCTCAGGGATTTTGAATGGTAAGGTGAAAAATACTAAACTCGCTTCATTTTCAGAACAGTTGATCTCATAGGCGATCTAGTTCATGAGTTCTGTGGAAGACCAATTGAAAACAGTGAATTGACATACGGCAATCACCTATTCCTCAGGGATTTCGAATGGTAAGGCGAGAAATATCAAACTCGCTTTATTTTCAGAACAGTTCATTTCATAGGCGATCTAGATCATGAGTTCTGTGGAAGACTTATAGAAAACAGTAAATTGACAAACGGCAATAACCAACTCCTCCGGGATTTCGAATGGTGAAGCGCAAAATATTTAATTTGCTATTTCTCTGAAGCAGTAGTTTCCATAGTTGATCTTGTTCATTAGTTTTATATTACCTATTGAAAACGATTAATTGACATACAGCATTCACCTACTTTCGAATTTCGAATGGTAAGGCGAAATATATTAAACTCGCTTTATTTTCAGAACAGTTGATTTCAAAGGCGATCTCGTTCATGAGTTCTGTGGAAGACCAATTGAAAACAGTAAATTGACATACGGCAATCACCTATTCCTCAGTGATTTCGAATGGTGAGGCGAAAAATATCAAACTCGCTTTATTTTCAGAACAGTTGATTTCATAGGCGATCTAGTTCATGAGTTCTGTGGAAGACCACTTGGAAACAGTAAATTGACAAACGGCAATAACCTCTTCCTCAGGTATTTCGAATGGTGAAGCGCGAAATATTTATATTGCTATTTCTCTAGTTCAGTAGATTTCATAGTTGATCTTGTTCATAAGTTCTGTATTACCTATTAAAAACGATAAATTGACATACGGCAATCAGCTAATCCTTGGAGATTTCGAATGGTAAAGCGCAAAATATTAATTTTGCTATTTCTCTTGAGCAGTAGATTTCATAGTCGATCTTGTTCATTAGTTCTGTATTACCTATTGAAAACGATGAATTGACATACGGCAATCACCTACTCCACAGAAATTCTGAATGGTAAGGCGAAAATTATTAAACTCGCTTTATTTTCAGAACAGTTGATTTCATAGTCGATCTAGTTCATGAGTTCTGTGGAAGACCAATTGAAAACGGTAAATTGACATACGGCAATAACCTACTCCTCAGGTATTTCGAATGGTGAAGCGCGAAATATTTATTTTGCTATTTCTCTTGAGCAGTAGATTTCATAGTCGATCTTGTTCATTAGTTCTGTATTACCTATTGAAAACGATAAATTGATATACGACAATCACCTACTCCTCAGGGATTCTGAATGGTAAGGCGAAAAATATTAAACTCGCTTCATTTTCAGAGCAGTTTATTTCATAGGCGATCTAATTCATGAGTTCTGTGGGAGACCAATTGAAAACAGTAAATTGACAAACGGCAATAACCTACTTCTCAAGGATTTCGAATGGTGAAGCGCAAAAAAATTATTTTGCCATTTCTCTAGAGCAGTGGATTCCATAGTTGATCTTGTTCATTAGTTCTGTATTACCAATTGAAAACGATTAATTGACATACGGCATTCACCTTCTTCTCAGGTATTCCGAATGGTAATGCGAAAAATATTAAGCTCACTTTATTTTCAGAACAGTTGAGTTCATAGGCGATCTAGTTCATGAGTTCTGTGTGAAGACCTATTGAAAACAGTAAATGGACATACGGCAATAACCTACACCTCAAGGATTTCGAATGGTGAAGCGCAAAATATTTAATTTGCTATTTCTCTAGAGCAGTAGATTTCATAGTTGATCTTGTTCATTAGTTTCATATTACCTATTGAAAACGATTAATTGACATACGGCATTCACCTACTTCTCTGGGATTTCGAATGGTAAGGCGAAAAATATTAAACTAACTTCATTTTCAGAACATTTGATTTCATAGTCGATCTAGTTCATGAGTTCTGTGTGAAGACCTATTGAAAACAGTAAATGGACATACGGCAATAACCTACTCCTCGGAGATCCCGAATGGTAAAGCGCAAAACATTAATTTTGCTATTATTCTTGAGCAGAAGATTTCATAGTCGATTCTTCTCATTTGTTCTGTATTACCTATTGAAAACGATAAATTGACATACGGCAATCACTTACTCCTCAGGGATTTTGAATGGTAAGGTGAAAAATACTAAACTCGCTTTATTTTCAGAACAGTTGATCTCATAGGCGATCTAGTTTATGAGTTCTGTGGAAGACCTATTGAAAACAGTGAATTGACATACGGCAATCACCTATTCCTCAGATTTTTCGAATGGTAAGGCGAGAAATATCAAACTCGCTTTATTTTCAGAACAGTTCATTTCATAGGCGATCTAGTTCATGAGTTCTGTGGAAGACTTATAGAAAACAGTAAATTGACAAACGGCAATAACCAACTCCTCCGGGATTTCGAATGGTGAGGCGCAAAATATTTAATTTGCTATTTCTCTGAAGCAGTAGATTTCATAGTTGATCTTGTTCATTAGTTTTATATTACCTATTGAAAACGATTAATTGACATACGGCATTCACCTACTTTCGAATTTCGAATGGTAAGGCGAAATTTATTAAACTCGCTTTATTTTCAGAACAGTTGATTTCATAGTCGATCTAGTTCATGAGTTCTGTCGAAGATCAATTGAAAACGGTAAATTGACATACGGCAATAACCTCTTCCTCAGGTATTTCGAATGGTGAAGCGCGAAATATTTATTTTGCTATTTCTCTAGTGCAGTAGATTTCATAGTTGATCTTGTTCATAAGTTCTGTATTACCTATTGAAAACGATAAATTGACATACAGCAATCAGCTGATCCTTGGAGATTTAGAATGGTAAAGCGCAAAATATTAATTCTGCTATTTCTCTTGAGCAGTAGATTTCATAGTCGATCTTGTTCATAAGTTCTGTATTACCTATTGAAAACGATGAATTGACATACGGCAATCACCTACTCCTCAGAGATTCTGAATGGTAAGGCGAAAATTATTAAACTCGCTTCATTTTCAGAACAGTTGATTTCATAGTCGATCTAGTTCATGAGTTCTGTGGAAGACCAATTGAAAACGGTAAATTGACATACGGCAATAACCTACTCCTCAGGTATTTCGAATGGTGAAGCGCAAAATATTTATTTTGCTATTTCTCTAGTGCAGTAGATCTCATGGTTGATCTTGTTCATAAGTTCTGTATTACCTATTGAAAACGATAAATTGACATACGGCAATCAGCTAATCCTCGGAGATTTCGAATGGTAAAGCGCAAAATATTAATTTTGCTATTTCTCTTGAGCAGTAGATTTCATAGTCGATCTTGTTCATTAGTTCTGTATAACCTATTGAAAACGATAAATTGATATACGGCAATCACCTACTCCTCAGGGATTCTGAATGGTAAGGCGAAAAATATTAAACTCGCTTCATTTTCAGAGCAGTTGATTTCATAGGCGATCTAGTTCATGAGTTCTGTGGGAGACCAATTGAAAACAGTAAATTGACAAACGGCAATAACCTACTTCTCAAGGATTTCGAATGGTGAAGCGCAAAAAAATTATTTGGCCATTTCTCTAGAGCAGTAGATTTCATAATTGATCTCGTTCATTAGTTCTGTATTACCTATTGAAAACGATTAATTGACATACGGCATTCACCTTCTTCTCAGGTATTTCGAATGGTAATGCGAAAAATATTAAGCTCACTTTATTTTCAGAACAGTTGAGTTCATAGGCGATATAGTTCATGAGTGCTGTTGAAGAACTATTGAAAGCGATGAATTGACATACAGCAATCACATACTCCTCAGGGATTTCGAAAGGTAAGGCGAAAAATATTAAAGTCGCTTCAATTTCAGAACAGTTAATTTCATAGGCGATCTAGTTCATGAGTTCTGTGGAAGACCAATTGAAAACAGTAAATTGACATACGGCAATCACCTATTCCTCAGGGATTTCGAATGGTAAGGCGAAAAATATTAAACTCGCTTTATTTTCAGAAAGGTTGATTTCATAGGCGATCTAGTTCATGAGTTCTGTGGAAGACCAATTGAAAACGGTAAATTGACATACGGCAATAACCTACTCCTCAGGTATTTCGAATGGTGAAGCGCGAAATATTTATTTTGCTATTTCTCTAGTGCAGTAGATTTCATAGTTGATCTTGTTCATAAGTTCTGTATTACCTATTAAAAACGATAAATTGACATACGGCAATCAGCTAATCCTTGGAGATTTCGAATGGTAAAGCTCAAAATATTAATTTTGCTATTTCTCTTGAGCAGTAGATTTCATAGTCGATCTTGTTCATTTGTTCTGTATTACCTATTGAAAACGATGAATTGACATACGGCAATCACCTACTCCTCAGGGATTCTGAATGGTAAGGCGAAAAATATTAAACTCGCTTTATTTTCAGAACAGTTGATTTCATAGTCGATCTAGTTCATGAGTTCTGTGGAAGACCAATTGAAAACGGTAAATTGACATACGGCAATAACCTCTTCGTCAGGTATTTCGAATTTTGAAGCCGAACTATTTATTTTGCTATTTCTCTAGTGCAGTAGATTTCATAGTTGATCTTGTTCATAAGTTCTGTATTACCTATTGAAAACGATAAATTGACATACGGCAATCAGCTTATCCTCAGAGATTTCGAATGGTAAAGCGCAAAATATTAATTTTGCTATTTCTCTTGAGCAGTAGATTTCATAGTTGATCTTGTTCATTAGTTCTGTATTACCTATTGAAAACGATTAATTGACATACGGCATTCACCTTCTTCTCAGGTATTGCGAATGGTAATGCGAAAAATATTAAGCTCACTTTATTTCCAGAACAGTTGAGTTCATAGGCGATATAGTTCATGAGTGCTGTAGAAGAACTATTGAAAACGATGAATTGACATACAGCAATCACATACTCCTCAGGGATTTCGAATGGTAAGGCGAAAAATATTAAACTCGCTTTATTTTCAGAACAGTTGATTTCATAGGTGATCTAGTTCATGAGTTCTGTGGAAGACCAATTGAAAACGGTAAATTGACATACGGCAATAACCTCTTCGTCAGGTATTTCGAATGGTGAAGCGCGAAATATTTATTTTGCTATTTCTCTAGTGCAGTAGATTTCATAGTTGATCTTGTTCATAAGTTCTGTATTACCTATTGAAAACGATAAATTGACATACGGCAATCAGCTTATCCTCGGAGATTTCGAATGGTAAAGCGCAAAATATTCATTTTGGTATTTCTCTAGAGCAGTAGATTTCATAGTTGATCTTGTTCATTAGTTCTATATTACCTATTGAAAACGATAAATTGACATACGGCACTCAGCTACTCCTCAGGGATTTCGAATGGTAAGGCGGAAAATATTTATGTGGCTATATCTCTGAACGGAAGATTTTATAGTCGATCTTGTTCATGAGTTCTGTAAGACCAATTGAAAACAATTAATTGACATACGGCATTCACCTGCTTCTCAGGGATCTTGAATGGTAAAGCGCAAAATATTAATTTTGCTATTTCTCTTGAGCAGTAGATTTCATACTCGATTCTTTTCATTAGTTCTGTATTACCTATTGAAAACGATGAATTGACATACGGCAATCACCTACTCCTCATTGATTCTGAATGGTAAGGCGAAAATTATTAAACTCGCTTTATTTTCAGAACAGTTGATTTCATAGTCGATCTAGTTCATGAGTTCTGTGGAAGACCAATTGAAAACGGTAAATTGACATACGGCAATAACCTCTTCGTCAGGTATTTCGAATGGTGAAGCACGAAATATTTATTTTGCTATTTCTCTAGTGCAGTAGATTTCATAGTTGATCTTGTTCATTAGTTCAATATTACCTATTGAAAACGATAAATTGACATACGGCACTCAGCTACCCCTCAGGGATTTCGAATGGTAAGGCGGAAAATATTTATGTGGCTATATCTCTGAACGGAAGATTTTATAGTCGATCTTGTTCATGAGTTCTGTAAGACCAATTGAAAACGATTAATTGACATACGGCATTCACCTACTTCTCAGGGATCACGAATGGTAAGGCGAAAAATATTAAACTTGCTTTATTTTCAGAACAGTTGATTTCATAGGCGATCTAGTTCATGAGTTCTGTGGAAGAACCTATTTAAATCAGTAAATGGACATACAGCAATAACCTACTCCTCGGGGATCTCGAATGGTAAAGCGCAAAATATTAATTTTGCTATTTCTCTTGAGCAGTAGATTTCATAGTCGATTCTTTTCATTAGTTCTGTATTACCTATTGAAAACGATGAATTGACGTACGGCAATCACCTACTCCTCAGGGATTTTGAATGTTTAGGCGAAAAATATCAAACTCACTTTATTTTCAGAACAGTTGATTCCATAGGCGATCTAGTTCATGAGTTCTGTGGAAGACCAATTGAAAACAGTGAATGGACATACGACACTTACCTACTCCTCAGGTATTTCGAATGATGAAGCGCAAAATATTTATTTTGCTATTTATCTAGAGCAGTAGATTTCATAGTTGATTATGTTCATTAGTTCTTTATTACCTATTGAAAACGATGAATTGACATACGGCACTCAGCTACTCCTCAGGGATTCCGATTGGTAAGGCGAAAAATATTAATCTTGCTATATCTCTGAACAGTAGATTTAATAGTCGATCTTGTTTATGAGTTCTGTAGGACTAATTGGACACGATTAATTGACATACGGCATTCACCTACTTCTCAGTGATTTCGAATAGTAAGGCGAAAAATATTATACTCGCTTCATTTTCAGAACAGTTGAGTACATAGGCGAATTGTTCATGAGTGCTGTGGAAGAACCTATTGAAAACGATAAATTGACATACAGCAATCACCTACTCCTCAGGGATTTCGAATGGTAAGGCGAAAAATATTAAACTCGCTTTATTTTCAGAACAGTTGATTTCATAGGCGATCTAGTTCATGAGTTCTGTGGAAGACCTATTGAAAACATAAATTGACATACGGCAATAACCTACTCCTCAGGGATTTCGAATGGTGAAGCGCAAAATATTTATTTTGCTATTTATTCTCAGAGCAGTAGATTTCATAGTCGATCTTGTTCATTAGTTCTGTAATACCTATTGAAAACGATAAATTGACATACGGCAATCACCTACTCCTCAGGGATTTCGAATGGTAAGGCGAAAAATATTAAACTTGCTATATTTTCAGAACAGTTGATTTCATAGTCGATCTTGTTCATGAGTTCTGTAAAGACTATTGAAAACGATTAATTGACATACGGCATTCACCTACTTCTCAGTGATTTCGAATAGTAAGGCGAAAAATATTATACTCGCTTCATTTTCAGAACAGTTGAGTACATAGGCGATCTACTTCATGAGTTCTGTGGAAGACCAATTGAAAACAGTAGATTGGTATACGGCAATAACCTACTCCCCAAGGATTTCGAATGGTGAAGCGCAAAATATTTATTTTGCTATTTGTCTAGAGCAGTAGATTTCATAGTTGATCTTGTTCATTAGTTTATTACCTATTGAAAACTATTAATTGACATACGGCATTCACCTACTTCTCAGGGATTCCGAATGGTAATGCGAAGAAAAATAAGCTCACTTTATTTTCAGAACAGTTGAGTTAATAGGCGATCTAGTTCATGAGTGCTGTAGAAGAACTATTGAAAACGATAAATTGACATACAGCAATCACATACTCCTCAGAGATTTCGAATGGTAAAGCGCAAAATATTAATTTTGCTATTTCTCTCGAGCAGTAGATTTTATAGTCGATCTTGTTCATGAGTTCTGTATGACCTATTGAAAACGATTGTATGACATACAATATTCACCTGCTTTTCAGGGATTTCGAATGGTAAGGCGGAAAATATTAAACTCGTTTTATTTTCAGAACAGTTGATTTCATAGGCGATCTAGTTCATGAGTACTGTGGAAGACCAATTGAAAACAGTATAATTGACAAACGGCAATAACCTACTTCTCAAGGATTTCGAATGGTGAAGCGCAAAAAATTTATCTTGCCATTTCTCTAGAGCAGTAGATTTCATAGTTGATCTTGTTCATTAGTTCTGTATTACCTATTGAAAACGATTAATTGACATACGGCATTCACCTACTTCTCAGGTATTTCGAATGGTAATGCGAAAAATATTAAGCTCACTTTATTTTCAGAACAGTTGAGTTCATAGGCGATATAGTTCAAGAGTGCTGTAGAAGAACTATTGAAAACGATGAATTGACATACAGCAATCACATACTCCCCAGTGATTTCGAATGGTAAGGCGAAAAATATTAAACTCGCTTTAATTTCAGAACAGTTGATTTCATGGGCGATCTAGTTCATGAGTTCTGTGGAAGACCAATTGAAAAAAGTAAATTGACATACGGCAATCACCTATTCCTCAATGATTTCGAATGGTAAGGCGAAAAATATTAAATTCGCTTTATTTTCAGAACAGTTGATTTCATAGGCGATCTAGTTCATGAGTTCTGTGGAAGACAAATTGAAAACAGTGAATTGACAAACGGCAATAACCTACTCCTCAGGGATTTCGAATGGTGAAGCGCAAAATATTCATTTTGCTTTTTTTCTAGAGCAGTAGATTTCATAGTTGATCTTGTTCATTAGTTCTATATTACCAATTGAAAACGATAAATTGACATACGGCACTCAGCTACTCCTCAGAGATTTCAAATGGTAAGGCGAAAAATATTTATCTGGCTATATCTCTGAACAGTAGATTTTATAGTCGATCTTGTTCATGAGTTCTGTAAGACCTATTGAAAACGATTAATTGACATACGGCATTCACCTACTTCTCAGGGATTACGAATGGTAAGGCGAAAAATATTAAACTTGCTTTATTTTCAGAACAGTTGATTTCATAGGCGATCTAGTTCATGAGTTCTGTGGAAGAACCTATTGAAAACAGTAAATGGACATACGGCAATAAACTTTTCCTCGGGGATCTCGAATGGTAAGGCGCAAAACATTAATTTTGCTATTTCACTTGTGCAGTAGATTTCATAGTCGATTCTTTTCATTCGTTCTGTATAACCTATTGAAAACGATAAATTGACATACGGAAATCACCTACTCCTCAGGGATTTCGAATGGTAAGGCGAAAAATATTAAACTCGCTTTATTTTCAGAACACTTGATTCCATAGGCGATCTAGTTCATGATTTCTGTGGAAGACTAATTGAAAACAGTATATTGACATACGGCAATAACCTACTCCTCAGGGATTTCGAATAGTGAAGCGAAAAATATTTATTTTGCTATTTCTCTAGAGCAGTAGATTTAATAGTTGATCTTGTTCATTGATTATGTATTACTTTTTAAAAACGATAAATTGACATACGGCAATCAGCTAGTCCTCGGAGATTTTGAATGGTAAAGCGCATAATATTAATTTTGCTATTTTTCTTGAGCAGTAGATTTCATAGTCGATCTTGTTCATTAGTTCTGTATTACCTATTGAAAACGATTAATTGACATAAGGCATTCACCTACTTCTCAGGGATTACGAATGGTAAGGCGAAAAATATTAAACTTGCTTTATTTTCAGAACAGTTGATTTCATAGGCGATCTAGTTCATGATTCCTGTGGAAGAACCTATTGAAAACAGTAAATGGACATACGGCAATAAACTTTTCCTCGAGGATCTCGAATGGTAAGGCGCAAAACATTAATTTTGCTATTTCACTTGAGCAGTAGATTTCATAGTAGATTCTTTTCATTCGTTCTGTATTACCTATTGAAAACGATAAATTGACATACGGCAATCACCTACTCCTCAGGGATTTTGAATGGTAAGGCGAAAAATATTAAACTCGCTTTATTTTCAGAACACTTGATTTCATAGGCGATCTAGTTCATGATTTCTGTGGAAGACCAATTGAAAACAGTATATTGACATACGGCAATAACCTACTCCTCAGGGATTTCGAATAGTGAAGCACAAAATATTTATTTTGCCATTTCTCTAAAGCAGTTGATTTAATAGTTGATCTTGTTAATTGATTATGTATTACTTTTTAAAAACGATAAATTGACATACGGCAATCAGCTTGTCCTCGGAGATTTTGAATGTTAAAGCGCATAATATTAATTTCGCTATTTTTCTTGAGCAGTAGATTTCATAGTCGATTCTTTTCATTCGTTCTGTATTACCTATTGAAAACGATAAATTGACATACGGCAATCACCTACTCCTCAGGGATTTGGAATAGTAAGGCGAAATATATTAAACTCGCTTTATTTTCTGAACAGTTGATTTCATAGGCGATCTACTTCATGAGTTCTGTAGAAGACCAATTGAAAACAGTAAATTGACAAACGGCAATAATCTACTCCTCGGAGATTTCGAATGGTGAAGCGCAAAATATTTATTTTGCTATTTCTCTAGAGCAGTAGATTTCATAGTTGATCTTGTTCATTAGTTCTATATTGCCTATTGAAAACGATAAATTGACATACGGCACTCAGCTACTCCTCAGGGATCTCGAATGGTAAGGCGAAAAATATTAATCTTACTATATCACTGAACAGTAGATTTTATAGTCGATCTTGTTCATGAGTTCTGTAAGACCTATTGAAAACGATTAATTAACATTCGGCAATCACCTACTTCTAAGGGATTTCGATTGGTAAGGTGAAAAATATTAAACTCGCTTTATTTTCAGAACAGTTGATCTCATAGGCGATCTAGTTCATGAGTTCTGTGGAAGACCTATTGAAAACAGTAAATGGACATACGGCAATAACCTACTCCTCGTGGATCTCGAATCGTAAAGCACAAAACATTAATTTTGCTATTTCTCTTGAAAAGTAGATTTCATAGTGGATTCTTTTCATAAAATTTGTATTACATATTGGAAACAATGAATTGACATACGGCACTCAGCTACTCCTCAGGGATCTCGAATGTTAAGGCGAAAAATATTAATCTTGCTATATCGCTGAACAGAAGATTTCATAGTCGATCTTGTTCATGAGTTCTGTAAGACCTATTGAAAACGATAAATTGTCATACGGCATTCACCTACTTTTCTGGGATTTCGAATGGTAAGGCGAAAAATATTAAACTCGCTCCATTTTCAGAACAGTTGATTTCATAGGCAATCTAGTTCATGCGTTCTGTGGAAGACCAATTGAAAACAGTAAATTGGCATACGGCAATAACCTATTCCTCAAGGATTTCGAATGGTGAAGCGCAAAATGTTTATTTTGCTATTTCTCTAGAGCAGTAGATTTCATAGTTGATCTTGTTCATTAGTTCTGTATTACCTATTGAAAACGATTAATTGACATACGGCATTCACCTTCTTCTCAGGTATTTCGAATGGTAATGCAAAAAATATTGAGCTCACTTTATTTTCAGAACAGTTGAGTTCATAGGCGATATAGTTCATAAGTGCTGTAGAAGAACTATTGAAAACGATGAATTGACATACAGCAATCACATACCCCTCAGGGATTTCGAATGGTAATGCGAAGAATATTAAGCTCACTTTATTTTCAGAACAGTTGATTTCATTGGCGATCTAGTTCATGAGTTCTGTGGAAGACCAATTGAAAACAGTAAATTGACATACGGCAATAACCTACTCCTCAGGGATTTCGAATGGTGAAGCGCAAAATATTTATTTTGCTATTTCTCTAGAGCAGAAGATTTCATAGTTGATCTTGTTCATTAGTTCTATATAACCTATTGAAAACGATAAATTGACATACGGCACTCAGCTACTCCTCAGGGATTTCGAATGGTAAGGCGAAAAATATTAATCTTGCTATATCTCTGAACAGTAGATTTTATAGTCGATCTTGTTCATGAGTTCTGTAAGACCTATTGAAAACGATTAATTGACATACAGCATTCACCTACTTCTCTGGGATTTCGAATGGTAAGGCGAAAAATATCAAACTCGCTTCATTTTCAGAACAGTTGATTTCATAGGCGATCTAGTTCATGAGTTCTGTGTGAAAACCTATTGAAAACAGTAAATGAACATACGGCAATAACCTACTTCTCGGGGATCTCGAATGGTAAAGCGCAAAACATTAATTTTGCTATTTTTCTTGAGCAGTATATTTCATAGTCGATTCTATTCATTTGTTCTGTATTACCTATTGAAAACGATAAATTGACATACGGCAATCACCTATTCCTCAGGGATTTCGAATGGTAAGGCGAAAAATATTAAACTCGCTTTATTTTCAGAACAGTTGATTTCATAGGCGATCTAGTTCATGAGTTCTGTGGAAGACCAATTGAAAACAGTGAATTGACAAACGGCAATAACCAACTCCTTAGGGATTTCGAATGGTTGAGCGCAAAATATTTATTTTGCTATTTCGCTAGAGCAGTAGATTTCATAGTTGATCTTGTTCATCAGTTCTATATTACCTATCGAAAACAATAAATTGACATACGGCACTCAGCTACTCCTCAAGGATTTCGAATAGTAAGGCGAAAAATATTAATCTTGCTATATCTCAGAACAGTAGATTTAATAGTCGATCTTGTTCATGATTTCTGTAAGACCTATTGAAAACGATTAATTGACATACGGCATTCAGCTACTTCTCAGGGATTTCGAATGGTAAGGCGAAAAATATTAATTTTGCTAGTTCTCTTGAGCAGTGAATTTAATAGTCGATCTTGTTCATTAGTTCTGTAAAACCTATGGAAAACGATAAATTGACATACGGCAATCACTGACTCCTCAGGGATTTCGAATGGTAAGGCGAAAAATATAAAACTCGCTTTATTTTCAGAACAGTTGATTTCATAGGCGATCTTGTTCATGAGTTCTGTGGATGACCAATTGAAAACAGTAAATAGACAAACGGCAATAACCTACTCCTCAGGGATTTCGAATGGTGAAGCGCAAAATATTTATTTTGCTATTTCTCTAGAGCAGAAGATTTCATAATTGATCTTGTTCATTAAATCTATATAACCTATTGAAAACGATAAATTGACATACGCCACTCAGCAACTCCTCAGGGATATTGAATGGTAAGGCGAAAAATATTAATCTTGCTATATCTCTGAACAGTAGATTTTATAGTCAATCTTGTTCATGAGTTCTGTAAGGCCTATCGAAAACGATTAATTGACATACAGCATTCCCTACTTCTCTGGGATTTCGATTGGTAAGGTGAAAAATATTAAACTCGCTTCATTTCCAGAACAGTTGATTTCATAGGCGATCTAGTACATGAGTTCTGTGGAAGACCTATTGAAAACAGTAAATGGGCATACGGCAATAACCTACTCCTCGGGGATCTCGAATAGTAAAGCGCAAAACATTAATTTTGCTATTATTCTTGAGCAGTAGATTTCATAGTCGATTCTTTTCATTTGTTCTGTATTACCTATTGAAAACGTTAAATTGACATACGGCAATCACCTATTCCTCAGGGATTTCGAATGGTAAGGCGAAAAATATCAAACTCGCTTTATTTTCAGAACAGTTGATTTCATAGGCGATCTAGTTCATGAGTTCTGTGGAAGACCAATTGAAAACAGTAAATTGACAAACGGCAATAACCAACTCCTCAGGGATTTCGAATGGTTGAGCGCAAAATATTTATTTTGCTATTTCGCTAGAGCAGTAGATTTCATAGTTGATCTTGTTCATCAGTTCTATATTACCTATTGAAAACAATAAATTGACATACGGCACTCAGCTACTCCTCAAGGATTTCGAATAGTAAGGCGAAAAATATTAATCTTGCTATATCTCAGAACAGTAGATTTAATAGTCGATCTTGTTCATGAATTCTGTAAGACCTATTGAAAACGATTAATTGACATACGGCATTCACCTACTTCTCAGGGATTTCGAATGGTAAGGCGAAAAATATTAATTTTGCTAGTTCTCTTGAGCAGTAAATTTAATAGTCGATCTTGTTCATTAGTTCTGTAAAACCTATGGAAAACGATAAATTGACATACGGCAATCACTGACTCTTCAGGGATTTCGAATGGTAAGGCGAAAAATATAAAACTCGCTTTATTTTCAGAACAGTTGATTTCATAGGCGATCTTGTTCATGAGTTCTGTGGATGACCAATTGAAAACAGTAAATAGACAAACGGCAATAACCTACTCCTCAGGGATTTCGAATGGTGAAGCGCAAAATATTTATTTTGCTATTTCTCTATAGCAGTATATTTCATAGTTGATCTTGTTCTTTAGTTCTGTATTACCTATTTAAAACGATTAATTGACATACGGCATTCACCTTCTTCCCAGGTATTTCGAATGGTAATGCGAAAAAGATTAAGCACACTTTATTTTCAAAACAGTTGATTTCATAGGCGATCTAATTCATGAGTGCTGTAGAAGACCTATTGAAAACAGTCAATTGACATACGGCAATAACCTAGTCCTCGGGGATTTTGAATGGTAAAGCGCAAAATATTTATTTTGCTATTTCTCTAGAGCAGTATATTTCATAGTTGATTTTGTTCATTAGTTCCGTATTACCTATTGAAAACGATAAATTGACATACAGCAATCACACACTCCTCAGGGATTTCGAATGGTAAGGCGAAAAATATTAATTTTGCTAGTTCTCTTGAGCAGTAGATTTCATAGTCGATCTTGTTCATTAGTTCTGTAAAACCTATGGAGAACGATAAATTGACATACGGCAATCACCGACTCCTCAGGGATTTCGAATGGTAAGGCGAAAAATATAAAACTCGCTTTATTTTCAAAACAGTTGATTTCATAGGCGATCTTGTTCATGAGTTCTGTGGAAGACCAATTGAAAACAGTAAATTGACAAACGGCAATAACCTACTCCTCAGGGATTTCGAATGGTGAAGCGCAAAATATTTATTTTGCTATTTCTCTAGAGCAGTAGATTTCATAGTTGATCTTGTTCATTAGTTCTGTATTACCTATTGAAAACGATTAATTGACATACGGCATTCACCTACTTCTCAGGGATTTCGAATGGTAATGCGAAAAATATTAAGCTCACTTTATTATCAGAACAGTTGATTTCATAGGCGATCTAGTTCATGAGTGCTGTAGAAGACCTATTGAAAACAGTCAATGGACATACGGCAATAACCTACTCCTCAGGGATTTCGAATGGTAAAGCGCAAAATATTTATTTTGCTATTTCTCTAGAGCAGTAGATTTCATAGTTGATCTTGTTCATTGAGTTCTGTATTACCTATTTAAAACGATTAATTGACATATGGCATTCACCTTCTTCCCAGGTATTTCGAATGGTTATGCGAAAAATATTAAGCTCACTTTATTTTCAGAACAGTTGATTTCATAGGCGATCTAGTTCATGAGTTCTGTGGAAGACCAATTGAAAACAGTAAATGGACATACGGCAATAACCTACTCCTCGGGGATTTCGAATGCTAAAGCGCAAAATATTAATTTTGCTAGTTCTCTTGAGCAGTAGATTTCATAGTCGATCTTGTTCATTAGTTCTGTAATACCTATGGAAAACGATAAATTGACATACGGCAATCACCGACTCCTCAGGGATTTCGAATGGTAAGGCGAAAAATATTAAACTCGCTTCATTTTCAGAACAGTTGATTTCATAGGCGATCTTGTTCATGAGTTCTGTGGAAGACCAATTAAAAACAGTGAATTGACAAACTGCAATAACCTACTCCTCAGGGATTTCGAATGGTGAAGCGCAAAATGTTTATTTTGCTATTTCTCCAGAGCAGTAGATTTTATAGTTGATCTTGCTCATTAGTCCCATTGAAAACGATTAATTGACATACGGCATTCACCTACTTCTCAGGGATTTCGAATGGTAATGCGAAAAATATTGAGCTCAATTTATTTTCAGAACAGTTGAGTTCATAGGCGATCTAGTTCATGAGTGCTGTAGAAGAACTATTGAAAACGATAAATTGACATACAGCAATCACATACTCCTCAGAGATTTCGAATGGTAAAGCGCAAAATATTAATTTTGATATTTCTCTTGAGCAGTAGATTTTATAGTCGATCTTGTTCATGAGTTCTGTAAGACCTATTGAAAACGATTAATTGACATACAATATTCACCTACTTCTCAGGGATTTCGAATGGTAAGGCGAAAAATATTAAACTCACTTTATTTTCAGAACAGTTGATTTCATAGGCGATCTAGCTCATGAGTTTATGGAAGACCAATTGAAAACAATAAATTGACATACTGCAATAACCTACTCCTCAGGGATCTCGAATGGTGAGGCGCAAAATATTAATTTTGCTATTTCTCTAGAGCAGTAGATTTCATAGTTGATCTTGTTCATTAGTTCTGTATTACCTATTGAAAACGATTAATTGACATACGGCATTCACCTACTTCTCAGGTATTTCGAATGGTAATGCGAAAAATATTAAGCTCACTTTATTTTCAGAACAGTTGAGTTCATAAGCGATCTAGTTCATGAGTGCTGTAGAAGAACTATTGAAAACGATAAATTGACATACAGCAATCACATACTCCTCAGGGATTTCAGATGATAAGGCGTAAAATATTAATCTCGCTTTATTTTCAGAACAATTGATTTCATAGGCGATCTAGTTCATGAGTTCTGTAGAAGACCAATTGAAAACAGTAAATTGACATACGGCAATCACCTATTCCTCAGGGATTTCGAATGGTAAGGCGAAAAATATTAAGCTCACTTTATTTTCAGAACAGTTGATTTCATTGGCGATCTAGTTCATGAGTTCTGTGGAAGACCAATTGAAAACAGTAAATTGACATACGGCAATAACCTACTCCTTAGTGATTTCGAATGGTGAAGCGCAAAATATTTATTTTGCTATTTCTCTAGAGCAGAAGATTTCATAGTTGATCTTGTTCATTAGTTCTATATAACCTATTGAAAACGATAAATTGACATACGCCACTCAGCTACTCCTCAGGTATTTCGAATGGTAAGGCGAAACATATTAATTTTGCTATATCTCTGAACAGTAGATCTTATAGTCGATCTTGTTCATGAGTTCTGTAAGACCTATTGAAAAAGATTAATCGACATACGGCATTCACCTACTTCTCTGGGATTTCGATTGGTAAGGTGGAAAATATTAAACTCGCTTCATTTTCAGAACAGTTGATTTCATAGGTGATCTAGTTCATGAGTTCTGTGGAAGACCTATTGAAAACAGTAAATGGACATACGGCAATAACCTTCTCCTCGATGATCTCAAATGGTAAAGCGCAAAACATTAATTTTGCTATTATTCTTGAGCAGTAGATTTCATAGTCGATTCTTTTCATTTGTTCTGTATTACCTATTGAAAACGATAAATTGACATACGGCAATCACCTACTCCTCAGGGATTTTGAATGGTAAGGTGAAAAATATTAAACTCGCTTTATTTTCAGAACAGTTGATTTCATAGGCGATCTAGTTCATGAGTTCTGTGGAAGACCAATTGAAAACTGTAAATTGACATACGGCAATCACCTATTCCTCAGGGATTTCGAATGGTAAGGCGAAAAATATCAAACTTGCTTTATTTTCAGAACAGTTGATTTCATAGGCGATCTAGTTCATGAGTTCTGTGGAAGACCAATTGAAAACAGTGAATTGACATACGGCAATAACCTACTCCTTAGGGATTTCGAATGGTGAAGCGCAAAATCTTTATTTTGCTATTTCGCTAGAGCAGTATATTTCATAGTTGATCTTGTTCATCAGTTCTATATTACCTATTGAAAACAATAAATTGACATACGGCACTCAGCTACTCCTCAGGGATTTCGAATAGTAAGGCGGAAAATATTAATCTTGCTATATCTCTGAACAGTAGATTTAATAGTCGATCTTGTTCATGAATTCTGTAAGACCTATTGAAAACGATTAATTGACATACGGCATTCACCTACTTCTCAGGGATTTCGAATGGTAAGGCGAAAAATATTGAACTCGCTTTATTTTCAGAACAGTTGATTTCATAGGAGATCTTGTTCTTGAGTTCTGTGGAAGACCTACTGAAAAGAGCAAATGGACATACAGCAATAACCTACTCCTCGTGGTTTCGAAAGGTAAGGCGAAAAATATTGAACTCGCTTCAAATTCAGAACAGTTGATTTCATTGGCGATCTAGTTCATGAGTTCTGTGGAAGACCAATTGAAAACAGTTAATTGACAAACGGCAATAACCAAATCCTCAGGGATTTCGAATAGTGAAGCGCAAAATATTTATTTTGCTATTTCTCTGGAGCTGAAGATTTCATAGTTGATCTTGTTCATTAGTTCTATATAACCTATTGAAAACGATAAATTGACATATGGCACTCAGCTACTCCTCAGGGATTTCGAATGGTAAGAAAAAAAATATTAATCTTGCTATATCTCTGAACAGTAGATTTTATAGTCGATCTTGTTCATGAGTTCTGTAAGACCTATTGAAAACGATTAATTGACATACGACATTCACCTACTTTTCTGGGATTTCGAATGGTAATGCGAAAAACATTAAGCTCACTTTATTTTCAGAATAGTTGACTTCATGGGCGATCTAATTCATGAGTTCTGTGGAAGACCAATTGAAAACAGTAAATTGGCATACGGCAATAACCTACTCCTCAAGGATTTCGAATGGTGAAGCGCAATATGTTTATTTTGCTATTTCTCTAGAGCAGTAGATTTTATAGTTGATCTTGCTCATTAGTTCTAATGAAAACCATTAATTGACATACGGCATTCACCTACTTCTCAGGGATTTCGAATGGTTATGCGAAAAATATTGAGCTCGCATCAAATTCAGAACAGTTGATTTCATTGGCGATCTAGTTCATGAGTTCTGTGGAAGACCAATTGAAAACAGTAAATTGACAAACGGCAATAACCAACTCCTCAGGGATTTCGAATGGTGAGGCGCAAAATATTTATTTTGCTATTTCTCTAGAGCAGAAGATTTCATAGTTGATCTTGTTCATTAGTTCTATATAACCTATTGAAAACGATAAATTGACATATGGCACTCAGCTACTCCTCAGGGATTTCGAATGGTAAGGCGAAAAATATTAATCTTGCTATATCTCTGAACAGTAGATTTTATAGTCGATCTTGTTCATGAGTTCTGTAAGACCTATTGAAAACGATTAATTGACATACGGCATTCACCTACTTTTCCGGGATTTCGAATGGTAAGGCGAAAAATATTAAACTCGCTTCATTTTCAGAACAGTTGATTTCATAGGCGATCTAGTTCATGAGTTCTGTGGAAGACCAATTGAAAACAGTAAATTGGCATACGGCAATAACCTACTCCTCAAGGATTTCGAATGGTGAAGCGCAAAATATTTATTTTGCTATTTCTCTAGAGCAGTAGATTTCATAATTGATCTTGTTCATTAGTCCTATTGAAAACGATTAATTGACACCGGCATTCACCTAATTCTCAGGGATTTCGAATGGTAATGCGAAATATATTAAGCTCACTTTATTTTCAGAACAGTTGAGTTCATAGGCGATCTAGTTCATGAGTGCTGTGGAAGAACTATTGAAAACGATGAATTGACATACAGCAATCACATACTCCTCAGAGATTTCGAATGGTAAAGCGCAAAATATTAATTTTGATATTTCTCTTGAGCAGTAGATTTTATAGTCGATCTTGTTCATGAGTTCTGTAAGACCTATTGAAAACGATTAATTGACATACAATATTAACCTACTTCTCAGGGATTTCGAATGGTAAGGCGAAAAATATTAAACTCACTTTTTTTTCAGAACAAATGATTTCATAGGCGATCTAGCTCATGAGTTTATGGAAGACCAATTGAAAACAGTTAATTGACATACTGCAATAACTCACTCCTCAGGGATCTCGAATGGTGAGGCGCAAAATATTAATTTTGCTATTTCTCTAGAGCAGTAGATTTCATAGTTGATCTTGTTCATTAGTTCTGTATTACCTATTGAAAACGATTAATTGACATACGGCATTCACCTACTTCTCAGGTATTTCGAATGGTAATGCGAAAAATATTAAGCTCACTTTATTTTCAGAACAGTTGATTTCATTGGCGATCTAGCTCAAGAGTTTATGGAAGACCAATTGAAAACAGTAAATTGACATACTGCAATAACCTACTCCTCAGGGATTTCGAATGGTGAGGCGCAAAATATTAATTTTGCTATTTCTCTAGAGCAGTAGATTTCATAGTCGATCTTGTTCATGAGTTCTGTAAGACCTATTGAAAACGATTAATTGACATACGGCAATCACCTACTCCTCAGGGATTTCGAATGGTAAGGCGAAAAATATTAAACTCGCTTTATTTTCAGAACAGTTGATTTCATAGGCGATCTAGTTCATGAGTTCTGTGGAAGACCAATTGAAAACAGTAAATTGACATACGGCAATAACCTACTCCTCAGGGATTTTGAATGGTGAAGCGCAAAATATTTATTTTGCTATTTCTCTAGAGCAGTAGATTTCATAGTTGATCTTGTTCATTAGTTCTGTATTACCTATTGAAAACGATAAATTGACATACAGCAATCACATACTCCTCAGGGATTCCGAATGGTAAGGCGAAAAAATTAAATCTTGCTTTATTTTCAGAACAGTTGATTTCATAGTCGATCTTGTTCATGAGTGCTGTGTAAGACCTATTGAAAACGATTAATTGACATACGGCATTCACCTACTTCTCAGGGATTTCGAATGGTAAGGCGAAAAATATTAAACTCGCTTTATTTTCAGAACAGTTGATTTCATAGGCGATCTAGTTCATGAGTTCTGTGGAAGACCTATTGAAAACAGTAAATTGACATACGGCAATAACCTACTCCTCAGGGATTTCGAATGGTAAAGCGCAAAATATTAATTTTGCTTTATTTCTCAGAGCAGTAGATTTCATAGACGATCTTGTTCATTAGTTCTGTATTAAGTATTGAAAACGATCAATTGACATACGGCATTCACCTACTTCTCAGGAATTTTGAATGGTAAGGCGAAAAATATTAAACTCCCTTTTTTTTCAGAACAGTTGATTTCATAGGCGATCTACTTCATGAGTTCTGTGGAAGACCTATTGAAAATTGAAAAATAAATTGACATACGGCAATCAACTACTCCTCAGGGATTTCGAATGGTAAGGCGAAAAATATTAAACTCGCTTTATTTTCAGAACAGTAGATTTCATAGTCGATCTTGTTCATTAGTTCTGTAATACCTATTGAAAACGATAAATTGACATACAGCAATCACCTACTCCTCAGGGATTTTGAATGGTAAGGCGAAAAATATTAAACTCGCTTTATTTTCAGAACAGTTGATTTCATAGGCGATCTAGTTCATGAGTTCTGTGGAAGACCAATTGAAAACAGTAAATTGACATACGGCAATAACCTACTCCTCAGGGATTTCGAATGGTGAAGCGCAAAATATTTATTTTGCTATTTCTCTAGAGCAGTAGATTTCATAGTTGATCTTGTTCATTAGTTCTATATAACCTATTGAAAACGATAAATTGACATACGCCACTCAGCTACTCCTCAGGTATTTCGAATGGTAAGGCGAAACATAATAATCTTGCTATATCACTGAACAGTAGATCTTATAGTCGATCTTGTTCATGAGTTCTGTAAGACCTATTGAAAACGAATAATTGACATACAGCATTCACCTACTTCTCTGGGATTCCGATTGGTAAGGTGGAAAATATTAAACTCGCTTCATTTCCAGAACAGTTGATTTCATAGGCGATCTAGTTCATGAGTTCTGTGGAAGACCTATTGAAAACAGTAAATGGACATACGGCAATAACCTTCTCCTCGATGATCTCAAATGGTAAAGCGTAAAACATTAATTTTGCTATTATTCTTGAGCAGTAGATTTCATAGTCGATTCTTTTCATTTGTTCTGTATTACCTATTGAAAACGATAAATTGACATACGGCAATCACCTACTTCTCAGGTATTTCGAATGGTAATGCGAAAAATATTAAGCTCACTTTATTTTCAGAACACTTGAGTTCATAGGCGATCTAGTTCATGAGTGCTGTAGAAGAACTATTGAAAACGATAAATTGACATACAGCAATCACATACTCCTCAGGGATTTTGAATGGTAAGGCGAAATATATTAAACTCGCTTTATTTTCAGAACAGTTGATCTCATAGGCGATCTAGTTCATGAAATCTGTGGAAGACCAATTGAAAACAGTAAATTGACATACGGCAATAACCTATTCCTCAGGGATTTCGAATGGTAAGGCGAAAAATATCAAACTTGCTTTATTTTCAGAACAGTTGATTTCATAGGCGATCTAGTTCATGAGTTCTGTGGAAGACCACTTGAAAACAGTAAATTGACAAACGGCAATAACCAACTCCTCAGGGATTTCGAATGGTGAAGCGCAAAATATTTAATTTGCTATTTCTCTAGAGCAGTAGATTTCATAGTTGATCTTGTTCATTAGTTTTATATTACCTATTGAAAACGATAAATTGACATACGGCACTCAGCTACTCCTCAGGGATTTCGAATGGTAAGGCGAAAAATATTAATCTTGCTATATCTCTGAACAGTAGATTTTATAGTCGATCTTGTTCATGGGTTCTGTAAGACCTATTGAAAACGATTAATTGACATACGGCATTCACCTACTTTTCTGGGATTTCGAATGGTAAGGCGAAAAATAATAAACTCGCTTCCTTTTCAGAACAGTTGATTTCTTAGTCGATCTAGTTCATGAGTTCTGTGGAAGACCTATTGAAAACAGTAAATAGACATACGGCAATAACCTTCTCCTCGGTGATCTCGAACGGTTAAGCGCGAAACATTAATTTTGCTTATATTCTTGAGCAGTAGATTCCATAGTGGATTCTTTTCATTTGTTCTGTATTACCTATTGAAAACGATAAATTGACATACGGCAATCACCTACTCCTCAGAGATTTTGAATGGTTAGGTGAAAAATATTAGACTCGCTTTTTTTTCAGAACAGTTGACTTCATAGTAGACCTAGTTCATGAGTTCTGTGGAAGACCAATTGAAAACACTAAATTGACATACGGCAATCACCTATTCCTCAGGGATTTCGAATGGTAAGGCGAAAAATATCAAACTCGCTTTATTTTCAGAACAGTTGATTTCATAGGCGATCTAGTTCATGAGTTCTGTGGAAGACCAATTGAAAACAGTAAATTGACAAACGGCAATAACCAACTCCTCAGGAATTCCGAATGGTTGAGCGCAAAATATTTATTTTGCTATTTCGCTAGAGCAGTAGATTTCATAGTTGATCTTGTTCATTAGTTCTATATTACCTATTGAAAACAATAAATTGACATACGGCACTCAGCTTCTCCTCAGAGATTCCGAATGGTAAGGCGAAAAATATTAATCTTGCTATATCTTTGATCAGTAGATTTCATAGTCGATCTTGTTCATGAGTTCTGTAAGACCTATTGAAAACGATTAGTTGACATACGGCATTCACCTACTCTCGAATTTCGAATGGTAAGGCGAAAAATATTGAACTAGCTTTATTTTCAGATCAGTTGGGTTCATAGGCGATCTAGTTCATTATTTCTGTTTAAGACCTATTGAAAACAGTAAATGGACATACGGCAATAACCTACTCCTCAGGGATTTCGAATGGTAAAGCGCAAAATATTATATTTGCTATTTTTCTTGAGCAGTAGATTTCATAGTCGATCTTGTTCATTAGTTCTGTAATACCTTTTGAAAACGATAAATTGACATACGGCAGTCACCGACTCCTCAGGGGTTTCGAAAGGTAAGGCGAAAAATATTGAATTCGCTTTATTTTCTGAACAGTAGATTTCATAGGCGATCTTGTTCATGAGTTCTGTGGAAGACCAATTGAAAACTGTATATTGACAAACGGCATAAACCTTATTCTCAGGGATTTCGAATGGTGAAGCGCAAAATATTTATTTTGCTATTTCTCTATAGCAGAAGATTTCATAGTTGATCTTTTTCATTAGTTCTGTATTACCTATTGAAGAAGATTTATTGACATACGGCATTCACCTCTTTCTCAGGGATTTCGAATAGTAGGGCGAAAAATATTGAACTCGCTTTATTTTCAGAACAGTTGATTTCATAGGCGATCTCGTTCATGAGTTCTGTGAAAGACCAATTGAAAACAGTGAATTGACAAACGGCAATAACCTACTTCTCTGGGATTTCGAATGGTGAAGCGCGAAATATTTATTTTGCTATTTCAATATAGCAGTAGAATTCATAGTTGATCTTATTCATTAGTTCTGTATTACCTATTGAAAACGATTAATTGACATACGGAATTCACCTACTTCTCTGGGGTTTCGAATGGTAATATGAAAAATATTAAGCTCACTTTATTTTCAGAACAGTTGAGTTCATAGGCGATCTAGTTCATGAGTGCTGTAGAAGACCTATTGAAAACAGTGAATGGACATATGGCAATAATCTACTCCTCAGGGATTTCGAATGGTGAAGCGCAAAATATTTATTTTGCTATTTCTCTATAGCAGTAGATTCCATAGTTGATCTTGATCATTAGTTCTATATAACCTATTGAAATCGATAAATTGACATACGGCACTCAGCTACTCCTCAGGGATTTCGAAAGGTAAGCCAATAAATTTATCATGCCATATCTCAATAGCAGTAGATTTCATAGTTGATCTTGTTCATTAGTTCTGTATTTCCTATTGAAAACGATCAATTGACATACGGAATTCACCTACTCCTCAGGGGTTTCGGATGATAATGCGAAAAATATTAAACTCACTTTATTTTCAGAACAGTTGAGTTCATAGGCGATCTAGTTCATGAGTGCTGTAGAAGACCTATTGAAAACAGTGAATGGACATAGGGCAATAATCTACTCCTCGGGGATTTCGAATGGTGAAGCGCAAAATAGTTATTTTGCTATTTCTCTATAGCAGTAGATTCCATAGTTGATCTTGTTCATTAGTTCTATATTACCTATTGAAAACGATAATTTGACATACGGCACTCAGATACTCCTCAGGGATTTCGAATGGTAAGGCAATATATTTATATTGCTATATCTCTGAACAGTAGATTTCATAGTCGATCTTGTTCATGAGATCTGTAAGACCTATTGAAAACGATTAATTGACATACGGCATTCACCTACTTTCGAATTTCGAATGGTAAGGCGAAAAATATTGAACTCACTTTATTTTCAGATCAGTTGGGTTCATAGGCGATCTAGTTCATGAGTTCTGTTTAAGACCTATTGTAAACAGTAAATAGACATACGGCAATAACCTACTCCTCGGGGATTTCGAATGGTAAAGCGCAAAATATTAATTTTGCTATTTCTCTTGAGCAGTAGATTTCATAGTCGATCTTGTTCATTAGTTCTGTAATACCTATTGAAAACGATAAATTGACATACGGCAATTACCGACCCTCAGGGATTTCGAATGGTAAGGCGAAAAATATTGAACTCACTTTATTATCAGAACAGTTGATCTCATAGGCGATTTTGTTCATGAGTTCTGTGGAAGACCAATTGAAAACTGTAAATTGACAACCGGCAATAACCTGCTCCTCAGAGATTTCGAATGTTGAAGCGCAAAATATTTATTTTGCTATTTCTGTATAGCAGTAGATTTCATAGTTGATCTTGTTCATTAGTTCTGTATTACCTATTGAAAACGATTAATTGACATACGGAATTCACCTACTTTTCAGGGGTTTCGAATGGTGATGCGAAAAATATTAAACTCACTTTATTTTCAGAACAGTTGAGTTCATAGGCGATCTAGTTCATGAGTGCTGTAGGAGACCATTTGAAAACAGTGAATGGATATACGGCAATAACCTACTCCTCGGGGATTTCGAATGGTAAAACGCGAAATATTTATTTTTCTATTTCTCTAGAGCAGTAGACTTCATATTGGATCTTGTTCATTAGTTCTGTATTACCTATTGAAAACGATAAATTGACATACAGCAATCACATACTCCTCAGGGATTTCGAATGGTAAGGCGAAAAATATTAAACTCGCTTCATTATCAGAACAGTTGATTTCATAGGCGATCGAGTTCATGAGTTCTGTGGAAGACCAATTGAAAACAGTAAATTGACATACGGCAATCACCTATTCCTCAAAGATTTCGAATGGTAAGGCGAAAAATATCAAACTCGCTTTATTTTCAGAACAGTTGATTTCATAGGCGATCTAGTTCATGAGTTCTGTGGAAGACCAATTGAAAACAGTGAATTGACAAACGGCAATAAAATACTCCTCAGGGATTTCGAATGGTGAAGCGCAAAATATTTATTTTGCTATTTCTCTATAGCAGTAGATTTCATAGTTGATCTTGTTCATTAGTTCTGTATTACCTATTGAAAACGATTAATTGACATACGACATTCAACTACTTCACAGGGATTTCGAATGGTGAGGCGAAACATATTAAAATCGCATTATTTTCAGAAGAGTTGATTTCATAGGCGATCTAGTTCATGAGTTCTGTGGAAGTTCAATTGAAAACAGTAAATTGACAAACGGCAATAATCTACTCCTCAGGGATTTCGAATTGTAATGCGAAAAATATAAGGCTCACTTCAGTTTAGAACAGTTGAGTTCATAGGCGATCTAGTTCATGAGTTCTGTGGAAGACCAATTGAAAACAGTAAATTGACAAACGGCAATAACCTACTCCTCAGGGATTTCGAATGGTGAAGCGCAAAATATTTATTTTGCTATTTCTCTATAGCAGTAGATTTCAAAGTTGATCTTGTTCATTAGTTCTGTATTACCTATTGAAAACGATTAATTGACATACGGTATTCACCCACTCCTCAGGGATCTCGAATGGTAATGCGAAAAATATTAGGCTCACTTCAGTTTCAGAACAGTTGAGTTCATAGGCGATCTAGTTCATGAGTTCTGTGGAAGACCTAATGAAAACAGTAAATGGACATACGGCAATAACCTACTTCTTGGGGATTTCGAATGGTAAAGCGCTAAATGTTAATTTTGCTATTTCTGTTGAGCAGTAGATTTCATGGTCGATCTTGTTCATGAGTTCTGTAAGACCTATTGAAAACGATTAATTGACATACGGCATTCACTTACTTCTCAGGGATTTCGAATGGTAAGGCGAAAATATTAAACTCGCTTTATTTTCAGAACAGTTGATTTCAAAAGCGATCTAGTTCATGAGTTCTGTGGAAGACCAATAGAAAACATTAAATTGACAAACGGCAATAACCTACTCCTCAGGGATTTCGAATGGTGAAGCGCAAAATATTTATTTTGCTATTTCTTTATAACAGTAGATTTCATAGTTGATCTTATTCATTAGTTCTGTATTACCTATTGAAAACGATTAATTGACATACGGAATTCACCTTATTCTCGGGGGTTTCGAATGGTAATGCGAAAAATATTGAGCTCACATTATTTTCAGAACAGTTGAGTTCATAGGCGATCTAGTTCATGAGTTCTGTGGAAGACCGATTGAAAACAGTAAATTGACAAACGGCAATAACCAACTCCTCAGGGATTTCGAATGTTTGAGCGCAAAATATTTATTTTGCTATTTCGCTAGAGCAGTAGATTTCATAGTTGATCTTGTTCATTAGTTCAATATTACCTATTGAAAATAATAAATTGACATACGGCACTCAGCTACTCTTCAAGGATTTCGAATGGTAAGGCGAAAAAAATTTATCTTGCTATATCTCTGAACAGTAGATTTAATAGTCGATCTTGTTCATGAATTCTGTAAGACCTATTGAAAACGATTAATTGACATACGGCATTCACCTACTTCTCAGGGATTTCGAATGGTTAGGCGAAAAATATTGAACTCGCTTGATTTTCAGAACAGTTGATTTCATAGGCGATCTTGTTCTTGAGTTCTGTTGAAGAACTATTGAAAACAGTAAATGGACATACGGCAATTACCTACTCCTCGGGGTTCCGAATGGTAAAGCGCAAAATATTAATTTTGCAATTTCTCTTGAGCAGTAGATTTCATAGTCGATCTTGTTCATTAGTTCTGTACTATCTATTGAGAACGATAAATTGACATACGGCAAACACCTACTCCTCAGGGATTCTGAATGGTGAGGCGAAAAATATTGAACTCGCTTTATTTTCAGAACAGTTGATTTCATAGGTGATCTAATTCATGAGTTCAGTGGAAGACCAATTGAAAACGATTATTTGACATACGTCATTCACCTACTTCTCAGGGATTTCGAATGGTAATGCGAAAAATATTAGGCTCACTTTATTTTCAGAACAGTTGAGTTCATAGGCGATCTAGTTCATGAGTTCTGTGGAAGACCTAATGAAAACAGTAAATGGACATACGGCAATAACCAACTCCTTGGGGATTTCGAATGATAAAGCGCAAAATATTAATTTTGCTATTTCTCTTGAGCAGTATATTTCATAGTCGATCTTGTTCATGAGTTCTGTAAGACCTATTGAAAACGATTAATTGACATACGGCATTCACCTACTTCTCAGGGATTTCGAATGGTTAGGCGAAAAATATTGAACTCGCTTTATTTTCAGAACAGTTAATTTCAAAGGCGATCTAGTTCATGAGTTCTGTGGAAGACCAATTGAAAACAGTAAATTGACAAACGGCAATAACCTACTCCTCAGGGATTTCGAATGGTGAAGCGCAAAATATTTATTTTGTTATTTCTCTCTAGCAGTA
The DNA here is from genome assembly GCA_030674115.1 of Micraspis discolor. NCBI lineage: Eukaryota > Metazoa > Arthropoda > Insecta > Coleoptera > Coccinellidae > Micraspis > Micraspis discolor. Next base: position 246,658 of record JARTUT010000436.1, read on the forward strand.
GATTTCATAGTTGATCATGTTCATTAGTTCTGTATTACCAATTGAAAACGATTAATTGACATACGGAATTCACCTAATTCTCGGGGGTTTCGAATGGTAATGCGAAAAATATTAAGCTCGCATTATTTTCAGAACAGTTGAGTTCATAGGCGATCTAGTTCATGGGTTCTGTGGAAGACCAATTGAAAACAGTAAATTGACAAACGGCAATAACTTAGTCCTCAGGGATTTCGAATGGTTGAGCGCAAAAATTTATTCTGCCATATCGCTAGAGCAGTAGATTTCATAGTTGATCTTGTTCATCAGTTCAATATTACCTATTGAAAACAATAAATTGACATACGGCACTCAGCTACTCTTCAAGGATTTCGAATGGTTAGGCGAAAGATATTAATCTTGCTATATCTCAGAACAGTAGATTTAATAGTCGATCTTGTTCATGAATTCTGTAAGACCTATTGAAAACGATTAATTGTTATACGGCTCTCACCTACTTCTCATGGATTTCGAATGGTTAGGCGAAAAATATTGAACTCGCTTGATTTTCAGTACAGTTGATTTCATAGGCGATCTTGTTCTTGAGTTTTGTGGAAGAAATATTGAAAACAGTAAATGGACATACGGCAATAACCAACTCCTCCGGGTTTCGAATGGTAAAGCGCAAAATATTAATTTTGCAATTTCTCTTGAGCAGTAGATTTCATAGTCGATCTTGTTCATTAGTTCTGTAGTATCTATTGAAAACGATAAATTGACATACGGCAATCACCTACACCTCGGGGATTTTGAATGGTGAGGCGAAAAATATTGAACTCGCTTTATTTTCAGAACAGTTGATTTCATAGGTGATCTAATTCATGAGTTCTGTGGAAGACCAATTGAAAACAGTAATTTGACATAAGGCAATAACCTACTCCTCAGGTATTTCGAATGGTGAAGCGCAAAATATTAATTTTGCTATTTCTCTTGAGCAGTAGATTTTATAGTCGATCTTGTTCATGAGTTCTGTAAGACCTTTTGAAAACGATTAATTGACATACGACATTCACCTACTTCTCAGGGATTTCGAATGGTGAGGCGAAACATATTAAAATCGCTTTATTTTCAGAAGAGTTGATTTCATAGGCGATCTAGTTCATGAGTTCTGTGGAAGTTCAATTGAAAACAGTAAATTGACAAACGGCAATAATCTACTCCTCAGGGACTCCGAATGGTGAAGCGCAAAATATTTATTTTGCCATTTCTCTATAGCAGTAGATTCCATTGTTGATCTTGTTCATTAGTTCTTTATTACCTATTGAAAACGATTAATTGACATACGGCTACTCCTCAGGGATTTCGAATGGTAAGTCGGAAAATATTAATCTTGCTATATCTCTGAGCAGTAGATTTCATAGTCGATCTTGTTCATGAATTCTGTAAGACCTATTGAAAACGATTAATTGTTATACGGCACTCACCTACTTCTCAGGGATTTCGAATGGTTAGGCGAAAAATATTGAACTCGCTTGATTTTCAGTACAGTTGATTTCATAGGCGATCTTGTTCTTGAGTTCTGTGGAAGAACTATTGAAAACAGTAAATGGACATACGGCAATAACCAACTCGTCGGGGTTTCGAATGGTAAAGCGCAAAATATTAATTTTGCAATTTCTCTTGAGCAGTAGATTTCATAGTCGATCTTGTTCATTAGTTCTGTAGTCCCAATATATTAAAAACAATAAGGAATATTTCTGTGGTAATCCACAGAAGGAGATCGAAAAACTTTGGGTCGGCGAGGGGTTCAGAAATGCGATATTTCGAGGTAGAAAGGGGAAGGCGATCTCGCGAGCGAAGCGAGCACCGTAAAGTTCATGAGACGGACTTTCGTTAGGTGCATTTCACATGCCTATACGACCACGCTAACATTTTCAAAAAAATTATCTAAAACACCGATTTCCCGGTTTTTCGCGAAAGATGGTCCGGTAAAATTGAAAAAGGCTCTTTCCACTGACGCGATCGGGAAAAGCCGTTTTCATATGTGTCTTCCTCGAGAATCGGACTTTTGGATAAAGCTATTCATATCTTCCAATCGAAAGTAAAAATATTTTAAATTAATTGCTGAAAATAGCTTACTTCGGCTCAAACACAAATTTCCAGATCATCAGTCATGTCCGACGTTCACAGAACATTGTCACATATTTTCAATTAAAATTTTAATCCATACTCCGTATAATATTTTGAAAATTCTTCAATTCAAACGATTCGTAAGAACCCTGGTGAGGTATACTTTTATAGTTTAACAGTCTACGATATGTTTTTATGAAATTTAAAAATTTACCCAGCATAGAACCAGTTTTGCCATCCCTATCCAATCATTTCACCAGAGCTGTGCCAAAGCATTGTGCTTAGTGCTCGTGAAAGCACTCTAAGCACTTTAGTGCTTCCGAGCACTGTGCTCGCGAGCACTTTTCAAAGACTAGTGCTTAGTGCTTGTTTTTCGGAGCACTCTCGCGAAAATCTTAGTGCTTAGTAATCCGCTAAGCACTAAGCCTTTCCGAGTTCTTGAAGTAGGGTCAATATAAGCAGGTACGGTATTTGATTTTTTTATGTGCGCAATGATAATATGATCGTTTTGAATTAATATTCAGTATTTCTTCAGTCACCATTGATTTGACTTTATGGTTATGAAGGCCAGAAAATTTTTTGTTTTTGCGCGCTTGTTACTAGTGGAACAGGCGGGCTATCGTTCTGTCCAAATGTCTGTAATTTCCAAATATCGAGCCGAAAATGGCGTCAATCGATTGGGTTTGACTTCCTCATGAAGAATTCGAGGTCAAACTTGAGTATGTCCGGCCCGCCGGCTTCCGGCCGTATACTCTCTATCTTCCGAAAGAAGGGACCTAGAGTTTTCATTTTTTCAGAATAGGTCGAGTGTCCAAATATCTCGGTCAAGTTCGTTATTGGGCCAAATCCATCGAATAGTTTTGCAGTTGATAACATTAATTTCTTGAATATTCATCATATCAATTCGTAACTTAGAGAATGTCTAGATAGCGTTAAAAGGAAAGAGTGTGCCAAATTTCGAGAAAATCGTCACGAGAGAAAATTTTTTAAAAATTCCCAAAATGTTTTTTTTCAATACACGATATCTCATAAGTCATTCGTCAAATCACAACAATTTAGGGCATTTATGCAGGGTATAGGTATCTAAAATATTTTAAAATTTCATCATCATAGCGTACAATCTCTAGAAGATATTAGAGTTTTTCTGAAAATGAAGTCACAGATTATATTTCTATCTATGAATTCACATCACATCAACTATAAATCTCTATGAGGGTGGTTTTAATTTTATGACAAGTTGTCATAATGAGTGAATATTGAGCCGAAAATGAAACTAATTCTGTGGGTTCATTTTTATGATAAACATGTCTAAAATACTGGTGTGTGCAGTTGTCATATTTTGAATGGAAATGTCATTATGAATTTTGCGACAAGAGGACTATTTTTTTCCCAAATGTCTGTAATTTCTGAATATCGAGCTGAAAATGATCGCCATCGGTTAGATTTGACTCGTGATGAAGAAACGGTGGTCCATTTGAAAATGTTTGGCTGAATATTCTCTATCTTCCGAAAGAGATGAGATAGAGATTCCATATTAATAGAATTAGTTTATTATCCAAATATAAGTCAAGTTAGTTATTGGGCCACACCTGTCCGATAGCTCAGCAATTATGAATCTGAAATTCGGTTATAATTGATGACACTCAACTACAACAACTTATATATGGTATAGAAATGTGGAAAGAATGCCAGATCGAAGAATTTGCTGAACTGTAAGTTCACTCAACTTCCATTTAAGATACATGTTTATTGATTCTTTCACACTCATTGTGCTGGCTGATTTTGAATCGCACTCTTTTTAAGTCTGAGGAAAGACTTTAGAACAAGCGCGTAAAAGCTCCTGATCTCACGTCAGTTCTTTCCACATTTTTTCAGTAATGGGTTCTCGCTTATAAAATAATTGGTCCTCGATTATTAATTCAACTTTATGCATTGATTAGGAACAGCCATTCAGATTCAGATCGACGAATAAGATTAACTAGTACCAGAATGTAAATTGAATGCATGCGTTTCATAAAACAAATAAAATGGCTTTTGAGTTTTTCCCAGTCTCGAAATCATAATTTTAGATATGTCAATGAAGCTAAAGAGTTCTCATTTCAATCAAACAACATTACATAAAATAGTTCCCACTAAAGTGCTTAGTGCTTAGTGCTCGAAATATTCAATTACTTTTGCAAAAGTGCTCGGTAATCCGGAGCCTTCTGTCGAAAGCGGTGCTTAGAACTCGAGACTTGAAGCCTTTTTTTTCGAGTGCTTAGGGCTTAGTGCTCGAAGCACTTTTTTTCGGTGCTTAGCACAGCTCTGCATTTCACCCCTGTCAATTCCTACTCTGAATGACAATTGTCGTTGACAGTCTTATCTTATGTATTGTAATCATACTTTTATTTATGTATGATTGTAATCGTAACCAAACAATAAACTAATCCAAATGGATATTTTGCAGATAGCAGATAATATTTTATTCGGGTTGTACATTTCAATTTTTACTCCACGAAGAAACATAGGAACGATCCTGTAAAATTCATCATGCCTTCTAATCAAAATATCCTTCTTTCACCATCAGATACTTTCCATCAAGTTTTTACAGATCCAAGGATTAATATTGTCTCTAATATTTGTAAAACTGAAGGTCATTATAATTAACTATATTACTATCTAAGGTTTCTAAAAAAATGAACCTACAAGGATAAATATGACCTCTTATATTCTGTAAAACTGAAGGTAATATTTCATTATTTACATTTAACTTCTTTACATATTGAATGAACTCTTAAATCATACAAATCCTCAATATGCATGAAAAATCCATTTACCTGGATTTGAAGTTACTCACATACCTAATTTTCATAATTTAAAGTCCTTGGATTTGCAGATAATAATTCATTCAGGTTATTTCAGTTGTCATTTCAGAAAGAAACATAGCAAGGACCCTGTGAAATGATTGTGATCTTAAAAAAGGGAAAAATCTTTCTTTCGCCATTAGACTCATGGCTCCAGACTAAGAAGTCTGCCTTTGGCAGTTTACGTCATCACATTCTACCCATAATCAAGCAGAACAGTTGATCAAAATTCCATCGCTTTGCAATTTCCTCTAATTATTTCGATAATCTACATCCACAAAAATTACTATGTGACCTTCCCTATACTCTAAATGGAATCTTCAATCCTACGAAGCTTTACTATATATGAAAAAAAAATAGCGTGGATAGCATATACTTTTCCATATATAATAAATACCCTTGATAATTAATAGACCTTGCAACGATACAAGCTAAAATTTTGTCACAATCAAGTTACATGCTAATTCAACATCTGCAGATACTTTCCTGTTTATAGAATAAAATAGTTATTTATACTCAAGTGTTCAAATAATCATTATCTATATAATAATTTATAATATTACAATTCAACTACAAAAAATATTATTTTCACTACATTAATTTATTCACAGTAATCTTTACTTCATATCTTGCAGGTTTTCATCCAAATCAAAGTAAGATAATCTAATTTTCTATTGATATATCAAAATCATTGTTTTTTTTGCATCTACTTCCAATATTTCAAATGAATGAAATTTCATGGCAGTATCCCAGAGACTACTTATAATTACTGAAGGTATGGTAAGTTTCCTTGAAAGTCACGAAGGATCATTTCTCCTTAAGATTCACAACACAGCGAATTTAAGAGAATGCACGGTTAAGTTTATGCAAGTCGCGTTCCGTGTGAATATACAGGGGTTAGGAAGAATATTTTTGTTTTTTTTTCTGGCAATTACAATTTTCTATCTGAGAAACGGGTTTTCTCGAAAAATGTTCTGTTTATTATCACGAATTTCAATTCTTACTCCTCCAAATGGCAGATTTTATGGTAAAGTTGCGGAAACCCTTAGTAATTAAAACGTAGTTAATATTATTTGCTTTATTCGCTCTCGCTTCTTAGAAATGTTGTGGCAAATTGAAATAACAATTTTTTTTAGGAACACAGTGATTCATTGTTTTTTTTTTCTGTAAAAATTGCTGAACACTTGCTATCGCTCAATTCTCTTCAGCAAGAAATCATTGCTGTCGAAATTTTTCATTACTCTAAAGAGTATTTGTTGAATTATTTGTTATGAGCATAGCTCTCTGTGGATACTATACTTTTTTCGGTTTTATTCGCGTTTTTTCGAGATTTCTCTGCGTTTCTGCAGGTTTTGTTGAGTTTCTTCGAGATTTTTTGCGTGCTTTCAGGTTTCTTACCGTCCATCGGGTTTTTTGAGTTTTTTCGGGATATTTGGCGTGCTTTCAGTTTTTTTTTTGCGTTTTTTTTTTTGGAATATTTTGCGTGCTTTCAGATTTTTTACGTTCCTTCGGGGTATTATATATTATTTATATTAATATGTTATTATATATTATTTATATTAATATGTTCTTTTGAACTTTTTCACGTTACTATGAGGTTTTATGGTTTCTTTACTGTTTCGTAGCACTCTTCGGTTTTTTACGTTTCTTGTGTTTTTTGCTGAGTTTCGTGTTTTCGCGAGCTTCATTGATCTATGGGCTACATTGAGCTACCTGCCAATGGTTTTACTGGCATATGGAACAACTAGCTTATGGATCTACTGGCCTAAGGATCTACTGGCTTATGGATCTATTGGTCCATAGATCTACTGGCGTTCTTTCGTGTTTTTTTCGTGTTTCTTCGCGTTCTTTTGTGTTTCTTCGCTTTCTTCCGTGTTGCTTAGCGTTCTTTCGAGTTTCTTTGCCTTCAACGGGTTTCTTTGCTGTATTTCGTGTTTCTGTGCGCTTCATTGATCTATGGTCTATATTGATCTATGGGCTTATTGAACTACTGGCTTCTGGATCTACTGGCCTATAGATCTACGGGCCTATGGATCTCCTGGCTTACTAGTATCTATTAAAAACGATAAATTGACATACGGCAATCACCTACACCTCGGGGATTTTGAATGGTGAGGCGAAAAATATTGAACTCGCTTTATTTTCAGAACAGTTGATTTCATAGGTGATCTAATTCATGAGTTCTGTGGAAGACCAATTGAAAACAGTAATTTGACATAAGGCAATAACCTACTCCTCAGGTATTTCGAATGGTGAAGCGCAAAATATTAATTTTGCTATTTCTCTTGAGCAATAGATTTCATAGTCGATCTTGTTCATGAGTTCTGTAAGACCTATTGAAAACGATTAATTGACACACGGCATTCACCTACTTCTCAGGGATTTCGAATGGTAAGGCGAAAAATATTAAACCTGCTTTATTTTCAGAATAGTTGATTTCAAAGGCAATCTAAATCATGAGTTCTGTGGAAGACCAATTGAAAACAGTAAATTGACAAACGGCAATAACCTACTCCTCAGGGATTTCGAATGGTAAAGCGCAAAATATTTATTTTGCTATTTCTCTATAGCAGTAGATCTCATAGTTGATCAGGTTCATTAGTTCTGCATTACTTATTGGAATCGATTAATGGACATACGGAATTCACCTACTTCTCAGGGGTTTCGAATGGTGATGCGAAAAATATTAAACTCACTTCATTTTCAGAACAGTTGAGTTCATAGGCGATCTAGTTCATGAGTGCTGTGGAAGACATATTGAAAACAGTGAATGGACATACGGTAATAACATTCTCCTCGGGGATTTCGAATGGTAAAGCGCAAAATATTAATTTTGCTATTATTCTTGAGCAGTAGATTTCATAGTCGATTCTTTTCATTAGTTCTGTTATAAATATTGAAAACAATAAATTGACATACGGCAATCAGCTACTCCTCAGAGTTTTCTAATGGTAAGGCGAAAAATATTAATCTTGCTATATCTCTGAACAGTAGATTTAATAGTCGATCTTGATCATGAATTCTGTGAGACCTATTGAAAACGATAAATTGACATACGGCATTCAAATACTTCTCAGGGATTTCGAATGGTAAGTCGAAAAATATTAAACTCGCTTTATTTTCAGAACAGTTGATTTCATAGGCGATCTTGTTTTTGAGTTCTGTGGAAGACCTATTGAAAACAATAAATTGACATACGGCAATCACCTACTCCTCAGGGATTTTGAATGGTGAGGCAAAAAATATTTAAATCGCTTTATTTTCAGAACAGTTTTCATTGGCGATCTAATTCATGAGTTCTGTGGAAGACCAACTGAATACAGTACATTGACATACGGCAATAACCTACTCCTCAGGGATTTCGAATGGTAAAGCCCAAAATATTTATTTTGCTATTTCTCTATAGCAGTAGATTTCATAGGCGATCTTGTTCTTGAGTTCTGTGGAAGACCAACTGAATACAGTAAATTGACATACGGCAATAACCTACTCCTCAGGGTTTCGAATGGTAATCCGCTAAATATTAATTTTGCTATTTCTCTCGAGCAGTAGATTTCATAGTCGATCTTGTTCATTAGTTCTGTACTATCTATTGAAAACAATAAATTGACATACGGCAATCACCTACTCCTCAGGGATTTTGAATGGTGAGGCAAATGATATTAAACTCGCTTTATTTTCAGAACAGTTGATTTCAAAGGCGATCTAGTTCTTGAGTTCTTTGGAAGACCAATTGAAAACAGTAAATTGACAAACGGCAATAACCTACTCCTCAGGGATTTCGAATGGTAAAGCGCAAAATATTTATTTTGCTATTTCTCTATAGCAGTAGATTTCATAGTTGATCTTATTCATTAGTTCTGTATTACCTATTGAAAACGATTAATTGACATACGGAATTCACCTACTTCTCAGGGGTTTCGAATGGTTATGCGAAAATTATTAAACTCACTTTATTTTCAGAACAGTTGAGTTCAGAGGCGATCTAGTTCATGAGTGCTGTAGAAGACATATTGGAAACAGTGAAAATGGACCTACGGCAATAACCTTCTCCTCGGGGATTTCGAATGGTATAGCGCGAAATATTAATTTTGCTATTTCTTTTGAGCAGTAGATTTTATAGTCGATCTTGTTCATGAGTTCTGTGAGACCTATTGAAAACGATTAATTGACATACGGCATTCACCTACTTCTCAGGGATTTCGAATGGTGAGGCGAAAAATGTTAAACTCGCTTTATTTTCAGAACAGTTGATTTCATAGGCGATCTAGTTCATGAGTTCTGTGGAAGACCAATTGAAAACAGTAAATTGACAAACGGCAATAATCTACTCCTCAGGGATTTCAAATGGTGAAGCGCAAATTATTTATTTTGCTATTTCCCTGGAGCAGTAGATTTCATAGTTGATCTTGTTCATGAGTTCTGTAAGACCTATTGAAAATGATTAATTGACATATGGCATTCACCTACTTCTCAGGGATTTCGAATGGTAGGGCGAAAAATATTAATCTCGCTCTATTTTCAGAACAGTTGATTTCAAAGGCGATCTAGTTCATGAGTGCTGTAGAAGACATATTGAAAACAGTGAATGGACATACGGCAATAACTTTCCCTCGGGGATTTCGAATGGTAAAGCGCAAAATATTAATTTTGAATTTTCTCTTGAGCAGTATATCTCATAGTCGATCTTGTTCATTAGTTCTGTAAGACCTATTGAAAACGATTAATTGACATACGACATTCACCTACTTCTCAGGGATTTCGAATGGTGAGGCGAAACATATTAAAATCGCTTTATTTTCAGAAGAGTTGATTTCATAGGCGATCTAGTTAATGAGTTCTGTGGAAGTTCAAATGAAAACAGTAAATTGACAAACGGCAATAATCTACTGCCCAGGGATTTCGAATGATGAAGCGCAAAATATTTATTTTGCTATTTCTCTATAGCAGTAGATTCCATAGTTGATCTTGTTCATTAGTTCTTTATTACCTATTGAAAACGATTAATTGAAATACGGCACTCGGCTACTCCTCAGGGATTTCGAATGGTAAGTCTGAAAATATTAATCATGCTATATCTCTGAGCAGTAGATTTCATAGTCGATCATCTTCATGAGTTCTGTAAGACCTATTGAAAACGATTAATTGACATACGGCATTCACCTACTTTCGAATTTCGAATGGTAAGGCGAAAAATATTAAACTCGCTATATTTTCAGATCAGTTGGGTTCATAGGCGATCTTGTTCATGAGTTGTGTTTAAGACCTATTGAAAACAGTAAATGGACATACGGCAATAACCTACTCCTCAGGGATTTCGAATGGTAAAGCGCAAAATATTATATTTGCTATTTTTCTTGAGCAGTAGGTTTCATAGTCGATCTTGTTCATTAGTTCTGTAATACCTTTTAAAAACGATAAATTGACATACGGCAGTCACCGACTTTTTCTCAGGGGTTTCGAATGGTAAGGCGAAAAATATTGAATTCGCTTTATTTTCTGAACAGTAGATTTCATAGGCGATTCGAAATTGAAAATTTAACCTTTAAAAGGGGAATTTCAAAAATTTTTAAGTTTATTTTAAGGAAAAATTTTAATTTTTTTTTTTTGTTTTATTTAAAAAATTTAAATCCCTTTCGGGTTTGATGGGTCATTAAATTTAAATAAAAAAATTTATATGGGTCATCTGGGTTAAAAAGAAAATGATTTCTAAAAACAAATCCCAATTATTAAAATTTTTTATTTAAAAATTTAAAATTTTTAGTTATTTAATTTATATTTAATTTAAAAATTTGAAAGGATAAAATTCGGGTTTCGAATGGTAACCAAAAAATTTTATTTTAACTAATTTCAATTTATTTGTTAAAAATTTAAACCTATTAAAAGATATTGTACCATCTATTTGATTTGTTAAGGCAAAATTTAATTTTAAATTTGAATTTTCTGGGGATTTGATGGTTTGAAATATTAAAATTTAAATTTGAAACGGAATTTCCCTATTTTTTCAATGGTGAAAAATATTAAATTTTTTTTAATGTTTCTTAGGGATTTGTTTTAGCGAAAATATTGAAAAAAATTACAACCAATTACCCCCGGGATTTAATGGGGGAAAAATTAAAATTTTTTTTGACAAGGATTTAAGCTTTTCCTTTTTGAAAAGAAAAATTTAAATTGCAACGGAATACCGTTTCAGGATTTAATGTTTAAAAAATATTCATTTTTAAAAATTTCTTTTTTTTCATGGTTTGGGAAAAATTAAAACTTAAATTACAAGGAATTCCCTCGGGTTTCGAATGTGAGGAAAATTTCTATTTTTAACATATTTCTGGGGATTTGATGGTTTAAATTTTAAAATTTTAATTTGGGGAATAACCTCTTTTGGTTTTTAATGGTTTTAAAAATATTAAAATTTTATTTTAAAAGGGAAATTCTAGGGATTTGTTTTAGCGAAATTTAAAACGTAAAAAACATATTTCAAGGGCCGGTTTTTTTAAAAAATTTTAAAGAAATTTAAAACTTTTTCTAGTTTAATTTGGGAAGAAAATTAAACCCTAAAAACCCGATTTAAAACAAAAATTAAATGGGGAAAAATTAAACGTTTATTTTCAAAGGCATATTCAGGTTTCGAAGAAGAAAAATTTAAATTTTGCAAACCATAAAATTTCAAGGGAAAATTTTTAAAAATTTTTTTTTTTTTCATACGAATTCTATTAAGGTTCATAAAAAATTAAAACTTAATTCAAAGAATTAAATTTCTTTTGAAATGGTGGGGAAAAATTTTAAATTTCTATTTTAAAAAATAATTTCTAGGATTTTTTTATTCTTAAAATTAAAAGAAATTAAACATTTCCAATTCAATGGTTTGGGGAAAAATTAAAACCCATTTAAAATTGACAAGGCATCTATTCAGGTTCGGGAAACAAAAAAATAAATTTTCAAAACTCCCTTTTCAAGGGAAAAATTTTGGGCCATTTATTTTTTTATTTAAAGGGTTTTCATGGTTTTTAAATTAAAATAATTGAAAAAATTAATACCCTTTGGGATTATTAAGGGATTTTTTGGTTTTAAGCAAAAAATTGGTCTTTTTTCGATTATTTAAAAAGTTAATTTGTTTCCCAAAACGAAAGGAATCGGGAAATTTTTTCGGGTTTGAATTGGAAAACATTTTATATTTTAAACCGGGACATTGGCAAAATTTTAAACCCTTTTTAAAATTAATTAAAGGTTTTATTTTATTTCTTTGGAAGCAAAAAAATTTATTTTGCAAAGGAAAAACTTTAGATTTTGGGAAGGCAAAAAATTAAATTTTTAAAAGGAATTTATAAATTCATTTTCATTGTTTGGGATTTTTAATTTTGAAAAAATTAAACAAAGGAAAATTTTTCGGGGTTTTTATTTTGTTTTTTAAATAAAATAATTAATTTGAATTACTTTTTTTTTAAGTTTTGTGGAAACCATTTTGAAAAGTAAATTAAAAAATTAAACCCAATTTTAAAGGATTAAAAATTTATTCCGGGAAAACTTTTTTAAATTTTAGGAAAAAATTTGTTTTGTAGGCAAAATTTATTTGTTTTTTAAAAAATTTATTTCTTTTAAAAATTAAAAATTTTAATTTAAGGATAAAAAAAATTTAATTGAAAAAATTTTACTTTTTTGGGACTGTTTAAAGGAAAATTTAAAATTTTTAGAAAATTAATTCAAGGGATTTTGGTTTTAAAAATTTAAAAAATTTAAAGTTGATTTTCAAATTGTTCAAAGGGAAAATTTTTTGACTTTGACATAAAATTTTATCGGGTTCCCTTGGGGCCAAATTTAAATTTTTCAATTTTCCTTGGCAAATTTCCGGTTTGTTTTTACAAAAAAATTAAACAAAATTATTTCCCAAAATTACGATTTGAAGAAAAAAATTTTGACTTTTTCAACTATTTTAGGGAAAAATTTGGAAAAATTTTGGGCCATTAAATTTTCAATTTCATACATTTGGTTTAAATTTAAAAAAATAAAGGCAATTTAGCATACTTGGGGATTTGAAAATAAAGGAAAAATAAAATTTTGGGATTTCGGAATAAAACCCAAATTTAATTTGTAAAGAAAAATTAATTTTCATGGCATTTTTCAATTTGATTTGAAAAATTTTCTGTTTATTTAAAATTAATTTAAAAATATTTGGTTTAAATTTTAAAAAATAAATTAAAAGGCTTTTAATTTATTTCGGGGCCTTTTGAAATTTGAACCAAAAATATTTTTAAAAAATTTTTTTTAAAATTTTTTTTGTTTTCCTTAAAGGGAATTTAATTTATTTTGGATTAAAGGAAAAATTAATTTGGGTTTTCAAATTGGTTTAAGGTTATTTCAAAATTGTGGGCATTTTTAAAAGTTTTAAGGGAAAATTGCGGGAAACAAAAAAAAATTACCCGGGATTTTGAGGCGAAAAATTTATTTGATTGTAAATAGTTTCATATTTTTTTAAAAATTTAAATTAATGGAAACCTTTAAAAATTTTGGAAAATATTAATCTTCAATTCGAAATGTTTAAAGCGATTTTTCTTTTTAAAATTTAAAACGATTTTTTATGGTCCACCTTTCCTTGGATTTTGGTTAAGGGAAAATATTGAACCGTTATTTTAAAGGTTACTACTCTTTTTGGTTTTGTGGAAAAATATTAAAACGTAAATAATACAATAAAATTCCGGGTTTGGGTTAAAGGTTTTTTTAATTTTTTGAAAGATTTTTCGCAATTTTAATCTTTGGTTTCATGGAAAAACCCATTTTAATTAAAAAAATTTTTTGGCCCAGAAATTAATTTTGGGCTTTTCATATTTTAAGCAATTAAAACATTTTGGAAAGGAACAAATTTAAGGGATTTTTTGTTTTTTAGCGAAATTTTTAATGTTTTTTAAGAAACCTTTTTTAAATTTAAGGGAAACAAAAATTTTTTTTAGAAATTGATTTAAAAGGAATCATTGGGTTTTGAAAATGGGAAGGCAAAAAAAAAAAGGGGAAAATTTTTTTCCCTTTTTAAAATTTTTCCATTTTTTTTTATTTTTGTTTCCTTTTTTTGAAAACAAATTGACATACGGTTCCCAATTTTCGGGTTAAAAATTTAAACAATTTTAATTTTTAATCGTTTTTAGAATTTTAAAATTAAAACGTTTTTTTGGATTTTCCCGGAATTTTGAAAATTTAAAGCAAAAATATTTCGGATTTTCGGGAATTTAGGGAAAATTTTTTGATTTCCAAAAATTTCCAAAGGAAAGGCAAATAAATTTTTTTTTTGAAGGTTTAAGCATTTTTTAATTTCCTTTGGTAATTAACAAATTTTATTTTTTAATTTAAAAAAAAGGGATCCCAAAATTTTGGGGGGTTAAAAAATTTGAAAAGGGAAGGGAACCCGGCACCACCTAAATTTAGGGATTCCGGGTTAGGGAAAAAGCTCTTTTAAAAATTTCAAAAACCCCTTTTTTTAAAATTTTGGGGGTTTTTTGAAAGGGGGAATTTTTCCCCTTTGGAATCGGATTTTTGTTTAATTTAACAAAAAAATATTTTAAATTTTTGGAAAAATTCTTCTAAACAAAATTTTAAATCCAATTCCCGGTTCCAAAACTTGTCCCAATTTAATTTTTAAAAAATTAAAATTTTTAACCCAAAAAATTTAAAAATTTTTAGGGTTCGAAAGGGTTTATTTTTTATTTAAAAGGGAAGGGTTTTTTTAAAAAAAGGGAAATTTTGGGAAACCCTTACATTTGCCAAGCACCCAAACATTTTAAAAAATTTTTTTTAAACTTTCCTTTTTTCGCAAAATGCCCAAAATTTAAAGTTTTTAAAAGGGTCGGGGGTTTTTTAGTGGGGAAATTGACTTTTGTTAAAAGTATTTTTCTCCCATTGATTTATTTTTTTAAGCCCAAAAATTTTTTTTTGGGCTTTTCAAACAAATTTTCGTTTTGTCCTTCCCAAAAACCCGAAAGGGAAATTTCATTTTTAAAATTTTTAGTTTTGGGGTTCCCTTCCCTTTTCCAAAGAAGGGACCTGGTTTTTTTTAAATTATTAAAATCCGGTAAGTTTTATTGGGAAAATTAAATTTTCATTAAACAAATTTTTTTAAATTCTATATCAATTCAACTTGGAAAGTTGTAGCGTTGGA
The DNA here is from genome assembly GCA_030674115.1 of Micraspis discolor. Classification (NCBI taxonomy): domain Eukaryota; kingdom Metazoa; phylum Arthropoda; class Insecta; order Coleoptera; family Coccinellidae; genus Micraspis; species Micraspis discolor. The sequence goes on from JARTUT010000436.1 coordinate 261,748, forward strand.
AAAGGGTTCCAAATTTGGGTTCCGAGAGAAAATTTTAAAAATTAAAATGTTTTTTTGTTCCAAATCTTCGAAAACCAAAATTTAGGATTTTAGGGTAAGGTTCAAAATTTTTAAAATTTATCAATAGCCAAATCTTGAAATTTTTTTTTGTGGCAAATTATATTTTTTGAAATTTTAAAATTAAACATATTTTTTTTTTTTAAATTTTTAGGAAAGGGGAAAAAAAATTTTTTTTTTTTGTAAAATTTTAAAAGGGTTGGGGTATTTTTTGAAATGGAATTTTCCAAAATATTTTCCCAAAGGGTTTTTTAAATGTTGGGCCCTTTTGGGAAATTCCAGGAAAATTTGGTATGGGGGCCTTTTGAAAATTTTTTATTTTTTTAAAAAAAAGGGAAATTTAAGTTTTTTTAAAAATTATAATTTGGCAACCCCTTTAAAAATAAGTTGAAATTGAAAAACAAAATTTTTTATAAATTTTGAAAAGAACAAAGGGTAAAAAAATTTTTTAAAATTTAGAAAATTTTAAAAAATTTTTAAAATTTTCCCCATTTTTTTTTAAAAGTTTCTAAAAAACTTTAAACAACTTTAGCTTTTACGAAGTTTTAATTTTTAAAAATTTTCCGCAAATTAAAGTTGGGTTTTAAAATAAAGTTTAAGGGAAAAATTTTTTAAATCAGAATAAAATTTATAACAAAAATTAAATAAATGGTTTTAAAAAAAATTTTTGAAATTTTTTTAAAAAAATTTTGGGGATTTTTTAAAAAACCTAAAAACCCTGTTTAGTTTTTATTTTTTTGGGAAAAATGCTTTGAATTTTCCGAGCTTTTTTCCCGGAAAAATTTTTTTAAATTTGGGAAAGCCCAAAACTTTTTGGTTTGAATCGATTTTAAACTGTCATTTTTCAATTTTCCCACGGAAAAAAATTTTAAAATTCATTTTTTAATAAATTAAAATTTTTAAATAATAAATTTTATTTTCCAAAAATTTTTCCTTTGAAAACAATTTAAAAAAACAAATTTAAAATCAAATAAAACCTTTATATTTTTAAAAATTTTAAAATTTTAATAAAATTTTAAATTTGGTTTAAATTTCCCAATTTAAAAAAATTTTTTAATTTAAAAATAAAAAGGGATTTAAAAATTTTTTTAATTTTTAAAATTTAAAAGGGAAAAATTAAATTTTTCTTTTAAAGGGTCTTTAAAAAATTTTCCCCTCCCTTTTAAATTTTAAAACTTTAATTTTAAAAAATTTAAAATTCCCGTTTGCAATTTTAAATTTTCAAAATTTAAAATTTCGGCATACAAAAACTTAATTTTATCTTTAAAAAAAAATTTTTTTCCCAAATTAATAAATTCCATTTAAAACCCTAAAATAAATTTCCCAAACAAAGCAGCTTGGTTTAAAATTCAATTTCCTTTCAAAAATTTTTAAAAATTTCCCAAAAATTTTCCCAAAAATTTTTGAATCACTCAATTTTTCCCAAAAGTTTACTTTTTTGTCAAATTTTTTCTTTAAAAAATTGAAATTTTAAAAACCTTCGATAAAGGTAAAATTTTTCCAAAATTAAAAAAAAAATTTATTTTGTTTTTAATTTAAAAAAATTTTTTTAATTTCAAATTAAAATTTCAAAATTTTTAAATAATATTTTAAATTCCCTTTAAAATAATTTTTTAAAAAAATTTAAATTTAAAATTTTTTTGTTTACCCTTTTTAAAATTTTAGAAATTTAAAACAATTTTTTTTAAACCAATATTTTTTTCAAATTTGAAATTTAGGCATTTTTCAAAAAATTTTGGTTTAAATTTTCCTTAAATAAAGATATTTTTAAAATTAAAAAAATTTAAAAATCCTTTTTTTAATTTTTAAATCCTTTCCTTTATTAAAAAAATTTTTTGGTTTTTTTAATTCCAATTTTCTTTTTAAAGGGTTTTTCTTTTAAAATTTTTTTTATTTAAAATTTATTTTTTAAAAGGGGGATTGGGTTTTTAAAAGGTTTTTTTTTCTTTTTCCCTTGCTTTTTTGGGGCTTTCCCAAAGGGCCCCTTTTTGGGTTTTTTTCCTTTCCCTTTCACCCTTTAATCAGGAAAACATTGGTCAAATTCCTTTTGGTTTTTTTTTTTTTTTTTTTTTGGTTTAACTTTTCTTTTTCCCCTTTTTTCTTGGTTTCCCTTTTTTTTTAATTTTTTTTTGGGTTTTTACTTTTTTGAAATTTGGGTTTAGGGTTATTTTTTTTAAATTTTTTTAATAAATAATATTAAATTTTAAAATTTTAAAAAATTTTTAACTTTTATTTTAAAATTTTTTCTTTGGTTTTCTGGTTTTAAGTTGGGTATTTTTTGGGGTTTTCAATTTAAAAAATTTTAATTTTTATTTTAAAAATTTTAACCCTTCAATTTTAAAAATTAAAATTATTTTTTTTTTTTTTTTTCCCTTTTTCTTTTACCTTTTCTTTTTTTAAATGTGTTTTTTTTTATTTTGGGAAATTAAAACAGTTTTTCACCTTTAAATTTTTATAATTGGGTAACCCGGCAAAATTTTAAAATTTTTTTAGGAATCCAAATTTTGGGGGTACCCTTTAAATTTTTTTAAAACGGTTTTTTAGGGGTTTCAATTGTTTTGAAGGGTTTTAAAAAATTTTTGAAAAAATTTCCATTAAAAAAATTTTTTACTTTAAAAATTTTCGTTTTGGGTTTTAAAAAATTTAATTTTAACCCTTTAAATTTTCCCGTTTTTTAAGGCGAAAAATATTAAAACTATTAATAATTTGCTTTAAATTTTCGGGCCGAAAAATTTAAAGCAAAGAAAAATTTTTTTAAAAAGGAAATTTTTTTTTTTTAAAACAAATTTAATGAATTCTTTTTCAAAGGGAAAAAAAAATTTTTTCGAACATTATTTCTAGGGTTTGTTTTGAAAATTTTTTATTACAAAAGTTTGGGATCTAATTTTTTTGGGGTTTTAAAAGTTTAATTTTGGTTTTCATTTTTTGGGATTTCGGGAAAAATTTTTTTCCGGGGGTTTTCTACTCCTCTTTTGTTTTTAAAAATTTTTATTTTTGCCCTTTTTTTAATTTATGGGGCCCAAATTTTTAAAATTTTTAAATAATTTAAAAAATTTTTTAAATTTTTAATTTATTAAAATTTAAATTTTGATTTTTCCAGGGTTTTAAGGGCCCGTTTTTTTTCTTGGGGTTTTTATTTTTTGAAAATTAAATTGATAAAACCCTAATTTTAAATGGTTTGGGAAAAATTTTAGTTTTTTAAAAATTAAACCTTAGGATTTTGGGGGAAATTAGGGCCCTTTTTTTTTTTTCTTTTGGGGTTTTTTTTTTCTTTTTTCGTTTTTAAATTTTTTGATTTTTTTTAAAAAGGGTTTTTTGCAAAAATTTCATAGGCGATCTTGTTCATGAGTTGTGTTTAAGACCTATTGAAAACAGTAAATGGACATACGGCAATAACCTACTCCTCGGAGATTTCGAATGGTAAAGCGCAAAATATTAATTTTGCTATTTCTCTATAGCAGTAGATTTCATAGTTGATCTTGTTCATTAGTTCTGTATTACCTATTAAAAACGATTAATTGACATACGGGATTCACCTTTTTCTCAGGGGTTTCGAATGGTAATGCGAAAAATATTAAGCTCACTTTATTTTCAGAACAGTTTAGTTCATAGGCGATCTAGTTCATGAGTGCTGTAGACCTATTGAAAACAGTGAATGGAGATACGGCAATAACCTACTCCTCGGGGATATCGAATGGTAAGGCGAAAAATATTAAACTCGCTTTATTTTCAGAACAGTTGATTTCATAGGCAATCTAGTTCATGAGTTCTGTGGAAGACCAATTGAAAACAGTAAATTGACATACGGCAATCAGCTATTCCTCAGGGATTTCGAATGATAAGGCGAAAAATATCAGACACGCTTTATTTTCAGAACAGTTGATTCCATAGGCGATCTAGTTCATGAGTTCTGTGGAAGACCACTTGAAAACAGTAAATTGACAAACGGCAATAACCAACTCCTCAGGGATTTCGAATTGTGAAGCGCAAAATATTTAATTTGCTATTTCTCTAGAGCAGTAGATTCCATAGTTGATCTTGTTCATTAGTTTTATATTACCTATTGAAAACGATAAATCGACAAACGGCACTCAGCTACTCCTCAGGGATTTCGAATGTTAAGGCGAAAAATATTAATCTTGCTATATCTCTGAACAGTAGATTTTATAGTCGATCTTGTTCATGAGTTCTGTAAGACCTATTGAAAACGATAAATTGACATACGGTTTTCACCCACTTCTCAGGGATTTCGAATGGTTGGGCGAAAAATATTAAACTCGCTTTATTTTCAGAACAGTTGATTTAATAGACGATCTAGTTCATGAGTTCTGTGGAAGACCTAATGAAAACAGTAAATGGACATACGGCACTAACCTACTCCTCGGGATTTCGAATAGTAAAACGCAAAATATTAATTTTGCTATTTCTCTTGACCAGTAGATTTCATAGTCGATCTTGTTCATGAGTTCTGTAAGACCTATTGAAAACGATTAATTGACATACGGCATTCACCTACTTCTCAGGGAATTCGAATGGTAAGGCGAAAAATATTAAACTCGCTTTATTTTCAGAACAGTTGATTTCATAGGCGATCTTGTTCATGAGTTCTGTGGAAGACCAATTGAAAACAGTAAATTGACAAACGGCAATAACCTACTCCTCAGGGATTTCGAATGGTGAAGCGCAAAATATTTATTTTGCTATTTCTCTATAGCAGTTTATTTCATAGTTGATCTTGTTCATAAGTTCTGTATAACCTATTGAAAACGATTAATTGACATACGGCACTCAGCTACTCCTCAGGGATTTCGAATGGTAAGGCGAAAAATATTAATCTTGCTATATCTATGAACAGTAGATTTTATAGTCGATCTTGTTCATTTGTTCTGTTATACCTATTGAAAACAATAAATTGACATGCGGCAATCAGCTACTTCTCAGGGAATTCGAATGGTAAGGCGAAAAATATTAAATTCGCTTCATTTTCAGAACAGTTGATTTCATAGGCGATCTTGTTCATGAGTTCTGTGGAAGACCAATTGAAAACAGTGAATTGTCAAACGGCAATAACCTACTCCTCAGGGATTTCGAATGGTGGAGCACAAAATATTTATTTTGCTATTTCTCTATAGCAGTATATTTCATAGTTGATCTTGTTCATTAGTTCTGTATAACCTATTGAAAACGATTAATTGACATACGGAATTCACCTACTTCTCAGGGATTTCGAATGGTAATGCGAAAAATATTAAGCTCACTTTATTTTCAGAACAGTTGAGTTCATAGGCGATCTAGTTCATGAGTTCTGTGGAAGACCAATTGAAAACAGTAAATTGACATACGGCAATCACCTATTTCTCATATATTTCGAATGGTAAGGCGAAAAATATCAAACTCGCTTTATTTTCAGAACAGTTGATTTCATAGGCGATCTAGTTCATGAGTTCTGTGGAAGACCACTTGAAAACAGTAAATTGACAAACGGCAATAACCAACTACTCAGGGATTTCGAATGGTGAAGCGCAAAATATTTAATTTGCTATTTCTCTAGAGCAGTAGATTTCATAGTTGATCTTGTTCATTAGTTTTATAATACCTATTGAAAACGATAAATTTACATACGGCACTCAGCTACTCCTCAGGGATTTCGAATGGTAAGGCGAAAAATATTAATCTTGCTATAACTATGAACAGTAGATTTTATAGTCGATCTTGTTCATTAGTTCTGTAAGACCTATTGAAAACGCGATTAATTGACATACGGCATTCGCCTACTCCTCTGGGATTTCGAATGGTAAGGCGGAAAATATTAAACTAGCTTCTTTTTCAGAACAGTTGATTTCATAGGCGATCTAGTTCATGAGTTCTGTGGAAGACCCATTGAAAACACTAAATGGACATACGGCAATAACCTACTCCTCGGGGATCTCGAATGCTTAAGCGCAAAACATTTATTTTGCCATTATTCTTGAGCAGTAGATTTCATAGTCGATTCTTTTCATTTGTTCTGTTATACCTATTGAAAACAATAAATTGACATACGGCAATCAGCTATTCCTCAGGGATTTCGAATGATAAGGCGAAAAATATCAGACACGCTTTATTTTCCGAACAGTTGATTCCATAGGCGATCTAGTTCATGAGTTCTGTGGAAGACCACTTGAAAACAGTAAATTGACAAACGGCAATAACCAACTCCTCAGGGATTTCGAATTGTGAAGCGCAAAATATTTAATTTGCTATTTCTCTAGAGCAGTAGATTCCATAGTTGATCTTGTTCATTAGTTTTATATTACCTATTGAAAACGATAAATCGACAAACGGCACTCAGCTACTCCTCAGGGATTTCGAATGTTAAGGCGAAAAATATTAATCTTGCTATATCTCTGAACAGTAGATTTTATAGTCGATCTTGTTCATGAGTTCTGTAAGACCTATTGAAAACGATAAATTGACATACGGTTTTCACCCACTTCTCAGGGATTTCGAATGGTTGGGCGAAAAATATTAAACTCGCTTTATTTTCAGAACAGTTGATTTAATAGACGATCTAGTTCATGAGTTCTGTGGAAGACCTAATGAAAACAGTAAATGGACATACGGCACTAACCTACTCCTCGGGATTTCGAATAGTAAAACGCAAAATATTAATTTTGCTATTTCTCTTGACCAGTAGATTTCATAGTCGATCTTGTTCATGAGTTCTGTAAGACCCATTGAAAACGATTAATTGACATACGGCATTCACCTACTTCTCAGGGAATTCGAATGGTAAGGCGAAAAATATTAAACTCGCTTTATTTTCAGAACAGTTGATTTCATAGGCGATCTTGTTCATGAGTGCTGTGGAAGACCAATTGAAAACAGTAAATTGACAAACGGCAATAACCTACTCCTCAGGGATTTCGAATGGTGAAGCGCAAAATATTTATTTTGCTATTTCTCTATAGCAGTTTATTTCATAGTTGATCTTGTTCATAAGTTCTGTATAACCTATTGAAAACGATTAATTGACATACGGCACTCAGCTACTCCTCAGGGATTTCGAATGGTAAGGCGAAAAATATTAATCTTGCTATATCTATGAACAGTAGATTTTATAGTCGATCTTGTTCATTTGTTCTGTTATACCTATTGAAAACAATAAATTGACATGCGGCAATCAGCTACTTCTCAGGGAATTCGAATGGTAAGGCGAAAAATATTAAATTCGCTTCATTTTCAGAACAGTTGATTTCATAGGCGATCTTGTTCATGAGTTCTGTGGAAGACCAATTGAAAACAGTGAATTGTCAAACGGCAATAACCTACTCCTCAGGGATTTCGAATGGTGGAGCACAAAATATTTATTTTGCTATTTCTCTATAGCAGTATATTTCATAGTTGATCTTGTTCATTAGTTCTGTATAACCTATTGAAAACGATTACTTGACATACGGAATTCACCTACTTCTCAGGGATTTTGAATGGTAATGCGAAAAATATTAAGCTCACTTTATTTTCAGAACAGTTGAGTTCATAGGCGATCTAGTTCATGAGTTCTGTGGAAGACCAATTGAAAACAGTAAATTGACATACGGCAATCACCTATTTCTCATATATTTCGAATGGTAAGGCGAAAAATATCGAACTCGCTTTATTTTCAGAACAGTTGATTTCATAGGCGATCTAGTTCATGAGTTCTGTGGAAGACCACTTGAAAACAGTAAATTGACAAACGGCAATAACCAACTACTCAGGGATTTCGAATGGTGAAGCGCAAAATATTTAATTTGCTATTTCTCTAGAGCAGTAGATTTCATAGTTGATCTTGTTCATTAGTTTTATAATACCTATTGAAAACGATAAATTTACATACGGCACTCAGCTACTCCTCAGGGATTTCGAATGGTAAGGCGAAAAATATTAATCTTGCTATAACTATGAACAGTAGATTTTATAGTCGATCTTGTTCATTAGTTCTGTAAGACCTATTGAAAACGATTAATTGACATACGGCATTCGCCTACTCCTCTGGGATTTCGAATGGTAAGGCGGAAAATATTAAACTAGCTTCTTTTTCAGAACAGTTGATTTCATAGGCGATCTAGTTCATGAGTTCTGTGGAAGACCCATTGAAAACACTAAATGGACATACGGCAATAACCTACTCCTCGGGGATCTCGAATGCTTAAGCGCAAAACATTTATTTTGCCATTATTCTTGAGCAGTAGATTTCATAGTCGATTCTTTTCATTTGTTCTGTTATACCTATTGAAAACAATAAATTGACATACGGCAATCAGCTACTCCTCAGAGATTTCGAATGGTAAGGCGAAAAATATTTATCTTGCTATATCTCTGAACAGTATATTTAATGGTCGATCTTTTTCATGAATTCTGAAAGACCTATTGAAAACGATTAATTGACAAACGGCATTCACCTACTTCTCAGGGATTTCGAATATTAAGTCGAAAAATATTAAACTCGCTTTATTTTCAGAACAGTTGATTTCATAGGCGATCTTGTTCTTTAGTTCTGTGGAAGACCTATTGAAAACAGTAAATGGACATACGGCAATAACCTACTCCTCGGGGTTTCGAATGGTAAAGCGCAAAATATTAATTTTGCTATTTCTCTTGAGCAGTAGATTTCATAGTCGATCTTGTTCATGAGTTCTGACATTACTCCTCTGGGATTTTGAATGGTAAGGCGAAAAATATTAAACTCGCTTCTTTTTCAGAACAGTTGATTTCATAGGCGATCTTGTTCTTGAGCTCTGTGGAAGACCTATTGAAAACAGTAAATAGACATACGGCAATAACCTACTCCTCGGGGTTTCGAAACGTAAAGCGCAAAATATTAATTTTGCTATTTCTCTTGAGCTGTAGATTTCATAGTAGATCTTGTTCATTAGTTCTGTATTACCTATTGAAAACGATTAATGGACATACGGCATTCACCTACTTCTCAGTGATTTCGAATGGTTATGCGAAAAATATTAAGCTCACTTTATTTTCAGAAGAGTTGAGTACATAGGCGATCTAGTTCATGCGTTCTGTGGAAGAATTAATGAAAACAGTAAATGGACATACGGCAATACCCTACTCCTCGAGGATTTCGAATGGTAAAGCGCAAAATATTAATTTTGATATTTCCCTTGAGCAATAGATTTCATAGTCGATCTTGTTCATGAGTTCTGTAAGACCTATTGAAAACGATTAATTGACATACGGCATTCACCTACTTCTCAGGGATTTCGAATGGTAAGGCGAAAAATATTAAACCTGCTTTATTTTCAGAACAGTTGATTTCAAAGGCAATCTAGTTCATGAGTTCTGTGGAAGACCAATTGAAAACAGTAAATTGACAAACGGCAATAACCTACTCCTCAGGGATTTCGAATGGTAAAGCGCAAAATATTTATTTTGCTATTTCTCTATAGCAGTAGATTTCATAGTTGATCTTGTTCATTAGTTCTGTATTACTTATTGGAATCGATTAATTGACATACGGAATTCACCTACTTCTCAGGGGTTTCGAATGGTGATGCGAAAAATATTAAACTCACTTCATTTTCAGAACAGTTGAGTTCATAGGCGATCTAGTTCATGAGTGCTGTGGAAGACATATTGAAAACAGTGAATGGACATACGGCAATAACATTCTCCTCGGGGATTCCGAATGGTAAAGCGCAAAATATTAATTTTGCTATTATTCTTGAGCAGTAGATTTCATAGTCGATTCTTTTCATTAGTTCTGTTATAAATATTGAAAACAATGAATTGACATACGGCAATAAGCTACTCCTCAGAGTTTTCGAATGGTAAGGCGAAAAATATTAATCTTGCTATATCTCTGAACAGTAGATTTAATAGTCGATCTTGTTCATGAATTCTGTGAGACCTATTGAAAACGATAAATTGATATACGGCATTCACCTACCTCTCAGGGATTTCGAATGGTAAGTCGAAAAATATTAAACTCGCTTTATTTTCAGAACAGTTGATTTCATAGGCGATCTTGTTTATGAGTTCTGTGGAAGACCTATTGAAAACAGTAAATGGACATACGGCAATAACCTACTCCTCGGGGTTTCGAATGGTAAAGCGCGAAATATTAATTTTGCTATTTCTCTTGAGAAGTATATCTCATAGTCGATCTTGTTCATTAGTTCTGTACTATCTATTGAAAACAATAAATTGACATACGGCAATCACCTACTCCTCAGGGATTTTGAATGGTGAGGCAAAAAATAATAAACTCGCTTTATTTTCAGAACAGTTTTCATTGGCGATCTAATTCATGAGTTCTGTGGAAGACCAACTGAATACAGTACATTGACATACGGCAATAACCTACTCCTCAGGGATTTAGAATGGTAAAGCGCAAAATATTTATTTTGCTATTTCTCTATAGCAGAAGATTTCATAGGCGATCTTGTTCTTGAGTTCTGTGGAAGACCAACTGAATACAGTAAATTGACATACGGCAATAACCTACTCCTCGGGGTTTCGAATGGTAATGCGCTAATATTAATTTTGCTATTTCTCTCAAGCAGTAGATTTCATAGTCGATCTTGTTCATTAGTTCTGTACTATCTATTGAAAACGATAAATTGACATACGGCAATCACCTACTCCTCAGGGATTTTGAATGGTGAGGCAAATGATATTAAACTCGCTTTATTTTCAGAACAGTTGATTTCAAAGGCGATCTAGTTCTTGAGTTGTTTGGAAGACCAATTGAAAACAGTAAATTGACAAACGGCAATAACCTACTCCTCAGGGATTTCGAATGGTAAAGCGCAAAATATTTATTTTGCTATTTCTCTATAGCAGTAGATTTCATAGTTGATCTTATTCATTAAATCTGTATTACCTATTGAAAACGATTAATTGACATACGGAATTCACCTACTTCTCAGGGGTTTCGAATGGTTATGCGAAAATTATTAAACTCACTTTATTTTCAGAACAGTTGAGTTCAGAGGCGATCTAGTTCATGAGTGCTGTAGAAGACATATTGGAAACAGTGAAAATGGGACTACGGCAATAACCTTCTCCTCGGGGATTTCGAATGGTAAAGCGCGAAATATTAATTTTGCTATTTCTTTTGAGCAGTAGATTTTATAGTCGATCTTGTTCATGAGTTCTGTAAGACCTATTGAAAACGATTAATTGACATACGGCATTCACCTACTTCTCAGGGATTTCGAATGGTGAGGCGAAAAATGTTAATTTATTATTTTCAGAACAGTTGATTTCATAGGCGATCTAGTTCATGAGGTCTGTGGAAGACCAATTGAAAACAGTAAATTGACAAACAGCAATAATCTACTCCTCAGGGATTTCAAATGGTGAAGCGCAAAATATTTATTTTGCTATTTCCCTGGAGCAGTAGATTTCATAGTTGATCTTGTTCATGAGTTCTGTAAGACCTATTGAAAACGATTAATTGACATATGGCATTCACCTACTTCTCAGGGATTTCGAATGGTAGGGCGAAAAATATTAATCTCGTTCTATCATCAGAACAGTTGATTTCAAAGGCGATCTAGTTCATGAGTGCTGTAGAAGACATATTGAAAACAGTGAATGGACTTACGGCAATAACTTTCCCTCGGGCATTTCGAATGGTAAAGCGCAAAATATTAATTTTGCATTTTCTCTTGAGCAGTATATCTCATAATCGATCTTGTTCATTAGTTCTGTAAGACCTATTGAAAACGATTAATTGACATACGACATTCACCTACTTCTCAGGGATTTCGAATGGTGAGGCGAAACATATTAAAATCGCTTTATTTTCAGAAGAGTTGATTTCATAGGCGATCTAGTGGAAGTTCAAATGAAAACAGTAAATTGACAAACGGCAATATTCTACTCCCCAGGGATTTCGAATGGTGAAGCTCAAAATATTTATTTTGCTATTTCTCTATAGCAGTAGATTCCATAGTTGATCTTGTTCATTAGATTTTTATTACCTATTGAAAACGATTAATTGAAATACGGCACTCGGCTACTCCTCAGGGATTTCGAATGGTAAGTCTGAAAATATTAATCTTGCTATATCTCTGAGCAGTAGATTTCATAGTCGATCTTCTTCATGAGTTCTGTAAGACCTATTGAAAACGATTAATTGACATACGGCATTCACCTACTTTCGAATTTCGAATGGTAAGGCGATAAATATTAAACTCGCTATATTTTCAGATCAGTTGGGTTCATAGGCGATCTAGTTCATGAGTTCTGTTTAAGACCTATTGAAAACAGTAAATGGACATACGGCAATAACCTACTCCTCGGAGATTTCGAATGGTAAAGCGCAAAATATTAATTTTGCTATTTCTCTATAGCAGTAGATTTCATAGTTGATCTTGTTCATTAGTTCTGTATTACCTATTGAAAACGATTAATTGACATACGGGATTCACCTTTTTATCAGGGGTTTCGAATGGTAATGCGAAAAATATTAAGCTCACTTTATTTTCAGAACAGTTTAGTTCATAGGCGATCTAGTTCATGAGTGCTGTAGACCTATTGAAAACAGTGAATGGAGATACGGCAATAACCTACTCCTCGGGGATTTCGAATGGTAAGGCGAAAAATATTAAACTCGCTTTATTTTCAGAACAGTTGATTTCATAGGCGATCTAGTTCATGAGTTCTGTGGAAGACCAATTGAAAACAGTAAATTGACATACGGCAATCACCTATTCCTCAGGGATTTCGAATGATAAGGCGAAAAATATCAGACACGCTTTATTTTCAGAACAGTTGATTCCATGGGCGATCTAGTTCATGAGTTCTGTGGAAGACCACTTGAAAACAGTAAATTGACAAACGGCAATAACCAACTCCTTAGGGATTTCGAATTGTGAAGCGCAAAATATTTAATTTGCTATTTCTCTAGAGCAGTAGATTTCATAGTTGATCTTGTTCATTAGTTTTGTAAGGCGAAAAATATTTATCTTGCTATATCTCTGAACAGTAGATTTAATGGTCGATCTTTTTCATGAATTCTGAAAGACCTATTGAAAACGATTAATTGACAAACGGCATTCACCTACTTCTCAGGGATTTCGAATGGTAAGTCGAAAAATATTAAACTCGCTTTATTTTCAGAACAGTTGATTTCATAGGCGATCTTGTTCTTTAGTTCTGTGGAAGACCTATTGAAAACAGTAAATGGACATACGGCAATAACCTACTCCTCGGGGTTTCGAATGGTAGAGCGCAAAATATTAATTTTGCTATTTCTCTTGAGCAGTAGATTTCATAGTCGATCTTGTTCATGAGTTCTGACATTACTCCTCTGGGATTTTGAATGGTAAGGCGAAAAATATTAAACTAGCTTCTTTTTCAGAACAGTTGATTTCATAGGCGATCTTGTTCTTGAGCTCTGTGGAAGACCTATTGAAAACAGTAAATAGACAAACGGCAATAACCTACTCCTCGGGGTTTCGAATGGTAAAGCGCAAAATATTAATTTTGCTATTTCTCTTGAGCAGTAGATTTCATAGTAGATCTTGTTCATTAGTTCTGTATTACCTATTGAAAACGATTAATTGACATACGGCATTCACCTACTTCTCAGGGATTTCGAATGGTTATGCGAAAAATATTAAGCTCACTTTATTTTCAGAAGAGTTGAGTACATAGGCGATCTAGTTCATGCGTTCTGTGGAAGAATTAATGAAAACAGTAAATGGACATACGGCAATACCCTACTCCTCGAGGATTTCGAATGGTAAAGCGCAAAATATTAATTTTGCTATTTCTCTTGAGCAATAGATTTCATAGTCGATCTTGTTCATGAGTTCTGTAAGACCTATTGAAAACGATTAATTGTCATACGGCATTCACCTACTTCTCTGGGATTTCGAATGGTAAGGCGAAAAATATTAAACCTGCTTTATATTCAGAAAAGTTGATTTCAAAGGCAATCTAGTTCATGAGTTCTGTGGAAGACCAATTGAAAACAGTAAATTGACAAACGGCAATAACCTACTCCTCAGGGATTTCGAATGGTAAAGCGCAAAATATTTATTTTGCTATTTCTCTATAGCAGTAGATTTCATAGTTGATCTTGTTCATTAGTTCTGTATTACTTATTGGAATCGATTAATTGACATACGGAATTCACCTACTTCTCAGGGGTTTCGAATGGTGATGCGAAAAATATTAAACTCACTTCATTTTCAGAACAGTTGAGTTCATAGGCGATCTAGTTCTTGAGTGCTGTAGAAGACATATTGAAAACAGTGAATGGACATACGGCAATAACCTTCTCCTCGGGGATTTCGAATGGTAAAGCGCAAAATATTAATTTTGCTATTTCTCTTGAGCAGTAGATCTTATAGTCGATCTCGTTCATGAGTTCTGTAGGACCTATTGAAAACGATTAATTGACATACGGCATTCACCTACTTCTCGAGGATTTCGAATGGTGAGGCGAAAAATATTGAACTCGCTTTATTTTCAGAACAGTTGATTTCATAGGCGATCTAGTTCATGAGTTCTGTGGAAGACCAATTGAAAACAGTAAATTGTTAAACGGCAATAATCTACTCCTCAGGGAGCGCAAAATATTTATTTTGCTATTTCTCTATAGCAGTAGATTTCATAGTTGATCTTGTTCATTAGTTCTATATTACCTATTGAAAACGATGAATTGACATACGGCACTCAGCTACTCCTCAGGGATTTCGAATGGTAAGGCGAAAAATATTAAACTCACTTCATTTTCAGAACAGTTGAGTTCATAGGCGATCTAGTTCATGAGTGCTGTAGAAGACATATTGAAAACAGTGAAAATGGACCTACGGCAATAACCTTCTCCTCGGGGATTCCGAATGGTATAGCGCGAAATATTAATTTTGCTATTTCTTTTGAGCAGTAGATCTTATAGTCGATCTTGTTCATGAGTTCTGTAAGACCTATTGAAAACGATTAATTGACATACGGCATTCACCTACTTCTCAGGGATTTCAAATGGTGAGGCGAAAAATGTTAAACTCGCTTTATTTTCAGAACAGTTGATTTCATAGGCGATCTAGTTCATGAGTTCTGTGGAAGACCAATTGAAAACAGTAAATTGACAAACGGCAATAATCTGCTCCTCAGAGATTTCGAATTGTGAAGCGCAAAATATTTATTTTGCTATTTCCCTGGAGCAGTAGATTTCATAGTTGATCTTGTTCATTAGTTCTATATTACCTATTGAAAACGATGATTTGACATACGGCACTCAGCTACTCCTCAGGGATTTCGATCGGTAAGGCGAAAAATATTAATCTTGCTATATCTCTGAACAGTAGATTTCAAAGCCGATCTTGTTCATGAGTTCTGTAAGACCTATTGAAAACGATTTATTGACATACGGCATTCACCTACTTTCGAATTGCGAATGGTAAGGTGAAAAATATTAAACTCGCTTCATTTTCAGATCAGTTGGGTTCATAGGCGATCTAGTTCATGAGTTCTGTTTAAGACCTATTGAAAACAGTAAATGGACATACGGCAATAACCTACTCCTCGGGGATTTCATATGGTAAAGCGCAAAATATTGATTTTGCTATTTCTCTTGAGCAGTAGATTTCATAGTCGATCTTGTCCATGAGTTCTGTAAGACCTATTGAAAACGATTAATTGACATATGGCATTCACCTACTTCTCATTGATTTCGAATGGTAGGGCGAAAAATATTAATCTCGCTCTATTTTCAGAACAGTTGATTTCAAAGGCGATCTAGTTCATGAGTTCTGTGGAAGACCAATTGAAAACAGTAAATTGACAAACGGCAATGACCTACTCCTCAGGGATTTCGAATGGTGAAGCGCAAAATATTTATTTTGCTACTCATCTATAGCAGTAGATTTCATAGTTGATCTTGTTCATTAGTTCTGTATTACCTATTGAAAACGATTAATTGACATACGGAATTCAACTAATTCTCGGGGGTTTCGAATGGTTATGCGAAAAATATTAAGCTCACATTATTTTCAGAACAGTTGAGTTCAGAGGCGATCTAGTTCATGAGTGCTGTAGAAGACATATTGAAAACAGTGCATTGACATACGGCAATAACTTTCCCTCGGGGATTTCGAATGGTAAAGCGCAAAATATTAATTTTGCTATTTCTCTTGAGCAGTAGATTTCATAGTCGATCTTGTTCATGAGTTCTGTAAGACCTATTGAAAACGATTAATTGACATACGGCATTCAACTACTTCTCAGGGAATTCGAATGGTAAGGCGAAAAATATTAAACTCGCTTTATTTTCAGAACAGTGGATTTCATAGGCGATCTTGTTCATGAGTTCTGTGGAAGACCAATCGAAAACAGTAAATTGACAAACAACAATAACCTACTCCTCAGGGATTTCGAA
This sequence comes from Micraspis discolor, assembly GCA_030674115.1. NCBI lineage: Eukaryota > Metazoa > Arthropoda > Insecta > Coleoptera > Coccinellidae > Micraspis > Micraspis discolor. Next base: position 278,177 of record JARTUT010000436.1, read on the forward strand.
TGGTGAAGCGCAAAATATTTATTTTGCTATTTCTCTATAGCAGTATATTTCATAGGTGATCTTGTTCATAAGTTCTGTATAACCTATTGAAAACGATTAATTGACATACGGCACTCAGCTACTCCTCAGGGATTTCGAATGGTAAGGCGAAAAATATTAATCTTGCTATATCTATGAACAGTAGATTTTCTAGTCGATCTTGTTCATTTGTTCTGTTATACCTATTGAAAACAATAAATTGACATACGGCAATCAGCTACTTCTCAGGGAATTCGAATGGTAAGGCGAAAAATATTAAATTCGCTTTATTCTCAGAACAGTTGATTTCATAGGCGATCTTGTTCATGAGTTCTGTGGAAGACCAATTGAAAACAGTAAATTGACAAACGGCAATAACCTACTCCTCAGGGATTTCGAATGGTGAAGCGCAAAATATTTATTTTGCTATTTCTCTATAGCAGTATATTTCATAGTTGATCTTGTTCATTAGTTCTGTATAACCTATTGAAAACGATTAATTGACATACGGAATTCACCTACTTCTCAGGGATTTTGAATGGTAATGCGAAAAATATTAAGCTCACTTTATTTTCAGAACAGTTGAGTTCATAGGCGATCTAGTTCATGAGTTCTGTGGAAGACCAATTGAAAACAGTAAATTGACATACGGCAATCACCTATTTCTCATGGATTTCGAATGGTAAGGCGAAAAATATCAAACTCGCTTTATTTTCAGAACAGTTGATTTCATAGGCGATCTAGTTCATGAGTTCTGTGGAAGACCACTTGAAAACAGTAAATTGACAAACGGCAATAACCAACTCCTCAGGGATTTCGAATGGTGAAGCGCAAAATATTTATTTTGCTATTTCTCTATAGCAGTAGATTTCATAGCTGATCTTGTTCATTAGTTCTATATTACATATTGAAAACGATAAATTGACATACGGCACTCAGCTACTCCTCAGGGATTTCGAATGGTGAGGCGAAAAATATTAATCTTGCTATATTTCTGAACAGTAAATTTTATAGTCGATCTTGTTCATGAGTTCTGTAAGACCTTTTGAAAACGTTTAATTGACATACGGCATTCACCTACTTTTGAATTTCAAATGGTAAGGCGAAAAATATTAAACTCGCTTTATTTTCAGATCAGTTGGGTTCATAGGCGATCTAGTTCATGAGTGCTGTAGAAGACATATTGAAAACAGTGAATGGACATACGGCAATAACATACTCCTCGGGGATTTCGAATGAAAAAGCGCAGAATATTAATTTTGCTATTTCTCTTGAGCAGTAGATTTTATAGTCGATCTTGTTCATGAGTTCTGTAAGACCTATTGAAAACGATTAATTGACATACGGCACTCAGCTAAACCTCAGGGATTTCGAATGGTGAGGCGAAAAATATTAAATTCGCTTTCTTTTCAGAACAGTTGATTTCATAGGCGATGTAGTCATTGATTTCTGTGGAAGACCAATTGAAAACCGTTAATTGACATACGGCAATCACCTATTCCTCAGTAATTTCGAATGGTATGGCGAAAAATATTAAACTCGCATTATTTTCAGATCAGTTGGGTTCATAGGCGATCTAGTTCATGAGTTCTGTGGAAGACCTATTGAAAACAGTAAATGGACATACGGCAAAAACTTACTCCTCCGGGATTTCAAATGGTTAAAAAAAAAATTATTGATCTCGTTTTATCTCCAGAACAGTTGATATCATAGGCGACCTAGTTCCCAAGTTCTGTAATAAAAAAATTTTTCAGAAAAAAAATTTTCAAGAGAAGAATGTTTCGGAAAAAAAAATCTTCTTCAGATGAGTCCACGTGGAAGAATTTTCTCGGGTGAAAAATTTTTTGAAGAAAAAAAATTTTTGAAAATCAAAGTTTATCGTGAAAAAAATTTTTCGAGGAAAAAATTTTCTAGGAGGAAATCTTCCGTGGAAACTAATTATCAGGTAGAAAATTTTCAAAAAAAAAATTTTTCGAAAAAAAGTTTTCCGGAAAAAAAATTTTTGGAAATAAGAATTTTTCTTGAAATAAGTCCACGTGTAAGGTTTTTCTCGGGTGAGTAATTTTTTGGAAAAAAAAAATTTCGCTAATTAAAATTTTTCGGGAAAAAAATTTTTCGAGGAAAAAAATTTTCTAGAAGAAATTTTTCCGTGAACACTAATCATCAGGTAGAAAATTTATCGAAAACAAATCTTTCGAAAACAAGTTTTTCGGAAAAAAAAATTTCCGGAAATGAAAATTTTTCTTGAAATAAGTCCACGTGGAAGATTTTTCTCGGGTGAGAAATTTTTTGTAAAAAAAAAATTTCGGTAATGAAAATTTTTCGGGAGAAAAATTTTTCGAAGAAAAAAATTTTCTGGAAGAAAATCTTCCGTGAAAACTAATTATCAGGAAGAAAATCTTCCGAAAAAAAAATTTTCCGAGGAAAAAATTTTTCGGAAAAATAAATTTTCGATATTAAAAATTTTTCTTGAAATAATTCCACGTGAAAAAGTTTTCTCGGGTAAAAAATTTTTTGGAAAAAAAAAATTTCGGAAATAAAAATTTTACGGAAGAAAAGTTTTTCGAGGAAAGAAGTTTTGTAGGAGAAAATTTTTTGTGAAAACTGGTTCTCAGAAAAATATATTTTTCGAGAAAAAATTTTTCGAAAAAAAATTTTTTAGAGGGAAAAAATTTTTCAGGTAACTAAAATTTCTGGAAAAAAAGTTTTCAGGTGAAAACTATTTCAGGAAAAAATTTTTCGGAAAAAATTTTACGGAAAAAATTTCTCAGGAAAAAATTTTTTCAGGAAAAAATTTTCAGGAAAAAATTTTTCCGAGAAAAAATTTTCATGAAAAAATTTTTCGAAAAAAAATTTCACGGAAAAAATTTTTCAGGAGAGAAAAATTTTCGGGTAAAAATATTTTGGAGTAAAATATTTTCGGGAATAAAAAATTCTCGGGAAAAATATCAATCTCGTTATATCTTTAGAACAGTTGATTTCATGTGCGATCTAGATCATGACTTCAGTAGAAGATCTATTGAAAACGATAAATTGACATACGGTTATCAATTACACTTCAGGGATTCCGAATGGTGAGGCGAAAAATATTAAACTCGCTTTATTTTCAGATCAGTTGGGTTCATGGGCGATCTAGTTCATGAGTCCTGTGGAAGACCAATTGAAAACAGTGAATTGACATACGGCAATAACGTACTCCTCAGGTATTTCGAATGGTGAAGCGCAAAATATTTATTTTGCTATTTCTCTAGAGCAGTAGATTTCATAGTTGATCTTATTCATTAGTTCTATTTAACCTATTGAAAACGAAAAATTGATATACGGCAATCACCTACTCCTCAGGGATTTTGAATAGTAAGGCGAAAAATATTAAACTCGCTTTATTTTCAGAACAGTTGATTTCATAGGCGATCTAGTTCATGAGTGCTGTAGAAGAACTATTGCAAACGATACATTGATATACAGCAATCACATACTCCTCAGGGATGTCGAATGGTAAGGCAAAAAATATTAAACTCGCTTTATTTTCAGAACAGTTGATTTCATAGGCGATCTAGTTCATGAGTTCTGTGGAAGACCTATTGAAAACAGTGAATTGACAAACGGCAATAACCTACTCCTCAGGTATTTCGAATGGTGAAGCGAAAAATATTTATTTTGCTATTTCTCTAGAGCAGTAGATTTCATAGTTGATCTTGTTCATTAGTTCTGTATTACCTATTGAAAACGATAAATTGACATACGGCAAACAGCTAATCCTCGGGGATTCCGAATGGTAAAGCGCAAATTATTGATTTTGCTATTTCTCTTGAGCAGTAGATTTCATAGTCGATCTTGTTCATTAGTTCTGTACAGAGCTGTGCTAAGCACCGAAAAAAAGTGCTTCGAGCACTAAGCCCTAAGCACTCGAAAGAAAAGGCTTCGAGTCTCGAGTTCTAAGCACCGCTTTCGACAAAGGCTCCGGATTACCGAGCACTTTTGCAAAAGTAATTGAATATTTCGAGCACTAAGCACTAAGCACTTAAGTGGGAACTATTTTATGTAATGTTGTTTGATTGAAATGATAACTCTTTAGCTTCATGGACATATTTAAAATTATGATTTCGAGACTGGGAAAAACTCAAAAGCCATTTTATTTGTTTTGTGAAACGCATGCATTCAATTTACATTCTGGTACTTGTTAATCTTATTCGTCGATCTGAATCTGAATGGCTGTTCCTAATCAATGCATAAAGCTGAATTAATAATCAAGGACCAATTATTTTATAAGCGAGAACACATTACTGAAAAAATGTGGAAAGCACTGACGTGAGATCAGGAGCTTTTACGCGCTTGTTCTAAAGTCTTTTCTCAGACTTAAAAAGAGTGCGATTCAAAATCAGCCAGCACAATGAGTGTGAAAGAATCAATAAACATATATCTTAAATGGAAGTTGAGTGAACTTACAGTTCAGCAAATTCTTCGATCTGGCATTCTTTCCACATTTCTATACCATATATAAGTTGTTGTAGTTGAGTGTCATCAATTATAACCGAATTTCAGTTTCATAATTGCTGAGCTATCGGACAGGTCTGGCCCAATAACTAACTTGACTTATATTTGGATAATAAACTAATTCTATTAATATGAAATCTCTATCTCATCTCTTTCGGAAGATAGAGAATATTCAGCCAAACATTTTCAAATTGGACCACCGTTTCTTCATCACGAGTCAAATCCAGCCGATGGCGATCATTTTCAGCTCGATATTCAGAAATTACAGACATTTGGGAAAAAAATAGTCCTCTTGTCGCAAAATTCATAATGACATTTCCATTCAAAATATGACAACTGCACACACCACTATTTTAGACATGTTTGTCATAAAAATGAACCACAGAATTTGTTTCATTTTCGGCTCAATATTCACTCATTATGACAACTTGTCATAAAATTAAAACCACCCTCATAGAGATTTATAGTTGATGTGATGTGAATTCATAGATAGAAATATAATCTGTGACTTCATTTTCAGAAAAACTCTAATATCTTCTAGAGATTGTACGCTATGATGATGAAATTTTAAAATATTTTAGATACCTATACCCTGCATAAATGCCCTAAATTGTTGTGATCTGACGAATAACTTATGAGATATCGTGTATTGAAAAAAAACATTTTGGGAATTTTTAAAAAATTTTCTCTCGTGACGATTTTCTCGAAATTTGGCACACTCCTTCCTTTTAACGCTATCTAGACATTCTCTAAGTTAAGAATTGATAGGATGAATATTCAAGAAATTAATGTTATTAACTGCTTAACTATTCGATGGATTTGGCCCAATAACGAACTTGACCGAGATATTTGAACACTCGACCTATTCTGAAACAATGAAAACTCTAGGTCCCTTCCTTCGGAAGAGAGAGAGTATACGGCCGGAGGGCCAGCGGGCCGGACATACTCAAGTTTGACCTCGAATTCTTCATCAGGAAGTCAAACCCAATCGATTGAGGCCATTTTCGGCTCGATATTCGAAAATTACAGACCTTTGGGCAAAACGATAGTACGCTGTTCCACTAGGAATAAGCGCGCCAAAAGGTACTGAAAAAAATTAGATGTATATATTTATATTTTCCTAATCAAGCATAGACAGGGCGATTCACGGGAATGGCCTATTTGGTAGTCGTTTTGGAAAAGGGATCAGGTTAAAATTTGCATGTTTTGTATTGAGACAATGATTCTTTTTGCGCACTTATTCCAAGTGGACCAGCATGCTATGGTTTAGCCAAAACGGTTGTATTTTTTGAAAATGGTCTCAATTGAGGATTGGGTTCGACTTCCTGTTAAAGAAGCCGTGCTCAAAACTTGAGTACTCTGCCGGCCGGCCAGCCGTTTACTCTCTATCTTCCGAAGGAGATGACCTTGAGTTTTCATATTTACACAATATGTTGATTGTCAAAATATCTCAAATATCTCGATCAAGTTCGTAATTGGGCCAAATCCGTCGGATAGTTCAGCAGTTATGAGCATCTGGAATTTGGTTGTCGCAATAATTTCTAGAATATCCATTCGATCAATTTCGAACTCTTAAAATGTTTGGATAACGTTAAAAGAAATGAGTGTGTCTTATTTCAGGAATCTTCAAGATAGAAATTTTTTTTAAATTTCCAAAACGGTTTTTTCAATCCTCATTATCTTATTAGATATTCGTCATAACTAAACAAAAATTTGGGCATATATGAAGGTTGTTTATATCCCACATATCTTGAAATTTTATAATCGTGGCGTAAAATCTCGAGAAGAATTCGAAGTTATTTGCGTGCTTGTCCCTAGTGGAACAGTGAGCTATAGCTTGAAATGTCTGGATTTTTCGAATATCGAGCCGAAAATGGTTTCAATCTATTGGGTTCGACTTCCTGATGAAGAATCCCTTGTGAAACTTGAAGCCGTACAGCCGTATACTCTCTATCTTTCGAAGGAGATGACCTAGGCTTCTCAAATTTTCAGAATAGGTTAATTTTCTAAATATCTCGGTTGGGTTCGTTATTTGGCCAAATCTATCGAGTAGTTCAGAAGTGACGAGGTTCTGAAATTGGGTTTTCGCCGAGGTTTTCGCAATAATTCCCAGAATATTAATCAATATGAATTATTTGAATACTGAATCATTTTGAAATATTACTTGTTCAGCTTCCTTGTTTTTTCTTACCATGTTTATTCAATGGATTGAAATTTTTTCAATTTATGTAGTTTTCATTATTAATTGACGATTTTTATTGGTTTCGGCGTTCTGAACAACCCCAAAGAAAAATAAATTACAATTAATGAAAGTCAGATTTTGCTATCGATATAACGAATTCCAGTTTATCTGCTGTATTTTTTTGAAGCCACAGTGTTGTAGAAATTTCTTCTCATTTTGAGTGAACGGTTTTCTAGAGTATTCTCCTATTTCCACGTAGAATTGACAGAAATAACGAAAGGAACGGATGTGATTTAAAAGTTGTTTTCATGAATCGAGTTGACCAAGTTCATGATCTTCTGCTTAACAACTGTAGATTTTAGGTTCATTCCGAAAACAGTTTCAAAATACTACATATCGATATAATCAAAAATGAAATATGTTGTCCGGAAAAAATTTTTGCATTGGAAATATTCAAAGTAATGTATGTCACGTCTTTACCTTTGCATTCATGTGATTCCCCATTAGTCAAAAACATTTTCGTCGAGATATGGCATATTAATGAAATAATGATCAAATATGCTTTTGAATATGACATAATTTAATAGCTGATCCACTCCAAATAGTTGATAATGAATTGAAATCGAAATTTCAATAAACTCGAATGCTCATCAAGAAACCTATAACACCTAAATATTAATTAAATTATTTATAGAACTAGAACGGACCAGAAATAAACAATAAAGGATTGATATAAATTTTTATTTTTATATTTGATAAAATTTTTTGACATTGAAATATTATAACTGTAACAATAAACCATTCAGATATTTCCATTCTACTTCGGAAGATAGAGAGTAAACAGCCGGAGGGCCCGCGTCCGGACATACTCAAATGTTCTTCATCAGGAAGTCGAACCCAATCGATTGAGACTATTGGGTAAAACGATAGCTCGCTGTTCCACTAGAAACAAGCGCGCAAAAATGAGGGCTGTTTTTCAAGGATTGTCATAACTTTCGAATTTTACAACTACCGGTTACCCACCGAGTGCCACTGATAAGGTAGTTATTGAACCCTGGTTTTGTGTATTTATATATCTCCGTGAGCTTAGGGCCCAATTGAACGTTTCACAAACTTTCCAAATAATCAACAAATTTGCCGACGGAAATTCCGAAGAGTGCTAAAATTGATGGGTCATAAAAAATATGCACAAGAACATCTGGCTTGAAAATTCCCAATTGGGAACGGCAGTTTGGTCTAACGTTTTTGTGAAAATATTCGTTTGTTTACAATATTTTAAAAGAGCTTATCGATCTTCTTTTATTATGGTGTAATATCCATTTTAATCAGTGATATGATGTTGTGAAAACGAGTACAGAAAATTTTGTGCAATAAATCATTCTAGTCCAGTTCGAATTTTCGTTTTATTTTACATCTATTCGAATTCCCACCATTTGAACCAGTAGTGAATGAAGTTTATTTAAGAATATGGTTTTCCTCGTTTACCATTTTTCAGTTGGAATCTACAGATTTGCTCAAAGTATTTCTACCGTTTTCGCTCTCTGACGTTCTAATTCCCATTTATTTATCAGTATCAGAATTTACACAAAGTAAATTAATTAATAAGATTTTTTTGGGAATTTTTAATAAATTTTCTAGACTGGCGGTTATCTCGAAATTTGGAAAACCATTTAATTTAACATCATTAAAACACCTTCTAAATTATAAATTGATCAGATGAATATTCTAGGCGAAAATCAAATTTTGAATGCTAATAACTAACGATGGATTTGGCCCAATAACGAACTTGACCGAGATATTTGAAGGATCAACCTATTCTGAAAAATGAAAATTCTAGGTCATCTCCTTCGGAAGATAAAGAGTATACAATCGGAGGGCCGGCCAGCCTGACCTACTTAAATTTGACCAAGGTTTCTCCATCAAAAAGTCGAACCCAATGGATTGAAACCATTTTCGGCTCGATATTCGGAAATTACAGACATTTGGACAGAACGATAGCTCACCTGTTCCACTAGTAACAAGCGCGTAAAAACAAAAAATTTTCTGGCCTTCATAACCATAAAGTCAAATCAATGGTGACTGAAGAAATACTGAATATTAATTCAAAACGATCATATTATCTTTTCGCACATAAAAAAATCAAATACCGTACCTGCTTATATTGACCCTACTTCAAGAATTCGGAAAGGCTTAGTGCTTAGCGGATTACTAAGCACTAAGATTTTCGCGAGAGTGCTCCGAAAAACAAGCACTAAGCACTAGCCTTTGAAAAGTGCTCGCGAGCACAGTGCTCGGAAGCACTAAAGTGCTTAGAGTGCTTTCACGAGCACTAAGCACAATGCTTTGGCACAGCTCTGGTTCTGTATTACGTATTGAAAACTATGAATTGACATACGGCAATCACCTACTCCTCAGGGATTTCGAATGGTAAGGCGAAAAATATTAAACTCGCTTTTTTTTTTCAGAACAGTTGATTTCATAGGTGATCTAGTTCATGAGTTCTGTGGAAGACCAATTGAAAACTGTAAATTGACATACGGCAATAACCTACTCCTCAGGGATCTCGAAGGGTGAAGCGCAAAATTTTTATTTTGCTATTTCTCTAGAGCAGTAGATTTCATAGTTGATCTTTTTCATTAGTTCTGTATCACCTATTGAAAACGACTAATTGACATACAGCATTCACCTACTTCTCAGGGATTTCGAATGGAAATGCGAAAAATATTAAGCTCACTTTATTTTCAGAACAGTTGAGTTCATAGGAATTCTAGTTCATGAGTGCTGTAGAAGAACTATTGGAAACGATAAATTGACATACAGCAATCACGTACTCCTCAGGGATTTCGAATGGTAAGGCGAAAAATATTGAACTCGCTTTATTTTCAGAACAGTTGATTCCATAGGCGATCTAGTTCATGAGTTCTGTGGAAGACCACTTGAAAACAGTAAATTGACAAACGGCAATAACCAACTCCTCAGGGATTTCGAATTGTGAAGCGCAAAATATTTAATTTGCTATTTCTCTAGAGCAGTAGATTTCATAATTGATCTTGTTCATTAGTTTTATATTACCTATTGAAAACGATAAATTGACAAACGGCACTCTGCTACTCCTCAGGGATTTCGAATGTTAAGGCGAAAAATATTAATCTTGCTATATCTCTGAACAGTAGATTTTATAGTCGATCTTGTTCATGAGTTCTGTAAGACCTATTGAAAACGATTAATTGACATACGGTTTTCACCCACTTCTCAGGGATTTCGAATGGTTAGGCGAAAAATATTAATCTTGCTATATCTATGAACAGTAGATTTTATAGTCGATCTTGTTCATGAGTTCTGTAAGACCTATTGAAAACGATTAATTGACATACGGCATTCGCCTACTCCTCTGGGATTTCGAATGGTAAGGCGGAAAATATTAAACTAGCTTCTTTTTCAGAACAGTTGATTTCATAGGCGATCTAGTTCATGAGTTCTGTGGAAGACCTATTGAAAACACTAAATGGACATACGGCAATAACCTACTCCTCGGGGATCTCGAATGGTTAAGCGCAAAACATTAATTTTGCCATTTTTCTTGAGCAGTAGATTTCATAGTCGATTCTTTTCATTTGTTCTGTTATACCTATTGAAAATAATAAAATGACATACGGAAATCAGCTACTCCTCAGAGATTTCGAATGGTAAGGCGAAAAATATTTATCTTGCTCTATCTCTGAACAGTGGATTTAATGGTCGATCTTGTTCATGAATTCTGAAAGACCTATTGAAAACGATTAATTGACAAACGGCATTCACCTACTTCTCAGGGATTTCGAATGGTAAGGCGAAAAATATTGAACTCGCTTTATTTTCAGAACAGTTGATTTCATAGGCGATCTTGTTCTTGAGTTCTGTGGAAGACCTATTGAAAACAGTAAATGGACATACGGCAATAACCTACTCCTCGGGGTTTCGAATGGTAAAGCGCAAAATATTAAATTTGCTATTTCTCTTGAGCAGTAGATTTCATAGTCGATCTTGTTCATTAGTTCTGTACTATCTATTGAAAACGATAAATTTAGATACGGCAATCACCTACTCCTCAGGGATTTTGAATGGTGAGGCGAAAAATATTAAACTCGCTTAATTTCAGAACAGTTGATTTCATAGGCGATCTAGTTCATGAGTGCTGTAGAAGACCTATTGAAAACAGTAAATTGACAAACGGCAATAACCTACTCCTCAGGGATTTCGAATGGTGAAGCGCAAATTATTTATTTTGCTATTTCTCTATAGCAGCAGATTTCATAGCTGATCTTGTTCATTAGTTCTATATTACATATTGAAAACGATAAATTGACATACGACACTCAGCTACTCCTCAGGGATTTCGAATGGTGAGGCGAAAAATATTAATCTTGCTATATCTCTGAACAGTAAATTTTATAGTCGATCTTGTTCATGAGTTCTGTAAGACCTTTTGAAAACATTTAATTGACATACGGCATTCACCTACTTTTAAATTTCGAATGGTAAGGCCAAAAATATTAAACTCGCTTTATTTTCAGATCAGTTGGGTTCATAGGCGATCTAGTTCATGAGTGCTGTAGAAGACATATTGAAAACAGTGAATGGACATACGGCAATAACATACTCCTCGATTATTTCGAATGAAAAAGCGCAGAATATTAATTTTGCTATTTCTCTTGAGCAGTAGATTTTATAGTCGATCTTGTTCATGAGTTCTGTAAGACCTAGTGAAAACGATTAATTGACATACGGCACTCAGCTACTCCTCAGGGATTTCGAATGGTGAGGCGAAAAATATTAAACTCGCTTTATTTTCAGAACAGTTGATTTCATAGGCGATGTAGTCATTGATTTCTGTGGAGGACCAATTGAAAACCGTAAATTGACATACGGCAATCTCCTATTCCTCAGTAACTTCGAATGGTATGGCGAAAAATATTAAACTCGCATTATTTTCAGATCAGTTGGGTTCATAGGCGATCTAGTTCATGAGTTCTGTGGAAGACCTATTGAAAACAGTAAATGGACATACGGCAAAAACTTACTCCTCTGGGATTTCAAATGGTTAAAAAAAAAATTATTGATCTCGTTTTATCTCTAGAACAGTTGAATTCATAGGCGACCTAGTTCCCAAGTTCTGTAATAAAAAAAATTTTCAAAAAAAAAAATCTTCTTCAGATGAGTCCACGTGGAAAAATTTTCTCGGGTGAAAAATTTTTTAAAGAAAAAAAATTTTTGAAAATCAAAGTTTATCGTGAAAAAAATTTTCCGAGGAAAAAAATTTTCTAGGAGAAAATCTTCCGTGGAAACTATTTATCAGGTAGAAAATTTTCAAAAAAAAAATTTTTCGAAAAAAAGTTTTCCGGAAAAAAAAATTTTCGGAAATAAGAATTTTTCTTGAAATAAGTCCACGTGTAAGGTTTTTCTCGGTTGAGTTATTTTTTGGAAAAAAAAAATTTCGCTAATTAAAATTTTTCGGGAAAAAAATTTTTCGAGGAAAAAAATTTTCTAGGAGAAATTCTTCCGTGAACACATCATCAGGTAGAAAATTTCTCGAAAACAAATCTTTCGAAAATAAGATTTTCGGAAAAAAAAATTTCCGGAAATAAAAATTTTTCTTGAAATAAGTCCACGTGGAAGATTTTTCTCGGGTGAGAAATTTTTTGTAAAAAAAAAATTTCGGTGATGAAAATTTTTCGGGAGAAAAATTCTTCGGAGAAAAAAATTTTCTGGGAGAAAATCTTCCGAAAAAAAAATTCAGGAAGAAAATCTTCCGAAAAAAAAATTTTCCGAGGAAAAAATTTTTGGGAAAAATAAATTTTCGGGAATAAAAATTTTTCTTGAAATAATTCCACGTGAAAAAGTTTTCTCGGGTAAAAAATTTTTTGAAAAAAAATTTTTGAAAATAAAAGATTATCTTGAAAAAAATTTTCTGAGGAAAAAAATTCTCTAGGAGAAATTCTTCCGTGAAAACTAATTATCAGGTAGAAAATTCTCCAAAAAAAAATTTTTCGAAAAAAAGTTTTTCGGAAAAAAATATTTTCGGAAATAAAAATTTTTCTTGAAATAAGTCCACGTGGAAGATTTCTCTCGGGTGAGTAATTTTCTGGAAAAAAAAAATTTCGGTGATGAAAATTTTTCGGGAGAAAAATTTTTCGAGGAAAAAAATTTTCTAGGTGAATATCTTCCGTGAAAACTGATTATCAGGTAGAAAATTTCTCGAAAAAAAATTTTTCAAAAAAAAGTTTTTCGGAAAAAAAAATTTTCGGAAATGAAAATTTGTCTTGAAATAAGGCCACGTGGAAGATTTTTCTCGGATGAGAAATTTTTTAGAAAAAAAAAATTTCGGTAATGAAAATTTTCCGGGAGAAAAATTTTTCGAGGAAAAAAATTTTCTGGGAGAAAATCTTCCGTGAAAACTAATTATCAGGAAGAAAATTTCTAGAGAAAAAAATTTTCCGAGAAAAAATTCTTTCGGAAAAAAAATTTTCGGGAATAAAAATTTTTCTAGAAATAATTCCACGTGAAAGAATTTTCTCGGGTGAAAAATTTTTTGGAAAAAAACTCTTCGGAAATAGAAATTTTTCGGGAGAAAAATTTTTCGAGGAAAACAGTCTTATAGGGGAAAATATTTTGTGAAAACTGTTTCTCAGATAAAATATATTTCGAGAAAAAAATTTTTCGAAAAAAAAAATTTCGAGGGAAAAAATCTTTCAGGAAAAAATTATTTCAGGAAAAAAATTTTTCAGGAAAAAAATATTTCAGGAAAAAAATTTTTCGGAAAAAAATTTTCGAAAGAAATTTAACAGAAAAAAATTTCTCAGGAAAAAAATTTTGATGAGAAAAATTTTTCTGGAAAAAAAATTTTTCGGGAAAAAAATTCTTCGAAAAAAAAATTTCACTAAAAAAAATTTTTCAGGAGAAAAATTTTTCGGGTGAAAAATATTTTGGAGAAAAATATTTTCGGGAATAAAAAATTTTCGGGAAGAATATCAATCTCGTTATATCTTTAGAACAGTTGATTTAATGTGCGATCTAGATCATGGTTCCAGTAGAAGACCTATTGAAAACGATTAATTGACATATGGCATTCACCTACTTCTCAGGGATTTCGAATGGTAAGGCGAAAAATATTAAACTCGCTCTATTTTCAGAACAGTTGATTTCAAAGGCGATCTAGTTCATGAGTTCTATGGAAGACCAATTGAAAACAGTAAACTGACAAACGGCAATGACCTACTTACTCCTCAGGGATTTCGAATGGTGAAGCGCAAAATATTTATTTTGCTATTCATCTATAGCAGTAGATTTCATAGTTGATCTTGTTCATTAGTTCTGTATTACCTATTGAAAACGATTAATTGACATACGGAATTCAACTAATTCTCGGGGGTTTCGAATGGTTATGCGAAAAATATTGAGCTCACATTATTTTCAGAACAGTTGAGTTCATAGGCGATCTAGTTCATGAGTGCTGTAGAAGACATATTGAAAACAGTGAATGGACATACGGCAATAACTTTCCCTCGGGGATATCGAATGGTAAAGCGCAAAATATTAATTTTGCTATTTCTCTTGAGCAGTAGATTTTATAGTCGATCTTGTTCATGAGATCTGTAAGACCTATTGAAAACGATTAATTGACATACGACATTCAACTACTTCTCAGGGATTTCGAATGGTGAGGCGAAACATATTAAAATCGCTTTATTTTCAGAAGAGTTGATTTCATAGGCGATCTAGTTAATGAGTTCTGTGGAAGTTCAATTGAAAACAGTAAATTGACAAACGGCAATAATCTACTCCTCAGGGATTTCGAATGGTGAAGCGCAAAATATTTATTTTGCTATTTCTCTATTGCAGTATATTTCATAGGTGATCTTGTTCATAAGTTCTGTATAACCTATTGAAAACGATTAATTGACATACGGCACTCAGCTACTCCTCAGGGATTTCGAATGGTAAGGCGAAAAATATTAATCTTGCTATATCTATGAACAGTAGATTTTATAGTCGATCTTGTTCATTTGTTCTGTTATACCTATTGAAAACAATAAATTGACATACGGCAATCAGCTACTTCTCAGGGAATTCGAATAGTAAGGCGAAAAATATTAAATTCGCTTTATTCTCAGAACAGTTGATTTCATAGGCGATCTTGTTCATGAGTTCTGTGGAAGACCAATTGAAAACAGTAAATTGACAAACGGCAATAACCTACTCCTCAGGGATTTCGAATGGTGAAGCGCAAAATATTTATTTTGCTATTTCTCTATAGCAGTATATTTCATAGTTGATCTTGTTCATTAGTTCTGTATAACCTATTGAAAACGATTAATTGACATACGGAATTCACCTACTTCTCAGGGATTTTGAATGGTAATGCGAAAAATATTAAGCTCACTTTATTTTCAGAACAGTTGAGTTCATAGGCGATCTAGTTCATGAGTTCTGTGGAAGACCAATTGAAAACAGTAAATTGACATACGGCAATCACCTATTTCTCATGGATTTCGAATGGTAAGGCGAAAAATATCAAACTCGCTTTATTTTCAGAACAGTTGATTTCATAGGCGATCTAGTTCATGAGTTCTGTGGAAGACCACTTGAAAACAGTAAATTGACAAACGGCAATAACCAACTCCTCAGGGATTTCGAATGGTGAAGCGCAAAATATTTATTTTGCTATTTCTCTATAGCAGTAGATTTCATAGCTGATCTTGTTCATTAGTTCTATATTAGATATTGAAAACGATAAATTGACATACGGCACTCAGCTACTCCTCAGGGATTTCGAATGGTGAGGCGAAAAATATTAATCTTGCTATATCTCTGAACAGTAAATTTTATAGTCGATCTTGTTCATGAGTTCTGTAAGACCTTTTGAAAACGTTTAATTGACATACGGCATTCACCTACTTTTGAATTTCAAATGGTAAGGCGAAAAATATTAAACTCGCTTTATTTTCAGATCAGTTGGGTTCATAGGCGATCTAGTTCATGAGTGCTGTAGAAGACATATTGAAAACAGTGAATGGACATACGGCAATAACATACTCCTCGGGGATTTCGAATGAAAAAGCGCAGAATATTAATTTTGCTATTTCTCTTGAGCAGTAGATTTTATAGTCGATCTTGTTCATGAGTTCTGTAAGAACTATTGAAAACGATTAATTGACATACGGCACTCAGCTACTCCTCAGGGATTTCGAATGGTGAGGCGAAAAATATTAAATTCGCTTTCTTTTCAGAACAGTTGATTTCATAGGCGATGTAGTCATTGATTTCTGTGGAAGACCAATTGAAAACCGTAAATTGACATACGGCAATCACCTATTCCTCAGTAATTTCGAATGGTATGGCGAAAAATATTAAACTCGCATTATTTTCAGATCAGTTGGGTTCATAGGCGATCTAGTTCATGAGTTCTGTGGAAGACCTATTGAAAACAGTAAATGGACATACGGCAAAAACTTACTCCTCCGGGATTTCAAATGGTTAAAAAAAAAATTATTGATCTCGTTTTATCTCTAGAACAGTTGATATCATAGGCGACCTAGTTCCCAAGTTCTGTAATAAAAAAATTTTTCAGAAAAAAAATTTTCAAGAGAAGAATGTTTCGGAAAAAAAAATCTTCTTCAGATGAGTCCACGTGGAAGAATTTTCTCGGGTGAAAAATTTTTTGAAGAAAAAAAATTTTTGAAAATCAAAGTTTATCGTGAAAAAAATTTTTCGAGGAAAAAATTTTCTAGGAGAAAATCTTCCGTGGAAACTTATTATCAGGTAGAAAATTTTCAAAAAAAAAATTTTTCGAAAAAAAGTTTTCCGGAAAAAAAATTTTTGGAAATAAGAATTTTTCTTGAAATAAGTCCACGTGTAAGGTTTTTCTCGGGTGAGTAATTTTTTGGAAAAAAAAATTTCGCTAATTAAAATTTTTCGGGAAAAAAATTTTTCGAGGAAAAAAATTTTCTAGAAGAAATTCTTCCGTGAACACTAATCATCAGGTAGAAAATTTATCGAAAACAAATCTTTCGAAAACAAGTTTTTCTGAAAAAAAAATTTCCGGAAATGAAAATTTTTCTTGAAATAAGTCCACGTGGAAGATTTTTCTCGGGTGAGAAATTTTTTGTAAAAAAAAAATTTCGGTAATGAAAATTTTTCGGGAGATAAATTTTTCGAAGAAAAAAATTTTCTGGAAGAAAATCTTCCGTGAAAACTAATTATCAGGAAGAAAATCTTCCGAAAAAAAAATTTTCCGAGGAAAAAATTTTTCGGAAAAATAAATTTTCGATATTAAAAATTTTTCTTGAAATAATTCCACGTGAAAAAGTTTTCTCGGGTAAAAAATTTTTTGGAAAGAAAAAATTTCGGAAATAAAAATTTTACGGAAGAAAAGTTTTTCGAGGAAAGAAGTTTTATAGGAGAAAATTTTTTGTGAAAACTGGTTCTCAGAAAAAATATTTTTCGAGAAAAAAATTTTTCGAAAAAAAAAATTTTAGAGGGAAAAAATTTTTCAGGTAACTAAAATTTCTGGAAAAAAAGTTTCCAGGTGAAAACTATTTCAGGAAAAAAATTTTTCGGAAAAAAATTTTACGGAAAAAAATTTCTCAGGAAAAAATTTTTTCAGGAAAAAAATTTTCAGGAAAAAATTTTTCCGAGAAAAAAATTTTTCATGAAAAAAATTTTTCGAAAAAAAAATTTCACGGAAAAAAATTTTTCAGGAGAAAAATTTTTCGGGTAAAAAATATTTTGGAGTAAAATATTTTCGGGAATAAAAAATTCTCGGGAAAAATATCAATCTCGTTATATCTTTAGAACAGTTGATTTCATGTGCGATCTAGATCATGACTTCAGTAGAAGATCTATTGAAAACGATAAATTGACATACGGTTATCAATTACACTTCAGGGATTCCGAATGGTGAGGCGAAAAATATTAAACTCGCTTTATTTTCAGATCAGTTGGCTTCATGGGCGATCTAGTTCATGAGTCCTGTGGAAGACCAATTGAAAACAGTGAATTGACATACGGCAATAACGTACTCCTCAGGTATTTCGAATGGTGAAGCGCAAAATATTTATTTTGCTATTTCTCTAGAGCAGTAGATTTCATAGTTGATCTTATTCATTAGTTCTATTTAACCTATTGAAAACGAAAAATTGATATACGGCAATCACCTACTCCTCAGGGATTTTGAATAGTAAGGCGAAAAATATTAAACTCGCTTTATTTTCAGAGCAGTTGATTTCATAGGCGATCTAGTTCATGAGTGCTGTAGAAGAACTATTGAAAACGATAAATTGATATACAGCAATCACATACTCCTCAGGGATGTCGAATGGTAAGGCAAAAAATATTAAACTCGCTTTATTTTCAGAACAGTTGATTTCATAGGCGATCTAGTTCATGAGTTTTGTGGAAGACCTATTGAAAACAGTAAATTGACAAACGGCAATAACCTACTCCTCAGGTATTTCGAATGGTGAAGCGAAAAATATTTATTTTGCTATTTCTCTAGAGCAGTAGATTTCATAGTTGATCTTGTTCATTAGTTCTGTATTACCTATTGAAAACGATAAATTGACATACGGCAATCAGCTAATCCTCGGGGATTCCGAATGGTAAAGCGCAAATTATTGATTTTGCTATTTCTCTTGAGCAGTAGATTTCATAGTCGATCTTGTTCATTAGTTCTGTACAGAGCTGTGCTAAGCACCGAAAAAAAGTGCTTCGAGCACTAAGCCCTAAGCACTCGAAAGAAAAGGCTTCGAGTCTCGAGTTCTAAGCACCGCTTTCGACAAAAGGCTCCGGATTACCGAGCACTTTTGCAAAAGTAATTGAATATTTCGAGCACTAAGCACTAAGCACTTAAGTGGGAACTATTTTATGTAATGTTGTTTGATTGAAATGATAACTCTTTAGCTTCATGGACATATTTAAAATTATGATTTCGAGACTGGGAAAAACTCAAAAGCCATTTTATTTGTTTTGTGAAACGCATGCATTCAATTTACATTCTGGTACTTGTTAATCTTATTCGTCGATCTGAATCTGAATGGCTGTTCCTAATCAATGCATAAAGCTGAATTAATAATCAAGGACCAATTATTTTATAAGCGAGAACACATTACTGAAAAAATGTGGAAAGCACTGACGTGAGATCAGGAGCTTTTACGCGCTTGTTCTAAAGTCTTTTCTCAGACTTAAAAAGAGTGCGATTCAAAATCAGCCAGCACAATGAGTGTGAAAGAATCAATAAACATATATCTTAAATGGAAGTTGAGTGAACTTACAGTTCAGCAAATTCTTCGATCTGGCATTCTTTCCACATTTCTATACCATATATAAGTTGTTGTAGTTGAGTGTCATCAATTATAACCGAATTTCAGATTCATAATTGCTGAGCTATCGGACAGGTCTGGCCCAATAACTAACTTGACTTATATTTGGATAATAAACTAATTCTATTAATATGAAATCTCTATCTCATCTCTTTCGGAAGATAGAGAATATTCAGCCAAACATTTTCAAATTGGACCACCGTTTCTTCATCACGAGTCAAATCCAGCCGATGGCGATCATTTTCAGCTCGATATTCAGAAATTACAGACATTTGGGAAAAAAATAGTCCTCTTGTCGCAAAATTCATAATGACATTTCCATTCAAAATATGACAACTGCACACACCACTATTTTAGACATGTTTGTCATAAAATGAACCACAGAATTTGTTTCATTTTCGGCTCAATATTCACTCATTATGACAACTTGTCATAAAATTAAAACCACCCTCATAGAGATTTATAGTTGATGTGATGTGAATTCATAGATAGAAATATAATCTGTGACTTCATTTTGAAAAAAACTCTAATATCTTCTGGAGATTGTACGCTATGATGATGAAATTTTAAAATATTTTAGGTACCTATACCCTGCATAAATGCCCTAAATTGTTGTGATCTGACGAATAACTTATGAGATATCGTGTATTGAAAAAAACATTTTGGGAATTTTTAAAAAATTTTCTCTCGTGACGATTTTCTCGAAATTTGGCACACTCCTTCCTTTTAACGCTATCTAGACATTCTCTAAGTTAAGAATTGATAGGATGAATATTCAAGAAATTAATGTTATTAACTGCTTAACTATTCGATGGATTTGGCCCAATAACGAACTTGACCGAGATATTTGAACACTCGACCTATTCTGAAACAATGAAAACTCTAGGTCCCTTCCTTCGGAAGAGAGAGAGTATACGGCCGGAGGGCCAGCGGGCCGGACATACTCAAGTTTGACCTCGAATTCTTCATCAGGAAGTCAAACCCAATCGATTGAGGCCATTTTCGGCTCGATATTCGAAAATTACAGACCTTTGGGCAAAACGATAGTACGCTGTTCCACTAGGAATAAGCGCGAGTTATATTGTGCATAAGTCAGTGAGCTTTTTAAAAAACTTTATTACTACTAATACACATGAACGGTATCTAGCTATGTCAAGACTAACTTAAAATGATCTAACATGTAAACTTATACTAGAGGGAAAACTGCACATTCGACGTATTTGTTGTCCATGCGAGATTCTCACGGGAAGATGAACAGAAGATGATATTTTGCTATATCATCGTTCTGTGATATATAACTCCTCCATCCACAGAACTTTCTTTACGGGGTGAAAAACGTTCCTTGCGATGGATTGGTGTCTTGCTCTTGAATTTGGGTGTCACCTTTGGAAACTTTTCTGGGGTAGCATTTATGGAAGATTTTCTTTATTACCAGGTAACCTCCTGCAGCGATGAGGATAATATAAAGGATTCCAATTAAACTTGTATAGGAATTTTGTTTATTATCCTGGAGTATCAACGGTCTCAAATCTTCTTGTTTTCTCTTCAGCTCATGTAATGAATCTAATGGGATGTTCTGCAAGTTTATCTTCAATAGATCTGGTTCAGTCCGATTGGAATTGGATACAATTTTTGGCAGGTACATGGGTTGATTATCGATCACTTCCTTGGTATTTGTGTATTTTCCATATTCTGTTTCAAATAGGCATCCTTTAGGTATGGTGATAAGGTAATTCCCCTTAAGAGATGTATAATCACTTCTTTTACAGGTAAGACGGATCTTCATTTCATTTGGTGCTATGATTATATATTTTGCATTATCGATTTGCTGGATAAAATTAAATTTGGTTTCAACTGGATGATTTTGACAATTTCCTATTGATTTCTTGATTTGTAATAATTCAAAAAGACAGTCTTCATCTTGAATTCCATTCATTAAGCTGTTTTCTTCGCAGTAGTAATGTGGATGTATTTTCATACAAGGTGTTGAGGTGTATTGATATTTATTTTCATTTAATGTCAGATAGGTATTTCGTGGAATGATGATGGTATTATTTTTGGTTGGAATGGAATACAAATGATAATGAAAAAATGATTCGGTGTATGCAAGAGGAAAATGCAGAATGAAAACGATTCTGAGATTGACATAATAAGCATCAACTTTAATCAGTTCATAATAATTACGAAACTCATTTTCATTGGAGAAAATTAATGATTTTTCTGAATATTGGGTTGAAATAACAGATATTATTGATTTTAATTCTGAAAATTTTATTATACTATGGTGAAGGATACCAAGCTTCGAAAAGCTCATAGCAATTTCAATGTCGTTAATTATTTTAGTTATGATATTTTCGGATATACTGATTTGATCAATCAGATTTTTGACATCTATATAAGAATACATCTTATTCTTCAAATCTTCGGAAACCAATTGGAATTGATTTGAAATTGTTTTCTGATTTTGTGCTAAAATTGAAACAGATTTATTGAATTTTTCAATAATCTCTCCCGCTAAAGAAATATCAGAGTTCAGTCTAACTTTAATCTCTTGCTGGTTTTTCTGGAGTGAATTCAATATTGATTCATAATGAGCTGCATCATTTGCATCTAAATTGCCCGAAATACTTTTGATAATAGTTCCTAATCCATCTATTAGTCCTCTCTTGTTTCTTTTGTGAGGTAACAAACTATTTAGTTTTTGTATAGCCATTTGTACCTGGTAATTCACGATTCTATTATAATTTTGTAATGTGGAATAAATTGTATTATTATTGAATAAAGATTGAGATCTCATTACTTCTTGACAAACGAACTCAAGGTGGATAATTTGGTTATAAATTGGTGATAGGTCAATATAATGGATAAAATCATGCGTTTTTTCCTTAATTCGTGCATTTCCTAGGTAAACTGGAAGAATCCCCGGGCTATCCTTCAGATCTGTTATCATTATCTCCTGGGCTGTCGTTAGAGACAGTAGAATCCTGCAAAATTTTCTTAGTCTTAGTTCTTGGTTTTCTGAGATTTTGCTTATGTAAAATTTTCGTATCGGTATTTATTTTAATTTTCTGATCTCGCAGTACCCTTTCTTTAGAGAATTTTGGTGTGAGTTTATTCCTCATATTTGATTTAATTTTCCGAAATACTGCTGTGCCAGGTTTATACGTTAACGGATCATTTCTTTCTTTATTATGACTTTCTATGATGCTTTGCTTCCTCTCCCCCATCAGTTCATTCAGTCTTCTGTAAATTTCCTTAGTTTTTTGTTTATGATTTTCTACGTAATTATTAATAATATTTTTGTTTATATCAATATGAAGGATCTTTACTATCTAAATGGCCATTAATTATATCGATAGGTTTCTGCTTTGTCAAAGAATGGATTGAATTATTATAACCAAGAATTGCATAGGGCATTAAATCTTCGATATTTAATGAATTATTGTACTTATTTTGCAAAATTCTCAAATGTTCCAGTAGAGTGGAATGAAATCTTTCAATAATACCATTGGATTGTGAATTGTTTACAGTAATATAATGAGGAGCAATTTGGTGTAGATCTAGAAACTCCGATACAATACTATTTTTGAATTCTGTTCCATTATCCATTACTATCATTGAGGGTGACCCGTGATGTGTCATAAAAATCAAAAGAGATTTTACTACTTCTATAGCCGTAAGGGATATCAGAGGATATGCTTGAGCATATTTCGAAAAAGCATCGGCAATTGTCAGAAATTTCCTATTTTGAGCTTGAAAAGTATCAATGTGTATAATTTCAAAAGGTTTAGAGGGAGTGGGTGTTAACATTAACTTTTGATTCGGGGATCTCTATCGTATTTATTGATTTGACATATGTCACAATTGTTAATATATTCTGTTACGTCATTCAAAATACCTGGCCAATAGTATGACCTTTTTATTCTGGATACAGTCTCAGAAATTCCTCTGTGATTTGTTTTACCTTCATGCATAAACTTTACAATTCTAATTTGTTCGTCTTTTTCCTCCACGTCTTCTAAAATGATGTTACACTTCAATAATTTGAACGCAGATTGTTTGAAGGTTTTCCTCAGAATTTCGCAAATTTCCTTATAATAATCATCTTTTTTGAAATACAAAGCATAAAGAATATTAGGTCTGATGTACGTTTTGAAGAATTCTAAGGTTTCTCTATTCAGATCGTTGGTGGATAATTGAACAAAAATTCTTTGTTTGTTAGAAAAAATATTTTGTACTCTCACGATTGCTGGGGAATGAAGAACGAATTCAAAAACAATTTGATTATCAAAAATATTCAAAGGTTTTTCAGAAATGGGTATTTCTTGAATAGGGTCTTCATGATTTGAATGTACAGTGTTACCATCAGATTGATTTTCAACATTATTAGAATTGATTAGTTCCTTCTCAGGTAAGTAATAGATATTGATGACTATGTTAGAATTTGCAAAAATGAAATGTATCATACTGAATATTTTATTCCATTCTAATCCGTCCAGACCACTAGAAATTTTTGGTAAAGCTAAATATTTAACATTCGTTTTTTGGCACAATTTTTTGAGATTTAGAAGAGCTCGGAAAATTGCGTCATATCGCGGTTTATGAAAATATAATTCCTTAGTTATCAAATAATAAATGTATCTCCCATTTACTTGAATTTTAGCCACTTCTCCAATTTTTTTATTTTGAGATTTGAGTTCCTGAATTTTACCGAATTTTTCTTTGAAATCTAGAGCTATACCCTTATTCATAAACAAATCTTCTGACACACAATGAGCTAGAGAAAAATTTTCTGGAGCATCAAATAGATTTCCCAATTGTTCTGTTACATTAGGAACATAATGAATTTCTTTTGCGTTGAAAAGATTTTTAAAATTTTCATATGATGGATCATCACTTGTAAATTCATTTTCACCACCTGTATCATCTAGGTTGACAATCATTGATACGTTGTCATTATTCGCATTAGTCTTAGACAATTCTTCGTTGAATTTTTTCCATATATTCAAAAAATTCTTTATTATGAACTTCGATTCTGGAAAGAGCGTCAGCATTTGTATTTTTTGATCCTTTTTTGTAGATGACTTCAAAATCATATTCTTCTAGTTTGAGTCTCCACCTGAGAAGGCGACTATTAGTTTCCTTCAGGGACATTATCCATTCTAAAGGTTTATGATCTGTGATAATTTTAAATTTTCTTCCAAAAAGGTAGGGCCTAAAGTATTTCGTAGCCCAGACTATGGCTAAAAGTTCTCTCTCCACCGTACTATAATTTTGTTCACTATCATTAAGAGTCCGAGAAGCGTAAGAGATTGGTTTGTCACTTCCTACATGACCTTGTGATAATACGGCTCCTATAGCAAAATTACTCGCATCTGTACTGAGAATAAATTCCTTCGAAAAATCTGGATATTGTAATATCGGTTCATTGATTAATAAATTTTTACAATATTCAAAACAATTTATGAATTGCCTAGTAAGTTCAATTTTTGCATTTTTTTTTAAACACGCAGTGAGTGGTTTTGTAATTTTCGCAAAATCTTTGATAAATTTTCTATAGTATCCCAAAAGTCCTAGAAATCCTTTGATTTCTCTAGTTGTCTTAGGTAATGGATATTTTTGAATGGCAACAATTTTATCGGGATTCGGTTTGACTCCTTCAGGAGTTACTATGTGACCTAAATAAGCAACTTCTTTTCTTAAAAATTCTGATTTATCGAGTTGAATTTTAAAATTTGATTCTCTGAGTCGTTGAAATACTTTCTTTAAATTCACTAAATGTTCTTGAAGAGATGTCGAGAAAACTATGATATCGTCAAGATAAACTAAACAAATTTCATTCTGTAAACCTCTCAAAACATTATCCATAACCCTTTGAAATGTGGAACATGCATTTTTTAGTCCAAATGGCATTCGAACAAATTCATAATGATCGTTCTCTACAGTGAATGCAGTTTTAGGTATATCTTTTGGGTTCATTTCTATCTGATGAAATCCACTCGCCAAGTCTATTGTTGAAAAATATTGACACTTTCCTAACTTATCTAAAACGTCAGTAATGTTTGGTAGTGGATACTTATCATCTATAGTTTTTTCGTTTAATTTCCGAAAGTCTATGACAATTCTCCACTTTTTTTTACCAGAGGCGTCAGCTTTTTTCGGAACAATCCAAATATGAGAAGACCACGGAGACTCACTTGGCCTGATGATGCCATGATTTAGCATAGATTGGATCTGATTTTTTACCTCTTCTTTGTGTACAAATGGGTACCTATACGATCTTGTATGTACGGGAATATCATCTTTTGTATTGATAGAATGTTTAACTTGGTTTGAAAAAGACAATGGTTGATTTTCTAAAAGAAATATATCTGAATATTTATTGCATAATTTCAATACTTCAGATTTTTCCTCTTTGTTCATATGAGAAGTTCTAATATGATTTACAATATCGGGGTTTTTAATTTTTTATATCTGCTTCGAGCGTAAAAATTTCAAAATCATTGTTGCTAAATAAAAAAGATTCGATAGGAGTATTCAATATAATTAAAATATCTTGATCGGTTTTATTGAGGATTTCAACATTTGCCAAACCGTTTTTTGATATTGTTAGTGTTTCAGGTATTTCACATTCTTGGATAATTTGCTTTGGAATCAAAATTTCTCCATGTTTCTCTTTCACTGGAATTTTAGCTATCTTTTTTGAATGAGCATCTATCTTTAATTTAAACATAGCTAGAGAATTTTGATATTTGATTGGAATTGTAGCATGCGGTGTGAACAATTTCGAATTATTGAAATCTAATGTTGCATTCAATAGTTTCAGATTATCAAGTCCAATTAAACCATCATAAAGATTGTGGAAGTTGAAAAGATAAAATTTGAAATGGTCTTTGAGATTAAATTCAGGAAATAAAGGAATCTCAGCGCAATAATCATATTATGAAGCAGATTGGAAGACTGTTGACACTGTGAAAGGTTCTCTACATATAAATTCTGAATAAAATTTCTTTGCTAAATCTGGATTTAAAAATGATTTTGTGGATCCTGTATCAATCAATAGCTTTAAAGGAGGATTTTGTATCGTAATGTATGGTAATTCTTTCTTATCACTTGAAAGGTGGTATTCTATGTTTTGGGCCTTTCCGAGAGGGCAATTTGAAAATTTTCATTTATTTCATCAGGATTTGGATAATTTTCTTCAAACAATTCCGTTTCCGCATTATCTTGATACTCTTCCGGAATAGGTTCTTCAATGTATTCAGTATTGAATAATTCTTCACTTATTATCGGGTTTTGGTAAAAAGTTTGCATTTGCCTGTTTGGAGAAAATTTGGATGTATTAGTTGAAATACTCATCGGTTGTGGTTTATACTTAGAATGAGTTGTAGAAATACTCATAGGAGTAGGCTTTGGTTGTGAGGGTCTTCCGAAAACCTGGGAATTTGTAAAATATTTAGGCTCTTTATAATTGAAGTTTTTCTGTAAAGTAATTGGTCTGCTGGGAAACTGCTGAGTTTGAGGAAAGTTTTGGTGATTAGAAAAATTTTGATTTTGAGTTGGTAAAATATTTGAATAGTTACCAGGAAATTGAAAATTTTGAGTAGTATAATTTTGCCTATGAGTGGGAATAACATTTGAATTTTGACGTAATCTAGAGGAGTAATTTGAAGAATTTCTTTGATTACTTTCGTCAATATTCCTTTTCAGGTTATTTATAGAAAAATAAGAATTTTGGTAATGTTTAATATTATCTTCCTCTATAATAAACTGAAGGGCTTGCGTCAAACTATTTGGTCGCATAGCTCTTATTATAGGACCCAAAGGGTCTCTTAAGCCAGCTAAAAATGTTTTTAAAGCTTGTTTGGTAAAAAATTCTCGTTTACTCGCACGTAAATTTATGTCACATTTCAAGTCAATATAATTACAAATTGTGTTTAGCAACGAAATAACTTTTTCATAAAAATTTTGAGGAGATTCACCTGGAATCTGCCTTAAATTTACGAGATCTTGATTAAGACAATTCTCATCTCTTTGATCTCCGAAGTTTAGAAGTAAAGTATTCTTGATATCGTTCCAATATTTTGTCGCTCCTTGGATTGCCACAGCTTCTTCGGCTTTTCCTTGGAGTTTGTTTAAAATACCATTTAATAATAATATATTCTGAAAATTATTAGGATTACCTAAATCAATTGGTTTAATATAGCTTCCGAGGCTTGAATAAACCTATGTAACTTATTAGGATTTCCATCAAATTCTGGAATTACACCTAAACATTTTAAATCGAACACTGGTGTGTTGGTCATTTTTCTCGTATAATTATCTAGAGAAAGGTTATTAAATGAATTTAAAAGTCTAAATCTAACTCTAACTCAGAATTGTTTTCGATGATTGAATCAATAGATGAATTAGATGAGTCTGACATAAACGAAATAAAAAATACGCTCACCACTTTGCAATGAATATCCACAACAGCATTTCTGTCTTATCCTCGATGGAATTCACCAAACACTTATCGTAGATGTAACAAGGTAGGTTCTGTTTTCACAAAAGAGTTCAACTCTGAAGTTATTCTCGATGAAAAACTCCGGCAAAAACTCCGTCGACTGCGCCAGTTATATTGTGCATAAGTCAGTGAGCTTTTTAAAAAACTTTATTACTACTAATACACATGAACGGTATCTAGCTATGTCAAGACTAACTTAAAATGATCTAACATGTAAACTTATACTAGAGGGAAAACTGCACATTCGACGTATTTGTTGTCCATGCGAGATTCTCACGGGAAGATGAACAGAAGATGATATTTTGCTATATCATCGTTCTGTGATATATAACTCGCGCCAAAAGGTACTGAAAAAAATTAGATGTATATATTTATATTTTCCTAATCAAGCATAGACAGGGCGATTCACGGGAATGGCCTATTTGGTAGTCGTTTTGGAAAAGGGATCAGGTTAAAATTTGCATGTTTTGTATTGAGACAATGATTCTTTTTGCGCACTTATTCCAAGTGGACCAGCATGCTATGGTTTAGCCAAAACGGTTGTATTTTTTGAAAATGGTCTCAATTGAGGATTGGGTTCGACTTCCTGTTAAAGAAGCCGTGCTCAAAACTTGAGTACTCTGCCGGCCGGCCAGCCGTTTACTCTCTATCTTCCGAAGGAGATGACCTTGAGTTTTCATATTTACACAATATGTTGATTGTCAAAATATCTCAAATATCTCGATCAAGTTCGTAATTGGGCCAAATCCGTCGGATAGTTCAGCAGTTATGAGCATCTGGAATTTGGTTGTCGCAATAATTTCTAGAATATCCATTCGATCAATTTCGAACTCTTAAAATGTTTGGATAACGTTAAAAGAAATGAGTGTGTCTTATTTCCAGGGAATCTTCAAGATAGATATTTTTTTTAAATTTCCAAAACGGTTTTTTCAATCCTCATTATCTTATTAGATATTCGTCATAACTAAACAAAAATTTGGGCATATATGAAGGTTGTTTATATCCCACATATCTTGAAATTTTATAATCGTGGCGTAAAATCTCGAGAAGAATTCGAAGTTATTTGCGTGCTTGTCCCTAGTGGAACAGTGAGCTATAGCTTGAAATGTCTGGATTTTTCGAATATCGAGCCGAAAATGGTTTCAATCTATTGGGTTCGACTTCCTGATGAAGAATCCCTTGTGAAACTTGAAGCCGTACAGCCGTATACTCTCTATCTTTCGAAGGAGATGACCTAGGCTTCTCAAATTTTCAGAATAGGTTAATTTTCTAAATATCTCGGTTGGGTTCGTTATTTGGCCAAATCTATCGAGTAGTTCAGAAGTGACGAGGTTCTGAAATTGGGTTTTCGCCGAGGTTTTCGCAATAATTCCCAGAATATTAATCAATATGAATTATTTGAATACTGAATCATTTTGAAATATTACTTGTTCAGCTTCCTTGTTTTTTTCTTACCATGTTTATTCAATGGATTGAAATTTTTCAATTTATGTAGTTTTCATTATTAATTGACGATTTTTATTGGTTTCGGCGTTCTGAACAACCCCAAAGAAAAATAAATTACAATTAATGAAAGTCAGATTTTGCTATCGATATAACGAATTCCAGTTTATCTGCTGTATTTTTTTGAAGCCACAGTGTTGTAGAAATTTCTTCTCATTTTGAGTGAACGGTTTTCTAGAGTATTCCCTATTTCCACGTAGAATTGACAGAAATAACGAAAGGAACGGATGTGATTTAAAAGTTGTTTTCATGAATCGAGTTGACCAAGTTCATGATCTTCTGCTTAACAACTGTAGATTTTAGGTTCATTCCGAAAACAGTTTCAAAATACTACATATCGATATAATCAAAAATGAAATATGTTGTCCGGAAAAAATTTTTGCATTGGAAATATTCAAAGTAATGTATGTCACGTCTTTACCTTTGCATTCATGTGATTCCCCATTAGTCAAAAACATTTTCGTCGAGATATGGCATATTAATGAAATAATGATCAAATATGCTTTTTGAATATGACATAATTTAATAGCTGATCCACTCCAAATAGTTGATAATGAATTGAAATCGAAATTTCAATAAACTCGAATGCTCATCAAGAAACCTATAACACCTAAATATTAATTAAATTATTTATAGAACTAGAACGGACCAGAAATAAACAATAAAGGATTGATATAAATTTTTATTTTTATATTTGATAAAATTTTTTGACATTGAAATATTATAACTGTAACAATAAACCATTCAGATATTTCCATTCTACTTCGGAAGATAGAGAGTAAACAGCCGGAGGGCCCGCGTCCGGACATACTCAAATGTTCTTCATCAGGAAGTCGAACCCAATCGATTGAGACTATTGGGTAAAACGATAGCTCGCTGTTCCACTAGAAACAAGCGCGCAAAAATGAGGGCTGTTTTTCAAGGATTGTCATAACTTTCGAATTTTACAACTACCGGTTACCCACCGAGTGCCACTGATAAGGTAGTTATTGAACCCTGGTTTTGTGTATTTATATATCTCCGTGAGCTTAGGGCCCAATTGAACGTTTCACAAACTTTCCAAATAATCAACAAATTTGCCGACGGAAATTCCGAAGAGTGCTAAAATTGATGGGTCATAAAAAATATGCACAAGAATATCTGGCTTGAAAATTCCCAATTGGGAACGGCAGTTTGGTCTAACGTTTTTGTGAAAATATTCGTTTGTTTACAATATTTTAAAAGAGCTTATCGATCTTCTTTTATTATGGTGTAATATCCATTTTAATCAGTGATATGATGTTGTGAAAACGAGTACAGAAAATTTTGTGCAATAAATCATTCTAGTCCAGTTCGAATTTTCGTTTTATTTTACATCTATTCGAATTCCCACCATTTGAACCAGTAGTGAATGAAGTTTATTTAAGAATATGGTTTTCCTCGTTTACCATTTTTCAGTTGGAATCTACAGATTTGCTCAAAGTATTTCTACCGTTTTCGCTCTCTGACGTTCTAATTCCCATTTATTTATCAGTATCAGAATTTACACAAAGTAAATTAATTAATAAGATTTTTTTGGGAATTTTTAATAAATTTTCTAGACTGGCGGTTATCTCGAAATTTGGAAAACCATTTAATTTAACATCATTAAAACACCTTCTAAATTATAAATTGATCAGATGAATATTCTAGGCGAAAATCAAATTTTGAATGCTAATAACTAACGATGGATTTGGCCCAATAACGAACTTGACCGAGATATTTGAAGGATCAACCTATTCTGAAAAATGAAAATTCTAGGTCATCTCCTTCGGAAGATAAAGAGTATACAATCGGAGGGCCGGCCAGCCTGACCTACTTAAATTTGACCAAGGTTTCTCCATCAAAAAGTCGAACCCAATGGATTGAAACCATTTTCGGCTCGATATTCGGAAATTACAGACATTTGGACAGAACGATAGCTCACCTGTTCCACTAGTAACAAGCGCGTAAAAACAAAAAATTTTCTGGCCTTCATAACCATAAAGTCAAATCAATGGTGACTGAAGAAATACTGAATATTAATTCAAAACGATCATATTATCTTTTCGCACATAAAAAAATCAAATACCGTACCTGCTTATATTGACCCTACTTCAAGAATTCGGAAAGGCTTAGTGCTTAGCGGATTACTAAGCACTAAGATTTTCGCGAGAGTGCTCCGAAAAACAAGCACTAAGCACTAGCCTTTGAAAAGTGCTCGCGAGCACAGTGCTCGGAAGCACTAAAGTGCTTAGAGTGCTTTCACGAGCACTAAGCACAATGCTTTGGCACAGCTCTGGTTCTGTATTACGTATTGAAAACGATGAATTGACATACGGCAATCACCTACTCCTCAGGGATTTCGAATGGTAAGGCGAAAAATATTAAACTCGCTTTTTTTTTTCAGAACAGTTGATTTCATAGGCGATCTAGTTCATGAGTTCTGTGGAAGACCAATTGAAAACTGTAAATTGACATACGGCAATAACCTACTCCTCAGGGATCTCGAAGGGTGAAGCGCAAAATTTTTATTTTGCTATTTCTCTAGAGCAGTAGATTTCATAGTTGATCTTGTTCATTAGTTCTGTATCACCTATTGAAAACGATTAATTGACATACAGCATTCACCTACTTCTCAGGGATTTCGAATGGAAATGCGAAAAATATTAAGCTCACTTTATTTTCAGAACAGTTGAGTTCATAGGAATTCTAGTTCATGAGTGCTGTAGAAGAACTATTGGAAACGATAAATTGACATACAGCAATCACGTACTCCTCAGGGATTTCGAATGGTAAGGCGAAAAATATTGAACTCGCTTTATTTTCAGAACAGTTGATTCCATAGGCGATCTAGTTCATGAGTTCTGTGGAAGACCACTTGAAAACAGTAAATTGACAAACGGCAATAACCAACTCCTCAGGGATTTCGAATTGTGAAGCGCAAAATATTTAATTTGCTATTTCTCTAGAGCAGTAGATTTCATAATTGATCTTGTTCATTAGTTTTATATTACCTATTGAAAACGATAAATTGACAAACGGCACTCTGCTACTCCTCAGGGATTTCGAATGTTAAGGCGAAAAATATTAATCTTGCTATATCTCTGAACAGTAGATTTTATAGTCGATCTTGTTCATGAGTTCTGTAAGACCTATTGAAAACGATTAATTGACATACGGTTTTCACCCACTTCTCAGGGATTTCGAATGGTTAGGCGAAAAATATTAATCTTGCTATATCTATGAACAGTAGATTTTATAGTCGATCTTGTTCATGAGTTCTGTAAGACCTATTGAAAACGATTAATTGACATACGGCATTCGCCTACTCCTCTGGGATTTCGAATGGTAAGGCGGAAAATATTAAACTAGCTTCTTTTTCAGAACAGTTGATTTCATAGGCGATCTAGTTCATGAGTTCTGTGGAAGACCTATTGAAAACACTAAATGGACATACGGCAATAACCTACTCCTCGGGGATCTCGAATGGTTAAGCGCAAAACATTAATTTTGCCATTTTTTCTTGAGCAGTAGATTTCATAGTCGATTCTTTTCATTTGTTCTGTTATACCTATTGAAAATAATAAAATGACATACGGAAATCAGCTACTCCTCAGAGATTTCGAATGGTAAGGCGAAAAATATTTATCTTGCTCTATCTCTGAACAGTAGATTTAATGGTCGATCTTGTTCATGAATTCTGAAAGACCTATTGAAAACGATTAATTGACAAACGGCATTCACCTACTTCTCAGGGATTTCGAATGGTAAGGCGAAAAATATTGAACTCGCTTTATTTTCAGAACAGTTGATTTCATAGGCGATCTTGTTCTTGAGTTCTGTGGAAGACCTATTGAAAACAGTAAATGGACATACGGCAATAACCTACTCCTCGGGGTTTCGAATGGTAAAGCGCAAAATATTAAATTTGCTATTTCTCTTGAGCAGTAGATTTCATAGTCGATCTTGTTCATTAGTTCTGTACTATCTATTGAAAACGATAAATTTAGATACGGCAATCACCTACTCCTCAGGGATTTTGAATGGTGAGGCGAAAAATATTAAACTCGCTTAATTTCAGAACAGTTGATTTCATAGGCGATCTAATTCATGAGTTCTGTGGAAGACCAACTGATAACAGTAAATTGACATACGGCAATAACCTACTCCTCAGGTATTTCGAATGGTGAAGCGCAAAATATTTATTTTGCTATTTCTCTAGAGCAGTAGATTCCATAGTTGATCTTGTTCATTAGTTCTGTATTACCTATTGAAAACGATTAATTGACATACGGCATTCACCTACTTCTCAGGGATTTCGAATGGTTATGCGAAAAATATTAAGCTCACTTTATTTTCAGAACAGTTGAGTCCATAGGCGATCTAGTTCATGAGTTCTGTGGAAGACCTAATGAAAACAGTAAATGGACATACGGCAATAACCTACTCCTCGAGGATTTCGAATGGTAAAGCGCAAAATATTAATTTTGCTATTTCTCTTGAGCAGTAGATTTCATAGTCGATCTTGTTCATGAGTTCTGTAAGACCTATTGAAAATGATTAATTGACAAGCGGCATTCACCTACTTCTCAGGGATTTCGAATGGTAAGTCGAAAAATATTAAACCTGCTTTATATTCAGAACAGTTGATTTCAAAGGCAATCTAGTTCATGAGTTCTGTGGAAGACCAATTGAAAACAGTAAATTGACGAACGGCAATAACCTACTCCTCAGGGATTCCGAATGGTAAAGCGCAAAATATTTATTTTGCTATTTCTCTATAGCAGTAGATTTCATAGTTGATCTTGTTGATTAGTTTTGTATTACCTATTGAAAACGATTAATTGACATACGGAATTCACCTGCTTCTCAGGGGTTTCGAATGGTGATGCGAAAAATATTAAACTCACTTCATTTTCAGAACATTTGATTTCATAGGCGATCTAGTTCATGAGTGCTGTAGAAGACATATTGAAAACAGTGAATGGACATACGGCAATAACCTTCCCCTCGGGGATTTCGAATGGTAAAGCGCAAAATATTAATTTTGCTATTATTCTTGAGCAGTAGATTTCGAAGTCGATTCTTTTCATCTGTTCTGTTATAAATATTGAAAGCAATGAATTGAAATACGGCAATCAGCTACTCCTCAGAGTTTTCGAATGGTAAGGCAGAAAATATTAATCTTGCTATATCTCTGAACAGTAGATTTAATAGTCGATCTTGTTCATGAATTCTGTAAGACCTATTGAAAACGATTAATTGACATACGGCATTTACCTACTCCTCAGTGATTTCGAATGGTAAGTCGAAAAATATTAAACTCGCTTTATTTTCAGAACAGTTGATTTCATAGGCGATCTTGTTCTTGAGTTCTGTGGAAGACCAATCGAAAACAGTAAATGGACATACGGCAAAAACCTACTCCTCGGGGTTTCGAATGGTAAAGCGCAAAATATTAATTTTGCTATTTCTCTTGAGCAGTAGATTTCATAGTCGATCTTGTTCATTAGTTCTGTACTATCTATTGAAAACGATAAATTGACATCCGGCAATCACCTACTCCTCAGGGATTTTGAATGGTGAGGCGAAAGATATTAAACTCGCTTTATTTTCAGAACAGCTGATTTCATAGGCGATCTAATCCATGAGTTGTGTGGAAGACCAACTGAATACAGTAAATTGACATACGGCAATAACCTACTCCTCAGGTATTTCGAATGGTGAAGCGCAAAATATTTATTTTGCTATTTCTCTAGAGCAGTAGATTTCATAGTTGATCTTGTTCATTAGTTCTGTATTACCTATTGAAAACGATTAATTGACCTACGGCATTCACCTACTTCTCAGGGATTTCGAATGGTAATGCGAAAAATATTAAGCTCACTTTATTTTCAGAACAGTTGAGTCCATAGGCGATCTAGGTCATGAGTTCTGTGGAAGACCTAATGAAAAGAGTAAATGGACATACGGCAATAACCTACTCCTCGGGGTTTCGAATGGTAAAGCGCAAAATATTAATTTGAACAGTAGATTTCAAAGCCGATCTTGTTCATGAGTTCTGTAAGACCTATTGAAAACGATAAATTGTCATACGGCATTCACCTACTTTTCTGGGATTTCGAATGGTAAGGCGAAAAATATTAAACTCGCTCCATTTTCAGAACAGTTGATTTCATAGGCGATCTAGTTCATGAGTTCTGTTTAAGACGTATTGAAAACAGTAAATGGACTTACGGCAATATCCTACTCCTCGAGGATTTCATATGGTAAAGCGCAAAATATTAATTTTGCTATTTCGCTTGAGCAGTAGATTTCATAGTTGATCTTGTTCATTAGTTCTGTAATACCTATTGAAAACGATAAATTGACATACAGCAATCCCATACTCCTCAGGGATTTCGAAAGGTAAAGCGAAAAATATTAAACTCGCTTTATTTTCAGAACAGTTGATTTCATAGGCGATCTAGTTCATGAGTTCTGTGGAAGACCACTTGAAAACAGTAAATTGACAAACGGCAATAACCAACTCCTCAGGGATTTCGAATGGTGAAGCGCAAAATATTTAAATTGCTATTTCTCTAGAACAGTAGATTTCATAGTTGATCTTGTTCATTAGTTTTATATTACCTATTGAAAACGATAAATTGACATACGGCACTCAGCTACTCCCCAAGGATTTCGAATGGTTATGCGAAAAATATTAAGCTCACTTCATTTTCAGAACAGTTGAGTTCATAGGCGATCTAGTTCATGAGTGCTGTAGAAGACCTATTGAAAACAGTAAATTGACAAACGGCAATAACCTACTCCTCAGGGATTTCGAATGGTGAAGCGCAAATTATTTATTTTGCTATTTCTCTATAGCAGTAGATTTCATAGCTGATCTTGTTCATTAGTTCTATATTACATATTGAAAACGATAAATTGACATACGACACTCAGCTACTCCTCAGGGATTTCGAATGGTGAGGCGAAAAATATTAATCTTGCTATATCTCTGAACAGTAAATTTTATAGTCGATCTTGTTCATGAGTTCTGTAAGACCTTTTGAAAACATTTAATTGACATACGGCATTCACCTACTTTTAAATTTCGAATGGTAAGGCGAAAAATATTAAACTCGCTTTATTTTCAGATCAGTTGGGTTCATAGGCGATCTAGTTCATGAGTGCTGTAGAAGACATATTGAAAACAGTGAATGGACATACGGCAATAACATACTCCTCGATTATTTCGAATGAAAAAGCGCAGAATATTAATTTTGCTATTTCTCTTGAGCAGTAGATTTTATAGTCGATCTTGTTCATGAGTTCTGTAAGACCTAGTGAAAACGATTAATTGACATACGGCACTCAGCTACTCCTCAGGGATTTCGAATGGTGAGGCGAAAAATATTAAACTCGCTTTATTTTCAGAACAGTTGATTTCATAGGCGATGTAGTCATTGATTTCTGTGGAGGACCAATTGAAAACCGTAAATTGACATACGGCAATCTCCTATTCCTCAGTAATTTCGAATGGTATGGCGAAAAATATTAAACTCGCATTATTTTCAGATCAGTTGGGTTCATAGGCGATCTAGTTCATGAGTTCTGTGGAAGACCTATTGAAAACAGTAAATGGACATACGGCAAAAACTTACTCCTCTGGGATTTCAAATGGTTAAAAAAAAAATTATTGATCTCGTTTTATCTCAAGAACAGTTGAATTCATAGGCGACCTAGTTCCCAAGTTCTGTAATAAAAAAAATTTTCAGAAAAAAAAATCTTCTTCAGATGAGTCCACGTGGAAAAATTTTCTCGGGTGAAAAATTTTTTAAAGAAAAAAAATTTTTGAAAATCAAAGTTTATCGTGAAAAAAATTTTTCGAGGAAAAAAATTTTCTAGGAGAAAATCTTCCGTGGAAACTATTTATCAGGTAGAAAATTTTCAAAAAAAAAATTTTTCGAAAAAAAGTTTTCCGGAAAAAAAAATTTTCGGAAATAAGAATTTTTCTTGAAATAAGTCCACGTGTAAGGTTTTTCTCGGTTGAGTTATTTTTTGGAAAAAAAAAATTTCGCTAATTAAAATTTTCGGGAAAAAAAATTTTTCGAGGAAAAAAATTTTCTAGGAGAAATTCTTCCGTGAACACATCATCAGGTAGAAAATTTCTCGAAAACAAATCTTTCGAAAATAAGTTTTTCGGAAAAAAAAATTTCCGGAAATGAAAATTTTTCTTGAAATAAGTCCACGTGGAAGATTTTTTCGGGTGAGAAATTTTTTTGGAAAAAAAAATTTCGGTAATGAAAATTTTTCGGGAGAAAAATTTTTCGAAGAAAAAAATTTTCTGGGAGAAAATCTTCCGAAAAAAAAATTCAGGAAGAAAATCTTCCGAAAAAAAAATTTTCCGAGGAAAAAATTTTTGGGAAAAATAAATTTTCGGGAATAAAAATTTTTCTTGAAATAATTCCACGTGAAAAAGTTTTCTCGGGTAAAAATTTTTGAAAAAATTTTTGAAAATAAAGATTATCTTGAAAAAAATTTTCTGAGGAAAAAAATTCTCTAGGAGAAATTCTTCCGTGAAAACTAATTATCAGGTAGAAAATTCTCCAAAAAAAAATTTTTCGAAAAAATGTTTTTCGGAAAAAAATATTTTCGGAAATAAAAATTTTTCTTGAAATAAGTCCACGTGGAAGATTTCTCTCGGGTGAGTAATTTTCTGGAAAAAAAAAATTTCGGTGATGAAAATTTTTCGGGAGAAAAATTTTTCGAGGAAAAAATTTTCTAGGTGAATATCTTCCGTGAAAACTGATTATCAGGTAGAAAATTTCTCGAAAAAAAATTTTTCAAAAAAGTTTTCGGAAAAAAAATTATCGGAAATGAAAATTTGTCTTGAAATAAGGCCACGTGGAAGATTTTTCTCGGATGAGAAATTTTTTAGAAAAAAAAAATTTCGGTAATGAAAATTTTCCGGGAGAAAAATTTTTCGAGGAAAAAAATTTTCTGGGAGAAAATCTTCCGTGAAAACTAATTATCAGGAAGAAAATTCCTAGAGAAAAAAATTTTCCGAGAAAAAATTTTTTCGGAAAAAAAATTTTCGGGAATAAAAATTTTTCTAGAAATAATTCCACGTGAAAGAATTTTCTCGGGTGAAAATTTTTGAAAAAAACACTTGGAAATTGAAATTTTCGGGAGAAAAATTTTCGAGGAAAAACAGTCATATAGGGAAAATATTTTGTGAAAACTGTTTCTCAGATAAAATATATTTCGAGAAAAAATTTTTCGAAAAAAAAAAAAAAATTTCGAGGGAAAAAATCTTTCAGGAAAAAATTATTTCAGGAAAAAATTTTTCAGGAAAAAATATTTCAGAAAAAAATTTTTCGGAAAAAAATTTTCGAAAGAAATTTAACAGAAAAAAATTTCTCAGGAAAAAAATTTTAAGGAGAAAAATTTTTCTGGAAAAAAAATTTTTCGGGAAAAAAATTCTTCGAAAAAAAAATTTCACTAAAAAAAATTTTTCAGGAGAAAAATTTTTCGGGTGAAAAATATTTTGGAGAAAAATATTTTCGGGAATAAAAAATTTTCGGGAAGAATATCAATCTCGTTATATCTTTAGAACAGTTGATTTAATGTGCGATCTAGATCATGGTTCCAGTAGAAGACCTATTGAAAACGATAAATTGACATACGGTAATCACCTACACTTCAGGGATTCCGAATGGTGAGGCGAAAAATAGTAAACTCGCTTCATTTTCAGATCAGTTGGATTCATAGGCGATCTAGTTCATGAGTTCTGTTTAAGACCTATTGAAAACAGTAAATGGACATACGGCAATAACCTACTCCTCGGGGATTTCATATGGTAAAGCGCAAAATATTAATTTTGCTATTTCTCTTGAGCAGTAGATTTCATAGTCGATCTTGTTCATGAGTTCTGTGAGACCTATTGAAAACGATTAATTGACATATGGCATTCACCTACTTCTCAGGGATTTCGAATGGTAAGGCGAAAAATATTAAACTCGCTCTATTTTCAGAACAGTTGATTTCAAAGGCGATCTAGTTCATGAGTTCTGTGGAAGACCAATTGAAAACAGTAAACTGACAAACGGCAATGACCTACTTACTCCTCAGGGATTTCGAATGGTGAAGCGCAAAATATTTATTTTGCTATTCATCTATAGCAGTAGATTCCATAGTTGATCTTGTTCATTAGTTCTGTATTACATATTGAAAACGATTAATTGAAATACGGCACTCGGCTACTCCTCAGGGATTTCGAATGGTAAGTCTGAAAATATTAATCTTGCTATATCTCTGAGCAGTAGATTTCATAGTCGATCTTCTTCATGAGTTCTGTAAGACCTATTGAAAACGATTAATTGACATACGGCATTCACCTACTTTCGAATTTCGAATGGTAAGGCATAAAATATTAAACTCGCTATATTTTCAGATCAGTTGGGTTCATAGGCGATCTAGTTCATGAGTTCTGTTTAAGACCTATTGAAAACAGTAAATGGACATACGGCAATAACCTACTCCTCGGAGATTTTGAATGGTACAGCGCAAAATATTAATTTTGCTATTTCTCTATAGCAGTAGATTTCATAGTTGATCTTGTTCATTAGTTCTGTATTACCTATCGAAAACGATTAATTGACATACGGAATTCACCTTTTTCTCAGGGGTTTCGAATGGTAATGCGAAAAATATTAAGCTCACTTTATTTTCAGAACAGTTTAGTTCATAGGCGATCTAGTTCATGAGTGCTGTAGAAGACCTATTGAAAACTGTGAATGGACATACGGCAATAACCTACTCCTCGGGCATTCCGAATGGTAAGGCGAAAAATATTAAGCTCACTTTATTTTCAGATCAGTTGGGTTCATAGGCGATCTAGTTCATGAGTCCTGTGGAAGACCAATTGAAAACAGTAAATTGACATACGGCAATAACCTACTCCTTAGAAATTTCGAATGGTGAAGCGCAAAATATTTATTTTGCTATTTCTCTAGAGCAGTAGATTTCATAGTTGATCCTATTCATAAGTTCTATATTACTTATAGAAAACGAAAAATTGACATACGGCAATCACCTACTCCTCAGGGATTTCGAATGGTAAGGCGAAAAATATTAAACTCGCTTTATTTTCAGAACAGTTCATTTCATAGGCGATCTAGTTCATGAGTGCTGTAGAAGATTTATTGAAAACGATAAATTGACATACAGCAATCACATACTCCTCAGGGATTTCAAATGGTAAGGCGAAAAATATTAAACTCGCTTTATTTTCAGAACAGTTGATTTCATAGGCGATCTAGTTCACGAGTTCTGTGGAAGACCAATTGAAAACAGTAAATTGACATACGGCAATCACCTATTCCTCAGGGATTTCGAATGGTAAGGCGAAAAATATTAAACTCGCTTTATTTTCAGAACAGTTTATTTATTTATTTATTTATTTATTTATTTATTCTACAGGGAAACATACACAGGTAAATAAATACCCAGAAGAATGTTCACAAATAAATTGAGTACTTACAGAGGTACACAACAAATATTCTAACTAAACTAGTGTAAACTTAATACTATAGTGTCAAAAAAAGAAAGAAAAAGAAAACAAATACACTGCATTTTCCACTACATAATTTCACCCCCCAAACCATTTGAAAATCTCATGTAGTAACGTCTTAAATATTTCCTAACTGCCCTCACATCAAGATGAAAGATATCTATTGTAGTTCTAAAATAGTTGCACCGTTCAAGTACTCTTATAATAGGGGAATTTTTGGAGCTGTTAGTAGCCCTCAAGGGCAGGACGAAGGTGTCCAACTGTCTTAACCTCCTCAATGGAGCATGTAGGCAAAACTGCGATATTAGCCAAGGCGATTCCAACCGATTATTGAGCAACTTATGAGCAAATAATACATCACTCATCACTCGTCGGTTTTCCAAACTTATCATATTGAAATGTCTCAACCTTATAATATAATTTCCAGGATCACCCCTATTCAAACGTAAACCACACCTAAACGCCATAATACGGAGAAATTTCTTTTGGACTTTTTCAAGTCGCTCTATATAGGTTATATAGTGGGGATTCCATACAACCGAAGCAAAGTTCAACTTACTGAACACATATGAATAATAAAGGGCGATAACGGATCTATTGTTGGAAAACGATCTACTCTGTCTCAATATGTAGCCAAGCATCTGTGCTGAAGATGTTACAATATTGTCAATATGTAAATTGAATTTCAGTTGGTAATCAAATGTTACACCCAAATCTCGTACGTGATATAGACGCGTCAGTGGTGAATCCATAATTGAATAAGGGAAGATCACCGGATTTTTATTTCTGGTGAAACTAATTATGTGACATTTGCTAACATTTAGGAACAAATTAGCCCCCGCACAATACATCGAAAAGCTTTCAACGTCCTCCTGCAAAAGCTGGCAGTCATCTGAGTTACGAATCCTCATGAAAATCTTCAAGTCATCGGCAAACAACAATATTCTGCCTATCTTGAAGCATTTTACTATGTCATTGATGTAAATAATGAACAATAAAGGTCCTAAATGAGATCCCTGCGGCACTCCAGAGGATGCAGACATATACCGCGACTCAAATCCCTCAACAGATACATACTGTGACCTATTGCTCAAGTAGGACTCAAACCATCTCAAGAGAGATCCGCACACTCCAACCCTGTATAATTTTCCGATAAGTATCTGAATAGATATTTTATCAAAAGCCTTACTAAAGTCTGTATAGACAACATCCACTTGGGCTCCCTCATTGAGGCTACCCAACAAAAACTCGGTAAAAGTCGCCAAATTAGTCTCCACGGAACGCCCTCTGAAAAAGCCATGTTGCTCAGGAATTATTTGAGATTTCACAAGATGGAACAAATGGGGATATATCAAAGATTCAAACAACTTTTCAAAGATAGATAGCTTACTTATTGGTCTATAGTTCTCAACGCACAGCTTACTACCCGATTTAAAAACTGGAACTATGCATGCCGATTTCCAGCGTTCCGGAAACACCCCCGATGTCAGAGATTTGTTAAATATAATACACAGCGGCTCCGCAATCGACACACAACAAGATTGAACGAATATCGCAGGTATACCGTCAGGGCCAGGACCCTTATTAACATCCAGGGACAGTACAGCGCGTACAACATCATCCGTAGTAATACTGATTGAATTTAAAATAAAAGAATCAGGAGGATAACACCCCCTATCACCATCACCACTTCGAGTTGACGGGCAGTTGATTTCATAGGCGATCTAGTTCATGAGTTCTGTGGAAGACCAATTGAAAACAGTAAATGGACATACGGCAACAACCTTCTCCTCGGGGATTTCGATTAGTAAAGCGCAAAATATTGATTTTGCTATTTCTCTTGAGCAGTAGATTTCATAGTCGATTCTTTTCATTAGTTCTGTATTACCTATTGAAAACGATTAATTGACATACGGCAATCACATACTCCTCAGGGATTTCGAAAGGTAAAGCGCAAAATATTTATTTTGCTATTTCTCGAGAGCAGTAGATTTCATAGTTGATCTTGTTCATTAGTTCTATATTACCTATTGAAAACGATTAATTGACATACGGCACTCAGCTACTCCTCAGGGATTTCGTGAAGATGTTGGCAGAGCAAATAAATAGCTTTAATCCGGCAACGTCAACCAAAAGCAAATCATCTGAACCATCTGTGGAGAAGGTCAATATACCCACCTTCATAATACCACAATTTGAAAACAGCGACAAGCTGAGGGGTCATTCCAATTTCCGTTCATGGAAACAAAGAGTCGAACGTGACATTAAGGCCCTAGGAAGATCACAATTTTTAAATAATGATATGAGAGGACCAGAGTGTAGCATGAGTTTGGAAGAAAAGAGTATGTACAACGCTCAAGTCTTACCATATTTGGAAGCATCTCTACAGCATGCTCCCAGAGCTGTGATAGAAAATGAAGAATCAGCAGCTGAAGCCTTCAAAAAGCTGATACAAATGTTTGGCAAGAACGACGTCCAAAAAATGGTGGAAGTATTGGATAACTTTGGCGAAACAATATTTTATCCAAAAATGAAACCGGTGAACTTCGTCTCAAAATTTGAAAAGGGAGTTCAAGAATTCAAGGAACTGGGCCTTCCGTTGGACCCGAAGATCATCATGGGATATTTTCTACATAAGATCAAGGATGCCAATGGTTTCTTTGCGATTTTCACAACAATAACTACACTACC
This sequence comes from Micraspis discolor, assembly GCA_030674115.1. NCBI lineage: Eukaryota > Metazoa > Arthropoda > Insecta > Coleoptera > Coccinellidae > Micraspis > Micraspis discolor. The sequence goes on from JARTUT010000436.1 coordinate 321,484, forward strand.
AGAGGAAACGAGGTCATATGAATTTGTGAAGAATGCCTTTCTGGAGGTAGCGAATAGCCAATATTTCAGGGAAACAGACAACAGTATGTATAAAAATGAATCAAATGTTAGTCTAGATATTTGTTCCGAATGTTTTGGTATTACGGGTGAGAATCTCAATACTGAGATCAATGAAGTGTATACTGTATGCTCTGTTTGTATTGACGATCCCATTGGAGAATGTACTTTTGCTAATCCCAATTCAATTTCAGTATTATGCATCAAATGTGGTAAGAGAGATAATATTTATTGTGATTTTGGTTTAGAGAATAGGACTGATCGATCAAACAGGGATATTTCAAAAAAAGGGAAGTATCCTGATAAGAAATATCCTTATTTTAAAGAGAAAAGGGCAGAAAAGAGTCCTTACACACTGGATCACTTGGAGATAATCAAAAAAATGACACCAGCTGAAAAGCGTGATGCAAGTTGCAGGAAATGTGGTTTGATGTTCCACAAGTCGAACACATGTGTGAACACAGAGAGATTCTGCTTTTTCTGTCATAAGAAAGGGCACGAAAAGAAGGACTGCAATAAACTGAAAGATCAAAAATCAAGTGAGTCATTGTTCGATTTGAATAATTTCAGTATATTTGCAACATTTCTAGTTGATTCTGATGTATCTCACCATGTAGTGAATGTACAGAATATTCTGTTGAGCTATCAGGCTTATAAAGAACCGATATCTGTTGTCTTGGCATCGGAAACTGAAAGCACTATTTCAATGGGTCAGGGAACTCTTCCATTATCAGTACAGTTTGGAAAAAGTTCGCACATTGTACATCTAGCTAATGTTCAGTATGTCCCCGAAGTAAGGGACAATATTCTCAGTGTCCGTGCATTTAATATTCAGTTTGGGACAAGTCTTGTGCTAAATGCTAATAATATTTTATTTTATCTAAAAAAATTGAGAAGAAAAATCTCCCTGCTCTTTGTATCGGATGGCGTTCATCGAATCTCAGCAAGAGTCAATCCTGGTGATACTAACAGTATCAACAAAATTATAAATAAAGATGAATGAAAGAATAAACAATTTAGTTTTAAAGAAAATTCTTGTTTCAAAATGAAACTCTCAGTTATCAAAACCAATAAGAAAGTCAATAATAGTAGAAGAGAAACACGAAAATTACGTAAAAGAGTAACTCGTAAACAGTTAAAAATGTTGGTTCAGGAAGGTAGTATGTGGCATCGTAGAATGGGTCATATATCATCTTCTTACTTAGGAAAATTACCTAATGTTGTTCAAGGAGTTAAAGAACTCACATATAATCTCAGTACTGGTAATTGTACAATTTGTTCGAAAGCAAAAATGACCAGAAAAACATGTGCAAAAGAAAGAGATCGAGCCACTAGAGCTTGTGAAATTCTTCATTCAGATTTATTGACTGTCAATCCACCAACACATTACACTAAGAAAAAGTATATTTTAATTGTTCTTGATGATTATTCAAGATATGCACGAATTTTCCTGATGAAACAAAAGTCTGAAACTTTTAAGTTTTTGAAGTCTTCTTTAAACTATCTTCAATCATTATTTCCTAGTCCCGGTCAATTCAGAAAATTACGTTGTGATAACGGAACACAGTTTATCAGCGAATCTTGTCGACAAAATCTAGATCAGTTTGGTATTCAAATTCAGTTAACAGAACCTCATCAACATGAACATAATGGAACTGCTGAAAGGTTCAATAGGACACTTCAAGAAAGGGCTAGAGCCTTATTATTTGAATCAGGCTTCCCAAATACTTACTGGGGTTTTGCATTTTCGACTGCTTGCTATCTATACTATCGTACGGCTCATTCATATGCAAAATATAAGAATTTTTGGTTCACAGGCAGAAGTTAGAAATGAAAGTGTTCCAAAAGGTGAAAAGTTGAATGCAAGATCTAGCACAATGTATTTAATAGGATATACCGATACTGGCTATTTGTTGTATGATCCTAAAACCTGTAAGACTATTACATCTTGTAATGTTCTAATAAATGAAGTGTTATCCTACAAGTCATATGAATCAAATTTATCAGTCCCAAGTGATGATTTAACAGTTTCGCCTGAATCTGTTAAGTCTAGTGAGAATGTTTCTGTTACGCCCTCTGTAGACAATTCTATTGCGTCCATTACGGATTAATCAGTTGTGCCACCTGCTGGCAATTCTACTGTATCAGTTGCAAACAATCCTGTTGATATGAAATCAGTTGAACACAACTCTGGTTCTGTAAGAACTACAAGTCCAGTACAGAATAGCTCCAACAATTTTGTTGATAAAACAAGTGCTACAAATATGTTAGAAAATGTTTCAGTTAGCTCCCAGATGAATAATGAGATGGAATATGAAGAAATATCACAGCCAGATGATTTTGATGGCAGTGATACCAGCGGAATTGATATGCCGCAAATTTCAGTTAATGCCACAATTTTGAATCCATTTGGCTTTGTATATGATACAAAAATCTATCAGACAAGTTACACACCTTAAACATATCTGGAAGCAATGACATGTTCAGAAAGTAGTAAATGGATTACTGCCATTCAGTCCGAACTCGAAGCTATAAACCTACATGAAGTTTGGGAAATTGTGGAAAGAAAAACAAGGTATGAAAAGTATTCCGTTGAAATGGGTATTTACATTTAAGGACAGTGGTGTATGTAAGGCTCGTTTAGTTGTTGTAGGATGCAAAGATACTGAAAAGTATACTCCTGAGGAAACTGCATCTCCTACACCAGCTTTAGCAGTTGTTAAATTATTATTTGCATTGTCAGTCTCTAGGAATTGACATGTTGAACAGTTGGATATCAAAACAGCATTTCTTCATGGTGGAATTGATCGACCAAAATATGTAAGTGTTCCTGAAGGAATCAATCTTGATAAATCAAAGGTATTATTGAAATTACGAAAAGCTCTTTATGGATTATCTATAGCACCGAAATGTTGGTTTATGACACTTGATAATTTTCTGAAGGGTTATGGTTTTGAATCAAATTTACGAGAACCATGTTTATATAAGAAAATTTAGCAAGCACTGACGTGAGGTCAGATTGCTTTGGCGCTCTTGTTGAGCTACTTGCGATTAAAAATTCAATTCTTAACAAATCTATAAGCTCTCTGATCGGATGAACAATAGTCTTCTTCCGTACTATGGGACAATGTGATGCAAATATGAAAGCCTAATGAATAAATGTTTGTTTAATGTTTAATGTTTATGTTTATACTGGCTTACCTAGGTATACATATATCAATGTACACCCCTCAGAAGCTAATTCATTTCTGTGCGAGTTAGGTTAACCAGTGTGTGTTCTGTGTAGGCTTTGTTACTGTGTCCTTACGCCACCTTAGGCACAGCACTGTTAATTTTAGACCCAACAGTGAATGGTGGCCGCATACCGAAAGCTAGAAAATTTCTTTCCTAGCCCCGGACTTGAACCTACGACACGACGGGTTTCCACGTCATAGGTCAAGGCTTTATTCCACTAAGCTATGCGACACGCATAAACAAACCTTTATCTCAATTTGAAAATAACTATTCATAATTTTCACCAAATTTTGTTCTATGCTTCTCCTAAAAACTTACGTCATTGCTTTTCTGAGTTTTGACAACGCCATCAAATTCTTTCTCTATGATAAAGAATTTTTTGATTAATATTACGTCTGTGCTTCTCTTGATTTTGACAACGTCAGCGACATCGAATTCTACCTCTATGAATTCTATGTAAATTTTAATTGATATTACGCCAATTGACACTGATATCTAAGTCCGCTAGTTGTCAAACGAATATCGATCTGTGATGGCAAATCTTTCAATGACAAAGCTCGGACTTCATGACATTTCTATTTTTCTCTTGAGTAAATGAAAAAAATGATCATATCTTCAGAAATGGAAAAGCTACGACGATGAAATTTGAGGATGAGTAAGATATCGGTAACCTCAATGTATATACGGATTTTTATTTAAATCTATATGAAGTCTTAGGAGATATTGAGTATTGAACTTTTTTTTTTTGGGGAATTTTTAAAAATTTTCTAGCAAGACGATTTCTGCGAAATTTTGCAAGCCGTTTCGTTTTAGCCTCCCTCGATAACATTTCAAGTATCAACTTGATCGGATGGATATTCTAGTAGTTATTGAGGAAACAAAATTTCAGATGCTCATAACTACTGAACCATCCGACGGATTTGGCCCAATAACGAACTTGACCGAGATATTTAGACAATTAATCTATTCTGAAAATATGAAAACTCTAGCTAATTACTTTTGGATGCTAGAGAGGATACAGCCGGCCGGACAGACTCAACTTTCGCCACGAATTCTTCATCAGGAAGTCGAACCCAATCGATTGAGACCATTTTCGGCTCGATATTCCAAAATTACAGACATTCGGGCAAAATGATAGGCACTCTGTTCGGGTGAACAAGATCGTCAAAAAGGAAGATAGTATTATCATTTTGATTTTAGTATATGTTGATGATCTATTAATTACAGGTAGTTGTAGAAACCTTATTCAGGAAAATGTGAATATGTTGAAGTCACGTCTTAATGTAAGACAATTTGGCTTTCCTACTGAATTTCTTGGTTTGGAAATCACTAGATCAGAAAATCAGTTGTTTCTTCATCAAACACAGTTTGTAAATGAAATACTGAGAGATTTCGAATGGAAAACTCGAATTCAGTTGATACTCCTTTAGTTCCTCAAGGAAGTCATAAAGTTCAGGAAGTAAAGAATGAAGCAAATTTTCCGTATAAGAAAGCTATAGGTTCCCTACTGTATTTGAGTATGTTCACAAGACCTGATATGTCCTTTGCCATAGGTTATTTGGCTAGATTTCAAGCTAATCCACAACAGTATCATTGGACATTAGTTAAAAGAGTTTTCAGATATTTGAAAGGTACAAGTCAGTTAGGTCTAAAATTCACAGCAGGATCTCCAATTTTGTCATTTTATTGTGATGCAGATTTTTCAGGTGATAAGTATGGTCAAAGGTCGACTACAGGCTTTGTGATTTATGCATTTGGCAATCCTGTTGTATGGTGCTCAAAACTTTAATCAACAATAGCACAAAGTTCAGCAGAAGCGGAATTTATTGCACTTACTCATGCTACTAATGAAATTCTATTTCTAGCACTTTTATTAGAAGATACTGTGGGTCTCACAGCATTTCAAATTAATATATATGGAGACAATGAAGCAGCAAGACGTAACTGTCTGGCTAGCACAAGTAAAAGCCGCTTGAAGCATGTGGAACGTGAATATTTATTGATTCGTCAATATGTAAGTGAAAAGAAAATTAATATTGTGAAGATCAATACCAATGATCAGATTGCTGACATTCTCACAAAACCATTGAATGCAGCAAAGCTCACTAAGTTTCGTGATCACCTTGTATTCTATGCGATTTGATTTGCATGAAAATATAATAAGATGATATCCAAGTAATAAGCCATAATGATTAAATATTATAGGAAGAAAATGAGAAAAGACAACGATAAACTCAAAACATGCTCTGTTTGATCAAACATTTCATAATTAATATATATTTCTTCAGTAATTATGTATACCTTATCTGAGTGTTATGAATGATCTTCGATCTCGAACATACTCTGATAATGAATTCTGTTGTTTATCTTAGTATCTTGAAAGGATCTTCGATTCCTTAGGTACTTTGGTAATATGTCTGTTGAGTATTTTATCAGTATATTGTGGCAAGGTTCTTCGTTCCTGGAAACATAATTTGATAATACTCAAAATTTGTTGTATATTTATTCATTTGAGTTATTATTGGAAGGGTCTTCGGTCCTGGAAGATATATTTAATGAATATACATGTTGAAGTGTTCATTTGAGTCATGTGGTAAGGGTTTCCGGTCCCTGGAAACATACTCTTACGAATACTAGTGTCTTGATTTGAAGGGTCTCCGGTCCCTGGTAATGATAGATGCGAAATCCAAAATTCTGACCACACATGTGTGTAATGAATTAATCATGTTAGTCCGATATGATGGAACAGACTATGTATGTGATCATGTCATTTATATGTTGATCTACTATGTGATATGTATGTATTATAGCATATGTATCTGTTGATCAGTTTCAGTTGATATGATGGTATAATATCACTTGTGGGAAGGGTCCCCGGTCCCTGAAATCAATGTATTGATACCATAACAAATATTAAGGACAGTTGGTTGGCTATAAGGAACCCTATTCCATTGCCTCACAGCAATAACTCCACTGTTTCACGGTTCCACTGACAATCCTGTTGTAGGTTTAAGACTTGATTTATATAAATTAAAAAAAAAACTATATATTGTATACTTTATATATATTCTATATTCCTTAGTTTATCGAAGTCAGTTAAATGGAACTTTCAGGTTTCTGTTGATTAGTTGTCAGGTCCTCAGTTTGGGAGGGGGTGTTGAAGTAAGAACTGCTGGCCAAAGTAGATTTGGGACCAGTCCACTTCTATAAAACAACCTGATGACAACTAATATTATGTTCGGCCTAATGCGCAAGCGCAACTAAATTGGGTATATGCTACTTACAGTGAAAGAGGTCAGTTCTGTCGGGAATGCGAATAGATAAAGACTATTCTCACTGTGTGTAGATTAAAACTTTCATCAGCCATTTTGTGTAATTAACCATTTTGTTGAAATATACTTTGTATAAATCGAGTTATTCATTGTGAAAGTATCCACCCTTACAGTAACTGTTGACAATAAACCAAAATCCCAGTCTATTCTATCCAAGAGACGAGGGGCAACGGTATAATAAAGTTAACTGGGTTATGGGCCTCTATGATTCATGAACACGTGGTGGGTTAAAGCAAAAAAAAATTGGTTGTAATAGTTAAGAAAAAAGTGAGTGACAAGTGTTGAAGAAGTTTTATCTACCCGCGTGTGAATAAAATAAAGACGACAGTTGAGATGGCAAATAATCAAAGTGAGTCTGTGAATGAAGCGATTGATGTAACTACACCACAGGTCGACAATATGAGACTCATAACGATGACAGAGCAAGAGTTGCAAATGAAGGTACAGCAAGAGATAATCAAATCCATCTCTCAATTTACCAATTTAACTCCATTATTAATGTCTTTGAATGCAACTAATGAAACTAGAAATAATCCAGTTTTTCCGAATTTTGGAAGAGATGAACGCTTGGCAGACTCAAGGAACTTTGTTCCATGGAAACAAAAAGTAGAATTGAGCTTAAGATCGACCGGTCTCTCGTCATTCATTATTAAGGAAATGGATGAAAATGAAAATGTAACAATTGATAAACGAACTCAAATGGATGCACGAACACTAGAATTCCTCAGATCAACGGTTTGTTCAGACATTGCAAACTCGTTACTGACATTTAAAACAGCTCATGAATTATACCAATATATTATGAAGACTTATGGAAACCAATCACTACAAGAAAAAATGGAGTTGGAGCTTAGGGAAATAAGGTTACATTTTGCAAGTCACTACAACCCTATAAAATTCGTTAATGACTTTGACAGCATTATCGCAGAACACAGAGCCCTTGGTACTGAATTTGACTCAGAAGTGATTGTGTCCAAATTCTTGGTTAGAATTGACGACAAATACAACGAAGGTAATCCCTACTCAATTTTTCATAATTCAATGATGCAGTGCCCCAAGGATGTAAGGACTATTGAGTATGTTTAACAGAGATTTCTAGACGTAGATAACAGGAATTGCAGACAAAATCCAACAGCGAAACGTACGTGCAATTCAGAACATTATCACAAGACCAAAAGACCTAGGACTGAACAACAACCAGTTCAAAAGGAGAATAACACCTACAAGTCTTCTGGAAGTTCTGAAAAGAACTCATTTGGGAACACTAAAGAACTGTTCAAAAAGGATATAGTCTATCAAAGTGACTTGTACACAAAGAAAGAGATTATGATACTGAAAAATATGAGTAAGGAAGAAAAGGAGCTGATAAAGTGTGGGAAATGCGGGACATATTTCCATAATAGCGATAACTGCAAATACAACACCACGTTCTGCTATAAATGCTACCGATTTGGACACACATCGAAATTCTGCAAAAATGTTAAGAAAGGTAATACAATGCTTAAAATTTTAAATGAATTTGAAAATAAATGCTCAGAAATAGTTAGAATTTTCAATAGAAATCTTTCATTTATAGTTGACTCCGGTGCAACACATCATGCAGTCTCTGATAAATCAATATTAAAAAATTTGAAATTTACAAAACTCCTAAAAGAGTTTATTTTGCGAGTGATAAAGCACATACACAGGCCGTGGGATATGGTTCTCTTATGATTTTGTTGAAATTTGGAACAAAATATCATTTTTTCAATATAGAGTCAGTTCAACTAGTTCCACAGCTAAATGAGAACATCTTGAGTGTTCAAGCATTCAATGATAAATATCACACTTCAATCACTCTGAACAGTAATAACAGATTCATTTATTCTAGAAAATTCAAGAAAAAAATAGGATTAATACGAGTGGAGGACAATCTATTCCGTTTGCTGGCTGCCACCTATACAGATATAAAAGTAGAAAATAATAATACCCAAAAATGTTTAAATAATGCCAATTGCAAAATAAACCCACAAAACAAAGAATCAAACTCTAGTATTGTTTTACACACAAATAACTTATCAATCTCTAAACCTAAAAGAAACAAGATAGTAAAAAAACTGACACCGAAACAAAAAGAGTTGCTCATAGTAGAAGGCGATCTCTGGCATAATCGAATGGGACACATTTCTCAAAATTACTTAAACAGGCTAAGCAAAAATGCGCTAGGTATTAATAATTTTCTCTTTGAAAAATCAATCTCTAATTGTCAAATATGTGCTCTAGCTACAATGACTAGAAAAAGTTTCGATACAAAAAGAGAAGGTGCTCAACATCCATGTGAAATAATTCATGCAGATCTAATTCAATTCTTAGTCCCCACGTGCATAAAACAAAATAAATATATTTTGGCCGTTCTTGATGACTACTCTTGGTACTTAAGGCTTTTTGTTATTAAACACAAAAATGAAGTATCAGAATGCATAGATGATGCACTTGTAACTTTTAAATCACTGTTTCAACCTAACCATCATTTTAGGTTACTGAGATGTGACAATGGTACAGAATTTGTTTGTTCAAAAACACTGGAAGTTCTAAAACGTTTCGGAATCCATCTACAGACAGCAGAACCGTATGCTCATGAGCATAATGGAGCCATTGAAAGACTTAATAGGACGATAGAAGAACGTATACGTGCTCTACTATTCATGTCTGGCTTTCCGAAATCTTTCTGGGGTCTCGCAGCAGATTGTGCTGTGTATTTATATAATAGAACACCTCACTCAGCAATTGACTATATGACACCCTATGAAAAAGTATTTAACAAACAACCAAATTTGAAGTACCTTAAAATATTTGGCTCGAGGCCTACGTAATGAATGAAACTTTACAAAAAGGTAACAAAACAGCACCTCGTTCATCCACACAATACATAGTTGGATTCTCTGATACTGGCTACGTAACATTTGACCCTAAAACTAGAAAGATAAATAGGTGTTGCTCTGTTAAAATTGATGAGAGTATTCTATATAAAAATGACTTTCCTAGAAAAAATGATGAAACTCTAAGGAGAATTTCCAATGAGACCACACATTATAATGGTGCTCCAAGCACAGATAAGCGTGGTGAGAAAGATGATCCAGCCCCACCAGGCAAGTGTGCTCAAAGAACTGATCTGACACAAGATCGAACTGAAAACGAATTTGAAATTGTGTATATGGATGAAGCACTAGCTGAGCAAAATACAAACTCCATTAGTATTCATAACATTGCCCAGTCACCTTATAACAATGAAGATATTAGGTTTGACAAGGAAATTATTTCATTAAGAGAACTTCCTCTAAGCTACAAAGAAGCTACATCCTGCAGAAATTCGGAATGGGAAAGTTCAATCAAAAGTGAATTGGAATCAATGAAGAAACATAATGTGTGGACATTAGTACCAAAAACGGAAGGTATGGAATTTGTGCCAGTAAAATGGATTTTTCGAATCAAACCTGATGGACGGAAAAAGGCAGGCTTAGTAGCTGTTGGTTATAAAGATTCTGAGACATACTCTGCAACAGAAAAAGCGTCACCAACTCCCAGTACTGACACAATACGTTGGATTTCAGCCCATGTATCATATTCAAAAATACATCTGCTGCAGTTAGATGTGAAAGCAGCTTTTTTGCATGGAAAACTTGACAGAGTAAAATATGTCTCCATACCATCCGGAGGAGAAGGCAACAGAAAAACCCATGTTTGCAAACTTAATAAAGCAATGTATGGTCTAGTTACTGTTCCGAGATGCTGGTACTTAACCTTTGATAAAAAATATGAAAGAAATGAAATTTGAACGCAGTTGTAGAGAATCTTGTCTTTATACAAAGAAAACAGGTAATTCTGTATTAATAGTTCTTGTTTATGTTGACGATATACTAGTAACAAGCTCCAACAAATAAATGTGTGATGATTTCATCAAATCTTTATCAAGCTATTTCGATATTAAGAATCTAGGTATTCCAAAAAGATTCTTGGGCATAGATATTCACATTAATAAAGACAAGGTGATTTCACTATCACAGGAAAAGTTTTTAGATGAAGTTCTGAACAAATTCAATATGCAAGATGCTCATCCAGTCAGAACTCCCATCCTGAAAAATGATGACCATTCAAAACTAATAAAAAACCAGTCGCACTTTCCATTTAGAAGTGCACTTGGAAGTCTTATGTGGCTTGCAAATCATACAAGGCCAGACATAACATATGCTACACACTACTTAGCACGATTTCAAGCAAATCCTGCAGAGGAACACTGAATCATACTGAAAAGAATTCTTCGCTATCTAAATGGAACAAGAAACACTGGAATAACATTTGATAAAAGAAGTGAAAATGTAATAGAATCATATGTAGACTCATCATACAAAGATGACCTAAACACAAAAAAAATCAACCACTGGATACCTGATACAATATCATGGAAATTTGATTTCCTGGAAATCCCGGTTACAACATAGCATGGCGCACTCAACAACACATGTAGAATATATTGCTATTACTGACGCTGCAACAGATATAATTTTTCTTGCCAGAATTGTTGAAGAAACTCTTGAATTGAAGAATGTCTCTCCAGTACCCGTGTTTGAAGACAATAACTCCTGTTCAACACAATGCAACAACACACTCTCTCTAACCCAACTCAGATACATTGAGAGGAAGCATCTGGACATCAAAGATTTTTTCGATCTGAACTTGATAAAAGCTTTCAAGGTTGATACAAAAGAACAACTCGCAGAAGTTTTAACAAAGGCTTCAACCAGTGAACAGTTTCTACACTTAATTTCACAATTTACAAAAAGAATGACGCAAGTAAATTGAATTAAATATATATAAATTTATTTTTAATATGAACCATTTAGTTTCTTTTTCTTTTCTCTTTCAGTTGGCAAATCTTAAAGTCCTAAATATCCTAGCGATATGGGAAATTTTCAAGTTATCACGCTTAACAAGCGTAAAGTCCTAAATATCCTAGCGATATGGGAAATTTTTCAAGTAATCACGCTGAACAAGCGTAAAGTCCTAAATATCCGAGCGATATGAGAAATTTTCAAGTAATCACGCTTAACAAGCGAAAGTCCTAAATATCCGAGCGATATGGGAAATTTTCAAGTAATCACGCTTAACAAGCGTAAAGTCCTAAATATCCGAGTGATATGGGACATTTTCAAGTAACCACGCCTAACAAGCGTAAAGTCCTAAATATCCAAGCGATATGGGAAATTTTCAAGTAACCACCCATAACTAACGTAAAGGCTGAAATATCTTAACGATATGGACAATAAGTGGTAACAAATATTTCATAATTCATGCTACTGATAACATGTTAGTATGAGAGGGGGTTCTATCTTCTCTCTACCCAGTTATGCAAAGAGATTAGTGAATTACACGTTAAGGAAGTTGTACGTTGTACTCCCTTCTGCTCACTCGTGTAACTAAATTATGTGAGTTATAAATTACATAATGATATACGTCGGCATGGAAGGGGGTGTTGAGGGAAGCAATTCTTCCCCTCTCTACTACATGCCTTCACCCAACAAACCAAGAACTGTGGTATACTCTATGCGTCCCAATTCTGTGACCAAACTGGTAACTGTTGACGATAAACCAAAACCCCAGTCTATTCTGTGCAAAAGACGAGGGGCAACGGTTTAATAAAGTTAACTAATAATGCTGTATAAAAGAGTATACTCGAGAAAGTATCAAGGAGTTTGTGAGGGTGGATACTTCTACAATGAATAACTAGATTTATACAAAGTATATTTCAACAAAAATGGTTAATTACACAAAATGGCTGATGGACGTTTTAATCTACTCACAGTGAGAATAGTCTTTATCTATTCGCATTCCCGACAGAACTGACTTCTTGCAATGTTAGCCGAGACATGTACCCAATTTAGTTGCGCTTGCGCATTAGGCCGAACATAGTATTAGTTGTCATCAGGTTGTTTTATAGAAGTGGACTGGTCCCAAATCTACTTTGGACAGCAGTTCTTATTTCAACACCCCCTCCCAAACTGAGGACCTGACAATTGATCAACAGAAACCTGAAAGTTCCATTTAACTGACTTCGATAAACTGAGAAATATAGAATATATATAAAGTATACAATATATAGTTTTTTTTTTTAATTTATATAAATCAAGTCTTGAACCTACAACAGGATTGTCAGTGGAACCGTGAAACAGTGGAGTTATTGCTGTGAGGCAATGGAATAGGGTTCCTTATAGCCAACCAACTGTCCTTAATATATGGTATGTTATCAATACATTGATTTCAGGGACCGGGGACCCTTCCCACAAGTGATATTATACCATCATATCAACTGAAACTGATCAACAGATACATATGCTATAATACATACATATCACATAGTAGATCAACATATAAATGACATGATCACATACATAGTCTGTTCCATCATATCGGACTAACATGATTAATTCATTACTCACATGTGTGGTCAGAATTTTGGATTTCGCATCTATCATTACCAGGGACCGGAGACCCTTCAAATCAAGACACTAGTATTCGTAAGAGTATGTTTCCAGGGACCGGAAACCCTTATCACATGACTCAAATGAACACTTCAACATGTATACTCATTAAAGTATATCTTCCGGGGCCGAAGACCCTTCCAATAATAACTCAAATGAACAAATATACAACAAGTTTTGATTATTATCAAATTATGTTTTCAGGAACGAAGAACTTTTCCACAATATACAGATAAAATACTCAACAGATATATTACCAAAGTACCTAAGGAATCGAAGATCCTTTCAAGATACTAAGATAAACAACAGAATTCATTATCAGAGTATGTTTGAGATCGAAGATTATTCATAACACTCAGACAAGGTATACATAATTACTGAAAAAAAATTATATAATATTAATTATGAAATGTTTGATCAAACAGAGCATGTTTTAGGTTTGTCGTTGACTTTTCTCAATTTTTTCCTATAATATTTAATCATTATGGCTTATTACTTGGTTATCATCTTATTATATTTTCATGCAAATCAAACCTCATAGTATACAAGGTGATTAGGAAACTTAGTGAGCTTTGCTGCATTCAATGGTTTTGTGAGAATGTCAGCAATCTGATCATTGGTATTGATCTTCACAATATTAATTTTCTTTTCACTTACATGTAAACGAATCAATAAATATTTACGTTCCACATGCTGTAACATTTTGAAATTACAATCCCAAAATTTATTTAGATTCTATCGTCTCTTGATCTATTTGAAAATAATTTATTTCAAATTAATTTGCTATACCATATATTGTTGAATAATGTAATTTCCTGTACATAAGGTATTATTCTTTATAGAAATCTGTTCATTAAAATTTTCGGTGGGGGTGTCTGGATTTGGAAGTTGTTATCGCGAATTAATTCATTCCATCTTTGAATCTGATAGTATGCAGACATTATCTCTCGATTAAGGATTTGTTAATTCACGTTTACATATTATCCAAGGAATTTTATAATATTCTTTTCGTGTATCCCTTTCTAGAAGGTGAGTTCAAAATAATTAAGCGAATTGTTTTGCTGATTTAAGTATATTTTTTTAGGGATTCCTGTATTATCGTATTCTTAGATTCTTACATTCTCGTCTCCTCAAATTCTTCGTTTCATATAATCCCAGATTTCTCGACTCTTCGATTCAACAACCACTCCAGACACTATCACCGAAGTTTTCTCAACAACTAACATCATTTGAAGGAAAGTGAGTACCTATATGTTGAAGTTTATCGCCTTCCTGAATAAAGAGATTGTTCACCAGAGTGAGATTACTTCTTCAATTTCGTACACCGTCATCCTGAGATCACATTCGTATGTTTATTAGTTTTTATACGAATAGAACTCAAAATTGTGTCTAAACTAATTGGCGCCCTTATCATCACACAATGAAAAGATCACAAATTTTTATTTAAATCAAATGAACCTACGCCCATAAATGTTCTCCGGCCAACACCTGCCCTACGCTTTGTGTCCTTCTTTTATCATCAAATAGTCAGGAGAAAATTACGTAACACAAATTTGGCGCCCAACGTGCTGGGGCTTGATTTTCATTTTTATTGATTGTTCATTGGTCATTCAGTTCACATTTTAGTTTTTTTGTGTGATTAGTTTACTGACTATATTGTCTGTAGAGAAATTATTTTACGATCACTCCCGAGATATTTTCCGCTTTTGTTTTTATCGAATAATGATGACAATTTCCAATTTTTCAAATATGTAATACGGCTTATTATAGTTATATTTTCTTGTTTAATTTGGTTGTCATTCGATAAATTTCCTGCGTATAACATTTTTATGCCGTATCTCATTGTTATTGTTGATACTGTAAACACATGTGTTGAATTTTTTCAAGATAAATTTCATCAATTCTTTTGTGATAATTATTTTTATTTTATCTTCATTTGTATCATGAATCCTACACATCTTCTAACCAATGAATTGAATTATGAACTTAGAATAAGAGGTGTTGCATCAAATAGATCGATAGATGATAGAAGAAAAATTTTAAAACGTTTATTGGCTAGACAAAATATTCATAATGTTTCAGAATTGCGTGATCCGGAATTCGATTTTGACTTGGAAATGCAGGAAATAAACACCACTCTTGAATCTATTACTTTACTCATAATTGATTTCGAAGGATCGAGTTCAGATTCAGTATTTAAGCGAGTAAAATCACGTCTCATTCACATAACAGATCGTATAAATCGTTTGCCTATATACGAAGACGATACAGAAAAACATTATGCACATCGTATAGAATTCAAAAACGAATCTTATGCAACATGTTTAACTTTAGAAGCGGATATTTATGATAAAGTTAGGGACCCTATTGATCCATCCATTTCTGGTAATTTTCCATCCACGAGCAGTGCACAGAATAACACCCTGAATAATCAGAATAATGTTTCTCAAATTAATTCAAATTCTTCTTTTACTAAATCTGTTCCTGTTTATAAATGGGGAGAAACTTTTGATGGATGATAATGATATTTCTTGAAAATTTTGAGGAACTCAGGAAAGCACTACATATTTCAAAAACAGAGCTATTTGATTCAGCTAGAGACCTTTTTGTAGGCGATGCTCTTTGTTGGTTCCGCCAGGTCGTGAATGAAGCGAAAGATTGGGACACTTTGATTGAATTATTAAAAAGAGATTTCCAATCACCATATCATGACGACAAACTATGGGAAAAAATAAGAAAACGTCAACAATTAGAAACAGAAAGCGTTACAGTTTATTTTGCAAAAATTAATGAGTTGTTCAATCGCTTAACAAGACCTCCTGCGGAGCATACGAAATTAAAATATTTGCAGAAAAATTTATTACCACCATACAGAAAAGCAATTGCAACTATTGAAACTTCTACAATTTCAGAACTTTATGGGTTGGTAAAACGTTTAGAAAATAATTTTTTTCTGGATATTGAAGTCAATAATGAAAAACAAAATCAAATAAATTCAAATTTCAATCAATCAAATGTTGGTAATCGAAATCTTACTTCCAGAAAGTGTAAGGTCAATTCATTACAGATTTCTTCAGAAACTGTCGATGTTGAAAATAAGAGTGGTAACGGTAAAGGCGAAAAAAAATGTTGGAACTGTCATAAAAGGGGGCATTTTTATAGTCAATGTAGATTTAAAAGATCCAAGTTTTGTTATCGTTGCGGTTTACCTAATGTTACTATTCATACTTGTAAGCGTTGTTCAAAAAACTGAGTGAAGAGATGTTCTTTCAGGCCCATCGTTCATCCCATTCAAATTTATCAGGGGTCAGTAGAGTAAATTTTGACACTCACAGTGAGTCCGATTCCGAATTATTTCAACGGAAAACTAGAAATATACCTTACGTTTCCTCACGAGACTTTCACACTTCAGAGCTATTCAGTAAGCAAAAATCCGATAATCGACCTTATATAAAAGTAAATATATTAGACCACCCTGTAGTTGGTTTGTTAGACTCAGGCTCCAATGCAACAATAGTTGGTAAAGGCGGCATGAAACTATTGCACCTTTTGAATTCGGAAATTTTTCCGGCTCATATAAATTTTGTACATACAGCGGACGACCATAAACAGCGAATTACTGGTTTGGTGCATTTACCTATCGTTATTGATGATGAATGTCATTTTCTGGAAGCTCTTGTTGTTCCAAGTCTTAGTCACGATTTAATTTTCGGAAGTGATTTTTGTAGAAAATTTGCTCTCAGTATAGACTATCATAAGGGAAGCTGGAATGTTCAGAAAAACAATATTTTCCTATTAACTTCAGATTCATTAAAAAATGTACAGTATGAAACCGGCGAACTAGGATATCTTAATTCGGAGCAACGTTTGATTGTTGTTGACTTATTGCAGTCTTTTGAGAAAATAAGAGGGGAGGATCGTTTAGGTAGAACCGATAAAATTCAGCTTACTATCGATACCGGTGACGCAAAGCCCTTTCGTGTGAAACAATATCCCTTATCGCCATATATGATGAAAATTCTTAACGATGAATTAGATGAAATGATGAGATTGGGGGTTGTAGAACCATCCAATTCGCCATGGTGTAGTCCGGTCCTATTGATAAAGAAAAAGAACAACGAGTATAGATTCTGTTTTGATGGACGTAAATTAAATGAAATCACAAGACACGATTCCTATCCACTACCTCGCATTGATCGTATTCTTAGCTGTCTTACAGGAGCAAAATTCATAAGTAGCATTGATTTGAGAAAGTCATTTTGGCAGATTCCTCTGGATCCACTTTCGAAGGAGAAAACTGCTTTCAGTATTCCTGGCAGAGGTTCATATCAGTTTGTTGTCATGCCTTTTGGATTGAGGAATAGTGCCCAAACCCAACAACGGTTCGTTGATAGTCTCTTCGGTCCTGAATTCGACGGTAAAATTTTCGTCTATAATGATGACATAATTATTATTTCGTCCACTTTTGAAGAGCATGTTGTACTTCTCAAAGAAGTTCTCAATCGATTAAAACTGCCTAATGTAACTGTAAATCTCAAAAAGTGTGAATTTTTTCGAAATTCTTTGAAATATCTTGGTTATATTGTTGACGGGAATGGTGTGAAAACTGATCCAGAAAAAGTTTCCTGTATGGTCAATTTTCCACGCCCTAATACGAGTACTCAAGTAAAACAGTTCGTAGGAATGTGCTCTTGGTATCGAGCTTTTATTAAAGATTTTTCAACTTTGCTGTCGCCCATCAATGATTTACTCAAAGGTAAAAAAAAACATCAAGCTATTATTTGGACCCCTCAAGCTGAGGAAGCTTTCTTAAAAATTATAGAAGCATTAGTAGCATCACCCATACTTACTTCCCCCAATTTTGATTTACCATTTACTATACAGAGTGGCGCATCCGCTACTGGCATAGGTGGTGTTCTTACACAATGTCATGATGGTAATGAGAAGGTCATTGCATATGCGAGCCGATCTCTATCCCGAGCCGAAAGAAATTATAGTGTGACTGAGCGAGAGCTTTTGGCATTGATATTTTGTTTGGAAAAATTCAGGCCATACGTAGAAGGTGTTAAATTCAGTGTAATAGTGGACCATTACTCCCTCTTATGGTTAAATAAACTGTCGAATCCTACAGGTAGACTTGCACGTTGGTCAGTACGCTTACGGCAATTTGATTTCGATTTAATTCATCGAAAAGGTAAAGAAAATGTTGTGCCAGATTTTCTCTCGCGTATTCATGAGGTGAATGAAGTTAATATTTTGACGATTGAAGAAGACGATTTAGATAAGTGGTACCACAGTATGCGTTGTAGAGTCCGTCAGAATCCTGATATGTACCCACAGTGGAAATAAGAGGGAGGAATACTTTATAAACTTATTCCATCCAACACCCCGATTCGAACGAATATTTCGGAATGGAAAATGCTTGTGCCTAAAAACAAACGCAATGAAATAATCAGAAATTCACATGAACCTCCAACTTGCGGTCATCTCGGTTGTTTTGAGACTATTGCTCGAGTTTGTGAATTATATTATTGGCCTAAGATGAGATCAGATATTATCAAATTCATTCGTCAGTGTAAAACTTGTGGTGCACAGAAAATTTATAATAAGCCAGGTTTGGGTTTGATGGGAGAAGAAAAGAATGTTTCTTTTCCGTGGCAAGTAATTGCTCTTGACTTAATGGGACCTTTTTCTAGATCTAAGCGTGGTAATAGTTTTCTTTTGGTCATATCAGACTGGTTCACAAAATATGTTGTTCTGCATCCGTTGAGAAAAGCTACTGCAGAATATATAGTTAAATTTTTAGAATCGGATATATTTTTGAAATTTGGAATTCCACAATTCATTATTGCCGATAACGGTGCCCAATTCGCAGGTCGTGCTATGAAAAAATTGGCGGAAGTATACAAAGTTCAGAAAATTCGGTTCACTGCAGTATATTCACCTCAATGTGATTTTGTAGAGAGAACAAACCAAACGGTAGGGACAACTATTCAATGTTATGTTAAGGGATTGAATCATTGTGACTGGGATGTTGAGTTGCAAAAAATTGCTTTTGCGTTGAATACAGCTGAGCACGAGGTAACGGGTTATTCACCAACTTTCTTGAATTTCGGTAGAAATGTTCCGATGACTGGTGATTATTACGGTGAAGTAAAGTCTACCGACGGTATTCAATTGTTGCCTGAAAAAAGGGATAATTACATTGAAAATATCGAACCGTTGAAAACTATTTTTCGTGATATACGAGGAAAACTTTATAAAGCATACGAGAAGAATTCTCGAACATACAATTTAAGTAGGAAAAGCTACAGTTTTAATGTAGGAGAAAAGGTGTGGCGTCGAAATAAGGTACTTTCCGATTCCGTTAGAAAATTTTCCTCTAAACTAGCGCCAAAATACGTTTTACGTAAAGTGCGTCAGAAATCTTCTGGATTGTGTTATTATCTAGAAGATTTAGATGGATCAGTAGATGGAAAGTGGCATATTAAAGATTTAAAACCTGTAAGGATGGATACTTTCACAATGAATAACTCGATTTATACAAAGTATATTTCAACAAAATAGTTAATTACACAAAATGGCTAATGGACGTTTTAATCTACTTACAGTGAGAATAGTCTTTATCTATTCGCATTCACGACAGAACTGACTTCTTTCACAAACACCCAATTTAGTTGCGCTTGCGCATTAGGCCGAACATAATATTAGTTGTCATCAGGTTGTTTTATAGAAGTGGACTGGTCCCAAATCTACTTTGGCCAGCAGTTCTTATTTCAACACCCCTTCCCAAACTGAGGACCTGACAACTAATCAACAGAAACCTGAAAGTTCCATTTGACTGACTTTGATAAACTAAGAAATATAGAATATATTTAAAGTATACAATATATAGTTTGTTTTTGAATTTATATAAATCAAGTCTTAAACCTACAACAGGATTGTCAGTGGAACCGTGAAACAGTGGAGTTATTGCTGTGAGGCAATGAAATAGGGTTCCTTATAGCGAACCAACTGTCCTTAATATTTGTTATGGTATCAATACATTGATTTCAGGGACCGGAGACCCTTCCCACAATTGATATTATACCATCATATCAACTGAAACTGATCAACAGATACATATACTATAATACATACATATCACATAGTAGATCAACATATAAATGACATGACTGATCACATACATAGTATGTTCCATCATATCGGACTAACATGATTAATTCATTACACACATATGTGGTCAGAATTTTGGATTTCGCATCTATCATTACCAGGGACCGGAGACCCTTCAAATCAAGACACTAGTATTCGTAAGAGTATGTTTCCAGGGACCGGAGACCCTTACCACATGACTCAAATGAACACTTCAACATGTATATTCATTAAGTATATCTTCCGGGACCGAAGACCCTTCCAATAATAACTCAAATGAACAAATATACAACAAATTTTGAGTATTATCAAATTATGTTTCCAGGAACGAAGAACCTTTCCACAATATACAGATAAAATACTCAACAGACATATCACCAAAGTACCTAAGGAATCGAAGATCCTTTCAAGATAATAAGATAAACAACAGAATTCATTATCGGAGTATGTTTGAGATAGAAGATCATTCATAAAACTCAGATAAGGTATTCACAATTACTGAAAAAATTTATATTAATTATGAAATGTTTGATCAAACAGAGCATGTTTTTGAGTTTGTCGTTGACTTTTCTCATTTTCATCCTATAATATTTGATCATTATGACTTATTACTTGGTTATCATCTTATTATATTTTTATGCAAATCAAACCTCATAGTATACAAGGTGATCACGAAACTTAGTGAGCTTTGCTGCATTCAATGGTTTTGTGAGAATGTCAGCAATCTGATCATTGGTATTAATCTTCACAATATTAATTTTCTTTTCACTTACATGTTGACGAATCAATAAATATTTACGATCCACATGCTTCAAGCGGCTTTTACGTGTGCTAGCCAGACAGTTTCGTCTTGCTGCTTCATTATCTTCATATATATTAACTGGAAATGCTGTGAGACCCACAGTCTCTTCTTATAAATGTGCTAGAAATAGAATTTCATTAGTAGCATGAGTAAGTGCAATAAATTCCGTTTCTGCTGAACTTTGTGCTATTGTTGATTGAAGTTTTGAGCACCATACAACAGGATTGCCAAATGCATAAATCACAAAGCCTGTAGTCGACTTTTGACCATACTTATCACCTGAAAAGTCTGCATCACTATAACATGACAAAATTGGGGATCCTGCTGTGAATTTTATACCTAACTGACTTGTACCTTTCGAATATCTGAAAACTCTTTTGAATATATCCAATGATACTGTTGTGGATTAGCTTGAAATCTAGCCAAATAGCCTATGGCAAAGGATATATCAGGTCTTGTGAACATACTTAAATACAGTGGGGAACCTATAGCTTTCTTATACGGAAAATTTGCTTCATTCGTTACTTCCTGAACTTTATG
Organism: Micraspis discolor; assembly: GCA_030674115.1. Taxonomy (NCBI): domain Eukaryota; kingdom Metazoa; phylum Arthropoda; class Insecta; order Coleoptera; family Coccinellidae; genus Micraspis; species Micraspis discolor. The sequence continues at coordinate 343,119 of JARTUT010000436.1, forward strand.
ACTTCCTCGAGGAAGTAAAGGAGTATCAACTGAATTTGAGTTTTCCATTCGAACATCTTTCATTATTTCATTTACAAACTGTGTTTGATGAAGAAACAACTGATTTTCTCATCTAGTGATTTCCAAACCAAGAAATTTAGTAGGAAAGCCAAATTGTTTTACAATAAAACGTGACTTCAACATATTTTCATTTTCCTGAATAAGGTTTTAACAACTACCTGTAATTAATAGATCATCAACTTTTTCTTATATAAACGTGTTTCTCGTAAATTTGATTCAAAACCAGAACCCTTCAGAAAATTATCAAGTGTCATAAACCAACATTTCGGTGCTATAGATAATCCATAAAGAGCTTTTCGTAATTTCAATATTACCTTTGATTTATCAAGATTGATTCCTTCAGGAACACTTACATATTTTGGTCGATCAATTTCACAATGAAGAAATGCTGTTTTGATATCCAACTGTTCAACATGCCAATTCCTGGAAACTGACAATGCAAATAATAATTTAACAACTGATAAAGCTGGTGTAGGAGATGCAGTTTCCTCAGGAGTATACTTTTCAGTATCTTTGCATCCTACAACAACTGGACGAGCCTTACATACACCATTGTCCTTAACTGTAAATAACCATTTCAACGGAATACTTTTCATACCTTCTTTCCTTTCCACAATTTCCCAAACTTCATGTAGGTTTATAGCTTCGAGTTCGGATTGAATGGCAGTAATCCATTTACTACTTTCTGAACATGTCATTGCTTCCAGATATGTTTGAGGTGTGTTATTTGTCTGATAGATTTTTGTATCATATACGAAACCAAATGGATTCAAAATTGTGGCATTAACTGAAATTTGCGGCATATCAATTCCACTAGTTTCACTGCCATCAAATTCATCTGGCTGTGATATTTCTTCATATTCTATCTCATTATTTCTCTAGGAGCTAACTGAAATATTTTCTAACATATTTGTAGCACTTGCTTTATCAACAGAATTGTTGGAGCTACTCTGTACTGAACTTGTAGTTCTCACAGAACCAGAGTTTTGTTCAACAGATTTCATATCAACAGAATTGTTTGCAACTGATACATCAGAATTGCCAGCAGGTGGCACAACTGATAGATCCGTAATGGACGCAACAGAATTGCCTACAGAGGGCGTAACAGAAACATTCTCACTAGACTTAACAGATTCAGACGAAACTGTTAAATCATCACTTGAGACTGATAACTTTGATTGATATGACTTGTAGGTCAACTCTTCATTTATTAGAACATTACAAGATGTAATAGTCTTACAGGTTTTAGGATCATACAACAAATAGCCAGTATCGGTATATCCTATTAAATACATTGTGCTTGATCTTGCATTCAACTTTTTACCTTTTGGAACAATTTCATTTCTAACTTCTGCCTGTGAACCAAAAATTTTTATATTTTGCAGATCGGCTTGTTTTCCATAGAGTTTTTCATATGGAGTCAAAAAGTCTAAAGATGAATGAGGCGTACGATTGTATAGATAGCAAGCAGTTGAAAATGCAAAACCCCAGTAAGTACTTGGGAAGCCTGATTCAAATAATAAGGCTCTAGTCCTTTTTTGAAGTGTCCTATTGAACCTTTCAGCAGTTCCATTATGTTCATGTTGATAAGGTTCTGCTAACTGAATTTGAATACAAAACTGATCGAGAACTTGTTGACAAGATTCGCTGATAAACTGTGTTCCGTTATCACAACGTAATTTTCTGAATTGACTGCGACTAGGAAATAATGACTGGAGATAGTTCAAAGCAAACTTCAAAAACTTAAAAGTTTCAGACTTTTGTTTCATCACGAAAATTTGTGCATATCTTGAATAATCATCAAAAACAATTAAAATATACTTTTTCTTAGTGTAATGTGTTGGTGGATTGACAGTCAATAAATCTGAATGAAGAATTTCACAAGCTCTAGTGGCTCGATCTCTTTCTTTTGCATATGTTTTTCTGGTCATTTTTACTTTCGAACACATTGTACAATTACCAGTACTGAGATTATATGTGAGTTCTTTAACTCCTTGAACAACATTAGGTAATTTTCCTAAGTAAGAAGATGATATATGACCCATTCTATGATGCCACATACTGCCTTCCTCAACCAACATTTTTTACTGTTCACGAGTTACTCTTTTACGTAATTTTCGTGTTTCTCTTCTACTATTATTGACTTTCTTATTGGTTTTGATAACTGAGAGTTTCATTTTAAAACAAGAAGTTTTTTCAGAACTAAACTGTTTATTCATACATTCATCTTTATTTATGATTTTGTTGATACTGTTAGTATCACCAGGATTGACTCTTGCTGAGATTCGATAAACGCCATCCGATACAAAGAGCAGGGAGATTTTTCTTCTCAATTTTCTAGATAAAATAAAACCATTATTAGTATTTAGCACAAGACTTGTCCCAAACTGAATATTAAATGCACGGACACTGAGAATATTGTCCCTTACTTCGGAGACATACTGAACATTAGCTAGATGTACAATGTGCGAACTTTTTCCAAACTGTACTAATAATGTAAGAGTTCCCTGACCCATTGACATAGTGCTTTCAGTTTCCGATGCTAAGACAACACATATCGGTTCTCTATAAGCCTGATAGTTCAACAAAATATTCTGTACATTCACTACATGGTGAGATGCACCAGAATCAACTAGAAATGTTGCAAATATTCTGAAATTATTCAAATCGAACAATGACTTACTTGATTTTCGATTTTTCAGTTTCCTGCAGTCCTTCTTTTCGTGCCCTTTCTTATGGCAGAAAAAGCAGAATCTCTCTGTGTTCACACATGTGTTTGACTTGTGGAACATCAAACCACATTTCCTGCAACTTGCATCACGCTTTTCAGTTGGTGTCATTTTTTTGATTTTCTGCAACTGATCCAGTGTGTGAGGACTCTTTTCTGCCCTTTTCTCTTTAAAATTAGGATACTTCTTATCAGGATATTTCCCTTTTTCTGAAAATATCCCTGTTTGATCGATCAGTCCTATTCTCTAAACAAAAATCACAATAAATATTATCATCTCTCTTACCACATTTGATGCATAATACAGAAATTGAATTGGGATTAGCAAAAGTACATTCTCCAATGGGATCGTCAACACAAACAGAGTATACAGTATACACTTCATTGATCTCAGTATTGAGATTCTCACCCGTAATACCAAAACATTGGAACAAATATCTAGACTAACATTTGATTCATTTTTATACATACTGTTGTCTGTTTCCCTGAAATATTGGCTATTCGCTACCTCCAGAAAGGCATTCTTCACAAATTCATATGACCTCGTTTCCTCTGGTAGTGTAGCCATTGTTGTGAAAAACATCAAGAAACCATTGGCATCCTTGATCTTATGTAGAAAATATCCCACGATGATCTTCGGGTCCAACGGAAAGCCCAGTTCCTTGAATTCTTGAACTCCCTTTTCAAATTTTGAGACGAAGTTCACCGGTTTCATTTTTGGATAAAATATTGTTTTGCCAATGTTGTCCAATACTTCCACCAGTTTTTGGAAGTCGTTCTTGCCAAACATTTGTATCAGCTTTTTGAAGGCTTCAGCAGCTGATTCTTCATTTTCCATTACAGCTCTGGGAGCGTGCTGTAAAGATGCTTCCAAATATTGTAGGACTTGAGCGTTGTACATACTCTTTTCTTCTAAGCTCATGCTACACTCTGGTACTCCCATGTCATTATTTAAAAATTGTGATCTTCCTAGGGCCTTAATGTCACGTTCGACTCTTTGTTCCCATGAAGGGAAATTGGAATGACCCCTCAGCTTGTCGCTGTTGTCAAATTGTGGTATTATGAAGGTGGGTATATTGACCTTCTCCACAGATGGTTCTGATGATTTGCTTTTGGTTGAAGTTGCCGGATTATTAAAGCTATTTATTTGCTCTGCCAATATCTTCACAAAATCAGTGTTCGTCAGCATCGCAAAAATATTTTCTGGTACTTCCATCATTGATTCTTCACTTACATTGGATTGGTCCATCTTTTCTTGATATTGAATATGCTTTTCTTGATATTGAACACGTGCTCTTCTTGTTTGCTTACACAAACACTTGGTCAAAGTTTCTTCTGTTAATTAATTAATACACACGCACATACATACACAAGCTCTACTACCATGTAAGGGTGGATACTTTCACAATGAATAACTAGATTTATACAAAGTATAATTCAACAGAAATGGTTAATTACACAAAATGGCTGATGGACGTTTCAATCTACTTACAGTGAGAATAGCCTTTATCTATTCGCATTCCCGACAGAACTGACTTCTTGCACTGTTAGCAGAGACACGTACCCAATTTAGTTGCGCTTGCGCATTAGGCCGAACATAATATTAGTTGTCATCAGGTTGTTTTATAGAAGTGGACTGGTCCCAAATCTACTTTGGCCAGCAGTTCTTACTCCAACAGAGTTCAAGGTAATTCAAGGAGGTTCAAGGGAGTCCAGTGAGAGTTTAGTAATGTTAAGACAGCACAGACATAGTCGTAGTGACGTGAAGCTAGCAGGTGACCGTAGGAGTACGTGAAGAAGCGGTTGGTTGACGTGGCCAAGGCAGTAGGATTAAGAAGGTGACGTAAGGGATGTTACATTTGAAGTGTTTCTATAAGGGATTGTACATTTTGACATATTCATGTAGTCGTAAATAAAGGTATTTGGAATCATTTGTTAATGATTTGCTCTCCAGCTATTCATCTCTGTCCAAGGTTCAAAGGGTGGTGGCTTATATTTTCAGATTTGTTCACTTTATGAAAAACTCTAAACCTCCTAGGATATATAGATTTTCCGCACTTGATCTCAAAGATGCACTTTTCTTCATTATAAAACATGTTCAGCGGGTTGTGTTCAAGGAACAAATCGATAATCTCATCTCGGGAAATTCCATATCTAAATCACTTCGAAAATTGAATCCATTTATTGAAGAAGATGGTGTTCTCAGGGTGGGCGGTCGTCTGTCTTTTTCTGGTCTGGCTTTGCTTCCTTCATCTCATCGTCTTACTGAGCTCCTTATTCAGCATTTCCACAAAATATATCTGGATCCAGGTGCCCAGACTTTACAGTTCCTTCTGTCTCAACAGGTCATACAGGAGTCTTATACAGTCCTCACACAGATTGAATCTGTGCTCAATTCTCGCCCTCTATGTCCGCTTAGTAATGATCCGAATGACATATCTGCACTGACACCAGGACATTTTCTTACTTTGGCTCCATTAACTGCTATTCCTGAACCAGATTTGTCTCACCTATCTATCGGTCGATTATCGCGTTGGCAGCTTTTAACTTGTATCCATCAGGATTTTTGGAAAAGATGGAATTTAGAATATCTGAACACACTGCAACGACGAAAAAGGTGGTTCAATAGTGACTCGCCTCCTTATTCAATAGGTGCACTAGTGTTGATAAAAGATGATTAACTCCCTCCATTGCATGCAGGCGCTGATAAAATAGCTAGAGTAGCTACTGTTCGGACTACTCATGGTGTACTGCAGATATCAGGGGTTAAATTATGTCCATTACCTCTTCAATAATTGTGACGTATGTTGATGTATATATATATATATATATAGATGATTATCGTGGGTTAGCAGTCAAATAAAAAGTAGAAGACTCTTTTATCCTTTACTCGAGCTTTCAAAACAATTTGTTTCTTTTTCAAGAGTGCTACAAATTATTAAAAATCAATTGGTGAACAGGTTACAGATCTTAAGTACTTACGATAGCGAGATTGATTATGAAATGATGTTCATTAAATCTTAATCTAATTAACATGAATTCAAGACCTTAAATTATGATAGCTCAAAAAATATAATAATGATTGACAATTTTTGGATGTCATTTAAAGACGTGAACATCGAAGTGGAATCTTGAGAGCTAGGCATATGTGATATACAATACAAGCTTTAATTTAGAATCAGATTACTTAGAATAAGAACATATGTTCGGTGTTAAAAGATTTTGTTATTCACTTATATCTAAGTTTGAAACGTTAGTCACACTTCTTGTTTTTTCTATAGAAATCAAGTAAGAATACATTGTGCTCAAAGAGTTAATATCCTTCCTAGAGTTCATGGAGTTATCATATTGTGATATTCTCACCATTTCCATAAATGTTCTTTTTTGAAATTAGGTTCTGAATCTAATATTTTTATATTTTCATAATCAGGATGATGATCTTCAGAATTCACATGATTGGTAAGAGCACAGGAATTTTTAAGAGTTCTGATATTGCTTTTGTGTAGTGTTATCCTTTGTTGAAGTTTGGTGGAAGTCTGACCTATGTATATTTGATCGCAATCCTTACATGGAATGCTGTAGACAACATTAGATTTATTTAAGATCTTATCTCTGTCTTTCAAATTAGTGAATATAGACCTAACTGGTTTTACATTTTTGTTGCAATTTTAATTTTATCAGGTGGTAGTATTCTTTTGAGATTATATGTAAGGGTTTCTATGTAAGGTAGTGTTAGGTATAAAAATCTTTGTTGTTCTGATGGTAATAAAGGTTGTATATCAGCATCTAATCGTGGTGGTAGATCATTAGGTGTATTGAATAATAATTTATTGATTAAGTTAATAGGATAACCGTTTTTTATTAAGAGATCTTTGAGAATCAGAAGATTTTTATCTTTAAATTTATTATGCGATATTCTCAAAACTCTTGTTTTCAAATTTTTGATAATGTTAATTTTCATTTTCATTGGATGATATGAAGCGAAATTAATGTATCTTCCTGATGCTATTGATTTTCGGTACCAATCTACTAGAAGAATGTTATTATCTCTGATAACCTTAGTATCTAAAAAAGGAACTGAGTTATTAGATTCAGTCTCGACTGTGAATTGAATTTTTGAATGGAAATTATTGAGAATATCAAGAGATACATGTATTTGATCTTCAGGTATTGCCGTAATAATATCGTCCATGAACTTTTTACAAAATGGAACTTGAAATGTGAAAATGTAAAAAGTTCATGGACGATATTATTACGGCAATACCTGAAGATCAAATACATGTATCTCTTGATATTCTCAATAATTTCCATTCAAAAATTCAATTCACAGTTGAGACTGAATCTAATAACTCAGTTCCTTTTTAGATACTAAGGTTATCAGAGATAATAACATTCTTCTAGTAGATTGGTACCGAAAATCAATAGCATCAGGAAGATACATTAATTTCGCTTCATATCATCCAATGAAAATGAAAATTAACATTATCAAAAATTTGAAAACAAGAGTTTTGAGAATATCGCATAATAAATTTAAAGATAAAAATCTTCTGATTCTCAAAGATCTCTTAATAAAAAAACGGTTATCCTATTAACTTAATCAATAAATTATTATTCAATACACCTAATGATCTACCACCACGATTAGATGCTGATATACAACCTTTATTACCATCAGAACAACAAAGATTTTTACACCTAACACTACCTTACATAGAAACCCCTTACATATAATCTCAAAAGAATACTACCACCTGATAAAATTAAAATTGCAACAAAAAAATGTAAAACCAGTTAGGTCTATATTCACTAATTTGAAAGACAGAGATAAGATCTTAAATAAATCTAATGTTGTCTACAGCATTCCATGTAAGGATTGCGATCAAATATACATAGGTCAGACTTCCACCAAACTTCAACAAAGGATAACACTACACAAAAGCAATATCAGAACTCTTAAAAATTCCTGTGCTCTTACCAATCATGTGAATTCTGAAGATCATCATCCTGATTATGAAAATATAAAAATATTAGATTCAGAACCTAATTTCAAAAAAAGAACATTTATGGAAATGGTGAGAATATCACAATATGATAACTCCATGAACTCTAGGAAGGATATTAACTCTTTGAGCACAATGTATTCTTACTTGATTTCTATAGAAAAAACAAGAAGTGTGACTAACGTTTCAAACTTAGATATAAGTGAATAACAAAATCTTTTAACACCGAACATATGTTCTTATTCTAAGTAATCTGATTCTAAATTAAAGCTTGTATTGTATATCACATATGCCTAGCTCTCAAGATTCCACTTCGATGTTCACGTCTTTAAATGACATCCAAAAATTGTCAATCATTATTATATTTTTTGAGCTATCATAATTTAAGGTCTTTAATTCATGTTAATTAGATTAAGATTTAATGAACATCATTTCATAATCAATCTCGCTATCGTAAGTACTTAAGATCTGTAACCTGTTCACCAATTGATTTTTAATAATTTGCAGCACTCTTGAAAAAGAAACAAATTGTTTTGAAAGCTCGAGTAAAGGATAAAAGAGTCTTCTACTTTTTATTTGACTGCTAACCCACGATAATCATCTATATACTTTATATTCAGTCACGAATTTTCTTAAATTATATATATATATATATATATTATTTTGCTTTATGTTCGATATCTTTTCAATTTTGTATTTGCTTTGTTTCATAAAATATTCTATTTCAGGTGGGCGGTTATGTTACTGCAACTTATTATTTTAATTGAATTTGTTAGTTTCATTCATTTCTGTTCCGAGTTGCTTGCTCGATTCAATAGTGATTCACTCTGTATATGTTCCTTTCACTTTCCGATTAACGCGTAACATATGTTGGAGCATATGACCTATGTCGAACAGAGAGTACTGAAGCGGCGTTCATCCGATAAAGTACAAGAACACTTTTCTTGGAAATAAATAACTTTCTCGTTAAATCTACAAATTCGAACTCTAGTGAAAAAGTGACTATTCTCGCCCGTGAATGCCTGGACAAGTTCATTCAGCCGTACTGTGAAACCAGGTAGGCAGAAGTCGATACTCGAGCATTCGCATTTTCTTTCGAGTCATTTTTCATATTATTTCAGAATTTCATTGATAATTTTCTATCGTTTTCTTTTGCTTTTCAAAGGCCCTTGTCGTGCCACTTTGTTTACTGCCGAGGGCAGGTCACAATTAATGGAATTGGAGATAATTTACCTGAAGAAGACGATTTATTGAATAAGAATCGACAAAATTTGAGATCATTTTCTTTCGACGTCAGAAGCGACGTTGCCGTTGTTGACAAACAGGCGGTAGATCTAACAAATGTTCCAGATAAGCAACAGGAGAAGCAGGTCAAGACACAACATTTAGAAGAACACAAACCCGAGGAAACCCCGAGGAATATTCACACTTATAAGGAAGAGAAGACTGAACAAACAAAAAAGAGATCTAAAAATTCAGTTGTACAGGGAACAGCCAAGTCGTCGTCTTTTAGTGGCGCTCCAAAATATGCCTGAATTCATGTGGGTAGAGCAGGTTTGGAAACGGACGAGAAAAGTGTCGAACAGCATCTCAAGTTGAAATTTCCTAATAGAAAATTCATTCTCGAAGCACTACCACAAAGGGAAGGTGCAGCTAGCCGCTCATTTAAGGTAGGTGGTGATTTGGACATAGTCGAAGAACTTTATGAGAGTGAAAATTGGCCAGAAAATATATCCATAAAAAGATATAAATTTTTTCGAATCAGAGATAATATCAGGACCAAATAGGCGTACAATAAACCAACCACAAAAAAAGAACCATTTTCAATAGCGAACATTAACCTGCAATCCTTAAAAAATAAGATCGATTTTTCTCGAGTATTCTTAATGATAATAATTATGATTTGTGCTGTGTTTCTGAGCATTGGGCATCAGAGGATATTTTGAGCCAGGTAAATGTCACTAATTACGTAATTACAGACTCTTATTCCAGCTCTGACGAGGATTATGGTGGAGTAGCAATTTTCATAAAAAACACAATACATTACAATAAATTACCTGACATAAATCAGATGAGTATTGATCATCATTTTGAGGTAGCCGCTGTAAAAATTCCTGATCAACATTTAGTGATTGTTAATATATATAGACCACCTAAAGGCCAATTTGATCTATTCATATTGGAATTATCTGCATGTTTGGATGAGATGACGAGGGGGGCGTTAGAGAAAATTTGTGTTGCGGGTGATTTCAATGTAAATTTCCTGGAAAGTAATAAGTATTCAAATGCAGTCCTGAATTTGTTCAAGTCGTACGGATTATTCCCGGCTTTCAATGAGCATAGCAGAGTTAGTCGTAAATCCAAAACGTGTGTTGAAAATATATTTATTATGAACATATCATGCGTTCATGTGTTCTCAGAGAGATAAACGCCATAAATTGTGCTCTGATTATGTTGTCAATTTTCGTATTGGAGAAATTCACGAACCTGCATATAATTAAGTAAAAAACATTAGTAAAGTTAGTTTCCGAACATTGATCGAAAGAAATTTTGTTTTCGTTTCGAGAATATCTACTAAGGTGAGATAAAATCTGTGCATTTAGGTGGAATTAAACGATCCAGCGATCTCGTCTAGTGCATATCAAGATGGAAGACGATAAGAACAGATAAGAATTTATTCTAAAGGAGTACACACACGAACATACTCAACGGTGATGAAGCTGAGCGAAACATCTCCGGATATAACCTTGAAGCAACTATATGAAGAAATTCTCAACAGCAAAAAAGAAGTTCAGAGTTCAGTCGACAAGGTCAGGAGTTCAATATCATCCTCTGAAGCCAGAATTGTCCTGGAATTTCAGTCACTGAAAAATAGAATAAGGGAATTGGAAGAGGAGAATACCACTCTGAAAAGTGAACTCGAAAATGTTGATCGCACAGCCAGGAAAAATAACATTATTATATTTGATTTGAACACTTCCAACACTCAGATAACCCCACGACAGATCTGCAACGAAATTAACAGATTGATGGAAGTAGAACTGGAAGAAATAGACATTAGTGATTGTTTTAGGCTTGGAAACACGGACAATTGTCCTGTCAAGGTGGAGTTGATCTCCTATGTAAAAAAAAAGCTATTTTTTCAAAGGCAAAGCATCTGAAGGAGTCTACACTGAGTATAGCAAACGATTTAACTAAACAACAACGTGAAAATTCCAAAGTTTCAAGAGCAAGCCTGCTCCGAGCTAGAGCCAACACATCTGCCAGATCGTATATTAAAGGAAATCAACTCATAATAGATAACAACCGATATACAGTTGAGGATTTATTGAACGCACAACAGGAAAAGAAATCCCATAGTGGACTTCCAACACCCACAACTTCATGTGAACTGGACAGTGAAGACACAAACGAGCCAGATTGGAGAAATACAGTATTCGAGAAGACAGCCACATCAAGTAACAAAGACGAAAGTAAGTCGTCCACCTTCAAATTTACTCCTAAGACATATCATAATCAAAGGAATAAGAAAAAGACACCCCCAAAAAAGGATTCAAAGCCAGGTATGAAGTTAAGAACAAATTCAGGAAGACAATAAATGTATGTGAAGAAAAAAATTTTTTAATACTTACTGAGAATATTGAAGAAAAAAGGGACATAAATTACAGGGGTAAATTTAAGTCAATTCGAGATAACATAGTGGTTGAAAGAAGGAAAACGGGGAATTTAAGTCCTCAATATGAATCAATATATTAGGGATTATCAGGAGGTAAGTTATGATACACGGATAATAGGTAACATAGATACATTCATAAAGAATAATGCAATTAGCAAAATTGGTGATCTTAAAGTATTCCATATGAATATAAGAAGCATGACTAAAAATTTATATATATACTCTTGGACTACCTCTCTCTTGGGTTTGAGATTATAGTTCTTACGGAGACTTTTCAGATGGACAATCCGGAAATTTTCAGCTTAAACGGCTATCAAAGTATTTACAATGAAGGTAACTTTAACAAAAATGACGGTGTCTTGGTTGACTTGAAAGATAATAATGAATTCAATCATAAAATTGTTACATTGGGAGAAATCAAAGCCATAGAAATAAATATAATTAGTGAGACAGGATTGACTTTAACAGCTATATACAGATCACCCAACTCAAGTGTGGTTACCTTTAACAAAGATCTACTAGACTACTTCAGTAATATGACACACGTTGAAACACATGTACTAGTAGGAGATATAAACATCAATTTATTGGCAGATAACGAATTAATTGACGAATACGAAAATATTATGAGTACTTTCGGATTCGTATCATTAATAAACAAATGTACGAGACCGGCAGGAAATAGTTGTGTGGACCATATTTTTCTGAAAAGAAAAAATTTCGAGGAAGAATTAGAAAATATTGGAGGTTACATATTACAATATCTTATCACGGATCACTTCTATTTAGCCGAAACTGATCCTGTCGAAGTAGAAGAAATCATTGGGCAGCTTAAGTCTGGTAAATCTACTGGATATGACTCCATTAAGTCTGAAACATTAAAACAAATCAAATCACAAATATCCGCTCCTCTTGCCTTCTTGATTAATAAATGCTTTGAGAATGAATGCTTTCCTGATGCATGGAAAATGGCGGTGGTTAAGCCACTCTTTAAAAATGGTGATAGATCAAGAATAGATAACTATAGACCTATTTCCCTCATCTCAAATCTTGCAAAGATTATTGAAAAAATAATGAAAGGGCGAATTGTAAATTATTTAAAAAAGTATAAGATAGTTGATGAAAAACAATATGGGTTTGTCGAGGGTAAGTCCACCGAAGATGCCATCAGAACGTTATCAAGAAGACTATATGAATCTTTGGACAAGAAAATACCTACCTTATGTATATTCGTGGACCTATGTAAAGTGTTCATTACCGTATCACATGAGCATTTAAAAAAAAAATTAGAAAGGTATGGTTTCAGAGGACCTATGTACGGATTACTGGAAAATTATTTGAATAACAGGAAACAGATAGTAGAAATTGGAGCAACTAGAAGCTCAGTGGCCTCAATAAATTCATATGGTATCCCCCAAGGAACCGTACTGGGACCACTATTGTTTATTCTTTATACTAATGATTTATTGAAACTCAATGAAGCCAAGGACGCATTATGCTTTACGGATGATACAGTTTTCCAATTTTACGCTGATTCGTGGGTGGAATTGTAGCAAAAAGCACAAACCAATTTTGCACATATAAATAAATGGTTCAAATATAATAAGCTTACACTTAATAAAAACAAAACACGATACATGATTATCCGCACCCCTTCTTCGGAGGATACAAATGTGGGAAGCCTTAAAATTGATAATACAACATCTATAACAGAAACCAATGAAGCCAAATACTTAGGGGTCACGTTTGACCAGCATTTGAAATGGAATAAGCATATAAAGAAGCTAGTGAATAAAATAAAGGGGCTCCTTTTCAAATTTAAATTCATCAGAAAACATATGGGGGATGCAAAATATCTCAAAATATTCTATCAAACCCTTATAGAATCACTGATCAGTTATGGTATAGTCGGGTGGGGTGGAGCATATCAAATCCATGTTAGTTCTTTGGAAGTGATACAGAAATGGATTTTAAAGATTATATATGGAAAAAAACGTACCTTCTTTAGCCAACAACTGTTTGATATTGCAAAAGTTCTGGATGTGAGGCAAATGTATGCATATGAAATTTTAACAGACATTGCATCTGAAAAAAAAAATAGATACATTAAAACATGAATACTGCACAAGAAATAAGGAAAACTCATACCAACAACCCAGATGTAAAAGAAGCATAGGTCAGAGAAGCCATATTTATTTTGCTCCTAAAATTTTCAACTTGGTTCCAAAACATCTAAAGGAAATTATTGAAGGAAAATTATTTAAGAAAAAAGAAAAAAACTGGATCAATAACGAAATGAGATCCATTAATGGAAATTTGATGAATAAAAATAAAAATTTATGACAAAAGTAAAACTTAAAAAAATTTAGAAAGCACTGACGTGGGTCAGATTGCTTTGGTGCTCTTGTTGAGCTACTTGCGAGTAAATATTCAAACCTTACCAAATCTTTAAGCTCTCTGATCTCTCTGAACAATAGTCTTTTTCCGTACTATGGGACAATGTGATGCAAATATGAAAGCCTAATGAATAAACAAACCTTTATCTCAATTTGAAAATAACTACTCATAATTTTCACCAAATCTTGTTCTATGCTTCTCCTAAAAACTTACGTCATTGCTTTTCTGAGTTTTGACAACGCCATCAAATTCTTCCTCTATGATAATAAATTTTATGATTAATATTACGTCTGTGCTTTTCTGAATTTTGACAACGTCATCGACATCGAATTCTATCTCTATGAATTCTATGAAAATTTTGATTGATATTACGCCAACTGACACTAATATCTAGGTCAGCAAGTTGTCAAACGAATATCGATCTGTGATGGCAAATCTTTCAATGACAAAGCTCGGACTTCATGACATTTCTATTTTTCTCTTGAGTAAATGAAAAAAATGATCATATCTTCAGAAGGGGGAAAAGCTACGACAATGAAATTTGAGGATGAGTAAGATATCGGTAACCTCAATGAATATACGGATTTTTATTTAAATCCAAATGCAGTCTTAGAAGATATTGAGTATTGAAAATTTTTTTTTTGGGAATTTTTTAAAAATTTTCTAGCGTGGCGATTTCCGCGAAATTTTGCAAGCCGTTTCGTTTCAGCCTCCCTGAATAACATTTCAAGTATCAACTTGATCGGATGTATATTCTAGTAGTTATTGAGGAAACAAAATTTCAGATGCTCATAACTACTGAACCATCCGACGGATTTAGCCCAATAACGAACTTGACCGAGATATTTGGACAATTAACCAATTCTGAAAATATGAAAACTCTAGCTGATTCCTTTTGGATGCTAGAGAGGATACGGCCGGCCGGCCGGACGGCCGGACAGACTCAACTTTCGCCACGAATTCTTCATCAGGGAGTCGAACCCAATCGATTGATATTCCAAAATTACAGACGTTCGGGCAAAATGATAGGCACTCTATTCGGGTGAACAAGAGCGCCAATAATGAAACTGTATTCAACACACCTGATATAGACGTTTGCTTACCTGATGTGGACACTTGCTTGCCCGATATGGACATCTGCTTACCTGATATGGACTTTAGCTTGCTTGATCAGGACATGTGAACATTCATCCTGTCAAAATTTATGCTTACCTGATGATGACAGTGATTGGGTGGACATAACCGGAGAAGATATATCCCTACCAGTTGGAAGCAAAATTTTGGAAGAAGAGAAAGTTAATTTTTTTTTTTTTGATATTGTATTCAATGGTTTAATCTCTGTAGTACAAACAAAGAATTTTATAATTATTTTAAAATCACATACAGGCTCAAATATTTTATATTTAACCTCTGTGATATTTTCTGTTTATTGGATGTAAAGAGTACCTTTCTTCAAATAAACTATTATTATTATTATTATATACAAGGAAACTTACGAAAGTAAAACATACGACCCACACTTGTCGGATCATTCAGTACAGGAGATTAAATTGCTTAGTGAGACATCTGTAACAAAAAGGAAATATATAACTGAGCATATGATAACGAGGAAAAATATAATCAAATTTGATGAGAAACTAAGTGATATTGACTGGGATTCATTCAAATCCGAAAGAGCTGAAGGAACTTTTGATAGATTTCATGCAGTATTTAAAGGATGCTTCGATTGCTGTTTTCCTTTCGAGGCGGTAAATGTGAACAGGAATAAAAAATATGTTCACAGAAATGCTTCAAATGTGGCTCTGAAGAAGGCAGTTGATGCGGCGCTGACAATCCACAGTATTCGTCAGAGTGATGACTCCAAGAAACTCGTAGAAATGTTGAAACGATCTCTGAGAGAAAGTTACACTGCAGAAAAGAAGAAAGTGAACAGAGAGTATATAAGTTCATCGGAGGATAAAACAAAGGCCATATGGAGAGTAATAGGGGACGAAACTGCTGAGTCGAGAGAGAAGAGGAAAGAAGAAGGTAAATTGACCGCAGATGAACTCAATTGTTTCTTTTCTAATATAGGAGCGACAATTTCATATCAGTGCTCACCTTCTGCTGTAGAAGCAATAAATTTGGTGAGAAAAACTTCTTTGAGGGTACCCAGATCCTCAGGTTCAATGTTCACCTATCCGGTTACAATCGATGAGCTGAATCAGATTATTAAAAGGTTGAAAAATAAAAAAACTACGGATATCTACGGAATAAATGTGGTATTGATGAAAAGGGTTTACCCAAAAATCTCTAGTTTTATGTGTGATATTTTTAATCAATGTCTCGAGCAGGGAGTTTTACCTGCAAGAATAATTCCCGTTCATAAAAGTGGAAATGAAGACGAATGCACTAATTAAAGGCCAATATCTATTCTGCCTACTTTTTCGAAAATATTGGAGGAAATATTGAGGGTAAGATTGTTGGATTTTCTGGACAGGGCACTGGTTCTCGATCAATGTCAGCATGGATTTAGATCTTGTAGGTCGACTATGACAGCGCTGATTGCGTTGATGGATAATGTTATCGAGGCAGTTGATAGGGTTAGATTAGTTGAGGTTTTGGCCTGCGATCTATCCAAGGCATTCGATAGTGTGGTGGGAGAGATACTTCTTCAGAAGTTGGAAATTTATGGAGTAAGAGGAAATGCGTTGGCTATTTTCAAGTCATACCTGGAGAATAGAACACAGGTAGTCTCGTGGAATCATGCATTATCACGGGTGGGGGTTCTTAAATATGGAGTGCCCTAGGGATCAATTTCAGGTCCCTTATTGCTTTTTTTTACGTAAATGACTTGCCGCTGAATGTGCCGTGCTCCCTTACCTCGATGTTTGCAGATGACACCAGCTTTGTAAATGACTCGTCCAGGAGAGCAGAATTGGAGGTGCCGAGACTTTGGCTTCTGCTGAAAAATGGTTTAGCGTGAATGGATTGAAACTGAATGTGGATAAGTCCCACCGTAAGATAGTAGCAGGCAATGAGGCTCCGCAGTGTATCAGATTGTTGGGTGTGACTGTGGACAATCGACTTACCTGGAACGCTCACACAACATCACTATTGAAGAGGCTTTCGGCTGCAATTTTCACCATACGTAGGATGAGGGAGGTTGCAGGTACAGACATATCTAGGTTGACGTATTACGCCAACTTCCACCAGACTGCTACATACGGCATAATTTTATGGGTTCATAGTTCCGGATTGTTTGATATACTCCTGAAGCAAAAGGAAGATGTCAGAGCCATTCTTGGAGTTCCAAGAATCACTTCGTGCAGAGAGTTGTTCCGATCATTGGGCATACTCACCGTAACATCTGTGTATATACTTAACTGTATAATATATGTCCATGATAAAAAAGCTGAATTCAGGAAAAATGATGAGAATCATCACTATGATACACGGAACAGATATGAACTTAGCATTGAGTATCATCGCCTCCAAAAAACACAGACTGGCACAAATCATTTTGGGGTTAAATTTTATAATAGACTTCCGTCAAAAATGCGGATGCTTCCACGAAATAGGTTGCTGAAGAAGATTAAGGAAAGTTTATTAAAAACACTGTTTATAAGTTCGAAGAATTCTGGAACATTAAGTTCGATGAATAACTGTGCGTACATTTTTACATTTACATGTTTGGATCTTTTGTATGTGTGTTTCTAATGTTTTTTGTATTTTATATTTATATTTTATACTGTTCTATTTTTGAACTTATTGTATTTTGACTTGCCATGTAATATATTTTGATGGTAAATAAATGATGATCATGATGATGATGGTTCAAAAATGATCCAAAAATCCTGAGCTATTACGCATCAGTTCTGCGTCTGAGGACTGCCCCAGAACAGTCAGGAAAATACGAACCCGAATGAAGCTGCTAGCTTCATTCTGGTTCAAATTCTGACTGTTTCAGAACCATCAGAATTATGCGCATTTCAGTGTTCGGTGTTGGAGTTTTCTCTGAATAATTTCGAACCAAGTAGACCGATGTTCGGGTTATATCAGGATTTTTTTCTGATTTTCTGACGGTTCTGGGACTATCCTCAGGACCACTTCGGGATTTTACCGTAGAATTGTCTTAGGAGGGAGGAGTTAACCAATTTCTTTCGTAATTTGAAATATTTGAATTCTATCTGCATCCGTT
Organism: Micraspis discolor; assembly: GCA_030674115.1. Taxonomy (NCBI): domain Eukaryota; kingdom Metazoa; phylum Arthropoda; class Insecta; order Coleoptera; family Coccinellidae; genus Micraspis; species Micraspis discolor. The sequence continues at coordinate 361,160 of JARTUT010000436.1, forward strand.
AACAGATATAAACAAATCTAAACATAGATGGTTTCAAATCGTGCATAAATTGATATTATGTTAAATGATTATAAATTAACATTATAAAGGGTTTTCAGGGGCAGGATTATGAGTTTTCCTTATTTCCTTGAGTTGTTCAATTCAAATTGCAAGAACTAGTACAACTTTATTCATTACATTGATTTAAGTTTTCTAAATAATCATTTCAAATGCCTTAACTATTTTTGAGTATTTAAAAAATAGCTTTATTAAAAAACAATTTTTTTTAGCCCTCGTCAACAAATCGGCAATATTTAAAAAAAGCATTATGATTCATTGTGGACATATTGATTAATCTATTTGCTTTTCTTTCAATTTATGGCTTATATGATCAGGAGAATTAAATTTAAATTTTCTGCTGTAACTGTTTCAAATAGTTCTACGAGTTTTCGCATTTTGCCAAATTCAACTTGTTCGGGTTTTCCTCTGACAAATTTTGGACCAAATCTTCAAATTGGTTCGCTGTTCGGGTTTTTTCAGTACAATCCCAGTACAGTCAAAATCGGTGCCTACTCGAGAGCAGGTTTCAGATCAGGATATTCTGCGGACTACAAATGCTACCAACCCTTAAACAACGATCACTTGAAATCGCAATTTGTGGTAAATTCGTAATTTTAGACGAGGAATAAATCAAGAGTTCTCTTTACTTCAAAGTTTACTACCAAGTGCATTGAAAGCTCCTTTTCAATTTACAATTGAAAACCATTATATTCAAAAATGTAATGTGCGCATGTATCTAGGTATATTTCAGAAATTCAAGTTTCTGATGAAACGAAATGAGAATCTCAGTTTATTTATCAGCAACATGATTATCAATGAAATTCCTTGCGAACTTTTTCTGTTTGAGAGTTTCGTCTGCATGAAATTGTTTTCCATAGTTAGAAATGTTTTATCAAATTTTCATCGACAAACCAAAAATTTAATGTTGAGAGGAACAGTTGAGTACTATAATAGCGTAATTCAAATTACTAATCAATCTTAAAAGTATGTGTGGTAACTCCAATATGGGTAGGAAACACTTGATATGACAATAAAATAACAATAATATAATAATGTTTATTTCCCACTGACAAGCACTAACCTAGTAACAATTTTATTCTTTTAACATTCAAGCTTTGGTTCCACAACCGATCGCCGTATCTACGTAACTGCCTAACTGAATCATCATCAAGCGCGTGACTCTCATCTTGTCAGCTTGAGTCATCCCTCGAAGCTAATTGCCACATTCCCTCCATCTTTTTCAATTTCAGTGGTGAGACTAGTGGTTGTTGTTCCCCTTTGCGCTTCTCGAAATCACCAGCCTGATCAGATCCACTTAGGTTGTCATCAGTTCCAATTAGCTCATCTAAAACAGAATTAGATACCTCCGCATTTGGAAGGCATTTTTTTACTTGTGAGATATGACTCCTATATATTTTGCCTTTGCCAAATACAAGTATTTCATTCCTGTTTTTGTCCAAAACTTTATATTTTTCCTGACCGAATCGACTCACAAGTTTATTAGGTATAATCATATTTTGTATCAATACAGTATCCCCTTTTCTGATTTCTGTTTCAGTTGCTTTCCTAGATGCATCTTCCTTCTCCTTTCCTTTGTGTTTATTTAGTAGATCTGTATCTCTCGTTTCTTGGTCGTTATCTGCACACACTAAATCATTGAATGAGGGTATTTTATCCCTCATGTTTCTACCAAACGTTAACTCTGATGGCGATTTTCCCGTAGTACCGTGAGAGGTTACGTTATGCATTAACACAAATTTCTGTAATTCGGATATCAGGTCTATGTCGTTGGCATAAGAAATTTGTAGCCTCTTTAAAATGGACTTATTCATGTTCTCTACTTTGCAATTTTCCTGTGGCCAGTATGGAGTCGTCTTAACCAATTTTATATTGTTCGCTTGACAAAAATCAGTGAATTCGTTGCTGCTAAATTGTGTTCCCTTATCAGCTCGTATACTTTTGGGATAGCCCAACCGACAAAATAATTCCGTAAGACATTCAATAATCACATTAGGCCAGTCCTACATTGGAAGCGGAATCAGACAGTCTGGACGGGTCTGGCTGGGTCTGGAGGAAACAAAAACAAAGAAAACGTATTGTCCTCCTACATTGGAGGCAGTGTTCGATCTGGTCTGGACTGCTCTGAAGAGGATCAAATCGGGTCGGGTTGGCTGGCCAGACTAAATCCGCTTTCAATGTAGGACTGGGCTTAGACGTTGTAGATCAGAGGAATCTTATTTCTTGACATCTTGAATAATAATCAATCACCACAAACAGCATATCCTTATTAGGTAATGGTCCCATAAGATCTAACGCTAAACACTGCCACGGGCCTTCCAGAAACTTGTGTCTCCACATAGGTGGAGGTTTATTATGCTGTGATACCAATAAACAATCTTGGCAAGATTTCACGTATTTCTCAGCATTTTGTCGATTGATGGCCACCATACTTTTGCTCTCAGTCGTCTTTTCATTAATGTTTCTCCGGGGTGCCCTCCGTGAGCTAATTCTAGCATCTGGGTTCTTAGACTATTCGGGATAACTATTTTATTTCCTCGAAGGACTACCGGTCCGATATTTGCAATTCAAGATTGAACGGAAAATACCTATCCTTGCAATTTGTTGACCATTCATTATCCTGTATTATCTTAACTAATTCTCTCATCTCATTATCAGCTTTGCTTTGTGCTATTACATATGAAATGCATATTGCGTTGGGTGTACATCGTTCTAAGATTGAAAATGGTGTTCATTTTCCTTATCAAATGTTGCTACCTCTGAAATTCGACAAAGTCTGGAAACTGCGTCAGCGATGTTTTCCCGGTTGGTAAATGACCTTGAATTTGAAAGATTGTAACCTCAGCACCAATATCTCAATGCGAGCAGATGGTTTTGAGGATGGTGTGAAAATAGCCTCTAGGGGTCTATGGTCAGTCACAAGTTCAAATTCCAGCCCTGCTAAAAAAAAGAAAATCTTTCACATGACCATACTAAAAACAAAGTTTCCTTTTCAGTTCGCGAGTATCTACGTTCAACATCTGATAAGGTTTTACTTGCGAAGGATATAACTCTAGGATTTTCATTATCTTCAAATTGTATTAGAACTGCCTCTAGGGCAACAGGACTATCATCTGCCACTACACGTGTTCTACGTTTAAGGTAAGCAAGCGCAGGGAGTCTAGCTAACATGCTTTCAATTTTATCGAAACTGTTTTGTTGTTTTTCTTGCCACTCGAATTTTGCATCCAATTTTATCACCCGTCGAAGTGGTTCCGTGACTGTTCCCAAATCTGGTAAAAATTTTTCCAAGTATGTGGCTAATCCTAAGAAGCTCCTTACTTCCTCTTTCGAATTTGGTGGTCGGAATTCTAATACTGTTTTCACTTTTGCATGATTAGCGTCAATTCCATTTCTTGATAATTTATGGCCTAGGAATTCAATTTCTTCAGCTTTTTTAACTGTTTTCTCTTTATTGATTAGAAGGTTGTTTTCCTCAAAGATTTTCAGGACTGATTGTAAACTGCGGTCGTGTTCCTCTTCATCGCATCCAAATACTATGATATCATCTAGGTAATTCAGACAATTTTGACAAGACGAAAGTAACCTTTCAAACACTCTCTGAAATATTTCGGAGGCAGAGTTCACCCCAAACATCAATCGTTTGTATCGAAACATTTCTTTGTGGGTTATGAAGGTTGTCATTGGTCGACTGTCCTCATCCAGTTCCAATTGATGATAAGCATTTTCCAAATCTAATCTCGAAAAATACTTCGCGTTTCGAAGTTTTGTCATGAATGAGTCAAATGTTGGTAGATGGTTATTTTCCCTCAAGATCGGTTCGTTTGCACGACGCATGACAACGCAAATCTTGATATCTCCATTTGGTTTGAAAATTACCACGATGGGAGATATCCACGAACTAGGACCATCCACTCGCTTGATTATGTCTCTGTCTAATGCTTCTTTTAATTTAACTTCCACACGGGTTTCTACTGATACAGGTATTCTTCTAACTGGTTGCTGTACTGGGGTAATGGTTTCGTCAATTGCTAATTTGGTAGTTGTGTCCTTCATTTTAGGAAAAGGTTTCTTTATATTATTTACATGGTTTAAATTGAGACCAATTTTGAGAACTCCTAGTTGAATTGCTGTATCTTTTCCCAATAATGAAATATCACCTTGTTTTATAACAAAGAACTCAGCTATTATTTCCTCAGCATTTGATAGATTTATCGTTGATTGAAATTTTTTTTCAATTTCAAGGGATTTACTAGATCCATAAGGTCTTAATATGTCACGAGTACCGTCAGAGATATTGCAAATTGAATTACCGCAGGATATATGCTCCTAGTCTCTTCCTGATATTATATTCACTTTTGATCCAGAATCAATTAATATTTTTATTTTGATACCACTTATAAAGCATTCGATAACGTCTTCATCGGATCCTTTTTCAATCCAGCTTGGTTTGAATGTATTTCGGAACAGTCGAAATAATGAACCTTAGATAGAAATCTCGAATGTTTTATTTCTTCGCTTTCGATCTGATTTATACTCTTGAATCTCTTGTTTTCAGTATTGGAACTGTTATTGAATGAGGATATAATTTTGTTGTGAGTTTTAGATTTGCAAAAAGTCGCAAAATGACCTCGATATCCGTATTTAAAACAAGTTTCTGTTCGTCCTGGGCATTTCCAATCATTATTCAAATGATCTTTCTTGCCACACCGAGTACATGGATATCCTTTTCGTTGTGAGGTAATTTTATTGATTTCTGAACTACTTACAACTTCTGTTGACGTATTCATGACACTAGATTGGTCACGAATTTGTTCATGTATGAGGCAGAGCTCAATAACTTCCTCAAGAGTCCTTTCTCTTTCCATTATTATCTTTTTCAGTTCTAAAGATGCCCAAGTATCGATAATTTTATCTTTAATATTGATTTCTGTGGACTCCTGAGAGCTGTTGCCGAAAAAACATTTTGTAGCTTGATTCCTAATTTTCAATAAGAATTTGTTGAAATTATAGCCGTTCTTTGATTTGAGATATCGGAAAATGTGTCTTTCAAATATCTAGTTTTGCGTTGGCGAAAAATGTTGGGTCAATTTTTCGACTAGTATTTGAAATACATCACTTCCTCCCTTAGAGGTGACAATTGCCTGAGGAATATTGTAAGCAACTTCTTGTAATTGAACTCCCCCTAAATGAAGAAGTTTGTTCCTCATTTTTGAGGGATCTGTAATTTCTTCAGCTGCTAAGTAGAGTCTGAAGAAACGCAGCTATTTATCCCATTCTGCTCTCATTATCGCTTTTTCTATACTATCGCATAGAAATGATTCAATTCCACTATCTGACATTTTCTGTAAATGAAAAGATAGCATATAATAGAACCTGAATATTATTGATTCAACTAACAACAGAGGTGTCACACGATGAAAAGAAGAAAAGGACAGGGAGAAGAAAAAGAATTAAAAAAAATAACTTGAAACGCTCACAAAAAAAACTATATATATATTTTTGCTTTCATTATATAGGTTCTCTGCCCTTTCCAATATATTTTTAATTTCATTACATAGGTTCTCTGCCCTTTTCAATATTTTTGTTTTCATTATATAGGTTCTCTGCCCTTTTCAATATATTTTTAATTTCATTTTATAGGTTCTCTGCCCTTTTTCAATATATTTTTAATTTCATTATATAGGTTCTCTGCCCTTTTCAATATTTTAGTTTTCATTGTATAGGTTATTATATATGTTCTCTGCCCCTTTCATTATATAGGTTCTCTGCCCTCTTTTTTTATGTATTTTTCATTTTAGACTTATCCTGGTTCGAAATCCTCGTCGCCATTGTGGTAACTCCACTATGGGTAGGAAACACTTGATATGACAATAAAATAACAATAATATAATGAAGTTCATTTCCCACTGACAAGCACTAACCTAGTAACAATTTTATTCTTTTAACATTCAAGCCTTTGTTCCACAACCGATCGCCGTATCTACGTAACTGCCTAACTGAATCATCATCGAGCGCGTGACTCTCATCTTGTCAGCTTGAGTCATCCCTCGAAGCTAGTTTCCACGATATGTATATGTTAGGCCCGGAGACCGAAAACGCTCAGTGGCCGGAAAAAACGGCCATATCGCGTTCTGGCTGTCTTCGAACGCACAGAACGCGTTTTGGTTGTTTTTAAACGCTCGCAACGCGTTCTGGTAATTGTTAAACAGCCGGAACGAATTTGTCTAACGGCAATTGGTTCGAATGTAAGACCCTGTAGTTTTTTACACTTTTAGAATAATAAAAATAAGTTGTTGCAGAACACGTTTGGTACTTGTGGTCTAGCATTTCTTTATGAGCACTGAGCACATACAACTATTGTATATTTGTCGACCCTGTACCTATTGGAATCAACATGTGATACATTTTTGGAATCAGCTCATCTAGAGTAATCCGGAAATGAAGACAAAATAGTTCAATTTAAATAAAATGACGGTGATGTCATTATTCGAAAATAATTCACGCTGTATATTAGAATTATTATTTTAAAATAAGGTAAATTAAAATAAAAATCGATTTGTTTCAGGATTATTTCTTAAAATGGATTGATTAGCTAAAAATGAATTTGTTCCATACTTTACGTATACAATTTAAATGTACTATGTAATTCGAAATGTCATTCAAACAGTTCTTGTAAAAATAAGTAACGTACCTATGTAAAGTACACAAAAGTTCGGAAAAACCCGTCGTTTGTATTTAATTGTAGTTTTCAATAATTGAATTGTTTCTAATGAAGTAATTAAAAGAGTTATAAATTCAAGTTTGTTTTGTTCTCCACAATAAGTTGGATTTGTAGAAAATAAATTGAAATTCATTAGTTCAATAAAGAACTTTTCGCTTTTTCATTCATGCATTCATATATTATATTCTCGTCAATATTTGTTTATTAGTGTAACTTTCCTCCTAGAACTGAAAAACAATTATAAGAAATTCAATAATGTTGAAATGATTCGGCAAGAAAAACCGAAGCCATCTCTGGTATCCAATTGTAGTTGTGAATAATTGAATTTTATTTCAATTTTCAACTTTGTTTTATGAGGGACAATATAAATTTTATCCTACGCAGGTAGAAAGCGGCAAATAATACAAGTCGAACATTAAGAACGCGTTGTGAGCGTTGAACAATTGACAAAACGCGTTCCAGCTGTTTAACAATTACCAGAACGCGTTGCGAGCGTTTAAAAACAGCCAAAACGCGTTCTGTGCGTTCGAAGGCAGCCAGAAAGCGATGTGGCCGTTTTTTCCGGCCACTGAGCGTTTTCGGTCTTCGGGCCTAACATATATAATTCCACCTGATGAATACTGAACAGTGAATCTGTATCAAACAAAACATTTTGATAGATCTAGTTTCTGTGCTTTGTTGCATCACCCATATTCAGACAGTGGTTGCATTAACACACGAATATTATTGATAGTATAAACTGAAATATAAACTACTACAGAATTCAGAGCAATCCCTTACCTATATAGGTAAATTGTATAGTTAACTGATTTACCAATTTTACTTTGCGTTCAATAATGTTTTGTAAATATTTTCAGGTTCAGATCTGTATTACTAGTTATTATCACATCATTGAATTAATTTAGATTTCAGGTATAAATTGATTTGATATAGTGGGTATGAAATAAGATTTCCTGCAAAGATAAAGAAGCTTTTTCATTTATGGGTAATACAACAAATTTAAATGTCACGAGATTCTCCTTGAAATACATAAATCCAATGAACTGATTTCATGACGCTGAATACAATGCAAAAATTATTCATTGATTCTTTATCAAATAGAGCACAATTATGTATAGAATAGAATAGAATAAAATAATTTATTCATGCCATTACACAAAAATGTTTACATATGTCAAAGAAAATAAATACATCATAAGATATCTAACACATCAGAATTGGCACCTGTCAATCAGGAGGTGACTACATAGAATTAAATACCATACTTTATTTGTTTTCCACTTGTTTGTTTTATAATTGTCAGGGGGGTGGGAGTCGTTAATTACGGGGGCAATATTTCATTTGAATAAAATCAAGATTGCTATATTGTTGATAATATAATCATAGCTGTTTTAGATATATTTTTTTTCTTTTTGTATTGGGTCTCCATAGTGTGTTTTAGGATGGATTTTTGAGCCGGAGGCAGATGAGAGAATGAAGGTTTACAGTAGTTTAGGGGACCTGAGGAGGGAAATTGAAAGCGATAGACTCTTGAATATCATACATTTAAACATTCGAAGTATACGAAAAAACTACGACGATTTGATGTTGTCTCTCCACGCATTAGGTATTAATAATCTAGATATAATTGTTTTGTATGAGTGTTGGGTGTTGTGTGATGGATCACACTACGGAATTCCTGGTTATAATGTATTTTTTAACGAATCTGACTATAATAAAAATGATGGTATATTGGTTTATATTTGTTAGACTACTTAAACTATGGAGGAATATCGGTGAGAAGTACTATTAGTCGGCTGTATGGAAGAGTTCTGCGGGACCTAATTGAACTTGAATATAAAGAGCAAAAAGAAGAGGAGCAATCAGGCTTTCGAGTAGAAAGATCTTGTACAGATAACGTCTTCTGTTTGAAACAAATTATAGAAAAAAGATCAAATACTAATATGGAAACTCACCTTTTGTTCGTGGATCTGCGAAAGGCATATGATACAAATCCCGTTGAGCTGCTTTGGAAGGCGTTACAAGAAACCAATATCAGCCACACCCTTATAGAAGCACTTAAAAATCTTTATGATGGATCTACATCAAGAATTAAAATTGGAAACAAAGTTTCAAAGAAATTCCCTATAAATAAAGGTTTGCGCCAAGGATGTTGTATATCGCCCACACTTTTTAAGATCTATGTGGCAAGAGCGTTAAACCAATGGAAGAAAAAATGTAGCGGAATGGGTATTGATCTTGGAGAAAAGTGGTTATTTACTCTACAGTTTGCAGATGACCAAGTCGTCATAGCGAATGACAAAGAAGATCTTGAATATATGGCAAGAAAACTAAATGAAGAGTATAAGATATGGGGTTTGGAAATGAATACTCAGAAAACAAAATATTGTTTAATAGGAGCTGAACCGGAAAATATCCAATTAGAAACGGAAGAAATAAGCTCGTGTAGCGATTACACATACTTGGGAGTTGAATTCGATTCAACAGGAAAAGACGACAGCGAAATCAAAAAACGAATAGCACAAGCTAGGTGAACAGTAGGCTGCTTAAATGGGGTGTGGTGGAGCTCTGATATTGGGAAACAGAGAAAATACAATATCTACGAAACCTTTGTAAAAAGTAGTTTAACCTATGGCTTAAAAATATGGAGAACTACAGAAAGCAATAAAAGAAAAATTGAGGCGACTGAAATGGATGTGTTTAGGCGATCTCTTAGAATATCCAGAAGAGACAGAATCAGAAACGATGACGTCAGACAACGAATGGGAGTGGACGGCTCAGTAACAACAGATATTGAGAAGAAACAACTGATATGGTATGGACACGTACAGCGAATGGACGAAAACAGACTGCCCAAGTTGGCTATGCAGTGGGTACCACCAAACTGTAGAAAGCGAGGAAGACCTAGAAAATCATGGAAAGAAGGAATAAATAAAGCTATGAGTGCTAGAGACCTAAGAGAGGGTCAATGGAACGATAGAGAGGAATGGAAGTTGGGGATCGGACAACGTCGTCGGACGTTTTAAAACCGAAATATATATATATATATTGGTTTATATTAAACACTGTTGTGGTGTAGATGTACAGGTTGTCAAACTGAGGTGAACAAATGGAATTACAGCTTCATATAGACCTCCTTCTACTAATATGGGTTTTTATATCGATGATTTAAGTGATTACCTTGGGAGTCTTCGAGAATCGGACGTGGAGGTGTTTTTGGGCGATGTGAATATTGATATCGGTAATTTTACCTGCCTTAAAAGTTTGTCATACCAGGCATGTATGGTATTAAATGACTACGTGCCCCAAATTAATAAAGCCACTAGGGAAACTAACAACTCGGCTGCTATCATTGACCATATATACATTGCATTGAAAACAAATATGCTGAACAGGATCAGGGTGAGCCCTGGAATTTATCAGAGCTCACTTACAGATCGCTGGGCTGTATTTTTGTCAATCGGGTCACGGGACGGTGTTGGGGTGGTTCAATCTTCGTCATCTGAAAGTTTCTTGCGTACAGACTATTTCAGACTTGAATCATACTTGCTCAGGGAGCAGTGGCAGGGAGTGTTGGACGAATTGGATCCTCAAGTTGCATGTAATAATTTTATGTCATCACTTAGCGAATACATACACAGATCTTCTTATACGAAAACTGTCAGAAGGAACAACCTTGGATCACTACAGGGTTAATAAAATCGATTGAACACAGAGATTGGATGAAATCTAAACTGAAAAACCGACAAAACACAGAAGAACGACGGAAATTTACGGAATACCGAAATATGATAAATAATTTGATCAAAGAGACTAAGAAATCATACTATGAGAGACAATTTCAACTAGCAGGAAGCGATTGTAGAAAAGTTTGGAAAACCGTGAATCAAGTAATTAATAAATGTCCTAATAAAACGAAGGTAGGAGATAGGATCGTTGATGATGAGGGTAACATATTATCTGACTCTGAGGAAAGAGCGAACGCATTCAATAAGTTTTTCATAAACATAGGCGGACGACTGACAGATAGAATATGTAGAACTGATATTGACAGTTATTCGGGGTAGCCCCTTCATCCTTCCTTCAGTTATCTTCATCCTGTCGATGAGGATGAAATTTTATCTCACATTGCTTCTTTGAAGAACAGCGCCTGTTCCCGACCCGACAATGTTTCATCTTTTCTAATAAAGAGTATCCATGTGCATATATTGAAACCGTTGGTACATATTGTAAACCGGTGTTTTGAAACTGGAATTTTTCCGAACGAATGGAAAGAATCCTATGTTACATGTATATGCAAGTCTGGAAACAGTAAAGAGATGACGAATTACCGTCCAATTTCTTTGATCAATAATTTTGCCAAGATATTTGGGAAATCCTTGAAGGTGAGACTTGTATCATTCCTGAATAAGTTTGAATTGTTGAGCTATCGACAACTTGGGTTCAGGGAGAATATTTCAACAACAGATGCTATCAGGGAATTTACAGAGAACGTATTGAACTCCATGAATAATAAAAAGAAAGTTTTAGCAATATTTCTGGATCTAAAAAAGGCGTTCGACACGATGGATCACAGTATATTTTTGGAAAGGTTGGAGGCAATTGGGGTTAGGGGTGTCGCTTCGAAGCTATTTCGAAATTATTTAAAAGACCGGAACCAACGTGTCAAAATGGACAATACATTGAGCCAACCGCTTGCGATAAAAACTAGCATACCACAGGGGATAGTGTTGGGCCCGGTGCTGTTTCTTGTATACGTGGACTGGTTGCTACCCGTTTCCGAATTAGAAATGATCGCATACGCTGATGACTCTGTGGTGACATTCACGGGTGAAAGCTGGGAGGAAACCCATGAAGAGGCAATAACTGGTCTGAGCAAGCTATCTAGCCTGTTGTCATACTGCCTGCTGACCCTAAATCCCGAAAAGACGAAATTTATCGCTTTCTCCCTCTCAGCACCAGGACAACCGGGGTTTCTAGATATTTACATACATGGACCAATGTGTAGCCCTCTACATGTACTTGCCCGACCATCGAGAAGATAGAGTCGTTTAAATATCTGGGGGTCTATATCGATCAGCATTTGAGGTGGACTAAGCACGCTGAGATTCTCGTAGAAAGAACGAAACACCTCCTGCATAGTTTTTATAATCTTAGAGATATCCTCCCAAAGTCGACATGTCTGCGCGTTTACGAATCATCTATGTTGAGGTATGCAATCGTGATATGGGGCGGTATGTGCTCCACACATTGGGAGGGTATGAAAATAATGCAAAAAACCATACTAAATATTATCTTGAATGTTGGGAGATGGTTTGACTCTGATAGGCTATTTGTTGAATGTAAACAACTTAACAATAGACAACTGTACGTAAATGAGACAGTATTGAATCAACTCAAAAATAGCGGGTCTCTAGTCCATCACTCGATCTTCACGAGACAGATCTGAAATGAAAATTTAGTTTTTCCATGGCCCAAAATTTTACAATTTACTACCAGGCATCATGAGGTCAAAGTTTAATTTGAAGAGTAGAAGACAGAAAAACCTCCTTAAATATTATATAGTCCAAAATTTTCGAGAATTTGAGATGGTCTTGTCCGCATAATTGAAGTCAACTCACAATTAGAGTCTTTTTTTCTATTGTCTTGTTTCGTTCTCTCATCTGTTTGGAGCATCTCCGATCTAACAATGATTGTTGGGGGATATTCATCTAGTTGAAATGCAAAATATGTTAGTATACAAGCTTGCTTAGACTGCATATTTCTGACCTTTGAGTTCTTATTGTTATTGACGCCTGGATGTAAAATTTGGATGATGAATTAATTGAATTGAATAAGTAAAATATTCATTTACGGAGTAATAACATTTTTCCAAGAGTTTGTTTCAACTGATATCTTAAACTCCCTGCAACTGAGCAATTGTATTCTTTTTGGAAGATGGTTAAGAAGTTTTACACATGGATACAGGGGAGACATTTCAAATTTGATCGTTCGGTGTTTTGGGAATGACATTATTGTTTCATTCCTAGTGTTGTAGTCATGATATACTGAGACTTTGGCAAAGCGGTTTTCTTTCTCTTTAGCATACAAGAGGCTCCAGAAGATGAATATTGATGCAACAGTTAAAATATTATGAGCTTTGAAATAAGGCCTACAAGAAGTTTTAGGTGCGATGTTGAAAATCATGCGCAAAACACGTTTTTGAGCTATGAATACTCTACAAACATCGGTCGAGTTACCCCCATAAAATTATATTATAAGAGATGTAGCTGTACACAAGACTGTAGTACATATTTATTAATGACTGTAAGGGAATCAAATTTTTAACTCGACTAATGGCATGGAAGGAACTATTTATTTTTTTGCAGACATAATGTACATGCGAGCACCACTTCAGATTCTGGTCTAAGTTGTAACGAAGTAGTTTTGCTCACGTGGCGTAAACCTGTTGACCTCGATCTGCAGTGCGCACGGCGTATGTTGGTGGGAAGGCCGAGAATGGTACTTATAGGCGAGTCGAGCACCGGGAACGGCAGTTCCTCGTGCGGCGCGGAATTCGAAGAGGAAAACCTCCACCGTTTAGTGGGGAGGGTCCAGCCAGTGTTGTAAGTGCTGGTAGTGAGTTCAGTGGTAGGCAGGCATACCAAGGTAGGAAAGGGGTATAGAGAGGGGACCAATGGACCACTTGTGGAGGACGAGATTCCAGGAGGTGAGTGTGAGGTTCGATCGTTGAGACCGAACGACGGCTGCAGGAGGGCGTTCAGGACGTCACGTCCTTTACAAGTCCTTTAGCCGGTATTGCGGATCCGACATCTGGGTGCCGAGATGAGGAAACTCAATCGTCCCTAGGTGGTGGGCCGTTTTACCTCGGCGGACTCCTGCTGTCCATCTCTCGGAGCTGACGTTGATGTACGAGATGAGGAAACTCAATCGTGCTTAGACCGAAGCTTTCCGTGACGTGGGCTGCTGCGCGATGAGGCTCTTGTTTAACCCCCCCCGCCACCTGTTGTCGTTTGTCGACCTGACCCCTTAAAGGCACAGGTTCGTCACGGGTGTCAGCTGGGTCCTCTAGCCGGTATTGCGGATCCGACATCTGGGTGCCGAGATGAGGAAACTCAATTGTCCCTAGGTGGTGGGCCGTTTTACCTCGGCGGACTCCTGCTGTCCATCTCTCGGAGCTGACGTTGACGTACGAGATGAGGAAACTCAATCGTGCTTAGACCGAAGTTTTCCGTGAGGTGGGCTGTTGCGCGGCAGGCACTGGGTTGGCCCGATCTTTGAGGGTGCGGGATTCGTCACGGGTGTCGGCTGGGTCCTTTAGCCGGTATTGCGGATTCGACATCTGGGTGCCGAGATGAGGAAACTCAATCGTCCCCAGGTTGTGGGCCGTTTTACCTTGGCGGTCTCCTACTGTCCATCTCGCGGAGCTGACGTTGATGTACGAGATGAGGAAACTCAATCGTGCTTAGACCGAAGTTTTCCGTGGCGTGGGTTGCTGTGCGGCAGGCACTTGGTTCGAACTCGGCCCTGTCGTCATCGCGGGTGGACGCGCGGTGGTTTGCGCATGCGCACACCATACCACTGGTCATTCCCATTTGGGCTGGGCCTTGGCAGTTCTCTTCGTGGGGTTCTGTTGCGCGCGGACATTAGTTGCGCCGTGCGGAACCGTGCCCTAGGGACCCCCCTCCGCTTGGATGGTCCATGATGGCCTGAGTGAGGCTTTGGTTTTCACCCCCCCCCCTCTTGCTTTAACCCCGAGATATTCTCATTTCTTATCACACGGCCTTAGTCATTTTCATGCCTGAGTCATTTTCATCCTTATCTCACGGCTGTGTTCGACTTTCATGCATGAGCAATTTTATGTTGAGCGACTGCCTTATCTATTCTCTGCCTGATTCATTGGTATGCCCAACCCATTTTTATGCCTAAGTCTTTTTGCTTGCCTAATTCTTTCTGATGCCTAATACATCGAGTAACTCGCCACTGTAATCGCTTTATGTGCACTCCAACCCCACGGAATGTTGTGGACTTTTGGTGATTGACAAGTAGATTTGAGACTTGGGTTTTTAGAGGTTAAGGACTACAAGGATTTTGTGATATAGATTAAGGACCTATTATTTTGGAATGTTTGTTTATTTGGTATGAATAGAGAGTATATTTTCAGTTAACCGAGTGTTTTATTGGTGACACCTTCACCTCCAACAGCTACCCACTTCATTTTCCGCTGAAGTCTGCCTAGGCTCGAGCTTCTGGACATTCCGGAGGAGCTCGATAGGTGGGGGTGACGACCTCAGAAGCAAATAGTCTGGCGCCCGAGTTTACTTAAATAAAGGAACTGCACGTAAGGGCGTTACAAAGTATATTCCCAGAAATCTTGTACTTTCCTTAGACTCTATCACATTATCAGAAAACCGTATTGTTAATTAATTTTGATCTAAGTCTTTGTTTTTGAAGTATATGCATTCAGTTTTGCTGATGTTGATCATTATGCTGTTTTGACGGCACCAATCTACAAAACATTATAGCAGCAGCTGACATAGTCTCTGCAGCTCTCCAAATGTCTTGGCCGTAATCACAATCGAAGTGTCATCAGCAAACAAGACTAATCGCATTATGCTCAAAAAAAAGCTCAGATTCTGAGTAACCTGACATGAAAAAAGTATAGTCTTCAAATTTTTTGGTAGGTCATTGACGAACAACAAAAACAGAAGTGGCCCCAGTAGAGAATCCTGAGGGAGGCCCAAATTTATATTATCTTCTTGCGAGTAACAATCACCAACCTTCACAAGGATTGTTCTATTTTCCAAGTAACTCCGAATCCATGTTAGAAATATACCTCTGAATCCAATGTTGAAGCATTTATCGATGGGGAACTCGAGGGAGAGACTGTCGAAAGCACGCGACAAGTCAAAAATGAGACCTACGACGAACAAGTCCTTGCCCAGGCAATCGTGCACGAACTCAACGAAAGATAACGCTGCAGTGTAGGTAGAATGACCAGATCTGAATCCGTGTTGGGCACTGTCCAATAGATTAAAATTGTCTATGAAATTTATCTATCATTTTCAATATACGAGCAGAAACATTATCAATTCCCGAACACTTATTATTTTTCAGTGTATTCACTACATCGATCACTTCGCAGTCTAAACCGGCACAAAGAAAAATGAAATTTACCATGGAAGATGTAGTGCAAGTTCTAGATGGGGTGGTGCTAAAATATTTGCTTAGAGCTTTAACACTTACTGTGGAAAAATATTCAGCAAATACAACAGTCACTTTTTCCGGGTCTTTTAGGAAGTACTATTAATAATCAATTCATTGGGCTTGAATTTTTTGCCCGTTCGGCCAGTTTGAGTATTCATGATATTCCACACTGTTTTATTTCTGTTGTCAGATGTTAGAATCAGGTTACTGTAATATCCAAATTCAGATTCTTTGATCAAAGTATTATAAGAGGATTTCGCTTTTCTATAATTATCACAAGTGGATTGGCATTTTATATTATTACGCAACCAAAAAAGGTTATTCAAATTACGCTTCGCAAAACGTATCTCTTCAGTAACCCACAGTTCATCGTTTTGGTCATGATTAGAACGTGGAATTGATGGGTAAAATCTTTCACAACCATTCTCAATAAGTGATATGAATGTACCAAAGCATTCATTTACATCATTAGCACAATAGATACAATTAAAGTCATAATATTTAATGAAATTATAAAAATTGTCAAGATTCGGAGGGCTCAAGTCCCTGACCAGTTTATTCGAATTATTGTTTTTACGAATTGAAGCAACTGGAAACTTAACTGAAAAAACTCTGGAAATAGATGTGTGACCATCGACATTCGTAAAAACCCTTGTTTGAGCAACTGATGACGTATTTAAATTATAACATTCAAGTAAGTCTAAAAATAAAGTTCTGTTTGGACATTCAACATTCAAAAAATCAATGTTCATATCTCCACAAATAAGTAAAATATCACCTGATTTGGAAACATGATCAAGTGTGTATGAGAAATGTTCAAGAAACGAGGTGAAGTCACCTGATGAAGGTCGATATACACTAAGTATAATATATTTGCAATGCATTACCTCAACTATAATTCCACACACTTCGAACACCATTTCCTCGGAATATTTTGACACAGACAGTTTTTTTGTGGGTATTTTCTTTCTTACATAGATAAATGATTCTCCATGTAATCTGTTGGGACGACAATAGAAGTCGGCTTGAACATATTCAGGAATAATCATTGATCCAACACTTTCAGGACTACACCAATGCTCCGTTATGCTGACAATGTCAGGCTTTTTTTCGTTGAAGAGGATCTCAATATTATCCATTTTATAAGATAAACATTGAACGTTGATTTGTAGTATAATTAATTTTTGTTATACATGCGAGGAGACGGCAAATCCCCCAGCAAAACTTGGTCCGGAGGACGGTTGACTTTCCTCATTTGAAAAATACGATTAATACTAGCCTTGTTGGACCAATTCTCTCCGTTAAGTGCTCTATCATACTCTGAATTTGGAATGAGGACTTTGAACGAAGAATAGCTTTACGGGAATTTGGACTTGAGTTTCTCACATTTCACCTCCTTGAAATTACCTTTTAAGAACCCATGAAGATCTTCAGCTGTTGTTTCCGGTTTTAGATTAGAAACATGGAAAGCTCTGAATTTTTCAATCCCTTCAAAAGAAGTATTACCGGAGCCACTCCCGACTACTACAGAACGATTTTGTTTGGTTGATTTCCTCCTTGTAACGATGCTCCAGTCATCTCCCTCACTTTGTATTTGCTGTTGCTGTTTGAATGCCTTATTGCTTTTAATAATCTGGGAATAGGTATTTTCACCGCTAATTCTAACTCCTTCAACAGATAAATCGATGGTAATATTCCTACTAGTAGTAGTTGGCATTGCGGTTTTAGTGGTGAAAAATCCCTTGTTAGAATCGTACATTTCCACTTCATCTCCCTTTCTCACCGGTGGAATATGTGCCGGTAGTTCGTTATCTCCAATGTTAACCGATGGAATCATGTTGAATTGCTTTTTCAAGTCTGCAATTTTCTTGTTTTTATCGAGCATTGTTGTCTTAAGTGAAGAGATTTTATATTCAAAGAGAGAATTATTCTCAATCAACAAAAATTTTTCGCTTCTAATTAAGAAATTATTCTGAGAAGAAGTTCTTGATGTGTTGACTCGTTCGTAATAGATTTGCCTGCAATAGTATCCGACATTGGGGATATTTCACAGGTAGATTCACTTTGACTTACAAGGATTTCGTCACAACATTTATTATATCTATTAGAACAACCGGGATAAAAAATTTTTGTGCAGATTCTGCACTTAACAACATTTTTAATTACAGTCCATTTACAGATACTGCATTCAGGAATCGGTATCTGCACAGACTCGCTAAATCCGACTTTCCTACTCAACGACATGATCGTTAATGATTTCAATTGTTCTCTTGAACTTATTAAAAGACAGAACACTCACGGTGGTTGGCAATTTATTGAACAGTTTAGGACCATTGAATGACACGCCACACTTAATTTTGTTCATACGATGGAAATCAGTATACATGTTATCATTGTGGCGAGTACTGTACTTGTAAGGGTGGATACTTTCACAATGAATAAAGTGAGAATAGTCTTTATCTATTCGCATTCCCGAAAGAACTGACTTCAGCACCGTTAGTAGAGACATGTACCAGTTGCGCTTGCGCATTAGACCGAACATAATATTAGTTGTCATCAGGTTGTTTTATAGAAGTGGACTGGTCCCAAATCTACTTTGGCCAGCAGTTCTTACTTCAACACACCCTCCCAAACTGAGGACCTGACAACTAATCAACAGAAACCTGAAAGTTCCATTTAACTGACTTCGATGAACTAAGAAATATAGAATATATATAAAGTATACAATATATAGTTTGTTTTTGAATTTATATAAATCAAGTCTTAAACCTACAACAGGATTGTCAGTGGAACCGTGAAACAGTGGAGTTATTGCTGTGAGGCAATGGAATAGGGTTCCTTATAGCGAACCAACTGTCCTTAATATTTGTTATGTTATCAATACATTGATTTCAGGGACCGGAGACCCTTCCCACAAGTGATATTATACCATCATATCAACTGAAACTGATCAACAGATACATATACTATAATACATACATATCACATAGTAGATCAACATATAAATGATATGACTGATCACATACATAGTATGTTCCATCATATCGGACTAACATGATTAATTCATTACACACATGTGTGGTCAGAATTTTGGATTTTGCATCTATCATTACCAGGGACCGGAGACCCTTCAAATCAAGACACTAGTATTCGTAAGAGTATGTTTCCAGGGACCGGAGACCCTTACCACATGACTCAAATGAACATTTCAACATGTATATTCATTAAGTATATCTTCCGGGACGGAAGACCTTCCAATAATAACTCAAATGAACAAATATACAACAAATTTTGAGTATTATCAAATTATGTTTCCAGGAACGAAGAACCTTTCCACAATATACAGATAAAATACTCAACAGACATATTACCAAAGTACCTAAGGAATCAGAGATCCTTTCAAGATACTAAGATAAACAACAGAATTCATTATCAGAGTATGTTTGAGATCGAAGATCGTTCATAACACTCAGATAAGTTATACATAATTACTGAAAAAAATTTATATTAATTATGAAATGTTTGATCAAACAGAGCATGTTTTTGAGTTTGTCGTTGACTTTTCTCATTTTCATCCTATAATATTTAATGATTATGACTTATTACTTGGTTATCATCTTATTATATTTTCATGCAAATCAAACCTCATAGAATACAAGGTGATCACGAAACTTAGTGAGCTTTGCTGCATTCAATGGTTTTGTGAGAATGTCAGCAATCTGATAATTGGTATTAATCTTCACAATATTAATTTTCTTTTCACTTACATGTTGACGAATCAATAAATATTTACGTTCCACATGCTTCAAGCGGCTTTTACTTGTGCTAGCCAGACAGTTACGTCCTGCTGCTTCATTATCTTCATATATATTAACTGGAAATGCTGTGAGACCCACAGTCTCTTCTAATAAATGTGCTAGAAATAGAATTTCATTAGTAGCATGAGTAAGTGCAATAAATTCCGCTTCTGCTGAACTTTGTGCTATTGTTGATTGAAGTTTTGAGCACCATACAACAGGATTGCCAAATGCATAAATCACAAAGCCAGTAGTCGACTTGTGACCATACTTATCACCTGAAAAGTCTGCATCACAATAACATGACAAAATTGGAGATCCTGCTGTCAATTTTAGACCTAACTGACTTGTACCTTTCAAATATCTGAAAACTCTTTTAACTAATGTCCAATGATACTGTTGTGGATTAGCTTGGAATCTAGCTAAATAAACTATGGCAAAGGATATATCAGGTCTTGTGAACATACTTAAATACAGTAGGGATCCTATAGCTTTCTTATACGGAAAATTTGCTTCATTCGTTACTTCCTGAACTTTATGACTTCCTTGAGGAACTAAAGGAGTATCAACTGAATTCGAGTTTTCCATTCGAAATTCTTTCAGTATTTCATTTACAAACTGTGTTTGATGAAGAAACAACTGATTTTCTGATCTAGTGATTTCCAAACCAAGAAATTTAGTAGGGAAGCCAAATTGTTTTACATTAAAACGTGACTTCAACATATTCACATTTTCCTGAATAAGGTTTCTACAACTACCTGTAATTAATAGATCATCGACATATACTAAAATCAAAATGATATTACTATCTTCCTTTTTCTTATATAAATATGGTTCTCGTAAATTTGATTCAAAACCAGAACCTTTAGAAAATTATCAAGTGTCATAAACCAACATTTCGGTGCTATAGATAATCCATAAAGAGCTTTTCGTAATTTCAATATTACCTTTGATTTATCAAGATTGATTCCATCAGGAACACTTACATATTTTGGTCGATCAATTTCACCATGAAGAAATGCTGTTTTGATATCCAACTGTTCAACATGCCAATTCCTAGAAACTGACAAAGCAAATAATAATTTAACAACTGATAAATCTGGTGTAGGAGATGCAGTTTCCTCAGGAGTATACTTTTCAGTATCCTTGCATCCTACAAGAACTAAACGAGCCTTACATACACCATTGTCCTCAACTGTAAATACCCATTTCAACGGAATACTTTTCATACCTTGTTTTCTTTCCACAATTTCCCAAACTTCATGTAGGTTTATAGCTTCGAGTTCGGACTGAATGGCAGTAATCCATTTACTACTTTCTGAACATGTCATTGCTTCCAGATATGTTTGAGGTATGTTACTTGTCCGATAGATTTTTGTATCATATACAAAACCAAATGGATTCAAAATTGTGGCATTAATTGAAATTTGCGGTATATCAATTCCACTGGTTTCACTGCCATCAAGATCATCTGGCTGCGATATTTCTTCATATTCTATCTCATTATTTATATGGGAGCTAACTGAAACATTTTCTAACATATTTGTAGCAATTGTTTTATCAATAACATTGTTGGAGCTACTCTGGACTGGACATGTAGTTCTTACAGAACCAGAGTTTTGTTCAACTGATTTCATATCAACAGGATTATTTGCAACTGATACATTAGAATTGCCTGCAGGTGGCACAACTGATAGATCCGTAATGGACGCAACAGAACTGCCTACAGAGGGCGTAACAGAAACATTCTCACTAGACTTAACAGATTCAGACGAAACTGTTAAATCATCACTTGGGACTGATAACTTTGATTCATATGACTTGTAGGTCAACTCTTCATTTATTAGAACATTACAAGATGTAATAGTCTTACAGGATTTAGGATCATACAACAGATAGCCAGTATCGGTATATCCTATTAAATACATTGTGCTAGATCTTTCATTCAACTTTTTACCTTTTGGAACATTTTCATTTCTAACTTCTGCCTGTGAACCAAAAATTCTTATATTTTGCAGATCGGCTTGTTTTCCATAGAGTTTTTCATATGGAGTCAAAAGGTCTAAAGATGAATGAGCCGTACGATTGTATAGATAGCAAGCAGTCGAAAATGCAAAACCCCAGTAAGTATTTGGGAAGCCTGATTCAAATAATAAGGCTCTAGCCCTTTCTTGAAGTGTCCTATTGAACCTTTCAGCAGTTCCATTATGTTCATGTTGATAAGGTTCTGCTAACTGAATTTGAATACCAAACTGATCGAGAACTTGTTGACAAGATTCGTTGAAAACTCTGTTCCGTTATCACAACGGAATTTTCTGAATTGACCAGGACTAGGAAATAATGACTGAAGATAGTTTAAAGCAGACTTCAAAAACTTAAAAGTTTCAGACTTTTGTTTCATCAGGAAAATTTGTGCATATCTTGAATAATCATCAAGAACAATTAAAATATACTTTTTCTTAGTGTAATGTGTTGGTGGATTGACAGTCAATAAATCTGAATGAAGAATTTCACGAGCTCTAGTGGCTCGATCTCTTTCTTTTGCACATGTTTTTCTGGTCATCTTTGCTTTCGAACAAATTGTACAATTACCAGTACTGAGATTATATGTGAGTTCTTTAACTCCTTGACAACATTAGGTAATTTTCCTAAGTAAGAAGATGATATATCACCCATTCTACGATGCCACATACTACCTTCCTGAACCAACATTTTTAACTGTTTACGAGTTAGTCTTTTACATAATTTTCGTGTTTCTCTTCTACTATTATTGACTTTCTTATTGGTTTTGATAACTGAGAGTTTCATTTTAAAACAAGAATTTTCTTAAGAACTAAACTGTTTATTCATACATTCATTTTTATTTATAATTTTGTTGATACTGTTAGTATCACCAGGATTGACTCTTGCTGAAATTCGATAAACGCCATCCGATACAAAGAGCAGGGAGATTTTTCTTCTCAATGTTCTAGATAAAATAAAACCATTATTAGCATTTAGCACAAGACTTGTCCCAAACTGAATATTAAATGCACGGACACTGAGAATATTGTCCCTTACTTCGGGGACATACTGAACATTAGCTAGATATACAATGTGCGAACTTTTTCCGAACTGTACTAATAATGGAAGAGTTCCCTGACCCATTGACATAGTGCTTTCAGTTTCCGATGCCAAGACAACAGATATCGGTTCTTTATGAGTCTGATAGTTCAACAAAATATTCTGAACATTCACTACATGGTGAGATGCACCAGAATCAACTAGAAATGTTGCAAACAAACTGAAATTATTCAAATCGAACAATGACTTACTTGATTTTTGATCTTTCAGTTTCCTGCAGTCCTTCTTTTCGTGCCCTTTCTTATGGCAGAAAAAGCAGAATCTCTCTGTGTTCACACATGTGTTTGACTTGTGGAACATCAAACCACATTTCCTGCAACTTGCATCACGCTTTTCAGCTAGTGTCATTTTTTTGATTTTCTCCAACTGATCCAGTGTGTAAGGACTCTTTTCTGCCCTTTTCTCCATAAAATTAGGATACTTCTTATCAGGATATTTTCCTTTTTTTGAAATATCGCTATTTGATCGATCAGTCCTATTCTTGTTGTCTGTTTCCCTGAAATATTGGCTATTCGCTACCTCCAGAATGGCATTCTTCACAAATTCATATGACCTCGTTTCCTCTGGTAGTGTAGCCATTGTTGTGATAAACGCCAAGAAACCATTGGCATCCTTGATCTTATGTAGAAAATATCCCACGATGATCTTCGGGTCCAACGGAAAGCCCAGTTCCTTGAATTCTTGAACTCCCTTTTCAAATTGTGAGACGAAGTTCACCGGGTTCATTTTTCGATAAAATATTGTTTTGCCAAAATTATCCAATACTTTCACCATTTTTTGGACGTCGTTCTTGCCAAACATTTGTATCAGCTTTTTGAAGGCTTCAGCTGCTTATTCCTCATTTTCTATTACAGCTCTGGGAGCGTGCTGTAAAGATGCTTCCAAATATTGTTGGACTTGAGCGTTGTACATACTCTTTTCTTCCAAGCTCATGCTACACTCTGGTCCTCCCATATCATTATTCAAAAATTGTGATCTTCCTAGGGCCTTAATGTTACGTTCAACTCTTTGTTTCCATGAACGGAAATTGGAATGACCCCTCAGCTTGTCGCTGTTTCAAATTGTGGTATTATGAAGGTGGGTATATTGACCTTCTCCACAGATGGTTCTGATGATTTGCTTTTGGTTGAGGTTGCCGGATTGAAGCTATTTATTTGCTCTGCCAACATTTTCACAAAATCAGTGTTCGTCAGCATCGCAAAAATATTTTCTGGTACTTCCATCATTGATTCTTCACTTACATTGGATTGGTCCATCTTTTCTTGATATTGAATATGCTTTTCTTGATATAACACGTGGTCTTCTTGATTGCTAACACGAACACGTGGTCAAAGTTTCTTCTGTTAATTAATTCACACGCACATACATACACAAGCTCTGCTACCATGTAAGGGTGGATACTTTCACAATGAATAAAGTGAGAATGGTCTTTATCTATTCGCATTCCCGACAGAACTTCAGCACCGTTAGTAGAGACATGTACCAGTTGCGCTTGCGCATTAGGCCGAACATAATATTAGTTGTCATCAGGTTGTTTTATAGAAGTGGACTGGTCTCAAATCTACTTTGAACAGCAGTTCTTACTTCAACAGTACTCATGCACATCTCCGTGCGTCCGATATTCATTAACATGAACTCTAACATACAGCATGCTTTGCAACATGAACAAACAAGGTACAGTTAGTATTTTCTTTGCCCTAAATACATCTTTGCAATCGTCCCTATATCCAAGATTACTCAATATCCTGACCGTTCTTTGCAAACTGAAGAGTCGTTTTGTGTTAGGGTCATGACCCGAACATAATATTGCATAGGATATTCTGGATTCAACGAAAGCATGATACACGGCCAATAACACTTTTTCTGAAACAGTACCCACTAAAATCCTCAGTGCAAACACACTAGAAGCAACACTTTTACAAATCTTTTCAATATGAGGCATCCAGGAGAGTTTAGCATTTAGCGTGACGCCAAGAAATTTCACCGAATTGGAGGTATTGAGACCCTCAAGTTCTCTTAGAGAAAAGTACATGAAGTGAGTTTTAGTATCATTTAGTTTGAGATAATTACTGAAAAACCACTCAGAAAAAGACAAGTGAACATTCCCCATCAACTGCTCAATAAGGGCCTTACATGCTGCTGTCTTCAGAGCTGTGGTGTCATCTGCAAAAAGGATAAGATCGGCGTTTGGATCAAAACTGATAATATCATTGATACAAATGAGAAATAAAAGTGGCCCAAGGACCGACCCTTGAGGCACACCAATCGCTACATTCAATATATTGGATAATCTCCCCCCAAAATCAACGCACTGCTTTTTGTAGCACATATATGAGCCAATAAGATCGACTGCATCCTGCCGAAGACCATACTGTACAAGTTTATGAAGGAGAATCTCATGTGAGACACAATCGAAAGCTTTGCTTAAATCACAAAATAATGCACCTACATACTGACCTTCATTAAAACCCACACCAATAATTCTCACCAGTTCGGTTATGGCTGCTGTTGTTGATAGAGAGCTTCTAAAGCCAAACTGAGACCGATTGAAATGATCACCATTCATGTCAAAATAGGAAGTTACTTGACGTTGAATAACCTTTTCGAAAATTTTTGAAAAAATGGGCACCATCGATATAGGTCTAAAATTATCGACTGAACTGAGGGAACCATTCTTATGAATGAACACAACTCCCGAAACCTTCAAAATATCAGGAAAATGCTGTCTCGTATGCACAAATTCAACAATCTTGTAAGTGGAGAGACAATTTTATTAGTTAGGCAGTGGACTACTTTACTAGAAAATCCACAATAATCTCGAGTCTTAGTGTTTTTCAACCCCCCAATAATGTCCCTCACAACTACCTCCGATACTGAAGAAAATTCAAACCTGAGCTCACAGAGATTACAATCATGGCAATAGTCATTCATAGAATCGGCAGAAGACTTACTTGAACGCGGTATATTCTTGACTACATCATGTGGTGACTCCACAAAAAAAGCGTTGAAATCGTTTGCGGAAATATCAGGTTTACATGAGGTAAGGCTTCTCGAATTATTAAGAGTATTCTTAACAACATTCCATACCGACTCAGAATTGGAATTATTTTCTTTTATATAATTATCATTGGAGCATTTTTTCGCTTTTTTCACTTCAATTCGATATAGATTACCATACTCCTTGCATAAGTTTTTGAGATAAGAAGTTTCTATTTTGTTACGTAAAGATTGCACATTAATATGAAGAGTCCTTATCGAGGACACATTATTCGAAAAGATTTTGAATTTTTCACACCAACCTTATGATTCATCATTTTTTCTTGAATTCGCTGTCTTGCCTTCCCGAAAAAATTTCTGAAATTAAAAGGCCTAATCAACGCACCGGTACGCCAAAAGTCTTCATCATTAAGCAAATCGTAAACATCCTGTGTTGGAGCACCAATGCTGAAAGCAGAATTAGAACCAACAGTGTTTAACTTCTTCATGACGATATTTTCATAGCCTTCCATATTACTTAGATACGCAGTGATTTCCTCCACGGTGGCATCGCCAATAATTCATCCTAAGTAAAGCCAATGTCTTCTGGGCGCTCCCACAATAGTATTTTCTTGTTCTGGAGCATTAATTTCTGTACATACCGTTCCTTTCTTGATTCTACGTTTTGAAGTCACCTTTTTCCAATCCCCATTTCCGTGAGAAATATGCGGTTTCTCGTTAGATAATTCAGGAAATCAAACCGATGTGTTTTGCTTATATTTACTCGAAATGACATCAGTTTGATTAACTTCATTGCGTACACCGACAGATGTACCGTTGCCAATTTTCTTTCGATATTCAAGCTCATTGGGAGAATCTTCCATTACGTCCTTTTGTTCAACAAGTTCCATATTTCGGTTCGATGAATTTGGTTGAGGATTGACAACGTCGGATATCTTGATTTCATTGCCATTATTTTGCATGAATACGTTTATCAAATATTCTTGAGATGATATTGTTACCTGTTGATTATTAATAGATCTTTCTTACTCGGTAATTAAGCGATTGAGATATATAGTATAGAGTAATATTAACAATAAAAAATTAATTCTAGGAAATATAGATTCAGTATCTGCTCAATTGAATTTTTAACAACACATATCTGAGTTTCAAAGAAAAGCAATTCTGTGATGATAGATCACTAGTGTACACATGCCAAAACAGAACAGATATTTGTTCTATAAACAATTTTTCTTATATAAGGCACCAAGAAACTTGTAATTCCCTTTTTGTACCTGTTATATATATTTCGGGCGCCAGTTATTCTTTGCTTATCAGGGAGAATAGCAAAGCTACCAAGGTAGCTTCTAGTCGAAGAGAGAGTTCGGTTTTATCTAAGCTATTAGCGATAATTTGAGCAATCAAATAGGCAAAAATTTGATATAAGTTATTCGGAATATAGGTACAGAAAATCACCTTGGTATGTTGAATAAAAATAACGTAAATAATCAGCTATATTTCAGCAAAATAACAGATTTAAACTGACAGTATGAAATGTGAAAATCAATTAATTCGGTATATGGGTACAGAAAATCACCTCGGTATGTTGAATACGAATAACGTAAGGAATCAACTATATTTCAGCAAAATAACATATTTAAACTGACAGTATGAGAGGTGAAAATAAATTAATTCGGTAATCAACTGTAAAATTTTAAACAGAACGCAAGAATTCAGTTATACTTGTGAAAATAAAACTTTCTAAGGACATTAACAATTACAAGTGAAATGCATAAAAATGAATTAATTCTGAATCAAAATCAATCTGGCTGCGAACGCTACTTTCCCGCAAATAGGACGCAACAAATTGTGATCGACGGTAACCTGAATAAAAATTTTACTGGCTCGAGAGAAGAGCTAAGAATAATTACTACAGAGGGAGAGCTGCTCACTGTCCACGTGGACAGGAAGCCTCTACAGAATTCCTGTAAAAGGAATAAAATCAAACTCGGAAAAATAGGGAATTTTGATGAAATTGAAATAAAGGGGTTTCGGCAATGGGGTTATCGTTTACTCACTTTTTCTTTACTTTCGTCGCTCGGGATACTGACTTCCGGCAAAACCACATTGTGTGCACTTATAAAAATAAAATAAATCGCTAATACTGAATAAAAAAAGTAATCTACTATGAATATTGAATAAAAAAAAAGAAAACTAGGAACTGAAAACCGAATAATGAATCGCTGAAACATCTACAATCTACAACCACCTATCTTAATTAATCATCAAATAATTCTCTAATAATAATCGAATTCCGGGGGCAACACACTCTTTTATACTCTCCCGGGGGGAAGATGAAACGGACACATACAGATGTGTTACTTGTCACCTAAAATCATCTACGATTTCGATTTATCGCATAAAAACATATTTATCGGTTTCAAGTGGAGAGAAATTTATGTTTTCATGCCTTTTTTTGTCTCACCTAAAAACTCTGAAACAACAACTTCGAGTCTCAAGGCGTACACATGGAATGGAAAATACGTAAAATAATCGGAATACTTGAAATGAAGAATGATTTTTCTATACAAGAAAAGTCAAACTTCATTACAAACTATCAGAATAATCAACAAGAAAGATCATATACACAAGAATTTTCCTTCCGATACAAAAACTATAGAACAATGCTTGATTTTAAGCACTGATGCCATATTATATATATTACCATAACAGATTCATATAAATAGAGCTGGACAAGGTCAAACACTCAAATATGAAAAGCTAAAAACTTTACAGATGATCAAACACAATTCCTTTACCAGCTTGATATACCAATTGTTTACATCTAATAAATGAAAACAACCAGTTTCTTCAAAATCCATTACATTAGTGTTCGATCCCTTGTGTAATTTATCGAACAGATTTCAGGGTTGAAATGAGTTGTCTTCGAATCATCTTAATGTTTATCCAAGAGATTTATCTACCAACTAACGAAGCGTTTGGCCACTCGGGTTATTTAAAGCATAAAATGATGGGTTTCCACAAAACATTGAAAATTATTTCTCATTTCCATTACCTGTACCAAGTTGTTACCTGAAATACATATATGTTAAGATGTTCACTCAATTTGCTATGATTGCCAACCTTCAATACTTTTGTCGATTGATGTAAACATTCTTTCGTTTTGAATCCAATTCTTGAAAATTAGGTATACCCCAATAAACATATTTTAGGAATCGACAATCCTGAAACTGCAAATATGACAAATCAAAATTCTGTTATGATGTAATAAAAAGAGCATTTGAAACTTTAAAATCAGTTGATAAATAAAATCGCAAAATTAAACCCATATACTGCTATTAAAGCTATCTACTATTTGTAATATCAAAATTGATTTGCTGAATTATACTTTGCAATCATTATTTCATAGTTTTTTAATGAGTTCCAGGGTTATCTTGACTTTTATATCGGTGGATTGTGGGCGGTGCTTAAAATGAGCAGCAACGTTGCCAGATTGCACATTTAATCCGAATATTTGAGGAATGACTAGTGAAGGGGTAATATTTGACGTATGTCATCAATTGTCAAATTCAAAGATTTCAAATTTTTTCAATGTCCGGCCAACAGCTGCCGTACGCTTTGTGCCCTTCTTTAAACATCAAATAGTCAAGGAGAAAATTACGTGACAATGTCATCAATTGTCAAATTCAATTATTTCAAATTTTTTTAACGTCTTTGTTTGAATAGTGTTATTGTTTGTTCATATACCTTGTTATCAAAATGGGTTCACAATAATCAATTTCAAGTGACACTTTGGTCATTATTTTGGTCGTTCTAGCGGTCATTACTGGTCATTGCTATTCAGCCCTTGATCATACCTTCGATGACCAAGACGAATGACCATAGATTATCGTTTGAATGCACGTTACCGAGGTTTTGGTCATCAGTGTTGTCACAGTACCGTGTGAACAATAATGGTGAATAAAATACACTAACTTTTTCAATAAATTCGGTTAGAATTAGCTTATCTGAAAGGGGCGCACGTGATTTTGTGTTCCTAGTTTTTAGCTTTTAATAATGAAGAGCATAAGATCCTCGAAAATATAACCTAACCGTAAAAGAAATCACGAAAATATACAATATAATCAATATATTTCACCCATCCATTATGTACATAATTTCTATTCAAATAGTTACTACTAATATAAATATCATCTATACCTTGATCCAGTTGGTTGATTTGCCTCGATATAACGTACGTTATAGAACCTGCCGCACAATAATTAAGCAGTATAAGAAAGATATAAAATAAGAAAAAGAATCAATCCAGAGGATCAGTTCAACAAGATATACTGATCTTATGTGCTTAATTCAAGACAAAAAAAAAGTATTATTTAGAATTCGAATTAACTCCATTTACTAATTATTATCACTCAACTTGTCAAATATGTCGTAGCGAAAGAGAAATGAAGGATCTTCTTGCTCTAGCTATGCGACAGGTACATATTAGAAAGTTCTGACCTTATGTGGTGTCTGAGTGGAGTTTATAAAATAAAACATCACCCGCTATATACAATTTATTTCCTTTTCTCTATCATTCACCATTCACAGTTGTAACCTTCAAATATCATACTCGAATATAGACTGACTCTCTTCGCACATGTGTATATTAAATAACGCGTACACCATTCTGCGTATGACCATTTTAATGAAAGAATATTCAAACATCTCAATATTCCCCCTTTTTGAAATCCGCTACATTACTAAATTACTAACCTTAAAACCTAAAATTTCTTAAATCTAAGTTAACTAATTCTATAACCTCATTCCTTATATTAGTAACATTGAATTACAGTTTTTATTATATATACAATATTTACAAAAATTACAGGCAATTTCAAGTTCTACCATTGGTGTTTTGCAGTTTCAATCTTTCAGATCTTCTAACGAATTCATCCTTATATTCACCTCCACAACTCTCAATATCAGAATTATTATATAATTTTACAAATTGATTAATATGCCTTTTCATTATTTGTCCATTAGTTTCAAGTTCTATATAAAATGTTACAGGAGTTAATTTTTTTATTATTTTTCCTTTCAACTTTGCATTCTTTTTATTATCACCTTGTATCTCAGTCATAATTCTATCTCCTACTTCAAAATTACATTTTCTTTGTCTACCCTCCTTTTCAACCGAATTCCACAGTTTTATACATACTTTATCAGCTAATTTACTCGTGAATACGTTAAATCTACTCTTAAGTGGCCTTTGAGATATAATTTCTGCAGGCGAGATGCCTGTAACTGAGTGAATCATAGTGCGATAATCAAATAAAACCAAGTTTATTGCTGATCTTAACGATTTACAAGATGAATTGTGTGCTTTATCCTTAAAGATTTGAACAAAATTTTCAGATGTGCCGTTGGTTGCAGGATGATAAGGTGGAGAAAATGAATGTGTAACATCTACTGATTCCATAAATCTTTTAAATTCAGAGCCTGTGAACTGAGTTCCATTATCAGTAACTAAATGATCACAAAGACCATACCTCGAAAACAACGTTTCAAATTTTTCAATGGTTTTTTCAGATGTTGTAATCTTGCCCATATCACAACAAAAAAAAATGATCTAGTCCTCTGTTGCTCCACATCAATATTTCCAATTGACTCTCCTACATGAAAAGTTTCGACGAAAACCAAATAAAATTAGTCGAAATCACATGATACACCACTGGGCAATAACGGAACAAACTGCCATTCAAAGTTTCAAACAAATATCCGCACGCTAGTAAAGAAAACACCTTCAACTCTGTTGTACTAATGCTGAAACTCAGGGCCCTACGTTGGGCGCCAAAAATAATGTCACAGTACCGTGTGAACAATAATGAAGAATAAAATACACAACTTTTTCAATAAATTCGGTTAGAAAGATACCACAGCTAGCTTATCTGCAAGGGCAGTCACGTAATTTTGTGTTCCTTGTTTTTAGCTATTAATAATGGAGAGCATGAGATCCTCGAAAATATAACCTAACCGTAAAAAAAATTCACGAAAATATACAATATAATCCATATATTTCACCCATCCATTATGTACATAATTTCTATTCAAATAGTTACCATGAATCAGAAGCAAGACCAGCCACCTCAATACTCACTTCCACTACGTAAGTCTACTCATGGGATCTTATCTACAGGTATTCCAATTTAAATAAGTTGTTAAGAATCACCTCAAGGATTCTTGCCCGACTCCAACGCAAGCTGGATCCAGCTCACCTCACAGACCTGACCTCTAGTGACTTGGAAACATCTAGAATTTTCTGGATAAAGGCAACTCAAGAAGTCGACTTTCCACTCAAACTCAAGGCTCTTCGATCACAGACACCATTTTCCTCCTCATGTGTATTCTTCGGTAGACTCACCCCATTCCTCGACCATGATGGTGTAAGCGGACGAATTTCCCATTTTGACGTAGACTCAGACAGCATGCATCCTATTATTCTACCTCGACTTCCTCAATTTGCATCTCTAGTTACACAGGGTGTTCGATACATGGACCGTAAAATTTTTTTGGGGCATTGGTAGGGTCATTTGCTACCTTTTCAGTTTTGGAACCTGGGTCCTTAATATTACGGTTACGGAGGTATGATTTTTTTATTAGGTTTTTCTAAATAACCCAAAATGTACCCTTCGAAGCCCCATAACTTTCTTTGCGTGGGCTGTAACATACATTTTTTTATTGTATCTTCTCTACTTCAGAAAGAAATTGAAAAAAAAGTTTCAGTTATTGCGAACTTAATTTTATTTTAAAACGTTCTTTGGTTTATCGCGGTTCTAAAAGTATGCTATTTACGTTAGTCAATAAATAAAAAAATACAACAAATAGTATTTTAGATAAAATAGCAAAGAAAGGACAGATTTTAGTAAAATACAGTTTTTGTATGATTGTTTATTTACAAAGTAAAATGACACGATTCTTGAATGATTGTTTGGGCTATTACCATCATCTGTTGTGGATGTAATGATTTCCGACAATTCGATAGACATCTTCTATCTTTATCAAGGAGAAAAGTAAGAAACCTTTTGAAAATTATCAATTTTCAAAAAGTCAATATGACATTACATCCACAATAGATGATGGTAATAGCCCAAACAATCATTCAAAATGAGCTCCATCATCAACAATATTGCGTCATCAACGATTCTTTAACGTTAATTCTGTTCGAATTGATCTCCTCTACTCTGAATGCACGCCCGACACCTTTTTCTGATTTAGACCGTTGTAGTGGCTAGCAACATTTCTTCTTTCATTACCACAAATGCCGCGTTTATGCGTTCAATCAACACCTCTCTTGTAGGTACCTCTGTGAAATAAACCAATTCTTTGGCTCTACCCCAGACATGGTAATCTAAAGGTGTTAGGTCTGGAGATCCTGCGGGCCAAGGGATGGGACCGGCTCTGCCTATCCATATCCATATCGAGGTGATCTCGAACTTCTCTCAGGAAATGTGCCGGGCAACCGTCATGATGGAACACAATCGGCACGTCTTCATCGAAGGCCGGAACATCGGCTAGTAGCTCCGGCAGAGCATTCTACAAAAAATGCAAATAAGCAGGCCCACTTATTCGAGCCGGTAAAAAGTGTGGCCCGATGAGATGTCTTCCTATCACACCAGCTCAAACGTAAACACTAAATTTTTCTTGAAAACCCATTTGCCCTTTTACGTGGGGATTCTCATCTTTAGGTGCCCAGTGATGTAAATTGTGCAGATTTGTTATTCCTTCTCGGTTAAAACAGGATTCGTCTCCGACATCTGTGTGCAGCAAAAATCTACAGAATTCCAACCGTCTGGCAGGATCGCCTTCATGAAGACCTGTAACAATTAAAAAAATTCATTAGTCTGTGACAATTTTCTCGCAGTCAAAAGGACAAATTTATCAATAAAAAAGTTCATTTAGCTTGTACTGGGGTGTAATGAAAAGCGTGTCGATTTTTATCCCGAAAAACTGACCAAACTTTCCAAATCGTTAAGTTGAGTCTTTGAGCAACGACACGAATGCTTGTAGTTGGATTTTCTTCAAAGGCTTGAAGTGTTTGATCGTCAACTGCTACATGGTGTTGCCTCAAATTGACCCGAGGCTCTTGAAAATTTAAGTTTCCAGTCTCTCTTAATCGTCGATAAGTCGTCGAGAATGTTTCGTGGTGGGGCAATCTTCGTTCAGGAAATTTGGCTTGATAAATCCTTTGAGCTGCACGAGCAATACCATCGGCCTTGCCATATGCCATCACCATATCAGCATACTCAGCGTTGGTGAAATTAGGCATATCAACAACCAAAATTAAAATAACAGTAGCAAAAAGTCGATAAAAGTAACAAAAACAAAAAAATATAAATTTGAAGAACTGAACAACGCGGCACAGACACTTCCAACAGCAGAGACAGTTAAATATTGAATGACGGTAGGGTCAAGTCAGCGGCGACTAACCCAATTCAACCTAAGGACAGAAATAGTAATAATAATTCACACGCGTCTAAAACAGGCAGGTGTGTTGTGTCGAAATCCATACTTTTATTTAGGTGCGACTTTCTTCACTCTTCTGACTAAAACCTTATTTGCAGCATTATTTTTTTATTGACTTACGTAAATGGCATATGGTTAGCAACGTTATAAACCGAAGAACATTTTAAAATAAAACTAAGTTTGTAATAGCTGTAACTTTTTTTTAATTTCAATAGGAGTGGAGATGTTTTCATACTTCCATATTTTTTTTTAATAAAAGGCCCTCGTGTTAATTTTGTGGTGTTATCTGTAACAATAAATACGTTTTTTTTAAACACACACTCATGTAGACTTAATATAATAAAAAAATGCATGTAAAAGCAAACGCAAAAAAAGTTATGGGGCTTCGAAGGGTGCATTTTGAGTAATTTAGGAAAACCTAATAAATAAATCATACCTCCGTAACCGTAATACGAAGGACTAAGGTTCCAGGACTGAAAAGGTAGCAAATGACCCTACCAACGCTCCAAAAAAATTGACGGTCCATGTGCTGAACACCCTGTAGATGAAGCTCATCAAACAACTCTATATGGAGGTACCCACCTCACTCTAGCCACAATTCATCAATGATATTGAATAATTGGAGGAAGAGCTCCATTCAAATCCCATATTCTGAAATATGTGATATGTACCAGGCACCGTGGTATACAAGCTCAATAACTCATGGGACAAGTGCCAGCTCCTCATATGGGTGGATAATGGGAAGTAGTCGTCAAATCATTCAAACACCACTTCATTCGCATTTTCAAGGATCAAGTCTTCACATTGGAAGAAGTCATGACTCTGACCTCTCAAATAGAAGCGATATTGAACTCAAGACCACTCGAAACTCTAAGCGATGACCTTGATGATTGTGAAGCTCTCACACCTGGACATTTTCTCATCGGTACATCATTAAATATTTTTCCTGAAGCATCTCTCGAACATCTCAACACATCTCGACTCTCCAGATGGCAATTTGTTCAACAACGGACCCAGCAATTATGGACAAAATGGTCGTCACAATATTTGCAACGACAACTTTCCATCTCAAAATGGCACCATCCTCGTCACGACATAAAAAGTGGTTCTTTGGTGCTGATAACTGACGAGCGAACTCCTCCATGCAAGTGGCCTTTAGCAAGAGTTACACATATGCACCCTGGACAAGATGGACTCACACGAGTAGTCACAATCAAAGCATCCACGGCAACTCTCACTCGACCAATTGCAAAATTATGCATATTGCCAACACTAGTGGACTCTCAAGAAAAATACGAACTTATTGGCTCCAGTTAGTGGGTGGTTCTTCTCAATAATAATCAACTCTGACAATTATGGCGGCCGTAATGTTAAAAATTGCAAGAATTTTTTAACCCTACAACTCAACCTACTCTACGCTCATGGATTGTCTACCTCATGTATCATCGCTAACTTCATGATGATGTGACAGTGATAGTGACAGTTGATCGATACTTACGATCGATGAAAAAATCAGCTCAAAAAAATTACAAATCATGTGTGAGTCTCTCAATTTTGATTGCTCGAGTTTCTTTTTCAAATATTATTCTCTTCGAACTCCTGGTTACAAGTGAACCTGGTAGTGACAAGTGCAACATATTGCTTTTTTACAGTCTTTTTCAAGATTCAAGATACCTATAATCTTCTCTCAAAGGTGTAGTACAACATTATACAAATACATCACTTATTTTCTGCATGTGCACTTGTGAAACTGCATGACTTTATATGTCCTTTGAACATCTTGTTCATCTCATTACTTTTTCACTCAAGTTACACTCCATATTACATTCTCGACACCTGTTATTCATGTTTTCAGTCATATTTTTCATATTCAAAAATATTTTACGTCCAACCACGTGCCAATTTCTGCTATCTTTTTCATATCTGATTCTTTCGCAAATCACCCCCCTACGTTAACACTGAATTCCTCAATTTACTGCCAGATTCATTTTTAATTTACTCATTTTCACTCACACATATTTCACTCAACTTTTAGACATGTTCATCTCTTTATGATTAGACTTCTCAGACCTTATAAGTTTCAGATATCTGTACGTGCCATGCTGGGATCATCATGGGATTCTGCAACTAGGATGTTCTCAATATTCATTCAAGACTTCGCGATAAGAAATATAGTTACCAGAACCTTCTTTAGACCTGGTTGGAGAAATCACCTGATGATTCTCAGTACTTATATTGCCAGATATCATTATTGCTCTCAACTAATCATATTATATCATCACAAATGATAGTATTGTAACTTAAGTTCAAGTTTATGATAATTATCTCTACATCTCGCATCTTTTATTGAAAAAATATTTTATCTCAATTCTTGAATTATCATAGGAATTCTTGTGCTTTTCTGATATAACTATCAATACTGTAAGCGTTGATCATTCTATGATGAATCTCTCAATTGAGTTGGTATGATACAGATGCTTTCTTAAAAACTAATCACTTCCTCAACTGCTCTTGATTTTATATAACTTGTAACACCCTTTTCTTATCTATTCTATATTTTTCGGGTGCCAGCTACTCTTTGCTTATCAGGGAGAATAGCAAACCTACCAAGGTAGCTTCTAGTCGAAGACAGAGTTCAGTTTTATCTAAGCTATTAGCGATAATATGAGCAATCAAATAGGCAAAAATTTGATATAATTTATTCGGAATATAGGTACAGAAAATTCCCTCGGTATGTTGAATAAAAATAACGTAAGTAATCAGCTATATTTCAACAAAATAATAGATTTAAACTGACAGTATGAAATGTGAAAATATATTAATTCGGTATATAGGTTCAGAAACTCACCTCGGTATGTTGAATACAAATAACGTAAGGAATCAGCTATATTTCAGCAAAATAACAGATTTAAACTGACAGTATGAAAGGTGAAAATAAATTAATTCGGTAATCAACTGTAAAAATTTAAACAAATCGCAAGAATTTAGTTATACTTGTGAAAATAACACTTTCTAAGAACATTAACAATTACAAGTGAAATGCATAAAAATGAATTAATTCTAAATCAAAATCAATCTGGCAGCGAACGCTACTTTCTCGCAAATAGGACGCAACAAATTGTGATTGACGGTAATCTGAATAAAAATTTTACTGGCTCGCGAGAAGAGCTAGGAATAATTATTATCTACAGACGAAGGGTGGCTTACTGTCCACGTGGACAGGAAGTCTACAGAATTCCTGTAAAAGGAATGAAATCAAACTCGGAAAAAATCAGCGATTTTGATGAAATTGAAATAAAGGGGTTTCGGCAATGGGGTTATCGTTTACTCACTTTTTCTTTTCTTTCGTCGCTCGGAATACTGACGTCCGGCAGAACCATACTCTGTGCACTTATAAAATAAAATAAAATCGCTAATACTGAATAAAACCACTATGAATACTGAATCGAAACTAAAAACTGAAATCTGAAATCTGAATTAAATTAACGCATCTACAATCTACCAAAAACTTTAATAATCTTAATCCTCAATAATCGAATACGGAACTATAATAATCGAATTCCGGGGCAACACGGTCTCTTATACTCTCCCGGGGGGGAGATGAAACGGACACATACAGATGTGGTATTTGCCGCCTAAAATCATCTTCGATTTCGGTTTATCGCGTAAAAACATATTTATCGGTTTCTAGCGGAGAGAAATTTAGGTTTTCATGCCTTTTTTGTCTCACCGAAAAACTCTGAAACAACAACTTCGAATCTCAGGGCGTATACCGGGAACGGAAAATATATAAAATAATCGGAATACTTAAAATGAAGAATGATTTTCCTATACAAGAAAAATCAAACTTCATTACATACTTTATCTCTTCTCAAGCCTCATTTCATATAGTTCAACTCTTCACAGATAATTATGTATTTCTACTTCTGTTTTCCTGATAGATTCAACAGGCTACCACTGTAAACGTTGTGAAACATAATTATTTTTTTTCTTTAATCGCTCTGAATGTCTGTCTTGTTACATTATACACCTCAATATCTCAATTTATCAATGAAACCTTCTGTTTTTCGGATAATAGACAATTTGAAATAAATTCAAACTCTATCACTGTAAACTTTGTGTTTAATTGATAGATGGCGGATCTACTCTCAATATTTAATCGACCGCTGCAATTAAATTGCCGCCCGCCCTGAAGGGTCCCTTCAGCAAAATCAATTGAAAGGAGTGAACAGACGGAGGAAATATGTCATCTACTGGCTTGGAAGAGAACATAGTTTGACGATTGGTCGCCGAATTGTCCCAGAAGGGGTGGTAACATCAGCGACACGAATTTTGAGTCAGCTCCGGGAAAAACAGATGATATACGTCCGATACTCCACTTTAGAGGTGGAAGAGTGTCGTCGCGAATGATGACAACAGTGCCCGGTAGGATAGGGGTAGACGGCTGCAACCACTTATGATGTTGTTGCAAGGTATGCAAGTATTCCAGACGCCAACGCTTCCAGAAGTCCTGCTGAAATCGCTGGACCAATTGCCAACGAGACAAACGATTCAGAGACACAGAACTGGCATCACGGTCAGGAGGAGCCTTGAGGGGGCGGAAAACCAAGAAATGCCCTGGTGTAAGGGCTTCAAAATCCGAAGGATCAGACGAGGGAAGATACAGAGGACGGCAGTTGAGGACGGCCTCAACCTGAGTGCAGACAGTGAGAAACTCTTCGTAAGTTAGTTTCTGCTCGCCGATAACGTGAGTGAGATGATGTTAAGCAGATTTTACAGCGGCCTCCCAAAGGCCACCAAAGTGAGGACTTGAAGGAGGTATGAACCGCCAATCAGTTCCGGAAGACGAAGCGGCGTCACAAAGACTCTGCTGATGCTGTGGAGCAGATAGTAATCGGCCGAGATCACGAAGGTAGTTATGAGCACCGACAAAATTGGTACCGTTATCGGAAAAGATGACAGAAGGATGACCTTGACGTGCAACAAATCGCCGATAAGCAGCAATAAACGCTGGAGTGGACAGCTCAGATGCTAACTCAAGGTGAACCGCCTTGGTAGTGAAACAGATGAAGACGATCAGATATGCCTTCGTGCTGACAGCTCCTTGTAGTCGTGCACTCGTTACATAAAAGGGCCCGGCGTAGTCAACACCAGTAGTAAGGAAGGCCATAGCAGAAGATAGTCGCTCAGGAGGCAGATTGCCCATTGGCTGCACCACAGGACGAGGTTCGCATGAGAAGCAACGATTGCACCTCCGCAATCGATTGCGTACTACATTACGTCCGTCCAGAATCCAATACCGGCGATGAAGGTAGGAATGAGTAGCTAGAGCGCCAGCGTGTAGGAGACGATGATGTGCATCATCGATGATCAGACGAGTGAGATGGCTACTCTTGGGAAGAAGAACAGGATGTTTGTGTTTATATGGCAACAAGGCCGTTGACAAGCGACCTCCAACACGAAGGATCCCATGCTCGTCACAAAAAAGATGAAGCTTCATGATAAGCCGTAGACGAGAAGATTGCTTCCGAAGCTCACTCAGCTCCTCGGCAAAATAAACAGCTTGGACGATGTGTATTAAGCAGGCTTCCGCTTCCTGAAGCTCAAGAGAGGAAAGAAAACCTGACCGAAGGGATGATGGATCACGAGTATTCTTTATGAATCTTCGACAAAAGGCAGTGGCCCGTTTGAGTCGAAGATATGAGGAGAAGCGGTCAATTAAGGAGGGCTCATCGGCGGTAGCCGCTAACATCAACGCAGAGACTGGCTTGGCTTCCTCGTCCACTTGATCATTCTGAGATAAATCAGCCGAGGACACAGGCCATAAGGATGAGTCGAAAGACAACCAGTGCGGACCCCGCCACCACAATGGGTGATGATGAACGTCCGCATGCATCAATTCAATTATAGGCACAATCAGCTGGATTGTCCTCAGACACTACATGTCTCCAGTGATCAGAAGAAATGAGAACTTGTATTTCAGCAATCCGATTGCCAACAAATGTCTTCCACCTGTGACTCTCACCACGGATCCACGACAAGCCCACAGACGAATCACAGAAGGCCACGTACTCAACGCCGGGATGCTCCAACACGCGAGTGGATAGATGATGCATGAGTTTTGCGAGAAGATGGGCACCGCATAACTCCTAACGAGGCAAAGTTATAGCCTTGCAAGGAGCAATTTTTGATTTGGCTGCTAGAAGGAACACCTGATAGTGACCAGACGATGCCAAAGTACGAAGATAAACGACAGCAGCGTAACCCGATTCAGAGGCATCACAGAAGCCAACCAATCGATGCGCAGAAGAAGAAGAGACGTCAGGGATGAATCATGGTATGTATAGCTTTGCCAAAGTGGGGAGCTGGGATTGAAACTGCAGCCAGAGAGGCTGAACCGCATTCGGAAGAGGTTGGTCCCACTCCAGATGGAGCAGGCAAAGCTGACGAAAGAAGATTTTAGCGTAGAAGGTAACAGGAGTTGACCATCCCAGGGGGTCGAAGATTCTAGCCATCTGACTCAATACAGTTCGCTTGGTGACGGCCGTTGAAGTCGAACGAACAGAATAGAAGAAGTGATCAGACGACGGATTCCACCCAAGTCCCAAAATCTTAAGACCTGGTTCACGATCAAGAAGGAGAGGATCAGTAGACGAGGATTCTCGCCGATGATCAGCTGGACTATCGTCTAGCAGAGGAAGATGATTGGTAGCCCATTTAAGCAGCTCAAAGCCGCCCGCCTTGAGCAGATCCTGTACCTGCTGTGGCAACTTAAGAGCCTCAACTTCGGATGAACAGCCCGTCAAGATGTCATCAACATAAATTTGATCCAGTAAGACTTGCCTAGCAGCAGGAAACTTGGATCCGTCATCCGAAGCCAGCTGCCGAAGAGTCCTAAGGGCCAAGAAGGGAGCAGAAGAGACGCCATACGTAACGGTATTCAGACGATAATATTGGAGAGGTTCGTGTTCGTTGAAACGCCAGACTATACTTTGATAGTCCCGTTTTTCAGGGAGTATCAGGATCTGTCGATACATCTGTCTAATATCGGCGGTGAAGACGAAGCGATATAGACGAAAGCGAAGCAGGAGGGTGGAAATGTTTGCTTGTAACTTCAGACCAGTAAGCAGAAGATCATTGAGGGATTTGCCATTAGCGGATGCACAAGAGGCGTTGAAGACCACACGTATTTTGGCAGGGGGATCATCTGGACGATGTACGGGATGTTGAGGGACATAATATGGCTCATATCGAGAACAATCAGAAGACTCAGGGACCAATTCCATATGGCCACTTTCGAGATAATCGAGCATAAATTCATGATAAGCGACACGAAGAGTAGGGTTTTTTTCCAGACGCTGTTCCAGCCGAATAAACTGTCTAGTTGCCACATTGACAGAAGTGCCCAGTTGAGACGATGCCAAGGGCAAACCAACAGTGTACCTTCCATTGGAGTCGCGGACGACATCAGCGCAGTATATCATCTCATACTCCCTCTCAGCAGGGGTCAGCGGAAGCACGTCAGGTACTCTATCAAGTTCCTAGAAGCGCCGAACGATGTTGACAAGTTCCTGGTCCGACCCCTGCCAGGGGCTCGTAACCGAGGTGTGAAGGTTGGCAGTAGCAGAAGATTTCACGTCAGAGTAAGTGTTGTCGTTGGAGGATTGCGAGTGAGTCAATGAGAGGGGGGATTCCGGTTGCGCAGAGGACGGAGCACTCGCAGCAGAGGATGACTCCGCAGAAGACGAGGGAGAAGCGTGCCGCTGTGAAACGCGATGACAACGAGAAACATGCTGAGCGCGACCATTGGCAGTGTCAGGTGAGAAGGAAACATGTTTAGTTTTCTTACGATAGCGAGCGTAGGGACCATAAAGCACCCAGCCTAAGGTTGTAGACAGCGCCCCCGGAAGGTCAGACGTTGGGCATAACGTGTCAAGAAGAATAAGATAAGGGAGCACATCCGATCCAATCAACATCCCGATGATACGAGACAGATAGAAAAGTGGGTCAGCAAGGCTGAATTGCTGAAACTCAGGCCATCGTCCGTTAAACACTTGGACAGGGAGAGGATCTATGGGGTTGTCAATGACGTGGGCCTTGATGATAGGATTAGGGGGATCCTCTTGGTGACAGAGACTAACGTAAGCGTATCCTTGGATGCGAAACTGATAGACGTCACTTAGGGTGCGAAGATGAACAATTTCAGGGTGAATGTGCAGACGAAGCTTGGTGGCCCAAGCGCGAGTGATGAGAGTGTGTTGGCAGCCCAAATCGAGAAGAGCTCGGCCGAATACAACATTCTGCTGGTTATCTAAGCGGATCCAAGCGGTAGGCATAAGGTAGCCAGGATTATCACTTTTACGCAAAGCAGACCGTACAGAGGAAAACAGGTGCTTAGAAGAGAACAGACGAGAGGACAACGCTCTGCGATTATTCGATTGGATCAGACGATCGCCAGATGACCATACTTGGAGTCATTCGGTATTACCTCCAGAAGATGTGTGATCCTGACTAGGCGACGAAGTTGGTGGGGGTCTAGGAGAAACCGAACCTAGCGCTGTAGGAAGCGGGCGGAATCTAACCCTGACTGATGTTTTCCGAGAGGTGATAGAACGGGTTGGAGACCTCGATACTACAGCGGGTGGAGAAGGAGACCGATTCGTTGGTTTCTAATTCGTTTGAGTACCAGACGAGGACGTAGAACTAGTAGGGGCCAGATGAAGAATGGTATGATGACGTCTCCCGCAAGTGTGGCAGCACTGATCTGAACCACAATCAACAGTGGTGTGGAAAGATGACATGCAATTTCTGCATAATCGCCTCTCAGTCACGAAATCTCTACGCTGATGGATAGTCATGACCTTGAATTCCCGACACTGTCGAATGGAGTGATTTACAGAGCAGAACACACATATAGACGACGAGCTGGAAGCTTTGGGAGGACGTACCCCTGTATAGGCTCAGCATATGGGTCCTAGCAGCTGGAGTTGACTAATGTCATCTCATGGCCGCCATTTTGGTCATATATTATCCCTTCATACGCCCCCGCTTTTTGCGGGAGTGCGTAATCCTTAGGGTCATCATTGCCATTAAACCGAAATTACCCGATGTGGGGAGCGGTCTCCCCACACAAAGTTTTCGGGGGCGCCTTGAGCCAGTATCGGCCCAAGATTGAAGGTTCATAGTTGGTTTTGAAACTTATGCACTTATTTGTTTATTGAGACTCAGTTTTAAGAATTTTGACTGATTGTTAAATTAAAGTATTAATAATGAAGTGAAAAAATCGGAATTTTGTGATTTGAATACTGTATTTGAGTTTTAGTGAGTTTTGTGTGTTGAGAGAGAATAGA
Source organism: Micraspis discolor (assembly GCA_030674115.1). Classification (NCBI taxonomy): domain Eukaryota; kingdom Metazoa; phylum Arthropoda; class Insecta; order Coleoptera; family Coccinellidae; genus Micraspis; species Micraspis discolor. The sequence goes on from JARTUT010000436.1 coordinate 404,920, forward strand.
TAGAGATTTTAGTTTATCATGTGTTATTTGTCTGATTTTGATTTGATTTGAATTATTATTCATAAATAATGTTCATTTAAATTAATTGTCTCTGGTGAGATAAATATGCTTAATTATTGCTTCTGCCACTGAGGATGTGTAGCGGTACCGCTTCACCGTGGTCAGAAGTTCGTGTTTAGAGTCAGAATAGTCGGACAGCCTTTAGATGACGTCGCTTGAAGTCTGCTGTCTCAGAATAAGGTATTTATTGCAATGAAAGAAGACATGCGTTGAATTTTCACTAGAGCCACACTCGCACTCGGGGTTTTCCGCCAGGTTCAGCGAATGTAGTTTGGCCTTAAATGGCCCATGCCCCGTTATTATATATGTAAGGTGGTACCCTGGTCGAAAATAGCCACGCGAGGTGGTAAAATCGACTTTAGGTATCCACCCATATGTATTCCTGCCCTTTGGTCCCTCGTCCCATCGTGCTTGCCAAGTACACGTGAGCTGAGCCTTGAGGTCCCGAAGGTACCTCTTGGTTATGCTTCTATTCGTCGGCGTATCCGTGTCCAACGCCGGGTAAATGTGCTCTTGGTATTTGAACGGGAGCCCTCTCCTAAAATGCGACCTGGCCGTCTCCTGGACAGCCGTAAGGTCTAAAGGCATCTGGCCTGTCAAGACTTCTAGAGCACTAGTGTCTACCGTCCGACAGGCCGTGGTCATTAACAAAAGGATCGATCTGTGGCAAGCCGACAGATGTCTCCTGATGTGACGGTGGTTTGCCCTGTGGTACCAGACACAGCATGCGTAAAATACCACAGGGGTGTACACTGCCCTGTAATAGGCCCACATCATCCGCCGTCCAGTCTCTCCAGTAGACTTGGTAAGTCTCTTGGACTTGTGGTTCAAAGAGATAACCTTGTCACGGAGGTACTTGACATGTGGGATAAATGTGAGACCTTGATCAAGGATCACCCCGAGAAATTTGGTTTCAGCCTCCCACCTCAGTGTTCCCAACCCAAGGCGCACCGTGGGAGGACGAGTTGTACTTAGTTTTCCCTTCAGTAAGACAGCATGTGTCTTCTTCAGGGAAAGAGAAAGTTTATTCTGCTTCAGCCAGGTCTCAACTACTGAGACTGTCCGTTGCAGAACTTCTTCAATTTCTCGGCGGCTTCTCGCGCGTATAAGTATGGCCAAATCATCCGCGTATGCCAGGGATAAGCCCGGCACCGACAGAAGAATGGTCAATAACTCATCAATCAGGAGGTTCCACAGGAATGGTTCTAGGACGGATCCTTGCGGGCATCCACGATTGACTATCCTCCTGACACACAGACCGTTCTGGTCAAAGAATATGTGCCTTTCGGATAAATACGACGCGATAAGCTTTACGTATGGTGATCGGGGTATCGCCAACCGGAGTCGGCGGATAACCGCCGGCCACCACATATTATCGAAGGCGCCTTCTATATCCGCGAATAGACCCGCCACGTATGGTTGGTCTGATTCTTGGACAAAGTTGACAACCTTTTGTAAAGCATCCTCTGTGGACCTTCCGGGACGGAAGCCATATTGGTGTTCCGCTAACTGGCCCGAGGATGTATATTGTTCGGTGATCCTTGGAAGGAGAAGCCGCTCAAGTAATTTCCCCATCTCATTCAGCAGACAAACAGGCCTTAACGATTTAGGGTCGCTTGTTGGTCTGTTGGTTGCTTTGAGAATGAGGAATATTTTCCCAATCTTCCAGTCCTTCGGGAAGTATTGGTGTACAAGACAAGCATTGTACAGATTCAGTAATACGTCCGGATGATTGGCGTGGACCCTTTTCAGGATGACTCGCGAAATAGAGTCCGGCCCCGGAGCGCATGTTTTTCTAGTTCGACTCAACGCAATGTCGATTTCGTTCGCATCGAAGGGATTTGATGCTTGAGCTGAAGGCTCTATGTCCTCCTCGCGGTTTTCGCAGCGCACTGTTGATTGTGCAGGGGAATCCGTCTGGACGTGGTCCAGAGGTACGAGTTTGTCCAGAAGAGCTCTGATAGAGTCCTCTAGAGTTGTCGTGTATTCCCCTTCCGTGACTTCAATCGACGAAATTACAGGTGGGGCCTGGACACGTTCCATTGCCACCTTGTAACCCGTCGACCAGGGACTCTTACTGAATTCAATTCCAAGGAATCGTGTGTTAGCTTGCCTGGATTCGGCAGCCATCCGTTCCAAAGAATGAGGATCCATCAGGAGCCGGCTAGACCGGGCCTTCATGTACCTCTTTCGCTTCCTATTAAGGTCGCTCTTTAGTTCCCTTAGTTCTGCCGTCCACCAACCCGCCTTGTGCCACGCACGAGTGGTTGATGGCATCGATCTCGCAGCCGAACTGAATACGGCCTGCGTAAGCCTCGCAAATAGGCGATCGATGTCCTGCTTATTCTGGACAGAAAGATTTAGGTTGGCGAGCCGCCTGTCGAGTTCGGTGTCAAACAGCTCCCAGTCCGCATTGCCTGTAAGGAATTTGGGCTGGTGCAGTGAGACCGGATTTGGACTTAACGGTATATCGCTTGGATCTTGTATTTGAAAGTTTGTTGCTCTGTGGTCACTGGACAGCCAGGATTCCTTGACTGACCAGTTCATCACCAACCCCGTATTGGGAGTTGACAACGTGACGTCTATGTTTGATTCTCCATTAGGGCTGGAGAATGTTTTCGGCCCATCGACATTATTGTTATGGACAGTAAGTCCATAATGAGCTAAAAGATCTTCAAGCATGGCTCCTTTGTCATCCCTCGTCTCTGAGAACCAGATTGGAGATTTGGCATTGGAGTCCATGCATATAATAATTTTAGACGTTTGGTAGTCAAGCTGGTTCAAAATATCTTCCAGCTTGACTAAATAAATGCTAATATCATTGGCATATTGGCAGTACACGTTGACTAGGTACACAGTGTTCCTGCCTAGTGTAACTGCCATGACCCCTATGTGAGAGGTCGAAAGCTGCGGAAGATTAAGCACATTTATCTCCCTATTAAAAATTGCAAAAATAGCCATGGGTGTCTCTCCACTCGCTATGATTCTAGTGGAGAGTCCCAGGCATTTGACCCCACCAAATGCATGGTAGGGATCCTGAATTACAACAATATCTATTTTCTCTCTATACACAATGTGAGAAATTTCAGAGGCTACTGCCCCTGATTTTTGCCCATTAATTTGAAGTATATTGAGGCCAATTATGAGGACCTATCAATCTTGGCCCGGTACTGATTGATTTGATCGCGGTACGCGGGACATTTGTTACTATTGGCCGGATGTCTGAAATCCGGCCGTTTTCTGATCTTACAATTGATACATTCCGGTATCTCTGGTTTTTTCCCGCAGTCCACATACGAGTGTCCTTTGCCAGAGCAGTGAGGACACGTGGACTCCTTCTGCTTACAAGTCTTGGCCGAGTGACCATAAGCCTGACACTTATAGCATCTCTTGATGCTATAGTGCTCGTGCGCCCGATGGGAGGACATAGAAAAGTATGCCCTCCCTTGTTTTAGAATAGGCCGGGCTAGTTGCTGAGGGCAACTAACCACGACTCTGCCCCTATTGGACGAGGTCGGGTATCGGTAGACGACCTTCGTCCGATTTTTAATGTCTTCCGCGTTTACTCCCTCGGGAAGATTTTTCTCAATGAGAAGATCCACGATCTCATCGTTAGTTGAACCTTTACTGACGTCGTGGATCATTATTCGCGGTATTAGCTGCTTCGGAGTCGAGCAATCGATTTTACCCTTCTCCAAAGCAGCGATTACGGTTTTGCGTTCCAGTTCTGAGGGAACAGTAATTTGAATTGCACCGGACTTGAGCTTTGAAGAGCTCTTAATTTTAGCGCTCGGCGCGTGCGTCTTGATGGCTAGGGCAACAGTATCCATGGAAACTTGTTGCCCTTCCTTCGGCGGCCTCACATAGATCACGGGGCCGGGGCTCCGGACTATGTGAGGTTTCTGTGGTGGTTTGGGGATTGTGGCCGCCACAGAAGCGTAAGACTTCTGCTTGGGCGCACTTTCCCCTACGCAACTTTGAGAGTTGAGGAGCAGGCTTTTCAGCTGGTCCCTCTCCTCTAAGCGCCCCTCTAATCTGGAGATGGCCACTAATGAATTGGCTATTCGCCGCTCCATTTCATGAAACACCCTCATGATTGAGGTGGTCGCTTTCTTCCCGATTTTATTGGTCGGGTCGGACATGAACTCTAGGAGTCCATTTTGAATGTCCGTGAGGGACATTCCTGTGAGGTCGCCCTCAACAGAAATTGGTCCCTCCTTTCCTTCCCCGGGAGGGGGATGGAGATCCACCTGCTCCTGCCTCGCGGCAACAGATGAAGTCGACAAAAGACGCACTCTTCTGACACCGGTTTCCTTTTCAGGGACCTCATCAGAGCTTGCCTCCGCCTTCCTCCCCTGCTGAGCAGGTGGGGTATTCTTTGCGGCGCGCCCATTGGGCGACTTTTTCGTCGACGGAGGGCTCTTAGTCCCCTCTTTTGCGGCGCGCCCTGTGGGCGTCTTTGTCGTCGACTTGATTGACTTGGGTTTGCTAGTAGCCTTTACACCTACCCTGACCCTAGCTGAAGTCGAGAGGGTGGTTCTCCCAGTCGCTAGATTTCGACCTGAGGGAGCCTAAGATGCACTCTCCTCCTGCCGGCCCTGCATTTCCGGATGCTGGTGCGGTAACTCTTCTGAATTATTTGCCATTAAACCATACTTTTGCGGCTAACTTAGCTTTCTCCACTGACAGACGTTTTCCCGTCCATCAGAAGGTACTTAAGCCCCCCCACCACGACAAGGTGTTAGCTCTTGAGGGGGCCCCTGTATAGGCAGGACGACGAGAGGAGGAACCAGCAGAAGAAGGCGCAGACGATGAAGGAGCAGACGTTAACCCTGCTGGTGATCGAGGTTTGGACAGCCTCTTTGGCGCAGGCGCACGAGACGAGGTGACGGAAGTGCTTTCCAACACTCGTAATTGTCAATTGGTGAATTCGAGCAATTGTGCGAGATTAGGAAAGTCATCAGAGGACAACTGCATTTCGAACAACTGGCGATATGGTACATCCAGGTTGCGTAATGTGAGAGTAAACAGAAGATAATCTGCCAGATCGGGAATGGGCAATGTCTTCAGGGCGTTGATGGCATTTTGATGCGTGGTGGCGAATTGTTTCAGCTGGGACAAGGAAGAAACAGACGCAGGCCGCGAATCCAATATCTGGTTCACATGGAAGTCAGCTAGCCGACGGGTATTCTGGTACCGAGCGTAAAGGGCCTGATAGGCCAAAGGGTAATTCAAGGAATTCAGTTCAAGGCCAGAGGTAACAGCAGACGCTTCCCCTGAGAGAGCAGAAGATAGCAGGTGGAACTTCTGAACAGGCGCCAGAGAATGGTTCTGATGCACTAGAGCATCGAAAAGGGCGATGAAGCTGGGCCATTCTTCGATTTTACCATCGAAACATGGCAACTCAACTCGAGGAATCGGAAGGTCAACAGAGGATGAACGAGTTTGCGCGGCTGACGGGCACGCAGTCAGCTGACTATAAGCAGCGCGGATCTGCAGACATATTTCAAAAAACACCGCGAACTTCGATGGCGATCCGTCCCGCTCCAGCTCCTCCAACTGAGAGTTCAGTTTGACGATTAACTCATCAGCCTCTTTGAAGGCCTTCTTTATTTTGAAAAGCTCATTCAAGCACATATTGACCACATCCGCTTCATAAGTCAGCCCTTTGACCAACTTGAATAAGGTAGAAGCCGCGGCGAAAGCATTCTCTCGCTTGACGGATGGACTCGTTAATCGAAGCCTTCAATTTATCCGTCGACGGCATTTTACTTCTTGAACAGCCCCGGTAAATATCCTACTTAGGTACGCGCATATCCAAGCGAGGAAATGCTTTTGCCAACATCCGCGAAGTTGCTAGCAGTTGGATAATAAAACCCTCTGAAGCGTACCACGTAGGTAACACGACTTTCACTTTCTCGCCCGAACAATATTCTGGACTTGAATAATTTCGGCAACACACATTACTCGATCTAGTCTCGCAGCCAACGCTGTTTCTCAAGTAAACACAACGTTGTGACTCTGTTATTGTGAAATATGATTCTATGTTTTCTCAAGATAACACCTCAATTATTCTCACACTCAATATTTCCTCTATTACTACTCCATAATTGTAAATAGGTCAACTCTGTTTAGATGTAGTTAATTTGTAAATATTTCAACTTCATGCGAGTACCTATTTATTATGTGAATGTGAACATTGTACAATAAACATTTTATTTTACCACCTCTAGCTCAATCTTTTGGTAACAGTCCTCTTTTGAGTAATAGCCAAAAATCTCAACACCCAGATTTTTGAACATTTGATCCTTCGAGCTGGATGATTGAGTTGGAATATTGTTCACATCACATCCTCTTCTCTAGAAGTTTCAGCTCAAGCCCCTCTACATGTCCACAAAGATGTCAGACAAATCTGTGCCTCCTCCAGCTGAAGAAGATCATCTCAAGGTCCCATCTCATAGTTCGAGACAGTCATTCTGTTCGTCTCAAGCAGACGAACCACCTCCAAGACACAAGGTTCTCTTGCTTTAGCACTCAAGTCAACGTATGATCATCAATCTATCGATATTGACGCTCATATACTTTCATCAACGTTCTCTAACCTGTCTTCCTTCCACACCCACTTTCAGTTATCTCCACATCTACAGATTCAGAATGTTAATATCAATAAAAGCTTTGAAATATATCAGCAACTTCGAAATAATGCATTATCCAACAAACCTGATCCTGTAGAGAAAACAATGAGTGTAATATTGATAATGACTATTCAGTGTTCATTGTTTGCGTTTTTGCTCTTGTCAATAAGATATTTCAGTTATCTCTCAAGAATGAACGAATCGAAATATGAATATAAATTTAGAACATCATAGACCTTGAGGCATTTGTATAGAATCACAGAATAAATAAAAATATCTTTGTGAAATTCACCAATCGCGAATCGATCGAATTGAAAGCGTCATACTATTTTATGGTCATATTAATAAGATATTTCGATAAATTTAGAACAGAAAATAGTACATGTGGTCATACTATTTGGTATGTTCACATATGCACCATTTATCCTTGTTTGTAACTCACAACATATACTTTTAGTTGATATGGTGTAATGATTAATGAAAGTTGGAGTGTTTGGTTCAAATATACTGAGGAATATTTCAATTTGTTGATTGTCATGAATTGGAAATGTGCATTACATTTATTATACTACTGAAATTGGTCCCTGTTGAGAATCATGCGATATCTTAGGAATAATAAAGTTATTTTCATAAGATACAAAAATTTAGACCAATTCTAAAGGATACTTGGAACTTATTGCATAAATGATCAAAAAATACCTACAATAACATTAATGTCTGCTTTCGCACCATAGAAATAATATAATTCGAAATGAAATAAGAATTTATTGATGCTCCGAGTATCAGATTTTATTCATCAATCAAATATTTTGTGTTTACTTTTATCAAAACATTTCGAGGATATAGGTAACTTATTGCTGCTTTATTTTTATTAACATCCCCTACAAGTATTTGTCATCACTGTAGAAACTGATATGGCACTCCGTATTTACACTGTTTTTTACTCGAACCTGTAGTTTTCATCAACAGATTAATGCTTATGCAGAAAATAGGGAGCCCTGAAAAATTCAGCATAATCCAAGGGGAATTGTTATCTATTTCTTAATTGAAATGAATCTATAAATGTCCATCTAAAAATAAATGCTATTAAACTGAAAACAAAAGTAGCCTATAAGATAGATAGGCAAAACCGAAAACAAGTTTTCGGAATCCTCTCCTGCATGGCTCTCTAGCGTATTGCAGCGAAATCTTGAACCTCAATCATATTATTGATGAATGTTTCCTCACCTCGACGTAGGATGTGGAGATGAACTTTATGGAACACAGTGCATCTACGTGATTGGTCGGCATCGGGTTAAAATAAATTTATGCTGTATAAAAGGGCATACTCGAGACAGTAACAAGGATTTCAAGGTAATTCAAGGAGGTTCAAGTGTGTCCAGTGAGAATTTAGTAATGTGAAGGCAGCACAGACATAGTCGTAGTGACGCGAAGCTAGCAGGTGACCGTAGGAGTACGTGAAGAAGCGGTTGGGTGACGAGGCCATGGCAGTAGGGTTAAGAAGGTGACGTAAGGGATGTTACATTTGAAGTATAGCTATAAGGGATTTTACATTTTGACATATTCATGTAGTCGTAAATGAAGGTATTTGAAATCATTTGTTATTGGTTATTGGAATTTATATTGTCGAACACCAAGCTCGTAACAACACAAATGAAAAAACAACCATGTGCTTGAAAGTTGTTTTCTGGCAGGAGCAATTGAATAAAGAACCTCCAAATCTGTACCTATCTCTCTCCATTTTTAATCCTCATTCTGCTGTTCGGGTTCTGCATTTCTCTGATAATTTTCTGACAGTCCAAGATTTGTCCAAAACTGATCAAAAAATCCTGAGCTATTACGCATCAGTTCTGCGCACCCTGAGGACTGTCCCAAGACAGTCAGGAAAATACGAACACGAATGAAGCTGTTAGCTCCATTCGGGTTCAAATTCTGACTGTTCCAGAACCATCAGAATCATGCGCATTTCAGTGTTCGGTGTTCGGGTTTTCTCTGACTAATTTCGAACCGAGTAGTCCGATGTTCGGGTTATATCAGGATTTTTTCCTGATTATTTTCTGACGGTTCTGGGTCTATCCTAAGGAACATTTAAGGATTTTACCGTAGAACCGCCTTAGGAGGGAGGAGTTAACCAATTTCTTTCGTAATTTGAAATCTTTGAATTTTATCTGCATCCGTTAACAAATATAAACAAATCTAAACATAAATGGTTTCAAATCGTGCATAAATTGATATTAAGTTAAATGATAATAAATTAATATTATAGAGGGTTTTCAGGGGCAGGATTATGAGTTTTCTTTATTTCCTTGAGTTGTCCAATTCAAATTGCAAGAAGTAGTACAACTTTATTTATTACAATGATTTAAGTTTTCTAAATAATCATTTCGAATGCCTTAACTATTTTTAAGTATGTGATAAATAGCTTTATTAAAAAAAATTTTTTTTAGCTCTCGTCAACAAATTGGCAATATTAAAAATGTGCATTATGATTTATTATGGACATATTCACTAATCTATTTGCTCTTATTCCAATGTATGGCTTATATGACCAAGAGAATTAAATTTGAATTTTTTGCTGTAACCATTTCTAATAGTCCTACGAGTTTGCGCATTTTGCCAAATTCAACTTGTTCGGGTTTTTCTCTGACAAATTTTGGACCAAATCTTCAAATTGGTTCGCTGTTCGGGTTTTTTCAGTACAATCCCAGTACAGTTCCAGTACAGTCAAAATCGGTACCTACTCGAGAGCAGGTATCAGTTCAGGATATTTTGCAGACTACAAATGCTACCAACCCTTAAACAACGATCACTTGAAAACGCAATTTGTGGTAAATTCGTAATTTAAGACGAGCATTAAATCAAGATTTCCTTTTACATCAAAGTTTACTACTGTTGTTTCTTTGATTTGAAACAACACTTGCTTGAAGGTTTCGGCAACTGAACGACCAGACTCAGAACTTTCAAGGGATGTCTTAACTCCACAGTTGCCGAAGAGGTGTATTGATCAAACTATTGGTGAATGATGCTGTAATGTATGTCCCCACTTATATATTATGTGTAATGAAGATTATTAATGTAGGGGGGAATACGCAGATTGAGTCTGCCGTTAGCATTAGTATGTATGTAGAATTAGGAAGTGGAATAATGAAATTGACCTGCAAAATCATTCGAAATATTTAGTGAGATACACGACATTCCAAATCCACCAAAAAATGAACTCTCAAATTGGCAGTATCCTAAAGAACCCTGGGAACGCATTCATATTGATTATTTAGGTCCTATTAAAAAAAAATTCACTTAGTTATTGTTGATGCTTATACAAAGTGGTTAGAGGTGAAAGAAGTTCCTGTTATCACGTCAAAGTTAACAATTCAAGCACTTCGAAAAATATTTTCCGTTTTCGGTTTACCTAAATGTATAGTATCCGATAATGGTACTTGTTTTACTTCGGATGAATTTAAACATTTTATTCAAATTTATATTATATAAACAAATGAAATAAATGTATATGTATTTGTAAATTGATTTAAGAGAATTTGGGGGAAAGATGAATGTAATGTATGTCCCCACTTATATATCATGCGTAATGAAGATTATTAATGTAGGGGGGAATACGCAGATTTAGTCTGCCGTAAGCATTAGTATGTATGTAGAATTAGGAAGTGGAATAAAGAAATTGACCTGCAAAATTATTCGAATTATTTTAGTGAGATACACGACAGATGCTTCATTGATTACACACTAATCTTATATACTAAATTGAGAAATGACGATAAAAATAAGATTGCCATATTTGGTATCAGAATATTTTCTAGGTCCCTAGTTACGTCAATTGTGTCAAGCCAGTCAGCAGATTTCGGTCGGTCCGCGGCTCGCTCGGCGTGATCCACTTTTGATTGTTTGATAATTTAAATGGAATTTTCCATGTTATCGAAGATGAATATTTTTCAGGATAATGTTCGAATTTCGAACATTACTCCGAAGGCCGAAAATGCTACAGGCTAGGATGTTAGAACTCCAGTGTTAGCAATCTGTTACTTCTACTGTCCTATTTCCTAATGTCCTATTTCTAAATCGTGTGACCCTCGATTGAATGCTTTATTGGGCATGATCAGGAGTGGGTACTGAAGTCCGGAGTTGGTCTCTCGTCTGGCGTTTTGTTTCGACCTCGGCGTAAAGCTGTTTATGGTCGAAACATTGCTGGCGTGGTTTTGAACTAGGTGTGATTTCTGTCAACGGAATTTCGGCTTCTGCTTCATTTGTTTCTGTGGTGGATCTGCTACTTCCTCTATACCGAAGAAGTGGCCCTCCCAAGAGCTAACACCTTGTCGTGGTGGGGGGGCTTAAGTACCTTCAGATGGACGGGAAAACGTCTGTCAGTGGAGAAAACTAAGTTAGCCGCAAAGTATGGTTTAATGGCAAATACATCTGACGACTTACCGCACCAGCATTCGGAAATGCAGGGCCGGCAGGAGGAGAGTGCATCTCAGGCTCCCTCAGGTCGAAATCTAGCGACTGGGAGAACCACCCCCCTGACTTCAGCTAGGGTCAGGGCAGGTGTAAAGGCTACTAGCAAACCTAAGTCAATCAAGTCGACGACACAGACGCCCACAGGGCGCGCCGCAAAAGAGGGGACTAAGAGCCCTCCGTCGACGAAAAAGTCGCCCAATGGGCGCGCCGCAAAGGATACCCCACCTGCTCAGCAGGGGAGGAAGGCAGAAGCAAGCTCTGATGAGGTCCCTGAAAAGGAAACCGGCGTCAGAAGAGTGCGTCTTTTGTCGACTTCATCTGTTGCCGCGAGGCAGGAGCAGGTGGATCTCCATCCTCCTCCAGGGGAAGGAAAGTAGGGACCAATTTCTGTTGAGGGCGACCTTACAGGAATGTCCCTCACGGACATTCAAAATAGACTCCTAGAGTTCATGTCCGACCCGACCAATAAAATCGGGAAGAAAGCGACCACCTCAATCATGAAGGTGTTCCACGAAATGGAGCGGCGAATAGCCAATTCATTAGTGGCCATCTCCAGATTAGAGGGGCGCTTAGAGGAGAGGGACCAGCTGAAAAGCCTGATCCTCAACTCTCAAAGTTGCGTAGGGTAAAGTGCGCCCAAGCAGAAGTCTTATGCTTCTGTGGCGGCCACAATCCCCAAACCATTACAGAAACCTCACATAGTCCGGAGCCCCGGCCCCGTGATCTATGTGAGGCCGCCGAAGGAAGGGCAACAACTCTCCATGGATACTGTTGCCCTCGCCATCAAGACACACGAGCCGCGCGCTAAAATTAAGAGCTCTTCAAAGCTCAAGTCCGGTGCAATTCAAATTACAGTTCCCTCAGAACTAGAACGTAAATCCGTAATCGGAGTCGAGCAATCGATTTTACCCTTCTCCAAAGCAGCTAACACCGCGAATAATGATCCACGACGTCAGCAAGGGTTCAACTGACGACGAGATCGTGGATCTTCTCATCGAGAAAAACCTTCCCGAGGGAGTAAACGCGGAAGACATTAAAAATCGGACAAAGGTCGTCTACCGATACCCGACCTCGTCCAATAGGGGCAGAGTCGTGGTTAGTTGCCCTCAGCAACTAGCCCGGCCTATTATAAAACAAGGGAGGGCATACTTCTCTATGTCCTCCCATCGAGCGCACGAGCACTATAGCATCAAGAGATGCTATAAGTGTCAGGCTTATGGCCACTCGGCCAAGACTTGTAAGCAGAAGGAGTCCACGTGTCCTCACTGCTCTGGCAAAGGACACTCGTATGTGGACTGCGGGAAAAAACAAGAGATACTGGAATGTATCAATTGTAAGATCAGAAAACGGTCGGATTTCAGACATCCGGCCAATAGTAACAAATATCCCGCGTACCGCGATCAAATCGATCAGTACCGGGCCAAGATTGACAGGTCCTCATAATTGGCCTTAATATACTTCAAATTAATGGGTAAAAATCAGGGGCAGTAGCCTCTGAAATTTCTCACATTGTGTATAGAGAGAAAATAGATATTGTTGTAATTCAGGAACCCTACCAGGCATTGGGTGGGGTCAAATGCCTGGGACTCTCCACTAGAATCATAGCGAGTGGAGAGACACCCATGGCTATTTTTGCAATTTTTAATAGGGAGATGAATGTGCTTAATCTTCCGCAGCTTTCGACCTCTCACATAGGAGTCATGGCAGTTACACTAGGCAGGAACACCGTGTACCTAGTCAACGTGTACTGCCAATATGCCAATGATATCAGCATTTATTCAGTCAAGCTGGAAGATATTTTGAACCAGCTTGACTACCAAACGTCTAAAATTATTATATGCATGGACTCCAATGCCAAACCTCCAATCTGGTTCTCAGAGACGAGGGATGACAAAGGAGCCATGCTCGAAGATCTTGTAGCTCATTATGGACTTACTGTCCATAACAATAATGTCGATGGGCCGAAAACATTCTCCAGCCCTAATGGAGAATCAAACATAGACGTCACGTTATCAACTCTCGACACGGGGTTGGTGATGAACTGGTCAGGCAAGGAATCCTGGCTGTCCAGTGACCACAGAGCGATATACTTCCAAATACAAGATCCAAGCGATATACCGTCAAGTCCAAATCCGGTCTCACTGCACCAGCCCAAATTCCTTACAGGCAATGCGGACTGGGAGCTGTTTGACACTGAACTCGACAGGCGGCTTGCCAACGTAAATCTTTCTGTCCAGAATAAGCAGGACATCGATCGCCTATTTGCGAGGCTTACGCAGGCCGTATTCAGTTCGGCTGCGAGATCGATGCCATCAACCACTCGTGCGTGGCACAAGGCGGGTTGGTGGACGGAAGAACTAAGGGAACTAAAGAGCGACCTTAATAGGAAACGAAAGAGGTACAGGAAGGCCCGGTCTGGCTCCTGAAGGATCCTCATTCTTTGGAACGGATGGCTGCCGAATCCAGGCAGGCTAACACACCATATGTGTCAATGATCAGAAAGACGAAGTTGGTACACTGGAAGAGATTCCTCGGAATTGAATTCAGTAAGAGTCCCTGGTCGACGGGTTACAAGGTGGCAATGGAACGTGTCCAGGCCCCACCTGTAATTTCGTCGATTGAAGTCACGGAAGGGGAATACACGACAACTCTAGAGGAGTCTATCAGAGCTCTACTGGACAAACTCGTACCTCTGGACCACGTCCAGACGGATTCCCCTGCACAATCAACAGTGCGCAGTGAAAACCGCGAGGAGGACATAGAGCCTTCAGCTTAAGCATCAAATCCCTTCGATGCTAACGAAATCGACATTGCGTTGAGTTCAACTAGAAAAACATGCGCTCCGGGGCCGGACTCTATTTCGGGAGCCATCCTGAAAAGGGTCCACGCCAATCATCCGGACGTATTACTGAATCTGTACAATGATTGTCTTGTACATCAATACTTCCCGAAGGACTGGAAGACTGGGAAAATATGCCTCATTCTCAAAGCAGCCAACAGACCAACAAGCGACCCTAAATCGTTTAGGCCTGTCTGTCTGCTAAACGAGATGGGGAAATTATTTGAGCGGCTTCTCCTACCAAGGATCACCGAACAGTATAGATCCTCGGGCCAGGAAGCGGAACACCAGTATGGTTTCCGCTCCGGAAGGTCCACAGAGGACGCTATACAGAAGGTCGTCAACTTCGTCCAAGAATCAGACCAACCATATGTGGCGGGTCTATTCGCGGATATAGAAGGCGCCTTCGATAACATGTGGTGGCCGGCGGTTATCCGCCGACTCCGGTTGGCGATACCCCGATCACCTTACGTAAAGCTTATCGCGTCGTATTTATCCGAAAGTCACATATTCTTTGACCAGAATGGTCTGTGTGTCAGGAGGATAGTCAATCGTGGATGCCCGCAGGGATCCGTCCTAGGACCATTCCTGTGGAACCTCCTGATTGATGAGTTATTGACTATTCTTCTGTCGGAGCCGGCCTTAACCCTGGCATACGCGGATGATTTGGCCATCCTCATACGCGCGAGAAGCCGCCGAGAAATTGAAGAAGTTCTGCAACGGACAGTCTCATTAGTCGAGACCAGGCTGAAGCAGAATAAACTTTCTCTTTCCCTGAAGAAGACACATGCTGTCTTACTGAAGGGAAAACTAAGTACAACTCGTCCTCCCACGGTGCGCCTTGGGTTGGGAACACTGAGGTGGGAGGCTGAAACCAAATTTCTCGGGGTGATCCTTGATCAAGGACTCACATTCATCCCACACGTCAAGTACCTCCGTGACAAGGTTATCTCTCTGAACCACAAGTTCAAGAGACTGACCAAGTCTACTGGAGAGACTGGGCGGCGGATGATGTGGATCTATTACAGGGCAGTGTATACCCCTGTGGTATTTTACGCATGCTGTGTCTGGTACCACAGGGCAAACCACAGTCACATCAGGAGACATCTGTCGGCTTGCCACAGATCGATCCTTTTGTTAATGACCACGGCCTGTCGGACGGTAGACACTAGTGCTCTAGAAGTCCTGACAGGCCAAATGCCTTTAGACCTTACGGCTGTCCAGGAGACGGCCAGGTCGCTCTTTAGGAGAGGGCTCCCGTTCAAATACCAAGAGCACATTTACCCGGCGTTGGACACCAATACGCCGACGAATGGAAGCATAACCAAGAGGTACCTACGGGACCTCAAGGCTCAGCTCACGTGTACTTGGTAAGCACGATGGGACGAGGGACCAAAGGGCAGAAATACATATGGGTGGATACCTAAAGTCGATTTTACCACCTCGCGTGGCTATTTTCGACCAGGGTACCACCTTACATGTATAATAACGGGGCATGGGCCATTCAAGGCCAAACTACATTCGCTGAACCTGGCGGAAAACCCCGAGTGCGAGTGTGGCTCTAATGAAAACTTGACGCATGTTTTCTTTCATTGCAATAGATACCTAGTTCTGAGACAGCAGACTCCAAGCGACGTCATTTCAAGGCTGTCCGATTATACTGACAGTAAACACGAACTTCTGACCACGGTGAAGCGGTACCGCTACACACCCTCAGTGGCAGAAGCAATAATTAAGCATATTTATCTCACCAGAGATAATTAATTTAAAAGAATATTAATCATAATAAATAATTTCAAATCAAATTAAAATCAGTCAAATAATACATGATAAACTAAAAATCTCTATCTATTTTCTCTCAACACACAAAACTCACTTAAACTCAAATACAGTACTCAAATCTCAAAATTCCGATTTCTTCATTTCATTATTACTACTTTAATTTTTCAATCAGTCTAAATTTTCAAAACTTAGTTTCAACAAACAAAATAAGTGCATAAGCTTTATAAACAATTATGAACCTTCAATCTTGGGCCGATACTGGCTCAAGGCGCCCCCGAAAACTTTATGTGGGGAGACCTCTCCCCACATCGGGTAATTTCAGTTAAATGGCAATGATGACCCCAAGGATTACGCACTCCCGCAAAATGCGGGGGCGTATGAAGGGATAATATATGACCAAAACGGCGGCCATGAGATGACATCAGTCAACTCCAGCTGCTAGGACCCATATGCTGAGCCATGTCCATACCGAAGAAGTGGACGTATATATCGCATACAGATGTATGTTATTGCTATTGTGGCTATCGCAGAGATTCCTATCACAATGGTTGTAGCAAGAGGGTGTGAAAAATGTCTCGAAATGATAATCTTGGTTAGATTTGCAGAGATGTTGTCTATTGCTGTCTTGGGATCAATGAGGTGTTCATTGGAATGATTCCAGTTCCCTTGCCATGAGATCAATGGGATTGGATTCCTGAACGTTTTTGTTAATTTCATCTCATTTGTGAACCTCGATCAAAGAATTATATTTTGCGTTCTGAGTAGACAGTCTGCTCCTATATGAATTGTGCCAGTTCCATTGATGGTTATTTCTTCTCGTTTTCCTCCGCATAGTTTTGATATAGTGTAGGGATGGTTAGAAATAAACATCCACGTATTTGGTTTGATCAGTTCTTTCCATAATACGTCTCGGACTCGAATGCTGGAGAGTTCCCAGTTGAATTTCCCATTTTTCTGGTAGATGCTTTGGATAATGCAATTGGGGTGCTGCTCCATGTTTTTGACCATTCCAGGATTATAAATGTATAGGCTTTCTCGTAGTTTTACGGCTTCTCCAACATCCTGTACATTTATTTCGAAGTATCTTTGACTGTTGTACTCTACTGCTAGTAAGTCATTGGATACATTGGTGTTATCAATATGTTTTCTGTCTTCTTAACTGGCACGGGAAATACTTTGATTATGTCGTAACTCTGTCTTTGAATAATGAAGAAGAAGATGACTATTCTTAGTTCATTCGCGTCATAGAAGACTTCCATCCTGCTCACAGGTTTGAGTAGTATGTGCATGACTGATGGAATGGTTGTTTCAGCCTTCTGGATCAGCCTAGCTAGTTCACTTGGAAAAAGTAGATCCATGATGTGGCCCTGACCATGACATATGTTTATGATTTCTGTGTATTTGTTATTGATTTCTGTCAAATAGTTGATAGCTAATTGGTAGTTCTGAACGATTTGAAGGTTTATGCTGTTTTCATCCGCATTTTTGTACCATAAATGCATTTGGTTGATGATAGCTATACCCTTATTGAATTTTACACGAAAATGTTCTAATTTTTGGTTTATCTTTTCTTCGATCTACCGCACGTCATTAGTTGCGGAAATCATCAGTTTTCTCTGATGATTGGTGACTTCTATGAGGTGTTGTTGGTTTTCCTGAAGATCGTCTATATCGTGATAGACTTCATCGTTGACGGCGAAAATGGATGTCATTAATTCTCCTAATATTCCTCTCCAGGATCTGGACGATAGATGCTGAATGCTGTCAATAAGCAGGTTATTTTCATACTTCATTTCCGAAATATGATGTTGAAGTTCGTGACAGTGATTTGTCTGCGATAGTTGGGAAGCTGTAGTACATAACCCTCGAAAGTTTTCAACTGTTCTGTTGAGATTGCTTTTGTCAAGGTGCAGTTGATCAAGAGAAAACGGTGTTAATAATTTCAATTCTCCTCCACTTATGTATGCTTTGCCTAAATGCTCCACGTAGAATCCAGGCGATAGTTTGTGAATTGTATGGTGCACTGTTGTGTTTTTAGTATTGGCTACGCATAGTAACGTGACCATCATTATTGTTTGTAACAGTCCACATTTCGAGGAAGATCCGACTTTTTTATTCTTATCGTTTCTTCTTTCTTCTTGCTCGACCGTAAGTTTACAAATTTTGGTTATAGGTCTTCTGATCTCTTTCCCATCCTTGCATCGTATCGTAGCCACTCTCACAAATCCGTCGTTTCCTGGGTGACTCTGCGTCACTCTTCCCAAGGGCCAAGAGTTGGCATTGATGTTCTCCTATTTGACCAGTACGATATCTCCTATTTTGACGTTTTCTTTTTTATTCGTTCATTTGACCTTGTGTTGCAATCTGGACTGATATTCCGATGTCCATTTCTTACAGAAGTCTTGTTTCATCTTTTGTACAAGCCTCCATCTATCTTGTAGGGAGATATTCTTTTCATTGACCTTTGGTACAGGGATTGAATGTAATGGTTTTCCTATGAGAAAATGTCCAGGCGTCAGCACATCTAATTCTTGTGGGTTTACGGTGGAACAAGAGGTCGAGAATTGAGGCATTCTTCTATTTGACATAGGAGTGTACCCATTTCTTCAAAGGTCAATTTGTGATCTCCAACAATTCTTCGTAAGTGAAACTTTATAGATTTAACGCCAGCTTCCCATAATCCGCCAAAGTGAGGACTGTCAGGTGGTGTGCGGTTTATCGATTTCTCTGCTAATGCCTTCTCTATTGAACCTTCATTAATGAGTTCTCGATATTCTTTGTCAAGTATACGTTTAGCTCCGATGAAGTTGATTCCATTATCACTGAATATTGCAGAGCATAACCCACGTCGCGAAGTGAGTCTTCTAAAGGCAGCCAAGAATGCTTCTGTAGAAAGGTCACTTACTGCTTCCAGATGTATTGCCTTTGTTACGAGACAGACGAAAATCTAGATGTATCCCTTGAAGGATTTGGATCCTCTACCTCTAGATAATCTCATTTGTACCGGGCCAGCATAGTCTATCCCAACATTAGTGAATGGGTGAGATGGATTAACTCTTTATCTGGGTAAATTTCCCATTTTCTGGACACATGGAGTGGAACGATATCGATTGCACATAACGCAACTCATTATGTGTTTTACTTAATGTTTTCCATGCGGTATCCAGTATTCTTGTCAAACTTAACTCAATGTCAGCTGTGTTCCTCCTTGCAAGGTTTCATAGTGTGCGTTTCGGATAATTATATCCGTCAGATGGCATTTTGTTGGTAGAATTATTGGATGTCTTTGGTTGAAGGTCAGTGATGAGTTTTGTAATCTACCTCCGACACGAAGCACTCCCTCTTCATCTATGTAGGGGTCCAAGTTTTTAAGGTGATCAGTCCTTTTGATGGTTAGATTGTTGTTCAATCTGGCTAATTCTTCTTGAAAATGTTCATTCTGTACCATTTTTATGAGTGTTGTTTTCGCCCATTGAAGTTCTGAAGGTGTGATGAATGGACGTACTCGCTTTGTTGGGGACTCGGTCGCATTCCTAGATCTGCAATTGTCTATGAACCTTCTGCAATAAGCCATCACTCATTTTGTTTTGTACCAGGATGAATGTTCTGTTAAAAATTCTAGAGGTTCATTGGTTTTGGTGTTAAGCACCGTTAATTCTTGAAATTCTTCGTTTTTTATTATGATTTCTTTTGGAATCCATTGAGTTGTCTTGATTTCATCACTTGATGATTTGAGCCACGTAGGTCCATTCCACCATAATGGGTTTTTCTGGAGTTTACTTGGTAGCGCGCCTCTGGACAGTAAATCCGCTGGATTCTCCTCCCATTTCACGTAGTTCCATTGAACTTGACCTAGTAAGCGATTAACTTCGTTGACTCGGTTGACTATGAATACGTTCGGCTAACACAACTTTTGAGTCCGACCATGTGTAAATATTTATGTCTTCGATTTTCAGAGCTGTAATTGTTCGTTTCATCCGCCAATAATGTCGCGGCACAAAGTTCCAATTGGGGAATCGTTAATCTGTTTTTAACGGGTGCAACCTTTGTTTTGGCTACCAGTAATGTTGTCTGGGCATTCTCTTTCACGACTGTTTTGGTGTATATTACTGGTCCATATGCCCTTGCGTTGCATCACAGAATCCGTGTAGTTCAATGGGCTGATCTTGGTTATACTGAAACCATCGTGGTAATTGCAGGTTCTCTATTATTGTCAGTTCTTCCTTGAATTTGTCGCAAGCAGTTTGGATTTCTGAAGAAATAGCTTCATCCCATTTTTTGCCGGATTTTTATTTTCGCCTTGATCACAATTGGAGCCATGAGACCTGATGGATCGAATATTGAGGCAATTTCAGATAGCACTTGTCTTTTTGTGTTTGTTTGAATGTTAGTTTGTTTAATAATGTATTGGAAGTTATCATTTTGTGGTGACCATTTAATTCCCAGAATTTTGGTTATGTCCTCTCTACTGTTGAAATCTTGAAAGGACGTATCATCATTTAATGTTAGATCGCTCTTCCATTTAGAATGTTGAATCCTCCCTTGAGAAGAAGCTTTTTAATTTCTTGTTCGATTTTTTGTGCATCGTCTTTACTGTGGGTGCCGGAGAGAAAATCATCGACGTAGAAATCTTCAAGTAGCAGCTCCGCAGCTCTCGGGAATTTGTCGCATTCATCCATGGCTAATTGGTGCATGGTCTTTATAGCGAGGTAGGCAGCGGGAGCGGTTCCGTAGGTGATCGTCGTGAGTTGATATTCCTGGATTGGGTCATTTTTGTTGAACCTCTATAAAATAGTGTGGAGTCTTTGATCATCTTCATGTAGTTTGACCTGCCTGTACATCTTTTCCACATCTGCAGTCAACGCGATTTTGTATTTTCTCCATCTTAATAATAAATCAATCAAGTCTTGTTGAAGCTTTGTACCAGTGTGCAATATATCATTTAAACTGATTCCGGTACTGGTTTTCTGGCTTGCGTCGAATACGACACGCAGTTTTGTTGTTTCTCTGTCTTCTTTTATTACTGCTTGATGCGGAATGTAGTATCTTGTGCTGGTCGTCTGATTTGCTGGAGTCATGTGTTTTAGTTCGATATATTCCCACATGAATTCTTTGTACATTGCTTCGAATTTCTGGTCTTTCTCAAACTTCTTTTCTATCTGCAAATGTCAAGCGATGGCGGTTTTTTTTTGATTGGCCTAGAATTGTTCCTTTTCCTTGAATGGCAGTCATACAGTATAAGTGCCATCCTGATTCCTTGTATAAGATTTCTTGAATAATTCTTCTTGGATATTGTTGTTTGTGAGAGTATCCGCTTCTTCTATTTCCCAGATTTTTGTTATCTATATTTCCGGTGCAGTGGTGGCAATCATACTGGTTATTTGGAGTTGCGGGCCAGTTGATGTACTACCGGAGAGAATCCATCCTAATTCGGTGTTTTGTGCTAGTAGACCATTTTTAGATTTTTTAACACCATCCTGTACGATTTCCGTATATAAGTCGATTCCTAGGAGAATGTCGATTTTTCCGGGTCTGTAGTAAGTGGGGTCTGCAAGGATTACGTCGTTCCAATTTTCATCAGCAGTTATCGGTTGTTGAGGTATGGAGCTGGTCAATTTTGGTAGAATGTATAGTTTGGCTTGTAATTTGAAGTCGCTTGAAAATCTTGGTTTCATCACGGTGTGGATTTTCCAATTTGAAATACCTGCGTCGCAAGATCCTAACCCTGTTATGTTTGCATGGTGTCTTGCTTGGGCATTCCTAAGGCATTTGCGGCTCCATCTGTTATGAATGATACTTTGGAGCCTGGATCAATAAGGACTCGCATAAGTTCATAGTACCCTTTGTTGTTTTGAACATTAATGAATGCAGTGGCCAGGATGGGAATGGTTGGTTCATCATTGTTATTTGGAGCTTTTCCTTGATGGGACCTGAATCCATTTTCATTCATGCTCTCTGGTGTGCTGACTTTTGGAAGTATCTTGTTTCTGTCCTTGCTGCCTGAATTTTGTTTTAAAGTTCCGGTAATTTTCCCAATGCAATGATCAGTGATGAAAGTTGTTACATTTGAAGCAGAGATTCTTGCTTGGGCATTTCGTATTGGTCGGATGCTTCAAACAATTCTTGCAAAGGTGTTGTTTTCGTACAAAATCGTTTCGTTCGTTCACTGACATATCCTTGAATTTTTGGCAACGATAAATTTCATGGTTGCTGTCACATAAACTGCATGATTGTAAGTCAGTATGGTAGTTTTGAAACTCATGCCTTTGTCCTGTTGATGTATGATCCGGTTTCTTGATTGTGCCTCTAAGTGCTTGGAGGGATTGAAATCGATTATCTAGAAACTCCAAAAGGTCTATCAGTTCTTGAATATCCTTATGTGTTGTGGTAGATTGTTCATAGAGTTTTCTTGAATAGCTGTCTAATTTCTTTAGCAGCATATGCGCTATTATGTTGCTACCCAATTGTTCGTCTGTGAAATCCCATATTTTCAATGGCTCTGAGATTTTCTTGAACAGTGTCGTGAAGTTTTTTAATGGATACTGCCGACTCTTTTTGCAAAATTGGTAGATTCAAGATGTTGTCGGCGTACTTGCTGAAGAGAAGTCTGTTGTTGAACCTCCTCGTTATCAATTCCCAGGCGATGGGGTAATTTCTTGATGATACTTCTGAATGTTGAATGAGCTTCGCTGCTTCACCCCTGGTCTGACTCTTCAGGTACTGCATTTTTTCAGCGTCCCCTAGTTCATAGTTCTGGTGTATCGTTTGAAGGAATACATCTTGGAATGTGATCCAAGTCTCGTAGTCACCAGTAAAGATAGGGATGCTGATCCGTGGTAAATTTATGAAAATGTTTTTGTTTTGACACTGTGTAGTATCAATAGAAGAAGCAGTGATTACTTCTTTTATGATTTCCTCATATTTAGTTCTAAATTTTTCGAAGACTCCGGTTTTCTTGTATTTGATTACTTTTTCTTCATTGATAGCTAGTATCTGTTCAGGGAGTGCTCCTATGTCCCGCCAGATTCTGGTTAGGTTTTCTTCGAGGAAGTTGTATATTTTGGGGTGTAGTTGGCACTTTATTTTTTCTTGTGTCCTTCCCAGTTCCTTCTTAAATAAATCCAATTTTATTTGAATTTGAAGAATGGAAGGGTGTTGGTAGCTAACTTCTTCTGATGTCGGAGTGGACCTCTGCCATGTATTGTTTTTTTTTCCTTTTTTGGTGGTGAATGATGCTTTATCGATTACACACTAATCTTATATACTAAATTGAGTATTGACGATAAAAATAGCATTGCCATATTTGGTATCAGAATATTTTCTAGGTACCTTGTTACGTCAATTGTTTCCAGCCAGTCAGCAGATTTCGGTCGGTCCGCGGCTCGCTCGGCGTGATCCACTTTTGATTGTTCAATAATTTGAATGGAATTTTCCATGTTATCGAAGATGAATATTTTTTAGGATAATGTTCGAATTTCGAACAACTATCAAGTGCATTAAAAGCTTTGTAACGCCCTTTCGTGCAGTGTGCACATGAAGCGATTAGAGTGGCGAGTTATACGGTGTACTAGGCAACAGAAAAAATCAGGCAAGCAAAATGACGTAGGCATAAGAATGGGTTAGGCATACCAATGGATTAGGCAGTCGCTCAACAGAAAATTACTCTTGCATGAAAGTCGAACACGGCCGAGAGATAAGGATGAAAATGACTAAGGCCGTGTGATAAAAAATGAGAATGTCTCAGGGTTAAGGGTTGAAGCGAGGGGGGAGGCGAAAACCAAAGCCTCACTCAGGCTAACATGGATCATCCAAGGCGGGGGGAGGGGTTGGTGTCCCTGGGGCCCGATTCCGTATGGCGCAACTAGTGTCCGCGCGCAACGAAACCCCTCGAAGAGAACTGCCAAGGCCCAGATCAAATCGGAGTGCCTACCGTAGAGGAGCCCACGCCACGGAAAACTTCGGTCTAAGCACGATTGAGCTCCCACATCTCGTACGTCAACGTCAGCCCTGCAGGATGGATAGCAGGAGACCGCCGAGGTAAAACGGCCCATAACCTAAGGACGATTGAGTTTCCTCATCTCGGCACCCAGATGTCGGATCCGCAATACCGGCTAGAGGACCCAGCCGACACCCGTGACGAACCCGTGCTCTAAGGGGTCGGGTTGACAAACGACAACAGGGGGGGCCTACAACACGACCCTTACCGCGCAGCCGCCCACGCCACGGAAAACTTTGGTTTTTAGCACGATTGAGCTTCCTCATCTCGTACGTCAACGTCAGCTCCGCGAGATGGACAGCAGGAGTCCCCCGAGGTAAAACGGCCCACAACCTAGGGACGATTGAGCTTCCTCATCTCGGCACCCAAATGTCGGATCCGTAACACCGGCTAGAGGACTCGTGAGGACGTGATGCCCTGAACGCCCTCCTGCAGCCGTCATTCGGTCTCAACGGTCGAACTTCACACTCACCTCCTGGAATCTCGTCCTCCACAAGTGGCTCTCCGGTCCCCTCTCTATACCCCTTTCCTACCTTGGTATGTCTGCTCACCACTGAACTCACTACCCGCACTAACAACACTGGCTGGATCTTCCCTACTAAACGGTGGAAGTTTCTCTGCTTCGCGTTGCGCCGAACGAGGAACTCCCGTTCCCGGCGCTTGACTCGACTATAAGTAATGTGTGTGAAGTTGGCCCCGCACTTTTTGACTGTCGAAAAATTTTTTAATGTGCTAAATTTTGCTAGGTTTGTGCTGCTTTGTGCTGTTTGAACTTTCTCGTTATTTCAAGTAGTTTTCGAGATATTTCACTAAATGCATAAAACGGGCCAGCCCCGCACTTTTTGAAAATTTGAGTTTAACCACTGAAATGAATTGTGCTAGACGTATACTGAGTTGTGCCGTTCGAATTTTTGAGATGAATCTCTTGATTTCCCAGAAAATGAAAAATCAAAAAAAAAGTTAGCCTCACACTTTTGTTTTTTCTTATCGGAAATGAGTGTAAAAAGTTGTGCTAGGCTGCGTTGTGCCAAAAAATTTTCATGGAAATACCTCACATTTTCCGGAAAATCCCGAAAATCCATTACAAGGCTAATCCCGCACTTTCGTTTTTTTTTTCAAGCGTAATATGTGGAAAAAATTGTGCTACGCGTGTATGAAGTTGTACGGTTAATATTTTTGAAAAACCGAGTTTTTTTTCCGGAAAAAATTGGAAAATTCGAAAAAAGATAGCCTTGCACTTTCTCTTTTCTCCATAAAAATCATCTCATAGAGTTGTGATACATTTGTGCTGACTTGTGCTGATAATTTTTTCAGAAAAAACTTCAAGTTGTCTTTTTAAACGGTGAAAAATCAAAATATCAGTAGATTGAATGATGAATTGTGTGAATGGCAACACTGTTGTGAAGTTAGCCGCGCACTTTTTGATTTTCGATAAAATGTTTGTGGTGCTGAATTGTGCAAGGTTTGTGCTGCTTTGTGCTGTAAAAGTTTTTTTTTCAAATGGTACGATTAATAAGATATATCACTAAGTGAGTAACAGCGAATAATGTAAATTTTCATTTTTTCTTTCCGTTTAACGGTCATTTGATAACTGAATCTCATTCTACACTGATTTGTGATTTTCGAACTTCCTCGAAAAAAAAGCTGATATACCGGAAAATCGAGTTTGAAAATTTTCAATATTCTTTTTGTGTTCTTTCTTCCGAATCGAAATCACCAAAACTTGTGCTACTTTGGTACAAACTCGTTCAAACCTAATTTTCAAAATTCACATGAAATTTTTTTCCCGGAAGGTGAAAAATTGGAGAAATCAGTATATTCCTGGAAAATCTTGATAGAAGGCAACGTAGTAGCAGTTCATGGAATTTGATGCTACCCCGTGGTGCGACCGTGTGAACAAAATCGTATGGCTCATCCAGAATTTTATTACTTCCAGGTGGATAGGCGTGGATAGGAGAAGTTGCCAGATTGTGATTTTGAGAAGAAAATATTGATACTAAATTTTTATTTCCTTCATCATATGGGATTTCTGAAGAGGTAAAAAAAATTTCTTAGTTGTTCATTAAGAACAATTAATCAATACATTATTGAATACGATATAATGATAGGTTTTAGACTTTATTTTATGCATCATCAGCGAAAAAGATATTGTTAGGTCAATATTTTGGCAACATCTCATCAACTTGCCCCATACCATCTCGCACCGATCATCCAATTAACATCTTTGGTAGTCACGTAGTCACTATAGCACAAAAGTTTTTCTGCAAGTAAAATAAAGTTTGATATTGTGTCTGAGGGTGGTGAACTATTTTTCTTGATTGTAATGGATCCCCAAATGAGTGAATTGAAAAAAATTCTTATGAATCATGGCACGACAAGGGCCTTTGAAAGTTAAACGAAAACGAAATAGAAAATTGATAATGAAATTCTAAAAAAAATATGAGAAAATGACTCGAAAGAAAATCGAATGTTGGAGATCGACGTCTGCCTACCTGGTTTCACAGTACGGCTGAATCAACATGTCCAAGCACTCAAACGAGAATAGTCACTTTTTCACTAGAGTTCGAATTTGTAGATTTATCGAGAAAATTCATTCATTGCGGAGAAAATTGTTGCACTTAACCGGACAAGCGCGGCTTCTATACCTCTCTTTTTGATGAACGCCGATTTCGTACTCTCGTTTGACATAGGTCATATGCTCCTACATATGTTATGCGCTCATCGGGAAATGAAATGAATATACGTGGGCCGCACGAAACGAGCAAGCAACTTGGAATAAAAATGAATGAATGCAACTAATAATAATGAGTTGCAGTAACATAACCGCCCACCTAAAATAGAATATTTTATGAAACAAAGCAAATATAAAATTGAAAAGATATCGAACATAAAGCAAAAATATATATATACATATATACATCAACATACGTCATAATTATTGAAGAGGTAATGGACATAATTTAACCACTGATCTCTGCAGTACACCTTGAGTAGTCCGAATAGTAGCTACTCTAGCTTTTTTATCAGCGCCAGGATGCAATTTCTCAATGCGTCCAAGTCGCCAGCGCAATGGAGGGAGTTGATCATCTTTTATCAAGACGAGTGCACCTATTGAATAAGGAGGCGAGTCACTATTGAACCACTTTTTTCGTTGTTGCAGTGTGTTCAGGTATTCTAAATTTCATCTTTTCCAAAAATCCTGATGGATAAGAGTTAAAAGCTGCCAACGCGATAATCGACCGATAGATAGGTGAGATAAATCTGGTTCAGGAATAGCAGTTAATGGAGCCAAAGAAAGAAAATGTCCTGGTGTCAGTGCAGATATGTCATTCGGATCATTACTAAGCGGACATAGAGGGCGAGAATTGAGCACAGATTCAATATGTGTGAGGACTGTATAAAACTCCTCATATGTCAGGAGCTGATGACCGATTACTCTCAATAAATGGGATTTGACAGATTTTATACCAGACTCCCAAAGACCCCCAAAATGAGGACTAGAAGGCAGATTGAAACCCCACTGAATTTTCTCTTCCAACACAGCGCCCTGCATATATCTCGAAAGCTCCCAATAAGCTCCCCTGAAATTTGTTCCACCATCACTAAAGATGTGGTCACATCTACCCCTTCGAGCAATAAAACGACGCAATGCAGCAAGAAAAGCATCGGAAGTTAAATCTGACACTAACTCCAAATGCAATGCCTTGGTTGTGAAACATACAGACATATATACGCCTTTAACGATTTGGAGCCACGAGACCTAGACATAGTTATGAAGTATGGGCCACCATAATCTACTCCGACGCATTGAAAGGGTTTGAGCTGATTAATTCTCAAGGGTGGCAAATTACCCATGAGAGGTTGAGACATTTTGGGATTGACTTTGAAACACGTGTTACAGCGAGAAATAACTTTGTTTATAGCTCGTCTGGCTGATAATATCCAGACCTGTTGAGATAGAAGGAACTGTAAAGTCTGAGCACCTGGATGCAGATATATTTTATGGAAATGCTGAATGAGGAGCTCAGTGAGACGATAGGATGAAGGAAGCAAAGCTGGGTGTTTGTGATCATAGGCCAGACCAGAAAAAGACAGACGACCGCCCACCCTGAGAACACCGTATTCTCCAATAAATGGATTCAATTTTCGAAGTGATTTAGATATGGGATTTCCCGAGATGAGATTATCGATCTGTTCCTTGAACACAACCCGTTGAACCTGCTTCATAATGAAGAAAAGTGCCTCTTTGAAATGAACTGCGGAAAATCTATATATCATAGGAGCATTAGAGTTTTTCATGAAGTGAACAAATCTGAAAATGTGAGCTACCACCCTTTGAACCTTGGACAGAGATGAATACCTGGAGAGCAAATCATCAACAAACGACGGAGAAATGAAAGCTGACAAAGAGAGGTGACGCTCTTCTGTTTGTACAAGATGAAGAGAATTCTCTATTTCATCATTTGCGAAGGTGAGATGTTTGGAACGAAGCCAGTCAGGGCCTGTCCACCACAAAGAGCAGTTCAACAGTTCGGTTGGCGTTAAGCGGCGT
The DNA here is from genome assembly GCA_030674115.1 of Micraspis discolor. Classification (NCBI taxonomy): domain Eukaryota; kingdom Metazoa; phylum Arthropoda; class Insecta; order Coleoptera; family Coccinellidae; genus Micraspis; species Micraspis discolor. Next base: position 433,254 of record JARTUT010000436.1, read on the forward strand.
GAAGCACAATCAGCTGGATTGTCTTTCGATTGAACATGATACCAAGTTTCTGTTGAAACTAAGTCCTGAATTTGAGTAGTACGATTGCTTACAAATGTCTTCCATCGATGAGAAGAATCCATGTTAGAGCTACCATTGAATCAGACCAAGCAAAAATGTCATCTTTTGTAAAGGCTGATTGGTAAACAGAGGAAACCACATTAATGAGTTTTGATAATAAGAGACAAGCACACAATTCCAGTCGTGGAAGTGAAATTCTTTTCAATGGGGAGACCTTTGATTTACCACATACGAAAGAGATGTCAATGGAGCCGTCAGAATTGAAAAACCTGAAATATACCACGACTGCGTAACCACGCTCACTACTATCTCCGAAACCATGAAGTTCGCAACGATAAAATGGTTTCGATGCAAGTTTCCGAGGTATCTTTAATTTACCCAATTCGGTTAATTCGGATTTACACTGATTCCAGCGACGGCTGACATCGTCTGGAAGTGTATCATCCCACTGCAAACCTAATGTCCAAAGATGCTGGATCAAATGTTTAGCAAGAAAAGTAAATGGAGAAAGGAACCCCAAAGGGTCGAAAATTCGAGAAAGTTCGGAAAGTATGGTACGTTTGGTACATACCTGCACAGTAGTTTCCGCAAGATCAGAAAATTCGTCCGACGAAGGAAACCACCTCAAACCGAGAATTTTGACTATCTGATCCATATCAAAATCCAAAGAATGGTGATATTGATGATCCAGAGGTATGGTTGAGAGTAATTGAGAACTGTTACTACTCCATTTTCGGAGCTCAAAACCACCACAATTCAATAAGGAAATCAGTTCCTCTTGCAACGTTTTTGCGTCTTCCAACTCATCACAACCTGTAACGACATCATCGACATAAATGTCTGTGAGCAAAATTTTGGATGCTTTCGGAAAACGAGCTTCCTCATCCTTGGCCAACTGTGCTAAAGTTCGAAGGGCAAGAAAAGGTGCTGGTGCAACTCCGTACGTAACGGTATTCAGCTGATAAGTTTTTATGGGTTCCGATGGAGAAAACCGCCACAATATTCTTTGAAAGTTTCGATGTGAATTTTGAACTAATATTTGACGATACATTTGTTTGATATCAGCTGTGAAAACGAACCGATGAACACAAAAGTTCATCAAAATGGCAATAATATCCTTTTGTAATTTAGGACCTATCAATAGAGCATCATCTAAAGATAAATGACCGGGTACATCAGCTGACGCATCGAAAACAACCCTCAACTTTGTGGATGGACTGTTTGGTTTGATTATACAATGGTGAGGGATATAAAAATTATTTTCATAATCCGAACTCGTAGAAATTAATGACATATGATCTTTTTCTGAATATTCCTTCATGAAAGTAGAGTATTCCCTGTATATATTCTGGTTTTTAATAAGTTTACGTTCAGGGGATATAAAACGACGTAGTGCGAGAGAATATGTGTCACCGAATGAAAGTGTTGACTGATCAGGTTTAAATGGTAATGCCACAGTGTACCGTCCAGATGTATTTCTAGAATAGTTCTGAGTGTATAAGTTCTCACAAAATTGATCTTCTGGTGATACAATGACCTTCTCTGAAACTTCTTCAAGTTCCCAGAATCTTTTCAACGAGGAGTTCAAACCTGATTCAGATAATGACAAATGAAAATTGTTAACTGATATGTTTGGTGATTGAATCTTTCCCATGAAAACCCAACCAAATACTGTCTCAAGTACTGTTGGTTCTAAACCGTTACCCTCGATACGACCCGGTCGAATTATTAAAGAGAATATATCCGCTCCCAGTAGAAGGTCTATTGATTTCTGAATAGAAAAGTTCGGATCTGCTAACTTCTTGTTATAGACACAATTCCAAAACGAATGATTTACGAAAGAACTCGGCATCTCCGCACAAATCTTCGTAATCACGACGGCATCGAATGTTAAAGATGGATTTATTTGACCTGATGGGCGAATAGTACATTCAGTGCTGCAATTAGCAGAAGATGAGCTTTCACAAATTCCATTTATCGAAAATGAAGCATCACAAATTTTCAAGCCTAATCTATTTACACACGATTGAGTTATAACATTTATTTGAGAGCCTCCATCTAACAGAACTCGGAACTTCTGATATCTACCCCAAGCATCACGAATTTCGACCTCAGCGGTTGCTAAGAGAACGGTAAAATTTGAAGAAACATTGGTTAAAACCTGAGCTGAGCCTGAATCCGATGAATTTGCAGCATTGAAATGAAACGTCTCTGTTGAAGAATCATTATCCGCATTATTGCGCATGTGCAACAGTGTATGATGCTTTCCGTTGCAAACACGACAATTTGACTCTGAAGAACAATTGTTGATCTTATGTCCAGAATGGAAGCAATTGATACACCAATTTTTGTTCTTCACAGTCTTGAACCGATCTTGAACAGTCTGTTCCAAAAATGATGGACATTTGTAAATATTGTGAGCTAACTTGCAATAATTACAAGTTATACGTTTCTTGAATGATTCAGTTTCCGTTTGAACGAGAAGAGTCGAATTTCTTTTATTCATTGAGAGAGAACTAGATTTTAAAACTTGAGCATTCGAAACTGAATGAGTTTTCGACGGAAGAGAAAGAGCTGCTGCCTCCAAGGCTATACACTGATTTGTCAGGAAATTTCGTAAATTGACAAACGACGGAATATCGGTTGAACATTCTTGTAATTCAAAACGTTTGATAGTTGCTGAATCTAATTTCTGAATGAGAATGTGAAATAAAACAAAGTCCCACTGGTCAACGAGTAAACCTAAATTCCTTAATACTGATAAGTTCTCCGCAAAAACCTCTAGAATTCGCCTAAGGTCTTTAGCTGAATCACCCTGTAGCTTTGGAACATTACAGATTTCCTTCCAACATGTATTAGCCAGAAGTCTTTTATTCTGATATCTTTCCGCCAATGTCTGAAAAGCGCTTTCATAATTTTCAGCAGTCAATGGAAACCCTTTAACTAAACTTAAAGCATGAGAAGAAAGTGAACCTAGGAGGTATTGAAACTTTTCTATTTGACTCAAGAATTTTTATGTACCAAACTTTGGAACATATCGAAAAAAGTAGGCCACTCTCTATAATCCCCATTGAAAATGGGCAACACTATCTTTGGAAGTTTAACATTTTGCGAACCAATAGAGCAACCATTTTGGTTTTTGACTGGATTTATTACTTCAGGAAATAAATTAACATAAGTGGTTCTGATGGTGTAATAATTATCCATAAAGGCTGTTCGAATATCCTTCTCAGTGTTCAATTCCGGTTCTTCGGAAGATACAATCATAGAGACAATTGAAGTGTGTAAATTTGGAAAGTCCACGAGAATATCCTCAAGTATTTCACATCTTAATTTGAATCTTACGTGGAGACTTTCATCGGTGACAGCGAATTGTGCTAAATTCAGAATTTCCTCGAGATCATCAATAGCAATTTGACGACGAGCTTTGAGTTGTTCCAATTTTGTCGTCATTATTATTATTCAAGGTATACTGCAGAAAACAATATGAATTTTGTTTTGAGTAATTTTGAAAAAAGAATAAATAGACTAACCGATTGAAAAGAACTAAATTAATTAATAAAGTAAACATTTAAGATTGAATCTATTGAATTGAAAATCGAGATGAAAATAAACAAATGATGAAAATAAACAAAAACAAGAATGTCTATCTTTGTTTATGTTTTGAATCAAGGTTATGAGCATAGATCAGATAAACAAAGGGAGAGTTGTCTATGTAATGAAAATGAAAGCTAAATTCTATAACATGCGCAGAAATTTATCCGTGATTACAGAATTTATGAATGTGTTCGATATCTTGTCAAGTTTTTGAGGTTAGGTGAATATTGACCGAATGAAATAAATGCCATTGAGAAAAAAAAACTAAATGAAAAAATTCCAAAATGATTGAGCGCAAAAATTTTGAAAACGCGGTTCGAAAATATGCGGCTCAAGAAGGACCAAAATGGCACGACAAGGGCCTTTGAAAGTTAAACGAAAACGAAATAGAAAATTGATAATGAAATCCAAAAAAAAAATATGAAAAAATGACTCGAAAGAAAATCGAATGTCGGAGATCGACGTCTGCCTAACAACAAAGTCAATAAACGCTTTTTGGTACATTTGAACATACAGGGTATAGCCAGAGCTAAAGTTAATGACATTGATATTTTTCTTAGGGAACATGAAATATGTGATACGATTTGTATTACCGAGCACTGGTTGAGCGATGATATTTGCACTGATTTTCAGGCTAGTGGTTGGCATGTTGCATCTTATTTCTCTAGAAATTCGCACAAAAGGGGAGGCTCATTGATTCTTAGTAAAGAGCGAAATTATGTAGAATTAACTAAAATTAAGGAAATGTCCAGGGAACTGGATTGTGAGGTGGCTGCGATCAAGAGAGAAAATATTGTATATTTGTCGATCTACAGATCAACAAGTGGAAATTTCAATAGTTTTATTGATGTGTTGTCTGATATGTTGAATTGTTTAAAAATCAATGATAAAATCATTTTGTCCGGAGATTTTAATGTTCATTTTAATGTTTCAGACGATGATGGTAGACTGTTAGATGGAGATAGAGAGTCGTACATACTTTTGCAGATGCTTGAATCATTCGGATTCGAGAAAATTTTCAGTAAGCCCACAAGAGGAATTCACTGTATTGATAACATTTTCGTTCGGTCAAACATCAAGGTTATTTCAAGCTACATTGAGAATGTATCTTTCTCGGATCATAGGGCTCAACAGGTGAGCATCCTCGAAGAACTATCTAAGATTGTTACCAATATTAATAAATTTTTTAAGATAGAATTATCGTTCCGAAGATTTAATTCGATGGTGAGGAATATCAGTCACAAGGAACAGTTGTATACAATTTATTCAATGGTAACGTTTCTGAGCATTTAGCTCCTTCATCAGGCTAAAAACCAAAACCAATTTATAAACAACGGCATGGATCATACTATTGGTGTAGCAATACAGATAAAAATAGATAAAATGACGTCGCTATACAATAATAAATATGAAATATAAGCTAGATGACAAATTAACAATAAATATAAATATAAAGCACAACAACATAAACAATTCACGTCAGGTCGGCCAAGTAAACAATAAGATTACAACAAAAAGTGATCTCACCCTATGAATAACGGTTATAAATCATTCGAATACATCGAAATCATCAAATAAATGTTCATACAATAAAATGGCATTCTCAGGATAGCATTTAACCACATCAAATAAGACGTATCAGTATAAACAAATGCATCGGGCAAGACAGTCTGCATTAAAATGTGTGGGACATACAAAACATTCGATTCAAAACGAATCACGAACTACCGCGCAATAAAATTATCTACATTAACCTTACTAATTAAGTTAAAATAGACCGAACTCAAACTACCAATATCGGTGCGTGTATTCACACAATCTTTTATTCTCTTGATAAAAACCATTTCTTTAAATGTTCGTTTAAACCAATTCTTTTCTTTATTTAAAATTTTTACATTATTAAAATCAAAGGAGTGGTCATTAATTTTTGCATGCCGTGATAATGCTGTTGCTTCACTCTGATTTTTGCAATCCCTCTCATGTTGTTTCAACCTCGACCCTATATACTGTTTTGTTTGGCCTATGTAACTGCCAACACAATCTGAACAATCTATTTTGTACACTAAATTAGAATGTCTCATCAATGGATTACCATCCTTCAGTCGACTGAACAATTTGCCCACAGTTTTATTATAAAAACACTACTCTGTTTGAGAGATCACTCATTATTCTTGCCAACTGCTGAGAGCATCCCGGTATATAGACTAATTTACAATAATGTGTCGTTTCATCAAAATCATTGGATGATCGAGAATCACTTGCACTAACAGATGAATAAAAATCTTATATATTAAATTTCTGGGATAACCATTCCTGACAAGCAGAGCAGCCTGATCACGGAAATTTTTTCATGGAATGACTCATGAGAGAGATTTAGAATTTTATATTTTACATTCTTTATTATAGCGATTTTTGTGTGAGCGAATGCATAGAACTAAAATGTAACAATCGCTCAGAAGAAACGGGCTTCGAGTACAAATCAGTTATTATCTTGTTATCACGACGGATCAATAACAAATCTAAGAATGGAATTTTTTATCATTTTCTAATTCATATGTGAACTTCAAGTCCTTATGATAATTATTAAAGGCATTAATAACGAAATTAATACTGTCTTTAGGTATTGACATAATAATATCATCAACATATACCCATACAAACGGTATATATATATTAAGTTTCGAAATAACAGACTTGATCAAATTATTCATTATAATTTCCGCCAAGATGGGGGAGGCAGGATTACCCATCGCTGACCCTCTAATCTGCTTATAAAACCTCTCCTTATACTGACAATAACTACTATCAAATATAACACTTACAATTTTTGTGACAACATTTTGAGGAATTTGGATTACATCTGCATAGTCACTCCAGTTATCTGTTAATATCTTCTCAACCAATTCCTGAGGTATATTTGTGAATAGGGACTCAACATCAACACTCACAAGAACATGATCATCAGGAATATTAATATGTGAAAGTTGATCAATAAGATCCCTAGAATTCTTGATGGAATAAACGAAAGTATGTTTAACATTTGACAATAACTTGCACAAATATTTCGACACATTATATGTAGGTGAACCACAACATGACACAACAGGTCTAAGTGGATTATTAATTTTGTGTATTTTAACCAATCCATATATTTTGGGGGATACAGCGTTATAACATTTCATTATTTTAGATTCACTATCTGCAATATAACCATCAACCCTCAAGTTTTCGATCAAAGAAATATACCTCAGGAATTGGTTGAGAAGATATTAACAGATAACTGGAGTGACTATGCAGATGTAATCCAAATTCCTCAAAATGTTGTCACAAAAATTGTAAGTTTTATATTTGATAGTAGTTATTGTCAGTATAAGGAGAGGTTTTATAAGCAGATTAGAGGGTCAGCGATGGGCAATCCTGCCTCCCCCATCTTGGCGGAAATTATAATGAATAATTTGATCAAGTCTGTTATTTCGAAACTTAATATATATATACCGTTTGTATGGGTATATGTTGATGATATTATTATGTCAATACCTAAAGACAGTATTAATTTCGTTATTAATGCCTTTAATAATTATCATAAGGACTTGAAGTTCACATATGAATTAGAAAATGATAAAAAAATTCCATTCTTAGATTTGTTATTGATCCGTCGTGATAACAAGATAATAACTGATTTGTACTCGAAGCCCGTTTCTTCTGAGCGATTGTTACATTTTAGTTCTTTGCATTCGCTTACACAAAAAATCGCTATAATAAAGAATGTAAAATATAAAATTCTAAATCTCTCTCATGAGTCATTCCATGAAGCCAGGCTGCTCTGCTTGTCAGGAATGGTTATCCCAGAAATTTAATATATAAGATTTTTTATTCATCTGTTAGTGCAAGTGATTCTCGATCATCCAATGATTTTGATGAAACGACACATTATTGTAAATTAGTCTATATACCGGGATGCTCTCAGCAGTTGGCAAGAATAATGAGTGATCTCTCAAACAGAGTAGTTTTTTATTATAATAAAACTGTGGGCAAATTGTTCAGTCGACTGAAGGATGGTAATCCATTGATGAGACATTCTAATTTAGTGTACAAAATAGATTGTTCAGATTGTGTTGGCAGTTACATAGGCCAAACAAAACAGTATATAGGGTAGAGGTTGAAACAACATGAGAGGGATTGCAAAAATCAGAGTGAAGCAACAGCATTATCACGGCATGCAAAAATTAATGACCACTCCTTTGATTTTAATAATGTAAAAATTTTAAATAAAGAAAAGAATTGGTTTAAACGAACATTTAAAGAAATGGTTTATATCAAGAGAATAAAAGATTGTGTGAATACACGCACCGATATTGGTAGTTTGAGTTCGGTCTATTTTAACTTAATTAGTAAGGTTAATGTAGATAATTTTATTGCGCGGTAGTTCGTGATTCGTTTTGAATCGAATGTTTTGTATGTCCCACACATTTTAATGCAGACTGTCTTGCCCGATGCATTTGTTTATACTGATACGTCTTATTTGATGTGGTTAAATGCTATCCTGAGAATGCCATTTTATTGTATGAACATTTATTTGATGATTTCGATGTATTCGAATGATTTATAACCGTTATTCATAGGGTGAGATCACTTTTTGTTGTAATCTTATTGTTTACTTGGCCGACCTGACGTGAATTGTTTATGTTGTTGTGCTTTATATTTATATTTATTGTTAATTTGTCATCTAGCTTATATTTCATATTTATTATTGTATAGCGACGTCATTTTATCTATTTTTATCTGTATTGCTACACCAATAGTATGATCCATGCCGTTGTTTATAAATTGGTTTTGGTTTTTAGCCTGATGAAGGAGCTAAATGCTCAGAAACGTTGCCATTGAATAAATTGTATACAACTGTTCCTTGTGACTGATATTCCTCACCATCGAATATTAATAAATGTAGGCCTTTGACGGCTGCAGGACATAATGCCATGTATGAAATTTTGAGTGGTGAGAATTGGGATATTTTGGACGATCCATTGCTGTCTGCCGACGATGCCTTTCGTTTGTTTCATGATAAGTTTAGGGGTGCTTTTGAGGCGACTTATCCGGAAGTTGAAATTAAGTCGTATAGTGGAGGTGGTAACATCAAGTGGTTCTCGGCTAAACTTAAAGATATGAGGGAGAAAGTTTCGATTTTGAATAGTTTATATACTAGATATAAAACAAATTGCTACAGGTTAGCACGTAATGATGTCAGGGCTCAGTATCGTAGGGAGTTGAGAAGGGCGCGTATTGGAGCCTCCGATAAGTTTATACAGGATTCAAGTAACCCAATAAGAAGTATGTGGAAGTTAATTAATAACAAAAGAAACGATAAAAGTAATCCCAAAACAAATGTATCTCCTGTTGATTTCAACAAATACTTCGTTTCCGTTGCGGGGGTGCTTGGTGAGAGCGTGCCGGGTGGGAGTACATCGCAGTCAATTGATTGTGTGCCGGTTGATGCTTTCCAGGGGGGAACTTTTGAATTTACGGAAGTGAGTTTTAACGATATTAGAGGGGTCATAGGGGCCATTAAGAATAGTGGGTCGAGAGATATTTATGGTCTCTCAGTGGTACTTCTTAAGAAGAATATTAACAACATTATCTATCCGCTCACTAAAGTCATCAATAGATGCTTAAGCACAAATGTTTTTCCCGATTGCTTGAAGTTAGCTAAGGTGGTTCCTTTATATAAAGGAGGTGATATTAACAACTTGTCCAATTATCGACCCATTTCGCTACTGCCGGTTTTCTCGAAAGTGCTGGAGAGAGTAATGTACGATCAGATTGTGAATTATGTGGAGTCCAATGGTTCTATGTTTGGGTGCCAATTCGGCTACAGGAGGGGATTTAAGACCAGAGATGCACTGTTGAAGTTGGTGGATTATGTTTTAGACTGTTATGAGAGGGGTGATCACTCACTGTCGATCTTTCTGGACCTGAGTGAAGCCTTCGACTGTGTATCGCATCCTCTACTCCTGGTGAAATTGGCCAAGTATGGTTTTCACACTGATAGCCTAGGTCTCATTGCGTCTTTCTTTTCAAATAGACCACAGATGGTGTTCGTTAATGGTAAGTGGTCCAGAGAGGAGCAGGTAAATATAGGAGTCCCACAGGGTTCCATTTTGGGACCTTTGCTGTTCATCATTTTCATTGATGACTTTTCATCTTATCTCAGGGACGTTGAGCATATAATATGGGCCGATGATTCGTGCTTATCGGTGAGGGACAGAAACCTGGATGTTGCAGTGCAGATCGGGATGATTGTGGAGACGATGGCCAATGAGTGGTTTTCGAAGAATGGCCTTGTTTGTAATGGAGAAAAAACAGAGAGAATGTTCTTTAATTTGAAGAATGTGCATCCTGAAGGCGCTTCATCATCGTTGAAATTTCTCGGTGTATTTCTCGACCCGACACTAACTTGGAGCTCACATATTGAACACCTGGCTGCAACTTTGGCGAGGAGTGCTTTCCTCCTGAGGAATCTTGCGGAGACTGTCTCTGCAAGGGTACTAAAGAGTGCTTATCATGCGCTTATCGAGTCACGACTGCGTTATTGTGTTCTTCTGTGGGGTGGCTGTTCAACTTCAGAGAGGGTTTTCAGATTGCAGAGAAGAGCTATAAGAATATTAGATAATAGCGACTACAGAGATGACTGCAAAAGGTCTTTCGTCAAGCTTCGAATACTGACTTTTCCGTGTCTATTTTTTTATGAGCGTCTGAAGTATGCCCATGCGAATCAACGAAACTCAATGAAGAATGGTGATTTTCATAACTATGATACGAGGAGGAAACAAGATGTGAGGCCCATGTTCAGGAGACGTCAAAATAGCACGAATTTCTTATGCTATCAGTTTTTTAATGAAATTCCTCTTTCCCTCAGGGATGCACCTGTTAAGGCTTTCGAACACTCTATCAGATCTTACCTTGTGCGGAAGGCTTTCTACAGTGTGGGCGAGTTCCTGTCTACCAATTTGAGTAGTGATTTCTTAAATTTATGATTGTAAATCTTTTGATTGATAAATATGTGTATTACTGTTGACTTGTGCAATACAAAGTAAATTTGTAAATAGCATCAAATAAATACTTACTTACTTACTTACTTACTTACTTTCACAGTACGGCTGAATCAACGTGTCCAAGCACTCAAACGAGAATAATCACTTTTTCACTAGAGTTCGAATTTGTAGATTTATCGAGAAAATTCATTCATTGCGGAGAAAATTGTTGCACTTAACCGGACGAGCGCGGCTTCTATACCTCTCTTTTTGATGAACGCCGATTTCGTACTCTCGTTCGACATAGGTCATATGCTCCAACATATGTTACGCGCTCATCGGGAAATGAAATGAATATACGTGGGCCGCACGAAACGAGCAAGCAACTTAAGGAATAAAAATGAATGAATGCAACTAATAATAATGAGTTGCAGTAACAAATCCAAAATACAAATCTATTTTCCGAAATAATTTCTGATTAATCCCTCCCCAAATCGATGGAATATGAAGAGATAAGTGTATTGATGGACAAATCCATATCGGTGAAATACATATATACGATTCATCTAACCAACAGGTGCGGACTTGAAAATTTTCTTTTGGAGTATCACGAAATAGGAGCTGAATCCAATTCTTCTGATGGCTCTTTAGAAGCCTCACTTGATTCGTCGAATTCGTCGACTGCCCCTTCAGAAATTAAATTTTGTATTAGAATTCCTCATAAAATCTGGCACGAGATTGATTCTGAAAGTGTCATTTATAAATCTAAGCAAAACGTTCAACGAAATTATTCAACTCTCAAAAGAGGAAGGTGGACGAATACAATATTCGATCTTGTTCACAAAGAAACAAAACTTCCTTGTGCCTTCATATTCAAACGATGTAAAATGTCCGAATTTGGTATATACACAAAAATACAAGCTTCTTGTGCCGAAAGTAAAGCAACCTTTCTAGGAACTATAGCCAACGAACCATCTTCATGTTTGGACAATGTTGCTATGTAGTGTTCGATCGATTAGTCTGACCCTTCAGTGAAACATCTCAAAAAACGTCCGTTGAAAGGGGAATAAAGAGAAATAACTGCTGAACAACTGGCAGCTGGAATTACTTCACCATCCAAATGGCCTAGAAGTAAAGCGGATAAAGTTATGAAGATTTATGATGAGGAACCTCCAAATTTATATAAGGCTACAGCTTTGCGAAAGGCAAAACAGGAACATAAAGATAAATCCTTCCAGATCAAGGGAATTTGTCCTATTTTCAGTTTGCAATACATGAAACATAAGTCCTTTGTTGGATCTATCCATACTATAAGCATTGATCCATTCTTCGTTCATTATTGGCAGCCTGAGCAAATTGCAGTATATATGGATTACCATGAGACTATTTATTTGGATGGCACGGGATCCCTCATAAAGAAAATCCAATAACCTACAGGTGAATTATGTAGCCATATATATCTTTACCAAGCAGTAACAGATGCCCCTAATTATAAAATGCACATTTTTCAATTGCTGAATGCAGTCCAAAATACAAATGCTATTCATTTTTGGCTGTTGGAATTCCTCAGATTAGGCGAAAAACATAAGTCTAATTTTCCATTTTCTCGAACCGTTGTTTGTGATTTTGATATATTTCTACTCAATGTCATCTCTAAAGCTGTTGGACAATGCAAAAGTTTAAAACATTATCGAAGCGTCTATCATGTACTTCATATGAATAGAGTAGGATTCGAGTTGCCTAATGCATTCATTAGATTGGATATTTGTCATTATATGAAATTGTATCAAGATGGCCCTGTTTAACGAAAGCACAACCGAAAGTGAAGAAATTTCACATGTATACTATGGGTGCATTAGCAAAGCAAACATATTTATCTATATTTCGAGAGATAATAAAACATATAATTGTACACAGTTGTAGTGAAGATTTCGGATCAAACAAAAATGGTGAAAATGTAGTGGCACAGCAGTCATACGTTTCTCTTGTTACTGATATAAGAGGAATCGTTTTCTCGACTTTGTGTGTTGTAGTAAAATTTTTTCGAAACGAGCAAAATTACTGATGAAAATTGACGCCTTCTGCTCAGTAGACGAGAATAGTAGAGTCACTAGACTTGATTGTTTCTCAAACATTGGTAATATGGCTCAATACATTCTGATCGAAAATTGTAGCTATGTCGAGACAAAAACGTGCAATAAATGTTCTAACCAAATAATCAGAAAATCAGTGATAGTACCCATCCATTTGGATATAATAGAAAAGTTTGGATTCGAAGCCCTGAATGAAGCAATAAAAGAAGGCATAATTGATTCTAGGACCAGTTGCTGCAATAACTTAATGGTCAGAAGTATTGATTATGGTTCCCTAATTGTGGTGGAATATGAACCAACCAGAAGGTCTTATACAAAACTGTCAGAATTCCCGCATCAAATACATTTGAATTCCAAAATTTTAATCCTCGCAGAAATTGTGTCCAGATACGGTTCAATGGAAATGGATCATTATGTTGGCTACTCCTTTCAAGGCACAATGTGGATGGAATTTGACGATATGAAAAAAAATGTGGGAAAAAGGTAGTATCCTTTTCAAGTAGAGCCTCATTCAATAATATATGTAGCAAAAGACTGAATTCTGCACGAATAGAAAAAGTGTTTTTTTTTGTTTTCACTTAATATCAATTATATTTTTTGTTCTCATTAAATTTTATTTTATTATCTAGTTTTTTATTTTTCACAGAAAATATTCTAATCTTCAGAGAATGAATGTAAGAATTCAGCATTCGGAAGTATTTGTCAACGTAATATTGCTGCCTATGAAGTACTCTGTTCGGGAGTTTTTATATCTCCCGAACGTAAGAATCAAGTTAAACTAATTCAAATTACTTGAGAATCCTAAAGAGTTGTGAATATTCAATTGTATGCCTTACTACATGAATTTTTGGGCGAGACAAAACCGTTGGAACAACTTTTTTCCTGAATAAACGATTCAATATTCATAGGAATCTTTTTTGAATTCTGCCGAAATCATATTTTCGAAATATCTTTTCGGAAACTCGCTGCTAATAATTTTAGCAACATTGCAAATTTGGACTATTTATTTAAATGAGATAGTTGCGTGAGGGTTTTTTATTTCAACGTCATGCAAATATCTTCCGAGTTACAAATTTATCGAATGGATATTCTAGTAATTATTGCGAAAATCAAATTTCAGACTCAGACATCTAATCTATTCGATGGATTTGGACAAATAACGAACTTGTCCGAGATATTTGGACAATCAACCTATTCTGAAAAAATGAAAACTCTAGGTGATCTCCTTCGGAAGATAAAGAGTATACGGCCGGCCGGCCAAACATACTCAAATTGACAACAGATTCTTCATCAGCAAGTCGAACCCAATCGATTGAGACCATTTTCGGCTCAATATTCGAAAATTACAGACATTTGGGCAAAACGCTGTTTCACTAAGAACAAGCACGCAATAACAAAGGGGCTGTGTTAACTTCTTTTGAATTTTACATTTTCAACGTAATTAAAAGTACTATCTCGAAAATTTCAACGGCACAACTAAGAATACGTCTAGAATTCTGGAACAATCTTCAGTCGTTGAGCTGGCTAACTTTCTACATTTTATGGAAAGTCTGGAAAACTTCAGAAAACCTTAGCACAATTCGGTAAAAATAAAAATTTTCTAATTGAGGATCATTTAAGACTTTATTCTTACTTCAGTGGAAATTTCATTATGAAGGAAATGAAACTTTAGTATCAATATTTTCTTCTCAAAATCACAATCTGGCAACTTCTCCTATCCACGGCTATCCACCTGGAAGTAATGAAATTCCAGATGAGTCATACGATTTTGTTTACACGGTCGCACCACGGGGTAGCATCTAATTGCATGAACTGCTACTACGTTGCCTTCTATCAAGATTTTTCAGGAATATACTGATTTCTCTAATTTTTCCACCTTTTGAGAAAAAATTTCATGTGAATTTTGAAAATTAGGTTTGAACGAGTTTGTACGAAAGTAGCACAAGTTTTGGTGATTTCGATTCGGAAGAAGGAACACAAAAAGGATATTGAAAATTTTTTAAATTCGATATTCCGGTATATCAAGGTTTTTTTCGAGGAAGTTCGAAAAGCACAGATCAGTGTATTCACTGTTGAATGAGATTCAGTTATCAAATGATCGTTAAACGGAAAGAAAAAAAAAATAAAATGTACATTATTCGCTTTTACTTACTCAGTGAAATATCTTATTAATCGTACCATTTGAAAAAAAAACTTTTACGGCACAAAGCAGCACAAACCTTGCACAATCCAGCACCACAATCATTTTATCGAAAATCAAAAAGTGCGGGCTAAATTCACAACAGTGTTGCCATTCACACAATTTATCATTCAGTCTACTGATATTTTGATTTTTCACCGTTTAAAATGACAACTTGAAGTTGCAAAAGTCAGCACAAATGTAGAACAACTCTATAAGATGATTTTCATGGAAAAAAAAGAAAGTGCGGGGCTATCTTTTGTCGAATCTTCGAGTTTTTTCGGAAAAAAAAACTCGATTTTTCAAATATATTAACGGCACAACTTCATACACGGGTAGCACAATTTTTTCCACATATTTCGATTGAAAAAAAACGAAAGTGCGGGGTTAGCCTTGTAATGGATTTTCGGGATTTTCCGGAAAATGTGAGGTATTTCCATGAAAATTTTCACGACACAACTCACCACAAACCTAGCACATATTTTTACACTCATTTCCGATAAGAAAAAAGAAAAGTGCGGGGCTAACTTTTTTTGTTCATTCTCCATTTTCTGGGAAATTAAGAGATCCATCTCAAAAATTCGAACAGCACAACTCAGTATACGTCTAGCACAATTCATTTCAGTGGTTAAAACTCAAATTTTCAAAAAGTGTGGGGCTGTACCATTTTATGCATTTAGTGAAATATCTCGAAAACTACTTGAAATAACGAAAAAATTCGAACAGCACAAAGCAGCACAAACCTAGTACAATTCAGCACAACAAAATTTTTTTCGGAAATCAAAAAGTGCGGGGCCAACTTCACACACATCCATAAGTACCGTTCTCGGCCTCCCCACCAACATGCGTCGTGTGCACTGTAGACCACGGTGGGGGCGACCGGGCGGTCTCCCCGCTACCTAGCGTGATCTCGCTGGATTCGATCGAGGTCAGCAGTTTCCCGCCACGTAAACAAAACTACTTCGTTACAGCTTCTTTCAAATTAACAATTGAAAACCATTATATTCGAAAAGGTAATGTGCGCATGTATCTAGGTACATTTCAGAAATTCAAATTTTTGATGAAACGAAATGAGAATCTTGTTTATTTATCAGCATTCTGATTATCAATGAAATTCCTAGCTAACTTTTGCTGTTTGAGAGTTTCGTCTGCATGAAATTTTTTTTTATAGTTAGAAATGTTTTCTCAAATTTTCATCGACAAACCAAACATTTAATGTTGAGAGGAACAGTTGAGTAATATAATAGCGCAATTCAAATTACTAATCATTCTTAAAAATATGTATATAATTCCACCTGATAAATACTGAACAGTGAATCTGTATCAAACATAACATTTTGATAGATCTAGTTTATTTGCTTTGTTGCATCACCCATATTTAGACAGTGGTTGCATTAACACATGAATATTATTGGTAGTATGAACTGAAATATAAACTAATTCTGAATTCAGAGCAATCCCTTACCCATATAAGTAAATTGTATGGTTAACTTATTTACCAATTTTACTTTGCGTTCAATAATGTTTTGGAAATAATTTCAGGTTCAGATCTGTATAACTAGTTATTATCACATCATCGAATTAATTTAGATTTCAGATATAAATTGATTTGATATAGTGGGTATGAAATAAGATTTCCTGCAAAGATGAAAAAACTTTTTCATTTATGGGTAATGTCACGAGATTCACCTTGAAATACATAAATCCAATGAACTGATTTCATGAGGCTGAATACAATACAAAATTATTCATTGATTCTCTATCAAATAGAGCACAATTATGTATAGAATAGAATAATTTATTCATGCCATTACACAAAAGTGTTTACATACGTCAAAGCAAATAAATACATCATAAGATATCTATCTGACACATCATCTGAAAAAAACTCATTCAAAGAATAATAGCATTTTTTACACAGATAATCTTTAATTGTTCTCTCGAACTTATTAAAAGAAGGAACCCTCACCGTGGTTGGCAATTTATTAAACAGTTTGGGACCATAGAATGACACGCCACACTTAATTTTGTTTATATGATGGAAATCAGTATACACGTTATCATTGTGGCGAGTACTGTATTCATGCACATCTCCGTGCGTCCGGTATTCATTAACATGAACTTTAACATACAGCATGCATTGCAACATGAACAAACAAGGTACAGTTAGTATTTTCTTTCCCCTATATACATATTTACAATCGTCTCTATATCCAAGATTACTCAATATCCTGACCGATTTTCTTTGCAAACTGGAGAGTCGTTTTGTGTTAGGGTCATGACCCCAACATAATATTGCATAGGATATTCTTGATTCTACGAAAGCATGATACACGGTCAATAAAACTTTTTCTGAAACAGTACCCACTAAAATCCTCAGTGCAAACACACTAAAAGCGACACTTTTACAAATCTTATCAATATGAGGCATCCAGGAGAGCACTGCTTTCTGTTACACATATATGAGCCAATAAGATCGACTGCATCCTGCCGAAAACCATACTGTACAAGTTTATAAAGGAGAATCTTATGTTAGACATAATAGAAAGCTTTGCTTAAATCACAAAATAATGCACCTACATTCTGACCTTCATTAAAACCCACACCAATAATTCTCACCAGTTCGGTTATGGCTGATGTTGTTGAAAGAGAGCTTCTAAAGCCAAACTGAGACCATTCATGTCAAAATAGGAAGTTACTTGACGTTGAATAACCTTTTCGAAAATTTTTGAAGAAATGGGCACCATCGATATAGGTCTAAAATTATCGACTGAACTGAGGGAACCATTCTTATCAATGGACACAACTCTCGAAATCTTCAAAATATCAGGAAAATGCAGTCTCGTATGCACAAATTCAACAATCTTGTAGGTGGAGAGACAATTTCATTAGTTGGGCACTTGACTACTTTACTAGAAAATCCACAATAATCTCGAGTCTTAGTGTTTTTCAACCCCCCAATAATGTCCCTCACAACACCTCCGATACTGAAGAAAATTGAAACCCGAGCTCACAGATATTACAATCATGGCAATAATCATTCATAAAATCAGCAGAAGACTTACTTGTACGCGGTATATTCTTGACTACATCATGTGGTAACTCCACAAAAAAGGCGTTGAAGTCGTTTGCGGAAATATCAGATTTACATGAGGTATGGCTTCTCGAAGTATTAACAGTATTCTTAACAACATTCCATACTGACTTAGAATTGAAATTATTTTCTTTTATATAATTATCACTGGAGCATTTTTTCAGTTCAATTCGATATAGATTACCATACTCCTTGCACAAGTTGGTGAGATAAGAAGTTTTCTTCCATTTCAAAAGTTCTCTATAGTACTGCAGTGTATCGCGCATCTTTCCCAAATCATCATTAAACCAGGAGATGGGAGGTGCATCAACAGAATGTTCATATTTTTTCCGGAAATGCTAACTCCATCCGATTCTTGTTCACAAACAACTCAAATTTCATGTTATTATCCAAACAGGCGAGACCCCTAGTGCACTCGCAGATTACACCACGCATCCCAAAAGTAGAAGAAAGATCCAGTAACGCTGATCTATTGCCACTCTCTACAAGAAAATCAATATTAAAATCACCCAAAATAACCACTTGACTTCCACGTCCCACAGCTAGTTCTCAAAATATCAGTAACAAAGTCTAAGAAATTGCCGAAATTTCCCCGTGGATGTCGATATATAGTCACTAAAATAATTTTAAAAATTTTGGACTGAATCGCACAAACCTCCACCTCCAACTCCACTGATTTGGAGTTCCAATCAATTCTAGGGAAAAATTTATCAAGGTGAGAATTACGTACCGCGGCTGCCACACCACCGTGGACATGGTGTGTCCGGCAAAAATGAGAAACCAAAGTAAAGTTAGATATTATTATCTGTTCTTGTTCATATTCAGACATCCAATGTTCACTAATTAGAAAAATTTCATCGTTCAAACTAAGAGTTTCAATTTGTTCTATTTTGTTACGTAAAGATCGCACATTGATATGAAGAGTCCTTATCAAAGACACATTATGCGAAAAAGATTTTGAATTTTTTACACCAACCTTATCATTCATAATTTTTTCTTGAATCGCTCTCCTGCCTTCCCGAAAAAAATTTCTGAAATTAAAAGGCCTAATCAACGCACCGATAGGCCATCTCTATCTTTAAGCAAATCGTAAACATCCTGTGCTGGAGCACCAATAGTCCAGTAAAGGAAGGGCTGAAATCACTTTTTCTCGGAAAGAGCTGCATTTTTGATTTGTTGATTGTTATAATGAAAGAAACATATGGTCAAAAATGCAGGTGTTAAAATTTTCAGGAACATTGAAAAATCCTTGAAAGTATAGAGAAAAATGCGGTTTTTCTGATATTTTCGCGAATTAGAAGTTTTAGTAAGAAAAAGTTTCAAACAAAAGTTGTAGAGCGGAAAATTCTAGTCCAAATTATGTACTTTACCGTTCTCGAAAGTGATTTTGTATATTGATTATTAATGTATTTCTCTAATGCGGCGATAACAGTGAATTCGAAATTTGGCGCCTAGTGCAAAACCGAGCGAGCGGTCCTAGACATCTGGAGTTCTAGAACAGGGTAGGATTCAGGACAAGTTGTCTGGAGAGTGTGATTTGAAATTCTTGGTCTGTTAGAATGAATAACAGCTCGCTTGGGATATCAATAACATGTAATCATTGGGTTTAAACTCATTAGTTTGAAATCAATATTTCAGTGACGCATTGAAATGAATAATTGCCCCAGCATTTTCTCAAATAACTCGTTGATGGGATTTTGAATATTTACAAGAACAGATTATTATATATTTAGTTATGGGGGCAAAACTTTCTCAACAATAATACTTCCATAAAAAAATTCAAAGAGAAATATAGTAATGTCATTATCATCGAACAACATCGCGGGAAGCAACCGATTTTTCTTTTACAAATCTCCCAATATAATGGAGCTTAGTAATGATTGGCTTTTAATCCCGATTCTCTCAGTAATTATCGAAAAAATTTAATTTTACGGATAGCTGGTCAAATCATTGTAGCTGATATAAAAAAAAAACAAGATTATAACTACGAAATTTATCCCCTCTCAAGTAAATTCTTGGATAGCACTATATCTGAAATTCCGGAAAGTTTGAAAACTCCCCTATTCCATTAACTAGATTCAAAATGTAGTGCAAGGAAAGATGTGAAACGTGATACAATAGCACATTCCATAATTTCCATTGTTCGTTAAGAATATTCATTTCCAAATTTCAGTTAGCTGTAGGAACTTATGTCTACAGAAAAATAGGTTCTCGTTTGATAATTGACATGATGAGTAAATTAGGAGTATCGGCTTCATACCACAATATTCAATTATATGAAGCTTCCGTTATTAGGCAACCTGCAAAATTAACGCATCCAAACTCTTTCATTTAATTCGTTTTTGATAACACAGATCACAATGTTATTACGTCGGATGGTCATGAAACATTTCACTGTTTGTGGGGTATTAAAGTCATTACACCAGAATATGAATATGAAGGAGGTTCCAAAAGACTGATGGAAATGCCACCTGCTTCTATTTTAGCTACACAAAAAAAGATATAATTGATACCATTCAGTTACACGAATCCTGATTAATTGAAGAGTGTAGAGTTCGTTGATAAATCAAAACTTCATATTAATAGTACAACCTGAAGTTCCAAAATCATATGTTGCTTATTTATTTGCGAAATCTCTCGAAATAGAAAATATTCCAACATGGAAGGGTTTTTATGAAATTTTATCACGAGACGTTACATATATGATGTCGCATGTTAATTGTCTCCCATTCATTAATGCACCACCATCCAGTTTAACCACATTACACACAGCTTTGCTCTATGCAGTTGAAGAAACGAAGAGAAATAAAAGTAGAACAACTTTTGTAACATTCGATCAGTATCCTTATTTCAAAGCTAACTCTATCATTGTGCAGTCGGGCAATCCTGAATTTAGGAATATTTGCTGTGAGATTAGGAGGGTTCTTTTTATTGATGTCATATATGGGCGCCATTGGCTTTATCATGGATGGGAGTGGTTTGAATGATCTTTGGGCTACTTCATACGCTGCACAATCAGTGAAGAAAATGTCTGAAGGGCTTTCAGCAGAGTTTTACGTGCTCACATATTAACTTTCACTGCTATAGGAATTCATATTTTGAAATCAAGCAATACAACTGCGACTGATGTAATTGAGAAACAAGTGGAAATGATGTTCGAAAAATGAAGGAAAATTCTCCTGCTTTGGGCGACTGTTATATTGGCACAATGTTAGCACAAAAGTGCTCAATGGTACTTACAGGATATGGTGCATTTGAAAACAACGATGGATACATTAAAATTCGACAGGTTCACAAAAGAAGAATATTTCACTATTCTTAGGACATACAAAGCTTCGAGTGGTGTATGGAGTGATATGTGTATAGAACAAACACTAAATAGATTTTTCGGTACCGTTTTAAGGCATAGTAGAGGAGTAACACCCAGTGTTGTTGCTCGTTACCTTCTGGGGATGCCATTGGCATTTGACGTCATGGAATGTATGGTGGAATAGGCTGATTTGAGAACAACGAATAGTGAACAGCACGTGGATTTATCTGAAAGTCGTATGAAGAGAGATAAAGAAGACATTGAAAAAATTGTATTCTGGCTAAAATGCCATAATCCTTTTAAGAAAAGAGATTGTCTGATGTCTCTTTCTACAGATGTTATTGGTAGCGACTATATTAACTGTCATATGGCATTTCAAGGACGCACAGAAATGGAAGCAATCGTTGGAAAAAATTTAAGGAATATGACTTTGTCATCAAAATTCAAAGTTGATAATTTATGCGATAGCCAGAATAAAATTCGTATTCCTGGAGATACATCTTCTATAGACTCATCTGCATTGTTGCAGAGAATGTTCGTTCTTTATCAGAACGATGAATCAAGGAAAAACGAGGCAATTTCTAACGAGTTGTCGCCATATCCACTATCTCTCTTCGACGAATATGGATTAATAAGAAAAACCGTTAACTCTGACCTCTATAAATTATTCTCAAAGCATCTTCAATCACAATCTCTGCTTACTGGTATGATATATTGTAACAAAAACGAATATCAACATTTTGGGGACTGCAGCGAAGTTGGAGGAGTTCCGCTTCGTGCGCCGACGAAGGGATTAAGACCATGATGAAAGGGACCGCTCGCCATAAAGCTGTCACATAAAAACGTTTAATGATGGCATATTTATGAGACATCAAGAGGCCGCGACGAATACTCTGGAATGTGAAGCATCTTCTGGCAACTTCTAGAAAAAACAGCGCCGGATATAAATGACTGAAGCCGATTCATGCATTCATTCATGTATAAAACTTGCCGACGGATAAACAGGTGTTCCTAGTGAAATTCTGTAAATAAATTGTGTATATAAATTATTGATTATTGTTAGTTGAGTGTGAATATAAATTAGTTTAAAGAAGACTTGTCGTGTTTTTCTAATTCGCTGAGGAAAAACGTAACAATATGTTATAAATGGTGGATGGTTATTACATCAAGTTGTATGGCCTCACAGTATGAGATTCGTAGATGTGTTAGAAATATATAGATCATTCATATTGAAAAAATTGGGACAGAATTGTAAAATTGTATTAACGATTATTCGGATGAAATCATCGGAATAAAATCGTATGAACGATTCCGCCGAAAAGAAAAAGTTGTTGCCCCTGATGTACAAATTGGTGAAGACAAAATAGTAACAATGACACAAAAAAAATTGCTGTCAAATACTGGAAATAAATATACATTTATCAAAATACTGTCCAATTATCTACGAAAACATTTTATGAAGTAAATGTAGCAGAAAAAGATGTCGACGTAGATATAGTAATGGCAGTAATCTCTCTGAAAGAGAACATTCTAGAATCGGTTGCTGTGATTGGCAGTGACGTAGATCTCTTACACCAGATCACAGCAATATATTTTTCTACGAAGTTGTTCCAGGATCTAAAGGAAATACTTTGTATTCAACACATCGATACCGTGAATTGAATCCATTTATTTTAATCGCCCATGCATTAGCTGGATGTGATTCTACTAGTGCTATGTATACTCAAGGAAACAATAAAATAATACGTTTACTACAGAGAAATCCCAATCTTCAGGAATCAGTGCAGATTTTCTATCAAGAAGGTGAAAGTATTAGAGAGCTTTATCCTATTGCGGAAAAAATAGTGAGATATCTGTACAACACAAGTGGGGAAAATTTGAGCATCGGTGAACTGAGATATAAAATATTCACAACCCGAGTTTTAGGAACCAGGAAAACATCACCCCTAGTAATGCTTCCTCCAACAGAGTCATCATTGATTGAACACACCAGACGAGTTTATTATCAAATTCAGGTTTGGCTAGGACGACCGTCGTTGAAACCTGAACATTGGGGTTGGCATAGATCACATTGTATGCTACTTCCTAAAATGATGACCAAAGCAGTAGCTCCACAGGAATTATTGAATAATGTGATCAAACTCATTCACACCCTAGTTTCATTAGTTTCAAACATTTCAGAAATTCACTCTCATTCTTGTTTTTATTTATTCACATTTGTTTAAGGTATTCTGCAGCTGTAATGGAAAATGTGATACTTCTCGCTACAGTTGCAAAAAAGCAGGACTGAAATGTACAAGGTTTTGCAAAATGTGTAACGGCATAACTTGTGAAAATGTCTCTGACCTGATAAACAGAATATAAATGAACTCTGATGTCAATGAAGACGAATGGGATCTAGATGACGCTGAGGGAGATGATATTGATGCATTTAATTGAAGAATTATTAGTAAAAATGAAAAAACAGTTTTTCCTGATATTATTCGATGCAGAAACTTTAATTATTATTCATTAATGCTATTGCTCTTCAAATAATTACTACATTTTTTGGCGCTTTTGTTCTCCCGAACAGAGTGCCTATCATTTTGCCCGAATGTCTGTAATTTTGGAATATCGAGCCGAAAATGGTCTCGATCGATTGGGTTCGACTCCCTGATGAAGAATTCGTGGCGAAAATTGAGGCTGTCCGGCCGGCCGTATCCTCTCTAGCATCCAAAAGGAATCAGCTAGAGTTTTCATATTTTCAGAATAGGTTGATTGTCCAAATATCTCGGTCAAGTTCGTTATTGGGCCAAATCCGTCGGATGGTTCAGTAGTTATGAGCATCTGAAATTTTGTTTCCTCAATAACTACTAGAATATTCATCCGATCAAATTGATACTTGAAATATTGTTGAGGGAGGCTGCAACAAAACAGCTCGCAAAATTTCGCAGAAATCGTCGAGCTAGAAAATGTTTAAAAAATTCCCAAAAAAAATTTTTTTAATCCTCACTATCTCATAAGATATTTCTCGGATTTCAATAAAAATTCGTGAATATATCGAGGTGATCGATATCTTACTTTTCCTCAAATTTCATTGTCGTAGCTCTTTTCTATCTAAAGATGTGATGATATTTTTCATTTACTCAAGAGAAAAGAGAAATGACATGAAGTCCCGGTGATTTTCTCTGAACGATAACCATCACAGATCGATATTCGATTGACAAATGCCGGGCTCATCAATCAGTGTCAGTTAGCGTAATATTAATCAAAATTTTTCATAACGGGAAATTATAGAGATAGAATTCAATCTCGGTGGCGGAAATAATATACGTTGTCAAAATTCAGAAAAGCACTGACATAAGTTTTTAGGAGAAGGGAATTATAGCTTGGAACAAAACTTGGGGAAAATGATGAGTAGTTATTTTTAATTCGAGATATAGGTTTGTTCATTCATTCATATTTGCATCACATTGTTCCATAGTACGGGAAAAGACTATTGTTTACGTGATCAGAGTGCTTATAGATTTTGTTATGGTTTGAATATATACTCGCAAGTTGCTCAACAAGAAGTCCAAAGCAATCTGACCTCACTTCAGTGCTTTCTAAATTTTTTGATTAAACTCTTTTGTCCCATTACTCTGAATAAATTTCTTTCTTTCGAAGAATTACTATTATTTTACTATCAGAAACATACCTACCTACGTCTAAATTATTATTCCTATATCGTATGCATCTTAAGGAAATTCAGCTAGGAATTTGTTCATAATTGAGGCTGAAAACTATTTTAGTTTTTGAAATTTCAATTTCAATTTCGTCTAATTGCAAAATTTCCTTTTTAAAATTAATCCAATTTTTGACTTTTCTATTTTTCATATTACTTCTAGCCTCCATTGAAGAATCTATATCGCCTTCGCTAGGACATCAGATTAGAAAACCGAACATCGTTTAACCCAAACTGTCCGTTTCCAACCAACTCAACATTATAATATGCTAGGGTTCGATGTAATGAAAGCAATACAATAATAAAACGAGTCCAACTCTGGCAAATATCTACCAGATGTTTGGTTCAGCGTTCAGCTGAGGCTCAGGTAGTCATTTCATCGAGCGCCAAATTTAAAATTCGTTGGTATTGCGCTACTAAAGAAATACGTTGTTTATCAGTATACAAATTCACTTTCGAGAACGATAAAGTACATAATTTGGACTAGAATTTTCCGCTCTACAACTTTTGTTTAAAATTTTTTCTTACTAAACCTTCTGTCAACTTAGGAATTAATGCTGGTTAAAAAATAAATGAAAGATTATGAAACAATATACGAGCAAGTACACCCCAAAAACAAAAATAAGGCAACTGCTTACCTTGTCGTTCTTTTCTTGATGTTTGAAGTTGTGTAGATGTGGATCACAGCACTGGATCGTAATTTTCCGATTGTCGTAGTAATCACTAATGTGTCGAGCGAGAGTACTCTCTAGTGCGGCCGTAAGAACAATACTGACTCTTCACTCACATATGTCCGAAAAAACAGCAGCTGCAGATGTTCTCGCGGTGTAACTTGCAATCACCGCGAAATTCGGAAATCACTGACAGAACAAAAATAATTCTCAAATTAATTTGACTCATAAAAACAAAAAAACTACCCATTGATACTTTTATGAACTGGGAAATTTAGATTTCCAAAATCCTTCTAATTCGCGAAAATATCAGAAAAACCGCATTTTTCTCTATATTTTCAAGGATTTTTCAATGTTCCTGAAAATTTTAACACCTGCATTTTTGACCATATGTTTCTTTCATTATAACAATCCACAAATCAAAAATGCAGCTCTTTCCGAGAAAAAGTGATTTCAGCCCTTCCTTCACTGGACTACAATGCTGAAAGCAGAATTAGAACCAACAGTGTTTTACTATGGATATTGTTGTATGTAAGATGAGTAATTTTAGACTTAAGTTATTAGTATTTATGTACCCCCTGCCACCAGCTTGGAGGCATTTGAAGGTTTTATTGACGCTGTTGAGGCTTTCGCAAGTTCGTTCTCACAGTATAGTATATTAATGTGCGGAGACTTCAACGTACCAGCCTATGGTTCAGGGAGGGGTGATGGGAAGTGTGGAGTTTTGGGAAATCACGGTCGAATCAACTTATATGACAGTTGTTGTGGCCGATGTGATATCTACTACGATGAACTACCAGTGATTTTGATGTGCCATTTGGAGAATCGTGGTGGGGGTTCGTGACCTTTATTGGTTTATTTTGTACGCTTGGGATAAGGATGTGATTCGTATGCTGTTGATTTTTTTTTCGAGTATTGAGGAAATAACATTTTTTTTTGTAAAATTTCATGTAGCAATTTTAAGGTTCTATTGGATATATTTTTATATGCTATTATAAGGATCTCATATGTAGTCTGGTTTAAGTTTTTCAATCGCATTTGTTTGTTTTATCATTTTTCTCTGTTATTGGGTGTAACCTGTTGAGAATAAATGTATTATAATCATTATTATTAATAATAACTTCTTTATGACGATATTTTCATAGCCTTCCATATTATTTAGATACGCAGGATTTCCTTCTCAGTGGTATCGCCAATAATTCTTCCTAAGTAAAGCCAATGTCTTCTGGGCGCTGCCACAATAGTATTTTTTTGTTTTGGAGCATTAATTCCTATACATATCGTTCCTTTTCTGATTCTACGTTTTGAAGTCACCGTTTTCCAATCCCCATTTCCGTGAGAAATAGACGGTTTCTCGTTAGATAATTCAGGAAATCGAACCGATGTGTTTTGTTTATATTTACTCAATATGACATCTGTTTGATTAACTTCATTCAGTGCACCGACAGATGTACCGTTGCCAATGTTCTTTCGATATTCAAGCACATTGGGAGAATCTTACATTATGCCTTTTGTTCAACAAGCTCCATATTTCGGTTTGATGAATTTGGTTGAGGATTGACAACGTCGCATATCTTGATTTCATTGCCATTATTTTGCTTGAATACGTTTATCAAATATTCTTGAGATAATATTGTTACCTAATGATTATTAATACATCTTTCTAACTCGGTAATTAAGCGATTGAGATATATAGTATAGACTAATATTCACAATAAAAAATTAATTCTATACTCTATTCAAAGTTTATTTGTAACTCGGTTGGCCATGGAAGTTTGACACATTTCACTCTGTATATTAAAAAGTTAGGTTGGGTTCGCTATTTTCCTGTCAGATTATTACGCAATGTTGTCTATATCACATAAAGGTCCTAGTAAACTTGGATTCACTCAAAATGCCAATTTACTTCTGAACCTTGGAAGAGTTTCGAAAGGTTTGAAATTATTATGGCAGAAATTTCTAAAGGAGCTGCTCTTATTTTGATTGGGATGTTGTATGATAACTTCAAAAATATCAATTTTGATTTTCTTCAAAATCAAATGTGACAGATGACAAGTGAAAATTGGCTCAACTGCTTGACATCGGTAACGTCGAAATCCGAAGAAACACTGATGCCAACCCAAGAAACTTAAATCATGGCCATCCGCGATACAAATAAACTTTGAATGGAGTATACGAAATATAGATTCAGTATCAGCTCGATTGAATTTTTAACAACACATATCTATGTTCAAAAATCTGGGTCTTGAGATTTATGGCAATTACTTAAAAGAGGACTGTTACCAAATGATTGAGCTAGAGGTGCTAAAATAAAATGTTTATTGTACAATGTCAACATTCACATAATAAATAGGTACTCGCATGAAGTTAAATTAACTACATCTAAACAGAGTTGACCTATTTACAATTATGGAGTAGTTATAGAGAGAATATTGAGAAACAGCGTTGTCTGCAAGACTAGATCGAGTAATGTGTGTTGCCGAAATTATTCAAGTCAAGAATATTGAGAGTAGAGCGCCATCTATCAATCAAACACAAAGTTTACAGTGATAGAGTTTGAATTTATTTCAAATTGTCTACTGTCAGAAAAACAAAAGGTTTTATTGATTAAGTGAAATTTTGAGGTTTATAATGTAACTAGACAGACTTTCAGAGCGATTAAAGAGAAAGAATAATTACGATTCACAACGTTTACAGTGATAGCCTGTCAAATCTATCAGAAAAACAGAAGTAGAAATACATAATTATCTGTGAAGAGTTGAACTGTATGAAATGAGGCTTGAGAGGAGATAAAGTTATATAAAATATAGAGCAGTTGAAGAAGTGATTAGTTTTTAAGAAATCATCTGTATCATACTAACTTAATTGAGAGATTTATCATAGAATGATCAACGCTTACAGTAATAATATTAGAAAAGCAGAAGAATTCCTATAATAATTCAAGAATTGAGATGAAATGAACAATAATGATATCAGGCAATATAAGTACTGAGAGGTTGAAAGAGGAGTCGATAGAGTGTATACTTAAATATTCGAGGTGCAATATCAATGTAGAATCATCAGGTGATTTCTCCAACCAGGTCTAACGAAGGTTCTGGTAACTATATTTCTTATCGAGAAGTCTTGAATGAATATTGAGAACATCCTGGTTGCAGAATCCCATGATGATCCCAGCATGGCACTTACAGATATCTGAAACTTATAAGGCCTGAGAAATCTAATTATAAAGAGATGAACATGTCTTAAAGTTGAGTGAAATATGTGTGAGTGAAAATGAGTAAATTACAAGTGAATCTGGCAGTAAATTGAGGAATTCTGTCTTAACGTAGGGGGTGATTTGCAAAAGAACAGATATGAAAAAGATAGCTGCAATTGGCACGTGGTTGGACGTAGAATATTTTAGAATATGAAAAATATGACTGAAAACATGAATTAGAGGCGTCGAGAATGTAATATGGAGTGTAACTTGAGTGAAAAAGTAATGAGATGAACGAGATGTTTAAAGGACATATAAAGTCATGCAGTTTCACAAGTGCACATGCAGAAAATAATTCATGTATTTGAGAAAACTGTACTGTACCTTTTAGAGAGGATTATAGGTGTCTTGAGCAGAGAAAAAATCTCTTTGATTGTAGAATAAAAGTAGGAACGTCTTGAAAAAGAATGTGAAAAAGCAATATAGAGCACTAGTCACTACCAGGTTAACTTGTAACAAGGAGTTCGAAGAGAGTAATAATTGAAAAAGAAACTCGAGCAATCAAAATTGAGAGAATCACACATGATTTGTTATTTTTATTGAGCTGATTTTTCACCGATCGTAAGTATCGAACAACTGTCACACACATCATGAAGTTAGCGATTATACATGAGGTAGACAATCCATGAGCGCAGAGTAGGTTGAGTTGTAGGGTTAAAAATTCTTGCAATTTCTAACATTCCGGCCGCCATAATTAACAGAGTTGATTATTATTGAGAAGAACCATTCACTAACTGGAACCAATAGTTTTGTCTTTTTCTCGAGAGACCACCAGTATTGGCAATATGCATAATTTTGCAATTGATCGAGTGAGAGTTTTCGTGGATGTCTTGATTGTGACTACTCGTGTGAGTCCATCTTGTTCAGGGTGCATATGTGTAACTCTGGCTAAAGGCCACTTGCATGGAGGAGTACGCTCGTCAGTTATCAGCACCAAAGAACCAATTTTTATATCGTGACAAGGACGGTGCCATTTTGAGATGGAAAGTTGTCGTTGCAAATATTGTGATGACCATTTTGTCCAAAATTGCTGGGTCCGTTGTTGAACAAATGGCCATCTGGAGAGTCGAGATGTGTTGAGATGTTCGAGAGATGGTTCTGGAAGAGCATTTAATGGTGTACCAATGAGAAAATGTCCAGGTGTGGGAGCTTCACAATTATCAGGGTCATCGCTTAGAGGTTCGAGTGAGTGGTCTTGAGTTCAATATAGCTTCTATTTGAGAGGTCAGAGTCATGATTTCTTCCAATATGAAGAAGTGATCCTTGACAATGCGAATGAAGTGGTGTTTGAATGATTTGACGACCCCTTCCCATTTTCCACCCATATGAGGAGCGAGCGTAGAGTAGGTTGAGTTGTAGGGTTAAAAATTCTTGCAATTTTTAACAATTTAAAAATTTCAAATCAGTTGATCAAATAGAATCACAAAAATGAACACATATATAACTATACATGCTGTCTACTATATTTAATATCAAAATTGATTTGCTGAATTATACTTTGCAATCATTATTTCATTGTTTTTTAGTAAGTTCCGGGGTAATCTTGACTTTTATACCGGTGGATTGTGGGCGGTGCTGAAAATGAGCAGCAACGTTGCCAGATTGTACATTTAATCCGGATATTTGAGGAATGACTCGTGAAGGGGTAATATTTGACGTATGTCATCAATTGTCAAATTCAAATATTTTGAATTTTTTTAACGTCTATGTTCATATACCTTGTTATCAAAATGGGTTCATAATAATCAATTTCAAGAGACACTTTGATCATTATTTTGGTCTTTTTAGTGGTCAATACTGGTCATTGCTCTTCAGCCTTTGATCATACCTTCGATGACCAAGACGAATGACCATAGATTATCGCTTGAATGCACGTTACCGAGGTTTTGGTCATAAGTGTTGTCACAGTACCGTGTGAACAATAATGGTGAATAAAATATACTAACTTTTTCAATAAATTCGGTTAGAAAGATAGGATACCACAGCTAGCTTATCTGAAAGGGGAACAACGTGATTTTGTGTTCCTAGTTTTTAGCTATTAATAATAGAGAGCATTAGATCCTCGAAATTATAACCTAACCGTAAAAAAAAATCACGAAAATATACAATATAATCAATATATTTAACCCATCCATTATGTACATAATTTCTATTCAAAGAGTTACTACTAATATAAATATCATATATGCCTTGATCAAGTTGGTAGATTTGCCTACGTTATATAACTGGCCGCACAATAATTAAACAGTATAAGAAAGATATAAAATAAGAAAAAGAATCAATCCAGAGGATTGCAAACGGTCTCACATCAGTATAACTTTTATCACTGTGACACCGAAAAATCTTATAATTATGTAAAAAGTAATAACAAAAACTCTAAAACACGAATTCATCTACGTTCCACATCCGCGCCAACAAAACTCGTCATGGATTGAGCACCCCCCGAGGAGAAAGACACAACATCGAATACAACAAAATTTCAGACAGAAAGCAACCTCAAGGTCCACACTATGCACCCGAAAAGAGGAGCAGTTTAGGATAATTGGACCTATATTATTAAATTATAAATTATATTAAACACCTTCGGTTGGCAGGACTTGAGATGTGCAGGTGAGCGATTATATAATGAATATACATTGAAGGAAAAAGAACGTCGAAATAAGGCAGTTCTAAAAACAGGTGGAGAAATCATACCCCTGAACCTTACATTAACATTATACACATCCGACCTGAAACGTATTTTGTTATACAAATACGGTGGTGCTTCAAAGCATATAATCGAACGAAATAAAACTGCAGAGTGTAGCTCACGTCTCTGCTCCATATTCAGCCAACTGCAGCATTTCAATTTATGAATGACTGGCTCATACTTTCTAACGCCGTAAATAAAACGAAGAAACGCACGCTGGACCTGTTGGACTCTCACCTTGTTATCAACGCGCATGCAGGGACCATACACCACGTCACAAAAGTTGAAATAACTTAAAACAAGGGAGTCAGTAAGCAATATTTTCAGCTTCTGGGGTAGGAAATGCCTATGGGGGTAAAGACCCCTCAAAGCTGTGTAGGCCCTCTGAACACATAACGATATGCTCAGTGAACCGAAGTTGAAAGTCTGGAATGATTCCCAAATTCCTAGCTGACTCAACAGGTGCAATTTCACTGCCATCGACTCTCAATTTCAACCCCCTCGCGATCTCAGTAGCTTTACTGCCAAAGACAAGAATCTTTGTTTTATTAGGATTCAGCATTAGATCATGCTTCAGGGAATCTGTTGACAAGCGATCAAGATCAGAATTTATCTCACGATTCGCTCTAACAATATCCGAAGTCAAAAAAGAATACAACAGCTGTGTGTCATCGGCATACCGAAAGTCTGTACAAAACTCAGGTCCACTTGTAATGAAGATAGTATATATACAAAAAAGAATAGGCGCAAGTACCGAACCCTGTGGGACCCCACATTTGACAGTGCCCGTTTCAGACCTTCCCGAGGAAGTCTCCACATACTGACACCGATCTTGAAGGTAATCACGCATTAACTCAATGGCAGATGAAGAGAATCCAATGTGCCTCAACACTGCAATAAGTATCTGATGGTTCACTCTATCGAACGTTTTAGAATAATCTAATAAGGTCAAAACACAAACTTCACCCGAATCCACTTTGGATATTATAGAGTCGACAACATCAAGAAGAGTAGTGCAACAACCAAACCCTCTACTGAAACCTGACTGTCGCATTATTTCTGAAACTTCCTCCTCATCTGTCAGCGTGAAAACGAAATCCTCACTGAACAAAATGAACTTATTTGAGTTGTAATACTCGATCACAGACCGATCAATTACACCCTGATCTCGAACGACAATTAAGAACCATTTGTTCAGTTCCTCCGGAAGATCTATGTCTGCTGGCAATTTTTTTTTCGATGACCTATCATATACATTGAGTTCCGCAATTTTTTTCCACAGGGACCTGGGACTCCCGTCGTCCCCCACTGAATATTGTAGATAAGCATTTTTTCTCGATTCACGGCGGCCGACGTCTCATTCCGAATTTTCCTATAATTCTCCCAGTTTTGTGATGTTCTATCCCGTTGAAATCTGTGAAGTGCTCCATGTTTGAGGCGAGTCATAATCTGAATCGTGGATGTGAACCAAGGCTTGAAATTTCCTTGACACTTAATAGTTCTAATGGGCGCCAGTTCATCAAAAAGATCTAGCATTAAACGATTGAAGTGGTCCACTTCATCATCAATATCAACTATGTATACTATATTCTCGAACGGAGTAGCCATCAAGTAATCCCTCAAATCATCCTGTTCTTTCCGACGCAAACATCTGGACCTGTAACTTTCCACATCTGAGCGCACCTCCCCACCTACAGCCTCACCATAAACCAACCAGTGATTTGAAATCATATCCGAGTTCATTCTGTCAAATTGAAATTTTCTTTAGAATTTTTTTCAACGATTATCACATCCAGTAAAGAGGCCGACCCAGGACCAAAACACGTAGGGCCCTCGATAACCTGCGCTAAATCAAATAGAGCAATTGAACGTTCAAAACTTCTAACTTTACCATCATGACTTCACCATCAATTGACGTTTACATCCCCACTGGCGCGACACGGCCTTTGAAATCAAATGAAAAAGAAAGAGAAATTAATAATGAAATTCCGGTGAGAAAAAATGACTGAATACAAAATGTTGGAGTATCGACGATTGCCTACCTGGTTTACAGCACGGCTGAACGTGTCACTCACGAGCCAGAACAGTCACCTTTTCACCAGAGTTCAAATTTGTAGAAATTAACGAGAAAAATTGCGAAGAAACGAAGAAAAGTCTTGCACTGCATCGAACGAGCGTCGACGTGTGTATTCGAATTACTACTACTTCGTACTTCCTTCGTCTCGCACTGTCATATATCTCCAACATATGTTACGCGTCCATAGAGAAAGAAATGAACATACGTGGGCCGCATGAAACGAACAAACATTTTGGAACAGAAAATAAATGAATTCAACTAACAACACTGAGTTGCAGTAACATGACCGCCCACCTAAAATAGAATATTTTATGAAACAAAGCAAATATAAAATTGAAAAGATATCGAACATAAAACGAAAAAAAATATATACATATATACATCAACATATGTCACAACTATTGGAGAGGTAATGGACATAATTTAACCACTGATCTCTGCAGTACACCTTGAGTAGTCCGAACAGTAGCTACTCTAGCTATTTTATCAGCGCCAGGATGCAATTTCTCAATGCGTCCAAGTCGCCAGCGCAATGGAGGGAGTTGATCATCTTTTATCAAGACGAGTGCACCTATTGAATAAGGAGGCGAGTCACTATTGAACCACTTTTTTCGTTGTTGCAGTGTGTTCAGGTATTCTAAATTCCATCTTTTCCAAAAATCCTGATGGATACGAGTTAAAAGCTGCCAACGCGATAATCGACCGATAGATAGGTGTGATAAATCTGGTTCAGGAATAGCAGTTAATGGAGCCAAAGTAAGAAAATGTCCTGGTGTCAGTGCAGATATGTCATTCGGGTCATTACTAAGCGTACATAAAGGGCGAGAATTGAGCACAGATTCAATCTGTAAGTGGACTGTATAAAACTCCTGTATGACCTGTTGAGTCTGGGCACCTGGATGCAGATATATCTTGTGGAAATGCTGAATAAGGAGCTCAGTAAGACGATGAAATGAAGGAAGCAAAGCTGGGTGTTTGTGATCAAGAGCCAGACCAGAAAAAGACAGACGACCGCCCACCCTGAGAACACCATCTTCTCCAACAAATGGACTCAATTTTCGAAGTGATTTAGATATGGGATTTCCCGAGATGAGATTATCGATCTGTTCCTTGAACACAACCCGTTGAACCTTCTTTATAATGAAGAAAAGTGCATATTTGAGATGAACTGCGGAAAATCTATATATCTTAGGAGCTTTAGAGTTCTTTATGAAGTTAACGAATCTGAAAATGTAAGCTACCACCCTTTGAACCTTGGACAGAGAGGAATACCTGGAGAGCAAATCATCAACAAACGATAGAGAAATGAAAGTTGACAAAGAGAGGTGACGCTCTTCTGTTTGTACAAGATGAAGAGAATTCTCTATTTCATCATTTGCGAAGGTGAGATGTTTGGAACGAAGCCAGTCAGGGCCTGTCCACCACAAAGAGCAGTTCAACAATTCGGTTGGCGTTAAGCCGCGTGAAGCACAATCAGCTGGATTGTCTTTCGATTGAACATGATACCAATTTTCTGTTGAAACTAAGTCCTGAATTTGAGTAGTACGATTGCTTACAAATGTCTTCCATCGATGAGGAGAAGACTTAATCCATGTTAGAGCTACCATTGAATCAGACCAAGCAAAAATGTCATCTATTGTGAAGGCTGATTGGTAAACAGAGGAAACCACATTAATGAGTTTTGATAATAAGAGACAAGCACACAATTCCAGTCTTGGAAGTGAGATTCTCTTCAATGGGGAGACCTTTGATTTACCACCTACGAAAGAGATGTCAATGGAGCCGTCAAAATTGAAAAACTTGAAATATACCACGGCTGCGTAGCCACGCTCACTACTATCTCCGAAACCATGAAGTTCGCAACGATAAAATGATTTCGATGCAAGTTTCCGAGGTATCTTTAATTTACCCAATTCGGTTAATTCGGATTTACACTGATTCCAGCGACGGCTAACATCGTCTGGAAGTGTATCATCCCACTGCAAACCTAATGTCCAAAGATGCTGGATCAAATGTTTAGCAAGAAAAGTAAATGGAGAAAGGAACCCCAAAGGGTCGAAAATTCGAGAAAGTTCTGAAAGTATGGTACGTTTGGTACATACCTGAACAGTAGTTTCCGCAAAATAAGAAAATTCGTCCGACGAAGGAAACCACCTCAAACCGAGAATTTTGACTAATATTTGACGATACAGTTGTTTGATATCAACTGTGAAAACGAACCGATGAACACGAAAGTTCATCAAAATGGCAATAATATCCTTTTGTAATTTAGGACCTATCAATAGAGCATCATTTAAAGATAAATGACCGGGTACATGAGCTGACGCATCGAAAACAACCCTCAACTTTGTGGATGGACTGTTTGGTTTGATTATATAATGGTGAGGGATATAAAAAGTATTTTCATAATCCGAACTCGTAGAAATTAATGACATATGATCTTTTTCTAAATATTCCTGCATGAAAGTAGAGTATTCCCTGTATATATTCTGGTTTTTAATAAGTTTACGTTCAAGGGATAAAAAACGACGTAGTGCGAGAGAATATGTGTCACCGAATGAAAGTGTTGACTGATCAGGTTTAAATGGTAATGCCACAGTGTACCGTCCAGATGTATTTCTAGAATAGTTCTGAGCGTATAAGTTCTCACAAAATTGATCTTCTGGTGATACAATGACATTCTCTGAAACTTCTTCAAGTTCCCAAAATCTTTTCAACGAGGAGTTTAAACCTGATTTAGACAATAACAAATGAAAATTGTT
Source organism: Micraspis discolor (assembly GCA_030674115.1). Taxonomy (NCBI): domain Eukaryota; kingdom Metazoa; phylum Arthropoda; class Insecta; order Coleoptera; family Coccinellidae; genus Micraspis; species Micraspis discolor. The sequence goes on from JARTUT010000436.1 coordinate 469,773, forward strand.
AACTGATATGTTAGGTGATTGAATCTTTCCCATGAAAACCCAACCAAACACTGTCTCAAGTGCTGTTGGTTCTAAACCGTTACCCTCGATACGACCCGGTCGAATTATTAAAGAGAATATATCCGCTCCGAGGAGAAGGTCTATTGATTTCGGAATAGAAAAGTTCGGATCTGCTAACTTCTTGTTATGGACACAATTCCAAAACGAATAATTTACGAAAGAACTCGGCATTTCCGCACAAATCTTCGGAATCACGACGGCATCGAATGTAAAAGATGGATTTATTTGACCTGATGGGCGAATAGTACATTCAGTGCTGCAATTAGCAGAAGATGAGCTTTCACAAATTCCATTTATAGAAAATGAAGCATCACAAATTTTCAAGCCTAATCTATTTACACACGATTGAGTTACAATATTTATTTGAGAGCCTCCATCTAACAGAACTCGGACCTTCTGATATCTACCCCAAGCATCACGAATTTCGACCTCAGCGGTTGCCAAGAGAACGGTAGAATTTGAAGAAACATTGGTTAAAACTTGAACTGAGCCTGAATCCGATGAATTTGCAGCATTGAAATGAGCGTCTCTGTTGAAGCATCATTATCCGCATTATTGCGCATGTGCAACAGGGTATGATGCTTTGCGTGGCAAGTACGACAATTTGACCTTGAAGAACAATTATTAATCTTATGTCCAGAATGGAGGCAATTGATACACCAATTTTTGTTCTTCACAATCTTGAACCGATCTTGAACAGTTTGTTCCAAAAATGATGGACATTTGTAAATATTATGAGCTAACTTGCAATAATTACAGGTTAAACGTTTCTTGAACGATTCAGTTTCCGTTTGAACGAGAAGAGTCGAATTTCTTTTATTCGTTGAGAGAGAACTAGATTTCAAAACTTGAGAATTCGAAACTGAATGAGTTTTCGACGGAAGAGAAAGAGCTACTGCCTCCAAGGCTATACACTGATTTGTAAGGAAATTTCGCAAATTGACAAACGACGGAATATCTGGTGAACATTCCTGTAATTCAAAACGTTTGATCGTTGCTGAATCTAATTTCTGAATGAGAATATGAAATAAAACAAAGTCCCACTGGTCAACGAGTAAACCTAAATTCCTTAATACCGATAAGTTTTCCGCAAAAACTTCTAGAATTCGCCTAAGGTCTTTAGCTGAATCACCCTGTAGCTTTGGAACATTACAGATTTCCTTCCAACACGTATTAGCGAGAAGTCTTTTATTTTGATATCTTTCCGCCAATGTCTGAAAAGCGCTTTCATAATTTTCAGCAGTCAATGGAAATCCTTTAACTAAATTTAAAGCATGAGAAGAAAGTGAACTAAGAAGGTATTGAAACTTTTCTATTTGACTCAAGTTAGAATTTTCATGTACCAAACTTTGGAACATATCGAAAAAAGTAGGCCACTCTTTATAATTCCCATTGAAAATGGGCAATACTATCTTTGGAAGTTTAACATTTGGCGAACTAATAAAGCAACTGTCTTGGTTTTTTACTGGAATGTTTACTACAGGAAATAAATTAACATAAGTTGTTCTGATGGTGTAATAATTATCCATAAAGGTTGTTCGAATAACCTTCTCAGTGTTCAATTCGGGTTCTCCGGAAGATACTATCATAGAGACAATTGATGTATGTAGATTTTGAAAGTCCACGAGAATATCGTCAAGTATTTCACATCTTAATTTGAATCTTACATGCAAACTTTCATCAGTGACAGCGAATTGTGCTAAATTGAGAATTTCCTCGAGATCATCAACAACAATTTGACGACGAGCTTTGAGTTGTTTCAATTTTGTCGCCATTATTATTATTCAAGGTATACTGCAGAAAACAATATGAATTTTGTTTTGAGTAATTTCGAAAAAAGAGTAAATAGACTAACCGATTGAAAAGAACTAAATTAATTAATAAAGCAAATATTTAAGATTGAATCTATTAAATTGAAAAACGAGTTGAAAATAAACAAATGAAAATAATGAAATGTAAATAAACAAAAACAAGAATGTCAATCTTTGTTTATGTTTTGAATCAAGGTTATGAGCATAGATGAGAAAAACAAACGAAGAGTTGTCTATGTTCCGAAAATGAAAGCCAAATTCTCCAACATGCGCAGAAATATCCAGCAATTAAAGAATTTATGAATGTGTTCGATATCTTGTCCAGTTTTTGAGGTTAGATGAACATTGACCGAATGAAATGAATGCAAATGAAAAAAACGAAATGAAAAAATTCCAAAATGCTTGATCGCAATAATTTTGAAAACGCGGTTCGAAAATATCCGGCCCGAAGGACCAAAATGGCGCGACACGGCCTTTGAAATCAAATGAAAAAGAAAGAGAAATTAATAATGAAATTCCGGTGAGAAAAAATGACTGAATACGAAATGTTGGAGTATCGACGATTGCCTACCTGGTTTACAGCACGGCTGAACGTGTCACTCACGAGCCAGAACAGTCACCTTTTCACCAGAGTTCTAATTTGTAGAAATTAACGAGAAAAATTGCGAAGAAACGAAGAAAAGTCTTGCACTGCATCGAACGAGCGTCGACGTGTGTATTCGAATTACTACTACTTCGTACTTCCTTCGTCTCGCACTGTCATATATCTCCAACATATGTTACGCGTCCATAGAGAAAGAAATGAACATACGTGGGCCGCATGAAACGAACAAACATTTTGAAACAGAAAATAAATGAATGCAACTAACAACACTGAGTTGCAGTAACACCCACCGTATATCAACTCATCACACTCCGCTATGAACGATGAAACAGTGTCTTCAAATAATTCAAAAAATTCAGGAAAACTTCCCTTGGGCGGTCTATAAAGCGTTCCTATGATGAAAACTCTTTTATTATGCTTGAACCTTACCCAAACCTGCTCCAAATTTACTGAGCAGTCACTTACAATTACTCCATATGTTATTCTATCTGAAATAAATAAAACCACACCTCCCCCCCTTGAGCTCCGATCTAATTAGACACAGCGATAACCATCTCTACTTTATACTTTACTTCACTTATACACTTTAAGATAAGCTAAATCCCAAAACAAAAATTGAAAAAATAAATAATTTACTTATGAGCTTAAAAATAAAGTAATAAAGTGGCAAAATCCAATGACAAAATCAACGACAAATTTATGAAATTACGCTCCCTAATTTACTGTACAAGTTCATTCAAATCTTGAATGGAATTAATATTATGTCCTCTCCCAGACACTTCCACATAAATACGACCCATCTTCGACCATGCCTTCTTCAAACATACCTTTTTTTTTGCCTTGATGAGCAGATCATAACTGTTCCTAGTTAACTCCTCCGTTAAAGTAAATTTCGTTCCTTCAAGCTTCCTCTTGCTATAAAAAATTTCATTTCTGGAATTCATCGAATTGAAATGAATAACTATCGGTCTAATCGACTTCCCATTTTTCGGGCCCACTCTGTAACACTTTTAAATCTGAAAATCGCATTGCTCAAACCTTCGACCAAAAAGATTTCCAACCCACTCCATTAACTTTCCGCCTTTTATTTCTTCCAGGCCGTAAAGGCGCAACTGCTTCAATCTATTTTCCCGCTCCAAATTTTCAATTTTATTCTTCAAGAAATCAATTTCGGATGTCTTCTTCTCGCATTGTTTTTGGACCACTGTTATTTTCTCGTCCATGTTATCGAGTCGGTCATTTATCACCTGGGTAATAACATCTGCCATCTTGTTGGTAAGTGCCGACAAGAATTCCTTATCTATATCATAAAGTCAATATAATAAAAGCGATAAGATCGGGAACCAGAGAAAAAAATCGAAAATGGTCCCGTTAGGGACCCGCGAGGCGTAGCCGAGCGTGAGGCCCGCAGGGCCGAACCCGGGGCTTCAGATCGAAAAGGCGTATCCTCTTCTAGGAGAAGCGACCCCGAAACCCGCCCCGGGCGCTCTTAAAGTGCCCGAAATTTTCAAACGAAAATCGCGAAATCGCCCAAAGGCGAAAAAGGGGCGAAAGTACTCCTATGAAGCCGGAGCATCTCGCGGGGCGGGGGGGGTCGCTTTTTCTGGACGAAGAACGTCCCCGTACGTGGCTACGAGCTCAGCCGCGGAGCCCCTCGAAATCTATACGAAAATTATGCATATAAAACGGCAATTTTCAGACTCCCGACTTCCCTGAAACGTCAAAAACCGCACTGACTTTCACCAGAGTCTTTCTTCGAGAGATTTTCCGTCTGAATTTCTTATGGAAAAAGCACCCACTGCGAATCGATTATATAGTGGGTGTCCCAAATGCATTTTTCTTCATGGTTTTTCGCGTATGGGATCTAATTACGATAAAATGTCATACAGGGTGTGCGATTTACAAGTTCTTTTGTTTCTTTGCGTGCTTTCGTTATTTTTGTATTTCTCTGGGGTGTTTCGCGTGACTTCGAGTTTTTTTGAGCGCTTTCAAGTTATATGTATTCTCTGGGGTTTTTTCAGGTTCCTCTGGATTTTTTGTATTCTTTCGTGTTTTCTCGCGTTGTTTCGTGTAATTTCGGTTTCTTTCGTGTAACTTCGGTTTCTTTCGTGTTTCTTCGGATTCTTTCATGTTTTTTCGCTTTCAACGGGTATTTTGACGTGTTTCGTGTTTCTGCGCGCTTCATTGATGTATGGGCCCTATTGATCTGTGGTCTATATTGATCTATGGTCTATATTGATCTATGGTCTTTATTGATCTATGGTCTATTATGATCAATGGTCTATATTGATCCATGGGCCTATTGATCTACCCGCTTACTAGTCTATATAATATAGTAATAAGATCGGGGACCAGAGAAAATTTTGACAGGTGGTCCCGTGAGGGACCCGGAAAGCGAAGCTTTCCTTGCGACCCGCAGGGCCGCTCGAGAGGAAATCTTAAAACAGATCGAAAAGGCGTATCCTGTTCTAGGAAAAGCGACCCCGAAATCCCCCCCGGGCGCTCTTAAAGTGCCCGAAATTTTCGAAAGAAAATCGCGAAAATGACGTTTTCGCGAAATCGCCCAAAGGCGAAAAACTGGCGAAAGTACTCCTATGAAGCCGGAGCATCTCGCGGGGCGGGGGGGGTCGCATTTTCTGGACGAAGAACGTCCCCGTACGTGGCTACGAGCTCAGCCGAGGAGCCCATCGAAATCTATACGAAAATTATGCATATAAAACGGCAATTTTTAGACTCCCGACTTCCGTGAAACGTCAAAAACCGCACTTACGTTTTCCCTCCGTGCCGGTCGAAAACGATATAAATCGCCCCGCGATCGGTAGAAAACGAATCTACGTGAAATTTCCCATATCTGGGTACCAATTTTCACATCCAAGTAGCGAGTCAAGGCCGCGAATTCTTCATTCCAAATTCGGCAATTTTCTCGAAAATTCGAGGTCAAGTGTCACAATTTCTCATACGATTCCGATGATAGCCGAACGCGAGCTGCAGATTTGAAAATCCGGCATCAATTTTCCGCTCGATATGGGTGGTGGAAGATTCCGAATCTCTAGAGACCACTCACGATTCACAATTCGAAAGAAAAACACCTCAAATATGAGTTTGAACATCATTATTTTCGACTCGATTTGCACGAGTTATATTGTGCATAAGTCAGTGAGCTTTTTAAAAAACTTTATTTACTACTAATACACATGAACGGTATCTAGCTATGTCAAGACTAACTTAAAATGATCTAACATGTAAACTTATACTAGAGGGAAAACTGCACATTCGACGTATTTGTTATCCATGCGAGATTCTCACGGGAAGATGAACAGAAGATGATATTTTGCTATATTATCATTCTGTGATATATAACTCCTCCATCCACAGAACTTTCTTTACGGGGTGGAAAACGTTCCTTGCGATGGATTGGTGTCTTGCTCTTGAATTTGGGTGTCACCTTTGAAAACTTTTCTGGGGTAGCATTTATGGAAGATTTTCTTTATTGCCAGGTAACCTGCAGCGATGAGGATAATATAAAGGATTCCAATTAAACTTGTATAGGAATTTTGTTTATTATCCTGGAGTATCAACAGTCTCAAATCTTCTTGTTTTCTCTTCAGCTCATGTAATGAATCTAATGGGATGTTCTGCAAGTTTATCTTCAATAGATTTGGTTCAGTCCGGTTGGAATTGAATACAATTTTTGGCAGGTACATTGGTTGATTATCGATCACTTCCTTGGAATTTGTGTATTTTCCATATTCTGTTTCAAATAGGCATCCTTTAGGTATGGTGATAAGGTAATTCCCCTTCTTTTACAGGTAAGACGGATCTTCATTTCATTTGGTGCTATGATTATATATTTTGCATTATCGATTTGCTGGATAAAATTGAATTTGATTTCAACTGGATGATTTTGACAATTTCCTATTGATTTCTTGATTTGTAATAATTCAAAAAGACAGTCTTCATCTTGAATTCTATTCATTAAGCTGTTTTCTTCGCAGTAGTAATGTGGATGTATTTTCATACAAGGTGTTGAGGTGTATTGATATTTATTTTCATTTAATGTCAGATAGGTATTTCGTGGAATGATGATGGTATTATTTTTGGTTGGAATGGAATACAAATGATAATGAAAAAATGATTCGGTGTATGCAAGAGGAAAATGCAGAATGAAAACGATTCTGAGATTGACATAATAAGCATCAACTTTAATCAGTTCATAATAATTAGAAACTCATTTTCATTGGAGAAAATTAATGATTTTTCTGAATATTGGGTTGAAATAACAGATATTATTGATTTTAATTCTGAAAATTTTATTATACTATTGTGAAGGATACCAAGCTTCGAAAAGCTTATAGCAATTTCAATGTCGTTAATTATTTTAGTTATAATATTTTCGGATATACTGATTTGATCAATCAGATTTTTGAAATCTATATAAGAATACATTTTATTCTTCAAATCTTCGGAAACCAATTGGAATTGATTTGAAATTGTTTTCTGATTTTGTGCTAAAATTGAAACAGATTTATTGAATTTTTCAATAATCTCTCCCGCTAAAGAAATATCAGAGTTCAGTCTAACTTTAATCTCTTGCTGGTTTTTCTGGAGTGAATTCAATATTGATTCATAATGAGCTGCATCATTTGCATCTAAATTGCCCGAAATACTTTTGATAATAGTTCCTAATCCATCTATTAGTCCTCTCTTGTTTCTTTTGTGAGGTAAAAAACTATTTAGTTTTTGTATAGCCATTTGTACCTGGTAATTCACGATTCTATTATAATTTTGTAATGTGGAATAAATTGTATTATAATTGAATAAAGATTGAGATTTCATTACTTCTTGACAAACGAACTCAAGGTGGATAATTTGGTTATAAATTGGCGATAGGTCAATATAATGGATAAAATCATGCGTTTTTTCCTTAATTCGTGCATTTCCTAGGTAAACTGGAAGAATCCCCGGGCTATCCTTCAGATCTGTTATCATTATCTCCTGGGCTGTCGTTAGAGACAGTAGAATCCTGCAAAATTTTCTTAGTCTTAGTTTTTGGTTTTCTGAGATTTTGCTTATGTGAAATTTTCGTATCGGTATTTATTTTAATTTTCTGATCTCGCAGTACTCTTTCTTTAGAGAATTTTGGTGTGAGTTTATTCCTCATATTTGATTTAACTTTCCGAAATACTGCTGTGCCAGGTTTATACGTTAACGGATCATTTCTTTCTTTATTATGACTTTCTATGATGCTTTGCTTCCTCTCCCCCATCAGTTCATTCAGTCTTCTGTAAATTTCCTTAGTTTTTTGTTTATGATTTTCTACGTAATTATTAATAATATATTTGTTTATATCAATATGAAGGGGATCTTTACTATCTAAATGGCCATTAATTATATCGATAGGTTTCTGCTTTGTCAAAGAATGAATTGAATTATTATAACCAAGAATTGCACAGGGCATTAAATCTTCGATATTTAATGAATTATTGTACTTATTTTGCAAAATTCTCAAATGTTCCAGTAAAGTGGAATGAAATCTTTCAATAATACCATTGGATTGTGAATTGTTTACAGTACTATAATGAGGAGCAATTTGGTGTAGATCTAGAGACTCCGATACAATACAATTTTTGAATTCTGTTCCATTATCCATTACTATCATTGAGGGTGACCCGTGATGTGTCATAAAAATCAAAAGAGATTTTACTACTTCTATAGCAGTAAAGGATATCAGAGGATATGCTTGAGCATATTTCAAAAAAGCATCGGCAATTGTCAAAAATTTCCTATTTTGAGCTTGAAAAGTATCAATGTGTATAATTTCAAAAGGTTTAGAGGGAGTGGGTGTTAACATTAACTTTTGATTTGGGGGATCTCTATCGTATTTATTGATTTGACATATGTCACAATTGTTGATATATTCTGTTACGTCATTCAAAATACCTGGCCAATAGTATGATCTTTTTATTCTGGATACAGTCTCAGAAATTCCTCTGTGATTTGTTTTACCTTCATGCATAAACTTAACAATCCTAATTTGTTCGTCTTTTTCCTCCACGTCTTCTAAAATGATGTTACACTTCAATAATTTGAACGCAGATTGTTTGAAGGTTTTCCTGAGAATTTCGCAAATTGCCTTATAATAATCATCTTTTTTGAAATACAAAGCATAAAGAATATTAGGTCTGATGTATGTTTTGAAGAATTCTAAGGTTTCTCTATTCAGATCGTTGGTGGATAATTGAACAAAAATTCTTTGTTTGTTTGAAAAAATTTTTTGTACTCTCACGATTGCTGGGGAATGAAAAACGAATTCAAAAACAACTTGATCATCAAAAATATTCAGAGGTTTTTCAGAAATGGGTATTTCTTGAATAGGGTCTTCATGATTTGAATGTACAGTGTTACCATCAGATTGATTCTCAACATTCTTAGAATTGATTAGTTCCTTCTCAGGTAAGTAATAGATATTGATGACTATGTTAGAATTTGCAAAAATGAAATGTATCATACTGAATATTTTATTCCATTCTAATCCGTCCAGAGCACTAGAAATTTTTGGTAAAGCTAAATATTTAACATTCGTTTTATGGCACAATTTTTTGAGATTCAGAAGAGATCGGAAAATTGCGTCATATCGCGGTTTATGAAAATATAATTCCTTAGTTATCAAATAATAAATGTATCTCCCATTGACTTGAATTTTAACCACTTCTCCAATTTTTTTATTTTGAGATTTGAGTTCCTGAATTTTACCGAATTTTTCTTTGAAATCTAGAGCTATACCCTTATTCATAAACAAATCTTCTGACACACAATGAGCTAGAGAAAAATTTCTGGAGCATCAAATATATTTCCCAATTGTTCTGTTACATTAGGAACATAATGAATTTCTTTTGCGTTGTAAAGATTTTTAAAATTTTCATATGATGGATCATCACTTGTAAATTCATTTTCACCAACTGTATCATCTAGGTTGACAATCATTGATACGTTGTCATTATTCGCATTAGTCTTAGACAATTCTTCGTTAAATTTTTCCATATATTCAAAAAATTCTTTATTATGAACTTCGATTCTAGAAAGAGCGTCAGCATTTGTATTTTTTGATCCTTTTTTGTAGATGACTTCAAAATCATATTCTTCTAGTTTGAGCCTCCACCTAAGCAGGCGACTATTAGTTTCCTTCAGGGACATTATCCATTCTAAAAGTTTGTGATCTGCGATAATTTTAAATTTTCTTCCAAAAAGGTAGGGCCTAAAGTATTTCGTAGCCCAGACTATGGCTAAAAGTTCTCTCTCCACCGTACTATAATTTTGTTCACTATCATTAAGAGTCCGAGAAGCGTAAGAGATTGGTTTGTCACTTCCTACATGACCTTGTGATAATACGGCTCCTATAGCAAAATTACTCGCATCGGTACTGAGAATAAATTCCTTCGAAAAATCCGGATATTGTAATATCGGTTCATTGATTAATAAATTTTTACAATATTCAAAACAATTTATGAATTGCGTAGTAAGTTCAATTTTTGCATTTTTTTTTAAACACGCAGTGAGTGGTTTTGTAATTTTCGCAAAGTCTTTGATAAATTTTCTATAGTATCCCAAAAGTCCTAGAAATCCTTTGATTTCTCTTGTTGTCTTAGGTAATGGATATTTTTGAATGGCAACAATTTTATCGGGATTCGGTTTGACTCCTTCAGGAGTTACTATGTGACCTAAATAAGCAACTTCTTTTCTTAAAAATTCTGATTTATCGAGTTGAATTTTAAAATTTGATTCTCTGAGTCGTTGAAATACTTTCTTTAAATTCACTAAATGTTCTTGAAGGGATGTCGAGAAAACTATGATATCGTCAAGATAAACTAAACAAATTTCATTCTGTAAACCTCTCAAAACATTATCCATAACCCTTTGAAATGTGGAACATGCATTTTTTAGTCCAAATGGCATTCGAACAAATTCATAATGACCGTTCTCTACAGTGAATGCAGTTTTAGGTATATCTTTTGGGTTCATTTCTATCTGATGAAATCCACTCGCCAAGTCTATTGACACTTTCCTAACTTATCTAAAACATCAGTAATGTTTGGTAGCGGATACTTATCATCTATAGTTTTTTCGTTTAATTTCCGAAAGTCTATGACAATTCTCCACTTTTTTTTACCAGAGGCGTCAGCTTTTTTCGGAACAATCCAAATAGGAGAAGACCACGGAGACTCACTTGGCCTGATGATGCCATGATTTAGCATAGATTGGATCTGATTTTTTACCTCTTCTTTGTGTACAAATAGGTACCTATACGATCTTGTATGTACGGGAATATCATCTTTCGTATTGATAGAATGTTTAACTTGGTTTGAAAAAGACAATGGTTGATTTTCTAAAAGAAATATATCTGAATATTTATTGCATAATTTCAATACTTCAGATTTTTCCTCTTTGTTCATATGAGAAGTTCTAATATGATTTACAATATCGGGGTTTTTTAAATTTTTTATATCTGCTTCGAGCGTAAAAATTTCAAAATCATTGTTGCTAAATGAAAAAGATTCGATAGGAGTATTCAATATAATTAAAATATCTTGATCGGTTTTATTGAGGATTTCAACATTTAATAATAATAATGAATGTATTTAAGGCCGTCGACCTGAGTCCTTCAGCCAATAATAAATTTCAGTTACATTCTGTAAAAATTCACGAAAAAAAGAAAAAAAAACAAAAAAAAATCACAATTTTAGTCAAGTAATATCTAACACCTAAGTTTTTGCAATAATGTGCATGTGGGAAATTTTCTTTGTGGTTGTCTAGGTACATCGTCTTGCGCTAGATTAATTACATCCTTCAAGTCGAGTAGTCTCTTCCTGAAATTTTTGTTTAATTTTTCCATACGCTGTTTGATTGGTTCTACTTTGGTTAATTGGTATAGGAGATTATTAGGCGGGTTGTGTAGCCGGTTCCTGGGATGTCTCAGCCTGGTGATTGTTCGTAGAGATGATGTTTCAGCCACTTGTAGTATTTTTAATACTGATTCCCTACAATTTACATACAAAGGATGTGCGTACTCGATCATTGGTCGGCATATGGTCTTATATATGGTGGAAGCGGTTTTCATGTCAATTCCGTTGTCTTGATAAGTTAAACATTTAAAGTGTTTTGCTCTGCAGATAGCTTTCTTTTTCATGTTGTTTGTGTGGAGACGTAAGTTAGCTCTATTGTCCACCTGAATACCTAAGTATTGGATTGACGCTGCAGGTTTTACTTTTTTATTGCATATGGAGATTGTTGGGGAGTCTTGGTTGATGTTGTGGTTGAATATTATCAATTGAGATTTATCTGGATTTACTCTGAGTCTCCATTTAGACAACTATGATGTGATGTCATTCAGGTGTAATTGTACTTTCTCCATACAATGTTGTAATGTTCTCTCATGAGAAATAGCCATCGTATCGTCTGCGTATTGTAGAGTATATTGGTTGGCTTGCTCCATTGGGCCGATATCGCTGCAGTAAATATTGAAGAGGAGTGGAGATAAGGCTGATCCTTGCGGTGTGCCCTGCATGGGGATGAAAGATTCGGATAGTGTCTCGTTAATTTTTATCCTCAGTTTCCTGTTTTCTAAGTAGGATTTTAGCACATGGATGAGGTAGGAAGGAGCATTTGACTTGTGGATTTTGTATAGTAAACCTTTAATCCAGACGCTATCAAATGCTTTTTTGATGTCAATGCTCACTGCTGCTGTTTTTTTATTATTCAACTGTGCGTTTTGTATATTATTGAAGAGTATCGTGAGTGGGTGTAGGGTGCATTTGTTCTTACGGAATCCGAATTGGTGTTTTGGTATCAGATTACAAAAATGTTCTTCCAATTTAGTTTTGATAATTTTTTCGAGTAGTTTTCCTAGAACTGGTAAGAGAGTTATTGGCCTATAGTTTTCTACTTTGGAGTGGTCACGATTACTCTTTCCTATGAGGATGATAGTTCCAGATTTCCAAATTTGTGGGAATATACAGTTATTAATGCTCCATTTGTATGTCTCAATAATATGCGAGTGAATGAACGGGTCCAACTTCTTGAGGATCTTCCAGGGAATGTTGTCTGTTCCTGGCGAACTGTTCTTAGACTTATGTAGGATTTCGTAATAGGTACTTTCTCCTATTTCAAATATTGTGTTATTCACCTTCTCGGAAAAGTAATCTGCATACCAACTCTCAATTTTCTCTTCTATTTTAGCATCAAATTTTCGGTCCTTATCGTATTGATAGGTTTTTTCGAGATATTGTGCAAACACTTCTGTCTTTTCGGTGTCTGACTTATGTGGTTTGTTGTTATTGTCTAGGATTGTCGGGATATTGTGAGATTTTTTGTACTTTGATAATTTCTTGATTTCTTGATAAAAATTCCTTCCTTTGCTTTTGCAAATTACGTTACAAGCCTCGGTCCAGGTGTGTTGGTTATATTGTTGTATCATTCGATGTATTGACCTATTGTATTCGTTAATCTGAGGTTTGAGAGCTGGATCTTGTCGTTGTTGGTATTCTCTGTACATTTTTCTTTTATTTTTTATCATCCTTATTATGAAAGAAGGTAGTTCGTGCAGAAAAGGGTGGTGTTTTTTCAGAGGTGTGTGCCTTATGATGGAATCTGACAGTTCGTTGTTGTATAAAGATATGTAATTTTCGTCTATTCCCGTATTTGTATGTAGGTTTATAAACTGTGTCATATCTTGGTTGACCTTATCTATATTGCATTTGTCAAATTGTAGGCTCTTTCTCATCGTGATGTTGTCAGGTTGGGACTCCATGTCTAAGGTGATCATCATCGCTAGATGATTAGATCCTAGGTCTGCTACAAGTTCTACATTTTTTATGTTTCCTTTCAGATTTGATGAATAAAATAATAGGTCAGGTGTGCTGTCCGAATTATTTTCCATTAGAAATGTGGGGGGTGTGGTGTATTTACTAAACGCATCGTTTTGGAGAAATTTTTCAATTTGTTTATTTTTTGTTTGATTAGGGTTGAAATCGCCCACTATAATCGAGTATTTGTACAGTGCTGCTTTAGTGAAAATGGTCTCTTCAATTTTTGCCCTTGGGTGTATATACACTAAGAAGATATGTAGCTTCTCATCTTTAAAAGGAATGGTAAAGTGTAGTGCTTTATTGAGAGAGTTGTTTATACCAGGAGAGTTGTTCTTACCCATTTTCAAGCTGGGATGGCACTGAACTAGACTACCTCCTCTTGTGTTGTTTATTTTATGGCCTATCCGATGGATAGTATCCCAGTCTCTGTATCCTATGCTGTGTTCTTCTTTTATTTTTGCTTCCACAAACATTGTACACTTTATATCGCTTGTTTCTATGAAATTGTTGACGAGGTATTTTTTGGGTATGTAACTGTTTATGTTATTGTAGAGAATTTTAATATCAGAGTTGAATTTGCCGATTCACATTATTGTCGACAGGTTCAGTTGGTGAAGGTTCGTTGGGGTCTTCTATATCGAACATTAGAATATATATTCTGTTGCCTGAAGAAACAGCTGTTGTATCTATTTTGTACTGTGTGATGAATCTTTTCTTGAGTTTGTATAAAAGTTCTTCCCTGTTGATGTTTTTGGGTTTATTGAGTTTTCTGATGTATGTATTTATAATTTCATCATGAATAGTAATTGGGGTGTGTATCCGGCTGTTTTTTTTGTGTAGATCTTCTAATTCTCTTGTCTTGCGGTTGAGAGGTTTGATGTTGACGTTAGGAATACCTTCAATGGGTTTTTCGGGATGTTTTGGGCATTTTGCTGACCATGCGAGGTGCTCTTCTGATCCGCATGCACTACATTTTGGGGGAAGATTTGTTCTGCAGTTTGCTGTTCAACATTTGCCAAACCGTTTTTTGACATTGTTAGTGTTTCAGTTATTTCACATTCTTGGATAATTTGCTTTGGAATCGAAATTTCTCCATGTTTCTCTTTCACTGGAATTTTAGCTATCTTTTTTGAATGAGCATCTATCTTCAATTTAAACATAGCTAGAGAATTTTGATATTTGATTGGAATTGTAGCATGTGGTGTGAACAATTTCGAATTATTGAAATCTAATGTTGCATTTAATAGTTTCAGATTATCAAGTCCAATTAAACCATCATAAAGATTGTGGAAGTTGAAAAGATAAAATTTGAAATGGTCTTTGAGATTAAATTCAGGAAATAAAGGAATCTCAGCGCAATAATCATATGAAGCAGATTGGAAGACTGTTGACACTGTGAAAGGTTCTCTACATATAAATTCTGAATAAAATTTTTTTGCTAAATCTGGATTTAAAAATGATTTTGTGGATCCTGTATCAATCAATAGCTTTAAAGGAGGATTTTGTATCGTAATGTATGGTAATTCTTTCTTATCACTTGAAAGGTGGTATTCTATGTTTTGGGCCTTTCCGAGAGGGCAATTTGAAAATTTTCATTTATTTCATCTGGATTTGAATAATTCTCTTCAAACAATTCCGTTTCCGCATTATCTTGATACTCTTCTGGAAGAGGTTCTTCAATGTATTCAGTATTGAATAATTGTTCACTTATTATCGGGTTTTGGTAATAAGTTTGCATTTGCCTGTTTGGAGAAAATTTGGATGTATTAGTTGAAATACTCATCGGTTGTGGTTTATACTTAGAATGAGTTGTAGAAATACTCATAGGAGTAGGCTTTGGTTGTGAGGGTTTTCCGAAAACCTGGGAATTTGTAAAATATTTAGGCTCTTTATAATTGAAGTTTTTCTGTAAAGTAATTGGTCTGCTGGGAAACTACTGAGTTTGAGGAAAGTTTTGGTGATTAGAAAAATTTTGATTTTGAGTTGGTAAAATATTTGAATAGTTACCAGGAAATTGAAAATTTTGAGTAGTATAATTTTGCCTATGCGTGGGAATAACATTTGAATTTTGACGTAATCTAGAGGAGTAATTTGAAGAATTTCTTTGATTACTTTCGTCAATATTCTTTTTCAGGTTATTCATAGAAAAATAAGAATTTTGGTAATGTTTTATATTATCTTCCTCAATAATAAACTGAAGAGCTTGCGTCAAACTATTTGGTCGCATCGCTCTTATTATAGGACCCAAAGGGTCTCTTAAGCCAGCTAAAAATGTTTTTAAAGCTTGTTTGGTAAAAAATTCTCGTTTACTCGCACGTAAATTTATGTCACATTTCAAGTCAATATAATTACAAATTGTGTTTAGCAACGAAATAAATTTTTCATAAAAATTTTGAGGAGATTCGCCTAGAATCTGCCTTAAATTTACGAGATCTTGATTAAGACAATTCTCATCTCTTTGATCTCCGAAGTTTAGAAGTAAAGTATTCTTAATATCGTTCCAATATTTTGTCGCTTCTTGGATTGCCACAGCTTCTTCGGCTTTTCCTTGGAGTTTGTTTAAAATACCGTTTAATAATAATATATTCTGGAAATTATTAGGATCACCTAAATAAAAAAATTGGTTTAAAATAGCTTCCGAGGCTTGAAATAAACCTATGTAACTTATTAGGATTTCCATCAAATTCGGGAATTACACCTAAACATTTTAAATCGAACACTGGTGTGTTGGGCATTTTTCTCGTATAATTATCTAGAGAAAGGTTATTAAATGAATTTAAAAAATCTAAATCTAACTCTAACACAGAATTTTTTTCAAGGATTGAATCAATAGATGAATTAGATGAGTCTGACATAAACGAAATAAAAAAATACGCTCACCACTTTGCAATGAATATCCACAACAACATTTCTGTGTTATCCTCGATGGAATTCACAAAACACTTATCGTAGATGTAACAAGGTAGGTTCTGTTTCCACAAAAGAGTTCAACTCTGAAGTTATTCTCGATGAAAAACTCCGGCAAAAACTCCGTCGACTGCGCCAGTTATATTGTGCATAAGTCAGTGAGCTTTTTAAAAAACTTTATTTACTACTAATACACATGAACGGTATCTAGCTATGTCAAGACTAACTTAAAATGATCTATCATGTAAACTTATACTAGAGGGAAAACTGCACATTCGACGTATTTGTTATCCATGCGAGATTCTCACGGGAAGATGAACAGAAGATGATATTTTGCTATATCATCATTCTGTGATATATAACTCGCGCGAATTCATTGCCCTCTCCGAACTCCGACCCAACTTATGATACTCTATGTTAAAATCCGACACACTTAGTTTATTCAGAGAAAAACGGCTATGCACTCTGTTCATGAATACACGTTCAGACCTTTTTCGAATAATTTTCATTTTACCTTTGTGAAATTGATGGAGTTGAAACGATATTCTTTGGGTTTATTTTTTATGGAAAAATTATTTTCGATTCATATACAAGGTGTTACATGGAAGCTTTATCGAATAATGCTTATACTACCTTTGTGGAATGCACCGATTGCGATCGATTGATATACGAGCTGTGCACTTTGGAAGCACTGACTTTCACCAGAGTCTTTCTTCGAGAGTTTTTCCTTCTGCATTTTTTATGGAAAAAGCACCCACTGCGAATCGATTATATAGTGGGTGTCCCATATGCATTTTTCTTCATGTTTTTTCGCGTATGGGATCTAATTTCGATAAAATGTCATACAGGGTGTGCGAATTACAATGAATTTGCGATCATGTGATATACGGGGTGTGCAATTTACAAGTTATTTTGCTGATTTCGATAAAATGTCATACAGGGTGTGCAATTTACAATGAGTTTACGATCGGGTGATATACGGGGTGTGCAATTTACAAGTACTTTCGTTTTTTTGCGCGCTTTCGGTTTTTTTTATTTTTCCGGGTTGTTTCGCGTGACTTGGAGTTTTTTGTGCGCTTTCAAGTTATATTTATTTGTTCGGGTTTTCTTCAGGTTCCTTTGGATTATTTGTTTCACTTGGGGTTCTTTCGTGTTCTCTCGCGTTGTTTCGTGTAATTTCGGTTTCTTTCGTGTGACTTCGGTTTCTTTCGTGTTTCTTCGGATTCTCCCGTGTTTTTTCGCGATTCTTCGCGTTTTTTCCAGTACTTTCATGTTTTTCCGCTTTCAACGGGTATTTTGACGTGTTTCGTGTTTCTGCGCGCGTCATTGATGTATGGGCCCTTGTTACTGCAACTCATTAGTATTAGTTGCATTCATTCATTTTATTCCAAGGTGCTTGCTCGTTTCGTGCGGCCCGCGTATATGTTCATTTCACCTTACGATTTAACGCGTGGCATATGTTGGAGCATATGACCTGTGCCAGAAAAAAGAAGTACGAAGTCGTAATTCGAATACACACGTCGACGCTCGTTCGGTGCAGTGCAAGACTTTTCTTCGTTTCTGTCGAATTTTCTCGTTAATTTCTACAAATTAGAACTCTGGTGAAAAAGTGACTATTCTGGCTCGTGAGTGACACGTTGATTCAGCCGTGCTGTAAAACCAGGCAGGCAATCGTCGATACTCCATTATTTCGTATTTTCCTTTCGAGTCATTTTTTCTCACCGGAATTTCATTGTTAATTTTTCTATTTTCTTTTTCATTTAATATTTCAAAGGCCCTTGTCGTGCCATTTTGGTCCTTCTTGAGCCGCATATTTTCGAAGCGCGTTTTCAAAATTATTGCGATCAAGCATTTTGGAATTTTTTCATTTAGTTTTTTCATTTGCATTTATTTCAATCTGTCATTTATTTGTTACCTCAAAAACTTGATAAGATATCGAACACATTCATAAATTCTTTAATTGCTGATATTTCTGCGCATGTTGGAGAATTTGGCTTTCATTTTCGGAACATAGACAACTCTTCATTTAATAAACTACTAACCAAGTGGCCATAATCCATTTTGAATACTATGGTAAATGAAGGAGTCAATCGTACGTAAATGGATCTTTATTGATAAAATTTGCTCTACATGTTTCGCCTTGTTAGGGCATCTTCAGGAGCTCTGTAAAATGGAGAAAATATGAAAACATGAAACATGAACATGAAAACATGAAATAAAATACTACAACACTGTGACATTTTCAAGAACTTACTCGTCAAGATTATACAGGTTGACATAAACATAAACCTTTCCGGTTATTATAAAATTCAGATTTAGGAGAACAAGCACACTTTTCAGACAAAGCTGATTCTTAGTAAAACTTTTCCAATGGTGAATTTCAATCGTTCAAATGACAGCGTCAGTTTCATTTTATGGTTAACATTGACAATAGACATTATTGACAAAGACGTGAGGTGAGAAGTGACGCAAGTAATGGGTGTGTTCGGAAATTTCATAAACGCAGTAATCAAATTAAACTTTCAAATATAGGATGATAGCTGAGGTGTGATTCCGTTTGAGTGTTTAAACATTTGTTTTGGTGTGTTTTCAAATTTTGGCTATCTCATAAATTTCCATAAGGTCAAGTTTGTTGCCCTTATCTAAATTGTGCAAAGAGTAACATTTTCTGACTCATCAAATTCATGTTCGTTTATTCTTAAGTGTCGTCCAAAAGAACTCTTGTCTTTGTAGTTCCTTATATGTTCAGATATTCTAGTCCCCAGAGCTCTAAACGTCTTTCCTATATAAAATTTGTCACAGGTTTTACAGTTTAATTTGTATACGCCATTCTTCTCCAGTATGGGTGTTTTATCCTTGCAATTAAGTAGATGGCTATGGATAAAATTATTAGCTTTAAAGACTATTTCAATATTGTGTTTTTCAAAAATTTTTAATTGGGTAGCACATATTTCCGTAAAATGGCAATGAGAATCTTCCAAAAAAAAAAAAAAAAAAAATTTTTGAAAAACACAATATTGAAATAGTCTTTAAAGCTAATAATTGTCTCCATAGCCATCTACTTAATTGCAAGGATAAAACACCCATACTGGAGAAGAATGGCGTATACAAATTAAACTGTAAAACCTGTGACAAATTTTATATAGGAAAGACGTTTAGAGCTCTGGGGACTAGAATATCTGAACATATAAGGAACTACAAAGACAAGAGTTCTTTGGACGACACTTAAGAATAAACGAACATGAATTTGATGAGTCAGAAAATGTTACTCTTTGCACAATTTAGATAAGGGCAACAAACTTGACCTTATGGAAATTTATGAGATAGCCAAAAATTTGAAAACACACCAAAACAAATGTTTAAACACTCAAACGGAATCACACCTCAGCTATCATCCTATATTTGAAAGTTTAATTTGATTACTGCGTTTATGAAATTTCCGAACACACCCATTACTTGCGTCACTTCTCACCTCACGTCTTTGTCAATAATGTCTATTGTCAATGTTAACCATAAAATGAAACTGACGCTGTCATTTGAACGATTGAAATTCACCATTGGAAAAGTTTTACTAAGAATCAGCTTTGTCTGAAAAGTGTGCTTGTTCTCCTAAATCTGAATTTTATAATAACCGGAAAGGTTTATGTTTATGTCAACCTGTATAATCTTGACGAGTAAGTTCTTGAAAATGTCACAGTGTTGTAGTATTTTATTTCATGTTTTCATGTTCATGTTTCATGTTTTCATATTTTCTCCATTTTACAGAGCTCCTGAAGATGCCCTAACAAGGCGAAACATGTAGAGCAAATTTTATCAATAAAGATCCATTTACGTACGATTGACTCCTTCATTTACCATACAACTCTTCATTTGTTTTTCTCATCTATGCTCATAACCTTGATACAAAACATAAACAAAGATAGACATTCTTGTTTTTGTTTATTTACATTTCATTATTTTCATTTGTTTATTTTCAACTCGATTTTCAATTCTATAGATTCAATCGTAATTATTTACTCTATTAATTAATTTAGTTCTTTTCAATCGGTTAGTCTATTTACTCTTTTTTCAAAATTACTCAAAACAAAATTCATATTGTTTTCTGCAGTATACCTTGAATAATAATAATGGCGACAAAATTGAAACAACTCAAAGCTCGTCGTCAAATTGTTATTGATGATCTCGAGGAAATTCTGAATTTAGCACAATTCGCTGTCACTGATGAAAGTCTCCACGTAAGATTCAAATTAAGATGTGAAATACTTGACGATATTCTCGTGGACTTTCAAAGTCTACATACGTCAATTGTTTTTATGATTGTATCGTCCGAAGAACCGGAATTGAACACTGAGAAGGTTATTCGAACAACCTTTATGGATAATTATTACACTATCAGAACAACTTATGTTAATTTATTTCCTGTAGTAAACACTTCAGTAAAAAACCAAGACAGTTGCTCTATCAGTTCGCCAAATGTTAAACTTCCAAAGATAGTTTTGCCCATTTTCAATGGGAATTATAAAGAGTGGCCTACTTTTTTCGATATATTCCAAAGTTTGGTACATGAAAATTCTAACTTGAGTCAAATAGAAAAGTTTCAATACCTCCTTAGTTCACTTTCTTCTCATCCTTTAAATTTAGTTAAAGGATTTCCATTGACTGCTGAAAATTATGAAAGCGCTTTTCAGACATTGGCGGAAAGATATCAAAATGAAAGACTTCTCGCTAATACGTGTTGGAAGGAAATCTGTAATGTTCCAAAGCTACAGGGTGATTCAGCTAAAGACCTTAGGCGAATTCTAGAAGTTTTTGCGGAAAACTTATCGCTATTAAGGAATTTAGGTTTACTCGTTGACCAGTGGGACTTTGTTTTATTTCACATTCTCATTCAGAAATTAGATTCAGCAACGATCAAACGTTTTGAATTACAAGAATGTTCAACAGATATTCCGTCGTTTGTCAATTTACGAAATTTCCTGACAAATCAGTGTATAGCCTTGGAGGCAGTAGCTCTTTCTTTTCCGTCGAAAACTCATTCAGTTTCGAATTCTCAAGTTTTGAAATCTAGTTCTCTCTCAATGAATAAATGAAATTCGACTCTTCTCGTTCAAACGGAAACTGAATCATTCAAGAAACGTATAACCTGTAATTATTGCAAGTTTGCTCATAATATTTACAAATGTCCATCATTTTTGGAACAAACTGTTCAAGATCGGTTCAAGACTTTGAAGAACAAAAATTGGTGTATCAATTGCCTCCATTCTGGACATAAGATTAACAATTTTTTCTTCAAAGTCAAATTGTCGGCTTTGCCACGGAAGGCATCATACCCTGTTGCACATGCGCAATAATGCGGATAATGATGCTTCAACAGAGACGTTTCATTTCAATGCTGCAAATTCATCGGATTTAGGCTCAGCTCAAGTTTTAACCAATGTTTCTTCAAATTCTACCGTTCTCTTGGCAACCGCTGAGGTCGAAATTCGTGATGCTTGGGGTAGATATCAGAAGGTCCGAGTTCTGTTAGATGGAGGCTCTCAAATAAATATTATAACTCAATCGTGTGTAAATAGATTAGGCTTGAAAATTTGTGATGCTTCATTTTCGATAAATGGAATTTGTGAAAGCTCATCTTCTGCTAATTGCAGCACTGAATGTACTATTCGTCCATCAGGTCAAATAAATCCATCTTTTACATTCGATGCCGTCGTGATTCCGAAGATTTGTGCGGAGATGCAGAGTTCTTTCGTAAATTATTCGTTTTGGAATTGTGTCCATAACAAGAAGTTAGCAGATCCGAACTTTTCTATTCCGAAATCAATAGATCTTCTTCTGGGAGTGGATATATTCTCTTTAATAATTCGACCGGGTCGTATCGAGGGTAACGGTTTAGAACCAACAGTACTTGAGACAGTATTTGGTTGGGTTTTCATGGGAAAGATTCAATCACCTAACATATCAGTTAACAATTTTCATTTGTCATTGTCTGAATCAGGTTTAAACTCCTCGTTGAAAAGATTTTGGGAACTTGAAGAAGTTTCAGAGAATGTCATTGTATCACCAGAAGATCAATTTTGTGAGAACTTATACACTCAGAACTATTCTAGAAATGCATCTGGACGGTACACTGTGGCGTTACCATTTAAGCCTGATCAGTCAACACTTTCATTCGGTGACACATATTCTCTCGCACTACGTCGTTTTTTATCCCTTGAACGTAAACTTATTAAAAACCAGAATATATACAGGGAATACTCTACTTTCATGCAGGAATATTTAGAAAAAGATCATATGTCATTAATTTCTACGAGTTCGGATTATGAAAATACTTTTTATATCCCTCACCATTGTATAATCGAACCAAACAGTCCATCTACAAAGTTGAGGGTTGTTTTCGATGCGTCAGCTCATTTACCTGGTCATTTATCTTTAAATGATGCGCTATTGATAGGTCCTAAATTACAAAAGGATATTATTGTCATTTTGATGAACTTTCGTGTTCATCGGTTTGTTTTCACAGCTGATATCAAACAAATGTATCGTCAAATATTGGTTCAGAATTCCCATCGAAACTTTCAAAGAATATTGTGGCGATTTTCTCCATCGGAACCCATAAAAACTTATCAGCTGAATACCGTTACGTACGGAGTCGCACCAGCACCTTTTCTTGCCCTTCGAACTTTGGCACAGTTGGCCAAGGATGAGGAAGCTCGTTTTCCGAAAGCATCCAAAATTATGCTCACAGACATTTATGTCGATGATGTCGCTACAGGTTGTGATGATTTGGAAGAGGCAAAAACGTTGCAAGAGAAACTGATTTCCCTATTGAATTGCGGTGGTTTTGAGTTCCGAAAATGGAGTAGTAACAGTTCTCAATTACTCTCAACCATACCTCTGGATCATCAATATCACCATTCTTCAGATTTTGATATAGATCCGATAGTCAAAATTCTCGGTTTGAGGTGGTTTCCTTCGTCGGACGAGTTTTCTTATCTTGCGGAAACTACTGTGCAGGTATGTACCAAACGTACCATACTTTCCGAACTTTCTCGAATTTTCGACCCTTTGGGGTTCCTTTCTCCATTTACTTTTCTCGCTAAACATTTGATCCAGCATCTTTGGACATTAGGTTTGCAGTGGGATGATACACTTCCAGACGATGTCAGCCGTCGCTGGAATCAGTGTAAATCCGAATTAACCGAATTGGGTAAATTAAAGATACCTCGGAAACTTGCATCGAAACCATTTTATCGTTGCGAACTTCATGGTTTCGGAGATAGTAGTGAGCGTGGTTACGCAGCCGTGGTATATTTCAGGTTTTTCAATTCTGACGGCTCCATTGACATCTCTTTCGTATGTGGTAAATCGAAGGTCTCCCCATTGAAGAGAATTTCACTTCCACGACTGGAGTTGTGTGCTTGTCTCTTATTGTCAAAACTCATTATTGTGGTTTCCTCTGTTTACCAATCAGCCTTTACAATAGATAACATTTTTGCTTGGTCTGATTCAATGGTAGCTCTAACATGGATTAAGTCTTCTCCTCATCGATGGAAGACATTTGTAAGCAATCGTACAACTCAAATTCAGAACTTAGTTTCAACAGAGAATTGGTATCATGTTCAATCGAGAGACAATCCAGCTGATTGTGCTTCACGCGGCTTCACGCCAACCGAACTGTTGAACTGCTCTTTGTGGTGGACAGGACCTGACTGGCTTCGTTCCAAACATCTCACCTTCGCAAATGATGAAATAGGGAATTCTCTTCATCTTGTACAAACAGAAGAGCGTCACCTCTCTTTGTCAACTTTCATTTCTCCGTCGTTTGTTGATGATTTGCTCTCCAGGTATTCATCTCTGTCCAAGGTTCAAAGGGTGGTAGCTTACATTTTCAGATTTGTTCACTTCATGAAAAACTCTAAAGCTCCTAGGATATATAGATTTTCCGCAGTTCATCTCAAAGATGGACTTTTCTTCATTATAAAGCAGGTTCAACGGGTTGTGTTCAAGGAACAGATCGATAATCTCATCTCGGGAAATCCCATATCTAAATCACTTCGAAAGTTGAATCCATTTATTGGAGAAGACGGTGTTCTCAGGGTGGGCGGTCGTCTGTCTTTTTCTGGTCTGGCCTATGATCACAAACACCCAGCTTTGCTTCCTTCATCTCATCGTCTTACTGAGCTCCTTATTCAGCATTTCCATAAAATATATCTGCATCCAGGTGCTCAGACTTTACAGTTCCTTCTATCTCAACAGGTCTGGATATTATCAGCCAGACGAGCTATAAACAAAGTTATTTCTCGCTGTAACACGTGTTTCAAGGTCAATCCCAAAATGTCTCAACCTCTCATGGGTAATTTGCCACGCTTGAGAATTAATCAGCTCAAACCCTTTCAGTGCGTCGGAGTAGATTATGGTGGCCCATACTTTATAACTATGTCTAGGTCTCGTGGCTCCAAATCGTTAAAGGCGTATATATGTCTCTTTGTATGTTTCACAACTAAGGCATTGCATTTGGAGTTAGTGTCAGATTTAACTTCCGATGCTTTTCTTGCTGCATTGCGTCGTTTTATTGCTCGAAGGGGTAGATGTAACCACATCTTTAGTGATGGTGGAACAAATTTCAGGGGAGCTTATCGGGAGCTTTCGAGATATATGTAGGGCGCTGTGGTTGGAAGAGAAAATAGAGTGGAGTTTCAATCCGCCTTCTAGTCCTCATTTTGGGGGTCTTTGGGAGTCTGGTATAAAATCTGTCAAATCCCATTTGTTGAGAGTGATCGGTCATCAGATCCTGACATATGAGGAGTTTTATACAGTCCTCACACAGATTGAATCTGTGCTCAATTCTCGCCCTCTATGTCCGCTTAGTAATGATCCGAATGACATATCTGCACTGACACCAGGACATTTTCTTACTCTGGCTCCATTAACTGCTATTCCTGAACCTGATTTATCTCACCTATCTATCGGTCGATTATCGCGTTGGCAGCTTTTAACTCGTATCCATCAGGATTTTTGGAAAAGATGGAATTTAGAATATCTGAACACACTGCAACAACGAAAAAGGTGGTTCAATAGTGACTCGCCTCCTTATTCAATAGGTATACTCGTCTTGATAAAAGATGATCAACTCCCTCCATTGCGCTGGCGACTTGGACGCATTGAGAAATTGCATCCTGGCGCTGATAAAATAGCTAGAGTAGCTACTGTTCGGACTACTCAAGGTGTACTGCAGAGATCAGTGGTTAAATTATGTCCATTACCTCTTCAATAATCAAGACGTATGTTGATGTATATATGTATATATTTTTTTTTGCTTTCTGTTCGATATCTTTTCAATTTTATATTTGCTTTGTTTCATAAAATATTCTATTTTAGGTGGGCGGTTATGTTACTGCAACTCATTAGTATTAGTTGCATTCATTCATTTTATTCCAAGGTGCTTGCTCGTTTCGTGCGGCCCGCGTATATGTTCATTTCACCTTACGATTTAACGCGTGGCATATGTTGGAGCATATGACCTGTGCCAGAAAAAAGAAGTACGAAGTCGTAATTCGAATACACACGTCGACGCTCGTTCGGTGCAGTGCAAGACTTTTCTTCGTTTCTGTCGAATTTTCTCGTTAATTTTTACAAATTAGAACTCTGGTGAAAAAGTGACTATTCTGGCTCGTGAGTGACACGTTGATTCAGCCGTGCTGTAAAACCAGGTAGGCAATCGTCGATACTCCAAAAACCAGGTAGGCAATCGTCGATACTCCAACATTTCGTATTTTCCTTTCGAGTCATTTTTTCACACCGGAATTTCATTGTTAATTTTTCTATTTTCTTTTTCATTTATCTATCTATATATATATATATATATATATATATATATCTCTCTCGAAAGCTCCTGATAAGCTCCCTGAAATTTGTTCCACCATCACTAAAGATGTGGTTACATCTACCCCTTCGAGCAATAAAACGACGCAATGCAGCAAGAAAAGCATCGGAAGTTAAATCTGACACTAACTCCAAATGCAATGCCTTAGTTGTGAAACATACAAAGAGACATATATACGCCTTTGACGATTTGGAGCCACGAGACCTAGACATAGTTATCAGAAAAAAAGTATGGGCCACCATAATCTACTCCGACGCACTGAAAGGGTTGCAGCAAGAAAAGCATCGGAAGTTAAATCTGACACTAACCAAATGCAAATGAAACTACAAAGAGACATATATACGCCTTTGGACGATTTGGAGCCACACCTAGACTGAAAGGGCCACCATAATCTACTGAGCACTGAAAGGGTTGGATTAATTCTCAAGCGTGGCAAATTACCCATGAGAGGTTGACACATTTTGGGATTGACCTTGAAACACGTGTTACAGCGAGAAATAACTTTGTTTATAGCTCGTCTGGCTGATAATATCCAGACCTGTTGAGATAAAAGGAACTGTAAAGTCTGAGCACCTGGATGCAGATATATTTTATGGAAATGCTGAATAAGGAGCTCAGTAAGACGATGAGATGAAGGAAGCAAAGCTGGGTGTTTGTGATCATAGGCCAGACCAGAAAAAGACAGACGATCGCCCACCCTGAGAACACCGTCTTCTCCAATAAATGGATTCAACTTTCGAAGTGATTTAGATATGGGATTTCCCGAGATGAGATTATCGATCTGTTCCTTGAACACAACCCGTTGAACCTGCTTTATAATGAAGAAAAGTCCATCTTTGAGATGAACTGCGGAAAATCTATATATCCTAGGAGCTTTAGAGTTTTTCATGAAGTGAACAAATCTGAAAATGTAAGCTACCACCCTTTGAACCTTGGACAGAGATGAATACCTGGAGAGCAAATCATCAACAAACGACGGAGAAATGAAAGTTGACAAAGAGAGGTGACGCTCTTCTGTTTGTACAAGATGAAGAGAATTCTTTATTTCATCATTTGCGAAGGTGAGATGTTTGGAACGAAGCCAGTCAGGGCCTGTCCACCACAAAGAGCAGTTCAACAGTTCGGTTGGCGTCAAGCCGCGTGAAGCACAATCAGCTGGATTGTCTTTCGATTGAACATGATACCAATTCTCTGTTGAAACTAAGTTCTGAATTTGAGTTGTACGATTGCTTACAAATGTCTTCCATCGATGAGGAGAAGACTTAATCCATGTTAGAGCTACCATTGAATCAGACCAAGCAAAAATGTTATCTATTGTAAAGGCTGATTGGTAAACAGAGGAAACCACATTAATGAGTTTTGACAATAAGAGACAAGCACACAACTCCAGTCGTGGAAGTGAAATTCTCTTCAATGGGGAGACCTTCGATTTACCACATACGAAAGAGATGTCAATGGAGCCGTCAGAATTGAAAAACCTGAAATATACCACGGCTGCGTAACCACGCTCACTACTATCTCCGAAACCATGAAGTTCGCAACGATAAAATGGTTTCGATGCAAGTTTCCGAGGTATCTTTAATTTACCCAATTCCGTTAATTCGGATTTACACTGATTCCAGCGACGGCTGACATCGTCTGGAAGTGTATCATCCCACTGCAAACCAAAATGGCACGACAAGGGCCTTTGAAATATTAAATGAAAAAGAAAATAGAAAAATTAACAATGAAATTCCGGTGAGAAAAAATGACTCGAAAGGAAAATACGAAATGTTGGAGTATCGACGATTGCCTACCTGGTTTTACAGCACGGCTGAATCAACGTGTCACTCACGAGCCAGAATAGTCACTTTTTCACCAGAGTTCTAATTTGTAGAAATTAACGAGAAAATTCGACAGAAACGAAGAAAAGTCTTGCACTGCACCGAACAAGCGTGGACGCAAAATGGCATGACAAGGGCCTTTGAAATATTAAATGAAAAAGAAAATAGAAAAATTAACAATGAAATTCCGGTGAGAAAAAATGACTCGAAAGGAAAATACGAAATGTTGGAGTATCGACGATTGCCTACCTGGTTTTACAACACGGCTGAATCAACGTGTCACTCACGAGCCAGAATAGTCACTTTTTCACCAGAGTTCTAATTTGTAGAAATTAACGAGAAAATTCGACAGAAACGAAGAAAAGTCTTGCACAGCACCGAACGAGCGTCGACGTGTGTATTCGAATTACGACTTCGTACTTCTTTTTTCTGGCACAGGTCATATGCTCCAACATATGCCACGCGTTAAACCGTAAGGTGAAATGAACATATACGCGGGCCGCACGAAACGAGCAAGCACCTTGGAATAAAATGAATGAATGCAACTAATACTAATGAGTTGCAGTAACATAACCGCCCACCTAAAATAGAATATTTTATGGAACAAAGCAAATATAAAATTGAAAAGATGATCTGTGGTCTATATTGATCTATGGTCTATATTGATCTATGGTCTATTATGATCTATGGTCTATATTGATCTATGGGCCTATTGATCCACCCGCTTACTAGTCTATATAATATAGTAATAAGCCGAACTTGAAACAATAGAGTCAAAAACGATATTCTTTCGGTTTGTTTCTTATGATGAAAGCACCCTCTGCAAATCAATTATATACTGGGTGTCCCATATGCATTTTTCATCACGTTTTTTCACGTGTGAAGGCTAATTTCGGTAAAATATCATACAGGGTGTGCGATTTACAATGAATTTGCGATCGAGCGATATACGAGGTGAGCACTTTACAAGTTCTTCTGTTTTTTTGCGCGCTCTCAAGTTTTTTCAAGTTTTTTGTGTTCTTTCTTATTTTTTTACGAAAATATTATCTTCGAAACATATACGGGGTGTTACCTAGGAGCTCCATAGAATAATTTTGATACTTCCTTCGTGGTAATTACTGAACTCGAATAGATGGAGTTACAACGATATTCTTTTGGTTTTTTTTTTCACTGCTA
Source organism: Micraspis discolor (assembly GCA_030674115.1). Lineage (NCBI taxonomy): Eukaryota > Metazoa > Arthropoda > Insecta > Coleoptera > Coccinellidae > Micraspis > Micraspis discolor. The sequence continues at coordinate 498,899 of JARTUT010000436.1, forward strand.
ATCAATTGTATACTGAGTGTCTCATATGCATTTTCCTTCAAGTTTTCTCGCGAATGGGAGCTGATTTCGATAAAATGTCATACAGGGTGTGCAATTTACAATGAGTTTACGATCGGGTGATATACGTGGTGTGCAATTTACAAGTACTTTTGTGTTTCGGGTTTTTTTCAGGTTCCTTTAGATTTTTTGTGTTACTTGGTGTTCTTTCGTGTTTTCTCGAGTTGTTTCGTGTAATTTCGGTTTCTTTCGTGTTTCTTCGGATTCCTTCGTGTTTTTTCGTGTTTCTCCGTGTTTTTTCCAGTTCTTTCAAGTTTTTTCGCTTTCAACGGGTAATTTGACGCGTTTCGTGTTTCTGCGCGCTTCATTGATGTATGGGCCCTATTGATCTGTGGTCTATATTGATCTATGGTCTATATTGATCTATGGTCTATATTGATCCATGGGCCAATTGAACTACTGGCCTATTAAACTAATGGCCTATGGATCTACGGGCCTATTGATCTACCCGCTTACTATTCGGATAAAAATTCCATAATACATTGTTTGATTTCATCTTTCTGATTTTAGTTAGTGGCATAATCACTTAGTTATTATTTATTTTTCCGACTTTTTTACTATAATTAATTATAAGCACGTATGTTGAGTGGTTGGAGAAATCACAGTCGTTTCACAAATCTCATATTATCCACTCAATTAAACAATTTTATCTACAGGAGCACAATATGCGTCTAATCAGAGTGCAACATGGATGACGAAGTATCGTGTCGAACAGGAAGGTCGTGAGCTAAATGCAAGGCCAGAGTCAACATATCCCTGTCTTCTTCTAGAAGGAGGAGCGTAGCTATCAGTACGGTATTTCTTAACTTCTAACTTTAAGCATGCAACCTCTATTTCTTGCATGATAGGAACAGAAGCAGTTGAGTCGAATAAAAGGGAGCCAAATTGCGTACGAGAATGCCCAGTTTGATGTTCTCATCAACATCACCATAACGACGGAACATAAAATTTATACATGTAAGATAATCTATTATGGATTCTGATGGGTCTTTAGTACGATTCATAATATCTTTGAGTAATCGTGATCGATAATCTGGAGGCTCGTAGTGTTTAAGCAATGAATCCGAAAGACTCTCCATCGGAGCGGTACCACATTAAGGCTTTACCAGAAAACAAATCTACAGCTGAATCAAAGAGCCGATCGCAAGAAACATTGCGCGAAATAAACATCTCGTCTACTCTCTCCAGAAAACAGTGAACAGATAAACCCTTGGAATCGCCGGAAAACTTCAAATTCCACTTCTGCAAATTATGTGAATTACGTGACGATACTTCAAAAGAATTCCTGTTACTGGTTCGACCAACCACGGGAGGATGAGTCATATCAACTTTTTCCTCATCAGACGAATCAGAAGTCGAGTTTTCTTCTAGGGGTTCGAACATCTCAGTCAAGTCTTTGAGCATAGTTCTACCCTTCAGCGAATCAAAAACCTTTTTTATGTCGAATTTCAAAGTCATTAAATCCCGTTGCGCCTCTGTGTTCAAATCATCGACCTTAATTTGCGTTGACCTCGTATCTAAGTGAACTAAACTACTAAAAATTTTCTCACTATTATCTTGTGGTTGATCCAGATACGCAACAATTCCTAAATACTTTCCCAAACAAATTTTCAATTTCCATTCCGAATCAATCTCCACGTCGGGATAGGAAAATGATCTATTACCTGATTCCATCTTCAAAAGCGGACGCAGGAAAGAACACATATCATCAACGGTCTGATTTTCCGAAACACTAAAACCTCTCATAGTGAGCTCATACTGCAACTCATCTTTTTTCAAACGATTAACTTTGAAGCAAAGGACCATCTTTATTGCGAAGAAAACCAATATTACGTACGATAAGGTAAACCAAAAAAAAAAGCAAATCGAAGAAAAGACAATAAAATATACGGTAAAGATAATATACAGTCCAAGTATTCACGAAAGATAAGATAAAATATGAATTTTCGACAAGGGGAGCATATGTTACGAACGGCACAACAAAAAAAAATCATCTAGACCTCAGTTGCTCCAAATCAATATTTCCAACTGACTCTCCTACATGAAAAATTTCGACCAAAACCAAATAAAATTATTCTAAATTACCTGATACGTCACTGGGCAATAACGGAACAAACTGCCATTCAAAGTTTCAAACAAATATCCGCACGCTAGTAAAGAAAACACCTTCAACTCTGTTATACTAAAGCTGAAACTCAGGGCCCTACGTTGGGCGCCAAAAATAATGTCACAGTACCGTGTGAACAATAATGAAGAATAAAATACACTAACTTTTTCAATAAATTTGGTTAGAAAGATAGGATACCACAGCTAGCTTATCTGAAAGGGGCGCCACGTGATTTTGTGTTCCTAGTTTTTAGCTATTAATAATTGAGAGCCTGAGATCCTCGAAAATATAACCTAACCGTAAAAAAAAATCATGAAAATATACAATATAATCGATATATTTCACCCATCCATTATGTACATAATTTCTATTCAAATAGTTACTACTAATATAAATATCATCTATACCTTGATCAAGTTGGTAGATTTGCCTCGATATAACGTACGTTATATAACCGGCCGCACAATAATTAATTAGTATGAAAAAGATATAAAATAAGAAAAAGAATCAATCCAGAGTATCAGTTCAACAAGATATACTGATCTTATGTGCTTAATTCAACCCCAAAAAAAAGTATTGTTTAGAATTCGAATTAACTCAATTTACTAATTATTATCACTCAGCTTATCAAATATGTCGTAACGAAACAGAAATGAAGGATCTTCTCGCTCTAGCTATGCGACAGGTAAATATTGGAAAATTCTGACCTTATAATAACGTTTTGGCAGGCTCTATTCCTTTGTCAGCTGATCCAAACGACGCCGAAGTCAATAGTCCGAAGACTGGGTAACCTCCAGGAGCAATGGGTCCAAAAGTAATGGTCTGCTATACCAGAAAACTCTGGTTAGTTTCCCGAGAAAAATTATACAACTTTGGAGCCTCTGTAATAAATTCCAATCACACTTACTATTCGAATCAACCAAAATGCGAACGAAAATAACGAATACAAATTGAACTGAAAAAATTTACTTACGAGATGTATGGCGGTTCTGAGATTAAAGGCGAGAGGTAGTTGCAAAATCCGACTTTGTCGATAGAAAATTACACTTCAGGTAAATTAAGGCACAGTATAGGGACCAAGCAGTAGTCGCACTCCGTCGATTTTGAACTGAAATCGCTTACACCAAAGGAAACTCGCGCATTCCTCCCTGCGCATAACCTAAACGACCGCGAAAGTAAAAATTGATTACAAAAGGTTATTTGCGTTATCTGAAAACTTAAATATTTTGATTTGAGCTGATAATAAGTTTTCAGAGTGATATGTAGAGTGTATGGACCATTGTTTAGTCTATATTCATATAAAAATTATGACTCCGCTCATAATGTAACCGTAAATGTAATGACATTTTTTCACTAACATAACGCATTCAATAAAAGATATATTGGTCTATTGTGGTTTTAATATCACTTTGAAAAAATTTAGTAATTAGTGATTAAATTTACTCAATAGTGTACTCAGAAACAGTAGAACCGGTGCCTCTGAAACTTGAAATGTGTTAAAAATCATAGGTACCTTAGGATTGTAAATGAAAGTACTCATTAAAGTTTTTCTAAACGAGGATTGAGTTAAAAAGTAGGTATTATATGGAAAAATAAGTAGTTGGTGATTGAAAGCATCGAATGTGTTTAATATCAAATCCTCATTACTTATAATTTCACTGAAACATTTATCTTCGAGTACATGAAAAATAACTTTATTTTTATATTGAATTGTTTGGAACAAATTTTTTCTATGAGCTCTCTGATGATTTGGTTTGAACTGATACTATTTTTTACTATATACAATTTATGAAAAGAGGAATTTGATTATGGAATTCTTAACTATCGACAAACCCCCTCAACACGAAATGTTGTAAAAAACATTGATTTCTGTATATATAAATGTTCTTGCTTCAAATTTCCTTTGAACTTAAGAATCCTGTTTAACGCGATTAGTTAAATTTAGTAAATTTTCCAGATTAAATCAACATCAGAGCATATAATAAAAAAATAAAATTTTTCTCAAGAGTCGTTCAGTCTAATCTAAACTTGTAGTACAGTTATTAGGTAATATTGAATTATCTTCTCATAAATACAATAAAAAAACTGGTTTCAATTAAATTTTTCATATTTCTATAATGAATATAATATAGTAATATACAACGGAATAAAATACTTCACAGTATCATAAAAATATAGTTTAATTCTGCATGCATTTGAGTCAACAATTATGTATACATCAATACATTCAAAATAACAAGTATACAAGGACTTTGTAAGTGCTTTGATAGAAATATATAGAATGAATGTTTACGCTATGTGGTAAATTTGCATTAAGATCAATTCCATCAAAAAATTTGTATCTGATATATATAAATAAAACGAATACTGACAAACTGAAAATACATTAAAACTAATGCACAATTAGCAGGTTCGAAAGATATGTTACCATTGCATTGGTGAAATCCAATTATTTGGTCAAGAGATATATCATAAAAAAATTAGTTTTGATCTCATTTCTCAACACATAATATGCAATCCTTTGTTCTTTCTGTCATTTTTACTTTCACCGAAATTGCTTGAAATACATATTCATTCAAATCAACGGAAAAGTTCCTTTTGGTAGTTATTCTGCATAGAGTAGCCTTGTGAGGTAAGGAAAAAGTTTTTCTCAAAAATTTATAAACTTTATGTCCCAAAAAATTGATAGTAAGTGCAAATTGTTCATAAGCGATGGAGTACCTGTAGCCATGGGGATTTGTTCTTTTGAGTTGCAATTGGGCTATCATGAAATCAGCCATGTTCGAGCTGAAATTATGCCTGCAGAATCGAATGAAACTTTCATCTTCACCATATTCTGCAACCTTTTTTTTCTTGGAGTGTAGGCAGACAAACTGGGTGATGTTTGAGTCACTTTAGTTTTTCTCACTATGAGTAAAGATAATTTTTCATTAGACTCGATACCATTCGAAAGTGGTTAGGCTACTGAATCTCCATGGTTGAATGAAGCACTACTCAAATAACAGAACTTTTAATTAACAACAACAATACTATCAATACTATCACTCACCTGTCAGTGTCTGATGGTATTGAAAAAAAGTTTCGGATTATTGAGACCATTGTTTTTGCAGCTGTATACGCTACAATTGTTAACCATTTTGGAATTAATTTGAAAATAACACATAATTGAAACAGAATACTAACTTGAATGAAAATAAATTATTGAATAAATGAGCTTTGCTGGTTTATGGTAGATTTTGACTCAAAGGAATTCCACCGAATTTATAAGTTAGGTTGCATCTTTTTCTTCAACTTCTTCTTTGAATTTTAAATAGATCTTAGAAAAATTATATTCTTCCATATATTGAAAGAATTAATTATACAAAGGAATTATTTAATATGTCTAAAATAATAATAATGACATTATTCCAGACATCTTAGAATTATTGATGAAAACAATGAAAATTTTTACATTCGCGGTCGATTAGGTTATGCGCAAAAATCTCACCAACGAACAAACCAAACCAACATGATAAGATTTCTCTCAGGGCTTCAGTTAAAATCCTGTTCAGATCCGCAAAATTTGCGATTAATTACTCCAGGATATTCCAACCAAAAATGCGGAAAGAACGACGTAATTGACAACCTACGTCACATGCACAGAACAGGACCACCGACAACAGTTCATTGAAACGTACGAGATAAGCTGGTAAACTACTGCGACCAACGCCACCAGTTCGATTGGCAGGTACTAACTGGAGCGGGAATTTTGAAACCGTGACACTTTGTGTCATTAACCACACCTTTATTCTTTCTGAATCGAAATTTCTCGAAAGTGGAATATGGAAATGAAAATGTGTGACCGTCAGACCAAAAAAAAATTTAAACGAGCTAATGGACCACATATGCCCTCTACATAATATATTTTTTTTTTGCCATGAGGTAGGGGGAAGCTTATGCCTTTTCCACAGCGGGCCTTTAGATGTTGTGGGTTACTGTGGATTTGTGTGAGACTTTCACCCACTAAACCACCCTCCTCTTTCCCCGAGTATCATCGCCACCCGGAAATAGGCTTTATGCCCGTCCATCAGGTGCGTAACTCGGTTTGTTCTCACCCTTGTCTTTCTCTATCTTCCCTTTCTTTCCTCTTCATTACCCCCGTTATATATCCCGCAACCTGCATCCACACTTTTGGATCGTCCAGCATCCTCGGAACCATCTCTCGCACCGTCGGCATGCCACCCATCTCCTACCTCAACACTTCCCTCTCAGCACTCCATCTTTGACATACATAAAACATATGTTCTGGACCATCCTGCTCTCCACATACATAGCACGTATCTGTCTCCGTTTTACCAATCCTCTTGGTAAACGTACCATAGGACCCATGTCCAGTGAGGAACTGGGTGAGGTAGTAGTTCGTTCTCCTGTGTTTACACTCTAGCCATTTTTCCACACTGGGAATGATTTTCCTGGTCCATTCAGCCGTTTCCGTGCCTCCGACCCATCTTTCTTGCCAGCTCCTGATCGTCCTCTTCCTAGCCTTTCTCCTGTTTCCGGGGAGCCGTGGTCCTATCTTGAACAGGAAGCATACCTCCGCCACCATGAGATCTATAGGTGGGAATCCTGATATTACCTGTGCTGCCTCTGCAGAGACAGTGCGGTACGCAGAGATCACCCTAAGCAGTCCTCCTCTCTGAATTGAAGTTAGTTGTTGCCTCTGTTTACTCTTCTTGATTACCTCCCTCCACACTGGTGCTGCATATAGAATTGTGCTGTGCACTATGCTGCATAGTATTCTTCTCTTGTACGTACTGGGCCCTGCTATGTTTGGTAGAAGTTTTCTCATGGCCTCAGACCTCTGCAGTGCTCTCTCCCTTACGTAGTCAACATGCCCCGAAAATGCCATCCTCGAATCAAAAACCACCCCCAAATATTTGATGCTCTTTTTTGGCGATATTAGCCTGCCCATGATGTTGACGGCACTTTGGCGCTTCCTCCCTCCCTTAACGATCATAAACTCCGTCTTCTCAACGGCCACCTCCAGCCCTCTCTTACGCATCCACCTCACTGCCTGCTCCACTGTTCTTTCAACCTTCCTGGTCAGTCTCAGTTCATCAATTTCCTCTACTATAAAAACAATATCATCAGCATACGCCACCGCTGTTACCCCCTCTCCATATGGTAACCTCAATACGCCATCATACAAGATATCCCACAACCTCGGCCCCATCACCGAACCCTGTGGTACTCCCATTCGGCACTCCAGAGTGGCAGACCCCATCTCAACCCACCTGTTCCTGAAATAGTCCTCAACCATTTCTATGAGGTATTCACTCACCCCTCTGTCTCTCATTTCTTCCACTATCTCTCCCCAATCAGCCGTGTTGAAAGCGTTCTTAACATCCAGTGTGACCATTGCCACCCACTTTTTATCCGTCTTTTGTATTGCCTCCTTCACATCCTGCATTGCAGTGACGGTTGACTTTTTCTTCACGAAGCCGTGCTGGTGTACTGACAGCGGCCTTCTGCTCTCCAACTCTTCATCAATCCGGCTCACAATCATTTTTTCCTACAGTTTCCCAACTGTGCTCAGCAAGCACAGAGGTCTGAACGAGGAGGACACGTTTAGGTCCTTTTCCTTCTTAGGGAGGAGCACAACTCTGCCCCTTTTCCACCTTGTTGGGAACTTCCTGTTTTCCAACAGCTCATTGTACATCTCGAGCATCGACCCTGTTCTCACGGTACATGCAATTTTGACCGCCTCCACCTTCACCCCGTCCAGACCTGGGGCTTTTCCATCCTTCATACTCCTCACCGCCTCCATCATCTCTTTCTCTGTGAACAATGACAAATCTGTTCTGCATCCCGCCCTCCTTACCATCCTTCTGTTCGTGCTCGGGAACAAATCTTGCATGATCCTTTTCCTCCTCTTAACAGACATCCGAAAGGGCATGCTAGATGCCTTTAGCCTACCCGCCACAATCTGGTATGCCTGTCCCCATATATCCTCTTCCAGCTCCGCCAGGAGATTGCTCCATTGGCTTGCCTTGGCCATTGCGATCATCTTTTTCACCTTTCTTTTCACTTCCTTCATTTCACCCTGTAGCATCAGCCTGTCTTCTGCCTCCTCCTGTCCCAATCTTATGTACCTCCTTCTTATCCTCATATATTTCTTTCTCTCGTCCTCTATCTGCTCACTCCACCAATACGGTCTCTTAGAGCTCGACTGGTCCCCCACGAACTCCGACGATGCTCTAAATGCCTTGACTAGTCCCACGTACATACCTTCCGGACTTTCCGGGTCAACTGACATTATCTCGTCCTTGAACCTTTCAGTATTTAACAAGGCCTTGCGTCTCACCTCTCCCCTCCTTGCTGTGCTTTTCCCCTCCACCTGCATATAGATTTGTCCGTGGTACGTATATGGATTCTCGTTTTTCACCGTCCAATTTTTTATTTTTCTTAGAATTGCCTCCGAGGCCAAAGTGACATCTATATGTGACTCTGAGTTCCCTCGGATAAACGTAGGATCGCCGTTATTTGCCGTCCCCCAGGCTAGCTGCGCCAGCCACTCCTCTATGTGTTGTCCCCTCACATCTGCTCTGTTCGACCCCCAAATTGTTGACTTAGCATTCACATCCCCCACCAACATCGCACATCCCCTCGTTCTCGCCGCAGCCTCAAATACTTCGTCAATCAATTCCTTAAATCGCCCTATTGGTATGTTCGGGGAAATGTATGTCGCTATAATATGTATTCCCTGCAATTCTATTTTCACATAGTTCCCGTATGATACCATTCCTTCCACGATCAAATTCCTATTCACCACTGCAACTGCGATGTCTTGCCTGCCATCCGTGCACCAACCGTATTTTTGACAATGCTTGCGGTTAGGTTCCAATATTATCATAACGTCGACCCCCTCGCGTACTGCATCTGCCCATGCTATGTCATGCGCTGCCGTCGCTCTCCCTAGATTTAGCTGCATAACTTTTATACACCTTGTTGGTGTCATTGTATAGTGTATGCTTAACACAGAGAAGTGTTCCACAATTAAATGAACCGTCAACAAATAAATAGAGTGCCAATAAATAAATAAGTTAATATAAGTACAAAAAAAAAACCAAGCGAGAGTAATCCCCTGTGTATATATAAAAACAGTAAGTTTCCCTTAGGTTTTAAGACAGTTACACATAAAAGCTTTCCTATGTACAAATATGAGCGTATATGCTCTCTCTTCTCTACTTTCTTTTCCTTCTCTTTTTTTTTTTTCCTTTTTGCCCTTAGCTGTTGTTTGAACATTCACTCGTTCCTTCCTTTTCTCTTTCCCTTTTTTTCCAGTTTTTGCGTCCCCGAGATACGTTATATTTTTGCTGCACCTGCCGCTTGTCGTGCGATGCCCCCCTGACCTACACAGTGCGCAGTACGGTGGATTTCTACACTCTTGCACTTTGTGCCCCTCCTGGTAACAGTTCCTACAGCACATGCTCCTATCCTCGCCTCTGCATTGTTTGGCTATATGCCCCTGCTCCCAGCATCTATTACATTTAACTGTCTCTTCTCTTCCCCTTATAGTCACAAGTGAGAAGCCCAGTTTCACCTGTCCTACCTCCCGAAGTTTTTTAATTAGTTCTGTATCCCCTACTACCGTCGCTGCCCTTCGTCCTCCTGACATTGGTCTCAGTGCCTTAATGGCCATTCTCCCCTTCTTTCCGTAGAGTAACAAAACTTGTCCCAGTCCTTCCTCTACTTCCTTCTCGGTTAAATCTATGTCGATTCCATATATATTTGCTGCACTTGTGGTGCCCTTCCCCAGTTTCACCGCCGTGTCCACATTCGGTGTACCCCTTATCTTCTGGTATATGTTTTCCATTTCTTTGCTGCCCCTCTTTATCTCCAACAACATATGTCCCTCTCTAGTCTGTCTTACTGCGTGTATCTCATCCGTAAGTTTCCCATCTGTTCTCATCTCCTTCTTCAAACCAGCCACCATTTCCGCATATGAGGTACCTTGTGTGACCTTAACAAGGACTGCTTCGTTTTGAAATTGTGTGCCCTGTCTTTGCCGGATTGCCTCGTTGCCCTTCTCATGCATATACACATCTCCCTTGTGTTCCCCCATTGCACACTCTAGAATCTTTCTTTTTGACTGCCATGGCATTTGTTCCTCTATAACGATATGCATGTTGCATTCCTTCTCTACTGTATTAAAGACCTTCTGACACATTTCATATAGAGCATAATCGCTCTCTGCACAGTCCACCTCCGGGAGCGCCGCGAAATACACCACCGCACTATCCGTTACTTGTGTTCCATTCACTTCCATGTGCCCATCTGCCCTATGCGTCACTATCTGCCCTGCCTTGATTCTTCCCTCTCTTATGTATCTAAACATTTTCTTCGATGGGCCCACAAGTGGTTTAAGATATTTCAATTCCCTTATGGCCTTTGGCCTCGCCACTATTACTACCGTGTCCTCAACTTCCATACTTGTGACGTTCCTGTTGTCTACCTTTATCCTATATATGGCTTGTGGCCACTTCCTACTCACTAAATTCTTCAGTTCTTCCCCATTCCTTATGTTCGTCATACTTTTCTTTATGTCCTGCATCTCCTTTTCCTCGTCGATTTCCTTTTCGTCTGTTTGCATTCCAACCTCTTTCACCTCTTTCCCGACTACAAGAGAGGGATCTGCACGCAGTTCCGCATTGATCCGTCGTCTCATCATTTCCAGTTCGCCCTTCATCCCTTTAGATAGACTGGTCTCCCTGTCTAGTACTGTGCCCATCAATTCTTCTGCCGCCGTTAACACCTCCACAAGGTTAGTGTATATTTCGGTTTTTATTGTCATACTGCACGAAGACGTGTCCACTCTTTTTCTCTTGTTTGGGTTGTCTGATGGTATCAACCACTTGAAGAAACTTTCATCCCCCTGTGCTCTGGCCTCCTCTTTCTCCTTTTCCACCTCTTTGCTTTCTTCTTTAGGAGAGCTAGATGTTAGCCCTTGTGTTTTTAGAGGTGGTGTGCTCTCTATCAGTTTGCTCTTACTAAACACTGCTTCCTCCGCCACTGCTTCACCCGCAGTTCTCTCTTCCTCTTCCCTCCTCCTCTCTCTTGTCTCCCTCATTTTCCTCGCCTTCTCATATATCTCGCCCTTTTCATCGGCCTTCTTTCTCTGTCTGTTCTTCCTGCTTGTTTTTCCAGTCGTTTGTTTGGATGGTTCGTCCTGGTCTCCTACCAAATCCACCCCGCAGTAGTCCGATTTCGGTCGGGCTTGGCCTGCTCCACCACCGCCCCCGACCGATACTGGGGTATCCCTCCCCTGCACCGTAGATGTATGGTCTTTATCCGTGCTCATTATTCATATTTGCTATGGGGCAGTGCAACGCACACATCCCCCTTCCTTAAACATTCCGGGTCGTCGCCAGTTTTTTCCATCCTAAAGATTGGGGGCAGAAAGGATACCTCCTAGCCCTCGGTTAACCTAATAGCATCGGAGGGGGAACACTGATAACTAGGTTTCATCAGGATGCAGCAAGGCCGGGAATATCCTTACTACTGGGAGATTGGGGGTGAGGTGGACAGTCTTTGCTTTCGCTGCTCTTCGTGGGACCTTGGTGGCATGGGAGTCCCTACCAGTATAGCTCCTACGAGTCCTCGCAGCTACTTAAGCCCTCACACCACGTCAAGGTGCTGCCCTCGTGAGGGAATATACATAATATACATAATAAATCTATAATGATTCAATGGCGAGAAAATTTATCTCACAGATGTGCCGAAGATCTCTATATTTGAACTGATAATTGCCGATGAAGAATAAGAGATCTCACTTGTTTTGAAATTTCATTTAATTTGCTTTCTGACAAAATGAACCTGTGAGAGTGTTCGTATTACTTTGCGTTTATATTTAGAGCTTACCCCAATTGAGAAACACCTTACTGAAAAGACTGAAGCTTCGAAATGATAGAATTAAGAAATGGGTGAAAGTTTACCGTCTATTTCTATTAATTTGCTAACTTACAAAATGTTCATTCATTAAATGCACTCTGAATGTTTCTGATGACTTGCTCATTCCGTTCGACAGTTACTTTGCTCACAGGCAGAATCTATTTCCGCCTGAAAATTGCAGACATTTTGCGCTTTGTATTAAGGTGAACAAGAGCACAAAAAAAGGACGTTAAAATAGGTAGGCCTTTAATATATAGATTGAGTTAATGAAAGCAGGTGATGGGCCTCTTTGAATATTTTATTTCAAAAAATCAGGAAACACTGACGTGAGGTCAGATGACTTCAGCGCTCTTTTTAAGCTAATATACATAATATAATTATGTCTAACTTTATGAAAAAAGTATGTATTTTTTACTGATACAGCATTAATGCAGTACATCAAATAATGAAACATTCAATTGGTCAAAAATATTTATTGCTAAAAAATTAATTGTGTATATATAAAAAGATGCCAGCACAAAAATTAACTTATGAGGCAATAAAAATTATGATTCAAAAACAATAACAGCCAATGGAAAAAATATCTCCTATTATTTTGGAGTCGTACAGAGGATGTATAATTTTCGAAATTGGTCAGTTGGCTCTCCAAGTCAGAAAACTCATGCCCTCGTTGTTAGCCGGCATCGACAACTGACCATGGATCAGAAGCAAGACCAGTCACCTCAATACTCACTTTCACTACGTCAGACTACTCATGGGATCTTATCTACAGGTATTTCAATTCAAATAAATTGATAAGAATCACTTCTTTTTGCTCAAGGATTCTAGCCCGACTCCAACGCAAGCTTGATCCAGCTCACCTCACATACCTGACCTCAATTGACTTGGAAACATCTAGAATTTTCTGGATAAAGGCAACACAAGAAGTCTACTTTCCACTCAAACTCAAGGCTCTTCGATCACAGACACCATTTTCCTCCTTATATGTATTCTTCAGTAGACTCACTCCATTCCTCGACCATGGTGGTGTAATTCGTGTAGGCGGACGAATTTCCCATTTTGACGTAGACTCAGATAGCATGCATTCTATTATTCTATCTCGACTTTCTCAATTTGCATCTCTAATTATAGATGAAGCTCATCAAACAACTCTACATGGAGGTACCCAACTCATTCTACCCACAATTCGTCAAAGATATTGGATCATTGGAGGAAGAGCTCCATTCAAATCCCATATTCTGAAATATGTGATATGTTACAGGCACCGTGGTATACGAGCTCAACAACTCATGGGACAACTGCCAGCTTCTCATATGGGTAGATAATGGGAAGCAGTCGTCAAATCCTTCAAACACCACTCCATTCGCCTTGTCAAGGATCAATTCTTCACATTGAAAGAAATCATGACTCTGACCTCTCAAATAGAAGCGATATTGAACTCAAGTCCACTCGAACCTCTAAGCGATGACCCTGATGATTGTGAAGCTCTCATACCTGGACATTTTCTCATCGGTACACCATTAAATGCTCTTCCAGAACCATCTCTCGAACATCTCAACACATCTCGACTCTCCAGATGGCAATTTGTTTCACAACGGACCCAGCAATTTTGGACAAAATGGTCGTCACAATATTTGCAACGACAACTATCCATCTCAAAACGGCACCATCCTCGTCACTGTTATATATATTGTTTCTGATATAAACTGACTTTCACTAGGGTTATATGATTTATCTATTAAATGACTGAACTCAAGTTGACGTGTTCTTCATTCGTTTATTTCCCAAGATATACTCACATCAAAATTATACTGCGCATATGACGCAGTTCTTTATCCAACATCCCTTTTCTTAAGTGAATTAATACTGTATCATAAATTTAAAAAAAATAACAAAATATGTATTTACATTTCGATTTCCTATTCTAACATTCCCCCTATAAAATTTTTATTTTACACTAAATATATGTTATTAATCTCTAATTGATATTTTACAACTATTTACACTGGTTCAATTTAAACATACATATTGAAATTATCATGATCTAATCAGATGTAATCTTTAATCTATCAGGAGGTTTGACAGTTCTACCATATCTAGTTCTATATGTGCTTTCCTTATTTCCTTCAATATTAGAATCTAAACCATCATTGGCTGAATTTTGAGGATGGATGTCATACTTGTAACAAGTGTCATTTGACCTGAATCTCAAATGTATCCTACTTCTTCGGTATTTTACTCCATTTACATCTTCAATTATATAAGACCGTTGATATTTCAGTCTTTGTTTGACTATGGCTGGTGACCAGTCAGATTTATTGTTTTTCTTAAAATAAACATGGTCGTTTGGGTAGAGGAGTGGCAATGACTTTTTATTTCTATTATAATAGTATTTTTGATGATCTTGAGATTTTTCAGATTTATCTTTATATGTTTTGAATCTGACTACTTCAGGTTTTAATTTTTTCGTTAGCATTGGTATATTATTTCTCAAATTGCGTGACATAAGTAGTTGAGCTGGTGACGGTAGGTTTGATTTTGGAGTGGATCTATAGTGTAATAGAGCTAAATAGGGATCTGTTTGGGATTCTTCTGATTTTCTGAGGATATTTTTGACAATTTTCACTGAACTTTCAGACTGACCATTCGACTGGGGATGATACGGGCTTGACAAGATATGTTCAATATCCCAATCAAACATAAAAGATTTGAATTCTAGCGAACTAAAAGGTGGGCCTCCATCGGAAACCAATTGTACCGGAATTCCATGACGTGCAAATATTGACTTGAGACCTATTATTACTTTTTGAGCTGAATACCCACGATCTAGTAAAACTATTTCTATGAATTTAGAGTAATTATCTGTGACTAATAAATAAATTTCATTATTAAAGTCAAGAAATTCCAACCCAAGTCGTTCCCATGGAAAATGAGTTATACTATAACTTTGTAGAGGCTCCTTCTGATTGGCAGATCTAAATTTTGCACAGACTGAGCATTGATCAATTAAATTTTTCAATTGATTAGTCATATTGGGCCAATAAAAAGATTCCCTAGCTAAATTAAGACATTTATTCTGACCTTGATGACCTTCATGAATCTTCTGAAGAATTTCATTTTGCATTGTTACTGGGACAATCAATTTAGTACCCTTGAAAAGCAAATTTTTAATTTCGTGAATCTCATTTTGAAAATTCCAAAACTGCTTTGCAAGAGCATGTGTTTTCGCTTTTGAACTGGGCCAACCCTCATAATAATATTTTCTAAGGATTTTCAATATTTCATCTAATTCAGTATTTTCACAAAATTTTTCATGATATTTATCTGTTATTGCCATAGTTGGAAATGTCATATTGATATGATATGGTATATCAGATTCATAATCAGGAACAAAATTGTCCTTTAAAGCTGCCCTCGACAAAGTGTCAGAAATATACATGTGTTTCCCTGGTACATAAATAACATCTAACTCGTAAGATTGTAGGGCCATCATCATTCGTTGCAATCTAGTTGGAATATCGAAAAGGGCTTTTTTGAAAAGATATACCAAGGGTTTATGATCTGTATGTACTGTAATCTTATGACCAAAAATGTATTGATGGAACTTGACACAACCAAATTGTACAGCAAAAAGCTCTTTCTCAATTTGTGCATAGTTTATCTGAGAAGAAGTTAAGGTTTTTGAACTGTAAGCAATAGGACGATTATTTTGCATAATGACTGCTCCAATAGCGGATTGTGAACTATCAACAGACAAAATTAAAGGTAAATTAGGATTGTATTGAGTTAATACTGACGAGTTCGTAATAATCTCTTTCAAACCAGTGAATGCTTCTTCACAATTTTCATCCCAAATCCACTGACTGTTCGATTTCAATAAATTTCGAAGAATTTCTGTTCTTTGTGACAAATTATTGATGAAAGGACCTAAAAAATTAATCATACCTAAAAATCTTTGGAGCTCTTTGGTGTTAGTTGGAGAAGGTAATTTTTTGATAGCCTCAATTTTTTCTTCATCGACTTTAATTCCATCTTTACTAAATATATGACCTAAGAAACGCACTTCATTGACTGCTATTTTACTTTTTGTTCTATTGAACTTGAGGTTGACTTCTCTAGCTCTCTGTAAAACTTTTTTAAGACGTTCATTGTGTATTTCCAAAGTTTTTCCGTGAACTAAAAATTCATCTACAAAAATCAAAACACCTTCAATATCTCCAAATAAATCATTTATAACTTGAACGAATTTTTCAGATGATGAGCATAAACCAAAAGGTAATCGTTTGAATTTATATCTACCAAAAGGCGTTTGGAATGTACATAAATCTGAACTTTCTTCATCTAATTTTATCATCCAAAATCCGGAAAAAGCATTTTAATGTGAAAAATATGCTGCATTAATTAGTTTTGACCTGACTTCATCAAAATTTTTTAAAGGAAAATATTCTCTCATAATATTTTTGTTTAAATTTCGTGGGTCTAAACGTAACCTCAACTGACCTGACTTTTTGACGGTAATAACTATAGAATTAACCCAAGGAGTTGGTTTTGACACCTTAGATATGACATCCATGCTCTCCATCCTTTCTAATTCTTTTCTTAGTTTGTCATGTAGAGCAAAAGGTACTTTTCTAGGTGGATCGACATGAGGAATAGCATCTGGACGCAACTTGATATGGCAGACGGGAGGTAAACACCCTAGACCTTGAAATACATCCTGAAATTCATTCAGAATTTTATTATAATCATTATTTGTGAGATTGAATACTCTCTTCAAAATTCCAATTTTTTAACAAGTGGGTAAACCTAAGACAGATTGACAAGATATTTTGACTATTAAAAATGAAATTATTTCATAGTTTTCATTGAAAAAGCATTTAAGATCACATTTTCCAAGAACTGGTATTTTATTCCCTCCGAAACTGTGAACTGAAATTTCACATTTATTTATTAATGAATATGGTAAGCTCAATTTTTTGAAAGTTTCATATGACATAATATTAACATCGGCACCTGAATCAAGAATACAATTAATTTCAAAATCATTAATAAAAATATTCAGAGACCAAGAATCTTTTTTCTGACTGGCAATATTGTTATTTTTTATCATACCGACAAAAGGAAAAATTGAATCAGAACTTAAATAGTCTTCTGTTTCTAATTTATTGACTAATTTTTTATTATCAAAACACAATTTTGCAAAATGACCTTGTTTTTTACATAACCTGCATTTAACATTCGTTGCTGGACACCTGTATTTATGTTGTTGACCACATCTTCCACAAACATTGTTGTTACTGGGAAGTGATTTTCGACCTTGAAATTCACGTTTAGACTTTCTGGATAATTGACTGGGGCTTCTTTGTCTTGATTGACTGGATTTGTGATATCCTGTAGTGAAATTTCTTCTATTGACAAATAGGACTTTCTCTGTTGAGGAGGCTAAAGACTCTTTTTGAATTTTCTCGGAATTTTGTTGAGCCAGAACGACAGATTTGGCTAATTCGACAGCTTTCTGGAGAGAAATATCGACTTCTTGTAGTAGACGTTGACGTATATTTGTAAATTGAGAATTCATGTTAGCAATGAATATATCTCTGACTAAGGACTCTCGAAGATCCTTGAATTCACATTTCATGCTTAAATTTTCCAAATCTGTTATGAAATTCTCAATGCTTTCATTCATTTTTTGTGTTCTGGTGAAAAAAGTATGACGTAACATGGTGAGATTTTTTTGAGGTTCAAAATAATTGTCGAATTTAGTTTTTACGTCATCTAAAGTTGTTTCTGAGATTTTCAAGTTGAATGAACTGAAAATTTGTATACCTTTCAATCCAATCGAGTGTAACATAACCGCAATTTTTTTACTTTCTGTGGAATCGGTCAATCCTGTTGCCAACAAATAGATTTCAAAATTTTCACACCATTCTTTCCAATTCGACGCATTATTTTCACTCGATGAAATAATCAATTCATTGATCGGTCTCAAATTTGGCATGTGGTCGACTCTCGTTTCACCATCGTCGGACATCTTGTGCATTGGTTTCATTTCGAAATTTTAAATGTTGTAGTATTTGTTATGATGGAAATTACGTTAAATCTGACACACCTGACACCATGTTATATATATTGTTTCTGATATGAACTGACTTTCACTAGGGTTATGTGATTTATCTATTAAATGACTGAACTCAAGTTGACGTGTTCTTCATTCGTTTATTTCCCAAGATATACTCACATCAAAATCATACTGCGCATATGACGCAGTTCTTTATCCAACAGTCACGACATAAGAATTGGTTCTTTGGTGCTGATAACTGCCGAGCGAGCTCCTCCATGTAAGTGGCCTTTAGCAAGAGTTACACATATGCACGCTGGACAAGATGGACTCACACGAGTAGTCACAATCAAAACATCCACGGCAACTCTCTCTCGGCCACTTGCAAAATTATGCATATTGCCAATACTGGTGGACTCTCAAGAAAAAGACAAACCTATTGGCTTTAGTTAGTGGGTGGTTCTTCTCAATAATAATCAACTCCGATAATTATGGCGACCGGAATATTAAAAATTCCAAGAATTTTTTAAGCCTACAACTCAACCTACTCTACGCTCATGGATTGTCTACCTCATGTATCATCGCTGACTTCATGATGATGTGACAGTGACAGTGACAGTTGATCGATACTTACGATCGATGAAAAAATCAGCTCAAAAAATCATGTGTGATTCTCTCAATTTTGATTGCTCGAGTTTCTTTTTCAATTTTTATTCTCATCGAACTCCTCGTTACAAGTGAACCTGGTAGTGACTAGTGCTATATATTCTTTTTTTACAGTGTTTTTCAAGACTCAAGGCACCTATAATCCTCTCTAAAAGGGGTAATCTTGACTTTTATACCTGTGGCTTTTGAGGGGTCCAATTACGCATGCGCCACCAGCATTTTGTTGCCAGATTATGCAAAAGCGAAATCTTGGAAAATTGATGGCGATTCATAGAGTATAAAGTGTTATTCTTTTGAATATTCTTATGATGTATGGAGATTTAACTTATCTTAAGTTAATACAAATGAAAATTTATTTTAATGATTGAATATATTCGGCATTCAATTAAATCTAGACATAATTAATGTTAATTTTGAAAAAAAATTTATTTGGAACAGAAAGTATTGTGGAGATATTAATAATTCGTAAATTGAAATTGATTGGTTCATTAGACAAATGATTCGTCATTCATTTCTTCGGTATAAAAAATTTTATATACTGCAAAATGCTTTGAATGGATAATTACTGTAGATTTATGTTTAGTTAACTTTTGGTAATTTCTACATAACTACCAGCATAATTGAATTTGCTGCAAATCCATTTCTTTAAGCACTGATTGAGGATAATTTGAATATCTATATCAATGTTTTTTAGATATTACAAATCAAGGTTTAAGTATTATAATATCGATAATAAATTTCCAACAAACATCTACATTGCTTTGAAAATTGCATTATTGATTTCAACGTTTCCCAAAAATAAGTACCTACGGTAATTTCATGAACTTTGCCAAGTGACATTCCTGCAAGTTTATATAATTAAATTAATGGTTATTTTTTCAAAGTAAGCACTGAAGCCTTATAAATACTTGTTGGAGGAAAATATTTCATTGTATCAGTGCTTACTTGATGGTAATTCATTTCAAATTCCAATATATTTTTATTGTTTACAAAACCATTGTTTCGCTAAACACTGTTGCTTCTTCAGGTGTTAAATTTTGAATGAAAGTTCTGCTGAAGTACATTCTATATTTATGCATGTAAAAAATGTTCGTTATGCTACCCTGAGGGGTAATGGATATCAAGTTGGGTTTTTTCAGGGAGGTGTTTAACAACGGGGATCGGTCAACTTATGTTTGTTCATTCTAACATATGCAGCATGTATTTAGACGGATACTCTGAACAATGATGAAAAGAAATTAGTTTTGAGCTTTTGAATCAGCACTCGATGAGGAAATCTAGTGTCCATGGCTTCTTCTGATAATAACTGAGTCCACTTCTCTGTCCTTATTTGGTTATATAATTGGATCTAGGCTTCTTCAGAAGAGTTTCTTAATCCAATACTTGTGCTGAAAAATATAAATATAATATCCTTCCATGGAGGTGTACAGGGAAGGGTGCATACAAGTCCTATCTTGGGGGCTGTCAGGGAAGAGTGCTCCTATCTTGGGGGCATACTGAGAAGGGTGCATACAAGTCCTATCTTGGGGGCGGGCAGGGAAGGGTGCATATAAGTCCTATCTTGGACGAACTGAGGAAAAACACTTATTGCACTAGGCCACTGGATATTGTTTTGATATTTCGATCAAAAATTCTTCCATCACATGGTATTGGGCATACTGGTTCCTCCACATAAAATCATGGAGATAGGATGTGAACAGTGCCTCAGAAGTACCAAACTGCCTCCTCAACTTCCACTTGGCACGTATCCACATATTCTCCACTGATTGAGTGTGGGCTGCACCATCGGCAGGATCAACGAAGTTTTCTTCATGTACTATTACCTGATGTTCGTAAATTCCCCCACCTATGGTCTCAAATTCCTGTAGGCCCTCCATCCATCAGACATAATGATGCTTCCTGATAAAATGTGTCTGTAATTAATTCAATAACCATTGAATAACATATAACCCATATTAAAAAAAAAACTCAAAAGGAATTCTGTAAAAAATTTCAAAGAGCAGAGGTTCATAATATGATCATCCATACAGACAATTTAAATGTCACAGTACTGACTAAACTTGCCATTCCATAGCTAAACATGCTTTTTACTCACTTATACTAGCCTATCAAGCTTTTAACTTACCGGCATTAGCTGTTCAAATTCAACTTACTATTATCAGCCTATATTACAAGCAGAATTTTTATGATTGAAGCGATATTGTCGTAAATTATACCTCTCTATGACATCTGTTAGAGTTGTTTCTATTCGGTCTGGAACATTTACTAAGAAACACCTTTTGGTGCCCCTTTCTACCCCTCCAAATACCCAGTGGCCTTCTATTCATCTGCCTCTGAGAAAACAAGATAATATGTAAGGGAACCAAATCTGGTGATACATCTCTGCATGGGGTACAAAAGAGAAAATGGGTCTATTTGGGTAAAATTCAAGGTAAGAACACGACTGAAGAGGAGGTACAACAGTATACTTAACAAACTAATGCAATTACTGATGTCCAAGTTAAAAAACTTCAAACAAAGGGTGCAAATTCAGCATTCACCATAGGTGTTACCAGAGAACAGGATTTCAAAGCCTTGTGCAATGAAGAATTTTGGCCGGAGGGAGTTATTGTTAGAGATTTCAGCTTTAGAAAT
The DNA here is from genome assembly GCA_030674115.1 of Micraspis discolor. Taxonomy (NCBI): domain Eukaryota; kingdom Metazoa; phylum Arthropoda; class Insecta; order Coleoptera; family Coccinellidae; genus Micraspis; species Micraspis discolor. The sequence continues at coordinate 520,351 of JARTUT010000436.1, forward strand.
TTTTTCCGAAGGAGGAATAGAACGAACACATAGAGTCGTTACAGTTAACGACTCTCTAACTTGTAAAATCGCACATGTTAATATACAGTGCTTACGTACATCCTTTTCTGGAATTACTGACTTTGTAAATGATAATGACATTGATTTTCTGGCAGTTACTGAGCATTGGCAAAGTGAGGAACAACTAAAATATTACCATATCGAAGGATATAAGATAGTTACCAGCTTCTGCAGAGAAGAAATGAAACATGGAGAAACTGTGATTTATTCCAAAGATATGAATGTAGAGCAAGGTTAGATATTTCCAAATTTTCCTTATCAGGTGTATTTGAATGTTGTGCATTGGAGTGTTCTCTTTGGCGAATTTTAGACTGTTTCTTTTGTGTGTTTATAGACCAGATACTCCACCTTATGCTGATGCAGATGCTTGTTTTGAAAAATTGTATGGAATTTTGAATGTTATCAAAAGGGAAAAATATGATGCAATTTTCATTGTAGGAGACTTTAACTTTAATTTTCTCAAGACAGATGATAGAAACACTAATAATATGTTAACTATTATTATATGGAAAGTTTTAATTTGAATATGTTAGTAAAGGAGCCCACTAGAATAACGTATCACTCATCCACTGGTTTGGATAATATCTTCACAAATATAACAGATATTTCAGTAAATGTGGTTCAACCACATTTATACGATCATTTAGCTCAGTTAGTGTTGTTTGAGATAGAAAATGGATATAATAACAAAATTGAGAGAAAATTAGTTAGAAAAAATAGTGAACAAAATTTTTGTATTTTTAAGGAGCAGCTATCTATGTTTAATTGGAAAGTTTTGTATAAATTTCATGACTATGATGTGGATAGGATGTGGGATTACTTTTTTGGCAATTTTGGGTTGTTGTTTCAGAGTTCATTTCCACTTGTGAACATAAAGAACCAAAGTGGCCGTACTGCCCAAGTATTCAATATAAATCTCAACACCAATGCTAGTATTGTCGCCTTGAAGAATAATCTTGATATTCTTTACGTAATCTCACAGAACAGACCAGAATATCTTCAACAATATAAAATTACTAAAAAATATATGATAAACAAATAACAGAAATGAGACAAAACTATTTTGCTAATAAAATAACAAACTCAGATAATAAGAGTAAAACAACTTGGAGTTTGATAAGGTCTTTAACGGGTAAATGTAATGTTGAACCATTAAAGTACATTATAAACAAGGCCTTTATAAGTGGTGTGTTTCCATTTGCCCTTAAAATATCTGTGATTTCACCTCTATATAAATCGGGCCCAGTTGACAGTCTATGCAATTATAGACCAATCAATCTATTAACAACTTTTTCTAAAATTTTCGAAAAAATTCTGGCGAATCGTCTGGTCAATTTTTTCAGAAAGCACTATATTTTCTGTTCAGCACAGCATGGTTACGTGGATAAGAAAGTACTACCACTGCAATTTTCGAACTTGTACAAAGAGTTGTGGAAGCATTGGAAAGGGGCGAAATTCCGGTTGGCATGTTTTTAGATTTGTCTAAGTCCTTTGACAGTGTGAATCATGCTAGATTGTTATCTAAACTCGATTTTTATGGTATAAGAGATAGACAACTTAAATTGATACAAAGTTATCTTGAAGGCCGAAAACAAAGAGTAAAAGTTACTGTTCATGGCAAAACCTTTATTTCCGAAATCAAAGAAATGAGCTGTGGAGTACCTCAGGGAAGTGTTCTGGGTCCTCTTTTGTTTGTACTTTATGTTAATGACCTTCCTTATAATAGCAATCAGATCCTAAATATGATTTTATATATCGATATAATATAATAAAAAGTATAAAAAATATAATTAATTTAATGATAGATTTAAATAATTCCTTTATGAATATTAAAGAATGGTGCTCAACTAATGATTTGAAATTAAATTCTCAAAAAACCGAATGTGTAATTTTCCATAATGTAAAATCAAAAACTGAATATCCTAATAATATTATTTTGGATGATACTGATGTAAAAATTACATACTCAACTAAATTCTTGGGTATCTATGTTGATTCTGAACTAAAATGGAAAAACCATGTAGATTACTTAAGTAAAAAACTAAATTCGACACTTAATCTTGTTAATTGTTTGAAGAAGTCTGTGGACGTTGCTACATTAAGGGTAATTTACTTTTCTTGTTTCCAATCATATTTGTCTTATGGAATTGTATGCTGGGGAAACAGTTCTTTTGCATCTTGTTTGTTTGTGAAGCAAAAAATGATACTTAGATCCATCTTAAATATGAAATACAGGCAGACGTGTAGGAGTGTTTTCCGGACTAATGGTATACATACTCTTATGGGCCTGTATATCTATAACTGTATAAAATTTCTTGTTCAACATGGAGGTTTGTTTGAGGAGTATAGGAATAGTAATGTAAGAACAAGGCGAGTTCACCAATATTTTTACCCAATTCACTCATTGACAGTAACATATAATAATGCCTTATATATGTGTATCAAGGTATATAATGCTTTGCCAAAAATATTTCATAATATATTAAATGAAAAACAACTTATCGAAAAAGTAAATGAATATGTATTGAAATGTGAACCTCACAATATACAGGAATACTTTGATTACTGTAAATCAAATAATGAGATATTGTTATAGAATGTAATTTGATTTGACGTCGATTCTTGTGCAATGTTTGCTCTATGAATTTGAATAAACATTATTATTAATATTATTATTATTATTGTTTTCTGTGAAAGAATTTGGATTCATCTATCTCCACCACTTTAGATGTTCCATCCCCATTCAGTCCACCAATGATGATTTGATTATGTTCGAAATAGTTTTCGCAAACTTCCCTACAAAAGTTTAACCAATCAGAAACAGTGGAACTGTTGGTACTTAGCTCAGCTTCCCTTGCCACATATTGTTGGAGTAATTCACTCGCCCAGCCATAAATTATCAATAGGATTTGATAGAGAGTCAAATGACTCCTCTCAAAAAAGAACATTTTCTTATTGTCTTTGTAAATTTGCATTTTTTACAGCCCCACACGAACCCATCAGCAGCAATCCTCGAACATTTTATAAAAGTGATTGGAATTGCACCTCTTTCACAGATACACTCATTATTTAAAAGTTTCCTCCTCGCACACCACTTAATTCCCTCAAGGGAACTAGCAAACGAAATCTTTCTCGATATTTTATTATCATTTCTGATTTGAGTTTCGACCATTATTTCAGAAGAATTCACAATCTTATATTGTGAACCCATTTTGATAACAAGGTATGTAAACAAATAATAACACTATTCAAACATATACGTTAAAAAAATTTGAAATATTTGAATTTGACAATTGATGACATACGTCAAATATTACCCCTTCACGAGTCATTCCTCAAATATCCGGATTAAATGTACATTCTGGCAACGTTGCTGCTCATTTTAAGCACCGCCCACAATCCACCGGTATAAAAGTCAAGATTACCATATGTCCTTTAAACATCTCGTTTATCTCATTACTTTTTCACTCAAGTTACACTCCATATTACATTCTCGACACCTCTGATTCATGTTTTCAGTCATATTTTTCAAATTATAAAATATTCTACGTCCAACCACGTGCCAATTTCAGCTATGTTTTTCATATCTGATTCTTTCGCAAATCACCCCCCTACGTTAACACTGAATTCCTCTATTTACTGCCAGATTCACTTGTAATTTAATCATTTTCACTCACACATATTTCACTCAACTTTTAGCCATGTTCATCTCTTTATGATTAGACTTCTCAGACCTTATAAGTTTCAGATATCTGTACGTGCCATGCTGGGATCATCATGGGATTCTGCAACCAGGATGTTCTCAATATTCATTCAAGACTTCTTGATAAGAAATATAGTTACCAGAACCTTCTTTAGACCTGGTTGGAGAAATCACCTGATGATTCTCAGTACTTATATTGCCTGATATCATTATTGTTCTCAACTTATCATATTATATCATCTCAAATCATAGTGTTGTAACTTCAGTTCAAGTTTATGATAATTTTCTCTACATCTCGCATCTCTTATTGTACAAATATTTCATCTCAATTCTTGAATTATCATAGGAATTCTTCTACTTTTCTAATATAACTATTATTACTGTATGCGTTGATTATTCTATGATAAATCTCTCAATTAAGTTAGTATGATATAGATGCTTTCTTAAAAACTAATCACTTCCTCAACTGCTCTTTATTTTATATAACTTTAACTCCTCTCAAGCCTCATATCATACAGTTCAACTCTTCACCGATAATTATGTATTTCTACTTGTTTTCCTGATAGATTCAACAGGCTACCACTGTAAACGTTGTGAATCATAATTATTCTTTTTCTTTAATCGCTCTGAATGTCTGTCTTGTTACATTATATACCTCATCATCTCAATTTATCAATGAAACCTTTTGTTTTTCTGATAGTAAACAGTTTGAAATACATTCAAACTCTATCACTGTAAACTTTGTGTTTGATTGATAGATGGCGCCTCTACTCTCAATATTCTTGACTTGAATAATTTCGGCAACACACATTACTCGATCTAGTCTTGCAGCCAACGCTGTTTCTCAAGTAAACATAACGTTGTGACTCTTTTATTGTGCCCCCCAGGGGACTTGCTTTGCAGGTACGGGTGTGACAATCCCGGGGCCCCAGTCTCTCCTAGTAGTATGGAAAATTCATTCGATATTACAAACCTTACGGTGCAGGGTTTCGGATCCCCAGTACCGGTCTGTGTAGCGAGTAGTCGCGTAGGCTCCTCCCGACCGTCATCCAGCAACTACGTAGCATTTCCGGCAGGCAACCGGGCTGGAATGCAGTTTAATGTTACCAGACGAAATCAATTTTCTCCACTTGGTACTACTAAGCGAGCTAGAGTATATTCCCCTGAAATCCTAGGTGCTACATTTTATTTTGATAAATACTTTGTAGTCAGTAGAGTTGAAAACACGTTCACGAATGTGTCACCTTTTCTCATACATAAAGCTTTATGTGGTAATATAGGAGAAGTCGAAAATATAAGAAAACTGAAAGATGGCTCCTTGTTGATTGAAGTGAAGAATAGAAGACAAGCTGAAATGATAATGAAACTAGAAAATTTGCATAACTTCGAAGTGAAGGTAGAAAGCCATAAAACAATGAATACTCTGAAGCGCCTGGTTAGCTGTAGAGACCTTATGAACTGTACGGAAGAGGAAATATTAGAAAATTTGAAAGATCAAGCAGTCATCGCAGTGAAAAGAATAAATACAAAAAAGGATGGAAATATTTTACCCACACCGAGTCTCATACTTACGTTCAAAACACATCAACTCCCAGACCAAATCAAGGCAGGTTGGTATTCTTTGAGAATCCGACCTTATATACCTAATCCCTTGCGCTGCTTTAACTGCCAAAGATTTGGCCACATTGCAACATCATGCAAACAGACACCAACATGCCCAGCGTGCGGCCATTCATCTCACCAGCCGGAAAACTGTTCTTTGATTCCAAAATGTATAAACTGTGAAGCGGAACACTCTCCTAGATATAAAGGATGTCCAATATATAAAATAGTGAGGAAAGACCGGCAACTATCATCTAAAGCATAAGGTGGGGCTGCTATTCTTATTAAGGATAACTTGCCCTACAACGAAATAAAATTGAGAAGCAATTTAGAGACATGTGCTATTCAAACCTATTTACATCAAAAGATTACTATTTGCAATGTGTATATTCCATCCTCCTGCTCCATGACTTATAGGGATATTGAAGACCTGATATCCCAATTGCCTCAACCATTCATTCTCTTAGGTGACTTTAATGCCCATAACTTCATATGGGGATCAAACCACATAGACGACAGAGGACGAATCATAGAGAATTTAATTGCTGATTGCAATATTATACTCAAGAATAACCCAGTACCAACTTCCATATGTTCTGCTACTGGCAGTACCTCTTCGATAGATCTGACATTTTGTAGTCCAAATATAACTACACTACTCGACTGGGATTGTTTGGATGATACATACGGAAGCGATCATTATCCAATTATTTTAACGGCCTCTATATTTGCTCAAAACAGTGAAATCAAACATACCTACAATTTAAAAAGAGCTGACTGGCAGAAATACAGATCAAACTTCGTAGTCCCCGAACTCACACCGGACGATATCAATAAACCCGTCAGAGATTTTACGAAAGCAATGGAAAAGGCTGCTGAGGATTCCATCCCTCTGTTCACATTGAACCCAAAGTAACCGCCAGTCCCTTGGTGGTCAGATGCTTGTAAAATTGCAATAAAAAATAGAAAAACTGCTCTTAATAAATTCAAACATCATCCTACTACCAATAATTTCATTGAATTCAAACGAATGAGAGCTAAAGCCCGGAGAACAGTTAAAGAAGCAAAAGAGGCTTCTTGGAGAAATTTCGTTGGTAATATAAATACGAAAACAACAAATCAGGAAGTATGGAAAAACATAAAGAAAATAAGAGGAAGAACATCTTCATCAATTACAGGAATACTGAAAAATGACGAATGGATTACCGATCCACTAAATATAGCTAACTCATTTGCAATGCACTATGAGCGCATGACAAATGTAGATTCACCTGTGGAAGAACCATGCTTTAGGATGGGAGAGCCTAACCTCGATGAAGACGATGAAATGGATTACAACTCTCCTATTACACAGAAGGAGCTTGAATATGCCTTGTACAGGAGCAAGAATGCTGCATCTGGACAGGATGGTATACTGATTCCAATGATAAAACATCTTCCTCAGGCAGCTCAATATCATCTTCTGGAGATCTACAATATGACCTGGATAAACGGTTCATTTCCCGATGACTGGCGACATAGCATATTAGTGCCAATTCCAAAACCAAATAAAAAACGAACATCTATAGAGAACTATCGACCTATATCCTTAACGGATCATTTAGGTAAACTACTAGAAAGAATTGTTAGCTTTAGGCTAATGTGGTTTTTGGAAAAATATAACTATCTTGATCTATACCAGTTCGGATTCAGAAAAGGGAGATCAACCTTGGATCATTTGGTGGGCTTGGAGATAGACATTCTAGAGAGTATGAGAAGAGGAAATCACTTGGTGGCGGTATTCCTGGATCTAACTAATGCTTTCGATAGAGCCAGGAAAAAAATATTATGAATACGCTAGGTCAGTGGGGAATCCGTGGTAAACTGGCAAAGTTCGTAAATAATTTCCTGTCAAAAAGAACATTCCGAGTAAGAATAGGCTCATCTTTATCGAGAGTTCATAAGTCTCACAATGGAATACCTCAGGGGTCAGTACTGAGTCCCTTACTCGTTTTGATTGCTATAAACTCAATTAGAGAGTATATCACCCTTGGAGTTCAATATCGGCTGTTTGTTGATGATGTTACCATATATTTAACATCTGAAGATGTTTCTTCATGTCTGGAAAGGCTCCAGGAATGTCTTCAATCCTTGGACAAGTGGGCTAGTGATTTTGGGTTCACATTCTCGCCATCTAAATCATTCGCTGTGCACTTTTGTAGACAGAGGTTTTGCTCTAGTTCAACACGACTATCCATCTCAGAAAACGATATTCCAAACAAAACGAGTGCTAAGTTTCTTGGAATGCATTTTGGTGAAAAGATGAACTGGAAGCAGCATATACAACATTTGAAGAATAAATGCACCCAAGACATTTATTTGTTGAGAACACTTTCCAACACTTCATGGGGATCAGACACACAAACGCTCCTCAAAATCTATACTACATTAGTGAGACCCAAAATAGATTACGGAGCTATCGTATACGGGTTAGCCAGAGTGGGCTATATCAAACGAATTGAAACTATACAGAATACCTGCCTAAGATTAGCTTTGGGCGCCTTTCCTACAAGCCCTGTGGACAGTCTTCAGTGCCTTTCAGAGATACCATCTCTCGCGAACAGACGGCTTTTTTTGTTATTGAGATATGCTGTAAACTTATGGCATAGACCATCAACTCCAACTTATAGAAAATTCTTTTACCGAGAGACACCGTTAGTTTATTACAGAACTTATAAGAAACCTTTCAGCTGTAATATACGCTATTTAATGTTCGCCAAAAATAATAACTTTAAATTATACACGGCTCAAAACGATTCGGCAGGAACTGTGCCTCCATGGAAGATGCCAAAGATTTCCGTAAATCTATCTCTCGAAAGGTTCCAAAAATGAAACGATTGCCACAAAATTATTAAAAACAAATACTGCGAGATCCTGGAGTATGAATATAAAAAATTCAAGCTTTTGTTCACTGACGGATCAAAAAATAAGAATGGAACCGGTGCAGCGTTTTGTTATGACCAGATAACTGGTAAATCTAAACTAAATAAAGAGTGTAATATACTAACAGCTGAGCTTTTGGCCATTAAGAAAGCTTTGATTCATACCGAAAAACTAAAAAGCGAAAAAATTTTGATAAATTGCGATTCAAAGGGTGCACTTCAAGCTATCGATACTGATACTCCTAAACACGCAATTATAAATTCTATTCATGACCTCATCTATAAAAACCGAAAAAATGGTAATGACGTTAAATTTATTTGGATTCCAAGCCATATTGGTATTAAAGGCAATGAAGATGTTGATCTATTGGCAAAAGAAGTAATCAATAGCGGTGAAGAATTGTTAGATATTTTATACAAAACTGAAATGGAACATATTGTTAAGGGAATTGTTGAAGGTCTCGAGGAGCTGGAGTGGGATCTACGGGAGGGTTGCAATAAACTACATGAAATCAAGCCTAGGTTTTATACTGGCAGTGGCCAATCGTTGAGCTCAAGGAAACAGTGTGTTATAATTAACAGATTAAAAATTGGACATACCAGACTAACACATGAATACCTACTAAGAGGTGAGGATATCCTTTTTTGCGATAGTTGTAGGGTGGCTAACACAATTTAACATATTCTCTTGGATTGTCCACAATATGAAGTTAAGAGAGCAGTATATTTGGAAGAAAAGAACTTAAAGGAAATATTTTCGGAGGAGAATATCCCATTTTTGCTGTCATTTCTCAAGGACATAGATATTATGCAGAAAATCTAGTCATCGGTATTTTGTGTCATATTTTACTTATTTATTTATTTATTTATTTATTAACTATTTTATATATTTAATTATCTATATACACTTTTATCTGTTTATGTTTATATCGTGTGCATGTGCGAGTATAGCTCTTCTTTACATGTTCATGTCGTTAAGATATAGAGGAGATAGAAACAAGGGTGATACTTTAAACGAGAATGGTGCTAAATGGCCAACGATGCTGATGCACCAAATAAATGAAAATTTTTCTCTCTCTCTCTCTCTCTCTCTCCCTTTTATTGTGAAATATGATTCTACATTTTCTCAAGATAACACCTCAATTATTCTCACACTCAATATTCTCTCTATTACTACTCCATAATTGTAAATAGATCAACTCTGTTTAGATGTAGTTAATTTGTGAATATTTTAACTTCATGCGAGTACCTATTTATTATGTGAATGTGAACATTGTACAATAAACAATTCATTTTACCACCTCTAGCTCAATCATTTAGTAACAGTCCTCTTTCAAGTAATAGCCAAAAATCTCAACAACCAGATTTTTGAACCTTTGGTCCTTCGAGCCAGATGATTGAGTTGGAATATTGTTCACATCACATCCTCCTCTCTAAAAGTTTCAGCTCAAGCCCCTCCACATGTCCACAAAGATGTCAGACAAATCTGTGCCTCTTCCAGCTGAACAAGATCATCTCAAGGTCCCATCTCATAGGTCGAGACAGTCATCCTGTTCGTCTCAAGCAGACGAACCACCTCCAAGACACAAGGTTCTCTTGCTCTAGCACTCAAGTCAACGTATGATCATCAATCTATCGATATTGACGCTCGTATACTTTCATCAACGTTCCATAACCTGCCTTCCTTCTACACTCATTTTCAGTTATCTCCACATCTACAGATTCAGAATGTAAATATCAATAAAAGCCTTGAAATATATCAGCAACTTCGAAATGATGCATTATCCAAAAAACCTGATCCTGATAATGACTTTTCAGTGTTGCTTCAAGTGCCTTATAGTCAATAAATCGATAAATTTAAAACAGAAAATAGTATGTGTGGTCATACTATTTGGTATGTTCACATATGCACCATTTATCCTTGTTTGTAACTCACAACATATCATTTTATTTGAAATGCTGTAATGATTAATGAAAGTTAGAGTGCTTGGTTCAGATAAACTGAGAATCATTTCAATTCGTTTTATTGTCATGAATTGGAAATATGCATTAAATTGATTATATATATATTCTTTTGAACTTTTGGCTGACAATATTTAGTTAGCAAACAAGAATCCTCCTTGCAGATTGGCGACAAATTTTGTGTTTTTTTAAATTGATTATACTACCGATATTGGCCCCTGTTGAGAATCATGCGATATCTTAGGAATAATTAAGTTATTTTTATATGATACAAAAATTTAGACCAATTGTAAAGGATACTTGGAACTTACTGCATAAATGATCAAGAAATACCTACAATAACATTAATGTCTGCTTTTGCACCATACAAATAGTATAATTCGAAATGAAGTACAAGTATTTGTCATCACTATGGAAACTCATATGGCACTCCGTATTTACACTGTTTTTTACTCGAACCTGTAGTTTTCATCAACAGATTCATACTTATGCAGGAAATAGGGAACCCTGAAAAATTCAGCATAATCGAAGGGGAATTGCTATCTATTTCTGAATTGAAATGAATCTATAAATGTCCATTAACAAAATGCTATTAAACTGAAATCAAAAGCAACCTATAAGATAGATAGGCAAAACCGAAAACAAGTTTTCGGAATCCTCTCCTACAAGGCGCTCTAGCGTATTGCGGCGAAATCTTGAACCTCAATCATATTATTGATGAATCTTTCCTCACGTCGACGTAGCACGTGAAGCTAAACTTTATAGAACACAGTGCATCTACGTGATTGGTCGGCGTCGGGGTAAAATTAATGTATGCTGTAGCTTCATTCGAGTTCAAATTCTGACTGTTCCAGAACCATCAGAATCATGCGCATCATAGACTACCTATAGATAGGCAACTCTGGCATCAATTTTGGTCCCGATTTCGAGAGCTCAATGTACAGCGCCATCTTTAGTTATTCCTTAGTTGATTACAGATTCCATTCGCACAACGTTCCGTCTCCTGGCGCCCTCTTGTGCATTTTATGAGTTATCATAAGATTCCACGCAAGCGCAGGTTGAATCCCATATTTTCATTGGATTTTAAAACAAATACATTTGAAATGATCATTATTTTAATCTGCTGAAGATTGTCACAATTTTAATAAAAAAATATCATTTGATCAGAAAATTGTGACAATTTGCAGCAGATTAAAAGAATTATGGTCATTTCAAATATATCTGCCCTTCAAATCGAGTAACATACTAATCTTTAGAGGATGAAAGGAAATAAACAAAAAATAAACTTTGGAAATATATATATAATGCAGTAAATATTCAATTTATAAAAATTTCAATATCGAGGGAAAGAATAAACGAACCAACAATAATTGTGCAACAATTGCTCATCAAATTATGAAAAATACATAAAAAGAAAAAATTAGAATATTAGTGACAAATATATCAATTTAAGCATGAAATGCAAGAGTACTAAAACTGTTGTTTTTGAACTCACTTGCAAGATCTTGGAGTCCCTTGAGAAAGGTAAAGTTCCCATAGCTATCGTGCTGGATTTGGCCAAAGCATTTGATAGTGTAAATCATAAGCTTTTACTCTACAAACTAAGTGTCTACGGCATAAGGGACAAGCAACTTAAACTAATTAATAATAATAATAATAATAAACTTTATTGATCCTTTTGGACATTACAAAAAATGTATAGGACAAGTCATATAAAATTACATACATAAGCAAAAAACTACAACAAAAATAAATGACAAATTCAAGAAATGGAGTCTTTAAGGAACTCCTCAATAGAGTAATAACACTCCTTGAGCAATAACAATTTGACCTCTCTCTTAGAAGACCTTCTATTCATCGCTTTCATTCTACTGGGCAACCGGTTATACAATTTGATACCTAAATAGCTTGGTGAGGACTCATATTTAGCTGTGTGATGCCGGGGAAAGGCAATAGTGTCATTGTTTCGTGTACCATACTCATGAAAATCAGAACATTTATTGAAGCTACTCACATTCTGATCGACGTAAACAAGGTTATTGAGAATGTATATACATGGGAAGGGAAGAATTTTAAACTCGCAAAAAATCGGACGACATGAATCACGTGGACGAAGTCCGAAAATGAGGCGCATGATGCGTTTTTGTGAAATAAACACCCGATTAGATCCTACCGAGGAGCCCCAGAGAACTACGTTGTAACTCAAATGGCAATAAGCCATGCTGTAATAAATGGTCAGCAGCTCCTCGACAGGGAGACAACTCCTGAGCCGTGATAAGGCATAGTAAGCACTGTTCAGCCTACCACATACATGGTCGACGTGAATACACCATCTCAGACCACCATCCACATAGAGGCCCAGAAATCTCACGTCATCTCTCGCCTCCAAAACCCCTTGTTTGCATTTGATGATGAGAGGTTCGCTTGGTTTGTCTTGATTTTGAAACCTGACTATCACCGACTTGGTCGAATTGAGTATAAGTGCATTTTTGTGACACCAATCAGTAAAACACTGTACAATAGTCTCGCACAGCAGCTTCAATTTCTGCAGACTTTTCTCTTTGATAGCGATAGAGGTATCATCGGCGAACATCACCAGTATATTGGCCATCACATATGCAGGCAGATCATTGATGAACAAAATAAAAAGAAGTGGGCCCAGAACAGACCCTTGCGCGACACCCAGGCTGTTTGTGTGTTCGTCAGATATAGCGTCTTTCAATCCTACATAAACTCTTCGATCACATAAAAAACTCCTGACCCAATCCAGAAACACGCCCCTGAATCCCATTTGGTACATCTTGCTCATAATGAACCCATGCTGAAGAGTGTCGAACGCCCTCGAGAGATCAAAAAATATACCCGCCACGTACTCACCGCCGTCAAGGCTCTTGTAGACGAATTCGAAAAATTCACAACTAGCCGATTGGGTTGACCTACCATGTCTGAAGCCGTGTTGTTGATTGGATAGTATGGAGTACTTTGCCAAATAATTGTACATGCGATTGTATATTATTCTTTCGAGAATCTTGGACAATTGACTTAAGATGGAGATTGGTCGATAATTTGTAATATCCTGGCTGTCACCTTTTTTGTGGACAGGTATGAATAAGAGCTACCTTAAGAATAAAAAACAAAGAGTCCTTGTATCTAATGGAAGTCGAGATTACTTGTCTTCTGAGAGACTTATAGAGTTGGACGTGCCACAGGGCAGTATATTGGGACCAGAGCTGTGCTAAGCACCGAAAAAAAGTGCTTCGAGCACTAAGCCCTAAGCACTCGAAAAAAAAGGCTTCGAGTCTCGAGTTCTAAGCACCGCTTTCGACAGAAGGCTCCGGATTACCGAGCACTTTTGCAAAAGTAATTGAATATTTCGAGCACTAAGCACTAAGCACTTTAGTGGGAACTATTTTATGTAATGTTGTTTGATTGAAATGAGAACTCTTTAGCTTCATCGACATATCTAAAATTATGATTTCGAGACTGGGAAAAACTCAAAAGCCATTTTATTTGTTTTGTGAAACGCATGCATTCAATTTACATTCTGGTACTAGTTAATCTTATTCGTCGATCTGATTCTGAATGGCTGTTCCTAATTAATGCATAAAGTTGAATTAATAATCAAGGACCAATTATTTTATAAGCAAGAACACATTACTGAAAAAATGTGGAAAGCACTGACGTGAGCTCAGGAGCTTTTACGCGCTTGTTCTAAAGTCTTTTCTTAGACTTAAAAAGAGTGCTATTCAAAATCAGCCAGCACAATGAGTGTGAAAGAATCAATAAACATATATCTTAAATGGAAGTTGAGTGAACTTACAGTTCAGCAAATTTTTCGATCTGGCATTCTTTCCACATTTCTATACCATATATAAGTTGTTGTAGTTGAGTGTCATCAATTATAACCGAATTTCAGATTCATAATTTCTGAGCTATCGGACAGGTCTGGCCCAATAACTAACTTGACTTATATTTGGATAATAAACTAATTCTATCAATATGGAATCTCTATCTCATCTCTTTCGGAAGATAGAGAATATTCAGCCAAACATTTTCAAATTGGACCACCGTTTCTTCATCACGAGTCTAATCCAACCGATGGCGATCATTTTCAGCTCGATATTCAGAAATTACAGACATTTGGGAAAAAAATAGTCCTCTTGTCGCAAAATTCATAATGACATTTCCATTCAAAATATGACAACTGCACACACCAGTATTTTAGACATGTTTGTCATAAAAATGAACCCACAGAATTAGTTTCATTTTCGGCTCAATATTCATTCATTATGACAACTTGTCATAAAATTAAAACCACCCTCATAAAGATTTATAGTTGATGTGATGTGAATTCATAGATAGAAATATAATCTGTGACTTCATTTTCAGAAAAACTCTTATATCTTCTGGAGATTGTACGCTATGATGATGAAATTTTAAAATATTTTAGGTACCTATACCCTGCATAAATGCCCTAAATTGTTGTGATCTGACGAATAACTCATGAGATATCGTGTATTGAAAAAAAAACATTTTGGGAATTTTTAAAAAATTTTCTCTCGTGACGATTTTCTCGAAATTTGGCACACTCCTTTCTTTTAACGCTATCTAGACATTCTCTAAGTTACGAATTCAAGAAATTAATGTTATTAACTGCTAAACTATTCGATGGATTTGGCCCAATAACGAACTTGACCGAGATATTTGGACACTCGACCTATTCTGAAAAAATGAAAACTCTAGGTCCCTCATAATAAACAAGGGATATGTTGTCTGTGACCAGCTGAGATTTCTTTCAGTGAACTGATTGAGGAATATTTGAATTGTATGTTGATAGGACATCTGGCAAATTAAATCAAATCGAATTTTGTATTTGGTTACGCTAGTAGTTAATTAGACTACAGAATATCGCTTCATCTTCAAAACTACTTTCTGAAATGTCTTACTTATTTTGAGGTCTTTAATCACAGACTAAAATATTGAAACTTTATTTTCAGCATTCGGTATTCTTTGGTACTGAACAAAATTGATTGCAAAACATTTTAGGATGAAATTTTCTTTATCACAGAGTGTTCAAATTGCATTTAATTATGATCTTTTCCTTGAGTGCTTGTTCAATATTATTTATTAGTCCAGTGGAATATTATCCAGAAGTATGGTTTCTCAGAAGATAATTTGGGTGAGCTTTTTGCTTGGAAATGTCAAAATGTCCTGGCAAATGAATTTTACTTCTCTAAACTATTCGATGGATTTGGCCCAATAACGAACTTGACCGAAATATTTGGACAATCAACCTATTTTGAAATTATGAAAACTCTAGGACTCTAGGTCATCTACTTCGGAAGATAGAGAGTAAACAGCCGGAGGGCCCGCGTCCGGACATACTCAAATGTTCTTCATCAGGAAGTCGAACCCAATCGATTGAGACATTTGGGTAAAACGATAGCTCGCTGTTCCCCTAGAAACAAGCTCGCAAAACTGAGGGCTGTGTTTCAAGGATTGCCATAACTTTCGAATTTTACAACTACCGGTTACCCACCGAGTGCCACTGATAAGGTATATAGTAGTTATTGAACCCTGGTTTTGTGTATTTAAATATCTCTGCGAGCTTAGGGCCCAATTGAACGTTTCACAAACTTTCCAAATAATCAACAAATTTGCCGACGGAAATTCCGAAGAGTGCTTAAATTGATGGGTCATAAAAAATATGCACAAGAACATCTGGCTTAAAAATTACCAATTGGGAACGGCAGTTTGGTCTAACGTTCTTGTGAAAATATTCGTTTGTTTACAATATTTTAAAAGAGCTTATCAATCTTCTTTTATTATGGTGTAATATCCATTTTAATCAGTGATATGATGTTGTGAAAAAGAGTACAGGAAATTTTGTGCAATAAATCATTCTAGTCTAGTTCGAATTTTCGTTTTATTTCACATCTATTCGAATTCCCACCATTTAAACTAGTAACGAATGAAGTTTATTTAAGAATATGGTTTTCCTCGTTTACCATTTTTCAGTTGGAATCTACAGATTTGCTCAAAGTATTTCTACCGTTTTCGCTCTCTGACGTTCGAGACTACTGATGTGATGCATTGTTCGCTTTAGTGTGGATGGAGCATATAAGTGAAAAATCTGAAAATGCTGCAAAGCAGTCTCAACGCGTTTGTTCTATAAGTGATACGATATAAACATGCATTTATACGAACACAATTTAGCCCTTAAACAACTTCAGACTCTTGAAGTGTCATCAATGGAAACATAAATTATTGAAAAATAAGCATTTGACCTACAATGCACAAAACACATTTTGATGAATACCATATAATTTCATCCAGAAATCGTTATGAAATCAAATGTAATGTAGCTGATAATCAGATTGTTTATAGAAATTTTCCTATTTTGGATCCCTTTTTTGTGATGAGACACGAAGGCTTATAGTAACAAGGAATGAGAATTCAAAATTTCCAATCTATTCGCTTTCGGTTCCATAAAATTATAATATATTTTCAGGATTAATGAAATTTAATTATATTCAGGAAATCAATAACGTCCATAGAAACATCATAGATATCTGACGAATATCTTATAAAGAATCGGTTCTAATGAAAGATTTTTTTGGGAATTTTTAATAAATTTTCTAGAGTGGCGATTATCTCGAAATTTGGAAAACCATTTAATTTAACATCATTAAAACACCTTCTAAATTATAAATTGATCAGATGAATATTCTAGGCAAAAATCAAATTTTGAATGCTAATAACTAACGATGGATTTGGCCCAATAACGAACTTGACCGAGATATTTGAACGATCAACCTATTCTGAAAAATGAAAACTCTAGGTCATCTCCTTCGGAAGATAGAGAGTATACGATCGGAGGGCCGGACAGCCTGACCTACTTAAATTTGACCAAGGTTTCTCCATCAAGAATGCGAACCCAATGGATTGAAACCATTTTCGGCTCGATATTCGGAAATTACAGACATTTGGACAGAACGATAGCCCGCTTGTTCCACAAGTAACAAGCGCGCAAAAACAAAAAATTTTCTGGCCTTCATAACCATAAAGTCAAATCAATGGTGACTGAAGAAATACTGAATATTAATTCAAAGCGATCATATTATCTTTGCGCACATAAAAAAATCAAATACCGTACCTGCTTATAGTGACCCTACTTCAAGAATTCGGAAAGGCTTAGTGCTTAGCGGATTACTAAGCACTAAGATTTTCTCGAGAGTGCTCCGAAAAACAAGCACTAAGCACTAGCCTTTGAAAAGTGCTCGCGAGCACAGTGTTCGGAAGCACTAAAGTGCTTAGAGTGCTTTCACGAGCACTAAGCACAATGCTTTGGCACAGCTCTGATTGGGACCACTGCTATTTGTAATTTTCATCAATGACCTCCCTAGCATCTTCTTTTCTAGTTTCATCAGGTCTTTGTTGTTTACGGATGATGCTGATATCATCATTTCTACATTGAATATTCAGGGCGGTATAAGGGAATTTAAGGATGCTATGGATAAAGTTAATGAATGGTGTATTGAAAATCAGCTAGTAATTAATAATGATATGACCCAATGTATTATTTTTAAGACTGATAGAACAAATCGTAGCTATCCAGAAAGAATAAACTACAGTAACAATGAAGTCCCAATCAGCGAATGTGTTAAGTTTCTGGGAGTTCATATAGACAGTTTCATGAAATATTATACCCATGTTGAAGAAACTAATATGAAATTAAAATCGGTTATTTATGCCTTGAGGGTTCTTAGAGATCAGGTGGATATTGATGTATTAAAAACGGTTTACTATGCTATGTTCCAATCACAATTAAGTTATGGTATTATTTTTTGGGGTAGCAGTTCTGGATCGCATCAAATTATGAAAACACAAAAGTTAGCATTGAGAGTAATATTTCGTATGGGTTTCAGAGAATCATGTCGTAATAAGTTCAAGGAAAATAACATTTTGACTATCTATGGACTGTACATATTTAAGATCTTGATATACATGCATAAACATCAGCATTATTTCTGTAGTCACTTAAGGCTGTACACCACCTTGCGGCGAAACTCGAATTCCGCTAGATGGCACCAAGCGATATTTTATCTAATATCTAATATTTATATCTAAATATAATAAATCTAAAAGATTTCTTATGAATCTTGATTTTCTGGTTCTTTTTGTCACTCTTGATGGAGCAGTTCGCTTATTCGCCATAGGTGCGGAATGAAATTATGTATTAGAATCTTATACGAAATAACACTGTACTAACTGTGTTGAATAGTTCAGAAATAAAGAGCGTTCAGAGATGAAGTTGACGTCTATACTAAAAATGAAATTCCTTGAAACAGCAAATCTGAGATCACTTTCGTAACTTTCGCTAGATAGGACTCCAGCTGTTCAGGTAGAATATAATAATAATTTGTAATTGAAGGCAGCGACTGCTTGGGTCATTAGCCTTGTACAGATTTGGACATTGTACATACAATAGGTTATTTTGAAATGTATAAATCAACTGTACAGAAATTATTGAAGTACATAATAATACACAATACACAACAATACTCAAGTACCTACAATAGATTTAGTCGGTGCTC
Source organism: Micraspis discolor (assembly GCA_030674115.1). Taxonomy (NCBI): domain Eukaryota; kingdom Metazoa; phylum Arthropoda; class Insecta; order Coleoptera; family Coccinellidae; genus Micraspis; species Micraspis discolor. Next base: position 539,196 of record JARTUT010000436.1, read on the forward strand.
TAGCATAGAATATTTCTGACTGGAGGTGCATCCAGTTCTATAACTGGAGGAAAGCTAGAAATAATTGAAGTTTGCCGCTGGAAATCCCAAAGTAAGGATTAAAAAACGTTCAAATTGAACACTAGAACACCAATGAATTCTAATGAATAAAACTTTATTTTTAACATAATATTTTTGTTTTATTTTTATAGCACCTGCAATACATAAATTATGAGAAATTTTCATTTCACTTCATTATCCAATTTTCTCTTATAGCTCGAAAACGGTTGACCATAAGGTTGCGGTTTCCACTCAATTAATTTTTTCTTACATTGAGGCCGGAAGATCACTTTTTTATTTCAAACTTTTCATTGCAACCGATAAGCTGAAAATATTTGAATCCTCTCTTTTCCTCCATTTTAACTATTAAAAATGGTAATCTCAGAATTCCGTCCAATCAGAGAGAACTCAAATCGGAAGGTCATAAAAGTGTCAATCATACCTGGGGTCATAAATGATCATAAATGAAGGATAAGATTCTATTGGCCCATCTGCCGTAAAGAGGTGTTGTAACATTTGCCACTTTTTCTTTCGAAAAGAATGACAAATATCATCTTCAAAACTTACTACGGCTCTGGAGTCTGAATGACTCCAGATACAAAGACTTGGCCATTTAATGTGATCGTTTGGCAAGGGTAGGACTCTATGTTATGTTTACGTAATAATTCAAGTTCGTGATAATTGAGATTAGTGAAAATAATTGGGAAACAAAGATGGTAAATAAAACACAACGGTTAGACCCAGACAATCAGCTATTTATTAAGGGTCTAAAAAAATATAGGGGAAAGCCTCAGGCATAAAACCCCTTTAGGTGGTGTTTGGTCACTTGTTTAAAACTAAATGATGAGACATTAACAGCTAGCAAAGGCGAGTATAACAATCTAGGAAAAGAAACTATAACAATACAGCACAGACGATAATCAGGATAATCAGAGCAACTTCCATAATACAAGAGTATAGTAACATGGTAAATATAGCAGCTTCAATGGTACAGCAAGAATTAATAATCATAGCAAATGTATACTTCAATAATGCAACAGGATAATAATCATGGCAAATAAGTAAATGACTAATTATGACCATCGTCATGGCCACGGCCCCAGGGTATGTGAGCCATAACTATAATATTGTATGAGCTAAGGAGTTGGGAACACGGGGAAGGTCATGGAGGTCCAGCGGCGGCTCTGAAAAAATGACAGAAAGTTTCGCGGTTGATATAAAAAGGTATATTCTCTCATGTCCTTATAGCACATGTCAGTAACGGTCCCTGCCTTAAGGCCTTGGAACCGCCCCTTCAAGGCCTTCGATCCAGGAACCTAAGAAATCTCATACTACACTATAGGAATGGTCCACAATCTCGAGACCCCTAAATGAAATATCATGTAATACGAGCATATAGATAAATAGATAGCAGTACGAGATCATGGCATAAATAAACAACAAGTCTTCATAGAATATCAATCACAAGTAAATAATAAAAACCAGAATGCATTATGGACATAAATAGCAGAGACAGGTATAAGTAAACGATCATAAGCAATATAAATAGTGAAAGCAGAGAATCTACATAATCAACCGAAGGAAATATACATAACGACAACAAGGTACATCACGACAATAAGAATAAGTTAACACAGTACGAAATATACACAACAATAACCATGGCTAGTAAGGCAAGTACATTACACAGTAAAATGACCAAGAACAACAGTACAAGACATACATAATGATAACATGAGACAGGGGTAACTTAACAATGTTAACCTTCGATATAACACCAGAGTGCTACGTACACTGGTTACATCCATTATTCCATATCGACCATACTAGTACTAACACTAGTGGAGGTCTCCATACGTTCCTGCTTAATCACAGGCCCAGAAAGAGATTGGCAATTCCTATTGCACCATAGGGTACAGTAAATAAAGTTGATCTGTTACACTCCAGTAACACATTGTAGAAAGCTGAAAATAAGGCATTCATTGTTATGGTAGACACCTGAACTGCAAAGGCAATAATATCGAAAATGATGGAATCACATGCTATAAGGAGTTACATGAATCAAACAAAGTATTAAGTGCACAAAGGAAATAGAGTTATATGAATCAGACAAAGCATTATGAGAACAAAGGAAATAGAGTTATATGAATCAAACCAAGCATTATGCGAACAAAGGAAATAGAGTTATATGAATCAAACAAAGCATTATGTGAACAAATGAAATAGGGTTATATGAATCAGACAAAGCATTATGAGAACAAAGGAAATAGAGTTATATGAATGAAACAAAACATTATGTGAACAAATGAAATAGGGTTATATGAATCAAACAAAGCATTATGTGAACAAAGGAATTACATTCACAAGACAACAGTATTAATGACAAAGGCCCAAACACCACCTAATACACCATGAAACCAAATAATATTGCATAATAACAGTATTAATTTACAAACATAACAGAGAAATAATAAATTCACTCAACCAATACATTTCCCAATGGTATTTCTCAACAAAGGTTAATAAAATGGAGAAGCAACTAATAACATTTAAAATAGTCTCAATTATACTTGCGAGATATATTCTAGGGTCACTCAACATAAAATGGCTTCGTTTTCGAACACACACAAAGGCACTAAACACCCCTTTTTGGGTCACTGTTACTTCCCTCACAATTTCACCACTAATGACCCCCGCCATCTCGCATCCTTTCTTTCTGGATCCCTCACCAGGCGCAGGTCAGCCTTAGCAGTGGCAGCCGTTTCTTTTTTTTCTGACCATGGAATTTTATTTCTACGGTTTGGTAACTGCCAGGGGCGTATCAACATGGGGTGCAATGAGACTACGATTTTTTTTGTATTGGAAAAACCTGGGATGTTACAGTGTCAACCATTGGGAGGCGGGCCAAATACAATTATTTAATACAAGAACGAGAATAACTCGAAAAATTGAAAAAATTGAAAAAAAAATTTAGCTGATTTCAAAGTTCAATGTAATACCGAACGACTACCTATGAGTTTTTTTCGATAAAATATTTCCTTGAGGAAATATTTGCATCTGAAGAGTATTTCAATTTTCAAAGTGTAATTAGCCAAAAACTATGCATCATATCAAAAATCGGCGGAAGGTACGCACTAGGGAATACTCATGCCAATGATCACTCAAATTTTGAATGAAATCCGACAAACGGTTTATGCGTTATTCTTGAAGTAAATTAGCATTAAAATAGTATAGGCACAAAGAAGGTGATATACAGCCATAAATGTGAATAATACTAGAAGAAAGCACCCATTTGTTTTTCCAGTTCATTCTTTGTCTTTAACTGAAAAGGGACCATTGTACATGGGCATTCAACTGTTTAAAAGTTTACCAGTAGAAATTCAAAGATTATATGGTCATGTGTCTTTCGGAAAGACTCTTTATCGTTCTCTTTTAATGCTTGAGCCATACAATATTGAAGAATTTTTTTGTGGGGATATTGTAGTGAATATTTGAAAATTTTTTCTTTTTGGATGACCTGTTTTCCTTTCTCCATATTTTGTATATATGGGAAATCAATAAATTATTGTTATTGTTATTATTGTTATTGATTTATACTTTTATGACAGAAATAATTGAATTGAATTGAATTGAAGTCTATTTTCTTTCTCTTTTAGATACTTTTTCGGATACCATCTTCATTATTGGATCATAAGATCTTATTGTTTTTTTTTCCCGATAAAATTTCATTAATAGTTCTGTCATAAAAGTACCGAATTAATTTCATGGCAAAATCAATAAACTTATTAACTGAAAATCCATGAATTTGGCGTTTCAACGGTAAATCTCACATATCCGTTGAAGTATTCTAGGAATCTTCTGATAAACGATTTTTATGAAATCCACTATTAGTGGAATACCCAAAACTATAATCGATGACCATGAGCAGTTCACTTATATATAAATACCTTGTTGCCTCAAAGTTTCTTCAGGAGTTCTGGAAGGTAGGAAAAATATGTCATCATTATGAGGGCGGCTTACATAATCTGAAAGATTATTGAAATTGTTAAGAGTTTTACTTCATCGAGACAATTCCTAGAGCGGCAACCAACAATACATCATCTGACTGTAATATAAATGCCTTAGAGTTGGAGAACATATAGAGAAGAACTCTGTGTGTTCTCAGACAGAAAACGGTGATGTACCGACAGATAACCTAATGATCTGCCTACACAATTCCCAGAGGTAAGAGGTAAGTTTAAAACCGAATTTCTGTTTTTGTGAAACGTCTGCCCAGTGGAACCCATATATCCAATAAGTTATGGGCCCAGCACGCTTCCTCTGCGCCACGAGGTAAACAATAACAAATAACTTTTGGAGAATAATTCTGCTTGATTAACGATATTGAAAACAAAATTATTAATTGAGGTAAGTTGAATTCCAACTTAAATTAAGAGACTTGTGTTTTTGTTTTTAATACCGTGGATTGAAATGTTTTTTTTTTCTTTCCATTTATTGAGAATTTCTGTTATCAAGTAGAGTTATAAAAGTAACGATAAATGACAAACCCGTATGTATTCGTTACTATCACAATCAATAGTCGTTACTGTCGTATCGTTACTCGTTACTTTTAATACCTCATACTAGCTATGATGTTTGTTATGCTAGAGAAAAGAATGGAGTTGTATTCGTCGTATTGCATGAGCGAAGTGTTCTTTCCAGGGAGACACATATTAGAATATTTATGTACTAAGCGTATCATCGTAACATTCATAAATAGAATTTGTAGAAACAATACCCATTTGTGATTCTGTTATAATGAGAAAGCTAGAAGTAGGAGTAGGAAATTATTTATTTAAATTAAAACGACAACAAAATTCTTTGATTATTACAATGAAATCAAACATAATAATAAAATCATATTTCAAACAAAACTAGGACATAAACAATAAGAAATAATGAAAACATTCTATGACATGAATCTTTGATTCATGTTTAAAAATAAATTTTTTCCATTCTCTTGGGCTGAATCGAGCTGCGCCTCTCACTTAATATTTGGCCCGATTTTGAAAAAGTTCTTTCAGATGGCACCGACGTAACCATAACTGATAAGTAGTTTTCAGCCAAGTTTGAGAGCTCGGGGTATAGAATGGCCCTCTCCTGTCACCACTTCAAAGGACACTCATTCCGAGGAATGAATCGTTTATCTAGATACTGCCTCATCATTATAATGCTATTTATAACTACAGAATTTGAAGACGATTCTAAATATTATCCTGTGTGCTTCCTCCTAAAAAAATGGTAGAAACATCTTTCTTGCTAATTTAATATTTCGTGACCACAATTAAGGGATCGTCAAGTAGTAAATTTCATGACTAATTTACTTGACTCCTGATTCCTAAATGAAAACATTGATGGAAACAGTTTCAAATTGACAAATCGGTAATTATCTGTCCACCTAGAGTAGTAAACTTTGTGATTTATTGCTTGACACGTGTATGCGAAGTTCATTGCGTGGATGAATTAGTGTATGATGCGAATAATGCTAGTAACGAAAAAAAATCGTGGGTAACCTTTCGTTACTCGGTTCTAGATGGTGTACCCGTTACTCAGTAACGAATACATGCGGTTTGCTACAGCTCTATTATCAAGAGAATGAATCAACTTGTTTGATTCATAACGGTTCTCGACCGTTGATACATTGAGAAATGAGATGTTTTGCATCAATCTTGAGATTAAGAAGTTTTGTGAATTTCTGTTATCAAGAGAATGAATCAACTTGTTTGATTCATAACTGTTCTTGACCGTTGATACATTGAGAAATGAGATTTTTTACACCAACTTCGAGATTTCGATATTGTTAACTATAAATTTCACATATATCACTTTCAGATTTAGAGGTTTTGAGAGTGTACTCATCACGTTTGATGACAAAATTTGAGAATGATGCCTTTCACTGAACTACATATACTTTAGTTTGTTGAGTTAAGTGAACAAAGATTATTTCAGGGCTTCTCTCAAAAAATGCTTTCTCTGCTGCGTTGTTTGTTTTTAAGCTAGGAATATCGTAGGATTCAAGTGTGCATCCCGTACCTGTACTAATTGCCATACCTATTCCATCAGGTACTCATTGCAGTGCGTGATACCACATGTTGAAGAAAGGTGTACATGTACGAGGTGGTGCTACTCGAAAACTTGATGTCTCCTGTTTCGAATTGTATCAGATTGCCGTGCGTCTGAGACAATTCAGAAGCACGAAACAAAATTTTATTTCTTATACCTCGTAGTAGATGATATCAGATGTACAAAGAGTGTATATAATGCACAAAAATCTTAAAATACAGGATATAAATATTTTTTTGTTTCATCAAACCTGAAATAGATGGCAAACCAAGAAAACCAAGGAAAATCATTAGTCGATTATGATAGTGACTCAGATTCTATTGTTTCACTTAGTGGAGAAGATAGATGTTTGATGGAGGAGTATGAGAAAAGACTAAAGCACCCAAGAAATCGTAAGTTTCCCATGCAATTAATCGTTGCAATTTCCTTGATTTTCATTTCGATTAGAGTGGTATCAATATGTGACATCAAAGAGATTAGATGAAAAATGTAAGAGAGATTTTAGAGACATAGAGAAATCTTTTGAGACTTAAGAGAACTTAGTAAATAGAGAGTTGATAAATTGTCGACACTAGAGTTATTTTTTTGAGGTCATATTGTAGAGATCTAGAGCATGAGTAAATCCAGGTATAATAAATTAATGTTACAGAGGAATCGAACACCTTTACACCAGACAGAGTGATTAAAGTAGTCGAAGATTTCACTGTAAAAGCTGCCGATAAACAGCTAAAATTTTTAGGAAAGACAAGAGATTAAGAGAACCATGGAGACGCAATCCAGAGAGCCACTTCAAAGCATGAAGAGTTAAAAATATAGAGTCTAGAGAACCCAAAACAGGTGAGCTCGAACCATTTATCTCGTTCATTGCAGATTCTGGAGCAACAGACCATATCATCAATGATAGTCTGATCTTGAAAAACTTTGAGAGTTGTCACAGCGAGAGAATTAAGAGTGCTAACAAAAATGAAATAGCAGACATTGTGATTGATGGTAAAGGTGAGTTAGTCCTATATTCAAACTCTAGAGAAGAGAGCACTATGAGATTGGAAAATGTATTTGTAGCTAAGGATGTATCTGAGAACTTACTTTCTTTACGTAAGCTTGCAGACTCTGGTTTCAATATTTATCTAGATGATCAGGTTGTAAGAGTTTACAATAAGATTACTAATGAGATTGTTTTAGAAGGTCAGTATGAAAAACCGAACTGGATTCCCAACTTCAAAGTGAGAAAGCTGACTCCTGATGAAACCAACCCAGAAAACCAGTATGAGGTTTACTGTTGCAGAGCAATGATAAGCGATGAAGATGAGATGAATCTTCAATCGCAGAAACATACTAATAAAGCATTATTAGTGTTGAAGGACAATGCTCACCTCTCAAGAAGATGTTTTATGTTCTGTGGTTATGGATAGAATAAGTAAGGTTAGAGTCAGTAGTTAATTTTAAGGCGGCAAGAGAGAACAACGATGTATGTAAGAGATTAATGTTAGGAAGTAATAAATAGATAAAAGTATTTGTGAGTTGTTTCAATGAACTACAAACTGGTCAACAAGTTTCAACAGTGGTAGCAGTCCGTGGTTCTTGTAAAATACTTACCATGGCAAATTCAAGAGAGAGATTTCCAATCGTACCGTTTGCCGGCGTGGTTCAGCACATGGTCTTTCAGGATAAGAAGTATACTCAAGGAAAATGGGGTACAGAAAGCAATTGAAGATGAATCTTATGGGCAACAAGAAAATAATTCCAAGGCAGAAGCGAAAGCTCAAGCAATATTAATTGCAGGTGTAGCAGATAGTCATATTGAATACTTGAAAAAGGACACTGCTTACCTGATGTTCAAAAACCTAGAGGAAAATTTCAAGAAGAAGGGAGTACGGTCAAAATTATTTCTTAGAAGAAAGTTATCAGAAATCAAATACAACGAGAACTCTTCGTTAATCGAGCACTTCATCGATATGGAAAGAATCTTCACAGATCTAAGAGAATCCGATACAGAGCTAAGCGAAGAAGAAAAGGTTAATTATTTATTATTATCAATGCCCCATTCATATGATGGTATAATAACAGCTCTGGAAACTATGGAGAACTTGAAACTTGATTTTGTAAAGAATAGATTGCTTGGAGAAGAAGAAAGGAAAAAGAAAGACTCAGGTGGAAATAAATCACATAAGAAGTTCCAATGTAGCATGAGAGGAAGAGGTCAAGATTTTCAACGAGGAAGAGGTCAAGGTCATTACAGAGGGAGAGGTCATGGTTTTCAGAGAGAAAGGGGACATGGAAGAGGCCAAGGGTATGGAAGAGGACATGAGTCATATACAGCAGAGAACTGTGAGTCAGATGTTGCTTTTTTATGTGAAAACAATTTAACTAAAGCTTATAATTGATAATGTTTCAAATGAAAATCATTTAACATGGTGTATTGATTCAGGGTGCTCAGATCACTTTATTAAGTTATAATTAAATAATTAAATAATCAGAATGTTTTTGTCAATTATACAGAACTTAAGTTTCCTAGAAATATTTCTGCGGCTAAAGAAGGGGTTATGCTGAAGGCATTAGGAATTGGAAACATTAGGGCAAAATGTCAAGTAGGAAGAAGAGTCACTACCTGTACGATTAAAAATGTTTACTATGTCCCAGAACTTTGGTCACTTGGGGATAATAAATATTAATATTTTAGTCCAAAAAATCATGTGAACGGTATACCTGATATTAAAGGTAATGAGTCAAATAATACCTTGTGTGAACCATGTTTGTTAGCAAATATGACCAGACAACCCTTCAATAAGTCAGGATATAGAGCGAAAAAACCTTTGGAGTTGGTACATACAGACGTATGTGGGCCAATTACACCCATAAGTAGAGACGGTCATAAATACTTCTTAACGTTCATTGATGATTATACTCATTTTGTTATGGTTTATTTGATATCAGAAAAATCAGAAGTCTTCAAGAAATTTAAAGAATATTATTTTTATGCCACGAAACATTTCAATACAAATCTACTGAAACTTCGTTCAGATAATGGTAGGGAATACGTGACAGGAGAATTTCAAAAATTTTGTGCGGAGCAAGGTATATCATTGCAATATACAGTACCATATAATCCTGAAATGAACGGGGTAGCTGAACGTATGAATCGAACTTTAATTGAAAAAGCTAGAGCAATAATATTAGAATCAGAACTAGGTAGAGAATTCTGGGGGGACGCTGTTTTATATTCGGCCTATGTTACAAACAGAAGTCCATCAGTAGGACGAGAAGCTACAGCTAGTGAGTTATGGACTGGTAGAAAACCAGATGTATCAAATCTAAGAGTTTTTGGTTGCATTGCGTATAATCATATACCTAAAGAACGAAGACAAAAACTAGATAACACAGGGAAGAAAATGATAATGTTAGGCTATAGTACATCAGGATACAGACTCTTTGATTTTGAAACTAACAGAGTAGTAAATGCAAGAAATGTAATATTTGATGAAAGATTGAAAAATAAAATAGAATATTTTTCAAGTAATGAGGAAACAATTGAAGAAGTGGCAACAGAACAAAGAGAAATAAAACAGAGGTCTGTGGAAGAAGAATTTATAGAACAAGAAGATACAGAATTAGAAGAGCAGTCTGAAGGGAGAGGAAAAAGAAAAACCAGTAAGCCAAAATGGCAAGAAGATTACCAAATAGATTTCAATGAAGAAAGCGATGAGGCTTTGTTTGCATTGTTCACAAATCAAGGGGATATACCATTGAATTATCAAGAGATGGAAGAAAGAGAAGACAAGAAAGAATGGAAAAAGGCAGTCAATGAAGAACTCAAAGTTCTAGATGAAAGTAACACTTGGAAAGTAGTACCAAAACCGGAAAATGAAAAACTTTTGGATAGCAAACGGGTATTTACAAAGAAAAAGATAGGAAAGGACGAAATATGTAAAGCACGACTAGTTGTACGGGGATACCAACAAAAGGAACATTTGGGAAATGTCTATTCACCCGTCTTGAAATTGGAGACGTTACGAGTACTTTTATCTGTAGCTGCTCACAGAGGATATCAAATACATCAGATGGATGTAAAAGGGACTTTCTTGTATGGTGAAATAAAAGAAAATGTTTTCCTCAAACCACCAGAAGGAGTAATGTTACCAGAAGGGAAAGTTTTAATACTAATGAAATCATTATATGGTTCAAAAAAATCTCCTAAGTATTGGTATGAAAAGTTTAATAGCACAATAATTGAATATGGGTTTAAGCGATCAGAAAATGATTATTGTCTTTTTAGTTTTGGGAATATGTATTTGTCATTGTATGTTGATGATCTCTTAATAGTGGGAAGTGACTTTGAGGAAATTGAAAGAGTTAAAAGATTTTTGTCGACAAAATTCAGAATGAAAGATATGGGTTGTGAAAATTTAACTTATCTAGGAATTTCAATCATTCAGAATGCTGGAGAAATTCTCATAAATCAGACTGATTATTTGCTGGGTGTTCTGAACAAGTATAATATGGAAAATTGTAAAGGTTGTAACACTCCAATGGATGTGAATTTTAAATTAGATGAAAACTCAATTGTTGATATGAAATATGAATTGAAATGTAGGTCATTGATTGGATCTCTAATGTATGCCACAGTTGGCTCAAGACCAGATTTAACTACTTCAGTATATTATCTGAATAGATACCAGTCTAAACCAAGTGAAAATTTATGGAGAGCATTAAAGCGAATACTTAGATATGTGAAACAAACAGTAAACTTTAATTTGATTTATGTTAAAGATTGTAATAATTCATTTTTTCCTCCATTAATTGGATATGCTGATGCTGATTGGGCTAGAGATAACGATAGAAAGCCTACTAGTGGATATTTGTTTAGATTGTTTGGTAATACCATAGCTTGGAGGTCTAGAAAACAAGCGACGGTAGCACTGAGCACAACAGAAGCTGAGTTGATTTCGTTGTGTGAATCAGTTGTTGAAGCATGTTGGTTGTTGAAATTATTGTTAGATTTTAATATAAATATTGAAAATGTAACTATTTATGAGGATAACCAAAGTACCATGAAAGCTGTATTAAATCCAGATCAAAAACGTATGAAACATATACATGTCAAATTTAACTTTGTTAAAGAAAAGGTAGAAAAAGGTTTAATTGATATAAAATATGTTAATACAAAATTTCAGTTGGCAGATATGCTTACGAAACCTCTACCTAAAATTCAGTTTTTGCCACATTTAGTAGAGATAGGCTTGAAAGATGTGCATTGAGGGAGAGTGTTGAAGGACAATGCTCACCTCTCAACAAGATGTTTTATGTTCTGTGGTTATGGATAGAATAAGTAAGGTTAGAGTCAGTAGTTAATTTTAAGGCGGCAAGAGAGAACAACGATGTAAGAGATTAATGTTAGGAAGTAATAAATAGATAAAAGTATTTGTGAGTTGTTTTAATGAACTACAAACTGGTCAACAAGTTTCAACAATTAGGTTCGGAGGGAGAACTGGATTCTGCGATTGGAAGGGAGAAAGAGCATAATCTCATCTCTTCATCTATAGAGACAGTTCTACAGGTTTCAACTGATAAAATGGAGGAAACAAAATCTGAACAAGAGAAAAACTGGGATTGCAGTCATATCAGTAGAGATGTCGTTAAGATCGATGACTTGGAATCGCTCCAAAACTTAAAAGAATTATGTATCGTGAGTCCATTAGATAATAACTCCTGTAACTCAGGAAACATCAATGAAGCAATGCTATGGCATTGTAGGCTAGGACTTCACTTAACTATCTGAAGAAAATACAGAAGTTAGATGAGAGATTTAAAAATGTTAAATTTGATAATTCTGTTTTAGAATGTGAAGTATGCATAATGTCCAAAATGGAGAAACCTCCTTTTAAAGAGATCAGAATGAGAGCTGAAAGACAATTTCAGTTGATACACACCGACACGATGGGACCGATCAAACCACTATATCACCCAGGACAAAAGAGATTCATTTACGTCTACATAGACGATTATTCTAGACTTGTTAGAGCCTATTCATTAAAAACAAAAGATGACTCAGCTGAAGCATTGGAGAAATTTCTAACATCAACAAGAAATTTGTTGGGAAAAAAAGAGATGGTGTGTTATATCAGGTCAGATCAAGGTACAGAATTCACAGGAAGGAAATTCTTAGAGGTACTGAATAGAGAAACATAGAGAATGAGTTTGCACATCCATATACGCCTGAACATAAGTAGAGGAGAGATTTAACTCGACCATTCAGAAGAAGGTTCGTGCCTACATGTATGTGGGAGTTTGCTGTTGATGCGTCTATACATGCATACAATAGAACGCTATAAGAAAAACAATTCTGTGGTACATATATATATTTCGGTGTTCATGTTCTGTGCTCAGCATGCTGTGTGCAGCATGGTCTACTTCACTTCCTGTTCTGTTCATGTAACATGTAACGATCTCCTGTAAGTAAGTTGTACTCAAGTCTATACTTTTGTCCATTGATTAAATATATAGTTAAACGCTGTGCTGTGTTTTTTACCCATGATTAGAGGTTATGGGCCCAGACTCTGTATTTTAATCTGAATAGTGAACTGTATAAGTGTTGAGTAACCTATAAAACAATAAAAAAAATGAAGTTTTAAAAATGGCGTGCAACGTGACCTCAAATATTCGTCCATTCGAAGGAACAAACTTCGAAATCTGGAGATTCAGACTGGAACGAGTGCTTGAAAGAAATAGGGTTCTATCTATACTGGAAGAAACGTACCCGGAAGAAATAGAAAAGATGCCTGACTTCAAAAGTAGAGATGCCAAAGCACGTGATATAATTGTTCAATGCATTGATGATCAGTGCTGGAATTGGTTAGATCCAAAGGTACGGCAAAGGACATGATGGCGACACTAAAAATTACTTATGTACGAAAAAGCTTGATGTCAAGAATTTCTTTGAAGAAACGCCTTAGAAATATGACTTTTGATGGATGCAGTTCCTTGAATGGGTATATCATTGAATTTGATAAGGTGGTGCCTGAACTTAAGAATGTTGGAAGGTACGTTGACAGTGAGGAATATGTAACACAACTGCTTTCCTCGATGCCAAATGAATATCAACCTGTGATAACGTCGATTGATATCCTACTAGCTTCTGATCCAGACGTTGTAAATGAACACTTTGTCAAGAGTAGACTCTTATCTGAGGAAGAAAGGATGCTAAAATCCAGAGAAGGAAGGGAGGCCAGTGGAAATGCATTTTTTACTCAAAGAAAATTTTCCAACAGAAACAAGGGTTCTTCGAATAACGGTTCGAAACGCTCTTATGCAACCAACAAAACTTCGAGCAGAGATACAGGGAACTCAAGGGAGTATTCGGTGAGGTGTTGGACATGCAAAGCTGTGGGACACAAACGATCCGAATGTCCTCAGTGAAACAGATCGAATGACAACATGGCATTGAATAAAAATCAGAATGGAGACATTGCTTTTATGTCAGATAACATTAGTTCTCAATGCCCGTCGAAGAAAAGAGTCAAAGTAGTTCAAAGTGACGAATCCATATTTGCTGGACATGTAACCTCAAATGAAGAAATTGTGATGGTGATCGATTCTGGTGCTTCAAATCACCTAATGAAAGCAGAATATGGACGCTTTTGTAAAAATTTGAAGAAGATATCCCATACCATAAATGTAGCAAAAGGAGGTGAAACTGTGACGTCAACAACTTCAGGTGATCTACCTCTTATCACGGAAAACAACACACAAATTATATTAAAGGACGTGTTCACCTGTGAAAAATTATTCCACAATTTACTGTCGGTAAGGAAGATGGTAGAGTCAGGATTGAAGGTTGAATTTCATGAGGAAATTGTGAACATTTGGAAAGATGGAAAAATATTATTACAAGGTAATCGTGTTGGCAATCTGTTTATTTTGAGATTATGTATAAGGAAATGAAGCCAATCTAGTAGAAAACACAAATGTGTTGTGGCATAGAAAAATGGGACATTCATGCAGATTTCCTGTAGATGGTATCTGTGAAACATGTTTGAAAGGTAAACAGACGAACAACAAGTTCCTGAAGCAATTACCAGAAGAAAGGAAGCCAAGAAGATTACTCGAGTGCATTTCGTCTGATGTTTGTGGAAAAATTACTCCTTCAACACATTATGGGTATGAATACTTTGTGTCATTTTTGGACAATTATAGCCATTTTACTGTTGTATATTTGATAAAGAAGAAAAGCGAAGTGGAGTCATGACTGAGAAAATATGTGGCAATGACTGAGGCTATGTTCAGCACAAAAATATCGAGAATTCGATGCGACAATGGAGGAGAGTATTTATCGATGAATATAAGAAAATTCTGCACTGAAAAAGGAATTGAGCTAGCGTATACTATTCCACGCAACCCGCAACAAAATGGAATTGCTGAGCGCTTCAATAGAACGATTATGGAGAAAGCAAGATTCATGATCTTCGATTCTAATTTCGACAAGAAGATGTGGGGGGAAGCTGTTCTGACAGGTACATATCTGTTGAATCGTACACCAACATCAGTTATACCAGATGGAAGAACACCGGCTGAGCTTTGGTATGGGTACAAGCCTGATATGGGGAAAATACATATTTTTGGTTGTACTGCTCATGCTCTGATACCTCCTGAAGATCGGAATGGAAAGTTGTCCTGACGTTCCAGAAAGTTAAAACTTGTTGGGTACTGCAACAATGGGTATAGACTATGGAATGAAGAAAGAAACAAAGTCGTAACTTCTCGCTCTGTTATTTTTGATGAATCTTTTAATTCAATGCATTACATTATAGATTCCAGACATGATGGAGAAGCAGCTGCTGATGGGTCTGAACAGCCTATGGACAGTAATAAAGTCTCTGAGGGCGAGCAGAGTGTCGAATCCGATGATCAACCTGGGAGAGGCAGTAATCAAGTCTCTGAGGGCGAGCAGAGTGGTGAATCCGATGATCAACCTGAGCTGAGAAGAAGTAGAAGAGAACGAAAACCTCCTGATCATTTCAAAGATTTTGAGATGATGATGGCCTTATCAGCAGGAAGTATCCCATCAGAAGTTCCATCATCATACCATGAAGCCATAAGTACTGATGAAGTGTGGAAGAGTGCTATAGATGCAGAACTGGATTCACTGGTGGCAAACAATACATGGGAAATTGTTGATAAGCCTGCAGATGCAGTTGTTATCGACTCAAGGTGGGTGTTTTCGTTCAAATTGATTGACAATTGTTATGTAAAGAAAGCACGTTTAGTGGCAAGAGGTTTTCAACAACCAGATTCAGACGCCTCTAATTTTTACTCTCCAGTGGCTCGAATGTTTACGTTGAGAACAATATTATCGTTATCTGTTCAATACGAAATGAAATTGTTACAACTTGATATCAAATCTGCATTCTTATCGAGTCCATTACATGATGTTGTTCATATGAAACCTCCATGTGGTTTGAAAGTGCCCAAAGATAAAGTTTGTAAATTAGTTAAGGCATTGTATGGACTGAAACAAAGTCCGAAATGTTTCAATGAGTTAATGAATGAAAAATTATCCAGATTGAAATTTAAAAGATCTAAATCGATCCATGTTTATATTATAATCAGTTTACTTATATTTTGATTTAGGTAGACGATATGTTAATAGCCTCAGATAATGAAGAAATTAGGAGAGATGGTTATACGTTAAAATTATCTTAAAAGAGACTAGTTGAAAATTTGCTGAAACATTTTCAAATGGAAAATTCGAAATATGCTTCTGTACCAATTCAGCCTAATTTGATTCTGAAGAAGAATATCGCTCTAACGAACTTAAATTTAGGAAACTTGTTGGCAGTTTAATGTATTTAATGTTAAGTACAAGACCCGATATTTGTTTTTCAGTTGCCTATTTTGGCAGATTTCAGAGTTGTTATGATGAATCACATTGGAAACAGTTAAGAAATGTTTTAAGATATCTGGCTGGTACTAGGGATTTGGATTTATACTTTGTTAAAGGTGACGATATTAAATTAATTGCATATGCTGATTCGGACTTTGCGTCAGATGTCAATGACAGAAAAAGTGTGTCAGGTTTTTTGATAACAATGAACTCAAATATATTATATTGGTGTTCGAAGAAACAACCTATGGTTGCAATTTCAACCTGTGAAGCAGAGTATATAGCTTTATCAGCCTGTATTTGTGAATGTTTATTTGTAGGGCAGCTCTTACAGGAGCTCCTGGGCAAAGTGATTTTTCCGATAACAATAATGGAAGATAATCAATCATGTATCCTTGTAAGTAGTACTCCTGAAACAAGGAGGACTAAGCATATAGATGTGAAATTTCACTTTGTTAAGGATTTAGTAAGTAGGGGAAAGTTCTTGTTAAAATATGTTTGTTCGGAGAATCAAGTAGCCGATATTCTCACGAAAGGTCTTAATCATGTGAAATTTAATAAATTGAGAAGTGATTTGGGTATGATTGTTGTTTAATGTGTATCATGTATCGTAGAATTGAGAGGGGGTATAAGAAGAACAATTCTGTAGTACATATATATATTTTTCTGTGTTCATGTTCTGTGCTTAGCATGCTGTGAGCAGCATGGTCTACTTCACTTCCTGTTCTGTTCATGTAACATGTAACGATCTCCTGCAAGTAAGTTGTACTGTATGCGCCATACCAATCCGGGTGATATGCGCCGATTAGAATAATTTTAGCGGGTTTTGTTGGGTTGACATATGTAGGTTAGAGTAAGTTAGCATTTGGAAGTTCGTTTGGACAGTTCGTTTGAATTGATTTGATTTGTACCGAAGAATATTGGTAATTTTAGTTAGTTTTGTGATTTCGAAATTTGTGGGAGCTGAAAACCAGTGAAGAAATATATCTTCACAACCAAAGAAGCAGATCGTCAAGTAAAATCCTTTAAATTTGGTCCAATTTCGAGCCGGGATTGTATTAGTAGTTTTAGGATTGATATAATTTCCGTATTGTTCAGCTTCCATATATGTAGACCGGAATCGTGTTTTATTGGCGTTGCATCTGGTGCACGAAAAACGAAGGTCACGGTCCTTCTTTGTCTTGCGGTTTATTTATTTGTTTTCATTTATTGCGAATGAAATAATCGAAATATTGTTTGGTTTGAATTTTGATGATTATTTTCAATTCGATTCAATTTGTGATTTGAAAGAAAATATAATATTAGTTTATTCGCGAGTAGATTTATCAAAATTAGAAGTTTTGGAATTTGATTTCAGTGGTAAATATCACTTGGATTGGATATTGGTTTGAACTGTATTTTCTTGTTATATTGGTTAGAATTTGCGAGGTTCAATTGCGATGATATCATCACATGTTATTTGAATTAATTCATTTGGTAATCGAGTAAAATTGTTGTTGCTTGTGGTTAATCGTTAGTTTGACGTTGCGAGTCGGTTTTCATTATTTTGGTAATTACATTTGGTTGGAAATTTGTCGATTGGAAAAATTAGTGAATTCATTTCGGTGAATTTGTTTGATGATAAAGTGAAAATCGATTCTCATTGTCGAATTAATTGATCGTTATTTTAAAGTTGTAGGTTGTTTTTGAAGAACTTGGTTCTTATAGTTGGTTGGAAATTTTCTGATTGGGAAAATTTGGTGAATTTGTTTGAACTGATCGATCGTTATTGTCGCTCTTGTTTTTTTTTTTTTGATTAATTTTGGATAGTTTGAATACCACATTTGGCTGGTAATAGTTTTTGATTGGAAATATAGATAATACTGTGCGTCTTCATCTGAATATTTGGATCTCGTGTCAAATTGGCGAATTAGAGATGTCTGAAAGCGAGAGAAAAAAATTGGAATCACAATTGAAAATTTTGAATGGAAAAAAGGAAATGTATTTCCAGAGATGTCAAAATTTATATGATTGGAGTAAGGATCTTGATAATCCCAAGAACAAACAGATGAAATTGAATGGTTTCGAGCAATCAAAACAGGAGTTTTATTCTGTCGTTGAGGAAATTAACAGAGTCAGTTTGGAATTGAAACCTGACACACATATAAGTTTTGCCGCACTGGATGCTTTTGAAGATTTATATTGTTCGGTTATTGACAGCGCGAAAAGGGTTAAAACTGACTCACCTATTCGGTCTCTTGCCGGTTTTTTCGGTTAACTTACGGGATTGGCCAGTGTTTTATGAATGTTTTAAGACCATGATTCATGAAAATGAGGCTCTTTCTGATACAGAAAAGGTGAATTATTTAGTTGGCCAGTTGACTGGCAGTGCGACATCTGTTTGCGTAGGTATGCCGCCTGTTGCTTCGAATTATTCGATCATTTGGGAAATCTTAGTAAATAAGTATCAAAATCCTCGGACGTTGGCTAATCATTATTTGGATCAAATATTTACTCTGAAACCGGCGGCAAAGGGAACATACAATTCCTTAAATAATATCTTAGAAAAATTTGACATGGCATATAAGGCTTTGGGCCAGTTCTTTTCTTTTGCTTTCTAAGTTAGATCAGGAGACGAAGAATTTATTTGAAAATAACAGAAGATCCTCTATACCACCGAAATACGAAGAAGTTTTGCAATTTATCAAAGAACAAATTCTAATTGTTAATTTATCATCTGAATCGGAGCGCAAAGCGAGTTCGAACGTTAGAACTAATAAATCTCTATCGTTCTTTGTCAAGACAAATTCGGAACAGGTTAAATGCGCCCATTGTAATACGCCACATCTTTTGTCCAAATGTGCGAAATTTTTGTGTCTTAAACCGTTTGATCGCTATCGCAGGGTGAAAGAAAAGGGGCTTTGTTTCAGATGTTTTGGGAAACATTTGATTTCTGCTTGTCTAGAAAGCCAACTTTGTTCGGTTTGTAAATTCGGGCATAACACTTTGCTTCATTATGCTCAACAATTGGACGGTTCAAAAGGAAAAAAAAGGATCTGAAAACGTCAGAGGATGTAGTTGGTCAGCAGGAGGTTGCTCCTGTAGTCAGTGTCTCCAGTTACTGTTCGATGAAAAATGGTCATTCGACGGTTTTGCTGTCCACTGTGTTGGTAAAAATGTTGAATAAAGATGGGAATTTCAAGACGGTCAGACTTTTGCTAGATTCGGGAAGTCACACTAGTTTGCTTACGCATTCTTGTGCAACAGCACTTGGATTTGAAATAAAACTCTGTTTGGCGGTCGTACGTGGTCTGGATAACTTTAGCAAACAAGTAAAGGGGCAAATAAGATCGACTATTTTCTCTAGATTTGATTCGACTATTTCGTTTGATATTAAGTTTTTGTTAGTCGACAAAATTTGTGAAAAATTGCCTGAAGTCATGGTTTGTACAGAATCAATGGATTTTTTGTTCGGTTTGCCATTGGTTGACGATCATTTTTATGAACCCAGTAAGTTAGATGGTATAATAGGGGCTGACTTGGTGCCTATTCTCCTGGGATCGAAGAAGGTTTGTGGTTCGTTGGGTGCACCTATCGCCCTAGAAACTCAATTGGGGTTTGTGGTTATGGGCTCGGTGCCGATAGGCACTAAGACAGATTCTGTTAGAACATTTTTTTCTTCGGTTGATGATTCGTTGAATCATGTCGTGCAAAAATTTTGGGAGTTAGAAGAAATACCCAACCAGATCACTTTGCATCCTGAGGATGTAGAGTGCGAAGCTGTCCATTCGTCAACGGTAACCCGTGAAAATACGGGACATTATCAAGTTCGTTTACCTTTTAAAAGGGCACCATCCGTGCTTGGTAATTCTTATTATTTGGCGTTGCAACGTTTCGTTAGTTTGGAAAGACGTTTCGAACGTTTTCCGATATATAAAGAAGAATATTTTCGAGTGATGGAAGGATATCTGAATTCAGGTTTTGTGTCACGCGTGGAGGTTTGCAATCTTGATGGACCCCATTACATTATGCCACACCATGGCATATTTAAGCCAGACAGCGCGTCCACCCCACTGAGGTGCGTCTTCGACGCAAGTGCTAAGACAAGTTCGAAATATTCTTTGAATGATTTGCTGTTTGTAGGCCGAAACTGCAGTCGGATGTTTTGGCGACTTTTCTTAATTTTCGTTTGTTTGAAATTGCGTTCACAGCGGATATAAAGCAGATGTATTTACAAATCGGAATACATTCTGAAGATAGAAAATATCAACAGTTTTTATGGCGTCCTTCAGAAAAGGATCCAATACAAATTTTTCAGTGAAATACTGTTGTATTTGGAAATAAAAGTTCCCCGTTTTTGGCTCTTAGAACGCTTAAAAAATTGGTGGAGGATGAGGGTTCTAATTTTCCATTGGCTGCTGTTTTCCTGGATCGGGATTTTTACATGGATGATTTAGTGTCTAGTATTGATGATTTTCACGAAGCCCTGAAACTCTATAAAGAATTAATTAATTTGCTCAAGTCGGGCGGTTTTCATCTAACGAAGTGGGCGGCAAGTAGCCAATCGTTGCTACAAGAAATAGAACCGGAACAACTTTCCCCAAACATAGTAAATTTTGGTGGAAAAGATTCCATGAAGATATTGGGTCTTCAATGGTTCCCTCAGGTGAACGAGTTTCATTTTGAAATCATACCCGAGAAGCGGATTTGCACGAAAAGAAATGTTCTCTCTTGTGCTGCGCGGATTTTTGATCCCATGGGATTCTTGGCTCCTATTACTTTGCTTTTTAAACTATTGATTAAAGAATTGTGGATGGAGAAAATGGATTGGGATGAAATTCCAAATTCTACAAATTTGTTGTATAGATGGGATGACTTGCGGAACGAATTGCCGCTCTTGAGAGATTTTAAAATGCCGCGTCATTTGGGCGTGTTTCGCGGTTCAAGATTGAGTTTGGTTGGATTTTGTGATGCATGTTTGGATTCATTTGGAGAGGCAGTTTATTTGAGGAGTGAGAATCAAGAAGGGGTCACATGCAGACTCGTTTGTGCTAGAACTAAGGTTGCACCCATGAAGGCGCTCACCATTCCGCGGTTGGAACTGTGTGCTGCTCTGTTGTTAGCGAAGCTCTTGAGGTATATCAGAGTAGCTTTAGAATCACGAATCTCCTTTGAGGAAATTTGAGCCTTAAGTGATTCTTCCGTTGTTCTACATTGGATAGCAGCACCTGCGAGTAAGTGGACAGTTTATGTGTCTAATCGGGTCTCTCATTTTCAGGAGTTAGTACCAGCAAAGAATTGGTTTCACGTTCCCGGAAAATTGAATATAAGTGACGGATTGCCTCGAGGATTGTTGCCTAGTCGCTTCCTCGCAAATAAGAATTGGATATTCGGTCCCCCATGGATTTGTGCAGACACAGATCATTGGCCTATTTCGGGGATACAGCCTTCTTCGGAAATCCTTCCTGAAGAACGAGTTGCCTTGTTTTTCGCTCAAAAACTGATTAAACACCCTTTACACCTTCTGATGTTCCTCTTTGGTTCGGTTGATTAACGCAACAATATATGTTTTGCGTTTTGTTGGATGATTGAAATCGAAAGGAAGTTTCTCGGTAAACGATAAAGATGTCGCTGAAAATATATTGGTGAAGATTATTCAAGCATTTCATTTTTCTTCAGAAATAACGAGTTTGAAATGTGGAAAATCTGTTTCATCGAACCTTCGATTTTTGTGTCCTATTTTAGATAGGGACGGTTTGTTGCGCGTTGGTGGACGTTTAAGTCAGTCGGATTTGACTTACGGCCAGCAGCATCCTATGATCCTCCCAAAGAACGATCATTTGGTGCAATTATTAATAGATAAGTGTCACAAGGAAAATCTACACACAGGGCCGGCTTTAGTTCTGGCACTTTTGCGACAGAAGTATTGGATAATTGGAGCTCGCAATGTCATTCGCTTTAGAATTCAAAAGTGTTTTAGTTGTTTTCGAGTAAATCCTAGAAGCACTTTTCCGAAGATGGCGGATTTGACCTCTTTTCGGTTAAATGACGTTAAACCGTTTTTGCATTGTGGTATAGATTATGCTGGTCCATTTTATGTAACGTTAAGCAGATATAGAGGTGTGAGAAGGCATAAAGCTTATTTGTGTTTATTTATTTGCCTTTGTACTAAAGCTTTACATTTGGAATTGGCTACTGATTTGTCTACCGAAAAATTTTTTAATGTCTTCAAGAGGTTCCTCAGTCGTCGTGGGACATGTTCAGTTGTTTATTCAGATTGTGGCACAAATTTCATTGGAGCAAGGAATAGGCTCAACGATATTTATAAAATTGTCGGTTCTAGAGAGTATAGGAGTACATTTGGAGAGTTTCTGGTAAATGAGAAAATTGTTTGGAAGTTTCAACCTCCTGTTAGTCCTCATTTCAGCGGTGTTTGGGAGTCTCAAATAAAATCGATCATTTGAAAAGGGTTATTGGAGATCAGCTATTGACTTACGAGGAGTTCAATACTGTTCTCGTCCAAATTGAGGCTTTGCTCAATTCTCGGCCCTTGTCATGGCTGAGCACGGATCCGTCGGATCCCCTCCCTTTGACCCCTGCGCATTTTTTGACCTTAACCCCCTTGAAACAGCTTCCTGCTGTTGAACTTTCCGAATCCCTCCAAAGTCTCACTCATAGGAAACAACTGTTGGACCAGATGGTTCAGTCGTTTTGGGGTAGGTGGCGATTTGAGTATCTTCATCAGTTACAAGTACGACAGAAATGGTATACCACTAATAATCCTGTTCGTGTTGGTGCACTGGTAATTTTAAGGGTAGATAATGTACCTCCTCTTCAATGGCCTGTTGGTATAATTGACGAGATTTTTCCCGGTTCGGATGGTGTCGTTAGAGTGGTCAATGTCCGAACTAGGAATGGCGTTTACAAAAGACCGGTGGTTCGTTTATGTCCATTACCTATTGATTGATAGTGTTTTTGGTAGTTGCGGAAATGAATTTGTGATGGTATCGTTTATATTGGATATCGTATTAACTATGTTCAAATTTGTTGTTGAACATATTAAGGGTTTCCTTCAGGGGCGGGGAAAAATGTATGCGCCATACCAATCCGGGTGATATGCGCCGATTAGAATAATTTTAGCGGGTTTTGTTGGGTTGACATATGTAGGTTAGAGTAAGTTAGCATTTGGAAGTTCGTTTGGACAGTTCGTTTGAATTGATTTGATTTGTACCGAAGAATATTGGTAATTTTAGTTAGTTTTGTGATTTCGAAATTTGTGGGAGCTGAAAACCAGTGAAGAAATATATCTTAACAACCAAAGAAGCAGATCGTCAGGTAAAATCCTTTACTTTCTCCTATCCCTAAAATACCTGACGATTCAGAGCAGAAGAAATAAATTTATATTGGTAAGCAGTCCACTTTTATTTAGTTTGAATAATCGACATGTACTCAAGTCTATACTTTTGTTCATTGATTAAATATATAGTTAAACGCTGTGCTGTGTTTTTTACCCATGATTAGAAACGCCACACAAGTCTATCGGATATCAAACACCATTGACAAAGTTCGCACCCAATGCAAATTGCCATTTGGATCAAATTAAGAGATTTGGATGTATTGCATACATTAAAATTCCAAAACCCAGCTTAAAATTTGGAGGACGAGCCCTGAAAACTATCCTAGTATGTTACACCGCTACAGGATATTTGATGTGGCATACAAGCTCAGGAAAGTTTTTCGAATCTCGAAATGTGAGATTTAATGAGAAACTTGTTTACAAAGATGTTTTTAAAAAGAAACATCTTGATGAAACTGGAGGAAAATTAGAGACTGAGGAAAATACCACAGACTGGGATTGGATGCAAAATTGTAGAGAGACTTTTGAGGAACAAAAAGAGAAGGCCTAGCCGAGGAAACGAGGCAGGCCTCGAAAAGGAACTAATCTATATGTTCCTAAGGTATGTGATATGAAGAAAATCACAAAACCGTATACAAAGAGCCAAAATAAGAGAACTGCCGATGAAAAGGCAAGTACCCTGCAACGTATAGAGAAACTTGTAGAAGACACAAGCTATACAAGGTTTCTAAACTATTTGGAAAACAGTACATAGGAAACTTATGAGAAAACTGATAGAGAAGAAGATATGAGGCATTGCCTTACCGCTTCGTTAAATAGAGAACCTATAAAGTTCCAAGATTCTATTAATTCTAGAGAAGGCCACTTATGGAAGAGAGCTATAAAAGAAGAAATTGACTCCATGATACATAATAATGTATGGATATTGGTAGAGAGAGAAAAACTACAAATATCTGGAAAATAGGCCAATATTATTGACTCGAAATGGGTCTTCACGAGAAAATTAGAAGCAAATGGTCTTACACGATACAAAGCGAGATTAGTCATTAGAGGCTTTAAGGACAAAAATCTTTATGACCTTAAAGAAACATATGCACCACTGTCTAGACTTCCAGTAGTTAGAGCTACACTTGCAATAATTAATAAATATGATTTACATGCTTGCCAATTAGATGTGAAAACTGCTTTCCTAAATGGAACTATAGAGGAGGAAATATATATGGAGATCCCTGATGGAGTAGACATCGATAATGAGATCAAACGATCTCATGTACGCAAACTCCAGAAAGCCCTTTATGGACTGAAAATAAGTCCGAAGAGATGGAATAAGAGATTCACCGAAGAGATTAAGAAACTGGGTTTGGAAAATGACTTACATGAACCCTGTTTATACACTTGGAGGAAAAATGACACTACTAGTCTTATATGTAGACGACATAATGGTGGCTAGTAATGATATACAAAAGCTGCAGGAAATCAAAAACCACTTGTGAACAGCATTTGAAATGAAGGATCTTGGAGAACCTATAAACTTTTTAGGTATAAATATAGAGATGAACAAAGAAGAGCGGTATATTAAAATAAATCAATCGAACTATACCAATAATATATAAGAGAGATTTAATATGAATGACTGCAATGCCCAAAATACTCCTATGGTAACCAGACAGGTTGAAAATAGGATAAAGAGACATCGACTGGAGAATTTAGAGGATGAACCAAACGAACAAAGAACAAGAGTTCCTTATAGAGAAGCGATTGGTAGCTTGATGTATCTTGTGTGTATCTTCAGGTACTTGAAAGGAACTGTGGATCTAGGACTTATATTTGAAGATTTAGAAGCATTTACTGATGCAAGCTTTAGAGAACATGGAGACTCTTCATCAACTGAAGGCTATGTTATTAGAGTGTTTGGAGATGACATGTTTCGACCTTCGCGGTCATTTTCAAAACCATAAATCTACAATAAAGGATTGGACAAGTAAAAATCAGCAAGTTGCCTGAAAAGTTCATCAAACCTCAAATACAAATTCCTGAAAGGAAAAAAATCTGATTATGTTAATTTAGAATCGTGAAATTTTTTCTCTTAATATTATTGAAGTAAAATCTAAAAAAAATAAGGTATTAATCCGACAAAGGAAACCTCACAAGATAAAGCTACTAAAACTTGAATTCATCTTACAAAATTTGGTTCCAAGAGTCATACTATGGGTAAAAATCATTAAGTCCAAAAACTGTTCAAAATACATAGTTGCATTCAGGAGTCAACTTCTAAAAAACACAAATTTGTCGACGCAAAGACATAATAAAATAAAAAAAGACCTCACGTGTCAAACGTAAATAGAATATTCCGGGAAGTGAGGTTAGAAAATTCGGTCATAGAGGAGAGCCGAGTTCCCAGATGACATGAGGATTCACAGAAGATACGAAAAGAACCCTGCCTTCATTAAACCGATACAATTTGGAAATTTAATTTGTTAGGTTAACATCAAATACTCCCTGAGTGGTGACCTACTTTGGTAGGTATATGAATCCATTTTTATTTTGAAAGTAATCTATAGGTGTTTAGATTTCTGTTATTGATGTGCTTGAAGATCTCCACCTCTTCCAATATTTCTTGTTTTGCACCGGCATCGCATGTGTGAAGATTTTTCATGTTGAGGTCCATGTCGAAAGTGTGATGTGTCTCCCGCAGGTGTACCCCGAAGATTGATTTGTTGTTATTTTCTTTCATTTGGCTGGCTGAATGCTCTTTGGTTCTCACTCTAAGTGATCTTCCACTTCTACCAATGTACACCGTGTTACAATCAGGTTGTCCACATTCAAGCTTAAATATACCTGGTTTATCTAGGAAGTGAATCTGGTCTTTGTTTCTGATGAAAAACTGCTCTAGTAGATTCTGGGATTTGAAGACTATCTTGATGTTTCTTGATTCTCTCAATATACTAGCTATTTTGTATGAAATTGCTCCGTAGAAAGGGAGGCTGCAAAACTTGTCAACACTGGTTTCGGTGGTAGTGTCAACTGAATTTGGCTGAGGAGGTTCTAACGATTCCTGTTATTGTGTCTTCCTCTCAATTATTTTGTCTACTATGTTGGGTGAAAAACCATTTCTGTTCGCTATGTACTATATTGTGGACACTTCTCTCGAATATAATTCCTCATCCAGTTGATTAACCTATTAACAAATGTGTTAAAAGCCGCCATTTTATGGCCTCCAAAATGACACGATGCATTGTTAATTGTGCCATCTGTCTGTGTTACTGCAACTCATTATTATTAGTTGCATTCATTCATTTTTATTCCAAGTTGCTTGCTCTATTTCGTGCGGCCCACGTATGTTCATTTCATTTTTCCGATAAACGCGTAACATATCTTGGAGCATATGACCTATGTCGAACAAAGGAGAGTACGACACCGACGTTCATCCGATAAAGTGGAACACCTTTCTTCGCAGTAAATTTCTCGTTAATTCTACAAATTAGAACTCTGGTGAAAAAGTGACTATTCTCGCTCGCGAGTGCCTGGACAGGTGAATTCAGCCGTACTGTGAAACCAGGTAGGCAGAAGTCAGTGCTCCAGCATTCGATTTTCTTTCGAGTCATTTTTTCATTTTTTTCAGAATTTCATTATTAATTTCTCTTTCGTTTTCGTTTAACTTTCAAAGGCCCTTGTCGTGCCAGTCTGTGTCGGCTTCCTAAAAATGTCAAACTTAATTCTGCCTGAATCTCTCTGCAGGCATAGGTCCAAGAAATTTATTCTGTTGTTCTCTCCTACTTCTGGTGTGAAATCTATATTCAGATGAAGACCGTTCAACCAATCATGGAAAAGTCCCAGCTCTTCCCTTGTACCACCCCACACAATTATTATATCGTCAACATATCTGTACCATGTTATTATCTTGTTCTTTAAGGGATTGATCTCTACAAAGACCAGTTTTCTCTCAAAAAATGCCATGAAAATTTCCGCGAACATGGGTGAAAGGCAGTTTCCCATGCTTAGACCACTCTCTTGGAAAAACACTTCACCACCGAACGTGAAGAAATTCTGTTGAAGGCAAAGTTCAGACAAATAGAAAACACATTCGACCAACTCGTTGGGGAGTGCAGAATTGCACAATAAGTTCTTGAATATTTTCTTAGTCTGCGGAACTGGCACTCTAGTAAACAGGTTCTTTACATCAAAAGAATCCAAAATGGCAGAATCAGGGATGTAGGTATCTTTTAGCTTATCCATTAAAGCCTTGCTATTAATCACACTATAATCTGAGCGAAATTGCAAATTTTCATTAATTAAGTTATTGAGATATTTAGATAGTTCATAGGCTAAACTACTGCAAAAGGAAACCACTGGTCGGATAGGAATACCAGGTTTATGTATCTTAGGGAGTCCGTACTATCTAGGAGTGGTGAAGGACATGGGTAACAAAGTCCTCCAAGGTGTGTCCAGAGAAGGACCTAGGGATGACAAAATAGACTTGAAATTGGTATTGTACTTGTTTACAAAAGATGGTGGGGCTTTCTTGAAACCATTATTGCTTAAAAATTCAAGTACCTTATTAATGTAATCGGTTTTGTTTAAAACGACCAAACAATTTCCTTTGTCAGCTTTTGACAGGAAAAGATCATTATCCTTCATTTTGTAATTTAAACCTTTGATTTGAGAATACCAACTTCTTACCTTCTGAGATATTTTTGATTTTCTACGTTTAAATTGGTCCAAAGCAGAAATTATATGACTACGGATTATGTGAATGTTATGAATTATGTTATATCTTGTAACGTTCAGTTTTGAAAGTCACAAAAGTGATTTAAGTGTGCCGGCAACTCAGCGGCGTGGGGTGGTTCGAAAAGAAAAAATTAAATAGTAAAGTTAATTTCAATAATTAATTAATGACAAAAGAAAATAAGTGGGCGCCACGTAATTTATAAGTCACATTAAACTCACTAGATTGAACTCAGACCAAATTACGAAAGTCAGAGTCTAAAGTGCTGATAAGGTTACAATAAAAGCCGGCTGACTCCCGTATATACATTTATTTATCATGAAGTACCAAGTCAATTGAACAGTGTGAAAGAATACCACAATCCAATATCCCAAATATAATTCAGCAACAATATGAAATCAGCAATGAATAAAATAGTAACGTCAGCAAAAGAACAACAATACAGAATAAATTTCCAATTCATAAATGATCCAAATTCACTGCATATGCTCTTGTTCCAACAACTAAATAATATTCAAAGTTCTCAACCCAATTCATAAGATACAAAAGATGGAATTGTTATAGCATAATTCAACAAAAAGGCATTCGAAACCTGAACTGATCTCAGAGTCAAATAAAAATCATATGAATTAATGTTGCTCTGAATTAACAGTCTTGAGATATTAATTATTTCAAAGAATCATGTAGCGGCACTCCGTCACTGACAGGGAAGTGTGTAGGGATCACTTGGCGGCACTCTACATAGCCACTCATAGCGCTTCGGTGGCCCAGAGGTAAGCGCTCAAGTTTCACACCGACTAGGTACTAGGTGCCGGGTTCAACTCTCGGCGGCTCCCTCAAACTTCTAAACCCCTGCGTCTATGGCATGGCGCACACAAGCCATACTGATGAGTCCAAATGTGTGCGCCAGGGACGAAACGCATAAATAGGGATAATTCTTCTAATTCTTACGATCCTGCATTGGTGACCCCGACGTGATGGGAACGGTTGTCTTTACGACGTGTCTTGGAAAAGCAGACGGTTGACGCTTGAGGTATACTCGCTCCCTCTCTGCAACTTCCAACGAAACTCTAGACGCCTTTCCCATTCCGTACAATATTCATGGTCTGCCGCGGTATTGCGGATTTGCTTAGGTTCACATCACCCGTCCGCAACATACCGTGTGGTGTAGCTCAGCTCAGGTGGCCATCACCCGGCTATACCTACTGACCTTGTAACACGCATTGGTTTCGTTCCTCCGTCACTGGTAAGGGAGTGTGTAGCGGCACTCCGTCACTGACCGGGAAGTGTGTAGGGATCACTTGGCGGCACTCTACATAGCCACTCATAGCGCTTCGGTGGCCCAGAGATAAGCGCTCAAGTTTCACACCGACTAGGTACTAGGTGCCGGGTTCAACTCCCGGCGGCTTCCTCAAATTTCTAAACCCCTGCGTCTATGGCATGGCGCACACAAGCCATACTGATGAGTCCAAATGTGTGCGCCAGGGACGAAACGCATAAATAGGGATAATTCTTCTAATTAATATAATAAGTTGTGTACGACCTTGTTTTCACCGGCGTAGAATTTCCAGAGTCCGACGACTGCCGCAAAATATCCCAATGGCGGCCTTTCTTCCTGGCAGATGTGTAAATTCCGTTCAGGCTGATCACAGGAAAAATGTCCAAACCAACTTCAGGCTCGAAGGCACTCGTAGTGATGTAGTTCCTACCTTTAGGTTGTTCTAGGGAGGGTTTCCAGTCAAGGTGATGGTAAAATGAACTGTTGATAGTCTCACTCCAATAGATCCAATATTATAGAAGTTTCAATATTTGGAACACGAAGATGTGAATTCCTCAAATCCTTACAACAAGGGTTACTTCCAATATAGTTATTTCCCAATAACTTCCCAATTAATACCAAAATGTAACATAAAAAAGGCAATTCTCATCGGGGAGATCCGAATTTTGAATTCACTACGTCACTTTCTCTCTGTCGACAATTAATTATTCCCCGGTCTTTATCACCCACGCAGCCAGATAAGCGCGATGAAAAAAAAACTCAACAACACATCTTATTTCTCCCGGACCCCAGACTGTCCGAATTAATCCGCGATGTTATATTTATATACAGGGGCACTTAATTAATATGACCACTCATTTGATGAAAATAAGAAATTGAAATATACTAACAGTGATCAAAATAATCTGCACCTAGGATGTAAAATGAATGTAACAGATTCCCCCCTCAACCGGTAGAAGTTTCATTCCATGGAACTTCCACTTGAATATGGCTTAAGATCCTTTACATGCCATGTACCCTTAGATGTGCCATAGTCGTCAACCAAGTCATAAGTCAAATACGACTTTCTTCCTTTTATGCTATAAGGCCCAATAAATTTAGGTGCCAACTTAGATGTGAAATACCTGGAGGCGTCTGATTGCACATAATTCCTCAACCATACCAAATCAGAATTATTATATTCGATTGGTCTCTTCCGAAGATCATATCATATACTACGCAAGAATGACTTCTCCAAGCGTTTCCTAATGTCTGCGTAAAGTTCTTGAAATGCTTTGACACGACACGGTTCCGTATGTTAAGAAGCCTCCGTCCCTTTTACGAATCTGTGCTTTCGTCCGTCTATTATATGTTCCCTACCAAAATTCACAAAGTATGGTGTCTGCTTTGTTGTCTCCTGTACTGACGTACGTATAGCACAAGTGATTTTTGGGAGATATGAGCACCAGCTACGATGATTATCACCAACAAATGAAGCCAACAAGGTTTTGATAGTACGATTGATCCTTTCAGTAGGATTTTCTTGAGGATGGTATAACGCATTGAACCAAATCTCAACACCATATTCTTTACAGAATTTTGTAAAAAGATTGCTTCTCAATTGACTGCCATTGTCTACAACTACTGCAGCCGGAGTACCAAACAACAGGAACACATAATCTTCCACATGTTTCACTATACTCTTTGTAGTAGCACTTCGCAGGGGAAAAGTCATAGGAATCTTGGAGAATTCATCGAACACCACCAAGATGTAAGTATAACCGTGGGATGATCTCGGAAAAGACCCCTGAAGGTCCAATGATATAACCTGCCACGGTTTATCAGGCATAGGTCGTCTAGACATATATCCATAACCTTTCTTTGGTTCGCCCTTATATTGTGAACAAGTATGGCAGTTCTTCACATACTTTGTGATATCATGACGCATTTTTGGCCAATAATACTGCTGCCTGACGCGATTGAACGTTTTGAAAGTACCGGTATGACCAGAGGTGGGGTTATCATGCAAGTCTTTAATTACTTGCAAACGTTGTTCCTTTGGCACTATTTCCTTCCATGCAGATTCATCATTTCCGAAAGAAACATAAGTTGTTGGTACATACTTGTACAATCCATTCGATTCAACCCGGAATTTCGGATATTTCAAGGGGTTATTTTCTACCAACTCTAACATTTTGTTGTACCACCTATCAATCGAATCCACACAGACAGATACATTCACTTCGTCGGTTACTGGAACTGATTTTGACAACAAATCGGGTACTACTATGTCTCGACCCCTCCTATGTAGAATATCGAAATCCCAAGTTTGCAATCACAAAGACCAAAGAGCTAACCTCCCCGACACGTCTTTTATTTTGTTCAACCAAAGTAGTCTATAGTGGTCCGTAATGACAGTGAACTTAGCACCTTCCAAGTAAGGTCTTAATTTTTCTATTGCCCAAATTACCGCTAGACACTCACGCTCGGTTGTAGAATAAGCTCTTTCCTGACGGGATAAGCTTCTACTTACGTAGCACACAACTTTCTCACCATCTGGGTGAAACTGCGTTAGGACACCTCCCAAGCCATAGCCTGATGCATCTGTTTGGAGTGTGAAGGGTGGATCGAACCGTGGGCTACTCAACACAGGAGCAGAGATCAACAAATTTTTCAGCTCCCTGAATGACTTCTCACATTCCTCTGACCAGGAAAATGCAGTTCGTTTTTTCAATAACGCTGTAATAGGTGCTATTAGGGTAGACAAATCAGGAATGAAACGCCTGTACCAACTGACCATTCCTGATATAGATCTCACCTCCTTCACGCTGGTGGGTGGCTTCAAGTTCAAAATGGCGCTCACTTTTTCGGGGTCTACATTGATTCCGTCACGATTGACAATCATACCAAGGTAACGAAGCTCTGCTAAGCAAAACTTGCACTTATCTCGACTAAGTGTGAGACCGGCAGACATGAGACGATCGAATACTTCACCGAGCACTTTTATATGCGTTTCAAAATCAGGAGTTGTAATCACAACATCATCAAGATAGACAAACAAGTAAGGTTCTAACTCTGGACCTAAAACACTGTCAATTAAACGTTGCCACGTTGCCGGAGCGTTGTGAACGCCAAATGGTAGTCTTTTGAACTGAAAATGCCCACGACCAGGAATTGAGAATGCAGTATATTGACGACTGCCTTCATCGATCCCAATTTGCCAGTAAGCGCTTTTAATATCTAGCGATTGTAGGAATCTCGAGTTACCAAGTCTGTCCAATATCGAGTCCATGAATGGCAGAGGATAAGCATCTCTTCTAGTAACCTTATTTAGTTGTCGAAAATCTACACAGAATCTGTAAGATCCATCTTTTTTAGGTACCATCAGGACTGGGCTAGACCAGGGGCTATCAGACCTCTCAATTATTCCCACCTTCAGCATATATTCAACCTCCATGTCAATACGTCCCTGCATGATAGGATTTACCCGATAGCTTCTTTGCTTGATTAGAGGCGAATCTGTATCGATTTTATGTCTAACAATATTGGTACACCCAATACCATCGCCCATCTTTTTGAACGTTGAATCTACAAGGCAACGAAGCTTGTCCGATTGGTTTCCATCCAAATCTGCAGCACCCACAAGTGATGCCAATTGGCATTCTTTCTCTGAACCCTCCATAAACTGCCATTCGTTATTATTAAGATTCGGAATTATCTTCATTTCTCGCCAGAAATCCAAACCAAGAATCAAGGAATGCTTCAGGTCTGGCATAACCAGGACTTTCATCAGTTTCACCTTGCCTTCCAGGCAGAGTGGAATCTCAACAGTACCCAACGTTTCACATTTTTGGCCATTGGCCACCGTACATTTGACCGCAGAAGATTGATCAACACGTACACCCAATTTTCCCAAACTATTCAATAAATCCAAATTGATGAGTGTTCTGTTAGCACCAGAATCTAATAATCCCAAATATTTGCGACCAAATATTTCAACCTTCAGATAAGGTCTACAATCTTCTTTATGATGGCTGAGTATATAATCTAAAACTACCTTATTTTTTCTATCGATAGACAAGGTTTGGATCGCCTCTTGCGAAAACCCACCCGTTGGGAGATCAATCAACGGCGAGTTTGATCGTTTCCCGAACGCCTACAGTTAGGGCAGTTATACAACCCAATGCTTTCATCTTTACCTTGAGTTCTTCATCGAATTTCCGCAAGAAGTCGATCTTCATAGTCAAAAGGTAAAAATTCTTCCCTAAGCTTTACCTTGAGCTCTTCCCAGCTCTTAATACCTTTCCTAACGAGCCTGAACCAATAAAGACATTTTCCAGTGAATGAATCTACAGCCGAGTTAAAAAGTTGCTTATGGCTAACATTCCTAGCCAAACATAATTCCTCAACTCGTTCGATGAATGAATTTAGTTTAATATCATTCTTTTCACCAGAGAATTTCAAACCCCATTTCAAAACTGGGACTGATCCTATTTTATCGCTACCATAATTATGCCTATTGAAGGATTTAACGTTACTGGGACTAGACGTCCCAGCAGGTTGTTCAAAACTTGAGACAGAACTATCTGATGAGGAACAAGAATCACCGGAATCTTTAGGAACGACTTTGTCATTGAGCTTCTGCCGCAATTCCAAAATTTCCGTTAAAAGTTCGCCACGTTTATTCAATTTATCAATATCTGACGTTTGTATTCTATTAGCCCTACCCAATACATGATGAATTTCAGTCAACAACTTATCATAATCTGAAGACTTCTTATCGTCAGCAAATGCAATGATTGCGTCTCCAATTTCAATTATTTTCGCCGAAATAGAAGCAATTTCTTCATCAATATTCGAAAAGTATGGAGGATAACTCAAAGGTTTACCCTTCTTTTCTGAACGCAAAATATTTCGTAAACATTTCCGCATCTGTTCGACCTGTTCAGTTTTTTGAATACCTCTTACAGCAAGTTCATATGTCAACTCATTCTTAGATAAACGATTGCTACTTAACCTATAATAAGATTCGTTAGCCATTATAAACAAATTTTAGAAACCTAAAAACCAAGTCAATCTAGGCAATACAAAGGAATAAATCCAAGAAAAACAATATTCAAACAAGTATCAACCAAGTGAGTAAATTCAATAAGCCATAGATGGGATGTAAGAAAAAGAAATATATACACATATATATATGACAATTAACTTATGTCAGCCAACCAATGTAAAAAAACTCAGATCAGCCAATTTTTTATCGAGCGCCCCACGTTGGGCGCCAAATTTGTAACATTCAGTTTTGAAAGTCACAAAAGTGATTTAAGTGTGCCGGCAACTCAGCGGCGTGGGGTGGTTCGAAAAGAAAAAATTAAATAGTAAAGTTAATTTCAATAATTAATTAATGACAAAAGAAAATAAGTGGGCACCACGTAATTTATAAGTCACATTAAATTCACTAGATTGAACTCAGACCAAATTACGAAAGTCAGAGTCTAAAGGGCTGATAAGGTTACAATAAAAACCGGCTGACCCCCGTATATACATTTATTTATCATGAAGTACCAAGTCAATTGAACAGTGTGAAAGAATACCACAATCCAATATCCCAAATATAATTCAGCAACAATATGAAATCAGCAATGAATAAAATAGTAACGTCAGCAAAAGAACAACAATACAGATTAAATTTCCAATTCATAAATGATCCAAATTCACTGCATATGCCCTTGTTCCAACAACTAAATAATATTCAAAGTTCTCAACCCAATTCATAAGATACAAAAGATGGAATTGTTATAGCATAATTCAACAAAAAGGCATTCGAAACCTGAACTGATCTCAGAGTCAAATAAAAATCATATGAATCAATGTTGCTCTTAATTAACAGTCTTGAGATATTAATTATTTCAAAGAATCAAAATAAGTTGTGTACTACCTTGTTTTCAGCGGCGTAGAATTTCCAGAGTCCGACGACTGCCGCAAAATATCCCAATGGCGGCCTTTCTTCCTGGCAGATGTGTAAATTCCGTTCAGGCTGATCACAGGAAAAATGTCCAAACCAACTTCAGGCTCGAAGGCACTCGTAGTGATGTAGTTCCTACCCTTAGGTTGTTCTAGAGAGGGTTTCCAGTCAAGGTGATGGTAAAATGAACTGTTGATAGTCTCACTCCAATAGATCCAATATTATATTAGTTTCAATATTTGAAACACGAAGATGTGAATTCCTCAAATCCTTACAACAAGGGTTACTTCCAATATAGTTATTTCCCAATAACTTCCCAATTAATACCAAAATGTAACATAAAAAAGGCAATTCTCATCGGGGAGATCCGAATTTTTAATTCACTACGTCACTTTCTCTCTGCCGACAATTAATTATTCCCCGGTCTTTATCACCCGCGCAGCCAGATAAGCGCGATGAAAAAAAAACTCAACAACACATCTTATTTCTCCCGGACCCCAGACTGTCCGAATTAATCCGCGATGTTATATTTATATACAGGGGCACTTAATTAATATGACCACTCATTTGATGAAAATAAGAAATTGAAATATACTAACAGTGATCAAAATAATCTGCACCTAGGATGTAAAATGAATGTAACAATCTGAAAAAGGTTTCGACTGCAACAATCAAATTTTCCTGAATTTTAACTTTATTGACCGATGGAAAACAAAATTTCAAACCTAGTTGTAAAAGTTTTGTTTCTTCTTCAGTGAAATTGTGAGTTGAAAAATTAAGTATTCTCCGATTGAATTTTGTACTTGTTTTGCAAGCATTCTGAGCTCTTGAGTTGTTATCTGAGTTAGCTGTATTGGATATTCTTTCGCTGTTGTATTACCCTATTTTTAATTCTCAACTGTGACATTTTAGCATCGACTGAATCTATCAGTCTAACGTTATCACTTTCAGACAACCTACCTTTAACAATATCATCAACAATGAGCAACTTCTTGGAATTTATGTGCAACTGTCTATGCCACCTTCTGATTTCCCATCTGAGAAGTTTCTTCTTTAGGAGTAAGATGTTACATTCTGTGAAGGAGTCGTTTCTTCTAAGTTTTATCGTCAGCCAAGTAGGAGTGAGATTCCTGTCCAAGCAGATCCTGCAGAATTTTATGTGACCCTTGAATTTTAAGGACTTGAATGATAGACCATCGTATGTGCGGGATAATAAGGCCAGACTCGCCGTCGAAATGATATGATAGAAACCCATTTGAAGAAGTTGTGATCAGATGAAAGTCTTGAAATCTCCAAATATTTATTGGAACCACACTAATTATTTATTCAAGTTGACATGTTTCGACCTTCGCGGTCATTTTCAAAACCATAAATCTACAATAAAGGATTGGACAAGTAAATATCAGCAAGTTGCCTGAAAAGTTCATCAAACCTCAAATACAAATTCCTGAAAGGAAAAGAATCTGATTATATTAATTCAGAATGGTGAAATTTTTTCTCTTATTATTATTGAAGTAAAATCTAAAAAAAATAAGATATTAATCCAACAAAGGAATCCTCACTACTTATAGTTACTAAAACTTGTATTCAACTTACAAAATCTGGTTCCAAGAGTCATACTATGGGTAAAAATCAACTCCCCAACGAGTTGGTCGAATGTGTTTTCCATTTGTCTGAACTTTGCATTCAACAGAATTTCTTCACGTTCGGTGGTGAAATGTTTTTCCAAGAGAGTGGTCTAAGCATGGGCAACTGCCTTTCACCCATGTTCGCGGGAATCTTCATGGCATTTTTTGAGAGAAAACTGGTCTTTGTAGAGATCAATCCCTTAAAGAACAAGATGATAACATGGTACAGATATGTTGACGATATAATAATTGTGTGGAGTGGTACAAGGGAAGAGCTTGGACTTTTCCATGATTGGTTGAACGGTCTTCATCTAAATATAGATTTCACACTAGAAGTAGAAGAGAACAACAGAATAAATTTCTTGGACCTATGCCTGCAGAGAGATTCAGGCAGAATTAAGTTTGATATTTTTAGGAAGCCGACATAGACAGATGGCACAATTAACAATACATCGTGTCATTTTGGAGGCCATAAAATGGCGGCTTTTAACACATATGTTAATAGGTTAATCAACACCCCGTTGGATGAGGGATCATATTTGAAAGAAGTGTTCACAATAAAGTACATAGTGAACAGAAATGATTTCTCACCCAACATAGTAGACAAAATAATTGATGGGAAGACACAGCAACAGGAATCATTAGAACCTCCTCAGCCACGTTCAGTTGACTCTACCACCGAAACCAGTGTTGACAAGTTTTGCAGCCTCCCTTTCTACGGAGCAATTTCATACAAAATAGCTAGTATATTGAGAGAATCAAGAAACATCAAGATGAGCAGTTTTTCATCAGAAACAAAGACCAGATTCACTTCCTAGATAAACCAGGTATATATAAGCTTGAATGTGGACAACCTGATTGTTACACGGTGTACATCGGCAGAAGTGGAAGATCACTTAGAGTGAGAGCCAAAGAGCATTTAGCCAGCCAAAGGAATGAAAATAACAACAAATCAATCTTCGGGGTACACCTGCGGGAGACACATCACACTTTCGACATGGACCTCAACATGAAAAATCTTCACACATGCGATGCCGGTGCAAAACCAGAAATATTGCAAGAGGTCAAGATCTTCAAGCACATCAATAACAGAAATCTGAACACCTTAAACGAAAAGCTTGTTAATAATTTTAAAGACACCTATAGATTACTTTCAAAATAAAAATGGATTTTATACCTACCAAAGTAGGTTACCGTCTCAGGGAGTGTTCGGTTCTTTTGTTATAGCATGAATTTGAACCTGAGGCGATCGCTAAATATTTGAATTTCGCGCTAATTTTATAAGTCAACACTGGTGACTTCGCACATGTTATGGATACGCATCTAGAACGCGAATTGGAATAGAAGAACTCTCGCTATCACGTTTGTTATCGAAATTGTTTATAAAATCACGCTAATTTTGATTTGTTTTTTTGGATATATTACACGCTTGGTTTCATCCGCATATTTGGAAGTTTCGCATCGCATTTTGATTGTGTTTTCAACACCGCATTTGAACAAAAGTTGGACTAGAAATCCCGCAGCAAGGGGTCCCTGTGAAGAGCTGATAATTGGAGCAGAGCCCTGAAATCATCGTAGTTCATCGCTGTGGTAAGTCATCATTGTTGACTGCATTTCTTGATATGAATTTTGTTGTTTCATATTATGTATTTCGCGTTCGCACCAGCTTCAAACGCAAAAATAAATACAGTACATTTATCCCTCAAAATTACTGAGCTATCGGACATAACATTGGTCACTTCGGCCGTATATTGATATTGAACTTCGCTTTGATTGAAGAATTGAATTTCATTTTACCTGTTTCAAATTTGGTCTGTTTATTTATTCGAAGATTTTTTGCTACATTCACGCATCTGGACCGGCAACGCCCGGCGTTCGCTTATCGCATTCGATACATGTTTGTTGAGTTTTCATTGTAATTCATTTGGATTGAATATTTATTTCTTTAAAATAAATTGATTGATTTTTTAATCAGTTGAAATCGCAATATGACAGATATCGAATTGAGGAAAGCAAGATTAAATACAAGTTCGTGCGTTTGTGAATTATCTTCACTTTTGGATTTAGCCAACCGAGCCGTCTCAGATTCCTCCCTAAGAACTTCCTTTAAAATTCGTTTTAATGAAATCGATGATGTTCGTGAAGAATTTCATAAGCAGCATCAAACTGTCACTTGTATTCTTTTGCAGGGCGATAATGATTCCGAACTTATAAGTGAAGAAACAATTAGAAAAGAATTTCAGGATACGTTTTTTTTCGTTAAAACAATGTATTCAGAATTATTGGATCCAAATGGCGATTCTTTGAATATGTCGGCACAAGCAAGTTTAATTCGAAAACAAAGTCTTGGGTCTTGTGCTTCAGCTTGTACACCAAATGTTCGTTCTCCGCAAATAGAAATTAAAAAGTTTAGAGGGGATTACACGCAGTTTGTATCATTTATTGATATTTTTGACGCTTTGGTTCATAATAATAACTCTTTGAGTGAAATTGAGAAATTTAATTACTTGATTTCTTCTCTAGAAGGTCCGCCACTTTCCTTAGTACGCACTTTACCTATGAGCTCTGGCAATTACCAAATAGCTTACGATTCTCTAGTCAGTCGGTTTTCTAATGAAAGGTTGAGAGCTCAAGCACATTGGAACGCTATTGAAAATACTTCCAAAATTAGTTGTTATAATGAATCTGCCCTTCGTAAGTTACTCAATACTTTCACAGAAAACTTAGCCGCTCTCAAAAATATGAATTTTCCTGTAGAATCTTAGGACTTCATTTCGTTCATGCTCTTGATAAAACGCTTAGATAATGTAACAGTAGCACGTTTCGAACTTGAATATGGTTCATCATCAATTCCAGAATTCAATACGCTCATTGAATTTCTTAATAAATATTGCATCGCAATGGATGAGCAGCTCATAATTCGTGTAACAAGTTTAAATCCTCTAATCCTAGTAGACCTTCAAACCCGAAATCAAACATTGCATCTTACTTCTCGAATGATCACAAGATTCAACGCTCCAAAAATAGCCCAATTTGTACACTTTGTAAACAAAATCATCCGATTCGATCTTGTACAGATTTTTTGGAAAGATCTCCTCAGGAACGTCATGCCTTCGTCAATCAAAAGCACTTGTGCTTTAATTGCCTCCTGCAAATCAGTGAACACCTGTCTCAAATGTAACGAAAGACATCACACTTTGCTTCATCTCGCATCGTCATCGTCTAAAGCTTCCAATAATTTAGAAGGGTTACCTTCGACCAGTTCTGCCCCTTCTGATACAGCAGTTCTGACTGCATCTGCTGGTGTCTGTCGAAAGTCATCCGCAGTTCTCTTATCGACGGCATTAATCGACGTAAGAGATAATTTTGGTAATTTCCATTCATTTCGATGCCTGATCGACAGCGGATCCATGTCTTCGTTTATCAGCCGAAAGGCTGCAAATTCGTTATGTCTACCCCGCCGCAAAATAGATGTCGAGGTAAAGGGTCTCAGCACCATGAAAACTAATGCTACTCATGGTTACTTGACTTTGTTATTTCGACCACTCAAGTTGAATGAACCTGTCATATTGACAGACGCTATAATTCTAGATAGAATTTGTGATGAGGTACCTGCTTATGAGGTTCCTGAGTCTGATTGGGCACATTTGAAGCACTTAAAGCTAGCAGATGAAAATTTTCATACTCTTGTTACAATTGACATTCTGTTAGGCGCAGATGTGTTTTCGAAAATCTTACTATCAGATCAGATGATGGGTAAACCAGGTCAACTTGACGCCATTGAAACTGTTTTGGGGTATATTCTGATGGGAAGTTTTGAATGTAGTCCGAAAACACAGATCTCAACATTCCACATTTCGTGCTCTGAATTCGCGTCTGATATTTCTCTTCGGAAATTTTGGGAACTTGATTCTGTTCCATCTATAGAACCGTTGTCACCTGATGACAAACTGTGTGATCGGATTTGTTCGGATCAAAATTATCGTGACGATGAGGGTCGCTACGTGGTTTCCCTTCCTTTCCGTGATAACTTGCCTCATTTCTCGGGGATGCGAGAACTGGCGCTACAGCGTTTTTTCTGTCTGGAACGCAGGCTTGTGAAAAACCCGAGTTTGTATAAACTTTACATCGAATTCATGCGGGATTATCTTGATTCAAACCATATGGAAATTGTGCCAGATAGTTCAATAAAGTCCAATTCGTTTTATCTGCCTCATCATTGCGTGATCAAACATCAAAATGGTCAACCCAAAATCTGCGTTGTTTTTAATGCCTCCGCTAAATCTCCTCACCCAGAGGAAGGTTCTCTAAATGATCATCTTCTCACTGGTAGGAAACTTCAGAAAGACATTCTTTCAATTTTATTGCGCTTCCGTTCACATGAGTACACTTTATGTGCGGATATCAGACAAATGTACCGTATGATTCGCATAAAACCTGAGCATGCTGATTTTCAATGCATTATTTGGAGGTTCTCTGTGGAAGAGGATCCGCTAGATTATAGGCTACTCACAGTCACTCACAGTGTTAACAGGGCACGTTATCTTGCGCTACGTACCCTCATGCAACTAGCCAAAGATGAGGGAGAAAGACTTCCGATTGCTTCGAAAGCCTTGAGTGAGGATATCTATGTTGATGACGTAGTAACTGGTGGTTCAACCTTGGAGGGAATGGATCAGTTGCTCAAGGAACTGATTGACCTCCTTAAAAAAGGAAACTTCGAACTTAGGAAATTCTCTTCAAATATTCCTTCCATTCTGAAAGGAATACCAAAATCGCACCTGTCAATTGATCCAATGTCTTTTGATCGACATGATGAATCCTCCTCTCTCAAGGTCTTGGGTCTACAATGGGACTCTTCCAATGATTGTTTTTCTTTTAATGTTGAACCTTCAAAAGGTTTATCCACCAAGCGCCATCTTCTCTCCCAAATAGCACGCATATACGACCCTATTGGATTTCTGGCACCTGTAACTTTTCTCCTTAAACATTTGCTGCAAAGGGTTTGGATGTCGGGAGTCGGATGGGATGATGAGCTTCCTGTGGACATCGCTAGAATTTGGGACAAATTTCGTTCTGATATCTCAATTTTATCCTCTGTCACTATTCCACGGAAAATCACATCACCTACTGCTAATTTTTATGAATTGATAGGATTTTGCGACGCTTCAGAAAAGGGCTACTGTGCTGTGACGTACATACACTTAACAGTTGAAAACAATCAGAAAATAAATAAATTTTTGTGCGCTAAAACTAAAGTTTCCCCGATCAAGCGCATCACCATTCCACGTCTTGAGCTATGTGGTGCTGTGCTACTGGCTAATCTGCTCTCCTTTTGTTTGACCACTTTTCAGAACTCGATAAATTTTCGGAGGGTATACGCCTTGACCGATTCCCAAATCACATTGAATTGGATCAAAGGGTCACCTCATCGTTGGCCGACTTTTGTTTCCAATAGGGTGGCTCACATCCAAGAGAAAATTCCTAGCGCCTCTTGGCATCATATTGAGTCCCAACACAACCCCTCGGATTCCGGTTCCAGAGGTTTGCTTTCTTCAGAATTCGCTTCTCAATCATTGTGGTTTGATGGACCCCAAACATTGGTCATAACGCTAACGGATCCTATTTTAAATGTCGATGTTGTTTCGATCGCTCCTGCTGAAATCGATAACTTTTGTTCGAATATTTCGAAGGAAACTCCCGCGAACCAAGTAAATCTTTTGCTCGAGAACTTTTCTTCCTTGACAAAAGTTCAAAGGATTTTGGGATACGTTCTTCGCTTTGTAAATAACGCAAAAAATAGACATACAAAACGCTCTGAACATCTTTCTCTTTGTGAATTGGATGAATCTTTGCTTCTATTGGTTAAATCCACTCAAGAGCGGGTCTTCTCTTCGGAACTCAAGAGGAAGTCATTCCCGCGATATATGAAAAAATTGAATGTCTTTCAAGATGAAAAGGGTTTATTAAGAGTAGGAGGAAGGATTAATTCATCTTCTCTTTCGTTTGATTCCAGACATCCCTTACTTTTGCCCAAGAAAGGTCGTCTCACATCGCTCATCATCGAACTGTATCATAAAAAATATTTACACGCTGGCCTTCGCACTCTTCGCTTTCTAATAGCACAGAGATTTTGGATTCTTAGTGCTAGAGGCGCCATATCTTCTGTACTGAACAAATGTTGGGTATGCTTCAAAAATAAACTCAAATCCTTTCAACCCCCTATGGGTTCTCTTCCCTCGACGTGGGTTTCTCAGGTGAAGCCGTTCAGCCATAGCGGAGTGGATTTCGCAGGTCTATTCTCAATAACTCTGAATCGCCATAGAGGTGTTAAAACTATGAAGGCCTATGTTTGTTTCGCAACAAAGGCGTTGCATTTAGAATTAGCCACAGACCTATCGACAGAAACCTTCTGCGCTCCAACGCTTTATTGCTCGACGAGGTAGAGTGAGTGACTTGTACTCAGATTGTGGCACCAATTTTGTTGGTGCAAGTCGTGAGTTAGCTAAATACATGAAGGATTCAGCTGAACGCGAACAAATCCAATGGCACTTCAATCCTCCTTCAGCTCCACATATGGGGGGTCTGTGGGAGGCAGGGGTCAAATCTGTTAAGTTCCATTTGACTCGTGTTATGGGCTCCCAAATCTTAACTTACGAGGAATTTTACACCATCTTATGTTCGATTGAAGCAATTTTGAACTCTAGACCCCTTGAAGCAATGTCTTCGGACCCAAAAGACGTGTCCGCCCTCTCACCTGGGCATTTTCTCACCCTCGAACCACTGACTGCCTTACCCCATCCCAATGTCACCCAACTTCCGTTAAATCGACTTAGTCGATGGCAAACTATTCAACGCATGCAACAAGATTTTTGGAAACGTTGGCATCGCGAATAATTACACACCTTGCAACAACGTTCAAAATGGTTTGCCTCTGATAAAAACCCTCCAAAGATTGGAGATTTGGTCCTCATTAAGGACGAAAGAGTTCCTCCCTGTCAA
The DNA here is from genome assembly GCA_030674115.1 of Micraspis discolor. Lineage (NCBI taxonomy): Eukaryota > Metazoa > Arthropoda > Insecta > Coleoptera > Coccinellidae > Micraspis > Micraspis discolor. Next base: position 583,126 of record JARTUT010000436.1, read on the forward strand.
TGGGTTTTAGGAATAATTTCATCATTATCTAATGCACCTGACGAAAGTAGTCGAATTGCTTCTGTCAAGACAAACAACGGCTTCTTAAAGAGGCCAATCGTTAAACTTTGCCCTCTACCTAATTGAAAGGGCACTCACCGCCTTCATATATTCGTTTCCTTAATCATTTTGTATAAATGTTTCAATTATTTGTTTCATGTCACGAGACACGCTTTTCTTCTTCTTTTTTTGTTTTTACTCATCGCTTTGGATCAATTTTATGTGCCGCTCAAGTAACATTTTGCCATTTTTCGCGGCCCGGAGAATGTTCGGTCCTTTTGTTATAGCATGAATTTGAAGCTGAGGCGATCGCTAAATATTTGAATTTCGCGCTAATTTTATAAGTCAACACTGGTGACTTCGCACATGTTATGGATACGCATCTAGAACGCGAATTGGAATAGAAGAACTCTCGCTATCACGTTTGTTATCGAAATTGTTTATAAAATCACGCTAATTTTGATTTGTTTTTTTGGATATATTACACGCTTGGTTTCACCCGCATATTTGGAAGTTTCGCATCACATTTTGATTGTGTTTTCAACACAGCATTTGAACAAAAGTTGGACTAGAAATCCCGCAGCAAAGGGTCCCTGTGAAGAGCTGATAATTGGAGCAGAGCCCTGAAATCATCGTAGTTCACCGCTGTGGTAAGTCATCATTGTTGACCGCATTTCTTGATATGAATTTTGTTGTTTCATATTATATATTTCGCGTTCGCACCAGCTTCAAACCCAAAAATAAATACAGTCTATTTATCCCTCAAAATTACTGAGCTATCGGACATAACATTCGATGTTAACCTAACAAATTAAATTTTCAAATTGTATCGGGTTAATGAAGGCAGGGTTCTTTTCGTATCTTCTGTGAATCCTCATGTCATCTGGGAACTCGGCTCTCCTCTATTACCGAATTTTCTAACCTCACTTCCCGGAATATTCTATTTACGTTTGACACGTGAGGTCTTTTTTTATTTTATTATGTCTTTGCGTCGACAAATTTGTGTTTTTTAGAAGTTGACTCCTGAATGCAACACGGGGCATTAGTGTTGACGTCATATCTGCACGTAACTATGGTTACGGGATCCAAACAACTCAGTTTTGATTTGGATTGCCCAGTATTTTCCATCTGACAGGCATTTCTAAGAATGAAAAATTGTTTTGAGGATAAGTTACATACACAATTTCCATTAAATATCAATTGAAATATATTATAAACTCCTCAAGAATAATTTGTTTGGATCTCGTAACTATGGTTACGAGCATGATGTGACGTCACACTAATGCCCCGTACTATATATTTTGAACAGTTTTTGGACTTAATGATTTTTACCCATAGAATGACTCTTGGAACCAAATTTTGTAAGTTGAATACAAGTTTTAGTAACTATATCTTGTAAGTTTTTCTTTGTTGGATTAATACCTTATTTCCTTCAGATTTTACTTCAATAATAATAACAGAAAAAATTTCACTATTCTAGATTAAAATAATCAGATTCTTTTCCTTTCAGGAATTTGTATTTGAGGTTTGATGAACTTTTCAGGCAACTTGCTGATTTTTACTTGTCCAATCCTTTATTGTAGATTTATGGTTTTGAAAATGACCGCGAAGGTCGAAACATGTCAACCTGAATAAATAATTATTGTGGTTCCAATAAATGTTTGAAGATATCATATCAAGCCTATGTCACCTTGAAAATAATTGTAGACAATGTGCAAAAGAAGTTAAAATAAGTGTTATATGCTCCAAGTGCTCAAATGAATATCATCCGAGCTGTGTCCTGAAAATGCATGGAATTTATGTTGATAAAGAAAATGTAATTTGTTGTGAAGACATTACCTCCAAAAAATGTGAGTGCGAGCAGAAATATAATAATAATAATAATAATAATGAGCTTTATATCAAATAAAGTTGCAATGTGAGTACATAACATCTTGAAATGAAATAGTATCAGATTCAATTTGTTTACTGGCTAGAAGTCCTGTGCCAGCTCTTCATATCATACATCAGAAATTCTCCAATAGTGTTTGGTTCGATCTGTATTAAAATTTTGAGAATTTGCCTTTAATAACCTTTGAGGGTTGTAGTTTCATTTATGTGATCTATAATTTTGTTGTAATATCTTATGCAACTATATTTTGGTCCCTTTTGATGTTTTTAAAGTGGAAGAATTACTGTGTCGAACTTATAAGGGAATGAAACACACTCGTTGAGGTTCAGCTTAAGACTAAGTATTTTATTCTAAAATGGAGGAACGCATAGCGTGGTTCCCAAAAAGACATAACAAAAATGCTACATAGATGGCGTTAATGGAAGGTCAAAGAATAAATGTTGATTTTACTACCAACACCCCAACTAAATCAAATTTATTTTGAATAAAACCTAAGCCTTTGGTTGAAACATCCGCAGGCATATCATTGCTAGGCAAATACTTAACAGAAATAATATTTTTACTTATTGTTTCTCTAACAAAATGATATCTGATATCGATGTGTTTGGTTCTCTTGTGGAAAGTTGAGTTGAGACACGACTTCTGTGCACTTTGATTATCATTAAACAATGATATGCGCTCAAAGTTACTGGTCAATTCTCCAAGCATATTGAAAAGGTAAATAGCTTCTCTTGATGCTTCCGAGTTTGCTATGTATTCCGCTCCAGTACTAGACAGAGAAACGGAACTTTGCTTCTTGCTTTCCCAAGACACAGCCGCACCAGAAAGTTTAAAACAGTAACCACTGTATGATCTTCGATCTACAATGTTTGCTGCCCAATCAGCATCAACAAAACCTTCTATTGCTAGTGCGTCTGATTTTCTATACACAAGTCCTTTACATTTAGTGCCTTTCAAATAACGGAGCACTCTTTTGGCGCATTTCCAATGCATCTAATTAAAACAATTGTTGAACTGGCTTAAATAACTTACAAAAAATGAAATATCAGGCCTCGTGAGCACTGCCAAATACATTAAACTTCCTATTAAATTTTGATAAGGAAAATTTATGTTTTTTCCTTCGCATTTTTCCAATTTTAGGTTACATTCCATGGGAGTACTCACAGGTTTACAATTTATCATATTGAATTTTGATAACAAGGAATTAATAAAAGCTTCCTGATCCAAAGTTATCTGGCCTTTTGTCTTATCAAATTTGAATCTTACTCCTAAACATTGTTTTAAATCACCTAAATCTTTAAGTTTGAATTTTGAGCTCAATTCCTTCTTAATACAATCTGTTTCCTTGTCACAATTGGAAAGAATGAAAGAGCCATCTACATACAATGCTATCATTACTTTTACATTTTGTCATTTTTCAAAAATAAGCATGGTTCATATTTTGATTCAACAAAGCCTAATGAAAGTAAAATTTGTTCAACTTTTTCGTACCAGACTCTGGACGATTGTTTTAGACCATAAATGGCTCGTTTTAATCTGAGAACTTTATTATCATGATTGCCGTTATTAAAACCTTCAAGCTGTATCATGTACACCGTTTCATTTAAGGATCCGTAGAGGAAGGCTGTAGTAACATCTAAATGGGTAATTTTTAGGTCTAAATGCAGAGACAAGGCTATTAAAAGTCTTAAACTAGAGTGTCTCACAACAGGCGAGAAAGTTTCGTCGTAGTCCACACCAGGTTTTTGCGTACCCCGCACTATCGAGCTTTTGTTTGAACACCCACTTGCACTGCACAACACTTGCTTTCAAAGGTTTCTCTACCAGCTCCCATGCGTCATTAGCTTCAAAAGAGTTCAGCTCTGCATCAATGGCCTTTTTTCACATTTCCCCATCAGGTCCAGAAAGAGCTTCTGCCACATTTGTTGGTAAGTCCTCTATATTCCCATTTGCTAGACATGCATATGTAACAAAATCATCGAAAGCTTTAGGTTTTCTTACCCTTTCCGTTCTTCGTAGTGGTAAAACTTCATTTGTGTCACCTACACTTTCTTGAAGATATGATGAGTCACAACTGTTCATTGAATCTTCCTGTGGATCATATTCATCGACACTACTCAACGATTCTTCAGTTTCAAGGGTGGAATCCATGTTTTCCCTCACTGAAACTGACAGCTTTTCAGGGGTGACATATATGATCCAAAATATCGGCTTTTTCTGATGTTTTCTCGATTATTATGACATCCCTACTGTTTATTATTTCCTTAGATTCGGGATCGTACAGTCTATAACCTTTAGTGTTCTCACAGAAACCAACCAAAATAGTTTTTTTTGATTTTCTGTCTAGTTTTCTTTTTTTTTCCGCAGGTATCATCATCATGATATGGCTGCCAAAGATTCTTATATTGCTGATATTCAGTTTTTTCTTTATTCATATTTCATAAGGTGTCTTTTTTAAACCAGTGACAACCGATCTATTCCGTAGATACACGGCAGTGTTGACTGCTTCAGCCCAAAAACATTTTGCATCGAAAAGTAAGCAACGTGCCTTTTCTACTAACGTCCTATTCATTCGTTGTGACATTCCGTTCTGCTGAGGTGTGTAAGGGTTTGTCTTATGATGTATGATGCCATATGTTCTGATAAGAATTTCTCAAATATTGAGGAACAAAATTCTCCACCATTATCAGTTTCCTAGAGCCTTTATTTTATTATTGGTCTGGTTCTCAACTAATAATTTAAACTTTTTGAAACAATTGAAAGCTTCATTCTTGTATTTGAGGAAATAAATGAAGGTCATCCTGCTAAAATCATCTTCAAGGAGAAAATAATATTTCGATCCTCCCAAAGAGCTTACCTCCATTGGTCCACACAGATCAGCATGTACTGTTTCCAAGACTTGTGTTGCTCTGGTACCTACATTCTTGAAGGGTAGACGACATTGCTTTCCTTCACAACATATATCACATGGTGGAGAGCTATTAATTATTTTTCCCTTAACTTCCATTCCTTGTACGACGTCCTGCATTGACGAAAGGTCCTTGTAATTGATGTGTCCAAATCGTCTGTGCCAAATATCCCCTGACACTGCAGTGGCCACAAAAGTTTGTTCAGGTTGTTTCATATTCAGCTTATACATGTTATTCACCAAGTCTGCAGTCGAAATCAATACACCATCCCTGTTGTATATTTCACAACCCTGGTCAGTAAAGACTACTCTGTTGCCCTTCTTGGTCAGTTGCGAAACAGATAAAAGATTTGTCGAAAGCTTTGGGACATATAAAACATTTTTAACAACGATGTCAAAACTTTGTTTACTTGTGTTGTAATATTTACCTATGTCCAATGCAATCTACATTTATATGCTCATCATTTGCAACTCTAATTTCACGGACGTCGGCTGGTTCTGAGTTAATTAACCAATCTTTTCTTGTTGTTACGTGATTAGTTGCTGCAGAATCAATATACCAATCATTGACGTTGAAATTAGCTGTCAAAAAAACTGCACTGAATGCATTTGACGTAGTTTCCTTTTTCTTCTGATGATTATTTTTCTGATGTAGACTAGGACATTTATTTTTGAAGTGTCCCGGTTGTTTACATTTGTAACAAACTATCTCATTTCGATTGGATCGGCCATTTTCTGTTTTGGCGTTTTGTCCGTAACTTGTGCTGCCACCTTTGGGATGTTTCCGATGGTTCGTTCTACTAGCGAAAGCGTTCGCTACCGTGCTGCGCGTGTCGTCATCTACTTCCATGTCCATCAACTTCGTTTTAATTTGGTCTGAAGATATCGTTATTCCGGAATGTTCCAGCGCCATTATCATCGGACTAAAGCGATCAGGTAGACCTGCGAGAAGAAGGGAACCAATCCACTCTTCACTTATTGGAAAGCCCGACCTGTCCAATTTTCTTGAGGTGTCGATAACTTGGGTTACGGACGCCTCCATTGAACTGCAATTTTCATATCGAAGGGAAATTAAGGTTCTTAATAGACCAATCTTACGTGTGAATCCATTGTCCTCGTACATTTTCCTTGGAGTATTCCAAACATCCATGCACGTTTCCTTATTTCTGATATGCGGGTAGATAGACGGGTCTAGAGTCAAGATCAACTTCGCTTTTGTTTTAGCCGCCATCACTGTGTCCGTTTTTTTGCCGGATAAACATTCAGTAAGTCCTTAAATGGTTAGCGGCCATCTTGAATTTACACTACACAGTCTTCAACCAACAACTTTCAGAATGTTCACTGTTTCTCACTTTCCCTTGTTCTAAAGCACGAACAATAATTGTCTTTTTTTATTCTTTACTGTATAAAAGAGGTATCTGGGCCCATAACCTGATGTTTTTAAAGTGGAAGAATTACTTTGTCGAACTTATAAGGGAATGAAACACACTCGTTGAGGTTCAGCTTAGGGCTAACTATTATATTCTAAAATGGAGGAACGCATAGCGTGATTCACAAAAAGACATAACAAAAATGCTACATAGATGGCGTTAATGGAAGTTCATAGAATAAATGTTGATTTCACTACCAACACCTTTTCTGTCAATGTCAGTCTATGCTGTGGATATTCTAATTTTGTTGTCCTTGTATTATATGTTGTTGCAGATTTTGTCTGAAAGTAGTTTCTGTTCTTGAAAGCAAATATGAGGCACTCTTGTATGTGAACTGCAATTGCAGTCATCAAGCCATTTTTACGAAAAATTCCTCTACATGATTCTCTGCTGTTCATCTGCATAATTGTTCTAATAGCTCTCTTCTGCATCTTCAGAACACGATCCATTGTGTTCCCACTCCCATAAAATATAAATTTTGTTTCGATTCAAATGTCTCTTGATAGACCACACATCTATATATTTTCTTAAAACGCCTAATGAGTAGCAGATGGAAGCTAGCTTTGTGCAAAGTGATGATATATGTTCGCTACAGTTTAAATTCTCGTCTATTATGAGTCCTAGGAAGCGTCCTGAGTTTTGTAGTTCAACTTTGTTGTTATCGAGTTGGATGTGAGATGGCGTTAGAAAACCGGAATGAGCAGTCTTCAGAAGAATGTTACATGTTTTCTCTACATTCATACATAATTTATTGGATTGGAACCACATCAGCGTTTCTTCTAATGTGCTTTGAACTAGATTTGAAATTTCGGGGAAGCTAGATGCCCTCAGAGTTAAATTGAAGTCGTCTGCTTAGTTGATCATTTGCGGTTCAGTTTTGTTTGAGAAGTCATTAATGAAAATGATAAAGAGTACAGGACCAAGAATAATTCCTTGTGGAACACCAAGTTGTATAGATGCCTCTTCAGATATAGTTCTTGTGCCATTTACGTTGATAGCGACCTTTTGTTTACGATTAGATAGGTAGGATCTAAACCATTCTTTTTCTATACTTCTTATTCCATAGAAGTCCATTTTAGTCAATAGGTAATCGTGGGTCAAGGTGTTAAAGGCCTTAGATAGGTCAAGCAATAGAGCAATTACGATTTCGTAGTCCTCCAAGCCGTTTAATATATTTTGAATAAATTCGAATGCAGCTGTAATTGTTGATTTCTCTTTAACATATCCGTGTTGTGATGGAGCCAAAATTTTCTCTTGAATGAGGAAAGTCACTAGTTGTTCACAAATGGCCAACTCTAATATTTTTGAGAAGGTAGGAAGAATGCTGATTGGTCTGTAGCTTTCAGGTTTGTCCTCTTCCCCTTTTTTGTATATAGGCATTATAAGGGCTTGCTTTAAAAGTTCAGGAAAAACTCCATATTTCATGGAATTATTGATGATATGAGTGAGTGGGGTCGCTATTTCTTCTGTAAAAAATTTTACTGTTTCTATTGGGATATCATCTATTCCAGAACTGTTTTTATTCTTGGGCCTTCCTATTGATTTCAATGTTTCCTCCTTAGTTATTGGGTGGAAATTGAAGTTTTTGTCAATTCTTTTGATGTCATGATGAAATGGTACGTTTTTTTTGTGACTAATTTTTTCTTTCGCTGACGTTGCAAAATGCAGATTAAATTTATGTGCCATTTTAGTAGGGTCACCAGAAATCTCTTTGTTTTTGTTTTTATTATTCTTTATTGTTGCAACTGTTCTCCATACAGTTTTCATTTTGTTATCCGAATTTAGAATATGCTGTTTAAATTTATTGCTTTTCTCCTTTCTCAACAATTCATTACACTCTTTTTCGACCTCCTTGTATGATTCCATGAAAACATGATTGAAAGACTTACAAACATGTAATAGGTCAAGTCTGGTCTTACAATTTATTATTTCATTACTCCTTAGCTTGGTCTTTTGTTGTACCTACTCTGATCTTCTTCATAGGGCACGCTTGGTCTAGCTCAATCTTATATATAAAAATAGATCCCAAAATGTGTTGGTAAGCGCATAACTCAACAACGCCTGGACCAATTTGGCCAAATCTTTTTTTAAAATGTTCGTTGAAGTTCAAGGATGGTTTTTACGGCGAGAAAAATTAGAATTATTGCTGGAAAAACCCTAAAAATAGCTCTTTTCTCTTTCCCATACAAATGATTTGTATTGAACTCCGGGTTCATAGAATATCCGTATACCTGAGGGAGTATAAAAGGGCATATTCGAGGGAGTTGAGGCCTGTTCAGTTCAGTGTAGTTTAAGGTAGGTCAAGAGAGGTAGTATTTATATTATCGAACCCCAAGTTCGTAACAATATCTATCAAAACAATGTGCGTGTGTGCGTTGGAGCACAGAATACATAGTTGGAGGAGTTTAATGTCGCGTTCCGAAACTCGCGTTTTTTTTATTTTAGTTTCGGCACGCGAGATAAAATGCATCAGTTTCCACGTCATTACATCAGTCAAACAAAAATCGTTACCAACAGTGTTTTATTATTTTTAATATCCAAATTTTAAATAAATAAAACAATTCGTACGGCTTTGACTTCAAGTCATATCAAATTAAAAAAAAAAAAGTTGTGTGTTACCTAATCTACTGAGTTCGCTTTTGTCAACTGATACACGAAACAAATTCGTATATCGTGTTTTGTGCAGTGTTTACTTAGTTAGTGTTTGTTTAGTTCGTGATCAGTGAAAAAATAATTTATATTTGATATGCCTCCTATAAGACGAAGCAATTTAGGTAGAAGAATCAGAAATGCTACAAACCAAGCTAATTACCGATCTAATCGTACTGAACAAGAACGTGATGACGGAAATGATCGTGAAAGAATTCGGATATCACAAACACGTGAAGCGCGAGCGCGACATTCAACTAATAATCGCGCAAGTTTGAATCGAGCTGCTTTCAGTTACGATGTGTCAATTGACTACAGTAACTACCAATGTGTTGTTATTGGTTCTATGAACTCGGTTTGCTCACACTGTAAGGCATTCAAATACAAAAACGAAGCCAATGGAATCTGTTGCGCAAATGGTAAAGTGAAATTGATACCATTGGATCCACCACCAGAACCATTGAACTCATTGGTTTCAGGAATAGGAACAGATTTTATACACTTTTTGACACATATCCATCAATATAACAATTGCTTTCAAATGACTTCATTTGGGGCAACAAATGTAGTTCGGGAAAATTTTATGCCAACTTTCAAGGTATGTATTATAGCCGTTACTCATAATTATTTTAGCGAACAAAATTTTCTTACTTTTAAATCCTTATATATGTTTTATTTAATTATTTTTTATTCTCAACGCCCTATCACCAGGGTGACGGTTCTGTTCAGGATAATTTTTCAAAATACGTAGGCACAAAAACTGCCACATTACAAATCTTTATGACAGGACGAAGTCTGTCGGGTCAGCTAGTTTTCAATAAATTCGTAAAGGTCTTCCATTGTTCATTTACCCACTCGTTAGGAATATTGTATAAAGCAATCAATGGCCTTCAGATTGTCAGCTAAATTTTGCATGTGGTTTGATGTTTAGATTCTTCTATATTGGTATTCCTGGCCTTGATTCATCTGCTCCTGTATTGTTAACATTTGTGCTGTATCATGATCTGACATATTGGTCCTTATTATTTCCGATGAAAAATTTTGTTGATTGATGAGAATGTTGTCTATGCAGGATTTACTGTGTAAGGTTGATCTTGTAGGCTAGTTGGTGCTCGTTTTAAGTCCATACGAATTCAATAAATCAAGAAATTGGATTTTTTTCCGTTATTTTTGTCCAGGAGGTTAATATTAAAATCACCTGCGATAATTACCGTTTTGATTATCCAACATATCATTTCAAGAAGCTGTTCAAATTTTTCGAGGAATTCTTCTGTTTGTCCTGGGGTGGTATACAATGAAATTAGAGTAATTTTTTTAGGACCAACCTTCATGTCAATTACGGGAATTTCCAATATCTTCTCAATTGAAAGATCAACAAGATCTTTTCTTTCTTGATATTGAAATCCTTTCTTTAAATAAATTGCACTTCCTCCATGTTTGTATTGGCTGCGACAAAAGGCACTAGACAAGTTAAAACCTTTGATTGTATGGTTCTGAAGTTGCTCAAAACTTTTCCAATGTTCAGTTACACATATTGCTTTCAAGTTATCCAAGATGTTGATCATGTCTTCTAAATTGTCAATTACATTAGTTATTGATTGAACATTTTGGTGGAGAACAGATACAAGACCCACATATTCAGTTGTATTGGGGGGCGACAGTTCCTCTCCCTGTAGTTCCGGGTTTTTGAAAGAAGTTCGGAAAGGAAAATTCCCTGACTATTACTCCCTCTGGCCAGATTTCAGGACTACAAATTGATTGAAATAACTTATCTGTTTGTACTCCAACACTGAAGGCTGAATTGCTGCCTTGTGTATTAAGCTTTTTTACTTCTATTTCTTCCTTTTGACTCAACTCCCTGAGGTAATCTTTCATTTGCTTTTCGGTAATATCCCTGTCCTGAACCTGCCGACATAGATCCACTTTCGTTTGGTTGCTCCTTTTATCATGGAGTTCATCGTTTTTCTCGAGCCTGTGCATATAACTTCACTTCTTGATTTTATTTTATTTTTACTGCGTATGATTGTTGTCCATTCCCCATCCTGTGCTGACGCATTGACGTTATATCAAATAGACTCGCCGTCACGTAACTTTCTCGAAGTATTCGAAGCAGTATGAATATGAACGAGAGAGATGCAGCTAGTTTAGTAAACGTCAAAATATTCGATATTCTGTAATCAAAATCATATGATCAAAACATGGAACGGATGATTGGAAAATCCTAAAATTTTAAGATATTCTGAATGAAACTAATTATTATTTTGATTGATTCTACTTTTAACAGTGTTGGACACTATAGATGAATAAATGAGCGGTGTGTATATCATGAAATCTTCCTTAAGTTCATGTATATTTGATTAACATTATTTTGTTCCTTTTCTCCTCATGAAATGAGAGTTTCATGTTTTATATATTTTAGTTAACTTGAGGTCGTTATATATTTTCAATACGAGAAGTTAGTTACTCTCTGAAATATTGAAATTAGTATAGATTAATTACTGATAATATTATAAATATCTCAAGATTTCAAATTAAAGCAGTATTTTTTAATCACCTGTTTATATTATCCTTATGTTATTAATTTGGCTCCGATAACCAGAATACCATGTTAAATTTTGATTTTGTCTGGATATTATTGATAGAAAAATATCATTTTCAAAACAATTTTTGTTAGTCCAGGATAATCAGTTGCATAGTAGATTTTTTATTCAATTTCGTTCCACTCAATTTGGCTATATTTTATTCATCTATCTATAGTATAATAGTGAATTCAAGCAAAAAATTGAAATTTCTTTAGTGTTCGTAATTGAAAAAAAAATTGTTTATTGAATTTTTATTAGTCTTCATTGAGAGAGCTAAAATAATACAAAAATATTGAACATTTTCTATCGCAACAGTTGAGGAAGTAGATGGAATACTTAAACTTTCGGTCTCTGGTTGCTCATCAATGTTTTCACTAGCAAGATTGGCTGATATGGAGGAAACACCTTGATGAAATAAGGAAAATGTTTACATACTGTAAACCCATAAGAAACAAAATATTGTAACTAATAAAACAATAATGCACTGCTAGAAAGTTTACTTACTTTCACAGGAAGATTTTCTATCTCAACAGTTAAGGAAGTTGGTGTAATACTTTCTGTCTCTGGTTCTGGTTGCTCATCCATGTTTTCTCTTGCATGATTTGCTGACATGGAAGAAACACTTAGGTGAACTAAGGAAAATGTATAAATAGTCTAGACCCATAAGAAACGAAATATTGTAGTAAATAATATATTAAGGCATCTGCTTTATCACTACAAACTGGTAGACAGCTTTCATTAATCAGTTTCACAGGACGATGGCCCAAAAAACTTAGAATTGATGGAATAGCACCTTTCCTCAGAGCTTTTGTACCATGAACATTAACATAGTAATCATACTTTTGAAAATGTTGGCTACATATTTTAGATGAAGAAGAGGGCTCAAAGTCGATGGAAAACTGTGAATAAAATATTTTCAATATTTATGTAAGTCTAGAAATATGAATACTTACGGATGGAATTTTATATTTTGGCCTTTTTTCAATCTGGCCGTACAATTGAACGCTGCACAACCGTGAGGCATCTTGAAGACTTTAGAAACTCCAATAAAGGCCCGCAAAAATTTGGCAAACGTAGACGATTTACTGTAAAATTCAATTAGACTATACTTTTTCTATAAATTTTCATATAAACTAAGACCCATTCCCATTGGCGTTATATATTTGATACTACGTCAATGAATCTTTATTTATTAAGGCTAAGAATATATGTATATATTATTCCACGAGAAATTTCATTAAATACTTACCGCTACTTTCTTTCGTTAGTAAGATCAATACTTTTAGAAATCAAATCGATCAAAACAACAAGAAGATCAATTCAGAATAAACTCAAAATAAGATATAAATTGAGGATATCTCGCACGAGAAATAAATGTTTTGAACATATTAGTCCAGGCGCCAAAGGTAGTTGAGTATGGAAAATGTGAGGACCGGCAACTATACTCAAATTCTTTTACCTGGGACCCTAAATAATAGAAAATCACATGTTGTCGGCAGCTGTAGTGGTCCCTTTCCCTTTTCCCCACCCCTCTCTCCGCTCGGCGCGTTGCTGAGTCATAGCACTCGGAAACGTCAGTAAAAGAGAATTCGTAGCCCATAACGGTTTATTTTTACGTATCTAAGTAATATTATTTAAGTTTTTTTGCAGCTGAGTGTCTTATTAGTGTGTTTTATTTAAATAAAAGGGCGGAAAATGTCACTACAAGTGATAAATCTAAAGAAGCGAAAAGTAAGTGAATTGTCGTGTTTGGTTTGTGATAAAACGGGTGATTTAGTGAAAAATTCAAAATTACAGACGTTTACTACTATTCAAAGAGCAGCAGATCGCAGAAAAGATGACATTAGTAAGAAATTAGAAAGTGATACAGACTTGCCCACAATTGTTCTTGGCATCGAGCTTGTATTGCAACTTATATTAGTGAAGAGAAAATCAGACGTCGAGAATTAGCATTACTAAAGCAGGAGAATGCCTCTGTTCCCACTTCCTCTACAGAAGCAAATGTTTCAGGTAGCCAAAGGGTTCGTCGGTCATCAAGAATTGAATTAAAAATTGATACAAGTAATAAATTTTTAATTTGTGGTAAACAATCAAGAAATAAGAACAAAACTCTTCTTTTATGTTCTGAAATTTCAGCAGCGGAACAAATTTTAAATATTGCTCGAAAAAAACAAGATGATGTTTTCACTAAAATTAGCATTTGCGAACATCCAGCTGATTTATTTGCAATGGAAGTGAGGTATCATAAACATTGTTATCGTGATTATCTACGGCAACCAAGAAACTCTGAAAATCCAGCAGGCAGACCTTCAAGTCAAATACCACATGGCATCCTTATGGAGGCATTTGAAAAGCTAATCGATGAAATGAAAGATAAATTAACATCTCACTCTTTTGAAGTGTCATTCTTGGGCAAGCGACTAGCTGAACTCACTGAAATAGAAGATGCAATTGTAGAAAATCGCGTTATGAAATCACTCATTGATAAGTATGGTGAAAATGTTTTATTTTCATATCCGAGCGATAGATCAAAATCATCATTGGTGTTTATGGGCAATATACCACTGGATGAAGTCATTGAACATATTCGTACCGTAAATTCAACAAACTACACTGTTCAAGTAGCTAAACAACTTCGAAAAGAAATACTAAATACCAAAGTAATGCCAGATGGGTATTTATGTGATGAAATTTTAATTGAACAGTTTTTACAAAAAGGTCAATTGCCGAATAACTGGCTAATGTTTATGCAAGCATTGTTCAGTTCAAAGAATAACAAATTAAGTGAGAATTATAATCGACGAGCGTTATCAGTGTTTTATGATATGTATTTCACGATTACTGAGAAACACACTCCAAAGCATGGGTGAATGCTGACCAAACTTTACTACAGCCTATTGATTACACCTTCTTAGGCTATGAAAGGAAAGATGATAAATTATACCCACGACAAATAACTAAGCAACCACTGCCGGAATTGTTGATTCAACCCTGTAAATGTACATCCAATTGTAAAACAATGGCTTGCTCTTGTAAAAAATTACAGATTGATTGTATTGCGTTATGCAAATGCATAAATAACGATTGTCAAAATAAAAAAGATTGATGATTATACTTATTTTTATGATATGTTTGAATTTGCTTTTTTGTATTAAATAATTTTTTTTAACAATAATTTTTGTTTTTATTATTAATTTTTCTGTTCTTTTTCCACTTGACTAGCTATAAGTATCTTTAATTATAAAAAAAAATTGATATTGCCGTTAATACAATTATTTTAATGATACCAAAGCATATGTTCAGTCCATTTACTTGATGTCTAAGGGGGTGGGGTGTAAAAAAAAATTGGACCAATACAACTCCTGGCAACATTCGAAATCATAATTTGCATGCTTTTCTGAGTTCAAAACCATAAACCGAATGCGGTCCTCACATTTTGCATACTCAACTCCATCCAGCGCCCGGTCTATATGATTTTGACGTTTACTCAACTAGCTCCATCTATCTCGTTCATATTCGGTATGCGGGAATTTTGCTCAGAGGGCTAGTCCATTTAGATACTACGTCAATGTGCTGACGTTTGTTTGTTGTTTACGCTGATTTGACGTTCTACTTTGAATAAAGAACCTCAGGAAGGAGCATACGTTTCGAAAATGTGCGTCCAAATGGGATTACCAATATGGCCGACAAAGGTTTCCGGAATCAGTGGCATAGTGTAAAAAGAATAAGGGCATATCTCAAATCATAGGCAGTGAAATAATTCAATATTTGAATAGGGCAAAAAAGTTAATTAAAACCGGTTTCAACCTTTTGTTGGTTTTATCATTTTAGATGAGAAGTTAATCTATTACCGAATTAAAAGAAATTTAATTCCTTGGGAATTTTATTCGTAAAATTTAACGGTGCTTAGTATTGAAAATGTACCTTTTTCCTTAAAAAATTTAGAAAAGCACTGACGTAAAGTCAGGAGCTATAATATTACGGAGTCTTTTACCCGACAGTAACTTTAGTGGAAGGTTTATTTGTGAAGAGCATATTCAAAAGTCGTAGATATTTAATCTTTATTTCGGAAAACAAATAAACCTTGAGATAATTATAATAATAGATTAGAATAAACAAAGAGTACACCAAAATTCCATCAACAATTTTGAAGATATATTGATTGGCAAATATTATCAATTTGGTATTAAGAAGTAATCGAAGTAAGATGTTTTCTTCTTCGTGCTTGCAATTTGCAGATTTTTGACTAGCAGCCTGATCCATACATTTTGGGTGGAAAATTTCTGAGCATTTGTAACACTCTACTGGTTCCACAACTTTTTTTCTGCATTGAATGCATTTAAATTCACTTCCTCTGCCACTTTTGGCGGAGTCACTTTCGAGCACGTCTTGATCCACTCTAACCTCACAATAAAGAAATCATAAAACTCAAAAGTCGTATAAAACATTTGAATGAATTGGGCTTTGAGTTTTCAATGAGTCAGCAAGAGAGTTTAAGTGTAGGTGAAGATGCAACTAACAGTGTCGAAATGTCTGATGACCAAGAAGCCTCAGGGGAGACTCTGGAAACCAGAACAGGAGGAAATATGGAGATTAAATACCTCAAGGAACTGCTAAAGGAAAAAAATTGGTATTTTTACGAATGTGCCCCTGGCTGCGACATAGTTGAGAGAAGAAAGAATAAAAACACGTCTATAGCGCCCTCTGCTTCAGGTTCATAGAATATCCGTATACCTGGGGAGTATAAAAGGGCATACTCGAGGAAGTTGAAGCCAGTTCAAGTAAGTTCAAGGTAGTTCAAGTAAGTTCAGTGTAGTTCAACGGAGTAGTTCAAGAGAGGTAGTGACGTGAAACTAGCAGGTGACCGTGGGAGTACGTGAAGAAGCGGTTGGCTGGCGAGGCCATGGCAGTAGGGTTAAGAAGGTGACGTAAGAGATGTTACATTTGAAGTATAGCTATAAGGGATTGTACATTTTGACATATTCATGTAGTCGTAAAATAAAGGTATTTGGAATCATTTGTTGTTGGTTATTGGAATTTATATTATCGAACCCCAAGCTCGTAACAGTATGATTGAGGAGTTGAAAGACAAAATAAAAATTTTAAATAAATATACAGTTGTATTGGAGAAATCAAACCAGGGTGCCGCCATCTGTTATGGAAGCTCACAACAACATTATTAATACTAGTGAGATTACAGAAACTAGCTCATCGAAATTATTGGAACAGAATTCTATCAAGCCGATAAAAAATTCAGCAAATAATTGTGCTGAATCTATGAATGATGGAGATGTCAAGCCGTTACCGGCAGGGGTACAGGACTGGAAAAGGGTAGAGAATAAGAGGAGTAGGTCAAATAAATCGAATTACGATCCTGTTGTTGTTGTTGTTGCCCCGTATTACGGGGCATTAGTGTGACGTCACATCATGCTCGTAACCATAGTTACGGGATCCAAACAAATTATTCTTGAGGAGTTTATAATATATTTCAATTGATATTTAATTGAAATTGTGTATGTAACTTATCCTCAAAAACAATTTTTCATTTTTAGAAATGCCTGTCAGATGGAAAATCCAAATTAAAACTGAGTTGTTTGGATCCCGTAACCATAGTTACGTGCAGATGTGACGTCACCACTAATGCCCCGTATAGTAGGGATCACGTGATAGCGGATAAACATGGTGGAATTAATGTAAAAGGCGCAAACAAAAGTGATTACAGAACAATGAAAGCGAATAGACATCGCTGGAATATTGTTGGTGAGAGTAGAGATATTCCAATTAAGGCAATAGGAAAAAAGACTGCATTATTCGTTTCGAGAATTGCCCCTAACACCAAGGTTGAGGATTTTGAAATTATGGTAAGGAAAACATTCCCTGAAGCAGAGTGTACAGCATTGAAGTCAAAAATACCAGATAAAGTAATTATAGACGAGTCAAACATAAACACTGCCAAAAACTGTATCTCCTGGCCAGATAGAGCATACGTATCCAATTTTTTTCAGAAAAAACTGACAAGAGTGTGAATAATGTATTCAAGTCCGATAATAATAATTTGAATGGTCATTTTAAAAATTTGGACAGCCTGAACTCGATGCATTTAAACGTTCAATGCATGAGAAACAAAAGTAATGACTTGAGGGTATGATTTACTCTCAATCTGTAAAATATGACGTGATATGCCTTACTGAACATTGAATTAGTGAGGAGGAGGTTAAGGGTTTTGTGTATTGATGATTGCTATGTAGGACATGCCTTCATAAGGCAGAAAGCAAGACATGGGGGAGCAATGATACTGGTAAATTCCCAAATGGTCTGCTCAGAGTGTTCGATCGCCGAAGCTATCAGGAAAAGATCTGTTAATGTACATTGTGAGTTGTCTTGTGTGAAACTTATTCAAACAGGTTTAATTATTATATGTATTAACTCATCACCTTCTAGAAATTTTGATGAGTTTATTTTGAACTTAGAGTCAGTCCTCAATTGCCTTTGTGTTAATAACGATAAAGTTATAATTTGTGGGGACTTTAATGTTAAATTTAGTATAAGTTGTGATGTGGATTTTGTTTTAGATAGGGAAGCAAAAGCAGTTGTTGATCTTTTGATTTGGTTTTAAGCAGAAAATTTTTGAACCAACTAGAAATAAAAATTGTATTGACAATATATTCACAAACTTCGAGGTACATAGTGAAGTTAAGGGTATGATAATGACAGAATTCTCAAATCATGATGCACAGTTCTTGCAGGTAGGTGGCACTGTCGTGAAATCCAATTATATCCACCGGACAGTGAGACTTCTATCGCAGACAGGTTTTAATTTTATGCATCACGAACTCGAAAATGTTGATTGGAATTTTATGGATGCAGAATCTGATTGCGGTGAGTGTTTTCAAAGATTCCACGTCATACTTGTGGATATATTCAGGAGGTCATTTCCTGTTTGTATTAAAAGGGTAAATAACTCGAAGAAAGATTGTGGGTGGTTTTCTGGAAAGCTAAGAGAAATGAGATCATCCCTACAGCAGATTACGGAATTGTACTCTACATTTAAGACAGGTAATCTTTTGAGAGCTAGAAATGATCTGACTAGAAGGTATAGACGGCAGATAAAGAAAGCTAAAATTTCTTATTACGAAGGGAAAATAGAGCGGTCGGATAATACATGTAAAACTGCTTGGCAGATAGTAAATGACCATTTAACTGGTATGAAGGCTTCATCTCCTATAGAAATAGCTCCAGATGTTTTTAACAGTTATTTCTCCACAATTCCTGTAGAAATAGTATCACATCTCCCATAAGTAACATAGAATTTGACGAATCCTTTATAAAACATATGTCGCCGGATGTCAGGTTCAAGTTTCATGAGATAGGTTTCAATGAGGTTAGAGATGTAGTGAAAGATTTGAAGAATAGTAAAAGCACTGACTACTACGGTCTGTCAGTTGGGATGATTAAATTCAATATAAATGAAATTCTTCCTCTCACTAAACTAATGAACAAATGTTTAAGGCTGTACATCACCTTCTTTGTGCCTATACTATTTCAATGCTAATTTACTTCAAGAATAACGCATAAACCGTTTGTCGGATTTCATTCAAAATTTGAGTGAGCATTGGCCTGAGTATTCCCTAGTGCGTACCTTCCGTCGATTTTTGATATGATGCATAGTTTTTGGCTAATTACACTTTGAAAATTGAATTACTCTTCAGATGCAAATATTTCCTCAAGGAAATATTTTATCGAAAAAAACTCATAGGTAGTCGTTCGGTATTACATTGAACTTTGAAATTAGCTAAATTTTTTTGTTCAATTTTCTCAATTTTTCGAGTTATTCTCGTTCTTGTATTAAATAATTGTATTTGGCCCGCCTCCCAATGGTTGACACCTCTTCACGGCAGATAAGCCAATAGAATCTTATCCTTCATTTATGATCATTTATGACCCCAGGTATGATTGCCACAACTAATTTTACCAAATTCAGGGACAACTAAATATATGCCGTAGAGAATATTGCGACTTGATTCTTTATTGCGATAATGATTTCCATGTGGAAACCATAATAAGGGATCGGAATTTCTGGAGATATACGATGCTTCCAAAATTAGAGGACTTTTACAAGAAGTGCATTCTTCCAGAAATAATAGATGGCAGAATACCAAGAGGAATGAGTGTCCGCGAGATAAATTGAAATTATTATGGAAGTGGGCAAGTGTTTCTCACGAACGAAGCCTACATTCTACTCTCTCAGCGGAAAAAATTATATCGAATTTTTTCAGATGCAGGGGTCGAACACCCGTAGAAAGTTATATTTTTTTGACACGGGGGCAGGGATTTTTCTGCTGAGGTTTTTCCCTGGACTATTGTATCATACGCAGAATTGTATGGTACCCCTTGCACCAACCTCAGCTAGGGACATTTTGTTTCAATATGTATTGCATTATATCAGCTCCCTCAATCCAAATAATATATTTTAAAAAACAAAAATTTTTTATTTCCCATGTTTGATATGCCCAGGAAAAATGTTTTGGAGACATGGAAATTTTATATGCTTCTTCAACTGATTAGATTTGTCCGAATAAATTTTTTTTCATGTAGTATAGCGCCCTATGTACAAATTCAAGAGCTTGTTTTAATTAATTTGCATCACTCACATTCACATAAATAATTATAGGGTCAATTTAGACATTCAGGGTTACATTAATTCCCAACAAGCTGAAAGTTGGTGCAATTGTTCAGAACCTAATTATGAATAAAATTTGAAAGTTTTTCATTATTCCGCTGTACGGAAATATTCAAGTCAAGGTCAAAGGTCAAGAATGCGTTTTTCGCGATTTTCAGCAAAAAGGCAAGTTTTATTACAAAATTACTCCAGAAAAAATTGTAGAACATATATTATCTATAAAATATGTATCAACTTTTTTTTCCTAAGAGCCACCGTTTTTGAGATACAACGTTTCAAAAAGTTATAAAAGTTGTAATCGTCATAATATGCATTCTGGGATATGAGTTTATCCATCATACTATACTTATTTTTCAATGTACCTCCAGATAGCTCGATACACAATTTTGACTCACCCTGTATACGTGGCCAAATCATGTATATTATGACGATTACAACTTTCATAATTTTTTGAACCGTTATATCTCAAAAACGGTGACTCTTTGGAACAAAATATTGATACACATTTTATAGATAATTATATGTTCTACAATATTTGTCTGGAGTAATTTTAACATAAAACTTGACGTTTTGCAGAAAATCGTGAAAACCGCATTTTTTGGCCTCCTTGAATAAAATTTTTCCATACAGGGAAACTAATATTTTATTCATAATTATGTTTTGAACAATTTCACCGACTCTCAGCTTGTAGGGAATTTATGTAACTCCACCCTTGTTATTTGGTCTCAATTGACCGGTCTAAATAGAATGAACTCTGTATTTACCATTCTCTTCGAAACTCACAAAAAATCCATAAACACAAATTTACTTTCCGTTTCGATCCTATCCACCGGCGACAGTACCTAGAAAGTTTATTAGGGGTCATAAATACCGTACAGACCGTCCTATTTCGTACAATGAGCGTGCCTGTTTTCAGTTCCTTGAAATTTTTGCTTGGTGCCATCTAGCGGAATTCGAGTTTCGCCGCAAGGTGGTGTACAGCCTTAACAACAGGATGTTTCCCGAATTGCTTGAAGATCTCTAAAGTAATCCCTATTTACAAAAAAGGGGATCGTAACGATGAAGGAAATTATAGGCCACTTTCCCTGGTTCCAATATTCTTCATTTATGGAGAAGATAATTGCTACTCAAGTGATAAACCACTTCGAGGTGAATCAACATTTTTCGGGTAGTCAATTTGAGTATAGGAAAGGTTGATGACACTATTGAATGTTTCGAACGGGGTGAACATTGTTTGGCCTCTTTCTTGGACCTTTTGAAAGCTTTTGACTGTGTTGCGGCAGACAAAATAATTTATAAGCTCAAGAGGTACGGATTCGAATCTTCAGCGATTAGGCTCGTTGATTTCTTTTTAAGCGATAGAAAGCAGGTGGTTTGGGTGGATGGATCCTATTCGGGCATGAGAGATATAACCATTGGAGTACCACATGGCTCTATTCTTGGACCTACTCTATTTTTAGTTTTTATCATTGATTTGCCTGATTATGTTCCAGAAGTGGAGATGACACAATTTGTGGATGACACAACCATCAAATTAAGATCCAAAGAGATTGAGCCTTTATATGACATGACAAGGGTTGCATAGGTGAGGACGTTAGAGTGGTTCACAGCTAATGGTTTGAGCATGAATGAAAGCAAAACACTGTCATGTTGCTGAATCTGAGATCGGTGAGAGACAGAGATAACACTAACATAGTGAAGTTTCTGGGCGTGCATCTTGATATTATACTGACATGGAATGCTCATACGGATGAATTGACATCAACTCTCAGCAGAAATATATTTGCCCTGAGGGTACTTTCATACTCATTATCAGAGAGAACATTGAGATCGGTCTACTTTGCTTTGGTGGAATCAAGGCTGAAGTATGGGGTGATACTGTGGGGAAACTCTTCGCAACGTGGTGCAGTCTTCAGACTGCAGAGGCGTGCAGTCAGGATTCTGGGTGGACTGGGTTATAGGGAATGTTGCAAACTAGTTTTCAGGAAACTAGGGCTGCTAACGTTACCATCTACATTTATACTGGAAAACTTGCTGTATATTCATACAAGCTCTGAAAATTACTGTCTGCAGTCCGACATTCACAATTATAATACAAGGGAGAAAAACCGCGTCAGGAAAAATTTTGTTAGATTGAATAAATCTCAAAAAAGTCCTGGGTATTGTGCTTTAACTCTGTATAATAAAGTACCCCTTAAATTTAGAGACTTACCTAAATCAGAATTCAAAAAACAAATGAAAGACATACTGGTTGAAAATGTATTTTATTCGGTGGAGGAGTTTGTCTTTTTGGAAAACATGACTGTCTTTGAGTGTGTGGTCATGTACAAATTGTGACCATGACATAGTGATCTGTAGATACTTTAATTTTACACTTAATTTTATATATATATATATATATTTTATATATACACACTTAACTTATTATTTTTTTATTTATACACACTTTCTATACACTTAATTTATTCTTTTATATATACACCTAATTTATTATTTTATTTATACACAGTTAATTTATTATTTTATATATACTGATTCTGTTTGTTAATCTGCTGTGTTTTGAATTGTATTGTATTATTTCTTCAGTGCACACTGCTTTTGCAATTAACTCCCTATATATTTATCTTTTTGGCGTATTTTTTGTTATTGTAATATTGTAATGGTTTTTTTAGTTAGGACCTGTGAAAGCAATTCATGAGATTGTAAGATCATCAATAAACTCTACTCTTGTCCACCTGTCAAGCCGAATGGCTAGCTATGAGTGATGCTTGCCAAGAATTGATATCTCTTGATAAGGCACTTTGATTTGTGATAGGGAAAACTATGTTTCCTGTAACAGTCTGGTGTGACAATAAATCCGCTGGAGACTGCACCAAGAAGGATAGTAGCCACAAACTTGTTACATTTACAATCGAAAGCAATGAAACACTCTGTTCTAACGTTCATCAACGACTCACTTTATTCTTTCTATAACAAGCTATATTACATGTTTCTAGATGGCGCTAAAGAAACAAGGAGGGGAGCGCGCCAATTTTAAATGGTCGTTACAATAATCACAACATCCCCACTTAACGTGAATTTAAAATTAAACACATCTTAGAATGCCTAACTGTCTACAAAAATCGAGGTGCTTAATTCTACACAAACTTTTCGTAAGTAAATCAGCAGGCATTTCTGCTGTAGGTAAATATTTTAACACAATCTTCTTTGAAGCTACAACTTCTCTAATATAGTGATATTTGATATCAATGTGCTTGCTGCGTTTGTTAATAATGTGGTTACTTGAGAGCTTCAGAACTCCCATATTGTCATTGAACAGCACTACACAACTGTGGTCTTCAGTTAGATGCTGTAGAATAGACTTCAAGTGTACAGCCTCCTTGGCTGCCTCGGATATATTCAGCTTCTGTGCTGGACAAAGCGACTGTTGGCTGCTTACGGCTTTCCCATGAGACGGGTCCATTTGACAATTTGAAGCAGAAACCAGTGAACGACCTCCTGTCTACGCTGTCACTTCCCCAGTCAGAATCAGCGAATCCTACCAAACGTATTCCATGCACGTGAGGACTGCTTGAGTCCATATATTGCTTTTTTTCAGTTTAAGAAGTTTACTTGAATTTGCTTTCATACCTTCGGGTAATTTCATAAATAAGTTTTCTTCTAAATCACCATTCAAAAAAGCCGTCTTCACGTCTAGGTGTTCTATATCAAGTTTCAGCTTAACAGCAAGAGCAAAAAGGATTCTCAAACTTGAGAACTTAATCACTGGGGCAAATGTTTCGTCATAATCTACCCCTTGTCGCTGCACGAAACCTTTTGCCACAAGTCGAGCACGATATCGCACTTTACCTTCACTATTTATTTTTGTTTTACACCCACTTGCACGGAACTACAGTTGATTGGTCCTGTGGTACATCTACTAGGTCCCATGCTGCATTTTCTTCAAAACTTGCCAGTTCATCTCGTACTGCCTGCTTCCACATCTTACCATCAGGTCTTGAGAATGCTTCAGCTATTGTTATGGGGTCATCTTGCTCGTGACAATCATGAGATGCCATGTATGTCACAAAATCATCATAGTTTTTGGGTCTTCTCTCTCTAATAGATATTCTCACGTATTCTGAGCTTTCTCCAGGTTCCAAGTCTGTATCTTCTTCTTCATCTGATATAGAAACGTATTCTTCAGGTTCAGATATTTCTGATGTATTCCCCACTGAATCCTGGTCTTCTAAAAGAACATCGTTTTCAAATACGTAACTCACCTCACCTGTGGTTTTCTCTTCGGTTTCTTGCGTTTCTTCCAGAATTATTACGTCTCGACTCACTTTTATGGCATTTTTAGTCGGATCGAATAATCTATAACCTTAAGTGTACTCGTCGTATCCTACAAAGATCATTTCTTCAGATTTGTTATCCTATTTTTGTCTCAGATTCTTTAGGACACGTACCATGGCACGACTGCCAAATATTCTCAAATGTCCAAGATCAGGTTTTCTTCCGAACCACATTTCAAATGGTGTTTTGTTAATACCAGATGCCAAAGATCTATTCCGCTGGTACGTTGCACAGTGTATGGCTTCTGCCCAGAATTTTGTTTCTAAGTTTGCATCTATCTTTCTCCACCAGTGTACGATTCAGTCTCTCCGACATCCCATTCTGCTCGGGTGTGTAGCTATTGGTGGTCTGATGTATTATTCCATTTGATCTTAAATATTTCTCGAACTCTCTTGAGCAAAATTTACCTCCATTGTCCGACCTCAAATACTTAATGGAAGTATTCTTGTGATTTTCAGCCATTGCTCTGAAATCCCTAAAATATTCAAATACTTGACTTTTTCTTTCAATGAAATATAAAAGACCATCCTGCTGAAGTCATCTTCAAACGTCAGGAAATATCTCGATCCTACAAACGATCGCACTTGCATAGGACCACAGAGATCGGTATGGACTACCTCCAACAGAGAAGTTGCTCTTCTCCCAGTGTTTCTGAAAGGGAATCTATATTGTTTACCTTTGCAACATGAAACACAATTCTTCAGATTGTATTGAGTCAGACCTCGACAGGATATTCCTTCAACTGCTCCATTTATCATTTTTCTAAGGTCATTTGGATTTATATGCCCTAGTCTTCTATGCCATGCCTGGCCTGTTGCTGAATGCACTGCAGGTGCTGCAAAAAAAAATTGTTCTTTAAACAGGTTCAATTTATACACACCTTCTTGCAGATCTGCTATTGCAACCAATTCTTTGTTTTTTCCAAATATTTGACAAGTGTTTTCCTTGAATATAACATCATTTCCATGCTTTATTATCTGGCTCACAGATAAAAGATTTGTGCTTAAACCAGGAACATACATCACATCTCTAATTGTGATTCATTTACACTGTTTATCTGCCACTGTATGGCCTTTCACAGGAAAGAATAAACGAACTACCCAAAATGGTCCCCACACGAATATAAATAAGGAACAACAAGAAAGATATAAATTGTATCTGTTGGCGGATCCCAGTGTAAGGGAGTTATATGAAAGAAGATTGACAGCCGAAATGGGAAAAATCGAGGAATCTGATGACTTAGACAAGGAATACCTAAATATTGTGAAAGCAATACATAGCGCAGCCAATCAGGCGCTAGGAACAATGGAGAGAGAGAACAGAAGGCGGAAACCATTTTGGTTGACGGAAGAAATTGAAGATCTGATAGAGGAGAAGAGGTTGTATTATAATAGATGGTTGGCGACACCAGGGAGGAAAAAAAGAGAAGAATACAAGGAAAAGAACAAAAAACTACGGAAAAAAATCAGAGAAACAAAAAACCTTTTTTGGGAACGGAAATGTAGCGAAATAGAGTGTAAATTGGGGGGAGCAAGAACAACTGAAGTATGGAGGACAATAGGAAATATGAAGGCAGATAACAACTACCACAAATTTCAGCTGGTGAGTTTAGAAACTTGGGAGAAGCACTATGAGAGTTTGCTCACAGAGAATCGTATTGATTACAAACAAGACGATCAACAGAGAGAACAGAAAACAGAATATGAGGGCCCAATGATAACGGAAGAGCAAATAATAAGAAATGTACAGAAGATGAAGAATGGTAGAGCACCTGGGCCGGGGGGTGTTTCTATAGAACTTATAAAATACGGGGGAAAGGAGATCATGCGTAGAATTACAAATTTATTCAATAACTGTCTAAAATCGGTACAGACGCCCAAGGAATGGAAGATAGCGTGGATAACATCAGTTTTCAAGAAAGGGAATAGAAAGGATCCGGCGTGCTACAGAGGGTTGAGTGTTACTGGTAGTATAAGCTGACTGTTCGGAAGGATACTTCAAGAAAGGGTGAGACAGGAAACTGGAACTATAATAAGCGAAGATCAGAGTGGTTTCATGCCAGGTCGATCGTGCGTGGATAATCTTTTCTCTCTCGGGCAGATCTTGGAAAAGAGAATTGCAACAGACCAAGAAGTGCATCTGGCCTTTATTGATCTCGAAAAGGCCTACGATTCAGTGCCACAAAAGAAGTTGTGGGAGGCTCTCACACACACCGGCTTAAGCGAGCATCTCCTGAACATGTTGAAAGAACTATATAGTGGAAATGTGGCCTATGTCAGGAATGGAGAACAGATGTCTAGACCGATAAAGGTAACAAAAGGGCTTCGCCAGGGATGCAGTTTGTCGCCCATTTTATTCAATTTGTATCTGGAAGTGGTTTTGCGGGAATGGAAAAGGAGCTGTATCGGTATGGGCATACCAGTAAATGAAACTTTCCTCATCACACTTAACTTCGCAGATGACCAAGTAGTGTTGGCACAAGACTCGTACGACCTGGAATTTATGTTGAGAAGACTGTATAAAGAATATCAAAGATGGGGGCTACAAGTAAGCTTACAGAAAACTGAATACCTAGCGGTTAATACTGACGCACAGATTGAAGTGCTTCTCACTGAAGAAATAACAATCAACCAAGTAAAAGAGTTCAAATATCTTGGAGTTATTGTAGATCAGAGTGGAATAGGAGAGAAGGAATCCAGAAAAGCAGGAGAATTATTGGATGCCTCAATTCGTTATGGTGGGATAAGAACATCTCTAAACGCGTCAAAAAGAGAATTGGCGAAACAATGGTGGAATCTGTTCTCTGTTATGGAAGCGAAGTGTGGACACTCAATGCTGAAATGAGGCGTAGGGTGCTGGCGGTAGAAATGGATTATATAAGACGTGGAGACAGAATATCTAAGCTACAGCATATTCCCAATGATGTCATCCGAAGACAAATGAATGCCGAAAAAACAATTGTGGAAAGGATCGAAGAACGAAGTCTACGCTGGTTTGGACATCTTATGAGAATGCCTGAAGAGAGATGGCCTAAGACACTTTTCAACTGGAAACCACCAGGAAAGAGAAAACGAGGAAGGCCGAGAAGATCATGGCATGGGGGCGTCAGGAAAGCTATGGAGGAACGAGGCCTAGATGAGGGAATCACACACGACAAAAACGCTTGGAGGCAGAGCTGTGCTAAGCACCGAAAAAAAGTGCTTCGAGCACTAAGCCCTAAGCACTCGAAAAAAAAGGCTTCGAGTCTCGAGTTCTAAGCACCGCTTTCGACAGAAGGCTCCGGATTACCGAGCACTTTTGCAAAAGTAATTGAATATTTCGAGCACTAAGCACTAAGCACTTTAGTGGGAACTATTTTATGTAATGTTGTTTGATTGAAATGAGAACTCTTTAGCTTCATCGACATATCTAAAATTATGATTTCGAGACTGGGAAAAACTCAAAAGCCATTTTATTTGTTTTGTGAAACGCATGCATTCAATTTACATTCTGGTACTAGTTAATCTTATTCGTCGATCTGAATCTGAATGGCTGTTCCTAATCAATGCGTAAAGTTAAATTAATAATCGAGGACCAATTATTTTATAAGAGAGAACACATTACTGAAAAAATATGGAAAGCACTGACGTGAGATCAGGAGTTTTTACGCCCTTGTTCTAAAGTCTTTTCTCAGACTTAAAAAGAGTGCGATTCAAAATCAGCCAGCACAATGAGTGTGAAAGAATCAAAAAACATATATCTTAAATGGAAGTTGAGTGAACTCACAGTTCAGCAAATACTTCGATCTGGCATACTTTCCACATTTCTATACCATATATAAGTTGATGACGAGATATTGTTGATGATAAAGCTCGTGTTGAATGATTGTTTGGGCTATTACCATCATCTATTGTGGATGTAATGATTTCCGACGTTTCGATAGACATCTTCTATCTTTATCAAGGAGAAAAGTAAGAAACCTTTTGAGAATAATCAATTTTCAAAAAGTCAATATGACAGAAGTCATGAAAGAAAAATGAACGATGTTATATACTCATCTGTGATATGATGATCTTTTTAAGTTGGATCGAACTATGGGACGAAGCATCAATAATATCCAAAGAAGAAAAAATTGCAAGAAAAAAAAAAATCAAAGAAGCAGCATTTATGAAAATAACACCAGATTCCATAAGTGCTCCATCTATAGATCTACCAGAAGTTTGGACGCCGATAGTTCGATCCAACTTAAAAAGATCATCATATCACAGATGAGTATATAACATCGTTCTCATCTACAGCATGCTGTAGATGAGAATCATCGTATAAAATGGGACGAAGCATCAATAATATCCAAAGAAGAAAAAATTGCAAGAAAAAAATCAAAGAAGCAGCATTTATGAAAATAACACCAGATTCCATAAGTGCTCCATCTATAGATCTGCCAGAAGTTTGGACGCCGATAGTTCGATCCAACTTAAAAAGATCATCATATCACAGATGAGTATATAACATTGTTCATTTTTCTTTCATGACTTCTGTCATATTGACTTTTTGAAAATTGATTATTCTCAAAAGGTTTCTTACTTTTCTCCTTGATAAAGATAGAAGATGTCTATCGAAACGTCGGAAATCATTACATCCACAATAGATGATGATAATAGCCCAAACAATCATTCAACATATATAAGTTGTTGTAGTTTAGTGTCATCAATTATAACCGAATTTCAGATTCATAATTGCTGAGCTATCGGACAGGTCTGGCCCAATAACTAGCTTGACTTATATTTGGATAATAAACTAATTCTATTAATATGGAATCTCTATCTCATCTCTTTCGGAAGATAGAGAATATTCAGCCAAACATTTTCAAATTGGACCACCGTTTCTTCATCACGAGTCAAATCCAACCGATGGCGGTCATTTTCAGCTCGATATTCAGAAATTACAGACATTTGGGAAAAAAATAGTCCTCTTGTCGCAAAATTCATAACGACATTTCCATTCAAAATATGACAACTGCACACACCAGTATTTTTGACATATATGTCATAAAAATGAACCCACAGAATTAGTTTCATTTTCGGCCCAGTATTCACTCATTATGACAACTTGTCATAAAATTAAAACCACCCTCATAGAGATTTATAGTTGATGTGATGTGAATTCATAGATAGAAATATAATCTGTGACTTCATTTTCAGAAAAACTCTTATATCTTCTGGAGATTGTACGCTATGATGATGAAATTTTAAAATATTTTAGGTACCTATAACCTGCATGAATGCCCTAAATTGTTGTGATCTGACGAATAACTTATGAGATATCGTGTATTGAAAAAAAACATTTTGGGAATTTTTAAAAAATTTTCTCTCGTGACGATTTTCTCGAAATTTGGCACACTCCTTTTTTTAACGCTATCTAGACATTCTCTAAGTTACGAATTGATAGAATGAATATTCAAGAAATAAATGTTATTAACTGCTAAACTATTCGATGGATTTGGCCCAATAACGAACTTGACCGAGATATTTAGACACTCGACCTATTCTGAAAAAATGAAAACTCTAGGTCCCTCATAATAAACAAGGGATATGTTGTCTGTGACCAGCTGAGATTTCTTCCAGTGTACTGATTGAGGAATATTTGAATTGTATGTTGATAGGACATCTGGCAAATTAAATCAAATCGAATTTTGTATTTGGTTACGCTAGTAGTTAATTAGACTACAGAATATCGCTTCATCTTCAAAACCACTTTCTGAAATGTCTTACTTATTTTGAGGTCTTTAATCACAGACTAAAATATTGAAACTTTAATTTCAGCATTCGGTATTCTTTGGTACTGAACAAAATTGATTGCAAAACATTTTAGGATGAAATTTTCTTTATCACAGAGTGTTCAAATTGCATTCAATTATGATCTTTTCCTTGAGTGCTTGTTCAATATTATTTATTAGTCCAGTGGAATATTACCCAGAAGTATGGTTTCTCAGAAGATAATTGGGGTGAGCTTTTTGCTTGAAAATGTCAAAATGTCCTGGCAAATGAATTTTACTTCTCTAGAGGTGCTTTCAGTGCCCACGAAATATGAAGTTTTCAGTTTTTCTGGAGCACCAAAATTATGCATTATTCCTTATTAGTAAAAAAATCTTGACACGCCAATGCTTTTTAATGCTTTAGATATTCTGATTGGGATTAGAGTGACAATACGTTAGTGCTTTTCGCATTCCAATGTAGTTGAAAAATGTCACTTCGAATTGTTTATTGAAGTAGAGTCATTTTTGACATTTTCATTACTACCTAATATTAATGTTTTTCCACCCTCCCGGGTTTGAATCTCACACTAGAACTGATTTGTTTTATTCAAAAACTCAGCTACGACGGTAAAATTCTGGGGCATACAAATTATCGGTTATCTCGATTTATGTACGAATTCTTGTTGATTTCGAAGGAATATCTGATAAGATATCGAGTATTGAAAAAAATGTTTTTGGCAATGTTTTAAGAATTTTCTACCGTGTCGATTCCTTCGAAATTTGGCCAACCCTTTTATTTCAAAATCGTCCAAGGTACGAATTGATCGGATGAATATTTTAGGAATTATTGCGAAAATCAACTTTCAAATGCTAAACTATTCGAGGGATTTGGCCGAATAACGAACTTGACCGAAATATTTGGACAATCAACCTAGTTTGAAATTATGAAAACTCTAGGACTCTAGGTCATCTATATCGGAAGGTAGAGAGTAAACAGCCGGAGGGCCCGCGTCCGGACATACTCAAATGTTCTTCATCAGGAAGTCGAACCCAATCGATTGAGACATTTGGGTAAAACGATAGCTCGCTGTTCCCCTAGAAACAAGCGCGAAAAAATGAGGGCTGTGTTTCAAGGATTGCCATAACTTTCGAATTTTACAACTACCGGTTACCAACCGAGTGCCACTGATAGGTAGTTATTGAACCCTGGTTTTGTGTATTTAAATATCTCCGTGAGCTTAGGGCCCAATTGAACGCTTCACAAACTTGCCAAATAATCAACAAATTTGCCGACGGAAATTCCGAAGAGTGCTAAAATTGATGGGTCATAAAAATATGCACAAGAACATCTGGCTTAAAATTCCCAATTCGGAACGGCAGTTTGGTCTAACGTTTTTGTGAAAATATTCGTTTGTTTACAATATTTTAAAAGAGCTTATCAATCTTCTTTTATTATGGTGTAATATCCATTTTAATCAGTGATATGATGTTGTAAAAAGAGTACAGAAAATTTTGTGCAATAAATCATTCTAGTCTAGTTAGAATTTTCGTTTTATTTCACATCTATTCGAATTCCCACCATTTGAACCAGTAATGAATGAAGTTTATTTAAGAATATGGTTTTCCTCGTTTACCATTTTTCAGTTGGAATCTACAGATTTGCTCAAAGTATTTCTACCGTTTTCGCTCTCTGACGTTCGAGACTACTGATGTGATGCATTGTTCGCTTCAGTGTGGATGGAGCATATAAGTGAAAAATCTGAAAATGCTTCAAAGCAGTCTCAACGCGTTTGTTCTATAAGTGATACGATATAAACATGCATTTATACGAACACAATTTAGCCCTTAAACAACTTCAGACTCATGAAGTGTCATCAATGGAAACATAAATTATTGAAAAATAAGCATTTGACCTACAATGCACAAAACACATTTTGATGAATACCATATAATTTCATCCAGAAATCGTTATGAAATCAAATGTAACTGATAATCAGATTGTTTATAGAAATTTTCCTATTTTGGATTCCTTTTTTGTGATGAGACACGAAGGCTTATAGTAACAAGGAATGAGAATTCAAAATTTCTAATCTATTCGCTTTCGCTTCCATAAAATTATAATATATTTTCAGGATTGATGAAATTCAATTATATTCAGGAAATCAATAACGTCCATAGAAACATCATAGATATCTGACGAATATCTTATAAAGAATAGGTTCTAATAAAAGATTTTTTTGGGAATCTTCAATAAATTTTCTAGAGTGGCGATTATCTCGAAATTTGGAAAACTATTTAATTTAACATTATTAAAACACCTTCCAAATTATAAATTGATCAGATGAATATTCTAGGCGAAAATCAAATTTTGAATGCTAATAACTAACGATGGATTTGGCCCAACAACGAACTTGACCGAGATATTTGAACGATCAACCTATTCTGAAAAATGAAAACTCTAGGTCATCTCCTTCGGAAGATAGAGAGTATACGATCGGAGGGCCGGCCAGCCTGACCTACTTAAATTTGACCAAGGTTTCTCCATCAAGAAGTCGAACCCAATGGATTGAAACCATTTTCGGCTCGATATTCGGAAATTACAGACATTTGGACAGAACGATAGCCCGCCTGTTCCACTAGTAACAAGCGCGCAAAAACAAAAAATTTTCTGGCCTTCATAACCATAAAGTCAAATCAATGGTGACTGAAGAAATACTGAATATTAATTCAAAACGATCATATTATCTTTGCGCACATAAAAAAATCAAATACCGTACCTGCTTATATTGACCCTACTTCAAGAATTCGGAAAGGCTTAGTGCTTAGCGGATTACTAAGCACTAAGATTTTCGCGAGAGTGCTCCGAAAAACAAGCACTAAGCACTAGCCTTTGAAAAGTGCTCGCGAGCACAGTGCTCGGAAGCACTAAAGTGCTTAGAGTGCTTTCACGAGCACTAAGCACAATGCTTTGGCACAGCTCTGCTTGGAGGAAGGGATTGAGCAGACGGCAACTAGCTGTATAAGATAAAATACTTATTGTATTTTTTCTGGCTCAATATATATATATCTGCCACTGTGTTCAGTTCCAAATCACCAATACATGCAACATCCAGTTTTTCTTTATTTGCAACCATTATTTCTGATACATCAGGTTTCCTTTTGTTGACAATGAATTCCTCATTTACCGTGTAATGACAACTGGCTCCAGAATCCACATACCAGTCAGTTGGCTTGAATTTTCCAGTGTTGAACACCACACTGAACAAATGCTTTCGTTCAGATTTATCATTGGTGGTATTACTGTTCTTAGATTGTTTAAGATTCAAGCATTGGTTACGAAAATGTCCTTTTTCGTTGCAATACCAGCAAATAATATCACTTGTTGGTCCAACTTGGTTATTTCCGCCATATTTGCTTTGGTTATGTTTTGATTTGGGTCTGTCAAAACTGCGTGACGATTTCTTCTTTTTGACTGCGAACACCATCCCACCGCCACTACTTACACATTCCGAATCAAGTAACTTCATCTTTATGAAATCTGTAGTTA
Organism: Micraspis discolor; assembly: GCA_030674115.1. Lineage (NCBI taxonomy): Eukaryota > Metazoa > Arthropoda > Insecta > Coleoptera > Coccinellidae > Micraspis > Micraspis discolor. Next base: position 616,921 of record JARTUT010000436.1, read on the forward strand.
TCTTCTGACCACTGCTTTCCAACGCCATTACCATTGGTTGAAATCTGTCAGATAACCCAGCTAACATAATGGACGCCAAGAGCTCGTCTTCAATCTTCAAACCAGCACCAGGTAATTTTCTTCCGATTTCCACAATTTGATTCACATATTCGTTCATTGAATCACAATCATTCAATCTACTCGCCATTAATCTGCGTAATAACCCGATTTTACGCGTGTGCCTGGAGTCGCCGAAAAGATCGTTCAAAATGGTCCACAATTCCACCGTGTTTTCCGCGTCCCTTATGTGTACGTATAACGAAGAGTCTATAGTCAGAATAATTTTAGCTTTAGCTTTTTCGTCTTTATCTTGCACTACTTCACTGATGCACTGTGATAAACCCTCCAACACCAAAAGTTTTTCAACCGCAAAAGACCAATCGGAGAAATTCTCGCGGCCTTTAAGTTTAGGAACGTTTACGAGGTAATTCGATGCCATTTTCGTAACTCAACGTTAACTGAACAGTTCCTGATCACTTTCAATTTACCAGAATAGTCCGTTTTTCAAAATGGCTGACCACATAACCTGTTAAATTTACAATCGAAAGCAATGAAACACTCTGTTCTAACGTTCATCAACGACTCACTTTATTCTTTCTAGAACAAGCTATATTATATATTTCCAGATGGCGCTAAAGAAACAAGGAGGGGAGCGCGCCAATTTTAAATGGTCGTTACAATAATCACAACAAAACTAAAGGTATTCGATGATCAACTAGAGGAAATAAGTGACGATCTGCAATTAAGAGAAAGGACTGGACTTAGGCGACATATGGCTGAAACACATGGTGATTTCATGGATTCCAACCAAAGAGAATATAGCTGACATAATGACAAAACCTTTACCATCAGACGCTCATAAGAAACTGACTCGAAAACTTATGTTTTGATTATCTTAGAATGCAAACTGATTATTTTTGCTTTTAGATTTACCTTAAAGGATAGAATGCTGATTGTAGTCCGATGAAGAGAGGGAGTGTTAGAGTTTTACTTCATCGAGACAATTCCTTGAGCGGCAACCAACAATACATCATCTGAATATAAATACCCTAGAGTTGGAGACCATATAGAGAAGAAATAGAACTCTGTGTGTTCTTAGACAGAAAACGGTGATGTATAAACAGATAACCTAATAATCTGCCAACACAATTCCCAAAGGTAAGAGAAGACGGTTGTCGATTAGAGAAATTAGAGTTTAGAGGTTGAATAGACGATTCAAAACCGAATTTATGTTTTTGTGAAGCATCTGCCCAGTGGAACCCATATATCCAATAGAAATTACAAAAAATATAATCATAGGGAGTAGAATGAATTACTTGGCAAATGAAGTGTTGGTAAAGCAAATCTTTTTAGCTTTCCATGTGGGTCTATACAATCCATATAAAAATGCTTTATGCAAATAACGTTTTTGGATGAATGAAGACATGGATTCCCGATTCTTTCCAATCAAACATTTCTAACACCCTCAACTTGTGTAATGAAAAAACTAGAAAAAAAACAGTGTTAGAAACTGTCCCAAATTTTTACTAATCAGAAATTACTACACGAATATGAAATTGCTACAGAGAATATTAATTCACAGTACATTTTTAGTGAGTTATAAGTAAATCCAAAACCACTACTTATATGAATGCAACACATACCTTTTGACATTACTATCACTGTAGCAATTAGAAACACAGCAAGAATAAACCATTTCAATTAAATTAAATTGAATAAGTTGAAAATGGATACCTCTCTAGCTGAATAACACTACTTTTTGAATAAAAAATATGTAGTCTATGTATGGAATAAACCTAGAACACGACATGGGAGAATAAAATGGCGTTGGCATAGATAACATCACAGACCAGTTATCTAATGGCTAACAATGATCGGTCTTTCGCTTGAAATTGATTATTGTTTTGATGTATGTAAAGCTTTAAATGAAAATTATGAATTTCAACAATGGGAATTTTACATGGTATTTTTGTCTCACGAATTGAAAATCTAAGAGTGAATAATTTTCAGTTTATTGAGTTTTTTACATCTCTTCTAAAACAATAAAATTGGTGTGAAGCATTCGATATAATTTCAAGTCCACCCAGATTTTCTCGTCGAGACAAAAATCTCTCGTAGAATTCTCATTGTTCAAAATACCAATTAAGTAAAACCATTGTATAGAAGAATACCTAGTAGGACAACCTTACGGGAATACGATTTCCAACGTCTTTGACCGACATCTATCGGAAATTCTCGAAAACCTTCAAATAGAGGTCCATACACATGCGCCCTCAATATGGATTTACACGAACCAAGGAAGAAAATGCAGGGACGGCTTGAGAACTGATTTAGTTCAGGTAGTTGAGTTATGGCATTAAAGCATAAATGCTTGATTTTTTTGGTCTTGGCGGTAATTAATGATGATGAATTAGTAGTACACTATATATTCAACAAAAGAAAAAATGTTCAAATAGTGAATGCATTAACAATTTTCGTCTCACTTTGTGGACTTGTCGTAAAACCATTTGGAATCGCAGAATGAAAGCAAAAAATGTCTATATGCATAGCAGCGGGAGATAGAGACTTAGAAATTAAATAAATGATTTGTTCGATAATAGAAGTTAGTGTTGTAATTTAGTGCATTTTTTGGGGTGGTTTCTTTTGTTGAATAGTTTTTCTAACGTAAAACTCTATTGCTATTGAATTCGAATTGGGTAAACGCTTAATCTAATTGCCATTTGAAAATTTCGAAAAACTTTAAAACTTAAATTCAGGAGTGTCTTATTACATTTTCACCCCTTTCTCTTAACTATCTATTCTTTATCGTCCCTTGTTATTCGATAATGTTATTCTGAAACGCTTTATATATTATTACGCATTCCTACATGCAGACAACCTATTCTATTACACATTCCTACATGCAGACGACCTATTGTAATAGGAGATAGCCTTCCGCTAGTTTTGCATGTCAGCATATTCGTTCCAGGCTCGTCTTGACGACGAATAGATTTATTAATTAGATGTTGTTCATTATTATCTTGACCGCTAACAAGTAAACCTGTTTCCAGCTTATAAACCTGTGTTTTTTTAAAAACGTGATTTTTGTGTGTAATTCCAAAATTATATAAGAAAAAGCAATTTTATAGAACTAATATCTGTTCTGTTTTGGCATGGGTACACTAGTGATCTATCATCAAAGAGTTGGTTTTCTTTGAAACTCATATATGTGTTGTTAAAAATTCAATCGAGCTGATACTGAATCTATATTTCCTAGAATTAATTTTTTGTTGATGACGAGATATTGTTGATGATGGAGCTCGTGTTGAATGATTGTTTGGGTAATAACCATCATCTATTGTGGATGTAATGTTTTCCGACGTTTCGATAGACATCATCTATCTTTATCAAGGAGAAAAGTAAGAAACCTTATCAATTTTCAAAAAGTCAATTGACAGAAGTCATGAAAGAAAAATGAACGATGTTATATACTCATCTGTGATATGATGATCTTTTTAAGTTGGATCGAACTACCGGCGTCCAACCTTCTGGCAGATCTATAGATGGAGCACTTATGGAATCAGGTGTTATTTTCATAAATGCTGCTTCTTTGATTTTTCTTCTTGCAAGTTTTTCTTCTTTGGATATTATTGATGCTTCATCCCATTTTATACGATGATTCTCATCTACAGCATGTTGGACCAACCTGGATTTGTCGCTGTCTAGTACTCGTAGAAACTTCTGATGTTTTTTTATTCGTACATTCAGAGGGCGTTTAGTTTCTCCGATGTAAGATCTTCCGCACTCGCAAGGTAATTCATATATGCAGTTCTTTGTCCTTTGTGTCTCATTATTAGGCTTAACTTTTGTAAGTTTAGCTCTGATAGTGTCTTGAGCTTTGAATGCAGTCGTTATTTTGTATCTATTTCCAATTCTTCTCATTTTCTCCGACAAACCTTTTACATAAGGAATTATGGTTTTAATGGTCTGATTTATATCTGTTGGTTCAGGTTGACTATCTCTTGTTCGTTTAGCTTTTTTTAATATCTTTTTGGGATAGCCATTGCTTCTAAGAGTTTTCGAGATGTTATTTATTTCTTCATTTTGGTCTTCTTCAGTGCAACAAATATTTATTGCTCTATCAAATAAACATTTTGCTACTCCCAATTTAGTGTTTAGTTGGTGGTTTGAATCAAAATGTAGATATTGTCCTGTGTTCGTTGGCTTTTTATACACAGTGGTTCTTGAGATTCCATTCTGTTTATGTACGAGTACATCTAAGAATGGAAGTTGTCTGTCCTTCTCGATTTCAATTGTGAATTTAATTGATTCCTCTTGTATTAAAACTCGGTGAAACGGGTTAAACAAAAACACGTTTAGCACTAGACTAATGGCTTTTAATACAGTCTCTAGTAAATAAGATTACATACCTTCTGGTTGCTTAACTTCGACTCGGCTCGACTCAACTCGACTACAAGTAAAGAAGTGAGTTTCTCGAAGCATACATGATCATAGAGTGGGGCAGTGACGAACACAGAACTTCATAGTTCTTTTTAAAGAGAAGGCAAATACATTTTTGTTATTTTCAACACCCCCACTTAACAAAAATTAACCTAAACCTAAATATCGTACAAATTTATCATTTTTATCACAAGTTGATACATCTTCATTAATGTTCAAATTGAGGCTATTGTCTAGAGGAGTCGAAACAGTTTTACAATCAACCATATTGAATTTCTTTAAGAGTTCTTCAATATAAACTTCTTGATCTAATGTTATATAATTCAAATCATAATCTCTTAAAATTCTGACTCCTAAGCAATGCTTAGCTTCACCTAAATTCTTAATTTTGAATTTCAAACTTAAATGCTCTTCTAGATGTTTAACTTGTTCATCATCATTAGAAAAAATGAAGAAATCGTCAACATAGAGAGCAACGAAGGTATATAAATTATTTTTCTTTCTGATGTAAAGGCATGGTTCAAACTTTGATTTTTGATAATCAAAACTTCAAAAGAATTTCATTAACCCTTTCATTCCAGGCTCGGCTACACTGTTTTAAACCATATACAGCCTTTTTTGATTTATAGACTTTGTCTTCAAAACCTTTCACAACAAAACCTTCTAGTTGTCTCACGTAGACGCTTTCTTTCAGTATACCATTTAAAAATGCAGTTTTTACATCCAGATGGATTATTTTTAAGTCTAAACTTACAGCTAGAGCAACTAAGATCCTAAGTGTTGAATGACGCACTACAGGGGCAAATGTCTCACCAAAATCAATTCCCCTTTTTTGTGTATAACCCTTCGCCACTGATCTTACTCGGTAACTGTTACCATTTTCACTGTCACATTTAGTTTTTAGCACCCACTTACACTCAACTATGGTACCCCCTTCTGGTGGATCAACGAGTTCCCATGTCTCGTTCTCCTCAAAGGATCTGATCTCCTCAGCATGGCTTCCTTCCATATCTTTCCGTTTGGTCCAGAGAGTGCTTCGGATACGGTCTCAGGTGTATGAACCATGTCAGAGACTGGGTCATCCATATTGTTGGTGCTGAGATATGTGACATAATCATCAAAGTTCTTTTTCTTGGCAGTTCTTTGTGATCTCCTGGGCACAGTTCCTATTTCTGGTTCCCGTTCAGGAAGATAATCACTATCTTCACTTGGGGCAGTCCCCTCGTTGAGTGATTCTTTCTTAATGGAATTCTCATTGCTCTTCAATTCCAAACTTAGTCGTTCTTCCCCCACTGAAACTGCAAGCTCTTCTAGATTTTCCGAAGTATAATTGGATATATTCAAGGACTTGTAACGTATTTTTGAATTGAAGATGTTAAAAAAATATAAATATTTAAGTACACACAGCAAACGGCTGCTCTAATATACGGTGGGCAAATAGGGGTGGGTCATGAAAGAATTTGAGTAATGTATCTTGATGTTTGGGCGCCAATTGGTTATTATTTTCGAATTAGTTTTGTCGATTGCTAGAAACCAATAACTAACAATGAAAAAAAAGTTGTTAAATACAAATAAATAAAAAGTCTATACAAACAGTTTATTATAGAGGGTTGTTCGCTTCTACATGCATTTCCAAATCTCACTGGATGAGCTTCCAGAGACTGTTTTCTGTGATGTGGTTGTAGAGATGTTGTCGACCATACCAAAATTAAATTTCCTCCGCAATTTTATTTAACGACGTTGTCTTCTGCATCGTCCAGATATGATGAATTAGCAGTAATAATTTTACGGCAGTAAAAGAAAAAACCCTGAAACGATAAGTTCTAAGAACTTGGTTTCGCATGCCAATATGGCTGCTTAATATTTGAGAAAAACTCACCTTTCAAAAAGGGTTTCGATAAATTCATACGAATGACGATGAATCTGAATATAATTTCACTATATTTATCGTAAACTCGACACAACTAAATATAGAAAGTATTCAAAAAGAGCGATAATACGACTAATCCCTTAAACAGGTTCTACTCTAAGTGAAATCAAAAATGGAAGTGAAATCTTTGAATTAATTAAATTTTAATATTGAATCGTTAGGTACGGCATCTGGAAGAAACAGAAGGCGACAATGTTGAACAGAGAACGACAACTGCTCGCGGAGATATGGATGGAACATATTTTGAAAATTGAAAAGTAGATGGTGTTATTAACAATATTTGAATATTTTAAAATATACCATAACTTCAACTTCTGATGCAATTTATGAATGCTACAGACTTGCTTATATTTTCAATAATGGACACATCTCGACTAATTATAACTTTCTTTGTCTTAGGGTTGTAGCATCTATTACCTTTTGTAAGTTCATCATATCCAACGAGAATGTGTTTAGCAGCCTTTCGATCCCATTTGCTCCTATTTATTTTAGGAACATGGACCATGGTGACACTTCCATACAATCTAAAATGTTCAATGTTAGGTTTTTTATTATTCCAAATTTCGAAAGGTGTTTTATCTATACCTTTTATCGAACGGTTTCTGATGTAATTGGCTGCATTGCAGGCTTCCGCCCATAAAAACTTTTCTACTCCACCATCAAACATGAGACACTTGGCTCTTTCCACAAGTGTACGATTTATCCTTTCAGCCATACCATTCTGTTGTGGAGTGTATGTATTTGTTTTTTCGTGGATGATTCCATTCTTCCTTAATAATCATTCGAATTCCTTGCTACAGTATTCAGAACCATTGTCAGTTCTGAGAATTTTAATCTTTCGTTCTTGTTGGTTTTCTACAAGGTTCTTGAATGTCTCAAATTTTTCATAAAGCTCATCCTTCGTTCTTAGAAAGTATACAAAACTCATCCTACTGTAGTCATCTGTAAACGTTAAAAAATACTTGGCTCCATCCAGAGAAGTCGTTTCCATAGGGCCACAAATGTCACTATGAATAATTTCTAGAATATAACCTGCTCTGTTTCCTTTACTTGGGAACGGTAATCTGGTTTGCTTACCTTGACAACATATTTCACAGTTCAGTAGGTTGTTATTAGATCTTTAAATTCCATACTGTTACTGCAACTTATAGTTAAATTCATTTTTATTCCAAGTTGCTTGCTCATTTCGTGCGGCCCACGTATGTTCGTCTCATTTTCCCGATTGACGCGTAACATATGTTGGAGCATATGACCTATGTCGCTAGAAAGAACGAAATCGTCGTTCATACACACATCGACGCTCGTTCGGTACAGTGCCACACTTTCTTCGCAGTAAATTTCTCGTTAATTTCTACAAATTAGAACTCTGGTGTAAAAAAGTGACTATTTCTCGCTCTTGAGTGACACGTTGATTCAGCCGTACTGTGAAACCAGGTAGGCAAAAGTCAATGCTCCACATTCGATTTTCTTTTCGAGTCATTTTTTCTTATCAGAATTTCATTGTTAATTTTCTTTCGTTTTCATTTAATTTTCAAAGGCCCTTGTCGTGCCATTTTGGTCCTTCTTGAGCCGCATATTTTCGAACCGCGTTTTCAAAATTATTGCGATCAAGCATTTTGGAATTTTTTCATTTAGTTTTTTCATTTGCATTTATTTCAATCTGTCAATTATTCACGTAACCTCAAAAACTTGACAAGATATCGAACTCATTCATAAATCCTTTAATATCTGCGCATGTTATAGAATTCAGCTTTCATTGCCTGAGAACATAGACAACACTTCATTTGTTTTTCTGATCTATGCTCATAACCTTTATTCAAAACATAAACAAAGGTAGACATTCTTGTTTTTGTTTATTTAGATTTCATTGTTTTCAACTCGATTTTCAATTCAATAGATTCAATCTTAATTATTTACTTTATTAATTAATATAGTTCTTTTCAATCGGTTAGTCTATTTACTCTTTTTTCAAAATTACTCAAAACAAAATTCATATTGTTTTCTGCAGTATACCTTGAATAATAATAATGACGACAAAATTGAAACAACTCAAAGCTCGTCGTCAAATTGTTATTGATGATCTCGAGGAAATTCTGAATTTAGCACAATTCGCTGTCACTGATGAAAGTCTCCACGTAAGATTCAAATTAAGATGTGAAATACTTGACGATATTCTCGTGGACTTTCAAAATTTACATACGTCAATTGTCTCTATGATTGTATCTTCCGAAGAACCGGAATTGAACACTGAGAAGGTTATTCGAACAGCCTTTATGGATAAATATTACACCATCAGAACAACTTATGTTAATTTATTTCCTGTAGTAAACATTCCAGTAAAAAACCAAGACAGTTGCTCTATCAGTTCGCCAAATGTTAAACTTCCAAATATAGTATTGCCCATTTTCAATGGGAATTATAAAGAGTGGCCTACTTTTTTCGATATGTTCCAAAGCTTGGTACATGAAAATTCTAACTTGAGTCAGATTGAAAAGTTTCAATACCTCCTTAGTTCACTTTCTTCTCATGCTTTAAGTTTAGTTAAAGGGTTTCCATTGAATGCTGAAAATTATGAAAGCGCTTTTCAGACATTGGCGGAAAGATATCAAAATAAAAGACTTCTCGCTAATACGTGTTGGAAGGAAATCTGTAATGTTTCAAAGCTACAGGGTGATTCAGCTAAAGACCTTAGGCGAATTCTAGAAGTTTTTGCGGAGAACTTATCGGTATTAAGGAATTTAGGTTTACTCGTTGACCAGTGGGACTTTGTTTTATTTCACATTCTCATTCAGAAATTAGATTCAGCAACGATCAAACGTTTTGAATTACAAGAATGTTCAACCGATATTCCGTCGTTTGTCAATTTGCGAAATTTCCTGACAAATCAGTGTATAGCCTTGGAGGCAGTAGCTCTTTCTCTTCCGTCGAAAACTCATTCAGTTTCGAATTCTCAAGTTTTGAAATCTAGTTCTCTCTCAATGAATAAAAGAAATTCGACTCTTCTCGTTCAAACGGAAACTGAATCATTCAAGAAACGTATAACCTGTAATTATTGCAAGTTAGCTCATAATATTTACAAATGTCCATCATTTTTGGAACAGACTGTTCAAGATCGGTTCAAGACTGTGAAGAACAAAAATTGGTGTATCAATTGCCTCCATTCTGGACATAAGATTAACAATTGTTCTTCAAAGTCAAATTGTCGTGTTTGCAATGGAAAGCATCATACCCTGTTGCACATGCGCAATAATGCGGATAATGATTCTTCAACAGAGACGTTTCATTTCAATGCTGCAAATTCATCGGATTCAGGCTCAGCTCAGGTTTTAACCAATGTTTCTTCAAATTCTACCGTTCTCTTAGCAACCGCTGAGGTCGAAATTCGTGATGCTTGGGGTAGATATCAGAAGGTCCGAGTTCTGTTGGATGGAGGCTCTCAAATAAATATTATAACTCAATCGTGTGTAAATAGATTAGGCTTGAAAATTTGTGATGCTTCATTTTCGATAAATGGAATTTGTGAAAGCTCATCTTCTGCTAATTACAGCACTGAATGTACTATTCGCCCATCAGGTCAAATAAATCCATCGTTTACATTCGATGCCGTCGTGATTCCGAAGATTTGTGCGGAAATACCGAGTTCTTTCGTAAATTATTCGTTTTGGAATTGTGTCCATAACAAGAAGTTAGCAGATCCGAACTTTTCCATTCCGAAATCAATAGACCTTCTTTTAGGAGCGGATATATTCTCTTTAATAATTCGACCGGGTCGTATCGAGGGTAACGGTTTAGAACCAACAGTACTTGAGACAGTATTTGGTTGGGTTTTCATGGGAAAGATTCAATCACCTAACATATCAGTTAACAATTTTCATTTGTCATTGTCTGAATCAGGTTTGAACTCCTCGTTGAAAAGATTCTGGGAACTTGAAGAAGTTTCAGAGAATGTCATTGTATCACCAGAAGATCAATTTTGTGAGAACTTATACACTCAGAACTATTCTAGAAATACATCTAGACGGTACACTGTGGCATTACCATTTAAACCTGATCAGTCAACACTTTCACTCGGTGACACATATTCTCTCGCACTACGTCGTTTTTTATCCCTTGAACGTAAACTTATTAAAGACCAGAATATATACAGGGAATACTCTACTTTCATGCAGGAATATTTAGAAAAAGATCATATGTCATTAATTTCTACGAGTTCGGATTATGAAAATACTTTTTATATCCCTCACCATTGTATAATCAAACCAAACAGTCCATCTACAAAGTTGAGGGTTGTTTTCGATGCGTCAGCTCATGTACCCGGTCATTTATCTTTAAATGATGCTCTATTGATAGGTCCTAAATTACAAAAGGATATTATTGTCATTTTGATGAACTTTCGTGTTCATCGGTTCGTTTTCACAGCTGATATCAAACAAATGTATCGTCAAATATTAGTTCAAAATTCACATCGAAACTTCCAAAGAATATTGTGGCGGTTTTCTCCATCGGAACCCATAAAAACTTATCAGCTGAATACCGTTACGTACGGAGTTGCACCAGCACCTTTTCTTGCCCTTCGAACTTTAGCACAGTTGGCCAAGGATGAGGAAGCTCGTTTTCCGAAAGCATCCAAAATTTTGCTCACAGACATTTATGTCGATGATGTCGTTACAGGTTGTGATGATTTGGAAGACACAGCAATTCTTGATCTGTTTGCAACGATTATTTCTGTTAAATCTGGATTTCGCTCGTTCATCATCCTATTTTTGTTTGCAGATAAATGTACGCTAGCTCCACTATCAACATACCAATCTTGGGGGTTGAATTCCGTTGTGGTAAATGCAGCACTGAATCCATTCCTTTCTTTGGCTTCAGGACATTTGGACCAGGGGGTGGGAACTCGCCTACTACAAAGCTGGTCACGTTTTTCTTCGACGAGCGGTAGAGACATCTGTTGTCATCTTAGAAGCTCGGATCGGTAAATTAGTACTTCTCAGTAGTGATCGGTAAAAACGGATTTTATCAGACCTCACTCTTGGTGGACTTTATGAAGAGTAAGAAACTATTTTATGATGAGCATGAACTGGTTGACTGAAATGGTTTATTCATTTTCAACTTATTCAATTTAATTTAATTTAAATGGTTTATTCTTACTGTGTTCCCAATTGCTACAGTGATAGTAATGTCAAAAGGTATGTGTTGCATTCATATAAGTAGTAGTTTTGGATTAACTTATAACTCACTAAAAATGTACTGTGAATTAATATTTTCTGTAGCAATTTCATATTCCTGTAGTAATTTCTGATTAGTAAAAATTTGGGACAGTTTCTAACACTGTTTTCTTTCTAGGTTTTTCATTACACAAGTTGAGGGTGTTAGAAATGTTTGGTTGGAAAGAATCAGAAATCCATGTTTTCATTCATCCAAAAGTGTTATTTGCATAAAGCATTTTCATATGGATTGTATAGACCCTCATGGAAAGCTGAAAAGATTTGCTCTACCAACACTTAATTTGCCAAGTAATTCATTCTACTCCCTATGATTATCATTTTTGTAATTTCAATAATCTTTCAGATTATGTAAGCATATTTTGTCTACCCTCCAGAAGTCCTGAAGAAACTTTGAGGCAACAAGGTATTTATATATAAGTGAAATGCTCATGGTCATTGATTATAGTTTTGGGTATTCCACTTATAGTAGGTTTCATAAAAATCGTCTATCAGAAGATTCCTAGAATACTTCAACGGATATGTGAGATTTACCGTTGAAACGCCAAATTCAAGGAATTTCAGTTAATAAGTTTATTGATTTTGCCATGATATTATTTCTGTACTTTTATGACAGAACTATTTATAAAATTTTATCGGGAAAAAAAAACAATAAGATCTTATGATCCAATAATGAAGATGGCATCCGAAAAAGTACCTAAAAGAAAATAGACTTTTAGAAATTGTTTCTGTCATAAAAGTATAAATCTAATGCATTTCATGCTTAAATTGATGTATCTGTCACTAATATTCTAATTTATTCTTTCAATGTATTTTCATAACTTGATGAGTAATTGTTGCATAATTATTTTTGGTTCGTTTATTCTTTCCCTCGATATTGAAATTTTTGTAAATTGATAATTTACTGCATTATATATATATTTCTAAAGTTTCTTTTTTGTTTATTTCCTTTCATCCTCTAAAGATTAGACCTGTGTGAATCTGTACGGAAAAGTTATCCTGTGAAATGGCCGAGTTCACCCGAAGGTTCATTGGCGTAGGTAGTTTTTCACAAACGATGCCGCGTACGAAAATGTAGATGAACACCACGTTAATTATTGTCTGCGAGATGTTGATTATGTATATGGAAGTTAACACCTATAATTTTTCATTTTTTCATATTAAGATGCAAAGTTACTATTTTAAGTGATCAAGAAGGAGAAATAGGATTAGTTTAGAATGAAGATGTTGGTTAATATTTACAAATTGGTATCCCATGCGATTGAAAAGCCTTCGCCATATGGGAAAAATTATACCACAGGAAGTTTCATTTGATTCTATCTAAGCCCGTAAACAGCTCAATTACACTCCTACAACTAATTTTGATTAATTTATCTATGAAGGAAAACTTGTATCAAATTCGGATTTCCGACAAAATCTCTGCTTTTTCATAGGCTTTCATTTGACACTACTTTGATTTCCTTAGGGAGGGGATGAGAGGGTTAAATTCACCCCTAAACCTGTTTTTCGTGGATTTTGCTATGAAGGACTTCTTGTATCAAATTCGGATTTTCGACAAAATCTCTGCTTTTTCATAAGCTTTCATTTGATACCACTCTGATTTCCTTAGGGAGGGGATGAGAGGGTTAAATTCACCCCTAAACCTGTTTTTCGTGGATTTGGCTATGAAGGACTTCTTGTATCAGATTCGGATATTCGACAACATCTCTGCTTTTTCATAAGCTTTCATCTGACACTACCTTGATTCACTTAGGAAGGAGATGAGTGGGTTAAATTCACCCCTAAACCTGTTTTTCGTGTATTTTTTCATGAAGGACTTCTTGTATCAAAATCGGATTTTCGGCAAAATCTCTGCTTTTTCATAAGCTTTCATTTGACACTACTTTGATTTCCTTAGGGAGGGGATGAGAGGGTTAAATTCACCCCTTAACCTGTTTTTCGTGGATTTTGCTATGAAGGACTTCTTGTATCAAATTCGGATTTTCGACAAAATCTCTGCTTTTTCATAAGCTTTCATTTGATACCACTCTGATTTCCTTAGGGAGGGGATGAGAGGGTTAAATTCACCCGAAACCTGTTTTTTGTGGATTTTGCTATGAAGGACTTCTTGTATCAAATTAGGATTTTCGACAAAATCTCTGCTTTTTTATAAGCTTTCATTTGACACTACTTTGATTTCCTTAGGGAGGGGATGAGAGGGTTAAATTCACCCCTAAACCTGTTTTTCGTGGATTTTGCTATGAAGGACTTCTTGTATCATATTTGGATTTTCGGCAAAATCTCTGCTTTTTCATAAGCTTTCATTTGACACTACTTTGATTTCCTTAGGGAGGGGATGAGAGAGTTAAATTCACCCCTAAACCTGTTTTTTGTGGATTTTGCTATGAAGGACTTCTTGTATCAAATTAGGATTTTCGACAAAATCTCTGCTTTTTCATAAGCTTTCATCTGACACTACTTTGATTTCCTTAGGGAGGGGATGAGAGGGTTAAATTCACCCCTAAACCTGTTTTTTGTGGAATTTGCTATGAAGGACTTCTTGTATCAAATTAGGATTTTCGACAAAATCTCTGCTTTTTTATAAGCTTTCATTTGACACTACTTTGATTTCCTTAGGGAGGGGTTGAGAGGGTTAAATTCACCCCTAAACCTGTTTTTCGTGGATTTTGCTATGAAGGACTTCTTGTATCATATTCGGATTTTCGGCAAAACCTCTGCTTTTTGATAAGCTTTCATTTGATACCACTCTGATTTTCTTAGGAAGGGGATGAGAGGGTTAAATTCACCCCTAAACCTGTTTTTGTGGATTTTGCTATGAAGGACTTCTTGTATCAAATTCGGATTTTCGACAAAATCTCTGCTTTTTCATAAGCTTTCATTTGACACTACTTTGATTTCCTTAGGGAGGGGATGAGAGAGTTAAATTCACCCCTAAACCTGTTTTTTGTGGATCTTGCTATGAAGGACTTCTTGTATCAAATTCGGATTTTCGACAAAATCTCTGCTTTTTCATAAGCTTTCATTTGATACCACTCTGATTTCCTTAGGGAGGGGATGAGAGGGTTAAATTCACCCCTAAACCTGTTTTTCGTGGATTTGGCTATGAAGGACTTCTTGTATCAGATTCGGATATTCGACAACATCTCTGCTTTTTCATAATCTTTCATCTGACACTACCTTGATTCACTTAGGAAGGAGATGAGTGGGTTAAATTCACCCCTAAACCTGTTTTTCGTGTATTTTTTCATGAAGGACTTCTTGTATCAAAATCGGATTTTCGGCAAAATCTCTGTTTTTTCATAAGCTTTCATTTGACACTACTTTGATTTCCTTAGGGAGGGGATGAGAGGGTTAAATTCACCCCTTAACCTGTTTTTCGTGGATTTTGCTATGAAGGACTTCTTGTATCTAATTCGGATTTTCGACAAAATCTCTGCTTTTTCATAAGCTTTCATTTGATACCACTCTGATTTCCTTAGGGAGGGGATGAGAGGGTTAAATTCACCCCTAAACCTGTTTTTTGTGGATTTTGCTATGAAGGACTTCTTGTATCAAATTAGGATTTTCGACAAAATCTCTGCTTTTTATAAGCTTTCATTTGACACTACTTTGATTTCCTTAGGGAGGGGATGAGAGGGTTAAATTCACCCCTAAACCTGTTTTTCGTGGATTTTGCTATGAAGGACTTCTTGTATCATATTTGGATTTTCGGCAAAATCTCTGCTTTTTCATAAGCTTTCATTTGACACTACTTTGATTTCCTTAGGGAGGGGATGAGAGAGTTAAATTCACCCCTAAACCTGTTTTTTGTGGATTTTGCTATGAAGGACTTCTTGTATCAAATTAGAATTTTCGACAAAATCTCTGCTTTTTCATAAGCTTTCATCTGACACTACTTTGATTTCCTTAGGGAGGGGATGAGAGGGTTAAATTCACCCCTAAACCTGTTTTTTGTGGAATTTGCTATGAAGGACTTCTTGTATCAAATTAGGATTTTCGACAAAATCTCTGCTTTTTTATAAGCTTTCATTTGACACTACTTTGATTTCCTTAGGGAGGGGTTGAGAGGGTTAAATTCACCCCTAAACCTGTTTTTCGTGGATTTTGCTATGAAGGACTTCTTGTATCATATTCGGATTTTCGGCAAAACCTCTGCTTTTTGATAAGCTTTCATTTGATACCACTCTGATTTTCTTAGGAAGGGGATGAGAGGGTTAAATTCACCCCTAAACCTGTTTTTCCTATATTTTGCTAAGAAGGACTTCTTGTATCAAATTCGGATTTTCGACAAAATCGCTGCTTCTTTATAAGCTTTCATTTGATACTACTATGATTTCCTTAGGGAGGGGATGAGAGGGTTAAATTCACCCCTAAACCAGTTTTTCGTGTATTTTGCCATGAAAGACTTGTATCAAATTCGGAAATCTCGTATTAATTGACGCAATCCAAGTGATATCTTCCGCACTTAGAGTCGGGTGGATGAAAATGACATTTATGAAGTGAGTTCGATTAATGCTTACGTAGCGGAAAACGATTTCAAAATGAAAGTGTTCGATGAGTTTTGGTTTCAGTAAGCTTAGGTTTGAATTACAAATTGGGGGCTCCTGTTATTGAATAAAATATTTCTGAGAATGTTAAAAAGCACTGACAAAATATCAGGAGCTCCTGCGCGCATGTACTCTAAGTCATACGATCCTAACAATGAACTTTGGGGCATACAATAAAATACTAGGGGTAGAGATTTTGTCGAAAATCCTAATTTGATACAAGAAGTCCTTCATAGCAAATTCCACAAAAAACAGGTTTAGGGGTGAATTTAACCCTCTCATCCCCTCCCTAAGGAAATCAAAGTAGTGTCAAATGAAAGCCTATGAAAAAGCAGAGATTTTGTCGGAAATCCGAATTTGATACAAGTTTTCCTTCATAGATAAATTAATCAAAAGTAGTTGTAGGAGTGAAATTGAGCTGTTTACGGGCTTAGATAGAATCAAATGAAACTTCCTGTGGTATAATTTTTCCCATATGGCGAAGGCTTTTCAATCGCATGGGATACCAATTTGTAAATATTAACCAACATCTTCATTCTAAACTAATCCTATTTCTCCTTCTTGATCACTTAAAATAGTAACTTTGCATCTTAATATGAAAAAATGAAAAATTATAGGTGTTAACTTCCATATACATAATCAACATCTCGCAGACAATAATTAACGTGGCGTTCATCTACATTTTCGTACGCGGCATCGTTTGTGAAAAACTACCTACGCCAATGAACCTTCGGGTGAACTCGGCTATTTCACAGGATAACTTTTCCGTACAGATTCACACAGGTAAAGATTAGTATGTTCTTTGATTTGAAAGGCAGATATATTTGAAATGACCATAATTCTTTTAATCTGCTGCAAATTGTCACAATTTTCTGATCAAATGATATTTTTTTATTGAAATTGTGACAATATACAGCAGATTAAAAGAATTATGGTCATTTCAAATGTATTTGTTTTCATTTCCAATAAAAATATGGGATTCAACCTGCGCTTGCGTGGAATCCTATGATAACTCTTATTAAATGCACTAGAGGGCGCCACGAGACGGAACGTTGTGCAAATGGAATCTGTTATCAACTCTAAGATGACGAAAGATGGCACTGTAAGTTGAGCTCTAAGCCGGGACCAATATTCATGCCAGAGTTGCCTATCTATAGGTAGTCTATGATTTGGACATGAAATGCCCGCTTTTCTTACATTTATAGCAGACTATGTTATTTCTGTTATTGTTTTCATTGACGACTTGTCAAATTTGTGGTTTGACGTTGCGGAGATGCCGCCATCTCGCTTCCGATAGTTTGACTTCTGTCGGTTCTTGGAGTTCACTGCGAAAGCACCGCTGCTGCTGTCCTCTGGTTGCATGTCTAGCAACTTGGATTTTATAGAATCCGTAGTAATCTGTAAACCAGAGTGTTCCACCGCCATGATCATAGGCGCAAATTTCTCAGGTAGTCCAGCAAGTAACAAAGATCCTATCCATTCTTCGTCTATTTTGAAGCCTGTTCTTCTCAATTTCTGGGATGTTTCAACAATTTGATGAACATAACTTTCCATCGAATCGTGGTTTTCTAACCTGGCGGAAATCAGGGTTCTTAACAGACCTATCTTCCTGCTAAATCCACAATCATCGAAAAGGTTTTTCAGTTTCGTCCAAACCTCTTGGGGATTTTTCGCTTCCCTAACGTGGGTATATAAAGAAGGTCCCAGCGTCAGAATTAATTTAGCCTTCGCTTTTGATAACAAGACTGCGTCAGATTCGCTGCCATCTATGCACTTGTTTAGTCCTTCAAGTACTAGCACATTTTCTATGGCGAATGCCCATTCTTGGTCATTTTCGCGACCAATTAATTTCGGCACTGAGGCAAAGTAATTCACGGCCATTTTATCTTCACGTCTTGCTACACAACTGTGTTAACTATTGATCACGTCTTTCACGAAAAATTAAAATGTTAGCTGAATCACGCACGTGGGCACATAACCTATTAAAACTCGGTGAAACGGGTGAAACAAAAACACGTGTAGCATTAGAATAATGGCTTTTAATACAGTCTCTAGTAAATAAGATTACATACCTTCTGGTTGCTTAACTTCAACTCGGCTCGACTCAACTCGACTACAAGTAAAGAAGTGAGTTTCTCGAAGCATACATGATCATAGAGTGGGGCAGTGACGAACACAGAACTTCATAGTTCTTTTTAAAGAGAAGGCAAATGCATTTTTGTTATTTTCAACATCTTGATTGTTTAGATATTGAAGGAATCCATCTTTATGTACTCGTACATAAACAGAATGGAATCCCAAGAACCACTGTGTATAAAAAGCCAACGAACACAGGACAATATCTACATTTTGATTCAAACCACCAACTAAACACTAAATTGGGAGTAGCAAAATGTTTATTTGATAGAGCAATCAATATTTGTTGCACTGAAGAAGACCAAAATGAAGAAATAAATAACATCTCGAAAACTCTTAGAAGCAATGGCTACCCCAAAAAGATATTAAAAAAAGCTAAACGAACAAGAGATAGTCAACCTGAACCAACAGATATAAATCAGACTATTAAAACCATAATTCCTTATGTAAAAGGTTTGTCGGAGAAAATGAGAAGAATTGGAAATAGATACAAAATAACGACTGCATTCAAAACTCAAGACACTATCAGAGCTAAACTTACAAAAGTTAAGCCTAATAATGAGACACAAAGGACAAAGAACTGCATATATGAATTACCTTGCGAGTGCGGAAGATCTTACATCGGAGAAACTAAACGCCCTCTGAATGTACGAATAAAAAAACATCAGAAGTTTCTACGAGTACTAGACAGCGACAAATCCAGGTTGGTCCAACATGCTGTAGATGAGAATCATCGTATAAAATGGGATGAAGCATCAATAATATCCAAAGAAGAAAAACTTGCAAGAAGAAAAATCAAAGAAGCCGCATTTATGAAAATAACACCTGATTCCATAAGTGCTCCATCTATAGATCTGCCAGAAGTTTGGACGCCTATAGTTCGATCCAACTTAAAAAGATCATCATATCACAGATGAGTATATAACATCGTTCATTTTTCTTTCATGACTTCTGTCAATTGACTTTTTGAAAATTGATAATTTTCAAAAGGTTTCTTACTTTTCTCCTTGATAAAGAT
Organism: Micraspis discolor; assembly: GCA_030674115.1. Classification (NCBI taxonomy): domain Eukaryota; kingdom Metazoa; phylum Arthropoda; class Insecta; order Coleoptera; family Coccinellidae; genus Micraspis; species Micraspis discolor. The sequence continues at coordinate 636,256 of JARTUT010000436.1, forward strand.
AGAAGATGTCTATCGAAACGTCGGAAAACATTACATCCATAATAGATGATGGTAATAGCCCAAACAATCATTCAAAACAATTAATTTTTTATTGTGAATATTAGTCTATACATAATTGTGCTCTATTTGATAAAGAATCAATGAATAATTTTGCATTGTTTTCAGCCTCATGAAATCAGTTCATTGGATTTATGTATTTCAAGGTGAATCTCGTGACATTTAAATTTGTTGTATTACCCATAGATAAAAAAACTTCTTCGTCTTTGCAGGAAATCTTATTTCATACCCACTATATCAAATCAATTTATACATGAAATCTACATTAATTCAATGATGTGATAATACCTAGTTATACAGATCTGAACCTGAAAATATTTCCAAAACATTATTGAACGCAAAGTAAAATTGGTAAATCAGTTAACCATACAATTTACCTATATAGGTAAGGGATTGCTCTGAATTCTGAAGTAGTTTATATTTCAGTTTATACTATCAATAATATTCATGTGTTAATGCAACTACTGTCTGAATATGGGTGATGCAACAAAGCACACAAACTAGATCTATCAAAATGTTTTGTTTTATACAGATTCACTGTTCAGTATTTATCAGGTGGGATTATATATATTTTGAAAATTTTAATAATGATTAGTAATTTGAATTGCGCTATTATAGTACTCAACTGTTTCTATCAACATTAAATTTTTGGTTTGTCGGTGAAAATTTGATAAAACGTTATTCTAACTATGGAAAACAATTCCATGCAGACGAATCTCTCAAACAGAAAAAGTTCGCTAGGAATTTTATTGAAATTCAGGTTGCTGATAAATAAACTGAGATTCTCATTTCGTTTCATCAAAAATTTGAATTTTTGAAATATACCTAGATACATGCGCACATTACCTTTTAGAATATAATGGTTTTCAATTGTTGATTTAAAAGGAGCTTTTAATGCAATTGGTAGTGAACTTTGATGTAAAGTTAAATCTTGATTTATTTCTCGTCTAAAATTACGAATTTACCACAAATTGCGTTTTCAAGTGATCGTTGTCTAAGGGTTGGTAGCATTTGTAGTCCGCAAAATATCCTGCTCTCGAGTAGGTACCGATTTTGACTGTACTGGAACTGTACTGGGATTGTACTGAAAAAACCCAAACAGCGAACAAATTTGAAGATTTGGTCCAAAATTTGTCAGAGAAAAACCCGAACAAGTTGAATTTGGCAAAATGCGCAAACTCGTAGGACTATTTGAATCGGTTACAGGAGAAAATTTCAATTTAATTCTCCAGATCATATAAGCCATAAATTGAAAGAAAAGCAAATAGATTAATGTCAATGATGAATCATAATGCACATTTTTAATATTGCCGATTTCTTGACGAGAGCTGAAAAATTTTTTTTTAATAAAGCTATTTTTTACATACTTGAAAATAGTTAAGGAATTCTAAATGATTATTTAGAAAACTTAAATCATTGTAATAAATAAAGTTGTACTAGTTCTTGCAATTTGAATTGGACAACTCAAGGAAATAAAGAAAACTTATAATCCTGCCCCTGAAAACCCTTTATAATATAAATTTATAATCATTTAACTTAATACCGATTTATGCACGATTTGAAACCATCTATGTTTAGATTTGTTTATATCTGTTAACGGATGCAGATAAAATTCAAACATTTCAAATTACGAAAGAAATTGGTTAAGTCCTCCCTCCACGGCAAAATCCTAAAATGGTCCTCAGGATAGTCCCAGAACCGTCAGAAAATAATCAGAAAAAATCCTGATATAACCCGAACATCGGACTACCTGGTTCGAAATTAGTCAGAGAAAACCCGAACACCGAACACTGAAATGCGCATGATTCTGATGGTTCTGGAACAGTCAGAATTTGAACCCGAATGAAGCTATAGGCTAATAAAAAATTGCTTATAAAAATGTCTTTCTGTTTATATAAGCTTCGGGAATGGGCCCTTTTTATCTGAATCAGATAAATGCTCAGATAACCTATGAGCATAAATAAACGCGGATCAAAAGAATGACAACACGGATAACCAAACCCGAGCATTCAAGCGATAATTTCTGGTTATTCTTTCTGGATTTCGAAGGAATAACCAAGAAGAACCAGCAATAACCGCTAGATGGACCAAAATAATAACCTGGTTACTCTGGGTTATTCGCTTGAAATACCCTTATGTTTATAGTTTCATAGGTTATCTGCGCAAATTAGGAAATTCCAAAGATATTGTATTCAATATCTTTGGGAAATTCCCATATTGGGCTAGATAACAAGAAATTACGAATTTTTACTGTAGAGGCGTGCTTTGTCCAGAATTTTTGAGATAAATCACGTATTGGAGCACTTAACAAGAAATAACGAATTTTTACAATGAGAGTGGGCTTTGTACGAAAATTCTCTTATTTAAACGAACATTTTTATTTCCTACCCCATTGTCGCATCAGTAGGTACACCCGAAGAATCCCTACGCAAAGTGGCTGGTCAGAATTGAGAAATTGGTATTGGCGAACAATTGAAATATTGCAGGAGCAAAGCGTTAGAAAGAATATTTTCCGATAATTATCAATTCAAGTATGAAACAATTCATGGACGCTTACGATTGTGCTCAAATTGATCAGACTTGAAGAAATGTCTTGATTCTGGACCATGAATATTTCATAATCTATATAATATTATTTTTTTCACATTTTATGTCACTTCTTCGATAAATATGGCATTCGTGAAAAACATCTTAGAAATCGAAAAACCTGGTAGTTATTTTTCAGATTTCAGGGTGTCTTCAAATCGTTTGGTGAACGAAATAACCATAGTTTCGGCAGCACTGAAAGGGAGAGTTGATATTTCACCTTTTACGATTAAAAATGACATGCATATGTTCTAAATACGAACAGAAATCTCCTATTTCTAGCACTCTCTTATCAATTTGTCCAAATGTATCCTTCGAATTTTTGGGTGAAACTGATATATGCAAATCGTTTTGGTTGGACTAGCTGATGAATAAATCGTGGTCAAAATCTATTCTGTCCGTCCATACGTGAACACGATAATTCTCGAACGGATAGAACTAAATTTTCAGGATAGGTTTAAGGTATGAACATATCGGCTCAGTTCGTTAACCGGTCAAATCGGCCTAATAATTTAAGAGTATAAGAATTTTTTTTTTTCGAATGACACTTTTCAGGTAAATTTTCTAATGATGTAGTTCTACCATACGAATACATTGATAGCATTTTTGACTTCGACCTATTATATATATATTAAGTCATTTTTCATCTGGATCATAAATACTTGTTTATATAAAATTGAAAATTTTTCTTACACAGCTGTGCTAGGTCAATATGTATCTTTCATTATGCATATTCAGGATTTTTTCAAAAAGGCCCAGTCCCAAAGCTTATATAAACAAAAAGACATTTGTATAGGCAATTTTTATTAGCCAACATATCCTTATAATGGAATTACTGAAACAACAATAAATTTAACAAGAAAAAAATACCAAATTAGACTTGTATATAAAACAATGATCATAAAAAAAATTATTTTGTGAGTAACTAGGAATGAAGAAAATGACAAGAAATGATTAAAATGAAAAATATCAATATTAACAGCTAGTAAAAGGAAGAACATTAAGTGAAAGAGACAGAATGGGAATGTTTTAATTTTAAAGTCTTTCACTCAATGACGAAGTTTTTTCCGGAGTTAGAAATTAAATGTATTTTTACATTATTTCAAGATTATACTTGATGAAAATTTGAAACAAAAAGGCAATGAAAGAACTTCTTAATCTTAGAAACGACAATGACAAATTTCATGATGGTTTTAACAATCAATATTTTGAATTTGTATATTTCTGTTTATTCCAATTAAAAAAAAAAAGAGATGTTTGGTCACTTCTTGTTCTTCTTTCAATTTAATGATCTACCTTAAATTTTCTCCTCATTGCTACCATATTGTGCATTCTCAGAACATCAGAACACCCAAACTATCGATACGATGCTTTGCAGATACTCAGTATTGCACACATGACATAAATTTGAAGCAACTTTTCATAGTTTCATTAACAGAATTCTCAAAGGATTTTTATTGATGTGGCTTTAATTTTTAGGTTTTTCTTGTAATTTTCAAATTATTATTATCAATATAGATTGCTTCACACAAATGACATTTTCTCTTTGAACCTTTTATTTCTTCTCTTATAGAGTTATCCTGAAATTTGAAATAGAATTTAATATTATCTTTATAACAAATTCAATAAGAATAGATGGTTTTTCTGTGTTACTTCAACGTACTTTCAGTTGATGACTGGTTAAGTTTCTCTCTACATTCAACGTTTGCAGCTGCTGATAAAACTTTTGATTACTGCAGCTAACAAAATACACAAGGAATTCTGTTTTTCTCTAATGAAAAGCAAATCTAATCTGTACATTCTACAATGCTTCTAATGGTTTCCAAATCATTTTTTTACCTAGGTGATTTATAGAAATGGAATTTTTCTCCATTGAATGTACAGTTTCTGCTTCCAATTTTATTTTTGAGTTTTCCTAAAATTTAAATTGTGATCAAATACCTACAGCATTCAAAGTTAAAATTCAAGAAAATCATTGGATTTATAAGTTTCATTTCAACGCACCTTCAGTTGACAGACCAGTTGTATTACTGATCTGTAATTTACGATTTCCACATGATTTTCAGCAACATTATTCAGAAGCACATGATTATATTAGATCCTGAGTATTTCCTTCTTTCAAGAACTGTATTTCATAATTGCTCTGTTTTTTATTATGTTAAAGAAATTCTACATTCTGCTAAATTTTGGTCCCATTTTTGATGAGTTCTTTCAATCCAAACAACAAACCACCAGTGTGACGACAGCAGGCCGGGCCAGCAGGCTGAGTTCCCATATCGACCAGTGGCGTCGATGGTGAATGACACGCAGCGCTCTGACGTTGAATAATATTAATTGACTGCGTTTACGTTCAATAACAAGAAATCAAGTCTTGTTTATTTTTATTTTAAAATACTTCAGATGTTCAAATCAGGTTTAAGGAATAATCAGAACCTTTTTAATGACTTCAAAATCTTTACTTTTTTCTGCAGGCTACCGAAAATGGTTTCAGATTATTTATATCGAATCGTATTTGACAAGATCCGTGGAAAGAAATTACTTTATCATTTTCATAGCGAAACAATCTGCTCAACATAAAAATAGTTCATTATGTTTTTTCGATAATTTTGCATGTTGCGGCCAATCTGAAAAAATGAAAAATACTTTCTGACAGTCTCTAGCTATACGTTCCACATAAAATAATTACTACGCTTTGATAGGGAGAAATTCCACACTGCCCAACATGAAAAAAGTTCAAGATTTTTTTTCGATACTTTGGCAAATTGCAGCCAATCTGAAAAAATGAAAAATACTTTTTGGAAGTCTCTAGCTATACGTTCCACATGAAATAATTACTACGCTTTGATAGGGAGAAATTCTACATTGCCCAACATGAAAAAAGTTCAAGATTTTTTTTCGTTAATTTCGCAAGTTGCGGCCAATCTGAAAAAATGAAAAATACTTTCTGACAGTCTCTAGCTATACGTTCCGCATAAAATAATTACTACGCTTTAATAGGGAGAAATTCCACACTGCCCAACATGAAAAAAGTTCAAGAGTTTTTTTCGATACTTTGGCAAACTGCAGCCAATCTGAAAAAATGAAAAATACTTTTTGGAAGTCTCTAGCTATACGTTCCACATGAAATAATTACTACGCTTTGATAGGGAGAAATTCTACATTGCCCAACATGAAAAAAGTTCAAGATTTTTTTTCGTTAATTTCGCAAGTTGCGGCCAATCTGAAAAAATGAAAAATAGTTTCTGACAGTCTCTAGTTATACGTTCCACATGAAATAATTACTACGCTTTGATAGGGAGAAATTCCACACTGCCCAACATGAAAAAAGTTCAAGATTTTTTTTCGATACTTTGGCAAATTGCAGCCAATCTGAAAAAATGAAAAATACTTTTTGGAAGTCTCTAGCTATACGTTCCACATGAAATAATTACTACGCTTTGATAGGGAGAAATTCTACATTGCCCAACATGAAAAAAGTTCAAGATTTTTTTTTGTTAATTTCGCAAGTTGCGGCCAATCTGAAAAAATGAAAAATACTTTCTGACAGTCTCTAGCTATACGTTCCGCATAAAATAATTACTACGCTTTAATAGGGAGAAATTCCACACTGCCCAACATGAAAAAAGTTCAAGAGTTTTTTTCGATACTTTGGCAAACTGCAGCCAATCTGAAAAAATGAAAAATACTTTTTGGAAGTCTCTAGCTATACGTTCCACATGAAATAATTACTACGCTTTGATAGGGAGAAATTCTACATTGCCCAACATGAAAAAATTTCAAGATTTTTTTTCGTTAATTTCGCAAGTTGCGGCCAATCTGAAAAAATGAAAAATAGTTTCTGACAGTCTCTAGCTATACGTTCCACATGAAATAATTACTACGCTTTGATAGGGAGAAATTCTACACTGCCCAACATGAAAAAAGTTCAAGATTTTTTTTCTATAATTTTGCAAGTTGCGGCCGTTCTGAAAAAAAGAAAAATACTTTCTGACAGTCTCCAGCTATACGTTCCACATGAAATAGTTACTACGCTTTGATAGGGAAGAATTCTACACTACCCAACATGAAAAAAGTTCAAGATTTTTTTTCGTTAATTTCGCAAGTTGCGGCCAATCTGAAAAAATGAAAAATACTTTCTGACAGTCTCCAGCTATACGTTCCACATGAAATAGTTACTACGCTTTGATATGGAAGAATTCTACACTACCCAAAATTAAAAAAGTTCAAGATTTTTTTTCGTTAATTTCGCAAGTTGCGGCCAATCTGAAAAAATGAAAAATACTTTCTGACAGTCTCCAACTATACGTTCCACATGAAATAATTACTACGCTTTGATGTAGAAGAATTCTACACCACCCAAAATTAAAAAAAATCAAGATTTTTTTTCGTTAATTTCGCAAGTTGCGGCCAATCTGAAAAAATGAAAAATACTTTCTGGCAGTCTCTAGCTATACGTTCCACATGAAATAATTACTACGCTTTGATATGGAAGAATTCTACACTACCCAAAATTAAAAAAGTTCAAGATTTTTTTTCTATAATTTTGCAAGTTGCGGCCGTTCTGAAAAAATGAAAAATACTTTCTGACAGTCTCCAGCTATACGTTACACATGAATTAATTACTACGCTTTGATATGGAAGAATTCTACACTACCCTAAATTAAGTGACTTCCCGAAAGTATTTTTCATTTTTTCAGATTGGCCGCAACTTGCGAAGTTATAGAAAAAAAATCTTGAACTTTTTTCATGTTGGGCAGTGTAGAATTCTTCCCTATCAAAGCGTAGTAATTATTTCATGTGGAACGTATAGCTAGAGACTGTCAGAAAGTATTTTTCATTTTTTCAGAACGCACCTTGCAAAAGTATCGAAAAAAAATCTTGAACTTTTTTCATGTTGGGCAATGTAGAATTTCTCCCTATCAAAGCGTAGTAATTATTTCATGTGGAACGTATAGCTAGAGACTTCCAAAAAGTATTTTTCATTTTTTCAGATTGGCCGCAACTTATGAAATTAACGAAAAAAATCTTGAAATTTTTTCATGTTGGGCAGTGTAGAATTTTTCCTATCAAAGCTTTGTAATTATTTCATGTGGAACGTATAGCTAGTGACTTCGAAAGTATTTTTCATTTTTCAGATTGGCCGCAACTTATGAAATTAACGAAAAAATCTTGAACTTTTTCATGTTGGGCAGTTTAGAATTTTTCCTATCAAAGCGTAGTAATTATTTCATGTGGAACGTATAGCTAGAGACTGTCAGAAAGTATTTTTCATTTTTTCAGATTGGCCGCAACTTGCGAAATCATCGAAAAAATCTTGAAATTTTTTCATGTTGGGCAGTGTAGAATTTTTCCCTATCAAAGCGTAGTAATTATTTCATGTGGAACGTATAGCTAGAGACTGTCAGAAACTATTTTTCATTTTTTCAGATTGGCCGCAACTTGCGAAATTAACGAAAAAAATCTTGAACTTTTTTCATGTTGACCAGATTGTTTCCCTATGAAAGCGAGATAGTATTTTCTATCCATGAATCTTGTCAAATACGATTCGATATAAATAATCTGAAACCATTTTCGATAGGATGCAAAAAAAAGTAAAGATTTTGAAGTCATCAAAAAGGTTTTGAGTATTCCTTAAACTCGATTTGTTTATCTGAAGTATTTTAAGATAAAAATAAGTAAGACTTGATTTCTTCTTATTGAACTAAACGCAGTCAACTAATATTCAGCGTCAGAGCGCAGCGTGTCATTGACCACATTCACCACCGACGCCACTGGTCGATATAGTAATTTTGGGATCTCGGCCTGCTGGCCCGGCCTGCTGTCGTCACACTGGTAGAAGAACCAGCAATAACCGCTAGATGGACCAAAATCATAACCTGGTTACTCTTGGTTCCTCGCTTGAAATACCTTTTTGTCTATGGGTTGAGGTGTTAATTAATAATCATTAATAGTTATTTAATAACTATGAATAAAGATGATAAACCGAAAATATTTGAGTCTTCTATATATTTTAATGATAAATGATTATAAAAAGTAATAAGATTGTATTTAATTGCAAATCACAGATGAGACGTATTATTGAGGTTATCCTTTGGAATTTTTCCAATTGTATGAATCAGCATATACATTTGACGGATCTTCTGCTTTGAAAATACATATACTCCTGGATAAAAAAGTTCATATTGTTTGATAAGTGAAAATCAGATAGTTAATGTTATTACCATCAGGAAAGCAGATGCCAGAAGCGAAGCCTTCAAGTCATTGTCGAGTCTAGCACTTGGAAATTGTAAAAGTGTGTTGTAAGAAACTTGTAAGGCATCCCATTGATGAACAATGCTACCCACTTGTGTGGTTCCATTCTCGGACAATATCTGAAATTGAGCACATATTAAGAATACCAGTTGTTCCAAGAAAACACAATGTCTGTGCCTTTAGTTGGTTTTTATATCTCTTTATTTTGCAAAGCGCCTCAAACATTTCAGCAATCTCACCTGATAATTGTGATACTCAGGATTACAGCCCAATAATTTAGTTGTTCCTAAAATTCGATAAACCGTGTTATTGAATTTATCCTTAACTGAAAAAGATGGCTTAGAACAATGTGCTTTCTGCTCTGTACAACCTAAATACTGTCCATTTGCATGATAAACCTCAATGAGTTGTAAATGCATCCAACATGTACAGCATGTTCCACATGCTAAGTCCCTCTTGAATGTTAAGGCCAATTGTTGGGTTGCATCATGTAATTCCATTTTGAAGGCCCTACTAGACCCGAAGAAGTTCCTATGGCAAGAAGTAGATGTTTCTTTTGCATAATATATAGTTTCACCTCTAGGCACTTTGATGGTGTACCTGTTTTCAGGTGGTACATTTGAAACAACTGAAAGTACATCAAATCATCTCTAATCAAATTGGTATACAGTAATTTCTCGAAATAAAAAAACAAAACGCTTTTTCCTGAAAATTTTTCATTCCGATTCGAATTCAATAGCATTTTAAAGTCTATTGGAATAAACTAAAGGCTGATATTATCTTCTAGCATCTACAGATAACCTAGAACCAGCCCTGTCGAAAAATTTTCAGAAGAACCACTGGTGAGAAGTATTTCGCTAGAAGCGTATTTCTCAAATGAAGATGAACAAATATTTAGGAAGGAGTCTTAATTTTTCAGCTTTCAAATTAATTCGTGGATTTGTAACAAACAGATAAAAGAACCACATATATCACTGCAATTACAAACTTGTAACCCGATTTGAATTACATATTAGCCTTTTCCAGGACTTGATGTAGTTCACATGTTTTGCTCCAATATTTACAGATCTTAGCGTGAGTAAATTTCAAAAAAATTTGAGTCTCAATGCTTCAAATTAATTTTGTAGTCGAAGGCTTACCCTGTACAGCAAAGTAATGTTCAACAATATTCATGAAGGCAAAACATTCCTTCGAATTGAAAAAGAACATTCACATTTCAATAAGATTTTTAAAATTCAATTTGAAACGAAGAACTCCAAATTCATTACCGCATCTGATTATTATTTGTCAGTGGGTCAATCGTTCCGATAATGTCACCCACTTTCGCTATTTTGAATAAAATCACAATTGAACTTGAGATTTTTATAGCAAAATATTGAGCGCAAATACAAATACCTCCAAAACATGAAACCCAAAACAATAAAATAATTTATTTACAGCAAAAAAAAACTTAATCCACTACAAAATGAGCTTCATTTCATGAATTCACTAGAGCAGGGATCAAGTCCATAACATGCCTTTATGATAAAAGTGCATTAACAATTTTTTGATAAAGCCTGAGTTTTACGAGTTAAAAAAAAACAAATTGGAACAAAATCCATAAGCATAAAATAAATATTGAATGAAGATTTAGATATGACTAGTTCAGGGCGATTGTTCTTGACCATTAATTTCTTGTGATTTCATCACATCTGGAAGATCTGGAGGTGCTGAGTATGGGGCGAGTTCCAAAGGTTCAAATTCACCATTTTCATCTCTGGAAAATGAAAAAGAATCTACTTGAAGAACTATACTATATATACTATACTAACTAGTCTATAATTTGGTAGTTAACTCTCATTATGAATTTAAACATTATCAAAATTTACCTCACAGTCAGACCTACTGTTGCAGGATTTTGAACTTTTGCAGTGTGTGATGTGAGGCCATAATCTTGTAATTGCTTTGAATCTTCCATTATACTACTATCCCTACTGTGCAGTCTCTGATTTACAGGAGGTATCTTCAGAATACCTGAAAGGGATGAGGCATAAGCAAGCAACGAGTATAGAAACGTTCAATACCACCTTCTATTATTTTTTTCAATTCAAATACAGTTGTTGTATCTTTTGCATCGATGAAAATCGTTAATTTTTTTCGACGTACCATTAAAAATACATCCTGGAAAAGGTTTATCAAAATTTGAGGTTATATCTGATTTTTTTAAATGTATTCTATAGCTTACTCACCATTATTTTATTGCTTTTTCAACTTAACTTAGCAATTAAGGTTCCTGGAACAATTTTCACTAATATTTCAACATTTCAACTGTGCAGTGTTTACACTGTCATATCTATTATTATTACTGATATCTGATATGTCATTAGAAACATAGAGTTTCGGTTGATTGTGTATTTTTTTGTTCTTTTATTTTATTGCTTGTGTACCTACAAGTCTATTTCGTTTGTTTTTTCAGATGGTATATCTCTTTAATAAGTTTTCAATTTCTTCCTTCCGTTGATTTCGATATTATATAATATGTTAAAGGTCATTTCAACTCACCGTCTATCAATTCTATACTTTGTTGAATAATTAAGCTCGTTACATCATTTAAAAAGTCTAATCCAGACAGAGCCACAAAATGTGATGAACTTGTGGATTGCCAATCGATGGTTGAAATAGGAAGAAGAAGTCGCCTCCTTCCTAGGAAAAAAAAATAAATACCCTCGTTAGAAAAAATATTTGTTCACTTACTGTCCTCTTCTCTATCTGATGTCGGTTGTTCAAAAACTGGTATTTCATTGCTCGAATTCCAAAAAGTGGACATGTCCATATCTGTGGAATGCATTTACTTTGAAATTCTTATTGAACATTCAACTAACCCACCTTCGTTTTTTTGCATATTTTGGTAACGTTTTAGCCACAAAATTATTCAAAATAATGATTTTGTCCCTCACATTGTGCTGAAGTACAATTGGTAATTATCTTATCTTGACGGTGTTTGATACCGCCAGAGATATTGATCTCCAGATAATATATATTATCCCTTGAATCCAATTTTTATCATATATTGAATACCATCAAGGATACAATTTTGAATTATTCATAGTAAATTGCAGATTAGTCAGATCAGGATGAATATAGAAGAAAAATGAAGATAGAAAAGCTACAGAAAAAGTGACAGAGAAGCGCACAATTGAAACAACAGATACAATAATTAAAATATATTGAGATATTCAGTACATTGTATTTGAAAGATCTGTCAGGAAGGAGATAAGATAATCCAGGTCTGCAGTTGGGATAATAAATAATTGTGGTGCCGTTTTCGAAGCAAAACATGTCGAACTTATTGTCAAATTGCATATATGTTGTTATGGTTAGATGATTTCTTCTCGCTCCTTTCTCTGGTGCAGGAAGTGTTTAATTGGAGATTGCTCAAACAATATAAATCCAAGAAACCTCTTTGAGATTTCTTCCGACAAAACATTTATTTTCGAAAAGACACCTATCTTGAAATATATACCTACGTTTATATCGCGCAAATCATCAGATATTTCCATTAATGATCTCCAATCAATCAGCTTTTCTTCATGTAATACAGACGTGAATAAGTTTAACAACAAACTTCTGGATTTTACTTCCTGAAGTAACATTTACTATTTTAAAACATTCAATACATCGTGTAATTATGTCTGAGAAAACAAGTCATCGGATTCATCCTGCTATGTTTGTGCTGAAGACCGCAGGATCAATTGAAACGGATTATGTCTAAGAAGCAAAAATAATCAACATCAGACTTGAAAGTTTCGAATTGAATTTTAATCTTCAAGGATTCTACGTCCCTCAGCACGTAACACAATTACGGGAGTGGGTTTCTTTTTTGGAATTACACACCATCTGGACAAACCAAGTTACAGTCTCCCGACGGATTATCTCGAATATTTCTGTTGATAGTCAACAGGTAACGTACAGACTTTTGCATTTCTTTTTGGCAATCTGATTTCCCCTCACACATGTCATAAACCTTGCTCATATAAAGTATGTTGCATTGCCTGGTCGCTGGATACCAACTGTTGTTTCCCTGTAATACCAAAAATATAATCATTAGTTTTGGAGGTATTGTAGTTAATGACGAGATATTGTTGATGATGGAGCTCGTGTTGAATGATTGTTTGGGCTATTACCATCATCTATTGTGGATGTAATGATTTCCGACGTTTCGATAGACATCTTCTATCAGCTTCGACATTACCAGTTTGTTCACTAATATTCCGACAGATAAAACACTTATCATAGTTAGGAAAAAGCTTGTAGAAGATCAAACCCTTAGTGAAAGAACTACACTAAGCGTGAATGCAATTATGGAAATGCTTTCTATTTGTATTGAAACAACATATTTCCAATTTGAAGACATCTTTTATCAACAAGAATTTGGAATGGCCATGGGTTCACCACTATCACCAATTTTAGCTGATTTATATATGGAAATTTTCGAACAGAAGGCATTAGAAAAATATGCACTTAAACCCAAACTGTGGAAAAGATATGTAGATGATACTTTCATTATTTGGCAACATGGAAGAGACACTATAGATGGATTCCTTCAATATCTAAACAATCAAGAGGAATCAATTAAATTCACAATTGAAATCGAGAAAGACAGACAACTTCCATTCTTAGATGTACTCGTACATAAACAAAATGGAATCCCAAGAACCACTGTGTATAAAAAGCCAACAAACACAGGACAATATCTACATTTTGATTCAAACCACCAACTAAACACTAAATTGGGAGTAGCAAAATGTTTATTTGATAGAGCAATAAATATTTGTTGCACTGAAGAAGACCAAAATGAAGAAATAAATAATATCTCGAAAACTCTTAGAAGCAATGGCTACCCCAAAAAGATATTAGAAAAAGCTAGACGAACAAGAGAGAGTCAACCTGAACCAACAGATATAAATCAGACCTTCAAAACCATAATTCCTCATGTAAAAGGTTTGTCGGAGAAAATGAGAAGAATTGGAATTTCGTGTAAACAAGTTTGGTATTTTGACTTCAAAATGGTTAGTTGTGCATCTTGTGGCCGATCTGTGTGTAAAAAAACACAGGATAATACTTTAAGTTTTCATAGGTAAGTGTTTCGAAAGATAAATTTAAAAGTCTATAGAAATTTTGAGGTTAACCATTGGTGTAACATAGAGAAATACAGTAGGTTTAGTTTTTTTTTTTTTTCCCATTTCACACTTGATGTGGCGTTTCGTACAGAGTCTCTCGGACACTGTCATGTCAAGAGAGAATCCGACTCCATTGTTCCTCAGTGAGGGAAGAGAACCTGTCGGACGATGTTGCTTGTCCCTAATAGTACCGCCTTCTGCATCCATGAGATAGTGTTGGGGCGCATTCCTAGTTCCCTCAGATGTTGTACGGTTTTTTTTAGCACTAGCCCATTAGCACTTATGATGAGTGGTATGATGTCGACTCTCTTTAACTTCCACATATCTCGTATCTGTCTTGATAACTTTTCGTACTTCCCAATCTTTTCCGCATATGTTTTACTCAGATTGTGATCTAGTGGGACGGCAAAGTCGATTATCGTAGCTGTTTTATGTATCTTATCCCATACAACCATGTCTGGCCTGTTGTGCTCTGTTCCCAAGTCAGTTATCACCGTGAGGTCCCAGTATACCTTCATTTCGTTATTTTCCAATACTGGTTCTGGGACGTAGAGATGGTGCGGAGTAAAGTTCTTCAAAAGATTTTTTTCCAAGCAAATCCCCTGATGCACCACTTTCCCCATATTATTATGTCGTGACAGATATTTTGTGCTGGCGATCACTGAGCAACCAGATAATAGGTGTTGAATGGTTTCTTCAGTTTTGTTGCACAGTCGACATTTGGTGTTTTCTACTTGCTGTTTCATTATATTTTTGGTATAGTTTCGGGTAGGCACCACCTGGTCTTGAATAGCAAAAATGGTTCCTTCCGTTTGTGGGAAGAGGTAACCTTGAGTCAGATATGTGTTGGAGGCTGCTGTATCTATTTCTTCCTGGTGCATACTTGTGTAGAATCTGCCATGTAGTTGTTTCGTTTGCCACCTATGTCTGAGTTGTTCTACTGAGTTTGCTGTATCCTGTTGATCCTCGCTCATCTCCTGTGTTATGATGTCTTGTGTTGTAACCCATTGATGAACAGGTAAGTTGATGTTTCGGAAATAATTTCTGATGTTATTTTTTTCTTTTTCACAGACATCTTCAATGGAGCAAAGACCTCGGCCTTTGCTCCATTGAAGATGTCTGTGAAGAAGTGTGGCCGATCTGTGTGTAAAAAAACACAGGATAATACTTTAAGTTTTCATAGGTAAGTGTTTCGAAAGATAAATTTAAAAGTCTATAGAAATTTTGAGGTTAACCATTGGTGTAACATGGAGAAATACAGTAGGTTTAGTTCATATTATTATCATATTTTTTTTTGTTATTCTGTGATATCTCCTTCTACATTAAATATACCATGAATTACAGATTATCATAGTGTATAAAAATTTTCCTACATAAAAATCAATATTTTTAAAGACGACTCAAAGATTGCTCTGCAATAATGGATTAATTTTTGAATGTTCATAGCACATTTATGATATATATGTTTTTAACATTATTTTAGATTTCCTAAAGAAGAAAAGAGGAGAGCAGCTTGGATTCAATTTGTGAAGAAAACAGATTTCATTCCAAAAAGTTCGAGTGTGCTATGTTCTCATCATTTTAATGAAAACTGCTTTGATCGGACATCCAAAGCTATGGTTAGGCTATTGCTAAATGCAGTTCCATCAATTGAAGTGGATTACTTGAAATATGTAAGTATTTTGATATTTTGCCATCCATTTTTGAACCCGTTGTTTGTTAAATGTTAGTTTTCCAGATTATTTTATTTCTGAATGCAAGCCTAAGTTAGTTAAATTTTATTTTTCTTTCAGTTCAGAACATTTTGTGCTGAAGGAAAAAGAATTTTGGAAGGTATACCAAGCACATCATCTATTGATGTATCTTCTGTATCTGAACCTGTTTCTCTACCAAGAGTTACTATACACGAACAGACCGCTGAACCTTCTACAGGCACATCCTTAATAGAATTAGAAGACAGTCCTCATAAGAGGGGATTGAAGCGGAAGATTCATCAATTAGAATCCATGATTAAATTAAAAAGTCGCAAAATTCGTGCATTGCAAAAGACTAACTGGCGACAAAAAAGAAAAATATCTTTGTTGAAAGGATTAACAAGGGAGTTGAAAAGTAAAAATTTATTGACAGATGAGCATGAAAATGTCATGATTGAACATTTTGGAGCAAATAAGGATTTAATTGGAAGACTTTTGCAAAAAACCCAGATGGATATTTAGCTTCTGGAAACAACTAGTTATACTGAATCTTCAAAAGAATTGTAAATAAAATCATTATTTGATATTTCTGATTATGTTTTGGTAATTTTTTTTAGGTTTTGTGTTATCAATATTTTTCCTGGATGTATGTCTAATTTTTTTTCAATTCAAACTTTGTCCTTGAAGACTACACTTTTTCTATCAATTTTTTATAACTTTTTAAATATTAATTATCCTTGTAAAGAATTAATTAATTGATTATACCATATAATTTCTTTTAAGAAGAAATAATTTTTTGTATACATCATTGTGCAAAATTCCCATATCCGATTACTTCTCAATACTAAATAGATAATATTTGGCAATCAATATGTCTTCAAAATTGTTGATGAAATTTTGGTGTACTCTTTGTTTATTCTAATCTATTATTATAATTATCTGAAGTTTATTTATTTTATTGTTTTCCGAAATAAAGATTAAATATCTACGACTTTTGAATATGCTCTTCACAAATAAACCTTCCACTAAAGTTACTGCCGGGTAAAAGACTTAAGAACAACTCCGCAATAGCTCTTGACTTTACGTCAGTGCTTTTCTACATTTTTTAAGGAAGAAGGTACATTTTCAATATTAAGCACCGTTAAATTTTACGAATAAAATTCCAAAGGAATTAAATTTCTCTTAATTCAGTAATAGATTAACTTCTCATCTAAAATGATAAAACCAACAAAAGGTTGAAACCGGTTTTAATTAACTTTTTTGCCCTATTCAAATATTGAATTATTTCACTGCCTATGATTTGAGATATGCCCTTATTCTTTTTACACTACGCCACTGATTCCGGAAACCTTTGTCGGCCATATTGGTAATCCCATTTGGACGCACATTTTCGAAACGTATGCTCCTTCCTGAGGTTTTTTATTCAAAGCCTTTCAAACTATGTATAGTATAACGAGCTCTGTAGCGCCTTGTACATAGCCGCGAAATTCAAAAGACAAAAAGGTGGAAGGGAGATATTTGACAACCCATTATCATTTACAAGATTTTTGAGGTATACACCTTCTTTTGATACTTCTTCAAGTGGCATGTACTCGATTTCTGCATTGAGAATGAGTTTCTGGGTTTTCTCGATACCTAACTATTGCTGGAATTTGCAAAATGAAACAGTACCTAGTAGGTATAGGATTTCCTATCAACCTTACAGGCATGTTCATTTTTTACTTAATTTTTGTATTCTTTGAAGTATTCAAGAACTTCATCTTTCGTCTAAAGAAATAAATTTTGTAATATCTTGAACATTGATCTGTAAAAGGGTCAAAATATTGAAAACCACCATAGGATTGCTCACCATATATCAGAATGAAAAATTTCCAAAATGTTTTCAGCTTCATATTCTCGTTGAAGAAATAGAAAGTAAGTCATTTTTTCTTTGATGCATATTTCACAGTCAATTAATTTGTCGGAGACATTGAAGTTTAAGGCTTTAACTCTATTTGTATCAATCCCAAGATTATCTTAAATCTAACAACTTGAACTGTCATGATGTTACATAAAGTAGGTAACCAATGAAATAAAATCAAAAGTACAATAAGTATGCTCAATCTCCCTAAACAAGCATATAACTTACACAAAGCAGGCACATTTGATGGATGTTGCAGGCTTCTTCAAATACTTGCGCATACTGTCCGTGAAGCTCAGCCACCTGTCTGCAATCGTGCTGTATTTTTGGACAGCCTCCTAGAAATAGTTTCATATTTTTACTGAGTTAGCAGAAGTGAATTCATACAATAGCAGAACTAGAGATTTTTTGATGCATATATGTGTTTTGAATTCAAAATGTCAAACCCGATGAAGCCACAGTGTTGGCCAAATAATTGTTCAATAAAAATTTGTGGAAATCTGAATTCTTTATTATTTATTTAATTAAAAATAAAATTTGATGAATACGTCACTCACCAACTTCATAGTTCATTTGCTCTATGACTTCTATTGGAGTTTTGTAATTTTCCGAATCACAGTTAGAAGTGCCTTGCGTGCATTTGATATGATTTTCTTCCACCGTATCATCTCTATTTGGATCAACTGCTTGTTTCCGAGGTACTGAAATTCGTTTTTCTCCAGAAAATGTTTCATCTTCATTATCTTCTTCTCCGTCTTCTTCCTTTCCAAGTCTCTCTCTTTCTTTATCGACCAGCATCTTAAATTCACCAAGAGCTCTTCTCATTTTTTCGATACTATAAGCTTTAGCCAATCTGGAGATTATTCCATTTTCAACTTCTTCTATATCTTTTGGATCTGTTACTCCTTCATTCGCTCCTGTATATTTAAGAGCATCGTCTACTATTTCATCTTCGATGCTCTTCAATTTACGGTCCATATTCTCAAGTTTCAGTTCGTCAAATTCATTTTTGGTCCTTTTAGTTTTCTTAATACCGTCGTGGTCGCGAAAAGATTGTAAAGGATACTCCACATTCTTGTTCGAAACTTCTATCGCTTTGTGATATCTATCCATCAGCCATTCTTTCTCGGGATTCTTGTTTTTCTTACGCCGGTCGAAACCGAAATAGTCAGACCAGTCGATAGATTTTTTGGAAATCTGAATAGGTTTTTCACTTGCTATATCTTCTGAAGTTTTCTTGGTGTCATTGTTTTTAGGTTCTACCTTGGGTTTTTGACTTGTCTTTGTGGTTTCTTCTCTTTCTTGTTTATCCTTTTTGTGTTCTCCTACTTTTTTTGGATATTTTGTTGGTTTTTTCTTATCTTGGCCGGCAAATATGGTACTTAAATCTTTTTCGATTTTAGGATCTGTTTTCCCTGGTTGGATTTGTTTCCTTTCTATGATGGATTTCGGATATTCGCTACTTCGTTTAGTAACAGGGATATGTCTGAAATTGGACCAATAACTAGAACGGTCTCTCAAGGAGGATGTTCTTTTTTTGTAGGTGCTTATATCAGAATAATCGTTTGGATAATCATCGGTATTGAAGTTGTAGAGGCTTTGATATTCTGAAGGTGGATATCTATCTCTTTTCCTCAATCCTATGCTGTCATAACCAAATTCTGGATAGAATTGTCTCTTTCTATTATGTATTCTATCGTTTCTGTAAAACTCGCTCTTATATTTTCTCCACGGGTCCCTTAGTCTAAAAACTGTGTTCTGGAAGGTGTCATCACCCTCTAGGTTCGAAAGTACACGTTGGGATAGTTCTTCGAGTTGTTTTTCACGATCACCTTGCCTTTCTCTGAAAGATGATGATACAGGTTTGCCAACATCTCCATCATCATCGGTAAAGTAGTCGAGTAAGTCATTACCTGAAATTTTACCGAGTCCTTTGTTAGTTGTTTGGAATATTTGAGATAGAGAGAACCGACAAACTATTCAGTCTTTCATGCAAATCGATCATTGATTCTAAAATTAATGAGTTTGCGGAGGGGTCGTATGGTAAACAAGATGAAAACATTATCGATTACCTCCAATAGAATCGGGCAAGTAATCTAAATCTGCTGGTGATGTTTCATGGGAGTAAAGAATCGGGTTGTCATAATAATATCTCTGTCTCCTGTCAACGGCATTCAATGCACTTCTTAGGGAGTCTTCTTGGGCAGTCACCCCATATATCCCGAAGAAAATCCACAATGCATAGAGAATATTTATCCCCATGCTCTGATGTGGGTAGACTAGAAATAACATGCCTATGTGATTTTCAATCCTTTGCAGATTATCTCTTATCAATCTAAATATCAGATTTTTTTAAGGAGTGGAATTCAAAACATGTGAGTTTTCATCTGTTCTTATAAAACACAATATTTGGGATCTTTCCCATTTGTTTTTTATTTACTGGCGTTTTAATTCTCATGTCGCATGTTTCTGAACGAAATGGGCCAATCTTGTTTAAACATACTTTCATTCAATGCTCAACTGAAATGTTACTGAACAAAAATTTTTTCTAAACAGACAAAAGTGAGAACCTTTTTATTCTGGTCAGGTCATTTTTAGATTGTAGGCCAATTCGTAGATACAACGGAAAATATATTTATTAATCCGATTCCTATGATAATTATTTTCGGAAAACTTATATAAGAAAAATTTTTTATTTAATTTCAATGAGAATTGGTTGATATTAATGAGAGAGAAGAATTCGTTTCTTAATAATTATTGGTTTTAACGTTCCTTGGTGTGCGTGGAAAGTAGATTGTTTAGTGTAAGATACCAAGCAAAAAGGCAATTTCAAGAAAAGTCAGTCAAATTATAAGGGTTCTTACAAATCCTACAAGTGTACAAATTTTTTAGATGAATGCCAAGAAATTCTTTAATTATTCTTTTATTTCAAATAAATATCTAGCTTTGTCTTGCATAACTTAAAATAATGTTGAATGCCAACTCTTTTCATGGAATATCTTAAACTATGGTTTATATTTTGAAAGAAGGTTAATGGGACATACTAATACTATACTTATATGATATATCTTATTAGCTTAAGAATGATCTCAGGATCATTGTGCAAAAAATTTTATAAGTACATTAAAAATTCAAAGGTTATAATGAATTATTGATGGAAAAATAGTGTGGTCTAGTTTTTACTTATAACTAGAAAACTAATAATTTTTTAGATTTTGGAAAATAGATCCTGAATGAATGAATGTACCTCCATTATTGATCAATTTAATTCAATATTGAGAATGTGTGCATTGAGATCGAACGCATGACGTTTCAAGTAAGTAATTTAAAATAAAAACGTTTTTAGGATAAAATGAACATAATAACATAATATGAAAGTTTGAGTAAATAAAATACTTTTTTAAAAATAAATTTTCAATTTAACAAAAAGAGGAAAATCCATGATAATGCTTCGAAAGACATTTATCAAACAAAAAAATATTCATTTTTGTTCGTAAATTTTTTATGAAAAATGTACTATTTCAATATTTTCTAAATATAATTCTTTTATTTTTTTTTTTTTTTAAATTTTTATCGAACTACTACTATTTCGGTATCTTGATGCTCAAGGACGTTTTTGTGATTTTTAAAACCGAATAGAAATAAAAAAAAATAATTTGTTTACAATAAATTGTAATTAAAATGAGCAATGAAATTGTTTGCGAAAACTTGAAACATAGAGGAAGAGTCTATTTGCTTATGAAATATTCATGAACAAATACAATTAATTTTTTTCAGTTTAATAAATTTCCTTTTTAAACGGTAAGGTGGTTAAAAGAATTCCAACATGACAATTTTCTTTTTTATTACACTTTCTTATGTTATGTATTTACCAGAAAGACTCCATGAAGCGAAAAAATTTTATGGCTGTTATTCAGATATTTTTTTAAATTACAATGATTGAAGTAGTCCCGGAAAAAGTTGTTAATTGACAGAGATCCAGTTTATTGGAAAATTAACTCTAATAAGAATTCCAATGAAAATCGGTTCTCTGAAGTGTTCAGATTATATCGTTGGCCATTAGGTAAACTAAAATATGGCACACGGTCAGCAATTCTCAAAGTTAAATTAAAATTATAAGTGATGAAGGTGGTTTTTGTGAATTTCGTGCTCTTTCAGTATTATCTTTCCAAAATCCGCAAAAATCACTAGTTCACTTATTATAAGTAAAAAAAAACTAAAAAACACTTTTTCACCATCTTCAATGGTTTATAACTTTTTGAATTTTTAATTTACTAATGCAATTTTTTCGCAGAATGATTTGAACACAATTCCAAATCAAATGAGTTGAATAACATGAATTCGGTAAAAGTATGCCCTACTAACTTCATTTTAAAATCACAAACTAGACTATTAGTGAATGTTGAGTGTTGCCACAGATGAAAAATATTATATGAGCACAGAAAAGATTCAGCCTAAAAGGAGCTGTCAAAGCCTCTTATAACTAACGGAAAAATGCTTGTTACACTGTTTCTTTATAATGGAATCTTTAATGAGATGAATATTGTTGCCTTTATCAGTAAAATTATCAACGTGTCTCTCATCTGAATGAAAACTGAAGCAACACTTCAAGGTATGACAGGACACTGTGAATATAGACAAAGGATTTGAGGAATATGACAATATGACAGATTGGAATGAACTCGGTCATATTTGCAGTTTATGAAGATTCCCTCTGTATTTGAACTACACCATATTGCTGATTTAAGAAGATTAGTATTTCTTTTATCCATAAGCAGAACTAAACATACAGTTTTCAATGTACAGATTTTGTGATGAGTTGATTGAATGGCTATGAATAACTTGATTTCAGAAATAAAATAAGCCCTCATTCCAATGAAGCCTTCGATTATAATCCTATTATTTCAATATTTCATAATCATTCACGAGATCACAACGTATTGCATGGGGTATAGGTCAGGATGTCATTCCAGAATTCTATGTATCACTGAAAATCGAATTTATCACCGTTCTAGTACAATATTTACATTCATACGAAAAGAAATAATTCTAATAATTGCAAATTTTTCATCCTACTTCTTTGAGTTCAATTTTTTTTTTGTGATCG
Organism: Micraspis discolor; assembly: GCA_030674115.1. Classification (NCBI taxonomy): domain Eukaryota; kingdom Metazoa; phylum Arthropoda; class Insecta; order Coleoptera; family Coccinellidae; genus Micraspis; species Micraspis discolor. The sequence goes on from JARTUT010000436.1 coordinate 659,011, forward strand.
TTTTTGCAACTACACTAAGAAAAGAAGCATCCAGTATAGCGAAGAAAAGGAATTTTGCGAATATTCAATAAAATTTCATATTCCAATTCCGTTTTTTCTGAAGTGAAATTGAAATTTAAAGTATTTTTTTGAAAGAAAAGATTTCCTCTGTTCTTCGAAAACTAGAATGATTTGAATTTTTTCGATCTGTCATTGAAATTCCATTGCATTCAAATATTGTCGCAGCTAACCATTATTCATGCAGCACATAAATTTAAACTTACCCTTCCAGGTAACAAGAATTATCAATCAAGTTTATAATATATCTGATTTATAATGTGGGTTTCTGATGAATGAAGCCCCCTAATATAGGAGTAGAGGAGCTGATATCTGCGCACATGCGCATTACTCCTTTATTTTCGGTCAATATACCCCACATTGTCGTTGACAAATCAAAAAATTCCGAAGATTCCACCAGATATTCTTCAATCACTTTCAGCTGATGGTTATAGCAGTTCTCAATTCTCAGTCATAAACGTTTTATTTCCGAAAAAAATAATTTCGACGCAATACCAATTGAGTACGTTTTAGGAATGAAGGGGCTGGAGATTTCAGTAAATCGATGAAATCTTGTTTACACATCTCAGGTCCGTGCTTGGAGACATCTGCAGTCTTCTACTCACAGAAAACATTCTGAAACTTCTTTTATTCATGACAACCACGATCGAAAAATATCTTATATAAGTATTAATTAGTTTATGGTTCTTGATTTTGAAAAAAATTCAGGAATTTTTTTTATTGTATTGGATTACTCATGAAATATTTATCTAAACATAAAAATGTGCATATCCTGAAAATTCATCTTCGTAGAGTAAACTCACGAGAAGACACGCGTGAGATTTTTCTAATTAATGAAGTCACAAGAGTTCATAGGATAAAGTTGAAAATTAACACTTTTATATTTACTTGATTTTGCGGCTCTGTAATTAATATTTCTATTTATGACCAACAGATCAAAGTCATTTTTTTGCAGAACGACGTTTAGGGTTGTGCCCTTCATCAAATTTGGACAAACATAAGCATTATGATGATTATCACACTTATAACGATTTTTAGTTTAAGATATCGAATTCGTCTATTTTGTTGTGTTCTCATTATTTATTTTTTGAATTAGTTGCGAACCCCTCACTTTGAATCAAGTATGCAAGTGATCAATACAAAATAATTATCCACCTTCATTAATAAAATTAAAAGGCAACGTGTTCATACAATTCACAACACACCAAATTCAAATAAAAAAATGATCTGATTACACCACCATATACAGGGTCTTTCACGAGGAACCTCACCCATATTTATACGGGAAACTACTTAACGCATTTTCATGAAATTTAGCACTTATAAGTATTTCACGATGCTGATGAAATCTAAAATATTTTCAAGGCATGAGCACCTCCTGTTTTTCCGGAAATGACGTCAACTTCCGTTTTTCAAATTAGAACACCATTTTTTTATTGCAGAAATAGATTCCTTAGAAAATTTCAAGTTATTTTGATGTAACATTTTTCAGTTTTGGTTGGAAAATTGTCTCTGAGTGGGAAAATTCGAAAAAAAAATCGAAAATAGAGCTCCGCTGAAACAAGAATAACTTCGAGGTTTTTGGATGGAAAAATTTTCATTTTTGGAATTTTTCAAGATGTAAGATTGATGTATCCACTTCAAAAATCGAAATCGCGATTCATGATACAGGGGGTGAAAAAATCGCTTTCAAAGTAAGGGATGACAAAATCGTGAAAAATCAATTTTGTCTAATTTGAACGCCATTTTTTTATGGAAGATATTGAATCTACGTTAAAAAATAATGTGAGTGTATGTATCACACCCTTGCCCTAAAGTGGATATTTTCTGAGTTATTCACAAAAAACTGTTTTTCGTCTTGAATTTTCAACTATTTCTCTTCCCTTCACGACAAAAAGATGAAATTTTCAGGATCTGTTATTTGAACCATGCAGTAGATTTTTCACCCCTTCTTGAAACCGACTTCAAGTTACTATTAGGAGAACCATGGCAAACTCTCGCAGTTATAACTAGAGAAGATGCTCAAAGTTTTGACCGTTAATTTCTAGACATTTATCTATACTTCTCAGGAATGCTTCGTGCGTTGCTCTCCTTATTTCATCGGGTGGAAGAGATCTGCAAAAGTTTTTAAAAACCAAATTGAGTTTCAAAACTATGAATCTAAAAATCTAAACAAACCTGAACGCATTTCTGACTCGTTCTATGCAGTCCTCTTTATCAGTCAGGGGAGTTGAGTAGATAATATTTTTTATCCTACCCCAAACATAATAGTCTAAAGGAGTTAAATCGGGATAACGTGGTGGCCAAAGATGTGGACCATTGTTCGCCAACCATCGATCTTCAAATAGCCTGTATAGGATATTTGACACATTGAGTGAATTGTGTGGAGGCGCGCCATCTTGTTGATACCATAAGTCATTACGGTTCTGTACTAGCGGCTCAATTATTTGAGTCAATATGTCAGAATATCTATCATCCAAAGGGAGAACATTTTTCAAATAATGCAAACATGTGTGGTGTTCTATCTTATCAGTTAAAGTCCCATCATAAATGTGAACATCGAGAATTGCATTATTATTGGCGCAAAAAACATTGAAACTCCAGGTCCCTTGAAAGTTCCATTGTCTGAAGTGGTGGTTGTTTTCTTCATCCCAATAATGACTGTTATGCCTATTGAAAGAACCATTGTTTGTGAATTTAGATTCATCTGTCCAAATTATATAGCCCAAAAAGTTTTCATTCTCTTGAAATCGAATCATCATAGATTCGCAAAACTCTGTTCTCCTGACGAAATCAGTTTCCTTCAAATGCTGTACCCTATTGAATTTATATGGGTGCATTTTATGTTTTTTTAATATTCTCCAAACACTCGATTGAGATAATCCCAGAGCAATCTCGGCATCTTTGAGAGAATTTTGAGGATTCACACGAAAATATACAAGAACTGTAATTTCGTTCATCTTCCACTACACTTTTTTCTCTGTGTATAGTTTTCTTAACGAAAGATCCGACGTTTCTCAAGTTTGTCATGGTTCTGTTAATGGTATCTCTCGTTGGTCTGGGTCGGTCAGGAAACCTCTCAATGAACAGTCGAATCGTTCTATCTACAACTTTATTACATTCTCCATGAAGTAGAATGAGATTTAAATAATCTTCATTGTTAAAATTAGGCATAGTGATCGATTTCATAACTTAATACGAATTATCACCAAATTAATAGTGAACACAAAATGCTATTGAATAAAGAGGAATTTGGCAGATGTAAGTAATGATATCTATCATTAAAAAAAAGAATGTAAAACATGGTAAGTTTTTGCATATGGTTCATAAGGAATTATTTATTTATCACTGGAGAGAAAACCGATGGCCGATTAGTTGAAATAAAGAGGTTTCCGATACAAATTCGAATCCAAATTCGCCATCTATTTAGGAACAACCTGTAACTTTTTTCTCTTGCATATTATGGTAGTAAAATCTAAAACATGGTTTAAGTAACAGTTCCTGAAAATTTCATCATTTTGGCATGAAGGGAAAAGAAATAGCTGAAAATTCAAGACGAAAAATAGTTTTTTGTGAATAACTCAGAAAATATCCACTTTAGGGCAAGGGTGTGATGAACCGCCCTTCAAGGCCTTCGATCCAGGAACCTAAGAAATCTCATACTACAGTATAGGAATGGTCCACAATCTCGAGACCCTAAATGAAATATCATGTAATACGAGCATATAGATAAATAAATAGCAGTACGAGATCATGGCATAAATAAACAACAAATCTTCATAGAATATCAATCACAAGTAAATAATAAGAACCAGAATGCATTATGGACATAAATAGCAGAGACAGGTATAAGTAAACGATCATAAGCAATATAAATAAGGAAAGCAGAAAATCTACATAATCAACCGAAGGAAATATACATAACGACAACAAGGTACATCACGACAGTAAGAAGAATAAGTTAACACAGTACGAAATATACACAACAATAACCATGGCTAGTAAGGCAAGTACATTACACAGTAAAATAACCAAGAACAACAGTACAAAACATACATAATGATAACATGACGTAGAGGTAACTTAACAACGTTAACCTTCGATATAACACCAGAGTGCTACGTACACTGGTTACATCCATTATTCCATATCGACCATACTAGTACTACCACTAGTGGAGGTCTCCATACGTTCCTGCTTAATCACAGGCTCAGATCTACAGAGAGATTGGCAATTCCTATGGTACCATAGGGTACAGTAAATAAAGCTGATCGGTTACACTCCAACAACACAATGTAGAAAGCTGTAAAATAAGGCATTCGTTGTTATGGTAGACACCTGAACTGCAAAGGCAATAATATCGAACATGATGGAATCACATGCTATAAGGAGTTACATGAATCAAACAAAGTATCAAGTGTACAAAGGAAATAGAGTTATATGAATCAGACAAAGCATTATGAGGACAAAGGAAATAGAGTTATATGAATCAAACAAAGCATTATGTGAACAAAGGAATTAGTTATATGAAGTTAAACAAAGCATTATGTGAAACAAAGGAAATAGTTATATGATTCAAACAAAGCATTATGTGAACAAAGGAATTAGTTATATGTAAGTTAAACAAAGCATTATGTGAAACAAAGGAAATAGTTATATGGAATCAAACAAAGCATGATGTGAACAAAGGAATTACATTCATAAGACAACATTATTAATGACAAATGCCCAAACACAACCTAATAATACATCATTAAATTAAACAATAATTAGGGAAACAATCTATATAATGGTATAGATACGAAAGCACTAAATTTCCTGAAACAATGAGAATTCCCATGTTGTTTACAAAACAAAGAGGTTAGTAAACTGGATGGATCATTCCTAATAATTAAATTAATCTGAATTCTACCTGTAAAATAGATTCGAGCGGCACTCAATGTAGCAATGGCTTCGGTTTTGCACTCACACACTCTCACTAAAACTTTCGAAAAAAAGGACTTAATTCGCTCAGCAGTAAACTGATAATAATCCACACCATCTTCCCTTTTCTTCCTTTCGCCGGTTCCCCTGACACGCAGTCGCAAAACGCTAACTTCACGTTTCTATCCATCGAATGTATTTTGACAATCAACTCTCTTTTCTCCTTCGATGTACGTGAGGCCAGTGGCGTCTCAACATAGGGTGAAATGGAACTACGATTTTTTTGTATGAAGGAAAACCTAGGATGTTACAGTCGCCCCTTTGAAGTTTGATCACATGTGCTACCTAATGTGGAGCAAACTTCAAGATCTTCTTATAACAAAGCATGAGATGTATTCTCTCATTTATGTATGTATCAGTTCGTAGGTAGCATTTCTAATAGTTCCAGGAACTCTTTGGTGGTAACTACTGGATGGACTACGTTAACGCCCCTTTGAATATGGGTACTGCAATCATTTTGAGGTTTATCAACCCTATTGTTTAGGACAGTATTAACAGTTCCTTCTCTCACAGCTGGCCAGAACCAAAACATAGAGTAAAGCAATCACGTTTGGCATGCACTTCTCCACATTGCCAGCAGGATTCTCTCTTTAACAAACTAGACTTTTCCTTTGTTTATGGGGTTCCTTTTTTCTTCCTTGTGTGGGGGTGGCTGCCCTTGCAGCCATTCCGTTCTAGTTTTCCGACCATCTAGACCCTCTTGTTCCTCAGGTGGGTACGGATGTCGCCTACCATGAGTTGTTGTTTTGATGACTTTGGTCGGTGGTTTTTCCCTTTGTCCCTCCTCCGTCTCAGCATCTCATCTTCCCGCTCTAGGAATCGAGCGGTCTCAACCAGGTAGGGTTTGGGAGTAGGTTCCATCGTGCTTCCACCGCCATGGGGAATCCTTTTCATAATCTCCTCTGTATAGTATACTCTGTAACGGGTGGGGTGAACAGCTTATACAGATTTGCCTGGCGCCAAAAGTAGGTAGCCTGACCCTCATCGCGCTTTGGGTCGTATTGTTGCTGACTTAACCTCAATCTTTCCTCAAATTGTTGGTCTTCTGACCAGTAGGTTATCAAGAATGCCTTTCGGAAGTCTTCGTATGATCGCCAGTCTCTGCCATAAAAGGACCTCCATTCGGCAGCTTTTCCTCTCAAGGACCTAATGACAATCGGCAATCGTTCTTCCTCACTGGAATTTGCCAATTGAAGTACTCTTCCAGGTCTTGTAAGAACCTGGCTGGTTGGCGGGTTTCAGGATCTCTGAATGTGGGAGGTGGTCCTGCCTGGTTCTCAGTCTCTGTAATAGTTTTACCAGAGCTTGTTGGAACTCTGCATTACCTGGATTCTGTGCTGTAGGTTCGGCATCCAAAGGGTATGGTCTCTAGTGGCCCTGTTCAATGAGGATAGCCCAATAATTGGCGATGACGTGTTGGATCTTGGGGTTCCTGCTCAGTTGGTGGTAATGGTGTATCGGTTCGCCTATCTGCGCCGGTCACAAGCGAGCCCAGGCGCTCCAACACTCGAGCTAGACAACGACGTTGCTTTCTCCATATCCTCCCGCAGGGCCACCATTTCACTGGGCATCGTGGTGTTATGGCCTCCATCAGGTGACTGCATTTTGATCTCCCTTTTAGAATTATTGGTTTAATCTGAAAATAGACTCTCGGCAGTAAATGTGTATAACTCTAGGAAATCAGTGTTATGAAGCTTGTTCAGGACGCCCCTTAGTCATATATAACTGTGAGGCACCCCAGACAGTATTACACTTCACAAATTTACTAAGTTTGGTTCAATCTACCTCTCGATGTCTCCACATTTCACATCTCTCAATTATCCTGGTCAAGGCACCACTGTAACATTTGCCACTTTTTTCTTTCGAAAGAATGACAAATATCATTTTTAAAACTAACTACGGCACTGAAGTCTGAATGACTCCAGATACAAAGACTTTAAGCCATTTAATGTGATCGTCTAGCAAGGGTAGGACTCTATGTTATGTTTACATAATAATTCAAGTTCGTGATAATTGAGATTAGTGAAAATAATTGGGAAACAAAGATGGTAAATAAAAACACAACGGTTAGACCCAGACAATCAGCTATTTATTAAGGGTCTAAAAAATATAGGGAAAGCCTCAGTAGCATAAAACCCTTTAGGTGGTGTTTGGTCACTTGTTTAAAACTAAAAGATGAAATATTAACAGCTAGCAAAGGCGAGTATAGCAATCTAGGAAAAGAAACTATAACAATACAGCACAGACGATAATCAGGATAATCAGAGCAACTTCCATAATAAAAGAGTATAGTAACATGGTAAATATAGAAACTTCAATGGTACAGCAAGAATTAATAATCATAGCAAATGTATACCTCAATAATGCAACAGGATAATAATCATGGCAAATAAGTAAATGACTAATTATGACCATCGTCATGGTCACGGCCCCAGGGTATGTGAGCCATAACTATAATATTGTATGAGCTAAGGAATTGGGAACACACGGGAAGGTCATGGAGGTCCAGCTGCGGCTCTGGAAAAAATGACAGAAAGTTTCGCGGTTGATATAAAAGGTATATTCTCTCATGCCTTATAGCACTTGTCAGTAACGGTCCCTGCCCTATAGCTTTTGGAACTGCCCCTTCAAGGCCTTCTGATCCAGGAACCTAAGAAATCTCATACTACAGTATAGGAATGGTCCACAATCTCGAGACCCCTAAATGAAATATCATGTAATACGAGCATATAGATAAATAAATAGCAGTACGAGATCATGGCATAAATAAACAACAAATCTTCATAGAATATCAATCACAAGTAAATAATAAGAACCAGAATGCATTATGGACATAAATAGCAGAGACAGGTATAAGTAAACGATCATAAGCAATATAAATAAGGAAAGTAGAAAATCTACATAATCAACTGAAGGAAATATACATAACGACAACAAGGTACATCACGACAGTAAGAAGAATAAGTTAACACAGTACGAAATATACACAACAATAACCATGGCTAGTAAGGCAAGTACATTACACAGTAAAATAACCAAGAACAACAGTACAAAACATACATAATGATAACATGACGTAGAGGTAACTTAACAACGTTAACCTTCGATATAACACCAGAGTGCTACGTACACTGGTTACATCCATTATTCCATATCGACCATACTAGTACTACCACTAGTGGAGGTCTCCATACGTTCCTGCTTAATCACAGGCTCAGATCTGCAGAGAGATTGGCAATTCCTATGGTACCATAGGGTACAGTAAATAAAGCTGATCGGTTACACTCCAATAACACAATGTAGAAAGCTGTAAAATAAGGCATTCGTTGTTATGGTAGACACCTGAACTGCAAAGGCAATAATATCGAACATGATGGAATCACATGCTATAAGGAGTTACATGAATCAAACAAAGTATCAAGTGTACAAAGGAAATAGAGTTATATGAATCAGACAAAGCATTATGAGGACAAAGGAAATAGAGTTATATGAATCAAACAAAGCATTATGTGAACAAAGGAATTAGTTATATGAAGTTAAACAAAGCATTATGTGAAACAAAGGAAATAGTTATATGATTCAAACAAAGCATTATGTGAACAAAGGAATTAGTTATATGAAGTTAAACAAAGCATTATGTGAAACAAAGGAAATAGTTATATGGAATCAAACAAAGCATGATGTGAACAAAGGAATTACATTCATAAGACAACATTATTAATGACAAATGCCCAAACACAACCTAATAATACATCATTAAATTAAACAATAATTAGGGAAACAATCTATATAATGGTATAGATACGAAAGCACTAAATTTCCTGAAACAATGAGAATTCCTATGTTGTTTACAAAACAAAAGAGGTTAGTAAACTGGATGGATCATTCCTAATAATTAAATTAATCTGAATTCTACCTGTAAAATAGATTCGAGCGGCACTCAATGTAGCAATGGCTTCGGTTTTGCACTCACACACTCTCACTAAAACTTTCGAAAAAAAGGACTTAATTCGCTCAGCAGTAAACTGATAATAATCCACACCATCTTCCTTTTCTTCCTTTCGCCGGTTCCCCTGACACGCAGTCGCAAAACGCGCTAACTTCACGTTTCTATCCATCGAATGTATGTGACGACTGGAAAAAAAGAAATTATTATTCATCACTTTATGTCTCGTACAATTGACCGATAGGGCAGACCCGTAGAACTCACGTAAAGATCGCCCACTGATCTTCGAAAAGTACTCGCCAAAAATTTCACAGATCCTCTCAGGGCAGGACAATACTCTACCATCGACCTGAAGGGATGTGATCTCATTTTTCACAGACTTGCGGTTTAATTCGTCATTTACACATTTCCACACGGTTTTATTTACATTCGCAGATTTGGCAAAGCTGCAGATTATAGTGATATTTCGCCCCTTTGAATTTCTCATTGGTCGTTACTGTATTACAGTTGCGCACAAGCCAATGCAGATTACGTAATACTTCCCTAGACCTTATAATATGCGAATTTATCCATCTTGGATGTTGCCCATGAGAACTTTTGTAGATCCTAATGGGACAGGCAGTTTCAACAGACGAGCTAAGAATATCCACAAAACAACGAAACCCATCCTCAACCGACAGGCCATAGCAGGTACTTACAAAGTCAACCTCTCGGACTAGGGAAAAAAGATAGTCTAAGTTGCCCGGAGAAACCGATCGAGACAACTGAATCCCGGACGAGCACTCTAGGCACGAAGTACTTAGAGAACAATCAAGAATGACTGCCTTGTGGTCACTGATGAACGGTTCCTCAACAGAAACTAGAAATCTGTCAGAGGTTAAATTGGTAGCAATATAGTCCACCTTACTATTTGAAGTGAGTCCACGCTTGTTAGTGAACGTTCTAGTAGGTTGACATGAGCCAAGATTTAGATTAAAACTTAGTAACAATTCTCCTAATAATTTTTTCATTAGAGAGAAGGTTGACGTTTAGATCACCACATAAAAATAATATATTCGAAATTTCAGCACAGTAGTGCAATAAAAAGCATAAAAAGGGAAGAATTATAGATATTACGATCACTTGCGATCACAATATACGAGAAGCACGAAGTCAGAAGATCAGCAAATATATTAACTTGGCCTTCGAAATTAGACGAAGTCAGTGTACATCCTCTCGTTATATCCGCGAATGGTCTTGTCGAGCGAGTTATATATCACAGAACGATGATATAGCAAAATATCATCTTCTGTTCATCTTCCCGTGGGAATCTCGCATGGATAACAAATACGTCGAATGTGCAGTTTTCCCTCTAGTATAAGTTTACATGTTAGATCATTTTAAGCAGTCTTGATATAGCTAGATACCGTTCATGTGTATTAGTAGTAAAAAAAGTTTTTTAAAAAGCTCACTGACTTATGCATAATATAACTAGCGCCACCTGGAGCAAGAATTGAAGAGGTTGGGAGTAGAGAAAACCAGGAGTATAATACTCACCGCCCAAAAAGCCGCCATATTGGGAACCTGTAGAACTGTCCGAAGGGCACTCACACATAACTGAGTAATTGACATTTCTTATCCCGATGCAGTTATGCCAAACCAGGAACAACCTGTGAAAAAAAAATTAATAATAAGAACTTGGCTATTGAAAACACTATACATGAAATCCACTAACATAAACAAATTCTTCAAAAATATAATTTATTAAACATTTTTTGAATTCCTTATAATTATTGCCATATTCGATATTTTTAGGTAGTTCATTGAAAAAAACCAACCCTTTACTAAATGTGGATTTATTCATTAATGTGGTATTGACTTTTTCTATGTGAAAATCATCTCGATGTCGTGTATTATAATTATGGATCTCATTAGCAAATTTTAGGTTTTCACTCAAATATTCTGGTAACATTCCATTCCTGGCTTTGAATATTAAATCTAGTGTTCTATAAATAATTCTTTAATTGACACTCATTAAGTTTAAGCTAATCAACATATTTTTTATGGGAGTTCTCTTATTACATTTTAAAATAATTCTCATACCTCTATTTTGTACCTTTTGCAACTTATCTATGCTACCTTTATTCAAATTAAACATTACTGACGAGCAATAATCTATATGAGGAAGTACCAGTGATCTAAACAACATCAGTGAGGCATTCATATCAATTTTATTCCTAATTATACAGATGAAACCTACTTTTTTTTGACATTTCATTTGCAATATAATCCACGTGAGGCTGGAATTTCAAATTTTCATCCAATATCAGTCCTAAGTATTTCATTTCAGTAACCCTCTCTATTTCATTTTCATGAATATTAATTTTGAAATTACCTATGTCAGTATTACGTAACCTATATTCACTACCCATTAACATATATTTAGACTTTTTTATATTGACCTTCAAGTTATTATCGCAAAGCCAAATGAACAACCTATCCAAATCCTCTCTGATTAATCTGAACAAAATATGAATATCATATCCAAAAATATATATCATAGTATCATCTGCAAATAAAGTAATTTCACAATTGCAAACATATTTTACAACATCATTTATATATAATAGGAATAATATGGTTCCCAAATTTGTACCCAGAGGTACCCCAAATCCATTTTTCCCATTTGATGATACAAAATTTCCAAATTTTCCCTTTTGCGTCCTCCCTGTCAAATATGACTCAAACCATTGAAAAACCCTCCCAGTTTTTTTATTTTAAGTAAAAGTAATTTTCTATCAATTGTCTCAAATGCTCTCTGACAGTCCAAAAATATCACTAATATTATCCTACCATTGTCAATTTCTCTCATCCACTTTTCACAACTATTTAACAATGTAGTTTCACAGGAATGACCAGCTCGAAAACCTGATTGGTCTTTAGATAGAATTTTATTTCGTTGACAATATTCTGTTAGCTGTTGTCTCACTGCCATTTCAAGCAATTTCTCTAATACTGGCACAGTATTTATTCCTTTAAATTCTTTAAATGAATGCACGATGGCACATAAAAAATCTTTGGAGGCTTTAGACAGAACCTTAAAAGATCTACGGAGCAATAATAACCGATTTGGTGGTGCAATGATTTTATTAGCAGGAGATTTTCGTCAAACATTGCCAGTGATTCCTCGATCAACGCCAGCTGATGAACTCAATGCCTGTCTTGAGTCCTTCAATTTGTGGAAACATGTCAAAGTACTTCATTTAAGCAAGAATATGCGTGTCGAGTTGCAAAATGACCAATCTGGAAACATATTCTCTAAACAACTCATTGACATTGGTAATGGCAAATTTCCTATAGACATGTTGACTGGCTGCATTAACTTTCCTAAAAGTTTTTGTCAGTTAACTCGATCAAAATATGAACTTATTCAGAAGGTGTTTCCAGATGTTTCTCAAAATTACAGAAACCATGATTGGTTGAGCGAACGAGGTATACTGGCTGCAAAAAACATAGATGTAAATGAATTAAATTTCAAAATTCAAGAACAAATTACAGGCGAATTGAGGATATATAAATCAGTTGATTCGGCTACTAATCAAGATGATGTAATCAATTTTATCCACCGGAATTTTTAAACTCGCTGGATTTGCCAGGATTGCCACCTAACAATCTTCAATTAAAGGTTGGATCGGTGGTTATACTGTTGCGAAATATCAACCAACCGCGTATTTGCAACGGTACACGGTTAGCGATAAAAAAATTAGTAAACAATGTGATAGAAGCAACTATACTCAAAGGAAAGTATAAAGGAGAAGATGTTCTCATACCGCGCATCCCAATGATTCCGACTAATGTGCCATTTGAGTTTAAACGACTACAGTTTCCAGTGCGGCTTGCTTTAGCTATGACTATAAACAAGTCCCAGGGGCAATCATTAAGTGTTTGTGGTATTGATCTAGAAAACCCATGCTTCTCACATCGTCAATTGTATGCTGCCTGTTCCCGTGTTGGAAAACCATCAGATTTGTTTATCTATGCGCCAGGTAATCAAACAAAAAATATCGTATACCACAAAGCACTACAATGATAATAATAATAATTATGATCCATATGATTAACAATGAAGCGATTACTTACTTTAAAATCCTTATATATGTTTTATATAATTATTTTTTATTCACAACGCCCTATCACCAGGGTGACGGTTCTGTTCAGGAGAATTTTTTAAAATACGTAGGCACAAAAACTGCCACATTACAAATCTTTTTGACAGGACGAAGTCTGTCGGGTCAGCTAGTCTTCAATAATTTGATTTTTGAATTTACTTCTATGTGAATAATCTTTCTGTTTCCCAGGCAATAAGAGCTTGAGCTTCTTCTATATATTTCAACTGTTCTCTGTATGTACAACCCCAACATAATATTCCTTATATTCTTGCCATATTTGATCCGATCCTGTCCAAACTGCTTGTTCTTATTTTGCATCTCTTTCTCTTATTTGTTTTAATATTTCCTCATTCAGCCATCTGGAAATAATACTTGTATGTTGTATCGCAACCATGGGGCACATTTGATCTATTACAGCCACAATTGGTTCAACAAAATTGGAAAGTAATTCATTGGAGCTATCATTTTTCCATTCAATATTCATTAATGTATCTTGCAATAAGTTCATATCATAATTTTTAAAAGTACGTAGTATTCTTGTTTTCTTATTCGGATCCTCTTTGAAATTCAAATTAACCGTCAAAATGGAATGGTCTGATATCTTCGGAGAATGCCACACTTTATGCTCCAATCCTTGGTCATTTGTCACTATATAATCTATTAAAGTCGAACTATCTTTTGTTATTCGTGTGAAGTCCCTTACTATCTGATTTAATCCCCATTGATAAATTATATTCTTACATTTATTAGTGTAATATGAATCTTTTCTCCAATCCAAATTAAAATCTCGCACACATTTGATCCAACAATTCTTCCAGATCATTCAAGAAATCGTTCACCCGAGTTGCCGGAGGATGATACAAGATGGAAATGAGAAACTTTTGTGATCTGACTTTGACCTCAAATATCCATAAGTAATCGCCTTTATTTTCAACATGTTTCAATATATAATTCAAGAATCCTTTATAAAAACCAAAACACCTCCAGTACGCTTATTTTCGGAAATACAGTTTATTGTTTTATATCCATTTAATTTTAATTCACTAGCGTTAATATCTTTTGTGATATGTGTTTCTGATAAACAAACAATTACAGGTCTCCATTTCATTATTACCTCTATGTTATCCTTATTATTCAGGTATCCTTGACAATTAAGATACAACATTTTTTGACTCAATAATTGCTACTTATCTCCGAAATTAGTTTTCCTACATCCGTAGGATTGTAGAATTGTTGAGAATATCTATTCTCAACAATTCTTTGTTGGGCAATTTGGATCGGAAACATGATGATTCACATTCGAGATTCAGTTTTTCTACTTTTCTTATGCAATTTATACATTTCAATTCCCCAGAGTTACATTCATTAGTATTATGATTTTTCGTGAATTTAAAGCAAGCTCTATTTTTTGTACACTCCTTAGCAAAATGGTTGAACCCTGCACAATTGAAGCATCTAACAATATTATAATAATCAGTTGCCAAATATTTTCTCCATCCTAAATTCAGTTTACCTCTTGATTTTATTACATCAATTCAATTTCCAAAATAATGTTACATATTTCTACACAATCTTCAGTTTATTCATTATATTCTCATCAATTTGTCTCAAGTTATTTTGTTCAATGATGCATTTTAATATACTATACTCTGGTCCGTATATCTCTTTTCCGCCCCTCGTATTGCTACTTTTGGATTTTTTAAACTTGCTTCAATTACTTCGTTTTTATTCCCCAATTCCTCAGTAACCTTAGCCGATATAACATCCCTGGTTTTGTCTCCATCACAGCCAATCATAACTCCTCCTTTTTTTATGTTTTTCATCCCGGAAACTGCCAGTTTCAAGTCACCCGTATCAATTATTTCCCATATTTCGGTTCTCGTGATATCACTTTTCTGATCCTTTATTGGTTTTATCAACAAAACATCACTGTAACTTCTTCTCTGTTGTGTTATCGGTGGCTTGCTTGTTAAAGGCAAATTTTCTTCAATAAATTTTATGTACTTAATGATAGTATCTTTTTGTTCCTCCATTTTATCCAAACATGTTTGTACCATTTTCTTGAGCTCGGTTATAGTGGGATTCTCCTTACAATCATTACAATAATATTTAATATTATCACATTCTAAAACTACTTTCAGTTCCTTCTCGTTAACATCGACACACTGCCCATGAAATTTATCTCCACACAATGCACAACTTAACCGTTTCGAATTTCTTTTTATTTCGAACTTACAATTTCTTACATTTGGATGTTGACATATTGATTTATTTTCATACTTCACTTAGATAATAATAATAATGTTTTTGATCTTAAGGAAGGTTGTCTGCGGACTCCCCAATGTTTATATTTTGCACCGTAAAGATGTTGTAATCTTTCGGTCCGTCGTATTTGTTGACAATACTTTCAAAACCAAAATTGGCACTTTCAGTCCTTTTACACTAAGAACTCGCCTGAATAATCGAAAATCATCTATCTTAATTGTGCTAGACAAACAAATTCACAATAATTTGGTCTTGAAATAACTTTTTATAACAATTTTCGTAGGAGCGATAAAAACACGACATATATTTCATAACCTCAATTAATCAAGTAAATATAGAAGTGAACAATTCATTGAGATAAATAAAGCTGAATAATAGTTAAAATATACATTCCTTTTTCGACTTCAACGATTATAAAAGATTGGAAGTTGATAAATTGAAAATATTTATTGATTTTGCCATGACGCTTCCTATATTTTGGTAGATTTGGTTTATTTTGATGAGATCTATTTCTGACAATCATAGATTTGTTGGACAGATTGTCAGTAGTATCAATAAAAATTTTTTCTTGAATGCCTTGAAGTGTGTCTTGAATAAATAAGAGCTCATACTTGGAGAAAAATCAAATTCTATAATATGATTTTCGACGGGAAAGACCTGTTTTTCAAGAGAAGGAAATTTGAACTTTGAATAAAACTGAAGAAAATTTGTGAAAGGCTACTTCGAATTTTAGATTTACTTTCGTTGATAGTTCCATATTCATTGAATTAAATAAGTTTTCAATTTTAACAAATAAAGAATTAAATTTGGAATATACATATTTTCTGTTCTGCATATTTTTTTATTACCTGTTCTGTATATTTTGTGTAATGTTGTGGTCGTTTGCTTGCCTTTATGAACATTTAATCAATGATATAACTATATATATATTCTTTTGAACTTTTGGCTGACAATAGAATAGAATAGTTTTTATTAATCCATTCAGACACAATACAGTGTATAGGACAAGTCAAAATATACATAACATAGAGAGGAATTGAAATTACAAATCATTGAATGCATTCATCATTAAGATATTCATTAATACTATAATAACATTTACTTAAAAGTAAAGATTTTATTTTCTTACCAAAAGCAGACAACTTCAATGATTTAACCGAATCAGGAAGATGATCATACAAAATAATACTCTTATATTTAGCTGATGTTTCATATTTCATTGTTCTATGTTTAGATACAATAAAAGTTCTAGTATTCCTTGTATCATAGTTGTGAGCGCTGGAAAGCTTAGGAGTATACGCTTCATTCTTTTTAATTAATAAGAGACATTTGTATAAATATATACAAGGAGCTGTTGAAATCTCATGTTTTACAAATACAGTCTTACAAGATGTTAGTGGACTGAGACGGAATATCATTCGAATGATGCGTTTCTGTGCTACAAATACCCTCATAAGATCCCCAGAGCAACCCCAGATCAGAATATTATATGCCATGTGGCTAAAAACCAAGCTGTAGTATACATTCAGGACAGAAGCGAGAGGAAGAGAATCCCTAATACGACGAATTGCATAATATGAAGAACTAAGCTTCCTCCTGACATGTGATATCTGCTCGGACCATCTCAGACACTCATCAATATAAAAACCCAGAAACTTTGTAGACTCTTCAGAAATCAAGTTATAATGACCATATTTCAGAACTAAATAATTTCCTTTCTTCAAACCAAATTTTACTACCTTTGTCTTATCTAAATTCAGAACAAGTGCATTCAGCTTACACCAATTGGCGAAAGACACCAAAAGTGTTTGACATAATTCTGTGAGTTCATCCAGATTCTCAGCTGTTACAATAAACGAGGTGTCATCTACAAATATAATAATTTTAGTTTTTATATGGTGTGGGAGGTCATTTATAAAGAGAATGAATAGAAGAGGACTTAAAACTGATCCCTGAGGAACACCGAGATCCACAACACATTCGTCAG
The DNA here is from genome assembly GCA_030674115.1 of Micraspis discolor. Lineage (NCBI taxonomy): Eukaryota > Metazoa > Arthropoda > Insecta > Coleoptera > Coccinellidae > Micraspis > Micraspis discolor. The sequence goes on from JARTUT010000436.1 coordinate 676,397, forward strand.
ATAAAACTGCCATAACTCTCACATGCAATCGTCTGTCTGACACATAATGTTTAATCCAATCCAGGAACACTCCCCGAAATCCAAGATTGTACAATTTGCTCACTAAAAAATGAGGTGAAATGGTATCGAATGCACGTGTAAGATCAAAAAATAATCCCGCAACATTCAATCCCCTATCCAACGAAAACTGAATCGTGTGTACAAAATCCAGAACAGCAGACTCAGTTGATCGTCCTGCTCTAAAACCGTATTGACTGTCAGTAATTAAGTTGAAAGTGTTCAGAAATTTCATCATCCTATCCATAACTATCCTCTCGAAAATTTTAGAGAATACGCTCAACAAAGATATAGGTCGATAGTTGGAAACATTTGTAGGGTCATTCTTCTTGAGAACAGGCAAAACAGTGGCATTCTTAAGTACATTCGGAAAAATACCAGAACACACTGAATCATTTATAAGATGGGCAAAATGATCTACTATATGCTCAGAAATTAATTTCAATATTTTGGCAGATATAAAGTCTACACCAGTACATTTGTTATTCTTTAAGGCATTAATCGCACCTTTAACTTCACTACCATCTACTGGGTGGAAAAAAAAAGTTTTATAATGTAAAGGGCCGGCTGTACACATACCAACTTCATTATTACCATAAGCTTGCTCTAGTGTTTTTTTAGCCACAGATGAAAAGTAACGAGCAAATTCATTCGCCACTAAAATGGGTTCAGAGCAACAAACACCATCTGTGTTCAGAATAATTTTGCTATTTTTATTTGATCTCCTTCCAGTCTCACGATTTACAATTTTCCAAACTGTTTTGATCTTATTTTCAGAACATTCTAAGAGGTCTTGATGATATGCCAATTTTGAGGAATCAATGAGTAACTTATATTTTGCTTTGTATCTTCTATAAATTTCTGATAATTCAACTGACTTCGAATTAACCTGGAGCCAAAATAATTCAATCAATTCAATACCTGCTCTTTTCATTTCATCTGTGATCCAACCTTTAGAATTTACTGATACTATATTTCTACTTTCCAATGGGCAATGTTCATCTATTAATATTTTGATTACGTTAATGAAAAATTCAAATCTATTTATTTCTGTTGAACTCTGATACAATTCAACAAATGAGGTTTTAGAAATTGCATCAACAAGGCTATATAAATTGGCATCTGACATATTTCTACATAACATTTTTTTCGAGCTTTCCACAGGCACAGACCCAGTTTGATCGAAATAATAATCCAGCATAAAAGCCAAATGATCCCCAAAATGAGGAGCAAAGACATTTGTTATAATTGCATATATTGCATATATATTGCAATAATTTAGATCACAATTTGAGATAATATAATCAACCTTCGTAGACGTTGTTCTACCAGATCTGTTAGTAATTATGCGAGTAGGGCAATTAGATGTAATTTTCAGATTTAAACAAATTAAAAGATCATCCAATAGTTGCTTTGATCTGACGTTTTCAGTTAAGTAGTTAATATTTAAGTCTCCACATAGGTATACAAGGTCATTTTGCTTTTCACAGTGTTGCAGAACAAAGGACATTTTTTCAAGAAATATTTCAAAGTTACCTAAAGGTGGTCTGTAAACACTTATAATTGTGAAGTAGATGTAATCAATTTTAAGCCTGACTGCACAGCACTCACATTCCATTTCCTCAGACATTCTCGATACTTTTGGATCTTTCACTTCCAATCCAACCCTGGTAAACAAAACTGAACCTCCATGTTCACGATTGGGACGACAATAACTTGCTGCCCGAATGTATCCTGGTAGTTCCACAACACTCAAACTTTCCGCACTACATCAATGTTTTTAGTTAGCAAACAATAAAGCATATGGATCAGGGATTAGTGACGGGGTGTCATACAATTCGGCGTATGACATAAAAGCCTAGGGAAAAAACCCCAGTAAAAAAACCCTGGCTCCCCGTCTAAGTGTGAAAATACAAAATAAGCTGAAATATATTTCAGGGACTTCTTTCCTCAAGAGTAATCTTCTATTGATGGAGACAACTACTTCTTCAAAGTGCTCACATTGAATCTGGAAATAAAAAGAAAAAAAGCAAAAAAAAGAACTGAATAACAAAAATACGTATCATATTCGTTTGAAATTTATAACCCATTCCAAGAAAGAGTTGGAAACATCATGAATAGCCCTAAAACCATCTTGAAATTTATATATGGGACAACTATTGGTGAGATGAGGTATTGTTTCTTCTGCTTCTCCACATTCACAACTTGCGCTAGGAACTTCCATTTAAATAGCATGCCATTGGTACAACCATGACCTGTTCCCAAACGATTAAGAACTGTCCAAATTTTTCTTGGAAGATCAAAACCAGGAACTTTTTCAGAAGGATCAGAAACGAGATACTTATTGAACATTTCGTAAGAGTTCCACTCAGTCTTCCATAATTCTTTATCACTTATGTTCATATTGAAGAACGTATTATGCCATAATGGTTTACGTGACTTCAATCTGGGAATTCTATTTTGTGGAAAATATGAAATAATTGGGAATAAATTGGGAAAAGTATGATATTTATTCCAAGAATTCAGAGCTGCAGTCTGTCTGCGAATATGGGGAGGGACAATATTAGACAAAACTGGTAACCAATGAACCGGTGTAGATCTTATGGTGCCAGTAATTATTCTCATGGATGTATTCAATTGTGCATCAATTTTTTGTGTATGTGCACTATTAAACCAAACAGAGCAACAATACTCAGCTGCAGAAAAGACTAGGGCTAGAGATGCTGTGCGAAGAGTGGAAGCATCAGCACCCCAAGACGATCCAGCTAATTTCTGAACAATATTATTCCTAGTTTTTAGTTTTAGGCTCAGATCATTTAAATGAGCCTTGTAATTGAGAGATGAATCTAATTTAACTCCTAAGTATTTTGGATAGAAATTATGTTCGATAGGAGAATCATTGAAAGTTACAGATAATTTTCTATATTTTTCATGATTATTCAGATGGAAACAATATACCTATGTTTTGTTGGGATTTGGACATAATCGCCACTCGATAAAATAGTTCTTTAAAATTTCCAAATCAGATGACAGTATGTTTTCCAGAGTATGGATATCCGAATGTTGGTAAGCAAGAGCAATGTCGTCAGCATAAACAAATTTTTGAGATGATGTAGTGGGCAAATCACTTAGATATAAATTGAAAAGTAAAAGAGCTAAAACTGATCCTTGAGGAAAACCGTTTTTCAATGTTTTGAAGTTGCTACTCTTATTGTCAATAAAAACACGAAACCTTCTATCAGATAACTATTACTTTAAATAAAGAATTGTTTGATAATATATATTAATATCTCAAAGCCATGGACCATGACAATGCTTTGCATTCCTCTGTCATAAATCCTGGCTACGCCCTTGGATTCAGGCATTAAGTTTCTTCAGGCTAATACCATCTGGCCAAAATATTCTTAGTTCTGGGTAACATCCGGTTATATTAAATTTGGAAAATATGACTACTTAATGAAGAGGAACTGAAGATGTATTATTCTAAATTTTATTTTTAATAAATAGCATAATTTCTTTACAATAGTTGAATCCATAAACTAGACTGATATATAACATATAAATTCGTTCTGGGTTTCAAAAAATTTGGGAAGGCCGGTAAGGATGATCCATTTCACTATTTGAAAGTATAACATAACACTGGCCTTTGAAACAGAACTCATCAATTTTAATTCTGAAAATCATCATTTTCGGAATTTGGCTATTTATTTCCCCTTTACATCTCCTAATTTTATCATTCCAAAGAATGAATATCCAGGAACAAACAGAGTGTATCTTCCGTTCGAAATATCATCGACAGAAATCTTATCATTGGCTTCCAGATAGAAAACAGCTCCAGTGTAGCAGGTGTTGCCTTTCAACTGTCTCTCTGAAGATGGTGTTGTTACTTTACATTGTAAAATTTTGTCGGAGTTTCTTAAAACCAAATAACCATTCGAGTCATGTTCGTCCAAGTAATAAATCTGAAAAAAAAAAGGTAAAATCAAACATGCTAACATCCAGTTTGTCAGACCCACCTGCGCATAAATGAAATAAATTCCTGAATCTTTCACTGTAACAACTCCATTTCTTAAGTGAAAATGATGGTTGGCGCTGATTGTTTCAACCCAGTCGCTAACTTTCCAATCGATGAACGTTTTCTGCGCATGCCTTAAATGACCATTACCTGAGGACAAGAATTGTTTGTGCTTTATTGTGCGCAGGACAACTGATCAGAAGCATGCTCCTTACCTTTGTAGTTAGTATGTACGCCAAGCATGTATTGGGAAGTATCACCGTCCAAATGAATGGCTGTCAAAGATTTTAATCTGCCAGCTTGTGGTGAGAATTCATCAATAATTTCCAATTGGTTTTCTGTTCTGCCTCTCTGTGGGCGTCTACGAGGAGCTCTGTATTCTGGGGTGAAAGATTCAACGTCATCATCGTAATCAGCAGCTTTCTTCTGCACATGGTGGTCCCTCTGAGAGTCTATTTCTTCGATGATGGAGGGTATATCAGGGTTCTGGTTTAAGCTGAAATATCACAATAATTAATATATCAAAACTAATAGGTAAGGCATTAAACCTCAGTTAAAAAAAAGTAAATTATTCACTTACAAGAATAACGTGTGCTTTTTTGTAATGTTCTTCTTCCTCGAATCTAAAAATTCGACGGATTCTTTCAGTACGGTAGGAATTTCATCAGGAGGTTCATGAATATTTGAGATTGATTCCACATTTTCTATAGAACTGAAATCGAACAATTCAAGACTGCGATTTAAGTTAATTAAAATTCAACTCACGTATTGGTTGTATCAGCTTTTCTTGGAGGTGAGTTTCCTATGTTTTCAGATTCGTTAGCTCGATTTGATTCAACTGCAGATTTGTCTGGATGAGTTCTTACACCTCCATTTTCTTTATTGATGGTAGATGCAGCTTTCTGGACGCTAGAATTAAATTTAACTTCATAATATATTAACTAGATTTATGAAGATAAATTAAGTTCTGGTATTTGCTTTGATTACACAGGTCTACAAAAAAAAATAGTTTTTTGGTGCCTAGAATTTTTGAGCTGATTTTAACTATATTTTTATTGCTGAATCTAAATATGATAGCAGTTTTTCTGTATCAGCTCTGGATTTTCAGAAGATAAATAATAATAATAATAAATAAAAATAAAAGTCTGAAATTCGGAGTACCAATGGTTTGGAAAGAACCAAAAAATCACTTCGATGACTGTTATTTCTGCCAAGTAAATATTACTGGAATCAATCGAAATAATCGTAACCAGTGGACTTATGCAGATTTAGTCTCTGCATGACGCCATATCCCTCACTCAGAAGAAGTGCCAATTCCAACTTTTCAGCAGCTACCAGAACTCTGTGAGGACACATGTCAATCTGATCAGTATTCTGACACTACTGAAGGTGACAGTGATTTTGAAACGATGTCATCAATTCCCCAATATTTCAACTAAGATGAGTTAAACGACCTCACTAGAGATCTCAACCTGTCGAAAAAAGCTTCTGAATTACTAGCTTCCAGGTTGAAGGAAAAAAATTTACTTGAACCAGGAACGAAAATTACATTTTATCGCACAAGGCAGGAAGATCTGCTACCTTTTTTCTCTGAAGAACAAAATCTTGTATTTTGCCATGCTATTAGAGAACTCCTGGTAAAACTGCGTCTTCCTGAACATTTTCCGGATGATTGTCGCCTATTTGAATTTGAATATTAAGTTTGAAATGTGTTCTTCTACATAATGGGAACAAATATGGCTCAATACCAATTGCTCACTCAACGAAAATGAAAGAGCAATATGACAACATAGCTTTGGTGATTTGTGTAGACTTGTGAATCCTTGTTTCTTGTGCCTCTGGGATAGCAGAGACAAAACGCAACACCGGGTTAGAAAAGAGTGGCCTAGAAGAGAAAACATGGATGTTGGGGGAAAGAATATCATCAATGATCCTTTAGTTCCGCGAGAGAAAATCATGTTTCCACCCCTGCATATCAAGCTGGGTCTAATGAAGCAGTTTGTAAAGGCTCTTGATAAGAATGGATCATGCTTTGCATATATAGGGAAAAAAATGCCTCAGCTGAGTAAGAAAAAAAATTAAAGCAGGAAGATTTGATGGCCTACAAATTAGACAGCTGATTAAAGAACCTGGCTCCATAAATTCAATGATTGAGATTGAACAAAATGCCCGGAATTCATTTTTTTCAGTTGTCCAACATTTTCTGGGTAAACACAAAGCTGAAAACTATGTAGAATTAGTCAATGAGAGGCTGAATAATTTAAGATCACTTGGGTGTAACATGAGCATTAAGGTGCATTATTTACACAGCCACTTAGACCGTTTTCCTGATAATTTAGGCGACATTAGTGAGGTGCAAGGTGAAAGATTTCATCAAGATATCAAATGTATGGAGGATCGCTGTCAAGGAAGATGGGATACTCACATGATGGCAGATTACTGCTGGTGTTTAAAACGGGATTGTTCTAAAATACATTCAAGAATGTCACGTAAAAGAAGTTTCCGAAATGTTTAGTGAGTAATTGGTTTAAATGATGACTTTTTCTGTTTTCTATAGTATATAATGAATAATATCTGTAATATCTGTGTAATATAATAAATATCCCTCCATTGATTTGTTTCTTTAAACCATGGTTTAAATTTAAATTCGAGCTGACAGGCAAAAACTAATAGCATATTTGAATTCAGGGCTTCAAATTCATATGAAATCACCTCCAAAATCTTTGGCACCAAAACCACTGTTGACCAGTGTTATTAGTGTTGAAATGATTCATTTTCCTTCGCCGGCTTCAAGAACAGATGTTTCAAAATGGAATTTTTAGGTATTCTTTATAATATTAAGTCTTGTTTTTTATTACTCACGTGGAAGTTGTTATTTTCGTTTCAATGGTATCGTCATGAAGAATATTTAATCCACTATTTTCATCATTTTTCATGAAATCCAAATGCCTCTTCCTTCTTTGGGGCTTGCGTTGTGTCCCAGAGTTCGTTCCCAATGGTGTTTCATAGATTGGCCCAACAGCAAGGTGCGCCTGCTTTGCGATAAAATAATACAATGGATATGATAAAATGTGAATTTCAAATGCATGTGTTTCAAGATTGGGTGTATTCAGACATTTTTGGAGAAATGAGCAAACATGAAACACATCATGTGAAGTTGGTCCTGCACTATTTGATATTCGAACAAGTTGTGATGAATTGTGCTAGGTTTGTCCTTATGTGTACCGTAAAATTAACACCACTTCACATGTGTGTGAAGTTGGCCTCGCACTTTTTGATTTCCGAAAAAATTTTTGTTGTGCTGAATTGTGCTAGGTTTGTGCTGCTTTGTGCTGTTCGAATTTTCTCGTTATTTCAAGTAGTTTTCGAGATATTTCACTAAATGCATCAAATGGGCCAGCCCAGCACTTTTTGAAAATTTGAGTTATAACCACTGAAATGAATTGTGCTAGACGTATACTGAGTTGTGCCGTTCGAATTTTTGAGATGGATCTCTTAATTTCCCAGAAAATGGAAAATCAAAAAAAAAGTTAGCCCCGCACTTTTGTTTTTTCTTATCGGAAATGAGTGTAAAAAGTTGTGCTAGGTTTGTGCTGCGTTGTGCCGTAAAAATTTTCATGGAAATACCTCACATTTTCCGGAAAATCCCGGAAATCCATTACAAGGCTAGCCCCGCACTTTCGTTTTTTTTTCAATCGGAATATGTGGAAAAAATTGTGCTACGCGTGTATGAAGTTGTGATGTTAATATTTTTGAAAAGTCAAGTTTTTTTACCGAAAAAACTGGAAAGTTCGAAAAAAGATAGCCCCGCACTTTCTCTTTTTTTCCATAAAAATCATCTCATACAGTTGTGCTACATTTGTGCTGACTTGTTGTGATAATTTTTTCAATTTTGTCTTTTTAAACGGTGAAAAATCAAAATATCAGTAGATTGAATGATGAATTGTGTGAATGGCAACACTGTTGTGAAGTTAGCCCCGCACTTTTTGATTTTCGATAAAATGTCTGTGGTGCTGAATTGTGCAAGGTACATTAATCGTACCATTTGAAAAAAAATCTTTTATGGCTCAAAGTAGCACAAACCTTGCACATTTCAGCACTACAAACATTTTATCGAAAATCAAAAAGTGCGGGGCTAACTTCACAACAGTGTTGCCATTCCCACAATTCATCATTCAATCTACTGATATTTTGATTTTTCACCGTTTAAAAAGACAACTTGAAGTTTTTTCTGAAAAAATTATCAGCACAAGTCAGCACAAATGTAGCACAACTGTATGAGATGATTTTTATGGAAAAAAAGAGAAAGTGCGGAGCTATTTTTTTTCGAACTTTTCAGTTTTTTCGGAAAAAAAACTTGATTTTTCAAAAATATTAACGGCACAACTTCATACACGCGTAGCACAATTTTTTCCACATATTCCGATTGAAAAAAAACGAAAGTGCGGGGCTAGCCTTGTAATGGATTTTCGGGATTTTCCGGAAAATGTGAGGTATTTCCATGAAAATTTTTACGGCACAACGCAGCACAAACCTAGCACAACTTTTTACACTCATTTCCGATAAGATAAAACAAAAGTGCGGGGCTAACTTTTTTTTTATTTTCCATTTTCTGGGAAATTAAGAGATCCATCTCAAAAATTCGAACGGCACAACTCAGTATACGTCTAGCACAATTCATTTCAGTGATTAAAACTCAAATTTTCAAAAAGTGCGGGACTGGCCCATTTTATGCATTTAGTGAAATATCTCGAAAACTACTTGAAATAACGAGAAAATTCGAACAGCACAAAGCAGCACAAACCTAGCACAATTCAGCACAACAAAAATTTTTTCGGAAATCAAAAAGTGCGGGAGGCAAACTTCACACACATCCACTTGACTCGTGCCTAGCTCATTTTTTCCACATATTTTGATTGAAAAAACTAATAACAAGAAATATGTAACTATTTTTTGTTTGATTGATTGATATCCTTTGTTCTCGATATGAGTGATGTCTCGAAGTAATTGGAAATACGAAAAATTAGATATATTTTGTGGAGCCTTGAACGATAAATACCAAACGAGACTTCCAAAGTATAGTAGTATATAATCTGATAAATTTCAGTTTACTGAGCCATATACAAGAAATATTATCAATGAAAAGGGTAATAATTGAAATGTAATTGGGGATGTAACGATTTATCAAACATTTCATCTTGCTAACTGGAAGAGGAAGTATTAGTACCCTTGTAAAGGTGGTTATAGTATTCTGAAACGCAATAAATTTCGTCCTTCCAAATATCGTGAAATACATCAATTACGAGATGAACACTATCAAAGAGGGATCCATTCCAGCAATTGTTGTTCAAATGAAGATTATAAATACTCCAATTTCCATTTCCAAATTATTTGGACTGGTGAGTGTCGCATTCAAAATTGTAGAATTGCTCATATTTTGACACGCAAATATAAAGTGCCAACAGATTTGTGAGCTATCTTCCATCGTATTTTTCAGTACTACTAGCTAATGAAATTGTTGAAATCGTACAAAATAGAATCTTGGTAACGAGGGAAGTAATTCTCAGATTTGATGGATTGTATTGTATTGTCATTAAAGGCATAATTGAAAATTCTTTAAGACTTTGATTATATTGCTCAATCACGACCGAACAGAAATCAAAATAGAAACGAGAGGAAACCATATGACATATAATCAAGCAAATTTTCCTGCAACCTCTTGATTATACAGTGATGGGCAAATGTGTGGATCCAAATAAATATCTCTGGAATTATTATTGATCTCAAAATGAAATTTGTAAGATGGATACTGCAGTATTTGCATATTTGTTCTCATATTTTTTCAAAATTTTGAATTACATCCTGTATATTATTCAAGTTTCTGATGAAACATTTTATTACGAGTACAAAAATATCGGGTTGGATATTTTTAATTCCAATACCTACCGAGATATTGTAACGGTTCATTTTCATTTTCCGTTCATTTGTGGTTTTACAATTAAATAAAATAAAACATTCGGTGTTGCGCTGATGCATATGTTCCATATGTGAACAAGATAGATCGTTCGAATATAACAGATTTCAGTATGAGAGAAATATTCAACGTAGTAACTATACATTGCATATTTATCAGTAGATATTTCGATTTTTATTTTTATTCTGATCACCTAATAATTTGGGATTTGGCTGAGTATAGTACGAGCTCTTGTTTCATGAATGAGCATACTTCATAGGATATTGAATATACGTTGGTCATATACTTTGTTTGCACTCAAAGCCACTCAAGATCAAAGGCTCTTTATACCCGTTTCACTTCTTGCTGGAAATTCTGAAATAGATTATAGCTATCAATTCTGAATGAGTCTACCGAAAGTAGATCTACCAGGCTGATAAATTTCACCAGGGATGATTGGATGTATCTTCTGCAAGCCCTAGGATGTAATAATTGTCTAACTGCCAATTGTATCAAGGTACTCTGTTTTTTTTTCCTTCTTATATATCTCGGCATATTCTCTATAATCACTTAGTGAATTTGTGATCAGTGTCATTAAATATAAATTTAATGTATACGTGAATGTTCCGATTAGAAGATATAGGTACTTCATTCTGGTAGATTTACATATTTTATGGTTAGTGCAATAGATACCACTGTAACTTTTTTTCATTCATTTTTTCCAACCCTTACTCACACATAAATCCCACTGAGCTAGTCAGTGCTGCTCTAGAGATATAAAGAGAGGCACTTAAAAGAATTTTTGTAGCAAAGCATCTTCATTCGAAGAAATATAAGATTATTAATAATCGAAAGTGTTACAATATTAACAGAAAAGTAACTAAACAAAGGAAAAATTAAATGGTATCTAGTAACCCATGAAATTCATTGTAGAAGTGACAGAAGTTGTCAAAATAAGTTATTAGTGTCCGAATTTGAACGTGAAAGATTATATTGTTTTAATTTGATGAAAAATGGCCGAATTAAGTATATATATATATATGTATTCTTTTGAACTTTTGGCTGACAATATTTAGTTAGCAAACAATAAAACATATAGATCAGGGATTAGTGACGGGGTGTCATACAATTCGGCGTATGACATAAAAGCCTAGGGAAAAAACCCAGTAAAAAAAACCCTGACTCCCCGTCTAAGTGTGAAAATACAAAAATAAGCTGAAATATATTTCAGGGACTTCTTTCTTCAAGAGTGATCTTCTATTGATGGAGACAGAGACTTCTTCAAGGTGCTCACATTGAATCTGGAAATAAAAAGACAAGAGCAGAAAAAAGAACTGAATAACTAAAATACGTATCATATTCGTTTGAAATTTATAACCCATTCCAAGAAAGAGTTGAAAACATCAAGAATAGCCCTAAAACCATCTTGAAATTTATTTATGGGACAACTATTGATGAGATGAGGTATTGTTTCTTCTGCTTCTCCACATTCACAACTTGCGCTAGAAACTGAGTTCCATTTAAATAGCATGCCATTGGTACGACCATGACCTGGTCTCAAACGATTAATTAACATTAAACGAATTAAGTGACAGAAATAGAATAGAAATATTTATGAGGATTAGGAATGGGGAGAGGAAAAGGACGCATCATGAAGTTTGCGACCTTTTCAACATTGTTCATTCTAATGCACAAATATCCCGTTCAGTAGTGACGGAAACTTTAGCGGAGGTACGATACAAGTGGAACAGTTAGCAATGTACCAAGAAGTGGACGGTTAAAAAGTGCAACTAATGAAGGTGTAGCTCAAAATGATCCTATATTTTTGGAAGAAAGTCCTTACTTATCTACTTCGACCTCGATATTATGCATGAAATTAGCCGTCGTTCAGTAGAAATAACATTGAGGCTAGAAAAATATCATCCATACAAAATTCGCCTCGTTCAAGAACTGCCCGAAGATGATTTCGACAGACGTTTACAATTTTGTGAAACGATGATGGATATTTGCAACCGTGATAATAATTTTATAAGAAATGCGGTGTTTTCAGACGAAGCTACATTTCATTTAAACGGTACATTTAATCTACATAACTGCTACTATTGGTCACAAACTAATCCTCATTGAGTTCAAGAGGCTCATACACAACATCCCAAAAAATTGAACGTTTGGGCCCGACAATTAAAACTACAGAATCATGGGACCCTTCTGCCTACAAAAAACTTTAAAAAGAGATATGTATTCACAGCTGTTATAGACACAAGTGATTCTGGCATTGGGGGCAAATTGACCATCCCATTACCCTCGCATTGTTGAGATTAGATAGGACAATCACCACAGATGGATTCGAAGAAGGGTACTGATGAATTGCCTGACCGAAGTTCCGACTTCAATCCACTGTACTATTTTCTGTGCGGGGTTATTTAAAGTCTAAGGTTTATGTAGATAGACCTAATAATTTGCAGAATAAGCTACAGGAATAACTCATGAGGTACAGAGAATTCCATCAGAAAGAATAGCTTATGTTACTAGAGAATTTACAAACCGACTTGCTTATTGTCAAGAAGTAAACCGTGGTCAGTTTCAACATCTAATACATTAAGTTTAGTTAAGTTATGTTTCAATGTTTTGAAAATCACTTAGTTTTATTTAATAATTATGATAAGTTATTTCTTCAATGGATATTAGATTTTTACTTTCTTTAGATATTTTTCTGTTGACATCTCGGCTGGCATTGAAATAAAAATATCAAACCCGATATCTTTGTGCTTGTAATAAAATGTTTCATCAGGAACTAAAATAATATACAGGGTGTTCCATTACAAATTTTAGAATTGACATTACTTTCGGTAAAACTGGAAGTTCGAAATTGTTAAAAAATATGAAAACAAATAGGCAATCTACTGCAGTATCCATCTTCCAATTTTCATTTTGATATCTCTAATAATTCCAGATATATCTACTTGGTTCCACACACTTGCCCATCACTGTATATTAAAATAATAATGAGTAATACACTCTGAAATTCTCATTGAAATTGCACAGATTGGTCATGAATCCAACAAAATGCATCCATGAGATAATTTTTACAATATAACAGGATAGTTTGATACGATTTTATGCAAATATGTTATGATAATTGTGCCAAAGGTTATTATTTAATCAGAAAATTTTTTTTTATACAATATTTCAACACATTTCATGCAGGAGTTTCTCTCCAGGGAGTAAAAAAGTGACTTGATCAGGTCAGGTATATGAAAAAAACTCACCTTTTCACTAAATTCATATGCATGTTGCTTGGTTGTTTCAAGACGGCTTCTTTTGAGCACTGATCTTAGGGAATCAAGATCTCGAGACAAATTCTGCACAGTGAGAAGGGCAAAACAACTAATTCCAAGGGCCGAAATTGTAACAGAAAAAAGCACCAAAACAACTAACGTCCTTCTGGATGACCTGTCTACATTTTTAGAATCAACTTCTATAGAATCTTCACATCTGACGCACATTTTTGCATAAATATCGAGCACGTTGAGCTACGTATTTAGTCTATTTTGAAACTGGTGCTTTATCGCCCGCCAGGCTGTGCTGTTTACGGAAATTGTGATAAATTTATATTTCGGTTTATCTATCTATTGGTCCTTATGACTAAATGGTCTTTCTGTTTGAGTTGTCTCAGCGGTTAGTTAGGCTTCTTGGAACATCAATTAAAAGACAGTTTATCTGATTAAATGACAGAAGTACTAGGGTCAATTGTTGAATAAAGGATGAACACACTGGGAGTTATGCTTTTGCGATAAGGGATCTGTTCCGTAGTTTCAATAATCATAATAGATATTTAATTGTATCGGTGTTTACTTGGTGGAAATTCATTTTAAATAAATAATAAAATTCCGATTTCCACAAATTTTTATTGTTTTTTACAACAATTGTTTCACCAACACTGTGGCTTCATCAGGTTTTATATTTTGAATGATAGTTTCACTGAAGTAATTCAGTATTTATGGCTGTAAAACTTTTTCGGAATGTCGTCTCAAATAGGGTAATAAATATTGAGGTATGTTAGGATTTTTTCAGGAAGATGTTTGACAACGGGGACCGGTCAAAATCTGTTTGTTCATTCAAAATAATATTTTGTGAGTTATATCTGTTTATTTCGAGGGCTTCTAAATGTGCCAATCGTGAACTTTTACTTTCTGTATGGAATACAGAAACTCAGTAACTCATTGCAATCTTCTTCTGTTTTATTGAAATGGAGTTGATCAATTAAATTTTTATTGTAACTCTAGCTTTTAAAAAGCCAGCCTCAATGTGGTTAATTTAGAGAAAATTGTTCCCTCTGACGACTGGGTGGTCCAACCTATCATTTCAGATACGTTGTTATGATATGTGGAAGATATTACATTTATGTTTTAATTTTTGAAATCATTCATTTCCGCATGAAATGACTTATTCCTAATGAAATGACTTATCTTTTTGACCTGCAATTCTTAATGATCTTGACAGATGAAAAGAATTTTTGTAATCCTAATAATATCATGATATGATATGATTAGTCACCAGTGAGTGGACGAGCTGCAATGTTCTCTTCGAAGTTTACCAAACAAGTTGAATTTCACGATATTTTAAAACGGAAAAAAGTATCCAAATGGAAGGACTAATATATCCGGAGATATTTTCCCCATTGGTTTTCACGATTGTTTTCCTATCGATAGTCATTTTGATGAAAACAACTCGTTTATTTGGTATTATTATTATTGAGATAACCGCGAGAATGCATCTGTGTCCTGCGAATCGAAAGTATAAAGCGTTCCACACACGAAAGGATATAGCTGGGGAAATCGGCACGGAAAGAGTGATGGCGGATGGTCAACTATCTAGGCTTTTAAAAAGATGAATTAGTAAATCAAATGGTGCCAATGAAGGAGGAAATTGCGAAAATGACAGAGTAGATAAAACTTCTAGTGAGAGTCTACGAAGTCCGAATAAAAATCTGTGAGGATCGCCCTAGTTGAATACGATATCGTGGATATCAAACGGAAAACCTTGAAGAATAATATTATCATATATATTTTTATATATATGTATATCATTTAAAAGCAATTTTCTTGGGATTAGAGCCCTGGATTAAAATTAGGATTTCATCTTTTTTTATTAATACTTTACTACATATGTTTCGGCGTACATTGAGGCTTGGAAAAACTGTTATCTACTGAAAAACTAATCAAATCACCCCAATTTGATACTACCTCTCCTACACTTGCCATCTGGATCACTCACATTCAACTTGTAACAGACAACGAACGAAAACTCGTACAACCCTAAGCCCTACACACTAACATCTTACTCCAAACTACTGACCTAGTGAACTGAACTCTGATAATCAAAGTGTAAACACACGCAATGCAATTCTCATATACCCCCTCCCCAAAGGTATCTTGGCCGACTTAGTCTTTGAAAAATAAACAAGTCGTGGGTTGCTGTTTTGCTATTTACAGTTACTAAGAATGAATTTGGTCAGAAAATCACAAAATTTATTCCATACAGTACGAATACACTTTTCAAGTATACATGTTTGAAGTATTGGGAAGAACTTAGACGAATTCAGGATGATGTCGAGAACATATTCGGAGAAGTTTCAAGTAATAGTATTATATTAACGGAAACATTTAAAGACACGACTTGGACTTGTATAAAATTGAGAGATACACCTGTACCTATAACGAAGGTACATATTACAGAAATGATGGAATAGTTATATATGTTAGAGAGGATATAAATACAGAGGAAGGGTAGTACCAATAGGAGATATTAAGGCCCTTGAATTAGATTCCGTAATGAAAGATAAAAAGATCAAGATAACGGAAATCTACCATTCGCCAAAGGGGTGTGCACAAAAATTTACCCGAGATTTGGTGGTTTATATGGATACGATGAGAGTATGGATTATCATGTGATCGGGGAAGACATGAACATAGATCTTTTGTCAACCAATGATATAGTCGATGAATACAAAAACATATTCAGCTTATTTAGTAACCGCTCTTATGAAAATGATGTAACTAGGCCTTCAAGCCGCTCTACCATTTCTTCCTTGGCAGTCGACTACCAGTTGATAATTGTAGCAGATCTTTTATCGTACGCTCCGATGTTACAGATCATATGTTACGATCATATTGTGCCTGAATTCCAAAATAACGCTTAAGTTGAATAAGATCCAACGCAAAACTTATAAGATTATAGCCCATTGAAGAGAGATCTGAGGAGAATAGATTAGGAGGGCTTGATGAACGGCGAAAGCGCAGATTCATTTGCGAATTTGTTTATTGATATATTGATTTATTTTCTACAAAAAAAACTAGGATCAAAATAACACGTAGAAAAATTGAAAGGAAAGATTAGATATTTTCAGGATTACTAAAATCTATAAATAGAAATAACCTGTTGTACAAAATGATGATGAAAAACCTACTGGACAAAAACTTGCAAGTGTAGAAAATATCGAAATATCTTACAGAAGATGATAAGAGAGGCTAAAAGAGACATCCTGAACAAATTAGTCTCCAAAAATGGTTCAAAGGCCAAACAAAACTCTCTGGTCATTAATTGAAAATGTTAGTGGGAAGACCAAATCGGTGAGTGATATAGAGTGTAGTGTTGATTCAGAGGGCAAGGAGCTGAGAGAGGGGGAACAAATTGTAGAAGAATCCAGCAAATATTATATGAAGTGGGGAACAAATTGGCAGAAATTATATAGTATCAAAAGCGCCTAAAGAAGATCTGGACAAACATACTTGTAGTGCTACACCCTTTCTTTTCCCAACATGTACGGAACAGATAGAAAATACAATTCTGATTCTAAGAAAAGGTGGAGCCCCTGGTGATGATGGAATTAAGACAGAATTGTTGAAGAATATCAAGGAGGAAATATCGAAACCACTAATACTGTTGACCAACCTGTGCTTTGAAACTACTAAATTTTCAAGATTAGGATCATCAAGCCATTTTTTGAATCTGAATCTTAAAACAGTATAGATAGATTCATTTCACGTGTAGATTGATTTAAGGTGATTATACAGAGGTTTATCAGGCTTTTACCTCTTGTAAGTAGTTTCAAGAGCAATGTTATAGGGCGATAACTTTTCACTCGAGTTTGATCGGTTTTAGGATGGCTATAATTGTGTGATTTGTGAAGTTCTTTCTATAATTTCATAATCTTTTTATTATGTTCCAATATTTGCGACAGTGTGGTTCTTCTCTTTTCCAGCAAGCATCCAGATATTTTTGGGAGCAATACATTGCTTAATTTATGTTTGTCGTTGTTTAACCTATTATATTTTTGAGATACTTGTCCCTGCCTGAATAAGAGAAGCCATTTACATGTTGACATTTTTTATTTTACATTTTCTATAAAGATATATTTTCTCCTCTATTTTCTATTATTGATTGAAGACATTCTATGATGTAAATGATCAAATCAAAATATTTCAAGACCACTGTACTTACTTGGAAATTAATAAATATTCGAATATTAATTGAATTATTAAATATTCATTGAATACTAAATCTAAATTGAATTGAAGAAATATTCAGTAAATGTTAGTCGAGAATCCGAATATTCATTGAGTATGCTGATGCAGTTAATCTATGGGTCTTAATATTGAACCAACTAAAAACCTCAGAGACTCCCTTTCACTGGGAAAAGAAACCTTCTGGCTTTGTAACTTAATTCAGACGCCGTGAAGAAGATCTCTATGTCTGTAGTCAGATATCTGGTAATAAATCTTTATAAAGAATATAAAGAGGCATCATCCAAAAAGAGCCTCGTGCTATCTAATTTCCCATTTCCCAGAATTACTTTTTGATATCTACCACTCAAGTAACTTTTCAGAAAATGCAATGGAACTCCCTTGATGCCATGAATTTCTAACTTCTGCAGTAATACATCTTGCTTAACCGTATGCTTTGCTCAAGCACATGCAATCATGCTTTTCAGCTGAAAATTCTGCTGCTTGTATCAGAATAGCTGAGTTAGTTGACTTTGTATGTTAAAAACCATGTGGTTCTTTACAAATTATTTTGAATTCGTTAAGGAAATTTGTCTTTTATTTGAAACTGTTTCTAATACGTTTGAAGGACGTGAATTTTTGGTTTCTTCAATAAATTTGAACTCATGCCAAGTATTCACTCATCAACTTAGGATTTATTATTGGTGTATTTTGGGTTCTGTCCGCATTCATTACCTCTCATACTGCTTTGTTTGTCTCAATTTCTCTTGAATTTTTCGTCTTCTTAATTTCCGTGATTCGATTCTGTTTATTTGAGGTAAATGTTGTCTACTCTTCCTCTATCAGCATCTTTCTTTTTACTCAGTATAATCGCTATTGCCTTCAGTGAGGTTTTCTTCCCTTAATTTCTTCATTTGTTTCGATTCAAAGATTTCCAAAAACCTCCTTTACCATTATTCAAAATATTCCTTTGCCGATATCCATGACTCTAACCTCAGAGCTTTACTGAGGTCACTAATGTTCTAATATTTGTTGCAGATGCTTTTATAGGTTTGATGTTAATTGAATGTTTTCTGATCTAATGTTTTTGAGAAAAGCTCAACATCCTCCATCACACCCCGTGGCTCGAATTCTGGTTTGTTGACTTCTTATAGCGCATCGGTAGCCAAGGGGTTAGCGGTCAAGTTTTATACCGACTAGATGCCGGGTTCAACTCCCGGGGGCTCTCATTCTCAATCATCACTAATAACAATTCCATAGCGTCTATGGCACGGCGCACACTCGCTATACTGATGAGTCCAAATAGTGTGCGCCAGGAACGAAACGCATAAGTAGGGATAACACTTCCGATCCTACAACTGTTATTCCACTCATCGTATATTGCTGTATTCATTATCAAGCGATTTTTTGTTATCTAAGCTTTTCCCTCTCATTTAAGATCCATGGGATTAATCTTTGTATTCTCTTTACCATATTGATTACCCACCTATTTCCTAATCACAGTTAGCATATTTTTCATCGATGAAAAAGTATTACAGGACGTAATGCGAAGTATGCATTTCGAACTGAACTATTATTTAAAAAAAAAACTATATGATAGCGTTTTTCAAGCTTCGGTCTATTCATATATATTCTTTTGAACTTTTGGCTTACAAAACAAATATTAGCTGGGATTTGTGACGGGGTGCCATGCAATTTGGTGTATGACATGAAAGCCTAGGGAAAAACCCCAGTGAAAAAAAAACCCTGGTTCCCCGCATAAATATCGTTGTGTGTACAGAAATAAGCTTAAATATATTTGAGGGTCTTCTTTCTTCTATAATGGTCTTCTATTAATAAACACAAAGGCTCCTTCATGTTGCACATATCGAATCTGAAAATAAAAACACAAAAGCAGAAAAAAGAACTGAATACAAAATATTTGTCTGAATTTTTGTGAAATTTATAATCCATTTAAAGAAAGAATCGGATACATCTTGAATAAATAGCCTTAAAACTATGCCTTAAAAATATAAAATTTATTTATGGGGCAATTATTGATGAGATGAGGTTTTGTTTCTTCAGCATATCCACATTCACGACATGCACTTGGAACTGAGTTCCATTTCATGTTGAAATGGCAGATCAATCTAACAAAAATCACTTGACAGTTGACAAAATGGCGGCCAGTTGGAGCAGTGTTTCCAACCGGTCTTTACCTTCAATGATAATTCCCATTAGAAAAGATGCATCGGATATTGTGAAAATGAACATCAGAATAATATAGATCAATAAGAGAGTACGCTCTTCAATAAGCATAATCTACTAATTCCAAATCAACACTATAGTGTTTCAGTGGTATAGAAATTCGTATTCAGAGAAACAAATCTAAGTCAGATTTCCAATAATTCCTTTATCTCAGTATACTACCAATCAATACTGTACGCTCGTGGCTGACCTCGTCCAGGTGTATAAAAAATGAGCAAAATACCACAATTTTTCTGCTTATTTCTGTAAGTACAAAAGCTCATGGCAAAATCGATGAATCTGTTTCTCCAAAACATCCTTTAATCCTCAGAAATGTGTCATGCGCTCCACGAGTCCATGCTTCAATGTTTTTGGGATATTCTAGCTCAACAGGGCAGGGAGGTGTTAATCGATTCAGGGAACAACCCCAAACATATTTACCCTGAACTAACAATGTTATTCAACTAGTCTCTGATCGGAAGAACAACATCCAGTGCTATTTGTTCATCAATATTCAAGTGATTGTGTATTCTTTTATTTGAAAGAAATTAACGATTTCCTACAGGAAACATTTTGGAAGAAAATTCATAAATAATTGTGTCGAATGTTCTGTGAAAAGGGAGAAAGAATTGACACAATATCTTGGACAGAATGGAAACTAGGAAAAAGGAATACAGGTATGATTATTCTAAACATTCGAGCTTCCGATCAGCAACCAGGTCAATGTCAATGTTTCTAAATAAAATTGACCTATTTCCGAGATTCATGTTTATTTGCATTCCATAAAGTGTGATAGTTCATGAAAATACAAATCCTGAACATAAATACATTCTTTATCGACATGCTCTCAAATTTTTCCCTGATCTGAATTAGGAAACACCAGGTTTCGTTCTTTTATTTTGATGAAAAATTCAATATGGATAAACGAGAGTGTATATTGAAAGTGAAAAATTTTAATTTCCACCTTGTGGGGGTTTTCATTACACGAATATACAGGATGATTCTTTGAATGTCGTTATTAGACGTTTCTGGGAAATTTAAATGGATAGGCCTTAGAGAATTGGCGAGTTTTTTTTCACATTTCGATGATCATATAAAAGGTTTTAATAATTCAATTATACCAACTGGCAAGAAATGTCTGTAATTTTCGAAAATGATCTCAATTGATTGAGATTGACTTCCTGATGAAGAATACACGTTCAAACTCAAGTATGTCCTCCGGGCTGACCGTATACGCTCTGTCTTCAGAAAGAGCTGAGCTAGAGTGTTCATATTTTCAGATTAGTTTAACTGTCGGAATTTCTCGGTCGAGTTCGTTATTGGGCCAAATCCGTCTAATGTTTCGAGAGTTATGAGCATCTTAAATTTGGTTTCCTCTATAACACTATCAATATCCATCGGATCAAGTTGTAACTTGAGGAATATTTGAATTAGTTTGAAGAAATAGGCTTGCCAAATTTCGCAGAAATCGACATGGTAGACAACTTTCAAAGTATTCCCAGAAAAATTTTTATTGCAATCTTACATATCCTCGAATTTCATTGTCGTAGATTCCTTTTACCAGAAGATATAATCATTTTTTCACTTAAGGACAAGTAATTACAGAAGGAATTGTTAATTAATTAGGATGATATTTATGTTTCGTGTCGACGCAACTCTCATTGAAACTTTGGGGTGGCCATCAGGTTTGACTTCCTGATGAAGAATAATAGGTACAGGTAATTTTACATCTCCTGGTACTACTCATTCTCCTCGAATTTAGAGAAAAAGCCCCAAATTGTTCGTGTAAAAATACGAATTCTTTGTAAAGCTGATTAAAATTTAGTTCAGATTATGTCAGTGCTTTTCTAATTTTTCTCTTCAAATTTTGATCATTTATTTCTTGCTTGACTAGAAAATACTGGATCAACTCACCAGAAAACTACTTGAAACTTAGCAAATATATAAAAATTCTCAATTCCAACACTATGCAGAGAAACTAAATGATAGAATGCGCACACTATTTAGAAAGCTGCTTCAGATGAAGAAAACTGCAATACATTTGCTGAACATCTTGCACATGTCTTCACACTTAATGATCCCTATCCTGGCATCAGCGATGCAGAAGTTGAAACTTTTCTGGATGTTTTATGTCACGAAAATTGAAAAGGACCTGGCCAAAAGACCTAGCTGACTAATCATAAATAAGAGCCCATCAATGTGAAACACTTACTATTAGTCTGAACAAACAACACATTTCAATAAATAATATACAAAAAAACTGCTATACTATAAAAAGAAATGTTAAATTTAAACAGTTCCTTCTAGGTATTGAAGTTTCTTTGCCAGTATACAATAAAATCCATATAATGTAATGTAATACCAGAAAGCACTGACGTGAGGTCAGATGCTAAGAAGAATGAAATAATTTCATAATAATTTAATAATAATTAAAATGTTTATTTGACCCACATACAACAGTTCTCACAATCTGTACAATATAAAGTACTAATTAAACTAACAAGAGATCCTTAACCCTCAAAATGTCGAGAAAACATTAGAAAAAAATATATTTTTCCCGAAGGCACATCCATTGGCAAGCCACTGGACCTGCCTCAAAAACAAAAAGAAACTCAAAGAGAAACAAACCCAGAAGATACAGAAAAAAACATCTCATCCTGAAAGGAAAGAAAAGAAACTGAGCGAGCAGGCACGTTATCTAAACATGAACAAATGAATTTTTTATACAGAGCATTTCCTCTACCACTCCTGCCGACATCATTTTCAACCATTTTTGATTTTAAAATTGAATTCATTAAGAGTTGCAGAATTTTTTAATGTTGTGTTAACCTTATTGTAAATAAAGGGGGCTAGGTACGTATGTGATCTCTGACCTATCGTTCTTATTTTTCGCAGAAAAATAAGCCAGTTTCCTCTATTTCTGGTACCATATTGATGTTCATTGAAGCTTACTGACATTAAGTTCTTTCTCTGGTGAATTGTCAGGGCCAAGAAGAATAGTCTCCGCAGGTCCATGATTCCACTCTCGGCGAACAAGCGTTCAGTCGAAAATAAAAAAGGCTTTCGAAAAATTATCTTAATTAACCATTTGTGTGTCACCTCTACAACATCTTGCACATGTCTTCAGACTTAATGATCCCTATCCTGGCATCAGCGATGCAGAAGTTGAAACTTTTCTGGATGTTTTATGTCACGAAAATTGAAAAGGACCTGGCCAAAAGACCTAGCTGACTAATCATAAATAAGAGCCCATCAATGTGAAACACTTACTATTAGTCTGAACAAACAACACATTTCAATAAATAATATACAAAAAAACTGCTATACTATAAAAAGAAATGTTAAATTTAAACAGTTCCTTCTAGGTATTGAAGTTTCTTTGCCAGTATACAATAAAATCCATATAATGTAATGTAATACCAGAAAGCACTGACGTGAGGTCAGATGTTATTGGCGCTCTTGTTAAATTACTTGCGAGTTATTATCCATACTGTTCGAATACCACATTTAAAAAGGCGTCAAACATCCACAAATTCAAGCTGGCGACAAATATCCTGACACCGCCTTTGTTCAATCTCCCTTAAGTTTCCAAGAATACAGTACCATATGTGGTTTTTGGTTTCACTCCCGAAAAATCGTACACCGATGTGACCATATATGGTCATTCTAAAAAGGCCCTCGAAAAGGGAGTCATCCCTGTCGCTTAAATAGTCGGGAAACATCCAAAAAAGGCATTCTAAATTAGTAAGATCATTCTTATTCAGTCAAGCATTCTAAGTCTAGCATTCGCATTCCGAGTCAGTCAATCATTCAGATTCAGTCACTCATTCTCATTCATTTACGTATTCAAATTCAATCACGCATTCCAATACAGTCCACTCCATTTCGCTGTGCTGATACATAAGTTTCCTTTCGTTCTGCAAAATTGTTAAAATTATCAAGTATTCCTAGGTCGAGTGTCCTCAAACCAACCACTAAGTGTGTAATAAGTTGTGTCTAGATATAAACAGTGTTATTAAACAACATTTCAAAATCTCAAGTTATGTGTTCTCTAATAATCGAATGAATACACATACCTTTCCAAATCACATCTCCGAAATTATTGTTGATCAGAGATGTGTCAACTGTACTAATGAACAAACATTTCAATATAGTTGATTTGATAATTTGAGAACGTCGTAAAATTTCGTCGATAAACTTATTTTGCACCCTGTAAAACCGGCCGGGCCGGGCTCGCATAGGTTTTTAGCTCTGCAGAGTTGAGTGATTGACATCATTATTTCAATTTAAAACGACTATGTTTAAGTGAAATTATATAAGCATAAAAGAGGGAACACTGAATTGAAAATTCACAATTACGAGTACACCAAAATGTTACGACATCTCTATGTAGCATCAGGTTTATAGTTACTTTCTTGAAAGTAGTTTTTTGTTTCAGACAAGTGCTTCCAGTTCCTATGTACCCACATGATTACAACATATGGTCAGTATTGAAAAATTGTATTGGTAAAGAACTGAGCAAAATCACAATGCCTGTGGTATTCAACGAACCATTGAGTTTCCTCCAAAGACTAACAGAATATATGGAGTACGCACATCTCTTAAGACTTGGCTCACAACAACCCAATCCTATAGCGCGTATGCAGTATGTCATTGGATTTGCAGTAAGTGCTTTGGCCTCCAATTGGGAAAGACTTGGAAAGCCGTTCAATCCTCTACTTGGAGAAACATACGAACTGGAAAGAGAAGAATTTAGGATTATTTGCGAGCAAGTTAGTCACCATCCTCCTATATCAGCGTTTCATGCCGAACATGAAAAAGACTGGATCTTCCATGGATCGGTCCACCCAAAATTGAAATATTGGGGTAAAAGTGTCGAGATTCAACCTAAAGGAACAGTAACTGTAGAATTCCCCAAGTGAGAGAATGAGAATTATACTTTTTTATTTCCTGATTCATACAAGCCTGCCAAACACTTTTTTATTTTCCTATTTATATTTTACAAAAAAGATAGGATACGGCAAAAATTCCACAAGGCAGACTATAGCCAGAAGAGCGTGCCTCCAAACTCTTAAGGTATGGCTACACTTGCGATTCTTGTCCACATTTGTGCATCAGTTTCCTTTCAACAGATGCGTGTGCACCACTTTTGTCAGAATTTGTAATTTTATTCCTTTTTTCCTAAATCAATCACTGGAGAAATCACGTGAAAGGAACGGTTTGATGGAAGGAAGGCTTGTATTGTACTCGCGGTAATACTCATGCCTCTGACGAGCGTAAAGTTGAACAAGTTTGGACATACCTTTAGAGATAAGCACTAGACGTACTTACGATATAATCAAGTTGTAATACGCGAGTCTGCAGGGAAGGTGTACTACTTTGTTTTACCGCATTTTGGTAAACATTAGTCTTGGCAGTCGAAAAGTAGAGCCAATGAAAATTCATTCTGAAGAAATATTTGGTAAAGAAACGTGTGTTAATCGTTAAAATATTTAATCCAAAAACAATAATCGATTAGCTAAACGTTAAAGGGTTATGAATGGGGGTTATGAATGGTCTCTATGGTCATCTGATTTGATTACTCCGGACTTCTTTTATTGGGAACGTTTGAAAACCAAGGTTTATAGTAACAAACCAAAAACAAAATTAAATTGATAACATACCAAGTGAAATATATAATAATGTGCACAAAAAGGCTCGCATTTGTGAGGCTGCAGCAGAAATGTATTGTATATTGCAATCCATACATAATTAATCATTCATCTAATCGAAAATAATTAACAAATAGTGTAGTACACCTTCCCAGCGGAAAACCTCTACTTAAAATATTGATTGTTTTTCTGAGATTAGCATTGTACATTTTACGACGACTCCCGAACAACTTAATCGAATGCCACGTAAATTTGGAAATGGGAGTTCCAAAGCATTTTCATTTAACGAAAAATATTTTCAATTCCAAAGTATTTCCGTTTTTAAACATCAAGATACATCATTGGACTATCTATTATTCCGAGAAAGTCCTTATAATTAAGAAACCATTCAATATGAAAGAAGGATATCGTTCATAAAATCATCTCCGAATTCACTGGAAAATCCAAATATATATAAAAACGCAGGTTGTCATACTTGAAAAAAATTAAGTTCATGTCCTGGGTTAACTCTTAAGAAGCTGTTTCTTAAAAGGCTGGAAGATGACATGGGTATGCACCAACTGGCACCAGACCACCAACTAAGTTAGGTCATCGCATCGTGAACACCATCTCGACAAGCCTTGAAGAAGGAAAATTTTGCTCGACAGAATTTCTGGAATCATCCCAACCATTCCACAAGGTTTGGCACAACGGACTGCTATGCAAACTAAAATAATTCCTCCTGTCGTATCTAGCAGACAGCAATAATTACTTCAAAAAGAAATACATACCCTCTGTCAAAATACTCTAAGAGGAAATACCAGTCGACACCAACGCAAAGTATCTCGGCATACATTTAGACAAGCACATCAACTAGAGAAACACATCAATGCTAAGAAGAATGAAATAATTTCATAATAATTAAATAATATAATAATTGAAATGTTTATTTGACCCACATGCAACAGTTCTCACAATGTGTACAATATTAAGTACTAATTAAACTAACAAGAGATCCTTAACCCTCAAAATGTCGAGAAAACGTTAGAAAAAAATATATTTTTCCCGAAGGCACATCCATTGGCAAGCCACTGGACCTGCCTCAAAAACAAAAAGAAACTCAAAGAGAAACAAACCCAGAAGATACAGAAAAAAACATCTCATCCTGAAAGGAAAGAAAAGAAACTGAGAGAGCAGGCACGTTATCTAAACATGAACAAATGAATTTTTTATACAGAGCATTTCCTCGACCACTCCTGCCGACATCATTTTCAACCATTTTTGATTTTAAAATTGAATTCATTAAGAGTTGCAGAATTTTTTAATGTTGTGTTAACCTTATTATAAATAAAGGGGGCTAGGTACGTATGTGATCTCTGACCTATCGTTCTTATTTTTCGCAGAAAATAAGCCAGTTTCCTCTATTTCTGGTACCATATTAATGTTCATTGAAGCTTACTGACATTAAGTTCTTTCTCTGGTGAATTGTCAGGGCCAAGAAGAATAGTCTCCGCAGGTCCATGATTCAACTCTCGGCGAACAAGCGTTCAGTCGAAAATAAAAAAGGCTTTCGAAAAATTATCTTAATTAACCATTTGTGTGTCACCTCTAGTTTTTTCAAGTGAGTTTTTACAACAGCACCCCATCCCAATATTCCATAAAGCAAATGAGGCTGGACCAGAAGCAGAACCTTCTTAGCAACTCTAAATCGCAAAATTCTCTTAATTTATTGAACTTTGGGACAAGATGCGTGACTTATTCACCAGATGGTCCACCTGATTATTCCATCTAATATGAGCATACAAACAAATTACCAAATATTTGAATTTATACACTGCATTGAGGTCACGTGAACAGCTCCATCCCCAGCTCCAGATAGCGTTTGGAAACCGGGCATCCCAACAGAGGTGACAGAGAAGGGCATGAAGCAAACTTTTTCATAATTCAGGGTCAACAACCCAGTGGTGACAAAATATACCGTTTAAGAACGTTTGAGGTGATGCCATCCAAACCTTGTTGCTCCTTGTTGAACTTCATGGACCCCACAACTGCCATGATCTCTTGCTGATCCGCTGGCTGAAAAATTAGATCAAGAGGGTTACGTTCATTAGGAATTCTATGCTTATTGAATGTTCTTAGTTTTTCCGCTAGTTTCGGTCCGATATCAGAAAAAAAACGAACCAAAAGCCTCCGCTATATATTTGCTGTCATAAAGCGTAACATTATCCTGTTGTATTAGATCAGGCTCTCTGTTGGGGTTGTTGTTATGTTCATTGTTAGTAAAATTCCATGATTTCTTCGGTTCATTCTCATACTTGAGCAATTAAGTTCTGTAGTTTTCCTTCTTTGTAGGTTTTATATGTAGCAATGAGTTCTGGGTTCAAAGGGTGAATTCTTATTTTTCGAAAAAGCATATTTTTCTCATTAATCGAACACAGGTCGAACTGCTTGGTCTTGTCACGGAATTAATCAAAGAAATGAAACCCTGCTCGTATATTACATTTTGATATTCTTCATCTATCTCTTTCCCCGACAGAATATCAAAGTTTGTGTCACCAATAATTATATTAATGTGATCTTTTTGCCGGTTTCTCCGGAAAAACTCCGTGAAAAATTCATTCTTTAGAAATATCATGTGGTCTATAAACTGCTAGGTATAAGATGTATTACGCAGCAGCCAAACAAAGCTTTTACTTGCATTAAAGTCAGAAGACCACCAGTAAAATTATGGCAGTTAAGCTTAATATCATTTCTTACATAAACAACAACATTCTGGTTAACATTACCATTGTTATACATAATAAGCTATAATCAGAAATTTGAAATATCGACACATCCACGATTTTCCATGTTTCAGTGAGAACTATAAAATCATATGAATAATTTATTCTATTCAGAACTAGTTTTGAAGAGCCAAGAATTTTATTTAGACTTCTTAAATCAAGATGAAACACCTTCACATTGAAATCGCGCTTTACCCTCACAAAATCATTCAAATCTTGAAAATCAGAGAAAATGTCATTATTTGATTTCTGAACTGATGTGATATCAAAATCTTCAAGATAATGATCCATAATTATACAATAGTATTTGCAGATCTATAGTCCGTTCTTTCACGTAGCTTACCAATTTGGATCCCATACAAAGGACAAATTTTATCAAGTACAGAGTAATTTACATTATTGCTGGTTCTGAATTTGTTATTATTTTCTATACAGTTGATACATGAAAATATT
The DNA here is from genome assembly GCA_030674115.1 of Micraspis discolor. Classification (NCBI taxonomy): domain Eukaryota; kingdom Metazoa; phylum Arthropoda; class Insecta; order Coleoptera; family Coccinellidae; genus Micraspis; species Micraspis discolor. The sequence goes on from JARTUT010000436.1 coordinate 705,019, forward strand.
TTGGACTTACAGTCTTTGTAGTAATGAGAATCAGAACATTGTGAACACTTTGTGGGACCGTTATATTTCCAGTCCGCAATTTTTTCATTGAAGCCATAACATTTATAACATCTTAACACCTTCAAATTCTCCCAAACAGAACATCTGTGGAGTCCGATGTATAGTCGGTCTGCTGAAATTAAGTTTTTGAATGCCGAGCTGTTACATTCTATTATACTGTATTGTGATGTATTCCTGTTTATTTTGGCCAAAACTAGGTCTACTTTATCTGTTTCCTCAAGAAATAATTTTGGTTTCGAATTGCCTTTATAGTCTCATGCTGGGGAAAGTCTTTCTCCATGTTTGATATAATAATGCTGGGTATGGCGTTTTCGTTTCTTTTACGTCATAATTTTCTCCCATTTTCGAAACTAATTCATCTCTCATTTTATTGGTGGATCCATTTAAGTTACATTTAATTATTACGCAGCTATTCTTTCTGTTCAATACCGAATATATTTCTACCGATAGTTTACTCACATCGAATTTCTCCACTATATCCTTCTTTGTTTTAGAGCAATCCTGTGAACTGGTAGCTTGAAGGTGTTGTAGCCAGGTTATCAAATTCATCCCGAAGTTTCTTGAGTTCCCTTTCCAGAAGTCTCATGATTTTCTTTTTACTCTATATAGGGTCATCTTTAGTCTCATCTTTAGTCTTTATTATTTTATTAAAAAGTTCGACGGATTCACCCCACGAGTAGGACTGTAAAATTTCATGACACTGTAATTTCTGAAATTCGCACATTGTTTACAAACATTCTGCGAACAACCATCACAGCTGACCACCGGTTATTTCGATTAGGCGGATCTTTTGCATCTCACGCACTGCATCACCTGTTCTTCCGCTATCTGCACTGGGAACAGATATTGATTTTCACATTTTCAGATGACGATTTGGGTCAACTATATCTACAAAATAACCCACTTGGAAAAAGTTTCCCCGAAACTAACTTTGATCCAGTCGAATCCACAATTGTTATTCAACTATTGGTACAAAATTCAATCTAAAATTCGTTGATTTTCCCAATTTAACAGAGATTAACATCAGAGTGAAAACTCGATACAACCTCCACATACGACGATTCAACGTTTTGAAATATATCTGAAATTCCGAAAAATGTTTTGGCTTGTAGGCAAGTCCAGATTGAACGTTCAAAATAAATTGCTCCTTTACAAGGCAATCATCAAACCAATATGGCCATATACATTTCTGGAGTTGCGCTAAAGCATCAAATATTCAAATCATCCAAAGACTTCAATCTGAAATACTACGTTAATTCTTGGTTTCTCTCCAACAACACCATTCATGAGGATGTAAGAGTCCCATATGTCAGCGCAGAAATAGAAAATCACTCGGAAAAATATCAGAAGCTACAAGGACATACAAACTGACAGAAGATCCATTCAACTCGCGAAGGTTGAAAAGGACCTGGCCAAACAACCTAACTAATCATAACTACGGCTCTATCAATGTTCAATAATTTCTTTTAGTCTCAACGTACAACACAGTTACTTAATACGTTTATAAGTGTATTGTTAATTTCAATAAATTCAATTAAAAAAAATTGGAAATGACCTTGAACCCTAGTTTCCAAACTTTCACAAATTTCGATGAAGTAGTTCAGGAGAAAAGCTTAATAAAAGGAAGTCGAGAATCACCATATGGAGAAAAAATTAATGACACAAAACAGATCGAAACATGAATAAAAACATTAACATTCAAATAGGAAAAAGCTGGGCGAACTCATCACAGATTCAATAATATAATATCTGTTCTTTTTTCAGGTTCCAGGAAGCGTATACATGGAGTAACGTACAGTGCTTTGTTCACAATATAATTGTTGGTAAATTATGGATGGAACAGTGTGGTGGAATGGAAATTATTAACCATGCCACTGGTCACAGAGCACACCTAACATTCAAGTCGGCAGGTTCAAACAATAAAGATCTTCATAGAGTAGAGGGATATATATGTGATGAAAAGTTAGTTGGATTAAATCAACCTCGTGCTCTCTCAACTGATTCTTTAAGTTTAAATTCAAACAGCTTCTTCTGGGTATTGCAGTTTCTTTATCAGTAAATGAATATCATTGTTTCACTTTAAGTCAATTCAATTTGAAATTAAGTGGATATACTGAGCCATGGCAACACCGGTCCCTTGAATTCTAATTAATTGATGAAATAACACTTTTTTTTTAATTTTCAGTAAACAGAAATTGTATTTTATCTATGGTAAATGGACAGAATTCATCAAATGTACAGATTATTCAAATTATGAAGAATATTCAAAGGAGAACTCCCACAAGTCTAAGAGAGATGAACAGAGGAGTAGAAGTCCTAACAATTCACCATGCCACACTTCCAAGAAAGTCCTCCAAAAGCTCAACAGCCTCAAAGTTAGCCCATTCAAGTCCATGTCTTTTCAGGACGTAAGTTATATCATAGGAAAAAAAAACAAAACCTTTCAAATAACATATTTCAACAGAGTGTTGAAGACTCCAACCTAACTGAATCCAGTGAGGTACCTAAAAGTGAATCTTCCTATTCTTTGGACATTCCAAATTCCATAACGATATGGCAAGTTAAACCAAGACCTCTTCAGAGCGGGGATGTAAGTAAAAAAACGTTATAAACATTCTGAATTAATGGACTAGGTTCTTTGTAGTATTATCAATTCACAGAGTTTGCGATGTCCTTGAATGAAATCGAACAAGGAATGGATAAATATTTGTGCCCTTCAGACTCAAGGTTAAGGCCTGATATAAGGAAACTCGAACAAGGTGATATAGATGGTGCTGCAGTTGAGAAAACTAGACTGGAGGAAAAGCAAAGATCTGCCAACAAGCACAGAAAAAGCAAAAACGCCACTGAATGGAGTCCAAGGTTTGTATGAATGAAAACTTAGAAATGACAACAAATTTTTGCACCAATGAGGCTTAATTTTCAAATATATTTAAAAAAACATGGTTCGATTGGGGAAACGATTCCAAAATTTTGTTATATGCTACCCTGTGCTCCTATCTCAATTTTCTATAGCTTTACTCATCACTTGAAGATACCTTGAAAACTTCTCATGTTCTATAGGTTCGTTTACAGATCTACTCTTTTTTGGTTTGTTTGTCACTCGTATGTGTTCTTTCTCTTTTCTCCTCAGACCTTTCATTTGCACTACCGTTATTCTATCTAAGTCGTTTCAGATTTGTATCCAGCTTTCACTTCTGAACACTAATAATTGTTTGATGAATTATAGATTCTCTTTCAATTTCACTTAATTGGCAATAAATTCCTCTCTAGGTATTGCAACATCGACTTCAAACCATTTCGGACATCTCTGGTTTGTTGTAAAATTAAAAGAATTCGTAAAAAACGACTGCAAAATTAGAGTAACAAAAAATGTTGAAGAAACCTTAAAGACGTTTTCTTCAAATCATTTGATCGTAAAATTGAGTTATTTATTTATTAGTCATTTTAATTAGCTCTCAGCTATTATACAGAAATATATAAATTTAAAATTTCATCATTATCTTCCCTGCCTCACTATATACCCCACACACATCCGTCTAAATGCACTAACATATCCAACAGACTTAATGTTCAATGGCAAGCTACGAGGGCCGTTCAGAAACTTCTTCTTCTTTGCACTATTTTTAGACATAGTCTCCATAACGATTGAGGCACTTATCGTATCTCTTCACAAGCTTTGAAATTCCTTCTGCATAAAAATCACCCGCTTGTGCCTTGAGCCAGCCTGTGACCGCATCTTTGAGCTCTTCGTCGTCATCAAACCGCTGGGACCCGAGCCATTTCTTCATATGCATGAAGAGGTGATAATCGCTTGGCACCAGATCTGGGCTGTAAGGTGGATGGTTGAAAACGTCCCACTTCAAGGACTCAAGAAGGGCTGTTGTTCTGCGAGCAGAGTGAGGACGGGCGTTATCGTGCAAAAAAACGATACCGGAAGTCAGCATACCACGGCGTTTGTTCTGTATAGCCCGTCGTAATGTTTTTAGTGTTTCACGGTACACGTCTTGATTAATGGTCGTCCCACGTTCCATGAATTCAACCAAAAACATCCCTTTGGCATCCCAAAACACCGTTGCCATCAGTTTTCTGGCAGAAAAATCTTGCCGGGCTTTTTTTGGTTTGTTAGGCGAATCTGAATGTGCCCACATCTTTGATTGTTCTTTTGTCTCAGGGTTCACGTACTTAATCCAGGTTTCGTCACCGGTCACGATTCTGTTTAACAATGGTTCTCCTTCGTCCTCATAACGTGACAGAAAGTCTAATGCAGAGGCCATTCTTTGAGTTTTGTGGTGGTCGATAAGAATTTTCGGCACCCATCGTGCACAGAACTTACGGTAACCCAATCTTGCTGTCACTATCTCGTACAAAAGAGTCTTAGAAATCTGTGGAAAATTAGTAGACAACTCCGCCATTGTGAAACGTCGATTTTCACGAACTTTTGCATCAACTGTCTGAACGAGTTCGTCAGTCACCAATGATGGTCTACCACTCCTCTCTTCATCATGAACGTTTTCTCGTCCACTTTTAAATAAACGTACCCATTCACGGACAACTCCTTCACTCATAAATTTTGGTCCGTACACGGCACAAAGCTCACGATGAATAGCTGCTGCAGAGTATCCTTTGGCTGTAAAAACACCTTATAACAGCACGCACCTCACATTTGGCGCGATTTTCTATTGCAGCACACATTTCAAACTGCCACAAAAACTAAACTAGCGCAGGTACGATGTTCACTCGACTACGGCTTGATGCCAACTGACCTTCTGAGCGCGTGAATGCACAGATGGCGCGCTACTCCCCCCCACTACCCGCACTGTGACCAATCGGAGGTTAGTTTCTGAATGGTCCTCATATTTTAATCCACTAAACTATATAAAATAAGGACCTCCAGACTGTTAACTTGCTTGGTTTCGCCACCTAGGTGTCACTGGATGCCCGAGATTTATATTGATGTATTTGATTAACATATGATTTCTTTCTACTCCAATACATACCAAGGTATCAAGTCATGCACAATCTTATGAATAAATGTGTAATTCAACAGATTTAATCTCTCCTCAATACTCAAAAATTCAAGTTTTACCAGCATTGACCCCATAACTTACTCGTAAATCTATTTGCCCTCCAGATCATCCTCATCGCTCTATTTTGTAACTTTTGTTGAGTGCCATTTTTTAGGAATTTATTATTGTAGAGCCATATTCAAAGTGAGGTTGAATTATAGAGCCATGCAAATTCGAACAGCTCCTTCAGGGTGTTGTAGTTTCTTTGTTTAATATATCTTGTTTTTTCTAACACAATACAATACGAGTATCTTGTTCCAAAGAAATATTAGTGTATCAATTTTAGAAATTATATCACAATTCATTTTATTAGAGACTTATACCTCTTGAGTAAAGAAAAGAAAGAATAAGTGATGTTGGTTGAAATATTGATTCAACAAACAGTGATAAGTTGAGTATTAATAATTTTTTTTCAATTTTCTTCCTTTTAGTTGGTTCAAAAATGAAATCAACCCCTACACAAAACATCAGGATTGGATTTATAGTGGAAGCTATTGGGATAGACAATACAAAGACAACATAGATATATTTTGAGTTATTAGTGAATACAATAATCATGATGGATAAAGTCAAGTTCTTGTCTAATAAGAGATTGTAGATTAGGTGTGACGCAAAGTATGTGAAGAAAATATATAGATGATTTAGGAACTCCACGTGAAATGTTTCTCACACATTCTAGTGTTGGATATATTTTTTGATCATAATTAACGAAATTCTTCTCAAAGATATAGTAGATTATTTTAAATAGCAAGAATTGAGGAAATAATAAATTTTAAGAATACAAGTTTTCTGGAAATTAGTTTAAATCCATAATTTTGATATTGTGATTTTCCATGAACATCAATATAAACTGATTGTGATATAATTGAATTCAGATATGTTAACCCTGAATTTTTTCTAGAATAATCTTGGATTATTCCCTTCAAGAAGTCTTGCAGAATATTTAATATAAAAGACATGATATATTTACATCAACAATGCTTTATCTTGATTCTGCTGATTGAGTGTTTTTTTCATTTTAAGAAGAATAATCTCTTGTGATCTTTCCAAACAATTTATTTTCTCAAATCTCATGCATTTATAGAATTGAGAGATGCCGAGATTGGAATAAGGGACATAATCCAATTAACTGTTCCACTGAAATGAAAAGCTCAACAGCTCTCATAAAATTTCAACAATCACCAAAATATTTTCTTGAATATGATCTAAAAATTAACTTAATGTGAAATCCGAGTAAATAGAACTGTAGTTGTCTAATTGTTTAGAAGTGATACAAAAAACACCTCAGATATTGCGCAAATATTAAGAGAAAAATTGCTTCTGTGAATTTCTTATGAAAGAAATATAATGATATAGATAATATGTATAACTTTGTTGGAGTTTTGCAGTTTCGAAGATGTAGAGAAAATATTTATGTATAGTAAATTATTTGCAGATTTCATGGAAAATGTATTTACGTTTGTTAGTAAAATAAAAATTGGCCTGTAACAAATTAATTCACCACCCAATTCTCCAGTGATGAATTCAGATGATTACAGTTGAATAAATTCATTAGTAGGCAATGAAGGTTTTATCGTGTGATTAAATGCAACCTATCTAGATGGTTTAAAAAGTAGCGCCATTTAATGGTTACGAGAAAAACTAAAATTTGTAAACCATTTTGATATTTAATCTTTCATATGAACAAAGTATTTCATTTCGATAATTCTTTGTCCGAAGCTGTTGGAATTCGATGTTTATTTTTGACAATGAAAGACACTGAACAATTTAAATGCAGTGAAAAGTCATTCTAAGATGGTAAATATGGCACATGAATCTGCTTAATCCAAAACAAGGATGTATAATTAGATTGGTTTATTTGAAAGTAGGCGTATCAGCATCAGAGGAAGAAGAATTCCATATTTTTCTGACGGTATAACATATGAAAAAGCTGTTGGAGAAGATAAGTATCGCATATCGTATTCGTCAAGAACAAATTGAAAACTGGATAGAAAACACATAACTTGGTCGAATTTAGGTCGTAACAAGAACAGGAGATTTCACGAGCTTATTGTAGAGACTTTTTCGTACTCTGGAATAGAGTAGTACTGATACAACCGCCACGATGAATAAACAAACCTATATCTCAAATTGAAAATAAGTACCCACAGTTTTCCTTAATTTTTGTTCTATGCTCAAATTCACTTCTCCTGAAAACAAATCAAAAGTAGGCATACCAATTCCATCTAAAATCATTTAGAATCTTTCTCTTAATAAGCTCTTGTCCTTTGAAATACCTCATATATTCAAGTCCAAATTATAAATATCTTGAATTAAAAATAACAAAAAAACAGTTTTCCTTCAGTTTTATTTCAGCCAAAATTCTGTTCTGTTCAAAACTGTACTACTATATACTATATAACCAATTGAATGCAGGTCTTCTTTCACCATCGTACCAGAATTTTGGATGGGAAAATATTTGTCTTTTGAGATACCTTATATATTCAAATCAAAATTACACAAAATCGATGATTCTTCACAACTGAATCTTCTGAAACCTCTGAAAGACTTTTACGAACGTAATATCAAACTTTTTCAGAATACGAATTTGGCTTGTGAAAGAAGTTTGACCTTGCATTCTTCATCAGGAAATCAAACCCAATCGATTTAGACCATTTTCGGCTCGATATTTGAAAATTACCGACATTTGGCAGAATGAAAGAGATATAACTATATTCCGAATGTTTTGCCGATTCATTCACATTCTAATTGTTATAAATCTCATGAGAATACTCTAAACGTAAAATGCAAATAATAAAGGTTCGTACAATAGTTGTTTTGTACGAAATAGAAAACCTCAAATACAAAAAAGCTCTTTTATCTATAAAATTTATACATTAAATCACAAGTTCCAAGAAATAACAAAGCCAGCACATAACATACAAATATCAAACATAAACGAAAATAACATCGCCAATGAATAAAACATAACCGAGAAAACATCAAAATCCTATAAAAATAAGAATATATGTGTGTAATGTAAAAATTCGTTCCTTATAAAAATCCATCATAACTAGGAAAGTTTCAAAACAATAGGAAGAACATATTGCACAATCACTACATTTTTAAAGAAAATATAAATTTACCACATCGAATCTGGAAAATTTTTCAAGGTCACTTTTAGTTGTACCTATGTATTATATCAATTTTATATTCAATGAGTAAATTAATTTGGTGGAAATGTGGGAATAATTATATGTAAATGGTTAAGGGAGTTGGTAGATTGCATGAGAGAATGGTCAAAAAAAGCCATACCTAGCTCTCCTAGTTTCGGAACACCAACACCATTCAGATCAGATGATAACTGGGATGAAGTAATCATGGAAGCAGATGCTTGGTTGTTGGTGAATGATTGCTTTACATGAACTCTACCTCCATGAAGTATTACCTGGTATCTATGTATGAACTTGGCATCACAATGTTCACATTGATATTTAGGAAAGCTGTGCCGCCATAAGAAATGCAACGCTGCAGATGATTTGGTATGATACCTAGATATTCTATTTCTAGGACAAAGAAAACAAGTGAAGCCACGTTTAGTTATAAGCTGAGCTAAATATTTATCAGCCAATTTGATATTTGTGGTTGAAGATGTACTCCGCCACGATCTCAATTTACCATTTAAATGCCGAAGAATGTCAACTTCGGAAGAATCCCAAAAGGGTATGGTCACCTTTTGTGGCTTCACCTGTTTTCTTCTCCTTGGCGGAGCCTCATGCTTGATGATACAATGGGAGCTAAGGGTGGAATGCTGAGACATATGATTGATTATAAGGTCTTGGCACTCAAATGTCGAATTACACATATTACACTTATAACTGGGCAAAGGGTCAACATTCTCTTTAGATTCACATTTAGCGGGAGATGTGGCGATGCGGTGCGTATATTGATGAGTGTCCAGAGACGCATCATCTTCAAATTCACAACCACAAGATGGGCAAATGAAAAGGGGAAGCTCAGGTTCGTCAAGTTCTTCCATTCTCATTACGCTTACATCTCCCGCCTCAGGAAAATCCGATTGCATCCTATGAGGAACGTTCAATCTTTCCATAGCATTAGGTCTCGTCTCCAACTCAGTTTCAGAACCATCACTTGCTTCCATATAGCTGAACAAACGTGCTGCACCATGTTGCTTCGCAGAGGATGTTTTGCTTTTGGTCTGACTGCTAGATACTCTTGGTACAACATTTTGACTGTAAATAATACATCGTCATCATACAATTATCGCTTAGGATGTAGTTTCTTTGGTTTGAAGTGAGAATGACAAGTTTTGCTGAGCATCATTTCAGTACTCACTTGAAAACAACATTTAAAAATAGTTCAAAGCTATATCTAAATCTGTGTGGACGTTCTCTTCAATAACTTGATTTAGTGTGAGATAACAAATAGGGATAGCTACTTGAAAGAAATACATCCAGGTCGTTTTTGAAGCTTACAGAAAAGCAAGAAGACTGCATATTATCTGTTATCATTCGAATCATCTAGATATATTCAGTATCCAAGTAGCTTATTGCCAGAGTACGTGAGTACCAAAATTGCAAGATAATTTGGTTTTTGAGAAGTTCTATTTGCCATGTATATTTTAATCCAGGGGTGACAGTGACAGCAACAGCAGTGTACATGCAAATATATACTGCAACTGCTGACTGTACATGCTGATAGGCAAACCTTTGGATGAATGATATTTTAACGAGATTAATCACGATATGACGACATTTAACTTGGAAGTATATCAAGCATAGAATAATGTCATAATCCATTCTTTTCCATTTTGACGTTAAGGAATGGCATGATAAACGAATATTGTTTTTACTGAGCTTTGTAATGTTTCTTTTATCTGCCAATTCTCTGTGTGAATTAAAAAACACAGAAATCGATTCTGATTCACTGTCTTACATCCCAAATAAACAATTTGATACGAATGAGATTTTGAATGCAACGATTCCAATGTCTTTTCAAGGTTGGCATTCATGATCCTATTTGATGAGAGACTTATACAATGAAGAGTTGTTTGTTTTGCATTACACAATACGGAAAAGCTTTCAGCTCCTCTAAATTGAAAACTGTAAGCATTCTTGGCACGTGTAAGCTTAACTCAAATTGAAATCGGAAAATTCATTAAAAACGTGTATCTTTTGTTTGCCAGATAACAGAGGGAATGGAGATCTATTTTATTGGTGAGGGTGGGAACGAAAAATTCCTTTACATAAAACGAAGCATTATTATAACATCGAGTTTATGAGAAGCTGGAAAGATTAGCTTCCACGAATCGTCATTTGTTCTTGCTGAGACAAAAATATTCGATGTGAAAAGGAAGTCTTTTAATATAAGGTTAAATTCTTTTGAGTCAATAAACTCTGAATTATTGGATTCTCCAGAGCTCACCATGTTACCGACTAAAAAGGGAATATTTCCAAATTCGTTTGTTTGTAAATGCGGTTCTTATTTTATGCAATTAAGCCGGGAAGTGAAAATAAGAACCCTTCATAGTCGCCTCTTAAGGTATATATTATAAAGAATATAGTAATTGGCTCGAGAGAATAGTAGAAAAACTTAGAATTGTTTTAATTACATGAATATTGATAAATTTAAAAATGCACCGATGTGGTGTCAGTTTTGCTCGGCATAGTAATGTCAAAGACGTGGACAAATGTCATATTAAATTAGCCAGGGACAGTAAAATTTTTTTTAGGAGATTTTTCGATTTGCATAATTTAAAGTTGTATTATTGCTCTTGGGAACCATTTAAATTGGAGAAATTCCAAAATTTTATGCGGTGTGCGAAGGAAGCATTTTTAGCAATTAATTTTATATATTAGCAAGATATGAATGTCTCATTCTAAATGACAGATTTTGACGAATAAATGAGAACGGATATTGTTGATCGTCTCAAAGTATAAATCCATATTGGCCTTCAGATAAATCATTAAATTTTTGAAAATATTACTGAGGAGATAGCGGCTTTTAAATGAAAGACCCATCCATCTGAAGAACTTCACACAGCTCGCTTCCCTCCCGAGATTGTCATGATCTCTATCAGTAGTTACCTTCAATGAAACATTATTTTACAAACGACTGATGAAAATATTGTAGGAATATTGCTGGGAAAAGAATAATAAGTGTTATTAGTTATTGACTTCCTGTACTAAAAACGTTACCGTAGAAAATAGGTGTGTAAAGATTAATCCATTTATAGCTCACCTGCATGGTGGAGAAGAATTACCATTGCCATTATACATGCTGGTCCTCAATATAGATGGATTAGACGCAACATTAGTCCTATTTTTGTGTTCCAAGGGGCTATAAAAAGAGATTAGTCAGAATGTAATGAGCAGAAGTAAAAAATAATTTAAGGCTTACTGGTGTTCTTGCTGATGGACAATAAGTTGCGAAGGCTCGTCAGCCAGAAAACTACATTTCCCACATGCTCTCTTATTATGGACTTTCAGTACATGAGTGGTCAATCTTTCTGATCTTGCAGCTTTATAGTCACAAAGAACACATACAAACGGTTTCAAATGTGTGTTCATGTGTCTTTTAAGACACCAGTTATCAACACCTGACCAGGAACAGTAGCAACAACTGAATCTTTTTTCTCCTCTCTTCTTACCGGATGATTTAGTCGGAACCATACTTTTTGTAACTGGGGGCTTGGGTGGAGGTATCCTTGGTAATTGTGGTACCACTGATCTGTTCAAACTCTGAAGCCCACTAGGAATGGATAGCGAGCTAGATGATGCATCCACTGTTTGATTACCTAAACCCGAATTATATTTCTGGTAGTAGGACATTCCAGAAGCATTTTTTGGTGGATGTCTTCTGATTCTGTTTAAATCGTATGGGTGTTCCCTATGCATTCTCAAAAAGTGTTTTTTGACATGATCTGCTCGGTTGAATTGCTTCTGGCAAACATAACACTGAAATGGCTTTTCTTCCCGATGTATATTTTCATGCCTCGTAAACAAATCTCTCCTATCTGTTGCATACGGACAATATGTACAATTGTATCTTTTATTGTTTTGGCTGGAATTATCTAAGTTCTGTTGTCTAATACTTTGCTGATATTCTTCTTGTGGGCCAGTTTTTGGAATGAATACTGTGTCGAGTTTTGATTTGAGCCTTTGGAGGTATTTAGTGAGCTCTTGTAAGACGGGATTATTTTCTAATATGACATCGGAAGCTCTCGATTCATCTAGTTCTAAATTGTGCTGTCTTCCAATATGCATTCTGACACACTTAGCCCAAGCACTCTCATATGGACAGTGGGGACATCTGAATGCTCTGATATTTGAGTGGGTTCCCAACCAATGTTCCACAACCTTGTTCAAGTTTCCTGTACAATCACATTCCATACAACGAAAAGCTTTTTGTACAGGATTGTAAGTTGCAATTTTGGATTGAGTCCATGGAAGAACTTCCTCGCTTGCTGTCCATATATCGTCTACTTTGTGCTGTTGATGACTGAAAGATGTATTTAAAATTCCGTTAGCAGGAAAGCCATTTTGCATCAAAGCCGCTAATCCTAGAGCAGTCAAATGATCATCGCTTTTCAACAAATGACTATCAACGTCGAATTCATTCGATTGGTTTGTGCGGTCTGGAATACAGTTAGATATTCTATCACCGACGTTCAGCTCTGGCAATCCATCTTCTCCGTATAGTTTCCTGGTGATCTCTTTGAACATGTCTTCATAACAATCTATGGCCGAGCCAGGAAGGGACATTGCCACCTCCATGGCAATTCTTCACTCTCTACAGAAATATTGTTGGAGTCTGAAAAGATACATATTAATATGATATCATATTTTAATAAGCTCAATAGAGACATTGAAACTTGCTCCAATACTAGTCTACAACAGACTAGAAATTTGGTGATATTAATTTCTGTATTTATCAAAGCGAAGGATAGCTCATGAATTTTCAAAAGTAGTATGCTAGAGAACTCAGGATTTGGTATCAAGGAGTTTCTGGAGGAAGTCTGGAGGGAAGAACGAGAACAAACCTCACCTGTAAACCGGTCTTTTTTTAGGGCATTGTGACCTCAGGAAGCACCTTTTGAGAAAGAGTTTATCGGGACATGACGAATGTCGTTACTGTGAGGAGAAGGAAGGCCAGAATGTTTTGATATTGCAAGCCAGAGGTAGGCTTGCTTTGGACAAATAGCTTGTAGGATTGAGAAATGAGCCTCGTTGAATCCTTTTCTAATTTCATCAGACTTCTGGGGATAATAGGGAGTTGAAAAGGGTGCGGTGAAAACAGATCTTTTGTTAGAAGACTATAACCCCTTTAATAATAGCTATATGCTAGTATTCGCATAGACCAAGGTGGCCATTATTTTTCAATTTTTAGCTCTGATACCAACAGGTACACTAGAAAAGGAATTACTTGATTGGCTTATTCCCTGTAATTTTTGTTTTCATTGGAATGCAAATATTGTGGATCATTTGTTATTTGTAAATTTACAAAAGCTTATAACACTCTACCTTACAATTAATCATGCCCATGCATGGAGAACAGCAGGATCTGTAAGACAAACATAAATGAAATGAAGGAGTTATATTTGAACATCACAAACCTGTGAGAAATTATATCTGTATTTCTTTTTTATACCAAGAAAAAACTGGTCACATGAAAGCCCTATATTCAAAAATTTATTGGCAATTCTTTGACTCCTACGTTTATTTTACCTATAGTTTTTTTTTACATTTTTAGTAAATCAAAACTTCAATTTTCTCATATCATTTTTATCAAGTGTAATTGGATGAAAAATGCCAAGTGTTTCTTTTGACATCAGGAATATATCAATGTTCTAGTGCTAACTCACCCTATACATTATGTAGGAACTGCAGGCGTTGAAAAGAAATAATATATTATGGGATTAAAAATATGAGATAGATAATATCAGATCGATATACTTGGAAATTGACTTTTTGAGGTTGTTGTATTTCAGACTGAAATATGTCAGGAATTCATCCAGAAAATCATTCAACCTTGATTCGATTGTCATCATCAAAGAAACAAGATGATTCATGGTAACTTTGGTATGGTGATCACCAAGAAGGGGACTTAGGTTAGAAAATACTTATGAATATTCGAAGGTGACAAAAAGAGTAGAAGCATTTAATAAACGACTAATTTGAGAGACTCAGAAGATGTGAATAAGGCAGTCTCCCAGAAATTGAGTGAAAATGGTTTCAAGGCTGCAAAATTCTCATAAATATGAATACACGTCTCAACTAGTTACTTGTCGATATTGTATATTCCAAAAGGAATAAGTAATAAAGAGATATAGAAGTCTTCATAAATGAACTCCCTGTATTGTTGATAGGTGATTCGATCTGACTCCAAACTGTGCCCTTACGTGCGTCAAAAATTCAATGCGCAGATGACGTGTTCAACAGTCAGACTTGAGGGAGTTTGCCAGATAGAATCAGGCCAAAGCACAGTTAGAACGTGTTTCAGTGGTTTACCTACCTGAAGGTGTCCCGTTGGATTTTTTGGGTTGCTACCCTTGAAGGCGATGCACGGGTAACCCATAACTTAGAACGTGAAACGATTCATGCAAGTTGTCTAAAGCGACTGACCCACCCAACGATACAGCACCCACTGCCCGGGGCGCAGATTGCAACCCAACCCCCTCCTGAGTCACCCTCTCCCTCCCTCAATCCACCCCTATAGCAACCCCACTATCAAGTCCCGCATAGCATGGAGCCAAATAAGCGGGGTTCGAAACTAAGGGTCGACTGTTCCATGCGATCTTCATACTCCGCAGGTGGAATCTTTAGGGACAGTCGTTTCATGGAATTCAAAAAACCATTTTCTTCGAATCCAATAGTATATATTTTCTTTCCAATTTCAAGCTCACATTATCTTATAGCAAATATTGGTTTAAAAGATCTCAGTGAAAATTCTTACCACAAAAAACGTACCAGCAGAAGAAACAGCACTACAAATTCCAAATCCTGAGAAAGCTGAGAAATATAGATGGAAAATCAGAACACTATTAAACAAAATATTAAAGACCCTGTTTCTAATATAATCAAAGCGGAACATAGAGCTCTGAAAGATCTGGAATCAGTTAATTCCGTTAGGATACTTCAGCAGACAAAGGAAATGCGACTGTTATCATTGATATTGATATAAACAAAAAATAATAAAATATTAGACTAGGGAAATATAAGAAACTGAAGAAAGTACTACACGGTTGAAATGGGGATTTATAAAATCTTATCTAATATAGAAATGAATTTCCTGATCCATACATTAGATCAAGACTAACAGTACATCCAGTAAACCAAAAATACATGAAATGACTATTCCTTTATGACCTCTTGTGAGTTCCAGGAAATCATCATGTCATTTTTTCTGGAAATAATATCACCTTAAAGAATTAATCAACATTCGTGATTAAAAATACAAAAAATTTCATAGGAATAATGAGAAAACAAGAAAACTCAGCAGAAGACATCATGGTCATGTTAAATGTTACGAGTTTGTTCACCAATGTTCCAACGGATAAAGCAGTTGCTGTTTGATAATTTGCTGGTTCTGATTTTGGTATTTTATTTAGCGGACTGTATATTAAGAATATGAAATAGAATAGAATGGTTTTTCAATAGTTTAATAGTTATAATTGTTATAATTGACGATATGTATCTCGTGAAAATGGAAAATTGAATTGAATATAAAATGAGTTGAAATGAATAGTCCACATGTATCATTTTGATAAGGTGTACGCAGACACCGGAGTATGGTACGTTGCCAGATCAACAGAGAAGAATTAAAATTAAAGTAAATTCCTAACAGTTGCAACCGTAACAATGAAGCTTGAAGATGATCAGACACTAATTGAAACAATCGACACAACATACTTCGAATTTGAAGACATTTTTTATCAACACGAATTTGGAATGGTCATGGGTTCACCATTGTCTCCTATTTTATCTGATTTATTTATAGAGAATTTCGTACAAAAAAGTCTCGACCAATAAATACTAAAACCCAAATCATGCAAGAGATTATATAAAGAGATAAAATTGACAATTATTGTCTTACACTTCTTGAAAGTATGAATGATTTCTTTATTTATTCTTGTAACCAGAATTGTTTAAATTATTCTTAATCGAATATGAATGATTGATGAGAGAAAAGTGTTGAACAAAAATCTCGAAATAGATGTGTCGTATTCTATTTCATTTTTTGATTAATTTTTCTGTAGTTTTTTTTTATTGTTTGTTATGATAAGAATGAAAAATTCTCTCATATTCATCAAAGAAAACAGTGTTTTCTAAAATAAATAAAGGTATCATTGATACTTTTAAGAAGTATAAGATTATAATTGTCAATTTAAGATATTTTTGGTTTATTTACACTTTCAGGAATAGAATTGTTCCATTGAATAATGGAAGAGATATGTAGATAATCTTTCATTTTTGGCAAAATGAAATGAACACTATGGAAGGATTCCTTCAACATAAGAACAATCCAGAAGAAACCATTAAATTCACAAAGGAAATCGAGAAATATGAATTTTTAGATGTACTTGTTCATAAACAGAATGGAATCCCAAGAAGTAGCGTGTACTAAAAAACAACAAACACAGGTCAAAATCTACAGTTTGATTCCAACTATCAACTCAATACTAAATTGGTACTGACGAAATATTTATATGATAGAGCAACATATATTCTCTAACCAACAAGGAACCAACAATGAAGAAATATAAATAAACATCACAAAAAAACTGTAACAAAACAGGAGAAAGCATTTCCATTTTTGCATTTTAGCTAAGTTTACTTTTTTCACTTAGTATTTGATCATACAATTTCCGAAAATACCTATTCAGACGTAGAGTTTCTGTGGGTGTTCAGAATGTTGCTCCCTATGGAGGTGAGGATTTCTATCGGATCGAAACCTACAATAATGTGTATTGACTTTTCCTTAAGAAAAAAGTGCGTTTATCCAAAAAGCACAAATTGTACAAAAACACAGGATTCCCAAATATATCTTGCTGAATTATTTTATCGCTGCATACAACCAATGGTAAGAAATTTAAGAATTTGTGATAAATTTTTGTACTTTTTTATGAAAAATTTTCTTTCAACAGAAATTATACGATCAATTGTTTCATTTAGTTCTGTCGGTATTAAAATGTAACTGTAACTGTAATTTCGTGAATATTAACTTTATGAACATAAACTGAAGGCTCATACAAATTATGTTACAAAACTACCCACCTTACTACTCAAATCCCAGGGGGTGCTTTGTATCCCAGATCATGTATCTCTGTTATTAAAAATCGAATGTTGGATTGTTTCCACATATTCTGGTTCGTTTTTAGGTTATCGAGGGTAGAACCTTTTGAATGAGACACTCTGTATGTGCAATACATTTTCTGCTCGCAAAAGTCCATATAGTTCATTGCGACTTATTTAGTGACTGGGAAGCAGCTTGCTATATTCAACCTGGAGAAAAGTGCCTATCATTTTCATCTCTAGTGCTTGATGAATCATGTTTAATGGGTAGACGCTCATAAGCATAAGCGTCTTGCTTAGAAATATGTATCAATTGATTTTGATACGTTTTTTTTTACTTTTTTTCACTTCATATTGTTGTTAACTTAGATATTTTCAAAATGAACTCTTCATAAAAATTTGTTATTAATGTTAAGTGAACACATATCAGAAACCTCTGCTCTTTTTGAAAATGAAATCAATAAAATAAAGAACAACAACAATTATTGCAATGAAAAATGTTATGTAAATTAAATTGCACATATCTCCATACTGTTCGTGTTTCATGTTGTGAAGAAATTATAAGCATTTTTTATTTCACTCACAGGTTTGTTTTTATCTCTGATTGTTTCCGAAACGACCACATCAGAAAAAAACACCCGGTAGACGAATCGTACTTCGAAATGAAATTTCCAATTTCGAGGTCCAAGAAGGCACAACACACTTCTCTGCACGACCCTGTACAAATAACTTTCCGAGTTGGCGAAATCCAATCAAAACTTGCCATCGTGTAAAAATACAAAACGTGCTATATTTTTATTGCACATGGGAATTACACATGGAATTTCCTGACAACTCGAAATCTAGAAAAGAAAACTAATTTTGCGAGGGACTCAAGGATCGAAGATTCCATGTAATTTGGTCTGTAGAAGGGTGGGAAAAGTTAGGGACTCTACACCCGCCCCTTCTACCTCAGTCAGTCCCTACAACTGAATAAAACGTCGTGCTATCGCTACCACCAGAGCCCTCTCCCAACAACCCCCTAAAAACAACCCCTCACGTCTCTCACTCTCTCTCTCTCATCTTTTTCATACCCCGTTGCAGGCTGTGAATCGTGTTGCCATGGTTTGAATGAATGAAATTGTGAAATGCAGAGAGAAAGATAATGGAGGAAAATGGAATATTATATACGATCTGCATTTTACAATACGTTACTGGATTTGCTTTTCGTTTCTTCTATATCCTCGTTTCTACTGTGGAGGCACCGTCCGTTCGCTTTTTATGAACCAGTCAGCAGGCTATGAAATTTGCCTACGCTAACTTTACAGTCCGCTTGTCCATGTACACAATAAAATGATTACCAGCAAGCTGAAATTTGGACATAGCTTAAGTTTGACGAGTCTTCCAAGTTTTCACTATTGGGAAATTGTGGAATTAGTGACATTTCCTGTGATTTTCAAGTAAACATGTCAATTTGGCGTAAATATATTATTTAATGACCAGTAACTTTTTTAACTTTAGATTAAAAAGATATCTGTTTTTAAACACCTACTTTCAAGCTTCTCCCCCACATTGAATATGTAGATTTGGAGACTTTGTACTTGGTGACTACCAGCCGGCTGATTCCTCTTGTAGGGTTTGGCATTACCGTTTCAAAATATGTACCGCATAGTCTGACAAAATTTTTGAAAAAATTTTCCAGGCCAACGCGCAGATGATGTCGAATTTTCGTCAACATGATTGGTGACAACCAGCTGTTGGACTTTTGTCCAATTATTATTAAAAAATATAGTTTGAAAAAATTAAAAAAACACGCTCATAAAGAATATCGGGCTAAAAAGTTAGAAATAGTTTTAAAAATCAATTTATGACAAAAGAATAAAAAACATACTAGTAAAATTGAGAGAAAGAAGCGTGGGGCGCTTTGTGCCATAATTTTCGTATATCAAGCGCCCCACGCTTCTTTCTCAATTTTACTAATATCTTTTATACAGGGTGTCTCAAGTTCGAGTGCCTATTAGACGTTCCTGGAGAACTAGACATATTTGAAATCTGAAAATTGGGATTATGATATTGTTCGAAGTTCTTTACAAAGTTAAAATATTTTCGAAGTCCAAAAATTTCCGGTTATACAGGGAGTGAAAATAAATTCGACGAAAAAATTTTTTTTCAAGTTTTCCATTCCTGGTATGATCGAGTATTCAATAAATACAGAACAGAAATACATTTCTGTTAAAACCATTATATTAAATCGAATAGTTTTCAAAATATCCAAATAAAACTGGAAAAATGTCAAATATGTTCTGTCAGTAATATGTTCATTATTTTTATTTTAAATATCCTGAGCGTAAACCGTTTTTACAACATCGAAGAGGAAGGATGTGAAAAGGTCATGCATCTTTTGGATTTCAAAAATATCATCACAGGGTGTTTCAAATTTTGTGTTGAAAATTGTGATCTTAAATTGGACATAAATTTTGTTTTTCAAATTAGTACCCTATTTTTTTATAATTGTGTTGGATTCTGCGGTCAAAAATAATGATAGTTTTCTCACAAGATTATGCTCCTAAATTCAATAATTTCTGAGTTATTTGAGATTTTCTGGATTTATGTAGTACGTACAGTCAAATTCTTCGAATTTGATTCATAAGGATATTCTGTGAGCATAGACGATAAATCATCCCATTTATACCCACAAGTGTCGGACAAGTCTTATTGTTAGTTGTTATGAAATTTTTTGATTTCATATAACGAATCGTTGCTATTCTAATAATGAGATTTTGGATTCATTTCTTATATTGTATTTTTTCAACTGTATACGGAATACACATTCAAATGCACCTAATGATATTGTTTATTTCAAATCCATGGTGGATGGCACAAAATGTTGGGTATCCAATGAGAAGTATCCCCATTTTTTTTACAATTTCTGAAAAGATGTTTCAAACTTTCCAAATTTTGGAATGTAAGAGCCCCTAAAGAATACAAAAAAAGGGCAGTTGATGAAATTAGTATTTCGACTTATTTCGAAGCGAATGAGAATTCATCTCTTCAATAGGAAACACATTAAATAGATTCGCTACTTCAGTACACCGAATTATGATTATAAATAAATTATGATAATAAAAATAAAAATACGTTTCAAAACTCAAATTAACAAAATAAATGGAAGGTAAATGGGGATACTTCTTGTTGAAGGCCCGGCAGGTTCTACTAATAATTCTGTCACATTCCCCCTGTATATAAAATAGATCCAGAATTTCGTAATTAGAATAACTGTTCGTTTTGTTAAATGGAGAAATGGAGAGAACGAATAACAATAACAACTGACACTTGTGAATTATTAACAGATAATTTATCTTCTATGGGTACAGAGTGTTCCCATGGTTTCGGAAGAATATTCATTGAATTTTTTTAGATGTAATCAATTTGACTCTACGTACTACATAAATCCAGAAAATCTCAAATAACTCAGAAATTATTGAATTTGGTAGCATAATCATGTGAGAAAACTATCATTATTTTCGACCGCAGAATACAACACAATTATAAAAAAATAGGGTTCTAATTTGAAAAACAGAAGTTATGGCCAATTTAAGATCACAATTTTCAACACAAAATTTGAAACACCCTGTGATGATGTTTTTGAAATCCAAAAGATGCATAACCATTTCACATCTTTCTTCTTCGATGTTGTAAAAACGGTTTATGCTCAGGATATTTAAAATAAGAATAATGAACATATTACTGACTCAACATATTTGACTTTTTTTCCAGTTTTTTTAGATATTTCGAAAACTATTCGATTTAATACAATGCTTTTAACAGAAATGTATTCACTATTGAATACTCGATCATACCAGGAATGGAAAACTTGAAAAAATTTTTTCGTCGAATTTATTTTCACTGCCTGTATAACCGGAAATTTTTGGGCTTCGAAAATATTTTAGCTTTGTAGAGAACTTCGAACAATATCATAATCCCAATTTTCAGATTTCAAATATGTCTAGTTCTCCAGAAACGTCTAATAGGCACTCGAACTTGAGACACCCTGTATATTATTGTCATAAATTGATTTTTAAATTTTCTCAACTTTTTTGCCCCATATTTGTTATAAGCGTGTATTTTAGTTTTTTAAAACTATTTATTTTTTACTTTTTATTGACTGTCATAAAATATTAATGGTAATCATTAAGTTATGATTGCACGTCGGATTTTTTTTTCAGCGTGGACGGGAACCTACGATCGATGAATCCAAGAGCTGACGTCACAAAAGACGCGCGCCTTAGACCACTCGGTCAACGAACGCATTGGGAGAATCTTTTCACAGTAATGAGCCACTCACAACTAAAGAAGGAGAGTTACAAACTGGCGTATTAACAAGTGAAGCTAATATAAGCGTGTAAAAAAAAGGAAATATTAATGGAAAAATTGAGTGTCTGACAAATATAACAGTTTTATTTTGCTCGTCCGACAAATATTGAATTTTCAAGATAAGTAAATCTTTCATTATTGGTTTCCCACTTCAACGGTAATACGAGTATAAAGTGATGGGCAAATATGTGGAACCAAGTAAATGTCTCTGCAATTATTAAAGATATCAAAATGAAATTTGGAAGGTAGATACTGCAATAAATTGACTATTTGTTTTCATATTTTCTAACAATTTTGAACTTCCAGTTTTACCGGAAGTAATGTCAATTTTAAAATTTGCAACGGAAATCCCTATATATTATTTTAGTTTCTGATGAAACATTTTGTTACGAGTACCAAAATATCGGGTTTAATATTTTTCATTTCAATACCTACCAAGATATTAACAGAAAAGTATTTAAAAAAACCTGATATCCATTAAAGAAATAACTAATCATAAGTATTAACTAAAATTAAGTGATTTTCAAAACATTGAAACTCAACTATACTCATGAACCAGAGGTTCAAACTTAACATCGTTTACATCTTGACCATATACAAGTCGGTTTGTAAAAATTCTCTAGTAAATATAGAATTTAGGTCAAGCTTTTCAGTCAAATTTGACAATTGATAATGTATTCTCGGACGGGACTCGAACCTGCATATCCAAATTACCGGTCTGACGCCTAATCAATCCGGTTACGGAGGTGATACGCTATTCAAACCATATCGATTCTCCCAGAATTCAAATGTTGTTAGTATTATCTTTGCGAACCACTGTGTGGACATGTTATCAATGGAAGGAAAGTCCCGTCCGAGGATGCATTTTTTCCGGAATTCCAAATGTCAAATTTTGTCTGAAAAAAGTCTTAACCTTAATTCTATTTTTAATTTCTCTAGTAACATTAGCTTTCACTTCTGGTGGAATTCTCTGTGTCTTATGAGTTATTCCTGCAGCTAATTCTTGCAAATTATTTGGTCTATAAACTTAAACGTTGAGTAAACCCACAAAAAATAGTCCAGTCGATTAAGGTCAGAACTTCGTGCAGACCATTCTTCCAATTCATCTGTAATGAAATGTCATATCTAAATAATCTCTATTCAGCTCTTGTGTATGAGCCTCTTGAACTCAATGAGGATTAGTTGTAACCAATAGCGGCAGTTATGTTGATTAAGTGTACTGTTTAAACAAAATGTAACCTTCGTCTGAAAACAACAAATTTTTTTTAAAATTATTATCACGGTTGCAAATATCTATCATCGTTTCATTAAATTGTGAACGTCTGTCGAAATCGTCTTCGGACAGTTCTTGAACGTGGCCATATAATATTCTTCCCATTGAACGACGGCTAATTCCATGCATATTGGCGAGGTCGATAGTGGATAAGTGAGGATTTTCTTCCAAAGATATAGCATCATTTTGAGCTACACCTTCATTAGTTGTACTTTTCAACCGTCCACTTTTTGGTACATTGCTAACTGTTCCAAAGTTTTCTTCTCTACCGAACGGGATATTTGTGCATTAGGATGAACACAGTGACAAAAGGTCACAAATTTCTTGATGCGTCCTTTTTCTCTCCCCATACCCAATCATCATAAATATTTCTATTCTATCTCACTAAATTCGGCCATTTTACGATCAAATTCAAACACTAATAACTTATTTTGACACCTACTGTAACTTCTCCAATGAATTTCACTACAAGATACCATTAAATTTTTCCTTTCTTCAGTTAATTTTTTGTTAATATCTCGGTAGGTATTGAAATGAAAAATATCGAACCCGATATTTTTGTACTCATAAAAAAATTTTTCACCAGAAACTAAAATAATATATAAGGTGCTCTATTGCATATTTTAAAATATACATTACTTCTGGTAAATCCGGAAGTTCAAAATTGTTGAATAATATTAAAACAAATGGGCAATCTACTGCAGTATCCATCTTCCAAATTTCATTTCGATATCTATAATAAATAATTCCAGAGACATTTACTCGGTTCGACACATTTGTCCATCACTGTATATGCTCACTTGATTATATTTAAAATGTAACTGATTACAATTTTAACGTTATGATTACAATTATGCATTCATTAACTTACGTTTAATTAACTTCATCAACTAGATTTTTTTCACTGCAAATTCTTTGAAGCATAACGAATGGTAGCCTTTATCATCGTCATTTCAGCTTACCAGCAAAAGTGCATATTCGCCAGCTTTTATACAGGGTGTTCGGCACATGGACCGTCAAATTTTTTTGGGGCGTTGGTAGGGTCATTTGCTACCTTTTCAGTCTCGGAACCTGGGTTCTTAGTATTACGGTTACGGAGGTATGATTTTTCCATTAGGTTTTTCTAAATTACCCAAAATGTACTCTTCGAAGCCCCATAACTTTTTTTGCGTGGGCTTTTACATGCATTTTTTTTATTCTATTAAGTCTATATGAGTGTGTGTTTGAAAAAATAGTATATTATATACCGCGGGACTGAAGTAGTACATTTAATCCTGAAGGTAAAGTTTATGGCCCGACGGCAGGGAGGGCCATAATTTACCTGAAGGATTAAGTCATTACTAGTGTCATTGTAAAGAAACATTGTTATTGATAATTATTGGTATCATGAGTGAAGAAGGTGTATCTGATAATGATAAAAGAGCAGCCGAAGTAGGTGAAGAATTGTTACCACCGAAATCTAGAAAACTATACGAGCAGCAGTACGATGTTTTTAAAAAGTGGTGCCGCTTAAAAAATGTGAGACAACCTACTGAAAATGCGCTGTTAGTCTACTTCAATGATAAATCAAAAGCGGTTTGTGCCTCAACTCTCTGGGCACATTACTCAATGCTGAAATCGGTTATTAACATTAGAGAAGACATTGATATAAGTAAATTTCCAAAATTATTAGCTTTTTTGAAGAGAAAAAATGAGGGATTTAGGCCAAAGAAGTCAAGAATTCTCACGTCTGAGCAGGTAGATCAGTTCTTACGGGAGGCTCCGGATGATAAATATTTAATGCTTAAGGTAAATTTGGAAATGAGTTTATATTCAGAAATTTTAAGAAATTGATTTTTTTGTAGGTTGCACTTATTTTGGGCGTTGCAGGAGCTTGTCGTGGAAAAGAGTTGGTTGATTTAGAAATCGACGATGTGAGAGATTTGGGCGATTCCTTCCTAATTGCGATTAGAAACACCAAAAATAAAATTGACCGAAATTTCGTGATCAAAAATTCAGAAAACAGTGCCATCAGTTTTGTGGCGATATTTCGAAAATATGTGGCATTGCGAGAGACAGGGACACCTCATTCAAAATTTTTTGTTCAATACATCAACAAAGAATGTACTACGCGAGTAGTGGGAAAAATTATGTTTGGTACATTTCCACGGCAAATAGCAGCTTCCTTGAAATTAGAAAATGCGACGTCTTATGCGGGACATTGTTTTAGACGCACATCTGCGTCTTTGTTAGCTGATTCGGGAGCAACAATAGACGTGCTGAAGAGACATGGAGGATGGAAATCCTCCAACGTGGCCGCGGGATATATTGAATCGTCTATTAAAAATAAACAAAAAATTTCAGATAAAATATTTGGTCAAATCGCCGATTCGTCCACTATAGTTATGCCACAGTCCTCATTCTCGCTTCCTGTTTCCACAGGATCTTCGAAACAAACACCAGTTCAATATGATAAGGACCTATCTGTTACTCGTCAGTTACCTGCTGCATCGACCCAGGAAAGACTGGTCAATATGACGAACTGTCACAATATTAATTTGAATATTAACGTTAATTACCATTCTAATTAATTGTATTTTTCAATAAAATATCCCTTATATTCGTTTGTTTGTGATTTAATCGTTCCGGGAGTTTCGTCAATATGTGACACTTTAGTACCTGTCACAAGGGAGTGAAGTTGTCACTTTAGACCCGGAAGTACGAAAACGTACCTATTTATTGTTACAGATAACACCACAAAATTAACACGAGGGCCTTTTATTACAAAAAAATATGAAAGTATGAAAACATCTATACTTTAAAAGGAATATAGAAAAAAGTTGCAGTTATTGCGAACTTAATTTTATTTTAAAACGTTATTAGGTTTATCGTGGTTCTAAAAGTAAGCTATTTACGTTAGTCAATAAATTTTAGATAAAATAGCGAAGTAAGGACAGATTTTAGTGAAATACAGTTTTTGTATGATTGTTTATTTACAAAGTAAAATAACACGATTCTTTAACGTAAATTCTGTTCGAATTGTTCTCCTCTACTCCGAATGCACGCCCGACACCTTTTTCTGATTTCGACCGTTGTAGTGGCTAGCAACATTTCTTCTTTCATTACCACAAATGCCGCGTTTATGCGTTCAATCAACACCTCTCTTGTAGGTACCTCTGTGAAATAAACCAATTCTTTGGCTCTACCCCAGACATGGTAATCTAAAGGTGTTAGGTCTGGAGATCTTGGTTGCCAAGGGATGGGGCCGGCTCTGCCTATCCATGAATTTGGAAAAGAGTTGTCGAGGTGATCTCGAACTTCTCTCAGGAAATGTGCCGGGCAACCGTCATGCTGGAACACAATCGGCACGTCTTCATCGAAGGCCGGAACATCGGCTAGTAGCTCCGGCAGAGCATTCTGCAAAAATGCAAATAAGCAGGCCCACTTAGTCGAGCCGGTAAATAGTGTGGCCTGATGAGATGTCTTCCTATCACACCAGCCCAAACGTTAACACTAAATTTTTGTTGAAAACTCATTTGCCTTTTCACGTGGGGATTCTCATCTTTAGGTGCCCAGTGATGTAAATTGTGCAGATTTGTTATTCCTTCTCGGTTAAAACAGGATTCGTCTATCCACAAAATTCGTTTTAGAAACAAGTTGTCATCTACATCTGTGTGCAGCAAAAATCTACAGAATTCCAACCGTCTGGCAGGATCGCCTTCACGAAGACCTGTAACAATTAATAAAATTCATTAGTCTGTGACAATTTTTTCGCAGTCAAAAGGACAAATTTATCAATAAAAAAGTTTATTTACCTTGTACCAGGGTGTGATGAAAAGCGTGTTGATTTTTATCCCGATGTACTGACCAAACTTTCCAAATCGGTAAGTTGAGTCTTTGAACAACGACACGAATGCTTGTAGTTGGAGCTTCTTCAAAGGCTTGAAGTATTTGATCGTCAACTGCTACATGGTGTTGCCTCACATTGACCCGAGACTCTTGAAAATTTAAGTTTCCAGTCTCTCTTAATTGTCGATAAGTTGTCGAGAATGTTTCATGGTGGGGTAATCTTCGATCAGGAAATTTGGCTTGATAAATCCTTTGAGCTGCATGAGCAACACCATCGGCCTTGCCATATGCCATCACCACATCAGCATACTCAGCGTTGGTGAAATTAGGCATATCAACAACCAAAATTAAAACAACAGTAGCAAAAAGTCGATAAAAGTAACAAAAACAAAGAAATACAAATTCAAAAAAGTGAACAACGCGGCACATACACTTCCAACAGCAGAGACAGTTAAATCTCGAATGACGGTAGGGTCAAGTCAGTGGCGACTAACCCAATCCAGCCTAAGGACAGAAATAGTAATAATAATTTACACGCGTCTAAAACGGGCAGGTAAAATTTCCTTGCTAGCTGTGTTGTGTCGAAATCCGTACTTTTATTTAGGTGCGACTTTCTTCACTCTTCTGACTAAAACCTTATAAGCAGTATTATTTTTTTTATTGACTTACGTAAATAGCATATGGTTAGCAACGTTATAAACCAAAGAACATTTTAAAATAAAACTAAGTTTGTAATAGCTGTAACTTTTTTTTAAATTTCAATAGGAGTGGAGATGTTTTCATACTTTCATATTTTTTTTTTAATAAAAGGCTCTCGTGTTAATTTTGTGGTGTTATCTGTAACAATAAATACGGTTTTTTTCAAACACACACTCATCTAGATTAATACAACAAAAAAAAATGCATGTAAAAGCCCACGCAAAAAAGTTATAGTGCTTCGAAGGGTTCATTTTGGGTAATTTAAAAAAACATAATCAAAGAATCATACGTCCGTAACCGTAATACTAAGGACACAGGTTTCAAGACTGAAAAGGTAGCAAATGACCCTACCAACGCCCCAAAAAAATTTGACGGTCCATGTGCCGAACACCCTGTATGTATATTACATTCAGTCTGATTATAGGGAAATGAGTTTTGAAAAGTAGGTTAAAAGAAGCTATGTTTTTTGAAAAAAGCGTCTTCTTACTGACTATGATTTTTTTGAGACATAATGTGTTTTTTTTTTATTTATTGTTTCCCTTCAATTCATATTAATAGCAATGACACAAGCAAATTTTACGGACAATGTAATATTGAACTCTACGTTTTTTTTTTTTCAAGTGCATCATTGATTTCATTATGAATCAATAATAGAATAATTGTCAGGTTTGCAATAATTAAGGAAAAATAGCTGAGAAAATTTTGGAACCTCCTATTTTCGTTATTTTATTCCAGGGTATTGATAATTATAAATATATACTGTAAACAACACAAATAGCACTCGTATGTCAAAACGTTCTGACTACGTATAACCTCGAAAATGTCTTACTTATCCCCAAATTTCATTGTCGTAGCTCTTTTCCATCTAAAGATATGATCATTTTTTTAAATTTACTCAAGAGAAAAGAGAAATGACATACGTCCCGATGATTTTCTCTGAACGATGGCCATTACAGATCGATATTCGATTGACAAATGCCGGGCTCATTAATCAGTGTCAGTTGGCGTAATGGTAATCAAAATTTTTCCTAATGGGAAATCATAGAAATAGAATTCATTCTCGGTGGCTGAAATACCTTGTCAAAATTCAGTAAAGCACTGACGTAAGTTTTTAGGGGAAGGGAATAATAGCTTCGAACAAAACTTGGGGAAAAATATTATGAGCAGTTATTTTTAATTTGGGAAATAGATTTGTTCATTCATTAGGCGTTCATATTTGCATCACATTGTCCCATAGTACGGGAAAAGACTATTGTTCACGTGATCAGAGTGCTTATAGAATTGTTATGGTATGAATATTTACTCGCAAGTAGCTGTACAAGAGCGCCAAAGCAATCTGACCTCACGTCAGTGCTTTCTAAATTTTTTTATGTATAGTATTGATTAAAATTTACAATCTACTTTCAAAAAGTATTCAGTAAATGTGTTAAATGTACAGACTAATAGAAAGTATTTCACACTGATGGATTCTTAGTTTTGATTAGTCAGTTAGGTCATATAGCCATGTCGTTTTTAATCTTCGTGTGTTGAATGGATCTTTTGTCAGTTGGTCGATCAGTTGGTTAGCATGTCCTTTTGGCTTCTTATTACTTTTTCTCGAGCGATTTTCTATTTCTATGCTGATATATGGGGACTCTAAAATCTTTATGGCTGTTGTGGTTGGAGCCATACCAAGGGGCATCAACCAATGCACCTACTATTTTTGATTATACTCTTTGGATAATTTGACTTTTTGATGGCTTACCGCATCCTCAGAAATGTATGCCATACGTCGTTATCGGTTTGATTGGTATTATGGATTACGACTCCAGAATCATGTAATATGGCTGAGGGAGGAGTTTTTTCTGTTTATATAGCAGCCAATCCCTGTTGAATATTTGCGATGAGTCCAGAAACACTGCTGAGCAAGATTTTTCTTCTTCGAGGCTTGTTGAGATGTTGTTCACGATGCCGATGGACCTGATGCGTTATCGATTGGTTTTCTTGGAAAGTTGGTGGTCTGGTACTAGTTGGTGCATATCCATATTATCATTCAGCTTTTTGAGAACCAACTTCTCAAACAGTTTACCCAGGATTGGCATAAGACGTATGGGTCTATATGATTACACATTGTGTTCTGGTTTGCCAGGTTTGTGTACCATTGTAACCTCTGTATACACCCATATGATGGGGAAATAGGAACTCTGATCTCTCCGTATTTGGGAATAAAGTTTCTTCTTTTACTAGAAATTTCCGTGGGGAGGGATAACTCAAATTAGTCTATAATCAACTAGCTGACCCGACAGACTTTGTCCTGTCAAAAAGATTTGTAATGTGGCAGTTTTTGTGCCTACGTATTTTAAAAAATTCTCCTGAACAGAACCGTCACCCTGGTGATAGGGCGTTGTGAATAAAAAATAATTAAATAAAACATATATAAGGATTTGAAAGTAAGTAATCGCTTTATTGTTAATCATGTGAATCATAATTATTATTATTATCATTGTAGTGCTTTGTGGTATACGATGTTTATTGATTGATTACCTGGCGCATAGATAAACAAATCTGATGGTTTTCCAACACGGGAACAGGAAACATACAATTGACCATTTGAGAAACATGGGTTTTCTAGATTAATACCACAAACACTTAATGATTGCCCCTGGGACTGGGTTTATAGTCATAGCAAAAGCAAGCCGCACTGGAAACTGTAGTCGTTTAAACTCAAATGGCACATCAGTCGGAATCATTGGGATGCGCGGTATGAGCCTTTATACTTTCCTTTGAGTATAGTTGCTTCTATCACATTGTTTAGTAATTTTTTTATCGCTAACCGTGTACCGTTGCAAAGACGCGGTTGGTTGATATTTCGCAACATTATAACCACCGATCCAACCTTTAATTGAAGATTGTGAGGTGGCAATCCTGGCAAATCCAGCGAGTTTAAAAATTCCGGTGGATCGTTGATTACATCATCTTGATTAGTAGCCGAATCAACTGATTTATATATCCTCAATTCGCCTGTAATTTATTCTTGAATTTTGAAATTTAATTCATTTACATCTATGTTTTTTGCAGCCAGTATAGCTCGTTCGCTCAACCGATCATGGTCTTCATTTTCCCGAATCATTAGGCGGTATGAATAATAGTTCATTGAACTGACTTTTTTGTTGGTTTCAGAACCTGTAAATAGATTTTGTTTTAATAACATTCAAATATAAAATTAAAATACATAATAATACTAAACTAATATTTTAGTTACCTGTAATGGGATTTATCATTTTTATTGAGAAATCGTAGCCATCTTCACCTTGCCAAAATATAATGGGATATTGCAGTGCATCATACGAGCGGTGTGTTTCCTTTATACGTTGTAATTGATCATTCCGACGATGTAAAACAATATCACGGGATTCCAAGTTTTCTCCAACTACAACGATAGCAACTTCATCAATAGTTGGTGCATTCAAACGTCTTGTATGTTGACGTGCAGGTGTTTTATCAGCTCTGATTACAATTTTGTGATTATCGGATGGCATCAGATCCAGGGCAGTTTTAAACAATATAATGAATTGATTGTGTTGATGAAATAAAGTTTGTAATTGTTCTACAATAGACCTCTTTACTAAATTGTTATGTGCACAACGCAGATCAATTTCTAGTGGTGAATTGCCCATAAAATAAATTTGCAGGAATTTGTTGTCGCTATCTGACACTGGTAACAGTGAACCTGCTCTGTGATATATTTGCCCTTGTATCTGTAAATGAAAAAAAAATATTATGGTGTGGTATAAGATAAAGGATTGTCAGTGATCAAACTTAAATAATATTTGATCTTAAAAAGTATATATTTAGTTTTAACTAATATCTATCAAATATAAAATAAAATAAAAGTGTCACTGAAACTGAATCACCATATAATATGATGACTAAGTGATGTATAAGTGATTAAGAAACTGAAGATTAGTGACACATCTTAACTTTGGTGACAGAAAATTTTGTTCACTAAAATAATTATGAGTAACTGCTATAATACATACCTTGAAAGTTGGCATAAAATTTTCCCGAACTACATTTGTTGCCCCAAATGAAGTCATTTGAAAGCAATTGTTATATTGTTGGATATGTGTCAAAAAGTGTATAGAATCTGTTCCTATTCCTGAAACCAATGAGTACAATGGTTCTGGTAGTGGATCCAATGGTATCAATTTCACTTTACCATTTGAGCAACACAATCCATTGGCTTCGTTTTTGTATTTTAATGCCTTACAGTGTGAGCAAACCGAGTTCATAGAACCAATAACAACACATTGGTAGTTACTGTAGTCAATTGACACATCGTAATTGAAAGCAGCTCGATTCAAACTTGCGCGATTATTAGTTGAATGTCGCGCTCGCGCTTCATGCGTTTGTGATATCCGAATTCTTTCACGTTCATTCCCGTCGTCGCGTTCTTGTGCAGTACGATTTGATCGGTAATTAGCTTGGTTTGTAGCATTTCTAGTTCTTCTACCTAAATTGCTTCGTCTTATAGGAGGCATATCAAATATAAATTATTTTTTCACTAATCAAGAACTAAACAAACACTAACTAACTAAACACTCTGCACAAAACACGATATACGAATTTGTTACGTATATCAGTTGACAAAAGCAAACTCAGTAGATTGGGCAACAGACAACTTTTTTTTTGTTTGACTGATGTAATGACGTGTAAACTGATGCATTTTATCTCGCGTGCCGAAACTAATACAAAAGAAACGCCAGTTTCGGAACGCGACATTAAACTCCTCCAACTATGTATTCTGTGCTCCAACGCACACACGCACATTGTTTTGATAGATATGATCTTTGACGTTAGGAACACACCTACATTGCTTAGACAACAGTGAGTGCTTGTGATTTAATATGAACTTTATACCATAGCAATAAAGCTCGAATTGACTACGTTTTAGTTACAAATCATTTGTAAGGGAAAAAGAAAAGGGCCATTTTTGGGGTTTTTCCAGCAATAATTCTAATTTTTCTCGCCGTAAAAACCATCCTTGAACTTCAACGAACATTTTAAAAAAAGATTTGGCCAAATTGATCCAGGCGTTGTTGAGTTATGCGCTTACCAACGCATTTTGCGATTCATTTTTATATTATAGATTATCGGAAAAGATGTGTTGGATATTTTTCTCAAACAACTGAAACTCAACATAATCAAAATTAGTTTAGTAAGTTTTAATGGCGCAAATGTTAGTAGAAAATACAGTAATAAAAAACCAAAATAGTTTCAATTATGATGAGACAAACGATCGTTATTTTATGAATTCATTCCAACGATATAGAAGGAGTATTTTGATTAGGTTCTATTTCAATTCATTATCTGTCTTGGTTATCAATGCATTGCAGTACATACTTCCGGACACCTGTGTACACTCCTTTCAGATGTCACGTGAGTTCAGAAACTAGCAATCCATTAGGGTCATTTGGCGTGAAGTAATATTTATCCCCAACACTAATTATCAGAATTCAATAACATACAGCCGAGGAGCTTCTGTTGACCTTCACTTCAAATCTGACAGTTTGAGACCCCATGCAGTAAATATTTCATTACTTTCCATCACGGTTTTCTCAATTGATTGATTATATCATCTTAATTGCTGACAGTTAGGGGTAAAAATCAATCATTCAAGAAGACCGCAATAACTTCGGGATAGTTGGTTGACCAAATTCATCATC
Source organism: Micraspis discolor (assembly GCA_030674115.1). Lineage (NCBI taxonomy): Eukaryota > Metazoa > Arthropoda > Insecta > Coleoptera > Coccinellidae > Micraspis > Micraspis discolor. The sequence continues at coordinate 738,299 of JARTUT010000436.1, forward strand.
ATTTTCATCAATTCAAGTTTCGTCCAACTTCCATGCAATTCTGATCCTTAAGTTAATGAATTAGATGTATTAGTGTTTGAGTAATAAACGAAAACCTGATATATTTTCAACTGAAGTGATAGGACCCCTGATTCTACGTGAAAATCACGGAATATATGTATATGTGGATCCCTCCAGAACATACAAACCCTTATAATCGTATTATCCTGTATTTTCAGTGGTCAGCTCTGCTTTCGAAACGAACTTCCTGAAGTCCCTAAGGACCCAGGACGTGCTCTTGAACTAGGGTAAGGGAAACAGCGAATGGTAGTTTTCCTTCACTTTGATGACGGTCCATTGTAATATTTTATTGAATATTGGTTGACGTAATTGACATATTCAGCGAAGAATCATGATTCTTGTGGGGAATAAGATTTTTTCCGCATTCGGTCAGATATTTCCCAAACCAAAAAATATCATTCGTTACTTTCAATCTACAAATTTGGTTATGTTTTTGTTCTTGCATACACATAGGAAAAACAAATCATTCAGTAATATTCATCCCAATGAATTGTTCACTTCTATATTCACTTGATTTTTAGGGATTCGCTAACTAATATTTTTATTTTTGATCAACAGATCACATTCTCTTCATTGCCAAACAACGTTTTGGGCTGTTTCCATCAAATTTGGACTGAGATACAGGGGGATGAAACTAGACGTTCTATATTCTTCCAAGTATGGCTACCGGAAACACTAAACTTGACGCATGACAAGAGGAATATTTTGGTAGATTGGCACCTTTTTGGTACTCAGATTCTGGGGAAAAACACAATCTCTCCTGCAATTATATTTTTTTTATATTTAGACGTTTTCAGTTTATCTCAGTTAGTTGAAAATCTTCATATATTGATCTAGCAAAGAGGTAGAATTGATTCGGTTATCATTGAAAACATTTTTGAGTCTAGTAGATATTTTCAGGTGAATATTCAGAAATGTTGCCTTTAATTTATATTGATCTTCTGGATATTACTTTACACTATGTAAGCCACAACGAAGAATCTGAACAAGTGCTAGATATAAAGATATCGACATTATCTTCTATTCATTTGGTGGGTTCTTCTTTTGTTTACAACTTGAAATTTTCTATACCAAGTAGTTAAAAATTGTGTTTTCATTGTAACCATCTGTTTCTCCTTACTTAGGACACTTCAAGAATGCTGAATATATTTAGTCTTTAAAACAAAATTTGTTTAAAACAAGGAAATAAATATGAAGAAGGACATGGATGCGGGTTAGGATGCAATATCGTTTAATTAGTGGAATGATTACGAATAATGCAAGTAGCATTCTCCAATTGATTCATATAATTTGGTGAGTTATAACTATCAGTTAAAATACTGACACTATTTATTAAGTTTGTATTGATCACTGTTCTGCATCTGGTTATAATAACCTGAGAGTGCCTACTTGGCTCATGTAGCAGGATACATATTGAAAAAAATGTTTATCGATGATTGCTATGATTCTAGAAATAGTTTATTTTCAAATAAATTACCAGAAGAGCATTTATATGTGTTTTGAGGAGCATGATGATAAAATTAGATTGAATTTTGCTAGTGCAAAGTCGATCACATCTATCAATATTTTAAAATAAGAGTTGTATACTTTTTTCAAACCGTTATCATTATTGATATAAGTTTAAAGATAAATTAGTTGAAATAGTAATAAGAGATTGTGGGAAATTCACCTTTTGTAACACCCATCATGTTATTGAAAATGTTGCTATTATTTGTATGGAAATAACAAATCCATAATATAAAAATGAATCGCAAAATGTGTTGGTAAGCGCATAACTCAACAACACCTGGACCAATTAGGCCAAATCTTTTTTTAAAATGTTCGTTGAAGTTCAAGGATGGTTTTTACGGCGAGAAAAATTAGAATTATTGCTGGAAAAACCCCAAAAATAGACCTTTTATTTTTCCCATACAAATGATTTGTAACTAAAACGTAGTCAATTTGAGCTTTATTGCTATGGTATAAAGTTCCTATTAAATTACAAGCACTCACTGTTGTCTAAGCAATTTAGGTGTGTTCCTAACGTCAAAGATCATATCTATCAAAACAATGTGCGTGTGTGCGTTGGAGCACAGAATACATAGTTGAAGGAGTTTAATGTCGCGTTCCGAAACTCGCGTTTCTTTTGTATTAGTTTCGGCACGCGAGATAAAATGCGTCAGTTTCCACGTCATTACATCAGTCAAACAAAAATCGCGTTACCAACAGTGTTTTATTATTTTCAAGAAACATATTCTCTAAACAACTCATTGACATTGGTAATGACAAATTTCCTATAGACATGTTGACTGGCTGCATTAACTTTCCTCAAAGTTTTTGTCAGTTAACTCGATCAAAAGATGAACTTATTCAGAAGGTCTTTCCAGATGTTTCTCAAAATTACAGAAACCATGATTGGTTGAGCGAACGAGCTATACTGGCTGCAAAAACATAGATGTAAATGAATTAATTTTCAAAATTCAAGAACAAATTACTGGCGAATTGAGGAAATATAAATCAGTTGATTCCGCTACTAATCAAGATGATGTAGTCAACTATCCACCGGAATTTTTAAACTCGCTGGATTTGCCAGGGTTGCCACCTCACAATCTTCAATTAAAGGTTGGATCGGTGGTTATAATGTTCCGAAATATCAACCAACCGCGTCTTTGCAACGGTACACGGTTAGCGATAAAAAAATTACTAAACAATGTGATCGAAGCAACTATACTCAAAGGAAAGTATAAAGGAGAAGATATTCTCATACCGCGCATCCCAATGATTCCAACTGATGTGCCATTTGAGTTCAAACGACTACAGTTTCCAGTGCGGCTTGCTTTTGCTATGACTATAAACAAGTCCCAGAGGCAATCATTAAGTGTTTGTGGTATTAATCTAGAAAATCCATGTTTCTCACATGGTCAATTGTATGTTGCCTGTTCCCGTGTAGGAAAACCATCAGATTTGTTTATCTATGCGCCAGGTAATCAAACAAAAAACATCGTATACCACAAAGCACTACAATGATAATAATAATTATGATTCACATGATTAACAATAAAGCGATTACTTACTTTCAAATCCTTATATATGTTTTATTTAATTATTTTTTATTCACAACGCCCTATCACCAGGGTGACGGATCTGTTCAGGAGAATTTTTTAAAATACGTAGGCACAAAAACTGCCACATTACGAATCTTTTTGGCAGGACGAAGTCTGTCGGGTCAGCTAGTATACTTAAAAAAATGCGGCATAATAAATCTACAATTAAAAGCCATTATAAGAAGAGGAAATATTTTTCTGAGAGCAACTTTTTGAAACAGCTTTACTTTTTAGGACATCTTGATGAAACAAACCGCTGTGTGCCATAAAAACATCCACAATTCCTGATATGCACTGCAACTAACCTAACGTGATATCCTGTGATTTTTTGTAATGTTTTTTCTTGATTATTTTATTTTCACTGTGATATTTGATCAATTTGTTATTTTTCTGTTGATTTAATATGACCAGAGTTTAGATATAATAAGTACTTTTTATAGCCATAAATGTTTTTTATTGTTCATAAGTGTTTTATATGAAGCATAAGTAATGTAGAGTGACTGTTTTTCTAATATGTTTCTTTACATTTTCTTGTTGATTATTAATTCATTTCTTATAAAGTCTCAAAGTTCATTAGTTTTATTCATTTCACAAGAATTTTAATTATTTTCCAAACTGTTTTTTCATTGCATTGTAATATATAGTAATCGCAAACCTTGAATCCTCTAAAAAATTTTTATTCTTTTTATTGTTTACATTTCAGTAATACTGAAGGCTCGATTCTTCCTATTAATTATTTATGACCTGCTTCTGAATAATTTGTATTCATGGTTGAATGTCATGTAATAATTTTCAAAATTTTTTGAGTTAATTTGATTCTGATTGTAAGTTAAAAATTATTTTTCATTTATTTGTATACCTTCAGTATCGTTTGTTTTCCTCGTCTTCATTTCATGTTTTGTTTTTATTTTGTTCATTACTTTCATATAATTTAATGACTTCACTTTCATTCAGATTAATTTAATTATACCTGATCTGAATTCAATGAATTTTGTAGTCTCTTCAGTTTTGGAATCATATGATATACTACTCTGTAATTATATTCCTAAATATAATATTAATATTTAGGAATATAATTACAGAATGAACAATAAAATTATGAAAACTTATAACAGCTTTTTTCTTTGTTATAATCATTTAGCATTTGCCTGAATTTACATAAGCGGCTTAACTCAGTGCATATTTACTATGCATGCTTGAGAAAATTTAAAATTCCCGCTGCTTTGGCAATTCAAATTTCCCGTCGCTTCGTTTCTGTTCTACCAAATATGGCGACCGATTTGTGTTACCAAAAATTAGTTAGGTGTTTTCATTTCTTGTATATTAGTGTTCTGTGCTGGAATATAAATACAAGTATTATGATGATTATCACCCTAACAATAAATTGATGGCGTACCTATGGGTAGCCCTATTGCAAGCACCATCGCACTATTAACAATGGAACACTTCGAAGAGCATAATTTATTTAAATCCACATATGACATCACAATATTGAAAAGATATGAAGACGACTGCTTTATAATTACACCAAAAGCTCAAACCCAGAACATACACTAGAACGCGAACAGAACAATCAAATTATAATGAGAAAAATAATTTAATCAACAAGAAATTATATAGAAAATCAATCAATACAGACAAAATATTCGATTTGAACTCATCAAACCACATTTAACAAAAAAAGCTATTTTAGTAAACTATACCTATAATGATAGAGCAATTTAACATACAGCACCAAGTTACCGACCTCTCATTAGCTCTAAGCTTAACCTATGCAACCGGGTGTAAATCAAATCCTCCGGGTGACATACGTCGCCAACCACTTCAGGAGAGATTCTCAACATCATTCGAAAATAGGCCCAGATGCAAGCAACCCTTTTATAGAAGAATTTCAAATTACCTTCCATCACTAAATATCAGCTTGCTGGAGTAGGTTGATGCACAATATCAGTCACCACCCCCTTGGATGATCAATTTACCGAATATTATACAAGCTTAAGGACTTACGATGAACTTTCAAGTGATAGAGAAATTATACAACGAGAACTCAAAGCAATCTTTCACGAACATGAAAACTTCAAACACAGTGAACTGGTGCCGCAGTAGTTGTAGATGGCACAAGTTTCAAATACGGTATAGACAATGATTGTAGTGTGTTCACAGCTGAATTATTCTACCAAGCATGATATACATTAAAGATTCAACATCCTATGACCTTAATTTTGCCATGCTCACAGACCCCTTGAGTGCAGTTGATTCATTAAATAATATCTACCCTAAAAATTCATTGCAATCAAAAATTAAGACCACATTGAAACACATACAAGATGATAATAAGAAAGTTGTCTTTATTTGGATTCCATCCCATATAGACAGAGGAGAAAATGAAGCTGCAGACAAGTGTGCAAAAGATGCTGCTAAACTTATTCCATCTAAGCCAAAAACCCTACAACTGAATGTGCATATCATTGAAGAATGTCCCTAGTATACAGCAGAGAGAACACACCACAACAGGCCGAAAACTATAGGACAGGAACTTGGCCCCTACAGTAACTCTTTGGATATAATATCATTTTTGTCATCGATTAATTTATCAAGTATTTTATATACGTTGCCTCAATTGCTAATAACCCAAGTGGTTGATGCGATGTTTTTGTTTTCTATGTAAATAAAATAGAGGGGTCTCTCAATCTCACGGTAGGTCACATAATTGCAATATCAGTTGACGCAAAGCATCAATGGTTTTCGAAACAATTAATTTTGGACGACATTAACAAAATTCGTGAACTATGACCTCGATTGAATTCACCACACCATCGATAAACGCTGGATCTTGATGGAGCTTCATCGCCAAAAATTGAATTAAGTTCATGGATGCTCTATTGTTGACTTAATCCACGTCAAAAATTGTGAAAAATAAACGCACGAAAATGTTCACGATTCAATTCCATATTTTGGGCAAGATGAATCTTTTAAGTTACTGTGAACAACACAAATTGTGATCGTATTTCAAAATGTTCTGACTACGTATAACCTCAAAAATGACAACACCTACAAAGGCGTATAAGCTTTTTATCCTTGTTGTGGTAAATTAAACTCAAAAATTAATTCTTAATTGAATTAAATTGAAATAACTGTACTATCTATAATCTTATAATAATTTCGGCATCACCACTAAGACCTAAAATGCAAGAATGATTAAAAATCGAAAAAATGACTATTTATCACAGTTACTTCACAAAATAATCTCATTGGATTGTTAGAAGATGTCAATCTCCAGAGCCGATAGTAGGGGAGCCCTGGGTGCTAAGTCGGGATTTACTCAAGTCTCATAGAGACCTATTGGATTATTGGATTGTGAAGCCTAGGAGATAAGAAGAAAAAATATCATTTAGTATATACACTTTCATCGGTAGGGGAGCGGCTTTAAGCTTTAAAAAATGTGCAGGAAAACTGTTGCATGGGCGAACTCGAGCCCGTCAAGCCTCTTTTGTATAATTTTGAGTAATTTCAGGAACTTGAGTAATTTTTTTCATCAAGACAACATTCAAGATAATCATGCCACAAAAAACGACTGTAAAATACCTTCTATCAAAAAATATAACAATTTTTGAAACTTCGATGGCCGTAATGACCAAAAATAATAATTCGAAAACTAAGAAAAATCACATAACAATTTCAGATAGCCCAGGAGTGAGAAATATTACAAAAAAATGTTGACGTCACTATTTCGACCACCCTGTATATGGAAAATAATTGTATTTTTAAGTCGGGCTAAGGTATGAAGCTTCCAGGAGATAAAACTGAAAAATAAGGTTATTCTTAGAACTATATATTTCATCTTCATTTTGCAAGCTTCACATCTGTCCAGTACTCAGCAAATTTTCTTGGAGTCCCGCATTATAATTATGTCTAACTCCAAACACGAAAGCTTTAATAAACCGAAATCCATTCGAGAATTTATGTCTACGCCTCTGACAACAGCACTGAATGACTGAGTGATCTGAAATTACTCAACGATGAAGTGGAAGTCCAATAACCCTTAAAATTAGCGAATAAACAAGAGTTCTTTTTTTAGAAACATAATTACGAGGTCTCTTCTGTATACAGCTCACTAATTTGCTTGTACAATGCACACGTGTAGGAATTCTCTCACTTGAGGGATGAGCGATATTCAAACATACTCAAAATTTACCAGATGCAGTATACGGAAATTTGTAGATAGGTATCCTGGTCCCTGCAAGCTATGAATATTCATTAGCCTAAGGGATTTAGGATATGTCCATGGAATTCTTAGACAAACTAATCAATGGAAGTATTCTCCTACGAGAGAACTTGAGATGAAGATGATATCTACTTTGAGAAGCTCAACGGATTACTTATTCTCCATATCATATCCCTGGACTTCACGTAAGTACTTTTAAGCTTGTCGTAATGTCGTCAAGAGATAAGTTTTTGAGGATGAATATAAATGCGAACGAAGAACCGTACGTTATTCTGACGAAACTGCAAGATGTATTTAAAAATCGAAACTTTCATTCTTGATAATAACAACTGGATTTTTTTTGTATTGTATTTATTGAAACTAACAATCTATTTTCAAAAAGTATTTAGTAAATGTGTTGTATGCACGAACTAGTAGAAAGTACCTCACATTGATGAATTTTTAGTTAAAATTAGCCAGTTAGGTCGTTTGGCCAGGTGTTTCTCAATCTTCGTGAGTTGAATGAATCATCTGTCAGTTGGTCGATCAGTTGATTGGCATGTCCTTGTAGCTTGTGATGATTGATATTTTCTCGAAAGATTTTCTATTTCCATGCTGACATATAGAACTCTTAAATCTTCATGGATGGTGTGGTTGGAGACATACCAAGGGGCATCAACCAATGCACGTAGTATTTTTGATTGTACTCTTTGGATAATTTGAATATTTGATGGTTTAGCGCAACTCCAGAATTGAATGCCATACGTCCTTATTGGTTTGATGGTCGCTTTGTAAATCAGCAATTAATTTTAAAGGTTCAATTTGGACTTCCTGCCTGTAAGCCAATACACTTTTCCAAATTTTAGATTTAATCCATTCTTCTTGACATTAATGCGTGCTTTGTCTGCAGTTGAGACGCTGGTCTAGATGTGTGCCGAGACACTCTTTGCTGTCGACTGGTATTTCCTTTTCGAATATTTTGACAGAGGGTATGTATTTCTTCTTGTAGTAAATGTTACTTGAACTGATTCAGCCATTTTCGATGCCACTGTCCAAGGTCATTCAGGTGTTCTTGTAATTGTTTCGGCTTTTTAATCAAATGCAAGTATGACTATATATAAATATATAATATATAAATATGTATTTTTCTTGTGCTATATTATATATCATTTAGAAGTAATCTTCTTGGGACTAGAGCACGGGATCAAAAATTAGGACTTCATCTATTTTTTCTATATTAACTAACTACATATGTTTCGGCGTATACTAAGCCTTTTTCAAGTTTACGTGCTACAAACATAGTGACAATCACATCTGTCCAACATTTCATCTTAAAAATCAGAAAATTAAAATCATGTTCATTGTGTTGTGAACGTTGTCAACTAGTTGACATTTTTGATCCCGTGCTCTAGTCCCAAGAAGATTACTTCTAAATGATATAAATATATAATACAGGGTGTTCGGCACATGGACCGTCAAATTTTTTTGGGGCGTTGGTAGGGTCATTTGCTACCTTTTCAGTCTTGGAACCTGGATCCTTAGTATTACGGTTACGGAGGTATGATTTTTTTATTAGGTTTTTCTAAATTACCCAAAATGTACCCTTCGAAGCCCCATAACTTTTTTTGCATGGGCTTTTACATGCATTTTTTTTTTATTGTATTAAGTCTACATGAGTGTGTGTTTGAAAAAAAAAGGTATTTATTGTTACAGATATCACCACAAAATTAACACGAGGGCCTTTTATTAAAAAAAAAAAAAATATGAAAGTATGAAAACATCTCTAATTCTAAAAGAAATAAAAAAAAACGTTGCAGTTATTGCGAACTTAATTTTATTTTAAAACGTTCTTTGGTTTATTGCGGTTCTAAAAGTATGCTATTTACGTTAGTCAATAAATTTTAGATAAAATAGCAAAGTAAGGACAGATTTTAGTAAAATACAGTTTTTGTATGATTGTTTATTTACAAAGTAAAAAAACACGATTCTTTAACGTAAATACTGTTCGAATTGTTCTCCTCTACTCCGAATGCACGCCCGACACCTTTTTCTGATTTCGAGCGTTGTAGTGGCTGAAACAATTCTTCTTTCATTAGCACAAAGGCCGCGTTTATGCGTTCAATCAACACCTCTCTTGTAGGTACCTCTGTGAAAGAAACCAATTCTTTGGCTCTACCCCAGACATGGTAATCTAAAGGTGTTAGGTCTGGAGATCTTGCGGGCCAAGGGATGGGGCCGGCTCTGCTTATCCATGAATTTGGAAAAGAGTTGTCGAGGTGATCTCGAACTTCTCTCAGGAAATGTGCCGGGCAACCGTCATGCTGGAACACAATCGGCACGTCTTCATCGAAGGCCGGAACATCGGCTAGTAGCTCCGGCAGAGCATTCTGCAAAAAATGCAAATAAGCAGGCCCACTTAGTCGAGCCGGTAAATAGAGTGGCCCGATGAGATGTCTTCCTATCACACCAGCCCAAACGTTAACACTAAATTTTTGTTGAAAACTCATTTGCCTTTTCACGTGGGGATTCTCATCTTTAGGTGCCCAGTGATGTAAATTGTGCAGATTTGTTATTCCTTCTCGGTTAAAACAGGATTCGTCTGTCCACAAAATTCGTTTTAGAAACAAGTTGTCATCGACATCTGTGTGCAGCAAAAATCTACAGAATTCCAACCGTCTGGCAGGATAGCCTTCATGAAGACCTGTAACAATTAATAAAATTCATTAGTCTGTGACAATTTTTTTGCAGTCAAAAAGACAAATTTATCAATGAAAAAGTTTATTTACCTTGTACCGGGGTGTAATGAAAAGCGTGTTGATTTTTATCCTGAAGTACTGACCAAACTTTCCAAATCGTTAATTTGAGTCTTTGAGCAACGACACGAATGCTTGTAGTTGGATCTTCTTCAAAGGCTTGAAGTATTTGATCGTCAACTGCTACATGGTGTTGCCTCACATTGACCCCAGGCTCTTGAAAATTTAAGTTTCCAGTCTCTCTTAATCGTCGATAAGTCGTCGAGAATGTTTAGTGGTGGGGTAATCTTCGATCAGGAAATTTGGCTTGATAAATCCTTTGAGCTGCACGAGCAACACCATCGGCCTTGCCATATACCATCACCATATCAGCATACTCATCTTTGGTAAAATTAGGCATATCAACAACCAAAATTAAAACAACAGTAGCAAAAAGTCGATAACAGTAACAAAAACAAAAAAATACAAATTTAAAAAACTGAACAACGCGGCACAGACACTTCCAACAGCAGAGACAGTTAAATCTCGAATGACGGAAGGGTCAAGTCAGCGGCGACTAACGCAATCCAACCTAAGGACAGAAATAGTAATAATAATTTACACGCGTCTAAAACGGGCAGGTAAAATTTCCCTGCTCGCTGTGTTGTGTCGAAATCCGTACTTTTATTTAGGTGCGACTTTCTTCACTCTTCTGACTAAAACCTTATTTACAGTATTATTTTTTTTATTGACTTACGTAAATAGCATATGGTTAGCAACGTTATAAACCAAAGAACATTTTAAAATAAAACTAAGTTAGTAATAGCTGTAACTTTTTTTTTAATTTCAATAGAAGTGGAGATGTTTTCATACTTTCATATATTTTTTTTAATAAAAGGCCCTCGTGTTAATTTTGTGGTGTTATCTGTAACAATAAATACGTTTTTTTTTCAAACACACACTCATGTAGACTTAATACAATAAAAAAAATGCATGTAAAAGCCCACGCAAAAAAAGTTATGGGGCTTCGAAGGGTACATTTTGGGTAATTTAGAAAAACCTAATAAAAAAATCATACCTCCGTAACCGTAATACTAAGGACCCAGGTTCCAAGACTGAAAAGGTAGCAAATGACCCTACCAACGCCCCAAAAAAATTTGACGGTCCATGTGCCGAACACCCTGTAAAATAATTATTTTTTTAATGAATTTTTAAATGAAAAAAGTATCATATCTCAACATTCTCCAACTATCGATGATGATTTCCATTTGAATGGGTTCCATGGTAGACTTCAAACATCAGAAGATCTGAAAAATCGTCACTTGGACCGCAAAAGCCGATTCACAGAATCCTCCTTGCAGATTGGCGACAAATTCTGTGTATTGAATTTGCATAAAGAGGGTATTTCTAAGGACAAGAGTGATTATATTTCTGAATTAGCAGAGGAGAATGGTGCAGAGATTATTCTCCTTCAAGAGACACATATGGATACTGAAAATCCTGAGTTCACAACAAGGCGAATTTGAGGGTGTTTTCTGTATCTCTTTCAAATTTGGTAATATTTCTATCGTTAATATTTATTAACCTCCGAATACTATTTGTGTGCGTGTGAGCCTGTTAGTCTCTGTGAGAATCTGGTTAAAAAGTTCAAGTCCTGGTGTCATGCAAACAGACTTATCTTAATGTCGATAAAACTGAACTAATAAAATTTGAATTGATGCAGAGCATTCCTTTAACCCTTAATTGTGATTCAGATGTTCTTGTATCTAAGGAGACAACAAAATTCTTGGGCCTTGTGGTTGATAGTGGACTACGATGGACTGGTCATGTTGAATATCTCAGTAAAAAAAAATCTCTGCTGCCTACTATGCTATTAGCAGACTTAGGAGCTCGCTTCCACTCGGTGCTTTAATATCAATCAGTCTACTACAGTCTGGTTTATAGTCATTTGTCATATAATGTTGAAATCTCGGGTGCTATTTCCGAGTGGCACAGATTATTTATAGCACAAAAACGTATAATGCGAATGATGTTCGGATTATTGAACATTCATAAAGCATGAAATATTGACAATTCCATGTATATATATTTAAAAAACTCCACTCTATGCTAAAAAAAAATGAACATAAATTTGCCAGCCTATCTTGTTTTCATAATTATGCCACAAGAAATATGCAATGTATTAAATTGTACAATAAACTGCTGAATGACATAAAATCACTGCATAAATTGAAATTTCGTAATGTAGTGAAAAGTGCACTGCAAAAGAAATGTTTTTATTGTGTTGAAGAATATCTTAATGATATTTTTCGAATAAGTTTGTTTTGTTTTTTCCTTTTTCTTTATTCATTGCTATGTATTATTTTGGTATAACTGACATGTCCTACACATGGTAAAATGTCTATCAGGATAAATAAATTATTCTATTTTATTCTATTCTATTCTAAATCTCCCTCATCCTCGAATTTATTGCTGTGATTTTAATTCTCACCTCGTAATGTGGGGTTATAGTAATAATGATAGAAATGGAATAGCTTCAGCTGACTGGATAGAAGATAATAATTTCCATTTGATTTTTGATGGAAAAGATGTACCTTCTTTTCATTCCTCTAGATGGAATAGAGGCTATAATCTTGATCTCTGCCTAGTATCTTGTGACAATACTTACAAACCGCTTCCTATAGAACGTAAAATTCTAGGAGTTTTTCCTCATAGCCAACATAGGTCTATTCTGTTGACCTTAAGAAGTTTCATTCAATATGCTGAATTTTCAAAAAGACCTCGTTGAAATTTCAAGAAAGCGCATTGGATTGAATTTGCCAAGAAAGTAGACAGTGATGTTAAGTGGATTGAACCCACTCACGATAACATCACAGATTCATAGGTGTTGTGAAAGCCGCAACAAAAAAGTTCGTTCCAAGAGGTAATTTGTATAAGGACTATCAAAAAGGCTTATGAATTCTATCAATACAAGCCGAAAAGAGAAATGGGATAGTGTTGTATCAAAAATCAATTTCACACATTCGAGTAGGAGTTCATGTGATATATTGAGAAAATTAGGTAAAGCTTCTCTTCTTGCCTCATCATCATCAAAAATTGATCCAAGAATAATCGCTCACCTCTCAGTTGATGTATCTGAATCTGTTAATATATCCCAATCGAAAATGAAAAATATGAAGAAAAATTACACATATTCAGGATATCAGCTGCTACTTTAGAACATGTGTCACATCCATTCATTATAGATGAATTGAGGGCTGCAATCAAATTTACCAAATCTCGAAAGACAGCAGAACCCTCAGATATATTTAAGCTTATTTTTGTACACACAACAATACTTATTCGGGAGCCAGGGTTTTTTTACTGGTGTTTTACTGTTTTCATATCAAACACCGAATTGTATGTCACCCCATTACCAATCCCAGCTAATATTTGTTTTATAAGCCAAAAGTTCAAAAGAATATATATGGCTATATCGTTTGCAAAAGATGTTATGGTGGTGTTTTCATTTTCTGGTATGTCTAAAGTGAAGATGATATATATAAGTAGTCCCCTATGGGACTCCGGATTCGATTTTGGCAGGAGTGTTTATTGCTCCCCCATACTTCACTCTACTAGATACGAGAATCATGTAATAAAGCGTTGGGAGAAGTTGTTTGAGTTTGTATTGGAGCCTGTTGTGCCAAACCTGCTGAGCAAAATTTTCCTTCTTAGAGGCTTGTTGAGATCATATTCACGATGGGATGGTTACCAACTTTCGATGTACAACATTTAACGACTAATTACAGAAAGTTAGACGTTTCCAAACGTCGATAAGTTAGAAAAGTATCACTTATTTGTCAACATTAAAAAAAAAATTGTTTTCGTATCGATTTCTGTTGTATCATCAACAAACCCGACACTTATTTTCCAAACAGTTTACTTATATGTGAAGATCTCATTTAGAATTTGGAGTACTTGTTCGTCTGATACCGCATCTTTTGAATAAATAAGAGCAAATTCAGTGCCTTCAAATATATTCTACATGAAATTAAATTTTTGGAAGTATTTTTTCCATTGTCAAAAATACTCTATCATGTCAGGTTTACAGAGCTTGTAGACAAATAAATGATAATTAATAGATCGAAGAAAAATATTTATGTATTCGTATAAAAGATGAAATACGAAAAGGGTCTACAAATATTTGCTCCACCCTTGATAGAATTGCGCTTGGAGAAGTTTTTAATGAATCTATATTATTATTGAGAAAAAAATAAGATTTCTCCTAATGCCAATATGTTTAAAAAAAACGACAATTACCAAGAATCATCCTTCTAGGGAGCGTGCTGGTCATTATTGACTTATGGTAATCTCAGAGAATCAAGGCAGTGACTGCCTCTCATCAGCACAGTGTGGCACCGAGAGTCTGACTAGCTCGCAACCTAGAACGATGATTCTTTGTAATATTCGTTCTTTTCAAACATATTGCCATACCATACCGGCTCAATAGGCATTAGGAGAAATCATAAATTTTCTCATTACTGATCCCGTCCATAATAGAACTTAGAGGCGAGCCAATCCTCTCATCTCGCCGGTGGTACTTTGATGAATGTTACACATTCGATGAACACTGGTAGTATTTCAATTTGGAAGTCACATCTTGTCATATGGATCTGCAGAAAAAGTGAATCTGGTTCCAGTCTTCAAGATGTAGATGGCGATCTTTCGGAACATGTCTGAAAAGTTCATCACATTTTTTTTAAGACTGGTAGCCTCCTTCAAGACTGTCAGTGCCACACTGTGCTGATGAGAGGCAGTCATCTCGAAACCGGTCCACAGTTGCACTTGAGGTCTTGATTCTCTGAGATTACCATACGTCAAATAATGACTAGCTCGCACTCTAGAACGATGATTCTTTGTAATTTTAGTTCTTTTCAAACATATATTATTATTGAATTATTAAAATGAGCGGCCATTATTGTTATTGAAATTTTAGGGTAACTTTTCTTTCCATAATCTCTGGTTCATAAAAACGATTTCACCAACCACTATTTCAATTGAAGCCATTGGAGCTTACCGAACTTCCGTAGCCTGCTAGCCAATTTTTTTAAGCGAATATATTTTTTGATACGTAGCAGCGAGGATCAATGTTGATATTGTGACCCCAAAATCAGTTCTCGACGATTGTTGAAAATTCAATGGAGAACCGCCGTTCCATGAAGAAAAGCTTATGTAAACATATTCTGAATCATTTCCATCCCCTGAACTATATATTTCCATTCACACCCCAGCTACTACGTGTCCAGAATCAGTGAATTTATTCGTTTGATTTCATTTTATCAATATTGAAAAGCTGAAGCCGAAACCTGCACGCAATCTTCCTATATGGCGCGCTAGTTCCATTGGAATGGGGGGTTATCGTTCGGTTCAAATGTCTGCTTATCTGACATCGAATAGAATATAACCTGAGGATATCGGGTTCGAATCCCAATTAAATTGATTGAGCACATCTGTCCGACCAGCTGTGTGTGTTTTAACTTTTAGAGACGACCAAGAGTTGTATTATTTGCAAAATAGTTATATTATTTTTTCTGGATATATATTGCCCAATGGTTCAGTTGTTATGAGACCTGTTCTTGAAAGATTAAGAACTGTCTGAATTTTTCTTGGAAGATCAAAACCAGGAATTTTTTTCGATGGATCAGAAATGAGATTTTTATTGAACATTCCATAAGAGTTCCTAACAATCATCCATATATCTTTATCGCTAATGCTCATATTGAAGAACGTATCATAACCTAATAGTTTACGCGACTTCCATCTGGTATTTCTATTTTGTGGAATGTATGAAATAATTGGAAACAAATGAGAAAATAATGCTATTTGCTGCAAGAATTTAGAGCTGCAGTCTGTCTGCGTATATGTACCCCCCAGATGATCCAGCTAATTTCTGAAGTTTCGTTGTTTTTAGTTTTAGGCTCAGATCATCTTAATGAGCCTTGTAATTGAGAGATGAATTTAATTTAAATCCTAAGTACTTAGGATAAAAATTATGTTCGATAGAAGAATCATTTTAAGTAACAACTAATTTCCTATATTCCTCAAGAGTATTCAGATGGAAATATGATACCTCTGCTTCATTGAGGTTGGGAGATAATCGCCACTCAACAAAATAATTTTTAAATCTCCAAATCGGATGATCGTTTTTACTCCAGAGTATGGATATCCGAATGCTAGCAAGTAATAGCAATATCATCAGCTTAAACAAATTTCTGAGATGATGTCGTGGGTGAATCACTGAGATATGAATTGAAAAGTAAAGGGGTTAGAACGGATCCTTGTGGAAGGCCATTTATCGATGTTTTGAAATTGCCACTCTTATTGTTAACAAAAACACGAAACCTTCTATCAGATAAAATATTTACTAATAATCTCACCATTTTCCCACACTACAGATGGGTATAGGTTTCAAAATCAATCCATCTTTCCACACAGTGTCATATACCGCAGATAGATCAATGAAAGCAGCTCCTGTTTTCAAGCTATTATTGAAGCCTGATTCTTTGAAAGTTGTATCGCTGAGAACCTGGTCTGAAAATTTTCTATTATTGCTGAAACCTCCCGAGAAATGTTTGTAGAGCATTTTCTTTAGAAGATTCAATTCTAATTAACCTTTCTAATATCTTGAAAGGAACACTCAATAAACTGATCGCTAACTTTTAGCATAACACGAATTTTTTCCTCGTTTCGAAATACCTATTACTTTAGCCTTACGGAACTCGGAATGAAAGTTTACTGAATTTAGAATATTCTTTTAGAAAGATAATAATCATGATAAGGCCCTTTTACCTAAATGTTTGATGAATTCAGGATAAATCCCGTCAAAACTTGCTGCTTTCCGAGATTTAGTAACTTGATTGCAGCCCTCAATTAATCTATATTGAACGGATGCGACACATGTTCTAGAGTAGGACCTGATCCCTTGAATATGTTTTTTTTTACATATTTTTCATTTTAACTTGTGATATATTAACTGATTCAGATACATCAACTTAGCGACGGGGGATTAATCTTGGATCAATTTTAGATGATGATGAGGCAAGGAGAGTGGCTTTGCTAATAATGTTCGAAGGTCTTCCTGCATCAATACGAATCTATCGGTCATCTACAGTCAACAGATATGTTGTCGGCTGACTATTCAATCTCAGTCGGGGTGGACTTCAAGTGGGCATACAAAGACAACTCAACTGGTTTGGATATATAAAATACAGAAGAAAAAAATCAAGAAACCATTTCAAACACGTGTTATCCATCGACACCCCAGCTCTTGCATTACAGTTTGGTGCGCACCAACTTTTCTATTTAACTTGAACAGTTATAAAGTTATATTATGATTAGCAACCGCATGATTCATATCAACAAAAATATTCTTACATTCTTAATCAATAGAGAAGGTGATTAGGGTTGATTGGATACCCTGTATATCGATGTGGCATCAAGAAGGACGGATGCTTTGATTCATATCCAAGCCATTGGATTACAAACGTAACCTTTATTCATCTTTGAGCACCACAAGTGAGTAGCTTCGGCGATTCACAAAAACACGTGGACGATGTGAGTTGCGTACGAAGCGGCGTCGGGACGCTATTGCGTTAGGCTTGTTCCACAGCGCTTCGGTGGCAGTTCTTTCAGACAACTCTGGTCATCGGTGAGAACAGCACGGCTTTCTCGAAGTAGTTCAGTGATGAATTCGAGACGATACAAAGTGCTACGGTAGGAGCAATTGGCATCAGATATTACAGAGTTGATGTCGCATCAGGGTGTTGATCGATAACAGAATGGCTTTGAGTTTCTAGAAAATAAGTGAGGTCTCTCACCATTCAGCCGGGAAATCTTCAGATGAGAACATGGCTCACCCCATAGTGGCTGAGGGCATCTGTGCCGTTAACTTCCTTCATGGCCATTGGTAAAGGTAGGCCTATGACGTCAGCTTTATATCTTTCGTCTCTTAAATGTGAATTTCTGTACCGCGCCCTCAACGTAACGATCAATAATGTAAGCACATTAAGTTGACCTGGACGATTTTAAGACATCCGGCAACAAGTGATGCTTATATTCATCGACATCCGATGACTTACTTTCATTCATAAATTTTTTAGCTGCTTCATTCTTGTAAGGGTTAACCTATTGTTCACTTTTGGCCACTACATGACGATTCCTGTGACATCATTGCTTAACCTCTCGTCTCACCTGAAGCATTGTTTCCTTGGTGTGGTTAATCGTTTAAGAAAATTTCGACAAGCTACTTCACTCAGAAGGAAAAGACAGGTAACTGAAAAAAAAACACAACGTAAAATTCAATATTCCACATCTCAAAACTAACTCAGCTGAAACAAGGGTTGAAAGTATAAAAAAGCAACAAGATTTTTGTGTCAAACAATGTTTAATGAGATGAATGTTGAAATGAAATCAGCCTGATATCGTTTGAATATCGAGTCAATATCCGCTTCAAGATTCATTTCATTAAAGATATAAACTTCCAGTAAACCACATCGAGATTTTCTAGATACTGTAATATTCAGTTTACAATAAGTAATGAATTATCTTGCCTATATACATATACTGTATAACGCTTAAACTGACACCAATACGATGTGATTTAGGGAATTTCAATTGTTTGTTAGTTATTGGTAAAACAAATGGAGCTTTCAATGATCAATCTTTCGTAAGTTTTATCATTTGCTTGTTATCAAAGTATTATAGTCAACATAGGATCACTATCCATTTTTCATCATCAGTAGATTAGATACACATAACATTTCATTCATTAAACCTATGCGATATACTTATAGTCCGTTGAAGATATACAGGGTGAGTCTTCGACCATTGCGTTAATTTTAACCATAGATTCTTGACGTCAAAAGAGACATTTGCTTCCTATAACATTTTTCCAAATTTGGCCCCGTTCAAAAGATGATAAAATTTCATGAAAAAATTGAATTTTCACTTGTAATATTCAAACGACAATATCAATTGAAATGATCTCTTGTAGAAGGTTTTTGATAAAAGTCATGCATATTTTGAAATCAATAGATTTATTCCATTGCTTGTGGGTTTCTCACTACTACTGTACAGATTGGTTAAATTGCATGAAAAACAAATATCACTTGAATTAAAGGTCCGTATCTTGTACTTCTCTGAATCATTAGTCTTGCAAATAAATCGTTCTTCATCTTTTTTCCTAAATTGCACCATTTTTGAGATATTTGAAGTTGAAAGGAATTAAATTGATATAATCATCTGATGAAACATGAGTGAGTAATCATTTCTTAGAGGGAAGATAATGTTTTAAAACAATTCAGATTCAATGGTGGATACTGTGGAAGGTAATTTTCATTCAAACTAAACTGGATTACAGAGGGGTATTTGCCCAATGAGAAAACTTAAAATGCTTATAAATTTTTAACGTAGCTGAATATGGAAAAACGATATGGGAGCTCAAGAACCTATGGTTAAAATTAACGAAGTAGTCAAAGGTTCACCAGGTCGCGTCATCAGGGGGGATATCAAAAATATAGCAGAGAACTGACGTCAACTTTTGCGCCCTTGTTATAAAGTTCTTTTCCGGACTCTGGACAAGCTGACATAGAAAGAACTGACATAAAATATGTAAAAGAATCAAAAATATTCCTTTCAAATCAGCAATTACAGCTAAGTTACAGTTTTGTTTCAATTCTCTCTCAAAAATACATTCTCATATTATTGCTTAGGATTTCAATTATAACTATCCTCAAACGCAAAGATGATATTTGATGTCAAAATTATGGAACAAATTCATTTTCTGAGATGAAAATTATTTGGCAACAAAATCCTGAAACAGGTCAATTTTTTTCACTTTTACCAAATTTGTATAAATTTTTTAAGAATTTTTGATACACCCTGTACCAGCCTCATCAATCCTCTAAACTTTCTGAATATAGTACATTTTGGCAAGATCTTTGTATCTTTTTTACAGGAGTACAGAAATTATACATATTTCAAATTTTGTAGATCAATATTTTCTGAATATTTCGGAATTACTGTCAAATTACCAGTCTCGCCAGATATATAGAAATTTGGCTACCACTTTGTTAAACTGAATGAAACACCTGTATTTCAATTTTTACATGATTCTCCATAAAAAATTAAATTAATTCACTTTTACTTCTTTTTATCTATCAAACGGTTTTTAAGTGGTGTATTTTTTTAAAATTTTAGTTCAAATTTGAGAGTTTCGTGAATGACTATATTTCGCTCAATATTTGAGATTTTAGTTCCAAATTTGGTATGATCTCAGATAATATTTTGATCTACACCCCCGTTTTCGAATCTCTGTCAGTTATACAGAGTGGTCAAAAAAAACCAATTGTCAACGCAGATAAATTTGAATCCAAACAAGATAGATATGGGGAATTGGAAAGAAATATTTAAGTGTATTGTTCTTATTCTGAAAATGAAAAAACATACGGGGTGTCTAATTCAAAATAACACAGTTTCTCACAATTTTGTGAATTTGAAAAATGATAATTTTTTACTACTCTGTAGAACTGGCAGCTAACATTCGAGGACAGTAGCACAGCTCTAATTTTTATCTAAAGTCTTGCCAATTTTCGGAGTGAAATCTCAAAAATTTTGCGAAATATAGTAATTCTCGTAACTATTAAATTTGATCTAATATTTATAAAAATAATTTATAACTCAAAATCCATTTAATATAGATATAGGAAAGTGAATTTAAATTAATGTTGATCTACAAAATTGACACCCAATATAATTACTGTTTGTTACAGTTTCAAAAAAACAAATTCATAATAACTCCGTTTTGATACCAAAGAAATGCTCTTATTTCAACCCTTTTTTCAAGGAACATTAATTTACTGCTCCAGGATCATCAACGATCTACACAGTGGTGCATTAATGAATCTTGGTAATTAGAAAAGTTTTTCGATTACCAAGTGGACTTTTTCTTCGGGAATACACCTCCAGATCCGTTTTTTTTCAGATGTCTTGCGGTGTTACTGAGAGGGTAAACGAGATTACACCAGGTTCTGGAGCTATATCGACTCCTGGAGCTGGGGGTGCCTCGGAGCCCCTAAACATCAGATTTCGTGGTCAAACTGATGCTAGACCCCATACTCCTACCAATTCGAGTGATCAACGTGCAACAATGAGAAGACCTTTCTGTTGGATTTTGTATTGTTGCAGTTGTAGTTGCTGTTGGTGAGTACCACTTTTCCAGTTCTATATACACCTAAAATTTTTTTTTCCCAAAGAGATCGATTGAGTTGCCTTTTCATCTTGCTGGAGAGCACTAATTCCACTAGATCTCATTCGAAAGATGAGATTTCGTTCTGAAAGCTTTTTTTCGATATAAAAATTTCATTTTGAAATGCTATGAGTTTCGATCTATTAAAACGGTTACAGATTGATAATTTTTTTTCATAGAGAAGCCTAGATTACGATTTCCATTAAGTTCACTGATTGGTACATATTAGAGGGTTTCATAAAGATCGATGATTGGAAGATTCAAAGAATCCCTCGACCAATTTGCAAATTAGACAACATAATCTCGAATTCAAGTTTGCTTGGGCATGGAATTGCTAGATACACGAGTTGATCAAGCAATCAACGTATCTTATACATACATATCATATACATATACATACGTATCATATATATCTTTTGGGGTTTGGATTGTCAAAATATACTTTTCAATTTTGTTTTATACGTAGCACAAAAACCTTCATAGCTAAATTATTTGAGGTTTTCCCTGCAATTTTGTCTCCCTAACCTTGAACAAGAAACCCTTAACAGGTCTCAGAGTTCTAGGTCAGAAAGCTCCTAGAATCTGTGGTGGGCAGATCCGATTCAATTTTCTTAATAGGAACTTTCAGTAATGAGTTTTCACCGCTAAACTTCTCATTTCGATCATCTGTTCATTTCGATACGATGTAAACACCTACTTAAAGACAAAAATATACGCTTCGATGAACATGTTGAAGAAGTTTACGGCTCTCAAATAATTGATTTCGTAAAAATCAATCAGGGTTATATGAACCCAAAATACCGACGTGGAGCAAGATTCTCAACTAACAAAAATGTTGGAAAGTACTGAACTAAGGTCAGGGCTTAGTATCCTTAACACGAAGTTTTAATAGGATCAAATAAAAGATTTTGTCCCCACAATATCAACGAACTCGTGAATCATTAAAAAATATACTTTTAGCGTTGACACAGATCACATAATTTAGTTGGTCTAATTTCAAGCAGAAACTATAATGGAATAAAATAAAACTAGTCTTTTCGGAAGATTGTCCATGGCGATTCTCCTTCTTGAAGTTACGGATCTGAATAAACCAACAGAGCTACTGTTGTACATCAGTTTTAGGTTATTCAGCCAGGAGATGCGTTTCCATCCTATACTTTTTTTTGCCCTGTATCCTAGTATAATATTTTGCAGCAGGGTATACATCTCTCTTTCATCAGAAAACTGCATTTTCTAATTTAAATTCTGTTCATTATTTTCCTCTCCTTCATACCTCCTTAGTCGTTGTTCTACTGACCCAGCTTCCAGACTTCCGTTCCATATAATAGCTCTGGAACTACATAGCATTTAAGCATTCTGACTTTAAAATATAGACTAAGATCGGTTCTGGTTAATACATTCTTCGTCCTGTTGAACTCTGTTTTCGCCTTTTCCATTCTTGATCTCATTTCGTGTGAGTAATCATTGTTTTCATTTACAGTTGTTCCCAAGTACTCGTATTTGCAGTCTTTCTCCTCTGGTCACTTTCATTTTATAATGTTTTTCGCTGTTATTGTTGCAGCTGTAGCTCCTTTCCGAATTTTGTCTACCAACAAACTATATTTTAAAGTATCCTTTAGGAAAAGATGGAAGTTCAAGTCATTGGATAATTCTCCATTACATAACCATGAATAACAGCATGACACACAACAATATACCTTTTATTTGGGCGCCATTCTGAATCTCTACAATCGAAGATTCTACTCCTAGGATTCAACTAAATCAAATTTAAAGAGCAATATGTGGAAACCAAATAACTAAGAATGGAATCACGAGTACCACAAAAACGTTCAGAGCTTTGAACGTACATATGCCAAAAAACTGCACATTACAATCAAACCAGAGAAATACAAGCAAACTAACAGATAAGTAATCCGAATATCAGAATTCGGATAAGATAATTTTTAACCTCCACAAAGGAAAATGGCTTGAAACAAACTCTCTGTTCAATATTTTTTCCATTGTAACATTCGCAGGCTACCATCAAGGTTGACTGGTTTCAACAGTTCAACAATCGAATTAGCTTTTAAGATATCACAACAATAACAAAAAAAAACAAATTATATAGGAAATCATTCAATAAAGATAAAATACTTGATTTTATTATATCACACCACTTCAAACAAAAAAGGCAATTATTTTATTATTTATTTTTTTTATTTTTTTATTTATTTAAGTGGAGTACATGACAGGACAATCCCAAAAGTATATACTCACTAATAGTTACAGTGGTGCTTAAAGATTAGAATATACAGCTATATACACACACATATATATCGAAACATAAAAAAAAAGAAGAAAAAAACAACATTAATTCGTAAGATGAAATCTGCTCAAAAAGAATCTCCTCAAAGCAACATAAAAACTCCCAAATGATTGTGTAAAAGGATCAATGTTCACTAGATTGGATACCGAATTGAATGACCTGGGGCATCTAGTCAAAGGCGAATTTAGGTGATAATTGTTGGAACTTTGACTTATATGAAATAAAAATTTATTTCGCGTATTACATGATGGAACATTCAAGGTGAGCATTTCAACAAGTTCGCTAGAGTCAGAGATATTAATAATTTTATATATGAACTTCACATCTCTCATTATTCGTTGAACTGTAAGACTTAACAATTTCAAATTTTTCATACTATGATCTCGGTAATTAGCACTATTTTGATTAAATTTCCTATTAACATATCTTAGGAACTTATTCTGGACACGAGTTCCAAATTACTGATCCAAAGGTACGCTTTGCACGTATGCTAAATACAGAACTCGGATAGACTGAGAATCACGGAAATCTTTACAAACTCTTATTATGAAGCCAAGCGTCTTATGAGCCTTCTTGGAAATATAATTAATGTTATGATCAAAAATAAGTTTAGAGTCATACAAAATGCCTAAATTTTTAATCACGAAGACTCTGTTCAATATATTACGGTTTATTGCATATTGGGCACTGATGATGTTTCTACTACGTGAAAATGTTATGAAATGACACTTATTGAAGTTGAGAAATAGAAAGTTTTCTTAGCAATATTTGTAAAGTCTATTCAAATCTTCCTGGAGCCTAGTCGCATCCAACAAACTAGATATGGTGCAAAAAATCTTTAGATCGTCAGCATACATTAGAAACCTAGCATATCTGAAGCACCGCACAATGTTGTTGACATATATATCGAAAAGCAAAGGTCCCAAATGAGACCCTTGTGGTACTCCAGAAGTAAGATTATTGTAAGAGGAGCAACAATCACAAATTACGACTGACTGACGCCTGTTATTCACATAAGAAGTCAACCAATTTAGCAAACTACCATGTACTCCAACCTCAGCAAGCTTACGAATCAAAATACCGTGGTCTATTTTATCAAATGCCTTGCTGAAATCAATATAGATAGCATCCACCTGAAAACCAGCATCTCTCTGCTCGAGAAGGAAATCAGTATATGAAAATATGTTCGTCTCAACAGAACGTCCCCTCATAAACCCATGCTGCTCAACGTTGATGATGTTTTTAACTTTACCATACAGGGTCTTTCACGAGGAACATCACCCATATTTATACGGGAAACTACTGAACGTATTTTCATGAAATTCAGCACTTATAAGTATTTCACGATGCTGATGAAATCTAAAATATTTTCAAGGCATGAGCACCTCTGTTTTTTTCGGAAATGACGTCAACTTTCGATTTTCAAATAACAACACCATTTTTTTATTCAAGAAATAGATTCCTTAAAAAATTTCAAATTATTTTGATGTAACATTTTTCAGTTTTGGTTGGAAAATTCTGTCTGAGCGGGAAAATTCGAAAAAAAAATCGAAAATAGAGCTCCGCTGAAACAAAAATAACTTCGGGGTTTTTGGATGGAAAATTTTCATTTTTGTCATTTTTCAAGATGTAAGATTGATGTATCTACTTTAAAAATCGAAATCGCGATTCATGATACAGGGGGTGAAAATATCGCTTTCAAAGTTAGGGATGACAAAATTGTGAAAAATCAATTTTTTCAAATTAGAACCCCATTTTTTTATGGCAGATATTGAATCTACGTTAAAAACTAATGTGAGTGCATCACACCCTTGCCCTAAAGTGGATATTTTCTGAGTTATTCACAAAAACCTGTTTTTCGTCTTGAATTTTCAGCTATTTCTTTTCCCTTCACGCCAAAAAGATAAAATTTTCAGGAACTGTTATTTGAACCATGCTGTAGATTTTTCACCCCTTCTTAAAACCGACTTCAAGATACTATTAGGAGAACCATGGCAAACTCTCGCAGTTATAACTAGAGAGGATGCTCAAAGTTTTGACCGTTAATATCTAGACATTTATTTATACGTCTCAGGAATGCTTCGTGCGTTGCTCTTCTTATTTCATCGGGAGGAAGAGATCTGCAAAAGTGTTTAAAAACCAAATTGAGTTTGAAAACTATGAATCTAAAAATCTAAACAAACTTGAACGCATTCCTGACTCGTTCTATGCAGTCCTCTTTATCAGTCAGGGGAGTTGAGTAGACAATATTTTTCATCCTACCCCAAACATAATAGTCTATAGGAGTTAAATCGGGAGAACGTGGTGGCCAAAGATGTGGACCATCGTTCGCCAACCATCGATCTTCAAATAGCCTGTATAGGATATTTGACACATTGAGTGAATTGTGTGGAGGCGCGCCATCTTGTTGATACCATAAGTCATTATGGTTCTGTACTAGCGGCTCAATTATTTGAGTCGATATGTCAAAATATCTATCTCCTAAGGGAGAACATTCTTTAAATAATGCAAACATGTGTAGTGTTCTATCTTACCAGTTAAAGTCCCATCATAAATGTGAACATCGAGAATTGCATTATTTTTGATGGCGCAGAAAACATTGAAACTCTAGCTCTCTTGAAAGTTCCATGGTCTGAAGTGGTGGTTGTTCTCTTCATCCCAATAATGACTGTTATGCCTATTGAAAGAACCATTCTTTGTGAATTTAGATTCATCTGTCCAAATTATACAGTCCAAAAGTTTTCATTCTCTTGAAATCGATTCATCATAGCTTCGCAAAACTCTGTTCTTCTGACGAAATCAGTTTCCTTCAAATGCTGTACCCTATTGAATTTATATGGGTGCATTTTATGTTTTTTTAATATTCTCCAAACACTCGATTGAGATAATCCCAGAGCAATCTCGGCATCTTTGAGAGAATTTTGAGGATTCACACGAAAATATGCAAGAACTGTAATTTCGTTGTTCTCATCTTCTACTACACTTTTTTCTTTTTTCTTTTTATTATCACCAAATTAATAGTAAACACAAAATGCTACTGAATAAAGAGGAGTTTGGCAGATGTAATTAATGATATCTATCATTGAAAAAAAATGTAAAAAGAATGTAAAACATGGTAAGTTTTTGCATATGGTTCATAAGGAATTATTTATTTATCACTGGAGAGAAAACCGATGGCCGATTAGTTGAGATAAAGAGGTTTCCGATACAAATTCGAATCCAAATTCGCCATCTATTTAGGAACAACCTGTAACTTATTTCTCTTGCATATTAGGGTAGTAAAATCTAAAATATGGTTTAAGTAACAGTTCCTGAAAATTTCATCTTTTTGGCGTGAAGGGAAAAGAAATAGCTGAAAATTCAAGACGAAAAACAGGTTTTTGTGAATAACTCAGAAAATATCCACTTGGGGGCAAGGATGTGATGCACTCACATTAGTTTTTAACGTAGATTCAATATCTGCCATAAAAAAATGGGGTTCTAATTTGAAAAAATTGATTTTTCACGATTTTGTCATCCCTAAATTTGAAAGCGATATTTTCACCCCCTGTATCATGAATCGCGATTTCGATTTTTAAAGTAGATACATCAATCTTACATCTTGAAAAATGACAAAAATGAAAATTTTCCATCCAAAAACCTCGAAGTTATTCTTGTTTCAGCGGAGCTCTATTTTCGATTTTTTTTTCGAATTTTCCCGCTCAGACAGAATTTTCCAACCAAAACTGAAAAATGTTACATCAAAATAACTTGATATTCTCTAAAGAATCTATTTCTGCTATAAAAAAGTGGTATTGTAATTTGGAAAACGGAAGTTGATGTCATTTCCGGAAAAACCGGATGTGCTCATGCCTTAAAAATAATTTAGATTTCATCAGCATCGTGAAATACTTATAAGTACTGAATTTCATGAAAATACGTTCAGTAGTTTCCCGTATAAATATGGGTGAGGTTCCTCGTGAAAGACCCTGTATAGATGTTCATATATGAGAGATTCAAAGATTTTTGCTAAAATGCATAACTTAGATATTGGTCTATAGTTCTCTAAAAATTGTTTATTTCCCGATTTATGAATTGGCACAATTAAGGCAGTCTTCCAGATTGTCGGAAAGCAACCTTCCCTCAGAGACTTATTGAACAGCCTGTGAAGAGGAGTAACAAAAGCAGTAGCACAATTCTTCAACAGACATGTAGGCATATTACCGGCCCCGCCGGTTTATTTGGTAGTTCTTTGATTTTTTTTAAATAATTTCAGATGATATGCGATAAGATTCAACATTATGATATTTCTGAGTAAATTTGGAAGAGTTCGTTTAAACAGCTTAGACTGTGGTAATTTTACGATAGTGGATTTTTCTATGTTTATCTTTATATAGAGAATATTGAGACACAATAAAAAAATAGGTTTTCAACCATTTTTATCACGCGTAAATAAATAATGTTGATGGTTTTCCGACACTGAAACAGGCGACAAATAATTGGCCATGTGAAAAACATGGATTTTCTAGGTTGATGCCACATACACTTAGCGACTGCCCTTGCGATTTATTTAATGACATTGCAAATGCAAGCCGCACTGGAAACTGTAAACGTTTGAAGCTGAATGGCAACTTTCGATATCATAGGGATGCGTGGGATTAAAACATCTTCGCCTTTGTACTTCCCTTTCAAAATTGTTGCTTCGATGACGTTGTTCAATAATTTCTTCACCGCAAGCCGGGTGCCATTACACAGACGTGGCTGATTTATGTTCCGTAACATAATAACAGATCCGATTTTTAATTGCAGATTATGAGGTGGTAATCCGGCAATTCCAGCGAATTTAAAATTTGTTGGATAATTGACAACTTCATCTTCATTAGTAATGGAATCAACTGATTTGTAATTCTTTAATTCGCCAGCTATTTTTTCTTGAATAGTTCGCTTAGCCAAACTAAAACTAAATCAAAAACTAAAATTATCGTTAGCGCGGCATATACACTGCTCAACAATTGATAGGGATCACTTACTTTTTCTAAATTTATTTCTGAAATATTCGCTCCAAGATTATAAATTTAGCCAGATATCAGAGTATTTTCATTTTATAATATGGTTCACTTGAGAAAAAAATGAAAACATGGAAAGTTGGAGAGAAAAAAAGACTTTATTAAGAACATTCAAAATTCTGTGTTTGAATAACAAAAAATTTTTTATGAAACCACAAAAAGGCTGAAGTTTTGGTTAAGCTAGTACCTAGTTGGTCTCCCACGAGCTCGTCTCTAGCATTCTACCCTACGAGGCATACTTCAAACGATTTATAAAATTTTGGAGCAAATTCGTCCAAATATCCCGTAAAGCGTTAGACAGGTCCTCCAGGTTATTGATCGGTTGTTCTAAGGTTGACAATTGTCTACACATCTCAGACCAGACATGTTCGATGCAATTCATGTCTGGAGAGTAAGCTGGCCAGTCCATACTATCAATAGCTTGAGTTTCTAGCGCTTCATTAACCAGACGACTACGGTGTGGACGGGCATTATCGTCAATCAAAATGAAATTCTCGCCCAAGGCAGCCGCAAACGGAACAATTATGGGTTCAATTATCATATCGTGATATCTCTGTCTGGTCATTGTGGTGTTCTGCAGAACAACCAACTCTGTACGTTGGTTCAAACAAATGCCTCCCCATACAAATATAGAACCTCCGCCAAAAGCTGTTGTGGGTACCATAAACTGTTCTGCATACCTTCGACCTCTTTCCCTCCAAGCAAGAATACGTTCATCGGAGTTGACCAAACGAAATCTAGACTCATACGTAAATAAACATCGGCTCCAATATTCAACTTTCCAATTGCGGTGCTCCTCAGCCCATTGCCGTGGATGAACTCGGTGTTCCCTATTCAAACGGGGATGTTGTATCCTCCTACGTGCTCTCAAACCACAAACATGTAGTCGTCGTCTTACAGTCTGGTTCGAAATTAGAACTCCTGTTGCAACTCTCAGTGATCTATCAAGCCGCGACGCCGGGTAAGTGGGATTTCTCCTAGCATTGAGGATCAAAAGACGATCTTGGGCAGCTGTTGTACTGCGCTGCCGACCTCCCCCATGAACATAAGCTACTGAGTCATTTTGGATGAACCTATTCCAAGCCCGACTCATGACACTTTGCGAATCATTCAACCGCCGGGACACTTCTCGCTGGGACAAACCTTCCTGTATCCACCGTATGATTTGGTCCAGTTGCATAGGAGCTAAACATCTTCTTGGCATGATTGATAAGCTGATATTGTTCTCATTTCTTCAATTATCGTCGCCTTATGTATTTGAACAAGAGAAAAAAAAAGGATTTAATAACAAATACTACATTGCTTTTCACTCCAGCCTACAGATAATAATCGATTTTGTGAACAAGAGCCGATGAAGTGAGGAAAAGTGATCCCTAGCAATTGTTGATCAGTGTATTAAGGATAACCTCTAATGTCGTACGGTTGTTTACTCACAGAGAGCGGTACATTGAATAGAATTCATTAACCTAACTTTGGTCCAGACCTTTTCTTGACCCTAGAATCTACAATCACAGAATATAATTGCAATCTGAGCTTATTCATTGGACTTAGCCTTTTGGTTTCTAACATGTATATTTTTCAATTTTTCCTAGA
Source organism: Micraspis discolor (assembly GCA_030674115.1). Lineage (NCBI taxonomy): Eukaryota > Metazoa > Arthropoda > Insecta > Coleoptera > Coccinellidae > Micraspis > Micraspis discolor. The sequence goes on from JARTUT010000436.1 coordinate 768,605, forward strand.
GATTTTCTTAATATTTTTTTCCGTAAGAACCATGTACAGCGTATTAGAAAACTACAAAAAAAACCAGCCAAATCGGTCAAGCCGTTTTCATTTCATGCCGTGACAACGAAAAACGGGTTTCACTTTTATATATAACGATGGTGTGAAAAGGAGAAGTACGCCACTGGAGTCTACGTAAAGAAGTGTCTATAATGTTTTAATTTCAGAGCTCTATCAGCAGTATTAGCGGAGGGAAATATTTTTCCATATCGCCAATTTTCCAATTTTAGCTTATAACTCGAAAACAAATTAATACTGCTCTTGTTAGTTTCCAGAAAAAGAAAACCAGAATGGGGTATCAGATTTTGTCGATCTCTTCTGGTTTAGTGTTAGTGCTGAAACATCGAAATATGCCCACCCTGTACAGACTAATAGACAGACGCGTGTTCGACCGGGTCGTTCAACTGAAAACATCGCAGCCGTGAGCCACACTGTTGAAAAAGATAGAAATTAGTCAATTTCTCGGTGTTCTCAACAACTGGGGTTATCCCAAACCACCACATGGCGAATTTTGCATAAGGATTTGGCTATAAATCCTTACAAGATTCAACTAGTGCAGGAATTGAAGCCGACCGACCATTCACATTGCCGTAGATTCGCTCAATTCCTTCTGTAGCAACCCGCTGGTTTTTCAGCCTTTTGAGAAGCAACTTCTCAAACAGTTTACCTAGGATTAGCAGAAGACTTATATATGATTACAAATTATGTTCTGGTTTACCAGGTCTGGTTATCATTATAACCTCAGCATACTTCCATGTGATGGGGAAATAAGATATACCCATCATTCTATTAAGTAATGTTGTGAGTAGTAGAACAATTTTTTTGGGTACATTTTTCAGTGTTGAATGATTGTTTGGGCTATTACCATCATCTATTGTGGATGTAATGATTTCCGACGTTTCGATAGACATCTTCTATCTTTATCAAGGAGAAAAGTAAGAAACCTTTTGAAAATTATCAATTTTCAAAAAGTCCATTGACAGAAGTCATGAAAGAAAATGACCGATGTTATATACTCATCTGTGATATGATGATCTTTTTAAGTTGGATCGAACTATCGGCGTCCAAACTTCTGGCAGATCTATAGATGGAGCACTTATGGAATCAGGTGTTATTTTCATAAATGCTGCTTCTTTGATTTTTCTTCTTGCAAGTTTTTCTTCTTTGGATATTATTGATGCTTCATCCCACTTTATACGATGATTCTCATCTACAGCATGTTGGACCAACCTGGATTTGTCGCTGTCTAGTACTCGTAGAAGCTTCTGATGTTCTTTTATTCGTACATTCAGAGGGCGTTTAGTTTCTCCGATGTAAGAAGATCTTCCGCACTCGCAAGGTAATTCATATATGCAGTTCTTTGTCCTTTGTGTCTCATTATTAGGCTTAACTTTTGTAAGTTTAGCTCTGATAGTGTCTTGAGTTTTGAATGCAGTCGTTATGTTGTATCTATTTCCAATTCTTCTCATTCTCTCCGACAAACCTTTTACATAAGAAATTACGGTTTTAATGGTCTGATTTATATCTGTTGGTTCAGGTTGACTTTCTCTTGTTCGTCTAGCTTTTTCTAATATCTTTTTGGGGTAGCCATTGCTTCTAAGAGTTTTCGAGATGTTATTTATTTCTTCATTTTGGTCTTCTTCAGTGCAACAAATATTTATTGCTCTATGAAATAAACATTTTGCTACTCCCAATTTAGTGTTTAGTTGGTGGTTTGAATCAAAATGTAGATATTGTCCTGTGTTCGTTGGCTTTTTATACACAGTGGTTCTTGGGATTCCATTTTGTTTATGTACGAGTACATCTAAGAATGGAAGTTGTCTGTCTTTCTCGATTTCAATTGTGAATTTAATTGATTCCTCTTGATTGTTTAGATATTGAAGGAATCCATCTATAGTGTCTCTTCCATGTTGCAAAATAATGAAAGTATCATCTACATATCATTTCTACAGTTTGGGTTTAAGTGCATATTTTTCTAATGCCTTCTGTTCGAAAATTTCCATATATAAATCAGCTAAAATTGGTGATAGTGGTGAACCCATGGCCATTCCAAATTCTTGTTGATAAAAGATGTCTTCAAATTGGAAATATGTTGTTTCAATACAAATAGAAAGCATTTCCATAATTGCATTCACGCTTAGTGTAGTTCTTTCACTAAGGGTTTGATCTTCTTCAAGCTTTTTCCTAAGTATGATAAGTGTTTTATCTGTCGGAATATTAGTGAACAAACTGGTAATGTCGAAGCTGACCATAACGTCTTCTTCCATGATTTCTTGATGTTTCATATCAACATTTTTCAGAGTATAAAATAGCACACAAATCTTATAGGCAAGTCAAGCAACTCTTCTCAAAGGTAAGATAGCGAAAATCAGTGTATTAGCAAACAAACGTCATCTACGGAATTCCATGCAATGATTGCGAGGTAGTGTACACAGTTCAAATTAGACAAAGACTTGTCGACAGAATAAAGAGTCAAAGACCCATTCAGCACTATATAAACATAGAATAGACAGCAACCATACTTTCAACATCCAAAATACAAAAATACTTGACAAGGAAAAAAATAGATATATGGTTTTTTTAAATGATATATATCAAACAAACCAAAGAGCAATCAATGATAAAACATACATTCATACATTATTGAGTAAACAAAATTTACTCAACACTAATTCAGATAATATGAACACAAAACGGAAAAAATGAAAAAAAAGTGATTACTGTCCATTGAATCAACTGTCAACAAATGACAAAAAATCTTACGTTGGCAGTTCCAAACATATCTGAAAAAAGGTTATGAGTTTCTATTCATTCTATTTTATACATAATGTATCGTAAGCTATAAATTTATTCGTCGTTATTGTGATAATCATAATGATACTTCTATTTGATGAAGGACACAGCCCGAAACCTCGTTTGGCAATAAAGTGAATGTAATCTTTTAATCATAAATAGAAATATTTATTAGCGAAAATCTAACGGATATAAAAGTGAACAATTCATTGGATAAATAAAACTGAATGATTGAATAGTTTCATTTTTCTTAATCATACCAATATGCAAAACGTGCATACAATTTTTCAGCATTAATTTTCCTCCAAGATAAATTTTCGTTTCATAAACATGGTAGAATATTTCTTATCTACCCTGGAAATCTAAAGCGGTATGATATTTGATGAGCATTCCCCTGCCAACCACCTGGGGAGATCTAGGAAAGACCTGCACGGGTATTTAAAATGAAATTTTAGTAGGGAGATCATTAATTTCAATTTGATCTCAGTTCTCCATTTTCTCTCACCGCTCAAATTCAATGCGAAACCGCAATATATCTTCTTGAGCCCAGATCGTTAGGGGTAAATGTTTCGACTTCCAGCGTAACTGGAGAGACGGACAATGTCCTACTATTTTTCACCACTTTGTCATGAAATACCGGAACGGTGAACGATTCGACGATATTTTATACTGAGGTTGCTATCCAGTCTAAGAGCAGAACCTAAATCAACACCCACCAAGTTGATGAGATAATGAAACATATTTTATGAGAAATGCCTACTATTTTGTTTGATCATAATTTTTAATTGATTGAAAGAGAATGGATATTATATTGATGAATGTTTTATTCAATATGGACAATTATGTATGAAATATAATATCAAACGAATATCTGCCACTGTTAGCCTCACGAATGCTAGCCTCTTTGAGCACATTTTTCATTTCATTCCCACCCATTATAGGCAGTTTGCATTTTTCTGAAATGAGACATTGAAAATAGGTTAGTTTAAAAATTGGATTTCCTGAGTTTTTCAGGAATTCAAGTATATTTTCGTGAGTTTGGTCATAAGAAAGATGATTGTTGGAATATTTTTCGGATTTCTGAAGATAAACTTCAATATTAACTCGACTATCGTCCATTGTCATCAGATTAGGAAAGAAAAACTATTGGGAATTTTGGACACTATTAAATTATCTATTGTTAAACTTGTGACAATGCCAACGTTTCGAAACAGACTTCGTTTCTTTTTCAAGGCTGCAAATAAATAAATAATACATTACAAGACATATAATATGATACAACACGAAAATATATTACCTAGTTACGATGAAACAATATTGTACGCTTTTTAAAACATTCAGACATTTTCTAAGAAGACAAAATTTTTCTAGAGGGCAGGTACACAACGTAAACATCTACCTCATTAATTTCTATATGCATGACAATGACAATTAACATAAGGTAACAAAACATTTACATAGAATGGACTCAACACTATTTACGAGGCCAGCTATCACTTATTACTTTCTTATTATATTATTATAGATCGTGCTTAGGTGTTGAACATCTTCTCTATGATTCACAGTGTGATTTCGTTTTATATGAATCATCTCGATTATGTTACGTCTATACCCAACCTGTTCTCTATCAAGAATTTGTACATTTTCAAAGTTGAATTTATGGCCCATAGTCATTTGATCTAAAGTTAGAGCAGTTTTATTATAATTCGCAATATTCTCACTATCATATTTATGTTGCTTAATTCTATCTCGTAAATATTGTCTTGTCTGGCCAATATAACACTTCTCACAATTAGCACAGGGTATCTTGTAAACTACTCCCGATTCTAAATTATAAGGTGCTCTGAATTTTAAATTTGTGAAGAACAACGTAGATTCAATATATGTCATAAAAAAAATGGGGTTCTAGTTTGAAGAAATTGATTTTTCATGATTTTGTCATCCCTAACTTTGAAAGCGATTTTTTCACCCCCTGTATCATGAATCGCGATTTCGATTTTTAAAGTGGATACATCAATCTTACCAATTTTCCAAGGAATCTATTTCTGCAATAAAAAAATGGTGTTCTAATTTGAAAAACGGAAGTTGACGTCATTTCCGGAAAAACCGGAGGTGCTCATGCCTTGAAAATATTTTAGATTTCATCAGCATCTTGAAATACTTATAAGTGCTGAATTTCATGAAAATACGTTCAGTAGTTTCCCATATAAATATGGGTGAGGTTCCTCGTGAAAGACCCTGTATTCACTGAAAGTTTTGGATGAATAACATTCGGAAAATTCTACTTAATCAATCAAATAATCTTAACAAACTTTTTCCATTGTATTGATCCATATCCCCTCATTTCTCTCTTGTGCCACTTTTTTGGAAAGAAAAATAAACAAAATACTTTATACGAGAATTTCATAGTAGATGGTACGTCTAGATTCTCAGAATTTATTCACGATATATGGGAGTAATTAAAATAAAATCTGAATAAAACTGAAAAAACTCTTCAGCGTTTCAAAAAAAAACAGAAATTTTCACTCCAACTCATAGATGAAAACTCAGTAAAATGATAGAGGATTCATTTATTTTCTCAACGAGCTGAATTTCACCACTGAGGTCACCACATACAAACATGCGAACCGCCTTTTCTCTGATAGACTAGAGGTAATGTCGCCTGTAACGTAAGAGCATCTGAGAACCGGGCTTGAGGGACATGAGTACCAACATAACGCTACAAAAAATCAAAAACAATTAGCCCGCGATACTATTTTATTATTATTAATTACTGCAGAAGCAATTTCGTCAGATTATAAAAGTAAGAGTAAAATCTATTATACATAAAATTATTTTGTCTATGAGTAAAACGTTGGCGTTTGTTACAAATCGAACAATGCAAGAATAAACGAGTATCCAAGAATCCCGGTAAATTTCATTTACTATTATTATTATTACAAAAGGAAAAGAGCTGGGGCATAAGCCAATAAACTCACTCATTGGAACAGCAGTATTTCTTGACACATCCAAAATATTCGACAAGGTTTGGCACAATGGACTGCTAATCAACCTCAAAAAACTCCTCCCAGAACTATATTATATGCTTCTGAATACTGTGTTATATGTGAATAATATGTTATTTTGTTATGAAATATTGGGAAGCGATTACCATTCCTTCCATAGTCAAATCCGGAGTCCCACAGAGAAGTATTTTGGGATCACTTTTATATATTATTAAATTGAACAAGTGTAAATAAACCAAAAATATCTAAAATGACAATTAAAGTGTCTTGAAATTATCGCTGAAACCTTTATTTATTCTAGAAAACAAACAGAAAATTACAACTACATTCTATGATTCTTATATATATATATATTCTAAACTTCAGACATACCGGAAAATGAAAACACCATCATAGCATCTTTTGCAGCCGATTTTCAAAGGAATCGTCAAACCAATATAGACGTAAAGCATCCAATTCTAGGGTTGCGCTAAGTCATTAAATATTCAAATTATCCAGAGACTTCATTCAAAAGTACTAGGTTGATTGGTTAATGTCCCTTGGTATTTTTCCAACCACACCATCCGTGGGGATTAAGGAGTTCCATGTGTCACCACAGAAATAGAAAATCACTCGAGAAAATATCATCAGAAGCTCCAAGGGCATGCCAACCAATTGATCGACCAACTGTCAGAAGATTCATTCAACTCACGAAGGTAAAAAAAGACCTGGTCGAATGACTTAACTGGCTAATTATCTATGAATCCATCAATGTGAAATACTTACTTTTAGTCAGTACATTCAACAGATCTACACAATACTTTGGAAGGTAGATTATAAATCTCAATATTCAATACAACCTCAGTTCCTTAACGATGATCTCTAGTGTTCAGAATTCTAGAGATTTCAAGTGGCTCCAAAGGAATCTATATTTTCTTGAATATTTCTATTATCGTAAAGAAATGAAGCGATAATAAAGCAATAAAAGTATTGAAATCCAATTGAAAAGAAAGAGTGTTGTCGAAGAACTCTAACTACCTTTTCTTGAAAGGAAAATCCTTCATTTGTCTCTGTTGAGCGAAGGTTTAATGGAGACACTCACGTAAGTATTTAGTTTCGGATGTAATAAGATATGAGTGAAATGGCCTAGAAGCCTTTCAAGTAATATTTTGATTGTCTACCAAATACATTAGAGTTTTCCTTCACTGCCTGTGCATACAAATCGATTACTGAATTTCAGCTTCGTAAACAGTTACATAAGCTCATTTCTGAGGTACAGAACTGTACCCAATTACCTAGAAAACACTGCTTTTAGGGGCAAACTAGTTGGAAGGTGACAAATCCAATGGAATGGGTTCCGCGATTGCTGCAATACAATAGACGACTGCAATACATCGATGAATAAATAACTTGTAAGGCCAAAACCTACCTAGAAATTGTTTGGATTTAAATAAAACTCTAAGAACCTGTTTAGAGTTGTGATTTATTCTATCATCTAAAATGAAATACATCTTCTGGATATATATACATATGTACAATCGGGCATCCGTATCAAGAATAAATCAGTTCTTGAAAATTCCAATAATAAGGAACTCGTAACAGAAATAATAATACTATTTCTTCAATATCAGGACATGACGTTATAATAACTCGTCTGAAAATGGGAATAACGTTGACTTAACGAAATTACTAGAACTTCCTCATTTTTTCGACTAAGTGTGTTCAAATTGAAAATTTCATTATCGCATGTCGAATATTTGGGTAAAACTGGTATCAATCGTTTTTTTGAACTCACAAAAAATTTCGCAGAAGAAGCTGAAGGTCATCCCTAAATAACGTTAATAAATAATAATAAATAACGTTGGCACACGTGTATCGCTTCAAATGAAGCATATTTTGAAGGAGTTTAATAGTTTAGCTTTTTATTCCAAATCTCCGGATACTTTTAGTAGTATTAGCAAATTTTAAGTCTCCTCTAATGCGACGGTCCTCGAAAGAAGTTTGGCCTAGTTGAGTACTGAGGTCGATTAACGGCGGCGAAAGAAATCCTAGAATTCTAACTGTTTCATTACTTGCTCATCAAGTAGATCTAGCAAACTCCCAAATCTCCCATGTCTCTGAGGACCAATAAATAATACTTACTTACTCACACGTAGTTCTATTAAAAAAAGCTGCAAGAGTTGAAAGAACTAACCGCTTTACCACAGATGGTTGCCATGTGATCAGACCAATCCTTACGGTCAAACCTCTGCTTCTCGATCCCAATATGAAATTGGAACCACAATGGCTGTTCTTACATGTGTAAAGAACAAAACAATTTTCGGAGTTGAACTGAATTAGCCTGTCTTTCATCCATTGCTTCACAGTTTCAAAGTGGCGCTGATGAAATTTCGTATATTTCTGTGTCGTTATCATACAGTAAGTACCTGGACGTTATGAAGTGGGAAAGATCACCTGTGTACAATCGGCCCAAACTCCGACTCTTGTAGTACACCGCTAAAAACTTTACCCTTCACGGATGTAAAAGGCTCTATCCATTTCTACAATGTTTCAACTATTCTGACAAATATATATTTTTTTAATTGACTCTGACGTTTTACTCCTATTTACAGTTCCACACCTGGTAAAGGAAATGATGACAATGGGCCAACAAGGAATTCCAACAACTCTGACTTATTAAACTATGAATGTGAACAACCGTAAGTTGAACATTTCTTTTGATTTCCAACCGAAGAAACTCAAGATTAAATGTACTATGGGCCTTGAGTTTCCAATCTCATTTCATATTGAATGTTTTTTTAACAAGATATTAGACCGAAATTGTTTATTCGGATGAATAAGCTAGAAATAGACCGGATAAATTCATGGTCTGAAAATTAAACTCTAAACATAACATATAACATGTTAAGTTCCTCGAATAAGCACAGAATGATGTTGATTGTAGATTATTAAGATCTGAGTGGATGGGGGATTTATATCTCATAGACACCGCTGCCTAAAACACTTAATGTGATACCCCTGTGAATATGAATGTCGTTTCTTATATTGCCTTAACCTCATATGAGTCCAGTAAAAGAAGATGTATTGCTAGTCAGCATCCTAAGAAGCGCAGAACTTAGCCTAAAATCAACTGTTTTATTCCAACAATTATTCTGTTGTGGGCAAAAAGTTGAGCTACTCGATTCTCACAAACTTCTCTTGAAGTTAATATATTATAATTGTTTTGCAATGGACAGGTACATGTGATAATCCCTGGGTACCCGAGTAGATTTATACAGTGGAGAATATTCCAAGGCCATGAACCCAAACCCACCAAAAACATACTGAAAAGCGGTACCGCAAGGACCATTTATCTTCTCAATTTCTTGATGAATGTTACTGATTTATCTATGAAAATTGAATGCTTTCATTCGACCGTGACACTAGAATAAGATAACCTCTTTAAAATCTGTATGACTAAGAGAAGACTGTTTGAAATATTGGAAAAATATGGAATTTGATTAAGGTCATATTTGGCACAACGTGAATGAAGAATTTTGGTGATAGAAGGAAATGAGGAAATCAAACCAAACCACGCTATCATTAAGCGGGGTGTATGTACCTTATTCTTGCTTTATATGTATAAATGAATAAACAGGGGTTACAATGGAAGAATTGATGTTTTTGTCTACCGACTGTAAAAATGTATTGATTTCGGATGCAAATTTTCAAGATCTTCTAACCAAAACATCGAAACATCGAACATTTATAACAGAAAAAAAAACACTCAGACAAAACAAGTGTAATATGCTTCAAGACGAAACAGTCAAGTTAACTCATTCCGTAAGATTGACGTAACAGCCTTCAAACTTCAAAGAACTACAAAATTTCTTGGAATAACATTGAGTGAGAACCTAACATAGGGAGAACTCATTGAAAAAACGAACAACTATTGAGAAATGTTTCATGGGGCAAATAATAATATAAAAACATCTTCATAATGTAAAAGAAAGCCCTAAAAATGATATTTGTACTCTTCTAGAAGTCTATTAAAAAATATATAATTCTTACGTCACATGCCGCATACATTGAAGGATACTCGAAATGTGTTTTCTTAATAAAATACCTTATCGAAATTGAACTGAGCCAAAGCAAATATAAAACAAAAGATTCTAAGTTTATATCGAGTGTCCAAAGGTGGGTGGCCTTTTGAATTATTATGGAGACTATTCATGAAAAATATTTCAAATTTTGTAGATTTCAAATCACATTTGAGAATCTCGAAAATACATATATTTCGCTCAATATTCTAGATTTCAGTTCGAACTTCGGTTTGACCTTAGATGAAAGTTAGATCTGCGCTATCGTTTTCGAATCTTAGTTTTCAGTTATACAGAGTGGCCAGAAAAAACATTTGTGAACTCACATAATTATAATAAAACATTGATTTTTCAAATTGAATTTAAAACAACAATGTCTTTTTTCATTTTCAGAATCGAAGCAACTAATTCTACAATTTTTTTATACATTTCCTTATACCAATTTTGGTCGGATTCTAAATTATCTGCGTTTATTGGTTATCAGATTATTCATACAAACACTCCTGCGAAACGTTTGGAATACTTGTTGTTCGTCGTGTAAACATGAATAATGGATTTCTATAGATCGAGTTGGAGTCACAGATATGTACATCCATATACAACATATACAAATATCAATACAGAGAAATTAAGGCATATTAAATAATCTAAAGTTCATTAAATGCAAATAATTTATAATCCAGATACGAAAGGTATAGGAAATATAAATGAGTTTTTCACAATGTTGTAACTTTACAATTGGTATTTTTTTAACCAAATAAATGACAACAGATTTTCGAAAACGATGGAGCAGATCACGCAATTATCTAAGTTCATGCCAAATTTCGAACAGAAATCTCCAATATTTGGCGAAATAAATAAGTTATTTACGAGTCTCCCAAATTTTATTTAAATTTTTTTTTTAATAATTATTTATAATCAAATAAAATCAAACAATATTTATTTTCGACATCAGTGACCTTTTGAATTATTATGAAAAGTATTCATGCAAGATACATCAAAAGCCTTCACAAATAGATATAGAGAAAATAAGTAAATTCATTGAAACTTTTTATAAAGAATAATAAAAAAAAAACATATACGAAGCTCTCGGCAAAGTTGCATATTTAAATACACCTTACATAACCTAATATTGATTTGATAAATTTGAAATTTTTCGTGTGAAAATAGTTTCTATAGTAATTAAATAGGTCCCTCACCTTGGGACACCCGATATATCATTTCACTCTAACAGAAAAAAATTATCGAGTTCGCGTCAAAATTATGAAACAAAGTCATTTCCTCACAAGAAAAATATTTGGCAAAAGAATCCTGAATGAGGTAATTTGTTGTTTCACTTTTACCACACGACCACTTTCCTTATCCAAAAAATTTAGAGGGTTGAAAATTCTTCAAGAATGCATAATTTGTTAATAGTAAAACAAAAATTCAAATGTTATTTTTTAAACTGACACTATTTCTTTCTACTAATTGTAGTATTGAAAATAAAGATCTATTTTATTATATTCTATTCTAATTGGGTTATTTTCGATTAATGTACGTGGATCAAAAACTTTAGAATAGATATTTCTATCATCATTTTCATTTATCGCAGATTCCCATCCCTCGCATATATTTCGCTGGTAAATTGCATGATGAAAAACGATTGAAAACATAATGTGCCGGAAAATGCAAGTTAGGGCAGATATTGTGGTAACATCTTGGACGGATCCCTTATCTGTCATCACCTGCTAAAAATGCAGATCAATAACATATCCGAGAATTGCCAGCCTAACAACATCTCTGGGGAGAAAGATGGCTCCTGTGGCAATAGAAAATTTTCCGCTTTTCGGAACTTTATCGTCCGTGAAATATGATATGGAAAGTTTATATTACGGGGTGAAAATCGATTCTGGCATAATGTATGAAGACATGGTGATCAGTATTAATTGCAGATCAATACTGTCCCCCTTGTGGTTCCTTGTACTTATCGTGATGGAAACTTAGTTGATAAAAATGATTATGATGCAACAATTAGTCAAACAGTTTCACTATTGTTTCGATTATGAAAATAGGATCGGCATCATTTACACAAACTACAAGCTATCCACTGCTCTGGGTATTAGATTATCCATATCACAGTTGAAACAATGGCAGTATTCCAATTGTTCAGAGTGGTCCAAATTGGACATATTCTCTTCTGAAAGAAATCCAATGGTGTTCTTAGTTTTTTATTAAAAAAATATAGTTTTGAAGTAATAACATAAACTTGTATTTTTTCTTTTGCTTTTACAGTACAGCTGTTAAAAAGAATAATTAATTTCGTTTTTGTAATATCTCATAAATTTAATAAAAAAATAGAATAATAAGAACGATATTTTTAAACTATTTACAACGTATTCGAATTGAGCACCATTTAAATCAAAACATAATTGACTTCGCTTCCTTATATTATTGACAGCATTCATCAATTCTAATGGAGAATGGGCTACCTCTGATGAAGCAATATGCAATACATTTATCAAACATCTTGCACATGTCACATTCAATAGCATGATGAGTATATCCTAAATATCCATCATATGAAAGTAGGCTGAGGCTATAACGATACCCAAACCTGGTAGGTAATCCAGAACAGAATGTGGAATCATATAGGCCCATAAGTCAATCCTGCCAATCCTGGGTAAACTATTTAAGAAGTTGCTTCTTAAAAAGTTCAAAAATGACATAGATATGCACCAACTGATGCCAGACGACCAACTAGGTGTCCGAGAGAACCACTCGACAACGCAAGAAGTCCATCGAATCATGAACACGATCTCAACAAGCGTTGAAGAAGAAAAATTTTGCTCAGCAGTGTTTCTGGTCTTATTGCAGGCATTCGACGAGGTTTGGCACAACGTACAGTGGTACAAACTCGAACAACTCCTCCCACAGCCGTATTATATGATTCTGTATTTTACCATGATGTATAGGGAAGCAATAACAACTTAAATCTGGAGTCCTATTAGGAAGTATTTTGGGAAAAATTTTATATTGATATATAAAGTGTGGTTAATACTACACTTTAGACATACCAGAAAATAAAAACACCACCATACCATCCTTTGCATTTGATATCGAAACAGCTTCCAAACAATCACAAGAACACCTGGATGACATTGGAGAGTGGCTTCGAAAATGGCGACTCAACATCAATGAGGCTAAGTCAGTTCAACTTGCATTCACTACAAGAAGAAGTCTCCCTGTCAAAATATTCATAAAGGAATAACCAAAGCTAAGTATTTCGGCACATATTTGGACCACCACCCCAACTGGAGACAACACATCAATGCCAAAAAGAATAAAATAAATCTGAAATTCCGAAAAATGTATTTCTCTTTAAATATTGATGTTTCCTATCAAAAGAGTTCAATTTGGACTACTCTGTAGAAGAGTGTTTACGGAGAAAAGAGGTCACATATCTACAATTTTACCTCTAGCCAGGTTGCCTTAATGTTTTTGAGCTTTCAACTGAGCACCAATATAGGAATGTCGCAGTTCCCTCGAACACCTAGCAAATGGTAATAACCGTACTTTAGTACAGTTACCAGGTCATGTTGGACTAATTAGAAATGCAGAAGTTGATTACCAGTAGAACCCGAATCTTTCTGTGGCCTGAGTGAAATCCAATTAGGCAAGCGAAGCTACTATTGCAATAGTCGCCAGCCTATTCTTGAAATAATCCAGGAAAGATCTGAAATTTCAACTGGAGGTACCAACTGTATCAAATTGTAAGGGAAGTATCATTAATTTTCCGGTTGTGTGGGAATGAACACATAATGTGCAGTTGTCCATATCTTACAACATCAGGAGTGGATTACTTCAAAGCAAAGAGATCGCTAAGCTTCTGGGAGAATATCGAGTAGCGTAAACGAATAAAAGGTCTTATTGGCTCTAGTTCCGAAAGGTAAGGAATAGTACATGACCCCTTATTCACAATATCTGCAATGTATGGGATTAATTTTTTTTACAGTCCATAATTATTTTGCATCATTTCGTACTATATTGTAATATTCAAAAATTTAGATTCTTTCTGTAGTTGGCAATTTCAACCAATTTTAACTTTTTTGCAGCTACAATATGGATGAAATTAGGAGCTGGGGGCATTCCTTCGATAAACTAATGCACAGTCCAGGTATAAGGCATTCAATTTCAGTGCAATCAAATTGTAATTTGTTTTTCCTCATTTATAGCCGGTAGAAAACTATTCAGGATTTTCTGCGTATGGAATATTCTGAAGAAAATATACTCTTCTGGTTGGCTTGTGAAGAACTGAAGAAAGAAGAAAAGCCGGATGTCGTGGAGGAAATGGCTAGAATCATATATGAAGATTATATATCTATATTATCTCCAAAAGAGGTAAGTCATTCAAATTTTATTTTAAAAAAATTAGTTTTTTGTGTTATAAGATTCTGATTTGAGAGGGCGTAGTGTATCATCAATGAAGGCACTGTCACATTCTCATGGTATTTCATAAACGCAGTTATTGCAATTTAATTTCAAATTACACTTTGGTGCGGCTTTCTCTGATTGTATTCTCGGTCTTGAATGCTGTTCTAACATTGTATCTATCAGCAACTTTTCTTTTTCTCTCAGATAAGCCCTTAACATAGTATTACGGAAGTAATTGTTCTTATTCCTTGGTTCTTTGTCATTTTCTATTAGTATTTCTTTGTCATCTATATTTAAGATATCGTACTGATTGATTCAGAGATAATATTTAGTCGTTAAGAATTTCTTTACTTCGCTGATAATTTTATCATACAATTGGTTCTCAAATATAAAGTTTCGACTTTTTCGGCCATCTTTCTTGGAAATAAGCTCTTTCAGCTTAGTGTAAAAAAAATCTTTCATTGCAAATATGACAAGATTCAACTGCAACAGGTTATCATTTAACCACTTTTGGATCTTATATAGATTTGATTCTCTGACATAATATGTCTCCTGTCAAGTTTTGCCAGTAAACACTTAAGAAGTATTATCAGCGTAGCAAACAATGTTCCAATACACCAAGAAAAGGATCGGTCCACGAACTGATCCCTGTTGAACACTCAAATAACCCGTTAAGTTTTTTCTGTCAAATAATTTCTCATTTCTTCGACTAAGCCACAAATGCCGTATTATCACACAAGATACTGTGAGAGTCTTTATCATATGCCCTTGACAGATCAATAAACACAGATATGCTTTTTAGGGAGTTATCTAAGAGCTCGACTATCCTACCACAAAATGATCAGTATTTTCTATGCATTTTTTTTGTATATTGTTTATTGAAATCAAGAATCTGTTTTCAAAAAGTATTCAGTACATGTGTTGTATGTACAGACTAATAGAAAGTATTCCACATTGATGGACTGATGATGACTTAGTTATGATCAGTCAGCTAGGTCGTTTAGCCAGGTCCTTTTCAATATTCGTGAGTTGAATGTATCCACTTGCAGATGGTCGAACAGTTGGTTCTAGCAGCTTCTGATATTTTCTAGAGCGGTCTGCTGTTTCTGTGGTGACATATGTGACTCTTAAATATTCATGGATGATGTGGTTAGAGACATACCAGGAGGCATCGACCAATGCACGTAGTATTTTTGATTGTACTCTTTGGATAATTTCAATATTCGATGGCTTAGCGCAACCACAGAAATGTCGTACGTCCATATTGGTTTGATGATCGCTTTGTAACTTAGCAATTCATTCTGCAGATTCAATTTGGACTTCCTGCCTATAAGCCAATACATTTTTTGGAATTTCAGATCTATTAAATTGTTCTTGGCATTAATGTGTTATCTCCAATTGAGGCGCTGGTCTGAATGTATGCCGAGTTACTTAGCTTTAGTATCGACTGGTATTTCCTTTTCCAATATGTTGACAGGGGGACATATAAAGGGTCTTTCAACAAGAACTTTGTTTTTTAATTGTGGCCACATCTACCACATGACAGCATTGACAGTTAGTTTTTTGACAGATTCGTAGTAAATGCAATTGTTACAGTGAATTCAATTTCGCTCGAAAATCGCATTAAAATAATTAAAACCTACTATGAACATGATGGTTCTGTTAAAATTACATTCCGCGAAATTCGTGATATTTTCGGACAACATAATCAACCTTCTGAGACCGCTATTAAGAACTTGGTCGTTAAATTGCCACAGTGTCGAAAAAGATACAAATTTGTCAATATCTCGATGTTCTCGACAACTGGGGTTATCCCAAACCACCACATGGCGAATTTGGCATAAGGATTTGGCTTTTAATCCTCACAAGATTCAATTAGTGCAGGAATTGAAGCCGACCGACCATTCACATTGCCGTAGGTTCGCTCAATTCACTCTGGAACAACCTGCTGGTTTTTCAAAAAAAATCATTTTTTTGTCAAGGTACCTCAACAAGCTTAGCGAGTGGATCCCTAGGACTATCTGGCCCCTGGCATTAACCCTCCGCTGGGTAGACCCAGATAGTATTTACATCCACATGTCGAATCTCTCACTATACTCCTTGGTCCCCTGAACCCAAAGTTTAGGGTAGTCCCAAGGAAGTATAGGGAGTTTCACCTCATTGTTTCCCTTACCCCAACTGAGGCTGTTAGTTCAATCCTGAAGAAGGGCGGGAAGGGATTGAATACCTATGGTTTCTATCCCCTTCTCAGAGCCTCAGGGCTTGGCATAAATCCAAGAAACGCAGCTTCGGTCCACCTTCAGAACTTTCTGACAGACTCCGCTTTCCCTAAGGTCATTCGTGCATTCGGGGCCACTAAAAAAAGTCCCAACTGGGGTGTTCGTATGTCTCCCGGTTGGGATGGCTCAAGAGGCTCCAGAGGATCTATACCTGCTAGAGATCGAGTTCAGTAACCAGATTGCAGGTGAATACTGAACAGGGAAAGTTGATGGTGGCGGAAATGTTCAAATAAGGGCAGATCTGCGCTCCATGCTTTCTAAAAATCGGACAATCAAGGCTTGACCCACATTCCAAATTTCCAAGTGGGTGAAGTACTCAAGTGAAATACGTCACGTTAGAGATTCCTTCTAAAGGAAAGTCCGGCGTCTTAATCCAAGGCCTCACAGAGGAGTCGGTGTCCTTGGGACTCACTGTGTCGGTCAGGAAGAGGAGGGGTTTTAGTGGTGTGAGAGTCCCACACAAATCCGTTAGCACCGCGAGCCCGCTAACGGAGATGGTCATAATGCTTTCCCCAAACCTCTGGGCAAAAAAAAAAGTACCTCAACAAGCAAAGTTGCCGATTCTGAAGATCCTAGAGAGATTATTAAGAAGCCTTTGCATGCTCAAAATGTCACTGTATGATGCGCTATGCGGTCTGGGACATTTTTTTTCGAAGATGAGGCTGGAAATGCGGCAACGATCAACGGATCACGCTATCGCGAGATGTGAACAACTCAATTCGAACCTATCATTGATGACATGGATATCAGTAACATGTGGTTTCAACAAGACAGTGTCACTTAACACACAGCCAATGAGACGATCAATTTATTACAAACCAAATTTGCTGATCGCATAATTTCACGAAATTCAGCTGTTTAAATGACCAGCCAGATCGTGTGATTTAACACCACTGGATTATTTTTTCTGGGGCTACCTTAAGGACAGAGTATATAGGGAGTCAATCGAATCGATTGCAACCATAAAACTCAACTTTTCTAAAACGAAGTTCTTGTTGAAAGACCCTTTACTTCGTTTTGTAGTGAATTTAACTTGAATCGACATTTTCGATGCTACTGTCCACGGTCATCAGCTTTTTCGGCGTTTTAATCAGATGTAGGTATAGGTATGGCTATATCGTCTGCAAAAGATGCTATGGTGGTGTTGTATAGTTTTCTGATAAGTCTGAAGTGGTTTCAAAACACCTCCCTGTGAGACTCTGGATTTGATTTCTGCAGGAGTGGTTACTGCTGCCCCATACTTCACGGTAAAATAACGGTCTGCTAGAAACGACTTCAGAATCATGTAATAATGCGTTGGGAGGAGTTGTTTTAGTCTGAATAGCTGTCTGTTATGCCAAACCTTGTCGAATACTTGCGATGAGTCCAGAAACACAACTGAGCAAAATTTTCCTTCTTCGAGGCTTGTTGAGATGGTGTTCACGATGCGTTGTCGAGTGGTTCTCTCGGAAATGTAGTTGGTGGACTGCACCCAGTTGGTGCATATCTATGTCATCTTTTGGCCTTTTGAGAAGCAACCTCTCTAACAGTTTACCCAGTATTGACAGGTCATATCCAGGAGTCTTCTTATTTTTCATTCTCCTTATCTCATAGGCTACTTCTATAGGTGTGAAAGTTTTGATTGGTAAGGACATCGACATGGAACATCCAGAAAAGTTTCAATTTCTGCATCGCTGATACCAGAATAGGGGTCATTTGTTGTGAAGACATGTGCAAGAAGTTTGGTAAATGTATTGCATTTTTCTTCATCTGAGGCAGCCCATTATCCATTGGTCATTTTAATCTGAGATTAACTCAATGCTTTCAAAAATAATCTTAAATACTGAATGGTGCCACAGAGGGTTCTACAAGTTGCCCACATCGAATCTAAAAATAAAAAGACGAAAGCAGAAAAACAACTGAATAACACAATCACGTATCAAATCTGTTTCATAAAAGAATCGGAAAAACCATTATTAACCCAAAATCCATCCTGAAATTAATATTTAGGACAATGATTGATGAGGTGAGGTGTTGTTTCCTCTGCTTCTCCACATTTACAACATGTGCTTGGAACTGGTTTTCATCTGAAAGTCGTAAGGCTAAGAACCTGATCTGAACAATATTTATTTTTACTTAAACCTCCCTGGAAATATTGTTAGGCATTTTCTATAATAAATTAATCATTCTAATATCTTGAATACTCAATAAACTGAAAATGGTCAATAACTTTCTTTACGACGGTTGCCTTTTATATTTCGGGATAAGAGAACAAAAACAAAGATTGATAATCGAAAATCGCTCTATTGTCTTTCAAAATATTCCCCATTAAGATCTACACTTTTGCATGCGTTTGATTAATTGTCGAAGCACTTTTGCCACTCTGCATCCTGAACGCATCAACCGCTTCAGGTGTCGAAAACGTTGACCTCCCATTTTTTTTTCACGTACGGGAATGAAAAGAAGTCATTCGGTGTCAAGTCAGGAATATACGGCGGATGACTCATCAAATCGATGTTTTGAGTGCTCAAAAATGCAGTTGTATGAGCCGATATGCGAAAACTCGCATTGTCGTGGTAAAGAGTGATCTGTCTTCGGCGTATGGTTGTGTTGATTTCTTGGAAGACAACTGGCAAACAAATGGTGTAACCACTCAGAATTGACTGTTCTGCGTTGCTCTAGTGACACGATTGCGTCCAGTCCAGACAGTCCAAACAGGTGACCATTTGGTCTGGTTTGGTTTGGAAGTGCGCGCGAGCAGTTTTTTTTTCGATTTGGCTCATCTTGAAACACTTATACAGTTGACTGCTGTTTTCTTTCGGGTTCATACGCGTAAATCCACGATTCACCACATGTCACTATGTCATCGGTCCTTCGAAGCACCGCGATAGTATTTTTGGAGCATTTCTTTCGACCAATTGACACCAGCCTTTTTTTGAGGAATTAGCAAATTGTATGGGATCCAACGCGACCAAATTTTTTTGACGGTCAAATGTTCATGCAATATTGAATGTATTCTGGTCCCACTAATGACTAAGGTTGTCTGAATCTCACGATAGGTCACATGACTATTTTACAATATCATTTGGTACAGAGCATCAATGGTTTTCGAAACAACAACTGATTTTGGACTACCTTCACGAAATTCGTCTTGGAGTGAACTACGACCTCCGTTGAATTCACTATACCATCGATAAACACTGGTCCTTGATGAGCTTCATCACCAACCATTGAATTTAGTTCATCGATGCACTGTTGTTGCGTTAATCCACGTCGGAAGTTTTAAAAAATAATCGCATGGAAATGTTCACGATGTAATTCCATTTTTTGGGCGACATGAATCTTTTGAGTTACTGTAAACAACTCAAATAGCGCTCGTATGTCAAAACGTTCTCACTACGTATAACCTCAAAAATGTCAAGCTTCACGATAAAGCTGTCAGGTGATAGATTGCAACACTGGGGTTGTCCAATCTCTAAATATAAAAGGCTACCGTCGTATTTGGTAGATATATATATATATATATATATATATCTTGAGTTTTTGTCTTGTTACCTAGTATATGATATATGACATTTCAATGAATTGGGCATCTAGGTTATTGAAAAATGTAAATATTTATTCGTATAAACGTTTCGGCGTCAACCGGCTTCTTCAGTATACATCTAAAATCAAATATAAGTAAATACAAAAGTGTAAAAATCATTGTATTAATATCTCACTCTTCTCTTCATTCCATTGTTATGGTTGGTCGGTATTGTCTTGTCACTAATGTCAATGTCAAGTCAGTTGTCAGAGGAATATTAGTTGTCTTGTCTTCTTCTTCCTTTCGGTGGTTTTCTCAGTGTCGGTGTATATATTTGACTGAGATTTTTAATGTCTTGTTTGTCATTAACTATGATCTTTTGATTCACCTGTATGTGGATCATTTCTAATATTTCTCTTCGTCTTTGTTGGGGTTCTACATCTGAAATTTTTGTGTCATCGTAATTAAATTCATGTCCATTGGTTTTTGAAGAGAAAACTTCTTTAGCGGCGCTGAGCACTCTCTTGTATGGGTAAAAACATCCAAACTCAGGGTCACGTGATGCTGATCGAAAAAGCGTAAGATCGAGGAGTAGGAGAGGGAATAATATCCCCCACTCTTTCTACCGTGCCTGCGTGTGCTGTTTCGTTTAGGCGGTGTAGGGCGCTTGTGCGAATGTTTGTGTATGTTAATGCAATATAAATTAGGTTTGTTCGCGTGGCAGTTCGGAACTGTAATTTTTGGTAATTTGTGGTTCCCACCCGTTCGTCTGGTACAGAACAGGAGTTCCTTGTCGTTCGTGTGGTGGGAACACTTGATTTCGGAACTGTTCGTTACTGTTCTTACGGTTCCTGATCTAGAGATGGTACAAGGTACAACAGAAGAAGCGGTAAATTCAAATCATCGGTGATTCAAATTTTCAGTAGTTCTAATTGGCAATTAAGTTATATATTTGGTGACTAGGATATTCGCATAGCTGTTTTTGAGTATATTTGATGTTGTGGGAGTATAAATTTTTAATCAATTCGTTATAATAGCTTCTCAAAATTTTTGTTATCTCGAAGAAGAGAAAGGATCATTTGCAATAGATGAATAAAACAATTGCATAGTTGTTGATCAAAGTATGTAAGATAATTATTTTATATTATTTATATATACGATATTTCGTATTTATATACTATATATTTATTTTTGTTATTTCTTGACTGTAGTATCTTTATTTTTTAACCACTCAAAATGTATTGAAAATTTAGAAAGCAAACGGAGGAATGACCTCTTTCAAAAACACAACGACTTGTTAAAACAATTCTTATCTAAAAAATAATTACAAAGCTATGAAAATTGTTAGAAAATATTTTTATTTATTTCCCAAATGCCACCAGTTCCATATACAATCACCTAATTCTATTATATAAAATTTTCTGTACACAGTTTCCACCAAACTTACAATTAAATAACAGAAAAATTCACAGTTTATCCAGATATGAACTAACAAAAATAATTTCACCACTGATGACCACTACTACATGTATTGAAATTTCAAATTATAATTAAATTAAATCATTTCTTTAAATATTTCATTACATATAAATTATATTTACAAGTATTTATATGGATATGTTTATGTTTATTTATTTATGACAAAAAAAAATGTTCAATTTTAATATTTGTAATTTCTAAAGTATTTCCACCGTATTAATAACACAATAACTTATTCAATATCTTTTTAACACTATCCATGATATGATCCATGATCATTGAACTCTATATGAATACCTATATGGTATTTAGGGTTCAATGTCCATGATGTACAACATAACCTTACTTTCACTTATCTATGCACTTAACGAAATCGTTTTGAAATTATCTGTTCCCACCTGTTCTCGCCCGTTCGTGTCATAGAACAACTTGCGACGATTCCAAGAGTTACAGAACCTGGTTCTCTGTGACCCCAGTACAACTGGAAACTGCCACCCGAACAAACCTATTGTCATTTTTGTGTACGATAGCGCAATAAATGAATATTGTATTCCACCACATAAATAATAGCACTTTTATACTGATAATGAAAGCAATTCATACAAAATTATTCTCTAACCATTCCAAAATATCAAAAATGCACAACGTTAATATTCAAGTTTCCACTTCTGCCGGCACTCCCAGAGTGCAACCCGTCATTTTTCTATGTTTGTTTAGAGCCGTGGTTGCATTTTTTGTATATTTATGTGCGTTCAGTCTGTCCTTCAGTCTTTGTGACTTCTGTCCTATGTATTCCTTATCATCATCATTTTGCATGGTATACTATACAGGGTCTTCCACGAGGAACCTCACCCATATTTATACGGAAAACTACTGAACGTATTTTCATGAAATTCAGCACTTATAAGTATTTCACGATGCTGATGAAATCTAAAATATTTGTTGAAGCTGGAGATATTCTCAGCAGCATTAGTTTATTTTGTTTCTATGATTATTGTTCTTTTAATAAGATCAGTATATATTAGAGATGTCTAAATAAAAATAAAGGTGTCAATCAATTTATGAATAATTATTAGTTCCTTATTCTGAATAAAAATAACTTCAAC
Source organism: Micraspis discolor (assembly GCA_030674115.1). Classification (NCBI taxonomy): domain Eukaryota; kingdom Metazoa; phylum Arthropoda; class Insecta; order Coleoptera; family Coccinellidae; genus Micraspis; species Micraspis discolor. Next base: position 791,282 of record JARTUT010000436.1, read on the forward strand.
AATATTTTCAAAGCATGAGCACCTCCGGTTTTTCCGGAAATGACGTCAACTTCCGTTTTTCGAATTACAACACCATTTTTTTATTGCAGAAATAGATTCCTTAGAAAATTTCAAGTTATTTTGATGTAACATTTTTCAGTTTTGGTTGGAAAATTCTCTCTGAGCGGGAAAATTCGAAAAAAAAAATTGAAAATAGAGCTACGCTGAAACAAGAATAACTTCGAGGTTTTTGGATGGAAAATTTTCATTTTTGGTATTTTTCAAGATGTAAGATTGATGTATCCACTTTAAAAATCGATATCGCGATTCATGATACAGGGGGTGAAAAAATCGCTTTCAAAGTTAGGGATGACAAAATCGTGAAAAATCAATTTTTTCAAATTAGAACCCCATTTTTTTATGGCAGATATTGAATCTACGTTAAAAAATAATGTGAGTGTATGCATCACACCCTTGCCCTAAAGTGGATATTTTCTGAGTTATTCACAAAAAACTGTTTTTCGTCTTGAATTTTCAGCTATTTCTTTTCCCTTCACGCCAAAAAGATGAAATTTTCAGGATCTGTTATTTGAACCATGCTGTAGATTTTTCACCCCTTCTTGAAACCGACTTCGAGTTACTATTAGGAGAACCATGGCAAACTTTCACAGTTATAGCTAGAGAAGATGCTCAAAGTTTTGACCGTTAATTTCTAGACATTTATTTATACGTCTTAGGAATGCTTCGTGCGTTGCTCTTCTTATTTCATCGGGAGGAAGAGCTCTGCAAAAGTGGGAGTTGAGTAGACAATATTTTTTATCCTACCCCAAACATAATAGTCTATAGGAGTTAAATCGGGAGAACGTGGTAGCCAAAGATGTGGACCATTATTCGCCAACCATCGATCTTCAAATAGCCTGTATAGGATATTTGACACATTGAGTGAATTGTGTGGAGGCGTGCCATCTTGCTTATACCATAAGTCATTATGGTTCTGTACTAGCGGCTCAATTATTAGTGTCAATATGTCAGAATATCTATCTCCTAAGGGAGAACATTCTTTAAATGATGCAAACATGTGTAGTGTTCTATCTTACCAGTTGAATTCCCATCATAAATGTGAACATCGAGAATTGCATTATTTTTGATGGCGCAAAAAACATTGAAACTCCAGGTCTCTTGAAAGCTCCATTGTCTGAAGTGGTGGTTGTTCTGTTCATCCCAATTATGACTTTTATGCCTATTGAAAGAACCATTCTTTGTGAATTTAGATTCATCTTTCAAATTATACAGTCCAAAAAGTTTTCGTTCTCTTGAAATCGAATCATCATAGCTTCGCACAACTCTGTTCTCCTGACGAAATCAGTTTCCTTCAAATGCTGTACCCTATTGAATTTGTATGGGTGCATTTTATGTTTTTTTAATATTCTCCAAACACACGATTGAGATAATCCCAGAACAATCTCGGCATCTTTGAGAGAATTTTGAGGATTCACACGAAAATATGCAAGAACTGTAATTTCGTTGTTCTCATCTTCTACTACACTTTTTTCTCTGTGTATAGTTTTCTTAACGAAAGATCCGACATTTCTCAAGTTAGTCATGGTTCTGTTAATGGTATCTCTCGTTGGTCTGGGTCATTACTTCATTACATTCTCCATGAAGTAGAATGAGATTTAAATAATCTTCCTTGGTAAAATTAGGCATAGTGATCGATTTTATAACTTAATACGAATTATCACCAAATTAATAGTAAACACAAAACGCTACTGAAAAAAGAAGAATTTGGCAGATGTAATTAATGATATCTATCATTAAAAAAAAAGAATGTAAAACATGGTAAGTTTTTGCATATGGTTCATAAGGAATTATTTATTTATCACTGGAGAGAAAACCGATGGCCGATTAGTTGAAATAAAGAGGTTTCCGATACAAATTCGAATCCAAATTCGCCATCTATTTAGGAACAACCTGTAACTTTTTTCTCTTGCATATTAGGGTAGTTAAATCTAAAACATGGTTTAAGTAACAGTTCCTGAAAATTTCATCTTTTTGGCGTGAAGGGAAAAGAAATAGCTGAAAATTCAAGACGAAAAACAGTTTTTTGTGAATAACTCAGAAAATATCCACTTAAGGGCAAGGGTGTGATACATGCACTCACATTATTTTTTACCGTAGATTCAATATCTGCCTTAAAAAATCGGGGTTCTAATTTGAAAAAACTGATTTTTCACAATTTTGTCATCCCTAACTTTGAAAGCGATTTTTTCACCCCCTGCATCATGAATCGCGATTTCGATATTTAAAGTGGATACATCAAGCTTACATCTTGAAAAATCCCAAAAATGAAAATTTTACATCCAAAAACCTCGAAGTTATTCTTGTTTCAGCGGAGCTCTATTTTCGATTTTTTTTTTCGAATTTTCCCGCTCAGAGGGAATTTTCCAACCAAAACTGAAAAAGTTACATCAAGATAACTTGAAATTTTCTAAGAAATCTATTTCTGCAATAAAAAAATGGTGTTGTAATTTGAAAAACGGAAGTTGACGTCATTTCCGGAGAAACCGGAGGCGCTCATGCCTTGAAAATATTTTAGATTTCATCAGCATCGTGAAATACTTATAAGTGCTGAATTTCATGAAAATACGTTCAGTAGTTTCCCGTATAAATATGGGTGAGGTTCCTCGTGAAAGACCCTGTATATAACCTGTGACTTTTTTGTTTTAGGTGCTTTTAATTTGCTAAAAATTTTTCCGACTTGTATGCTTTGTGTACTACTTCTCGGTTGTATAGTCTTAATACATTCGTTATTCTATGTGACAGTCCCTGTATATACGGCAATTGTACTCGTCTTGTAGTGTCCGTTGGTACTTTCGTTTGTTGTGTGTTATATAGTAGGTGTGTCCTTTGTTTTGTCAGTATTTAATCATAGTTTCAGGGTAGTGGTTATCCATCAAAAGTTCTTTTACTTCCTGTAGTGTTCTTTCTCGTAATATTCGTGATGTTAATTTCAACGCCCTGTCGATGTATCCAATGGCTATGTCTATTTCGGCCGGTCTTGTTATAGCCAAGCAGTCATCCACATATCGTTTGAAAAATGTTGTTTTGTGATTTTTCATAATTTTTTCCTCAATTAACACCATTACCAGCTGTGCTATTGTGCTCGATATCAGGCTCCCCATGGCTCCACCTTTGATTTGTTTGTAGAAATTTTCCCCATATTGACATTTGATTATGTCCCAATTATTTTCCAGTACCTCTTTTATTATTTCAGTGGGAATGTTTGTATATAGACATTTAACATCCAATGAATACAGACGATGGTTGGAATGTAATTTGATATTTTTCAATGAATCTTTCAAGTCAAACGAGTTTGTAATATAATATTCGTTATCATTTATTGCGTTGGAAAGGATATTAGACATACATTTTTCAATAACCTAGATGCCCAATTCATTGAAATGTCATATATATAAATATATATACTACTAGCTGACCCGACAGACTTCGTCCTGTCAAAAAGATTTGTAATGTGGCAGTTTTTGTGCCTACGTATTTTAAAAAATTCTCCTCAACAGAACCGTCACCTTGGTGATAGGGCGTTGTGAATAAAAAATAATTAAATAAAACATATATAAGGATTCAAAAGTAAGTAATCGCTTTATTGTTAATTATGTGAATCATAATTATTATTATTATCATTGTAGTGCTTTGTGGTATACGATGTTTTTTGTTTGATTACCTGGCGCATAGATGAACAAATCTGATGGTTTTCCAACACGGGAACAGGCAACATACAATTGACCATGTGAGAAACATGGGTTATCTAGATTAATACCACAAACACTTAATGATTGCCCCTGGGACTTGTTTATAGTCATAGCAAAAGCAAGCCGCACTGGAAACTGTAGTCGTTTAAACTCAAATGGCACATCAGTCGGAATTATTAGGATGCGCGGTATGAGAACATCTTCTCCTTTATACTTTCCTTTTAGTATAGTTGCTTCTATCACATTGTTTACTCATTTTTTTATCGCTAACCGTGTACCGTTGCAAAGACGCGGTTGGTTGATATTTCGCAACATTATAACCACCGATCCAACCTTTAATTGAAGTTTGTGAGGTGGCAATTCTGGCAAATCCAGCGAGTTTGAAAATTCCGGTGGATAGTTGACTACATCATCTTGATTAGTAGCCGAATCAACTGATTCAATTCGCCTGTAATTTGTTCTTGAATTTTGAAATTTAATTCATTTACATCTATGTTTTTTGCAGCCAGTATAGCTCGTTCGCTCAACCAATCATGGTTTCTGTAATTTTGAGAAACATCTGGAAACACCTTCTGAATAAGTTCATATTTTGATCGAGTTAACTGACAAAAACTTTGAGGAAAGTTAATGCAGCCAGTCAACATATCTATAGGAAATTTGCCATTACCAATGTCAATGAGTTGTTTAGAGAATATGTTTTCAGATTGGTCATTTTGCAACTCGACACGCATATTCTTGCTTAACTACTTCGACATGTCTCCACAAACTGGAGGACTTTGGACATGCATTGAGTTCATCAGCTGGCGTTGATCGTGGAATCACTGGCAATGTTTGACGAAAATCTCCTGCTAATAAAATCATTGCACCTCCAAATCGGTTATTATTGCTCCGTAGATCTTTTAAGGTTCTGTCTAAATCCTCCAAAGATTTTTTATGTGCCATCGTGCATTCATCCCAAACAATCAATTTACATTGCTGCAAAACCTTTGTCATTGCAGAGTTCTTCGAAACGTTGCAGGTTGGAGTTTCATTGCTTTGCATATTTAATGGCAATTTTAGTGCTGAATGGGCTGTTCGACCACCTTCAAGCAAAGTTGCTGCGATTCCCGACGAAGCGAGTGCAAGTGCAATTTTATTTTGTGAGCGAATTGTTGCTAATATTAATGAAATAAAAAAAGTTTTTCCTGTACCACCAGGTGCATCTAAGAAGTAAATCCCTCCAGTTTCATCATTTGTTACTTTCATAAGAGTTTCAAATACATACTTCTGTTGTTCATTTAACAGTGGAAGATTTGTTTGAATTAATTCTTTCAAAGCGTTGAGATCATACAGTTTTTCTCGATGCAACTCTTGGTTAAAAGCGTCATGCATTGGACGAGTGGGCGCGGTCAGGCCTAATTGAATTAATAGTTTGTTTGACATTATCAAGCACATGTCCTCAATTGAAATCAATGCTTCATTGTAAATTTCTTCACTGATTTGTATATTTGGATTTCCCATTCTATTTGATACAAAATATCATCACACATATAATCTTTGTACTTGATCCACAAATCAATTGGGTTTGATGGGAAGCATGTAGATATGATTATAGAAAACAATGTTCGTATTTGATGAGCGTGTGATGATATTACAGCATCATTGAGAGTTTGATCCCAATGAGCGTCATTTTCAAGCAATTGCGTTGACGTTGACAGGCTTCTCTGTAGGATCCACACAATTCACCATCAACAGTTCGTAACTGTTGGAATGATGTTGGGCCACGTACATTGACTAATAGCAGTCGTAAATAAAAACATTAATCATTGCTTGGATGTACTGAATAAATACGGCCAATAACATCGGTGGAATATACATCTGTATATCCTGGAACTGGTTTTCCTTGTTTCCGTCGTGTAAATCTCCTTGCGGATTAATTCCAGGTATAATATTTTGGCATTTCAGAATATAGCAATGTTTGTGCGAAATCATCGTTTTGGCATGTCTCAAAAAAACTGGTTAATGTAGTAGATGGTGGCTGAGCAGCTCTTTGTACTGCGTTCTGTGCTGTAAAATACACTCTTTGTCCATTTTCTAAATGCACAGCTAAGTGAACAACAGAAGGGTGTCTCTCATGAATAGGAAAAGAAAATATTCGCCAAACTGCTTCATTACTACTGACATAGCGGCCCTTTTGGTAGACGATTCTACCAAGTATTTGTATCAACGTAGACTTGACATGTATTTGCAATCTCCGGAAAATCAAAGAACACCTGATATATACAAGAATATTGTTGAAAGTATACATCAAACAGCAAGAGAAGCTATTGGAGAGAAAAGAAAACTTAATAGTGCGAAGATATGGTGGAACGACGAAGTAGAAAAAATGGGGTAACTTCATCATTGGAATTCTCTGCACCAATTCCAATCACAGCCATATCACTCCCTTTGGTTACATATTTGCAAATGTATTCAATAGATTTCACTGAATGGCAAGATTTAACGTTGATTGACTACGTTTTAGTTACAAATCATTTGTATGGGAAAAAGAAATGGGCTATTTTTAGGGTTTTTCCAGCAATAATTCTAATTTTTTTCGCCGTAAAACCCATCCTTGTACTTCAACGAACATTTAAAAAAAAGATTTGGCCAAATTGGTCCAGGCGTTGTTGAGTTATGCGCTTACCAACACATTTTGCGATTCATTTTTATATTATAGATTAAATCAGAGCATGTTCCTTATTTTTCAGGTTTCTCTTGATGCCCAAGTACGAGATATAGTTAATCGAAATATGGTGAAGCCAACACCCCACACCTTTGATGAAGCCCAATTCCAAATTTACACGCTGATGCATAGAGACAGTTACCCAAGATTTATAAATTCAGTTTTATACAGATCACTACTTCGTCATTTGCCTTCAGAGGACCTCATAGAAGAAGCTATACCTCCTGATTAGGATATGAAGATGTTACACAAGTCGAAATTTTGGTTTACCTCCACAAGCACCGACAATAATGTCATAGGGGGTCAGATTGAGCCCCCCTAGCACAAGTGTCAGCCTTAAGGCGCGGTTCATCGAAAATATAAGACCTAATTTTTGACATAATATGGCCAAGAGAACCTCCACCAGTGTACTTATCGGTGCAATGTATACATATATCTATCTAGAGAATTCTCGTTTTGTATGTGTAAATATTTAAATTCATTGTGAGGTCTGATTGAGATCTAATGACTTCACGCGTATTCTTCCTGAGATCTCATATCTAAGAGCCCCTCGACCTTCATTACTCTAATCAACAAAGTTATTCGTAGATTTTCCGAGATTCAGATAGAGCGATTTTATGTGTTGTCTTGAAAATTTTCTTTCCAATACCTGATAAATCCAGCTCTCAGTTCAAAAACTAAGTTCTCTTTGTTATCCAAATAACAATACTCAGCTATATGCGCTTTCGAAGTGACTACATCGAGACAATCATGACTATGTATTGTAATATTACTTTACCGTTTTTTTTCCACAACGGTTGGGTCTTATGGTAGTGACAGCAACTATAAGTCCTCGGGCTCACGAAAAAAAAAATTATTACCACCAAGCTGCTACTTTGCCCATAGCTTATAATTGACGAGTCTCCCAAAACTTCACCATTAGAAAAAGGAAATGGTAACTTTTCCGGTAATTTATAGGAAAAAATGTCAATTTGACATGAATATATAATGTAATGATCAGCAATTATTTTCCACGTTAAGTGAAAGATATGATTTTTTAACACCCGACAAAATTTGTCCGTCAAAAATTGTGGTACTTTTAAACTTGTCCCCAACTTTGAACAAGTCGATTTGGTGATTACCAGCCTGCTGATTTTTCTTAGAGAGTTCGGCATTACCGTTTGAAGAATAAGTAGTCTGACAAAATTCTTGGACAGTTTTCAAAGTCCTACGCGCGGAATTTACATCATCATGTTTGGTGACCACCAGTCGGACAAGGGCGTCATTATTAAAAAAAAGTAATATTAATCGGACAACTAAGTGTCCGACAAAAATATCAGTTTTATTTTGCTCGTCCAACAAATATAAATTTTTCAAGATATGTAAATTTTCGACTTTATTACTTATGAATAATATAAAAAATATTATATTACGATAACAAAAAATATCCAACATAGCAGTTTCGATGTAAAATTTCCGGCTGAATAAGATCCTTATGTCAGAAAAAAATCGAAGAACGCCGTAAAATGGAAAAACCAAAATTCTTTGAAATTTTAGATTTTTAAAATTCATCATTTTTATCGCTCAAATTCACACGAAATATTAATAATTATTTATACTTATGTTGAGGGCAGGATGAAATTTTCCAGCTATTTTTCTGTAAATTCTTGCGAATTATCACAAATATGTTAAAGAGCATTATCGTTTGAGTGTACGGTAAATCTGAACTCACATCGAATGAAATTTTGTATAACAAATATATTTAGTATTTAATAAAATTTGAATTTGAAAATTCTTTAGTTATTGGCAACTCCGATCGCCACGATGTGTGCCTTTAAACTAGTTGGAGCTGTTTGTTGACCTTGAGAATGAAATAGAGAAACGCGTGGTGAATTCAAAATATTTTTCAAATTGGTCAAAATCGGGTACTGAGAAATTTCATACCAACTAACGAGGAATAAAAAAAATATTTCAGTTAGTTAGATCTTAGAGAAAGAGATTTGATAATTGGTCTGAAAGCAGCTGCATTTTTTGGAAAATGAGTCTACTTACTGGCTTTGATTTTTTCTGGGAAATTATGTGTTTTTATGTATTTATTGCTTTTCTTCAATTTATATTAATTGCAATGGAAAATACCTGAAAAATTTTTATAACCTGTTTGTGTTCTTTCATTTCAATATATAGATAATCATAAATGTTTCCAGTGAATTTGAGGGAAAAAATAATCGAGTTTTTATTTTCCAGCGTTCCATGATTTAGTCGTTTTTTTCTGACACAAAGATCGTATCAGTGGAAAATTTCACATCAAAAATGATATGTTGGATATTTTTTCAATCAATTGAAACTTAATATAATCGAAGTTAGTACACAAGGTCTTATTGGCGTGACCCTACTATTAAAATAGTGATTTTTGAAGCAGATTTTCAAATTTTTTTGTGGGAAGTTTATTATTATGTCGTACAAGTCAATTTTAAAGAAAAAATTTAATCTACGTTGCTGTTTATCACCAAACATGGTGACGTAAATCTTCTGCGCGTCGAATTTTGTCGGACTATGTGTTACTTATTCTTCAAACGGTAATATCAAACTCTCCAGGAAAAATCAGCCGGCTGGTAGTCACCAGGTACAACATCACCAAATCTACATATTCAAAGTTGGGGACAAGCTTAAAAGTCCACAATTTTTGGCGGACCAATTTTGCCGGGGTTTTAAAAAACTGATATCTTTCACTTAAAGTTAAGAAAAATTGCTGGTCATTTATACATACATTGGATGTTGATGCCAAATTGACATATTTTCCTTAAAATCACAGAAAAAGATGCTCCCGCATTTTTCTAATTGTGAAATCTTAAGAGATTCATCAAACTTAAGCTATATGCAAAGTTGAAGCTTGCTGGTTATCATTTTTTTTTGTACGTGGGCCCGCGGACTATATAGAGTCATCATTCTTGAGATGTTATGTACAAACTCGAATCTTGCGTTGAGTTCATATTTCAATCGAAAAGTCAAAGCCTATAGTTCTATTTTTCCACAGCTTCGTATAATGAAAATTCGTAAATATTGATTTACATATAAATAGGTAGATTCTGAGGGATTATATGTGAAAATCACCTTCTCGAATGAGCTGTAGGCATAACTTCATGAACTATATATCTACAAATATATTATCAATCGTTTAGTGCAAATTTAAATAGTTGAATAAGTCGTGGCGAATATTGAATATTTGCTTAAAATTCTTGAAAGCTATTTCCATTATGTTTGTTGGCCATTAGAAATACCTTAGATCGATTGACATTATTTGAAACGACTTAAAAAATTGCTTGCGTGGTTAAAAATTGTTTCAAAAAGTATATCGAGATCATAGAAATGAAAAAATGCAGTTTGAAACTATAGAAATCATTATTCAAGTCAATTGCACCTCTTTATCAACTATTTCGGTCAAAATATCTGAGAAACACTTATTTGCAACAGCTGAAATCAAATTTTCTGATTGCAAAACACGCAGTTAAAACGGAGTTTGTGAAATGCTTAATGATCAACAGATCTGGAGAAAATTGTTTAAATCGCAATAAGTACCTATAAGTTAATCAAAAAAAATCAAAATGTTCGATCAATTCAAGCCTGAATTGATTTATGTTTACTGTAAAACCTTCAGCTCTGTTTACTACAGAATGATTCACAGAGGTCCAAAAAAACTTTCAAAATTAATGGCTGGTGTTTATATGAGGGGCTCATTACGAACGAATTATGATACAAAAGTTATTGCGCATGTGCCGCCATAGAGACATGAGGCTCTTTATCCTTGTTCCTACGCTCACCTCAAAAATATTAGTGTTGTGTAAGTTAACGAAACGTTCATCTCACTTTTAGGATACTTTAGGTTAAGTGAAGCGCATGCCTGCATGAGCTCTCCGACTGCCCGCTCTATTGGGGAACAGACAAATTCGAAATTATATATATAAATTTTGTGATAACCCTAGTAGTTTAGATCCGCCATTGCTCTTGGCGGCCAGCCCCTCATCAATATTCGCACCACACCTTGAAACACAACTATATAGTTCACAAATAATCGACACACAGTGAATAATTATGAATAATGAATAAACGTATGTAGTGTGTTTATAAAACGATTTTTATTTCTGAAATTTATATTTTTAAAAAAAGTGACTTCAATGACAGATGTAATATACCAAAACTCATTGTTTCATTGTTATTTATTAATGATAAGAGCCAGGATGTGGGATCTTTTGGTCTGGAAAGAAAAAGTGTGGAAAAACTGGTATATTGAAATACAAACTGAAACACGCAGGTGAACAGCGTTGTGAAAATTAATTGGGGCAACTAACACAAAACTGAGATTACCATGGAGTTCGTTCATAACTCACCTGATCTATTTAAATTTGTTGCAACCAACAAAAAAAATTACGATAATTGTATTGAAGTTTCGCTTATTTGAATTGAAAAATATGTGCCAAAATTTGGTGAATTCTCATGTACGAATAGTGTTAATGTTGAGCGTTAATTGTTTATTGAACATGATTTTTTTTTTCAACAATGCTGATATGAAAATATAACGAGAGTTGATTTTCCCAACTAAATTTTCAAGTGTTCACAAGAACTGACCATCTCTATCCAGCACCAAAGACCACTGAGCTGTCGCCAGATTATTTGTAAAAGCGCCGAACTGACAGCGGGTTATTGAAAAAAAATTCAAAAACATATAATAATTTGTACAAATTATATTCATAACTGAAACGATTAAACCCGTCAATCAGTTTTGAATTCAACTTCTTCGAATTAAACTCAAGATAGTTTGGATATTAGGAAAAACTCGAAATAATATTGTAAACTGTGTCAATAAAAATTATGAAACAAACAAAGCATCAGAATGTTGTTTCATTTCAAAACCTTGAACATTTCTCTATACTTGGTCAGATACCAGAATTTTATTTGACAGGTAAATGAAAAGAGATAAGAAAACAAAAGATAGTGCAATTATACCACATTTTCTGGGCCGACGGCAGACTGTGGGCAAAAGTTAGTCCGCGTGTGCAGCTATAGAGACATGAGGCTCTTTATCCTTGTACCTACGCGCTAGCCTCAAAAATATTAGTGTTTTATAAATTAACGTAACATTTATCTCACTTTCAGGATACTTTAGATTAAGTGAAGCGCATTCATCTTTATGATAATGAGCCATAAGTATCCGGGGAACGAAAAATACTCACGTCGTAGCTTTAAGTGGTAGGGGAGCCCAGGGTGCTAAGTCGGGATTTACTCAAGCCTCTCAGGGACCTATTGGATTGCGGAGCTTCCCCAGTAAACGCACAAACGTATAATAAACGTTTGTAAATTGTATCGGAAATTTATTCAACGTTACGAGTTGAATTTTTCAATGTTACTTCCGAAACCCAAATTTAGCAATAAGAGTTGACTTAACGTACAATAAACGTACCCAGTACACTTTTGCTGTATTCAACCATTATAAAACATAGATACTCATTAGATTTCCTAAATGTTGATTCAACAAGGATTAATCAACATTATATAAACGTTCAAAAATCACTATTACGGAATTCTAGATTCGAGCAACCTCTGTTCCACTTATAAGCCTCATTTTTTGGCTTTTTATCAATTAGGTTTAACGCACCAAACCTTCTACACAACTTTCTATCTATCTAGAATAAACAAAGCTCACGCACTTTCTTTGCTCTTTATATTTTGATGAAGGTACGTAAAGCTTTCAATATTTATTTCATGAAATATTTTCTCAGATAGCATATTTGTCGTTCAATTGGAATCCGCTTGATTCCAATCTAACACTACATAGGGAATATAAATGATAAAAATGAGCACAGTATTTGGAAAGCTACGAAGAAAAGACCTACATTGTAGAAATCTCTTATTAATATAAACAATGGGAAATGGGTTGGCTTACATCAAAGAAATTGCAGTATATTAGCCAAACATCTTGCACATGTCTTCACACCAAATGATCCTTATCATGGTAACCGCGTTGCAGTAGTTTAAACTTTTCTGGATGTTCCATGTCAGATGTCCAAACCAATTAAAACTTTCACACCAACAGATGTAGCCAATGCGACAAGAAGAATGTAAAACATGAAGGCTTTTGGGGTCGACCTCATAACGGCCGAAATTGTAAAAAATACCGAAGAAAATTTTTGTACTGCTAACAACATTATTTGAAAGAATGATGAGTATATCCTATTTTCATTCTCATATGGATATGCAGAGGTTATAATAATACCCAAACGAATGATTCTGGTAAACCAGAACAGAATTTGGAATCATATAGGTCCATAAGCCTTCTGCCAATCCTCTATACACTGTTTGAGAAGCTGCTCCTCAAAAGGCTGAAGGATGGCATGGATAAGCTCCAACTGGTACCAGACCACCAACTAGGTTTCTGAGAGAACCACTAGACAACGCATCAGGTCAATCCATCGTTAACACCATCTCAACAAGCCACGAAGAAGGAAAATTTTGCTGAGCAGTGTTTTTGGACTCATCGCAAGCATTCGACAAAGTTTGGCACCACAGACTGTTATACAAATTAAAACAACTCTTCCCACAACCATATTGTTATCAATTCTGAAGTCTTATCAAGCAGACCATTCTTATCAAGCAGACCATTATTTTGCCGTGAAATATAGGGAAGTAATAACCACTCTTTCCAAAGTCAAATCCGAAGGCCCACAAGGAAGTATTTTGGGACCACTTTCATATATCATCTACCTTTCAGACTTACCAAAAATGAAAACACCACCATGGCATCTACATGTAATGAGAACGCCGAAACATCTTTCGAACAATTGAATGAAATGGATGGCCTTGGAAAGTGGCATCGAGAATGGCGACTCAACGATATGTCCCTCTGTCAAAATATTCGAAAAGGCTCCAGTAAGCGTGATATTATACATCACAGAAACATTTCATATGAGATATTGATGAATCATTGTGAAACAGTTCAAAGAAATGTTTAAAAAACATATCGCAAACGTTCAAGTGAAGTATCGCTTTGTATAATCATAATGACATATCAGACATGTGATATCAAGATATATAATAACGGTAATCAAACATCTCAAAGTAATGTTTCAGAAACATACCGCGAAAGGTTGAATGAATCGTCGCTTTGAATTATCATAGTGCGGTGAACCTTCCGACCATTTTCAATCCAACGGTAACAATAATATTACTATTAATTTTCTTTATTTACCCAACAGGAATATCCCAATTACAGGGTAAAGTAATAAATATTTGTACAGTATAACGTGTTATAGTAATTATAAAATAATAACCAAAAAAGAAAACAGTTATAAGTATTGCACGATGCTGATGAAATCTAAAATATTTTCAAGGCATGAGCACCTCCGGTTTTTCCGGAAATGACGTCAACTTCCGTTTTTCAAATTAGAACACCATTTTTTTATTGCAGAAATAGATTCCTTGGAAAATTGGTAAGATTGATGAATCCAGTTTAAAAATCGAAATCGCGATTCATGATACAGGGGGTGAAATATCCTTGGTTAGCACCATTTTCTCAGAAGAAGTTTTCCCCAATTGGAAATTCTCGACTGATATTAAGAAATTGGACATTCTATTAGGCGAGCGTAATAATCTCAGGAAATGATCAAAATTGAGAAGTTAAACGCCATATGGGCGGCAATAGACGATCAAGTTTCTGATTCGCCAGTGACTTATCTTGCGAATGCTATTGTTTTAGTATTGAATCATCATGTTTTTGTAATATACTCCCAAAATAACCAGAATTTTGTAGTTGAACGACAGATGGGCGGGGTTTAAGATCCAATTATTAGTAAATGGGCTAGCTGTGAGATCTTATTATCGCTACTGTATAAAGGGGAGGTGACAAGACGGATCAGGTTTCTGATTAGCCAGTGCCTTTTCTTGTAAATACCCTTGTTTTAGTTCTGAATCATATTTTGTAATAATCTCTGGAAATAATTTAGTAGTTAATCGCTAGATGGGCGATGATTCAGATCCAGTAGTCGGCACTGTATAAAGAAGGAGGCGACAATAGACGATGATGTTTCTGATTGGCCAGCGACTTTCTTGCTAAATGGCTTGTTTTAGTACTGAATCATCATGTTTTTGTAATGACCTCAGGAAATTAACAGAATTCAGTAGTTGAACGATAGATGAACGGGTCTTAAAATCTCATTGTTTGCACTGTAAAAAGGGGAGGCGACAATAGACGATTCTGATTGACCAGCGATTTATCGTGCTAAAATCAGGATTCTGATGGTCAGCGTCTGATCCGGGTAAATGCCCTTGTTTAAGCATTGAATCATCATGTTCTTGTAATAATCTCAAGAAATGATCAGAATTCAGTAGTTCAACGGCAAATGGACGGGGCATAAGATCTAATTGTTGGCACTGTAAAAAGGGGCAGACGACAATAGACGATCAGGTTTCTGATTCGCCAGAGATTTATCGTGCCAAACGCCCACTATTTAGTATGAATCATCATTTTTTTAATAATCCCAGAAAAGGATCAGAGTTCAGTAGTCGAACGAAAGATGGGTGGGGCTTTAGATCTAATGGTCACCACTCTATAAAAGGGAAGGCCACAATATACGATCAGGTTTCTGATTGGCCAGTGACTCATCTCGCTAAATGCCCTTGTTTCATTACTGAATCATTATGTTCTGTAGTAATCTCAAGATTGATCAGAATTTAGTAGTTAAACGCAAATGCACAAATAGGTGGTGGTTGAAAATTTCATAGTCGGCACTGTAAAAATATCGTCTATTAATGGATCAGGTGCTTTGAATCATATTGGTATGGTGGTTCAATCCTTCTTGATGGACAGCGATTTTATTCTTCTTAATGATGGTACACCAACTAGACGTGCCTCAGCTCGTGAGGATCGTGGTGTTCCAGATCATTTCCTAGGTACCGGTGATTTGGCAGCGAAACGATTATGGTTGGTTTTACTTGATACTGGCCCTAGTGATCACACTGATTTGCCAGAAATGAATTTGGAGCATTAATGTGATGCAGACCCGTGTACCGTTAGCGAGTACATTATGTTTTGAAGGTAAAGAAAAATTCTACCCCTGGATTGGATGGATAAGACTACGTCACCCTTTCCCCAATAACCAGTTCCCCTTCTATAACTAAGATTTTTTGAGAGCGATAAAAAAAGATTCGAGGGAATCATCGAGACTCGACTTGGTTCGGCGCCTACTTTGTTGATGTATTGATGTTTATCAACACTTCAATAGGAAATACTATAGGGTTGCTATTTTTTTGGACATATCAAGTGCATATGATTATGTAAACTTGAATATCCCTTGGTGGGATTTGATTACTGCAGATGTATACCGTAAAATACCTAATTTGATATATCGGATCTGTGAAAATAAAATTGTTAGCCTCAGGGGAGAATCTAGGAATGGTCTTGTGCAGGGATCACCATTTAGTCCTCTCCTTTTTGATTCGTACTCTCTATGCCTGAGGATATTGAGGTCCTACAATTTGCAAGCGATATTGTGGAACAAGGGAAATCTTATCTGTAAGGATTAACTCCCTTATTTCCTAACTGACGTAGATATCAGAACCCAGAAGATTGAGATGTATCAGTCCGACCTTAGGAAGGGTGAAATCCAAATTTGAGTAATAGGGGATTGCTAAGTGAACGATATGTAGGATATGTAGAGGTGTATATGGATGCATCTAGGTCGTCGGACCGGATTTAGTTAGAGATGGGGCGTGTATAGTGGCATGGTCGATGAAGTTGTATGGCAGGCTCCCAGATCACTGGTCGTTTTCCTCTGATCAGATATATGCCATCAAAAAAACGGTTCAGGTTATCTTGGAGAGGGACATAACCAGGGCTGTTCTTCTATCTGATTCGCTTGGGATCTTCAATTAGCTGAAGAACGGTAGACTGGATGCAAATGCTGACATGATTACGGTTGGTGACTCAGTAATGATGTATGGGGCCCAAACCAGGGGCATCAGAATCTTATGGATACCAAGCCATTCATATATTCCCCACAACAACAGAGTAGATTGTAACGGGCAGCTGGCGAATACTTCGGGAATCTTCGCTGAATGTTGGGTTGAGGCTAGCGTCATACGATCTTTGCATTTGCCTGGTACGATCTCTTTTACGCATAATGCGTATTATGCAGCGGCGTGGTATTCTAACACTCTACGATCGACTATATTCGATCGACGATCATTTTTCTTTTCTGTCGAGTGAACATGCTAGAAAGTGCATTTATCTTTCTTCTTTTTCTCGAATTGAAATCGAGTTTCAAACATAGAGTTTGTCGTGGTGAACAGTTTTAGTAGCGTTCGGTGGGTCCTGGTTTTGATCAGACAAGGTTTATTCAATCTAAAATTGTCGTATTCAATTGTTTTATGTGCAGGAGACTACAAAGGCCTCGTGCATTCCTTTGTGGACCGCTATCTTTGGTTCTTCGCATATTTTTCGGAGAGGTATGTGATGAATCAACATACCTTCCTAATTCTTTCAATATTCGTGCTGTACTTTGTTGTTCAATGATTAGTTTTTTTACGTTTCTCAGTTTCTATATTTCCTTGGTGAATTTTTTATCGAATTCTCTGTGCCATTGTGTTCCTTTTTTTCAACATATGGGTATTGTTTCTTCTCTTAAATTATTATCGTTTTTAAGTCAATACATTCAGGGATCGCTGGAAAATGTGGAACATTATCGGCTCAAGTAGTTATCGGCGTTTGGAGGAGTTGTTTGAGTTTGTATAGCAGTCCGTTATGACAAATCTTGTCGAATGCTTGCGATGAGTCCAGGAACACTGCTAAGCAAACTTTTTGTAGTTCAAGGCTTTTTGAGATGGTGTTCACTATGCGATGGACCTAATGCGTTGTCGAGTAGTTCTCTCGGAAACCTAGTTGTTGGTCTGGTACCAGTTGGTGTATATCCAAGTTATCTTCAGCCTTTTGGGAAGCATCTTCTAAAACAGGATAGACTTAAAGGACTATATGATTGCACATTGTGTTCTGGTTTGCCAGGTTTGGGTATTATTATAACCTCAGCATACTTCCATATGATGGAGAGAGAGAGAGAGAGAGAGAGAGAGAGAGAGAGAGAGAGAGAGAGTTTATTGGTGATCTTACAATCTCATGAATTGCTTTCACAGGTCCTAACTAAAAAAATCATTACTATATTACAATAACAAAAAAATACACCAAAAACATAAATATATAGGGAGTTTGTTGCAAAAGCAGTGTGCACTGAAGAAATAATACAATACAGTTCAAAACACAGCAGATTAACAAACAGAATCAGTTCCGTGAACAAACCACCACACGAACATAATTAAATATAGAGAAAAAACAAAGAAATCTCCAACAATGTATATGTATATAAAATTGACTGTGTATAAATAAAATAATAAATTAGGTGTATATATAAAATAATAAATAAAGGGTATATATAAAAGAATAAATTAAGTGTATAGAAAGTGTGTATATATAAAAAAATAATAATAATAAGTTAAGTGTGTATATATAAAATAATAAATTGAGTGTAAAATTAAAGTATCTACAGATCAATATGTCATGGTCACAATTTGTACATGACCACACACTCAAAGACAGTCATGTTTTCCAAAAAGACATAAACTCCTCGACCGAATAAAATACATTTTCAACCAGTATATCTTTCATTTGTTTTTTGAATTCTAATTTAGGTAAGTCCCTAAACTTAAGGGGTAGTTTATTGTACAGAGTTATAGCACAATAGTCAGGACTTTTTTGAGATTTATTCAATCGAACAAAATTTTTCCTGATGTGGTTTTTTTCTCCCTTGTATTATAATTGTGAATGTCGGCCTGCAGACAGTAATTTCCAGAGCTTGTGTGAACATACAGCAAGTTTTCCAGTATAAATATAGATGGTAACGTTAGTAGCCCTAGTTTCCTGAAAACTAGTTTACAACATTCCCATAACCCAGTCCACCCAGAATCCTGACTGCTCGCCTCTGCAGTCTGAAGACCGCACCACGTTGCGAAGAGTTTCCCCACAGTATCACCCCATACTTCAGCCTTGATTCCACCAAAGCAAAGTAGACCGATCTCAATGTTCTCTCTGATAATGAGTATGAAAGTACCCTCAGGGCAAATATGTTTCTGCTGAGAGTTGATGTCAATTCATCCGTATGAGCATTCCATGTCAGTGTAGCATCAAGATGCACGCCCAGAAACTTCACTATATTAGTGTTATCTCTGTCTCTCACCGATCTCAGACTCAGCAACATGGACTGTGTTTTGCTTTCGTTCATGCTCAAACCATTAGCTGTGAACCACTCTAACGTCCTCACCAATGTAACCCTTGTCATTTCAAATAATGGCTCAATCTCTTTGGATCGTAATTTGATGGTTGTGTCATCCACAAATTGTGTCATCTCCACTTCTGGAACATAATCAGGCAAATCATTGATAAAAACTAAAAATAGGACATACTCATCATTCTATTAAACAATGTTGTGAGCAATACGACAATTTTCTTGGATAGTTTTTTCAGAATTTCAGGAGCGTTCTTGTTTTTCAGTCTTCTTATCTCATTGACTACTTCTGTTGGAGTGAAAGCTTAAATTTGCAAGGATATCTGACGTGGAACATTCAGCAAAGTTTCAACTTCTGCATCGCTGTCACCAGGGTAGGGGTCATCTGGTATGATGACCTGTGCAAGGTGATTGACAAATGTGTTACTTTTTTCTTTATCTGAAGCAGTCCACTCCCCATTGGTGATATTAATCGGAGATTTCCTCAATGTGGGGCTTCGTAACTTTCCAAATACTGTGATCATTTTTATCATTTATATTCTCCACATAGTGTTGAAATTGAGAATATTTATATACAATAGTTGCACGTAGTTTTCAGTTAAGTTGTTTCAGTATTGTCTTGGCAAGCGGATTTCGTGATCTTGCCATTTCTCTCATACTCTTCGTTTTTCTACCAGCAGTTCCCGAATTTGCAGGGGTAGTTCCATTTGAATTTTTCATGTCCTTGTGTGTGTTGGAATACTTTCCTATGCTGCTTTTTGTATCATTTTTGTTATGTTGTTTACAGCTGTTTCTATGTCATCAGGCGTTTCTAACATTATATTCATAACTGCTTCTTCCTCGAGTAATTGCTAGAACTTAGCCCAATTGGTTTTCTCCTTCGTTAGTGAAGATTTAATTTCATAGGATTTGGGTATTGTGTAGAGGGTTAGCAGGACTGATGAATGGTCAGATGACAGGTCTGGAGTATAAGATTCCCCTTGCATGTGTTAGAATTAAAGCGAAATTCTTAGTTTTTATATTTTATTCTTTAGAACATCTACATCAGTTTTAACATTATTGCATCATCTCTTATTACACTACTAAAAATTGAACTCAAGCTAACCTCTTTTAACCATAGAAAAAGTTGTCGATGCACGACTTGGTGATTCACGGCATAAAGCCCTGTTCACAATTAAGGGCAATGAACACTATAATATTAACACCTCCCTCAAACCTCCAAAATCAGCATTTTGGCAAAATGATTAAATTTTACAGAACATAACGGTTTAGTAAACACATCTGCTAACTGTTCATTAGTACATACATATTCAAGCTTCGCAAAGCTCTTAGTTAATACATCCAATACAAAATGAAATTTTATGTCAATGTGTTTCAGCGTTTGTTATTTTCAAAAATTACCCAACAATTTAATTGTGCTTTGGTTGTCCTCGTACAAAGTGTATGGAAATGTGCATTGAACACTCAAATCATTTAAAACATTTTTAATGTGCAATAATTCACACATTTATTCATTTATTTATTTATTTATTTATTTAGTGAATTTGGAATACAAACAGAACCAATATCCAGAAACAGTATCCACAATAGATTACACAAATTTAAAAAAATCACACTCAAAGAAATGTCTTAACTACTAGCTTAAACTTAAAATGTTATATTATACTACAATACTACGGAGTAACCAACAGATCTCAAACAAAAAAATATTGAGAATAACAAAAAAACTTAGGATTGAGAGAAAAAAAAACCGAAAAAGCGAATGGAAATTTGCCGTGATTAAATTGAAATTGAATTCGATAAGCTTCAATATATGACTATTTCAAAATGACCTTGATTTTTTGTGGCGTATGATGAAATATGTCAACCAAATGCTGTGACTCATTGCCGGAACGAAGCATTCTAACAAGTGGACTTTTCAGTATAACTTTTACGTTTCAATTCAATATGAAATAACTCATGCTGCCTCAGGTTGAAGGGTGGGATGTTAATTTTTACCATTTCTAGAATTTCAGCTGCCTGGAGGATGCAACCTAAAATTTTTAAGAAGAAAATGATGTCGCCCGTTCTACGTTTATCTTCAAGGGATAATATTCCGAACTGTTTTCTCAAAATAAGGTAGCGATCTACATTATGCTGTACTGACAGATTATCTCTGAAAGCAAGATGCTTCAGAAATTGATTCTGCACTCTTTCAAGGCGTGAAATATAGATTTTATACTGAGGGTTCCAGATAACTGAGGCAAAGTTTAGGCGGCTAAAAACGTATGCGTAATAGACACGTATGAGTGGCAGAGTGTTCCTAAATTGCCTGCATTGCCTAAAAATATATCCGAGCATTTAACTAGCAGATCCAACAACATTTTCAATGTGGCTGCTGAATATAAGTTTAGAGTCTTTAGTTTTCGTAACTCGGGACAGAACTGTTGGGCCAATTTTATAATTGTAGGATGTTGGCAATTGACTTCTTGTAAATTTAATTACTTGACATTTATCAGTATTCAAAAATAGATCATTCAGAGTGCAGAAATCTGCAAAAGAATCCAGTTCCCTCTGAATAGTCAGACAGTCCGCCAAGTCTCTGATGGAAAGAAATATTTTAGTCATCTGCATACATGAGAATGCATGACATATAACTATAAACTCAGACTCAGTTGTTGAAAGAGCAACTATTGATTGTGTCTTTGAACTCCAACTAATTAAGTTTCCAAATAGCTCAAAACAATAACCACTAATTGATTTTCGGTCATTTCTGTCATTTGCCCAATCTGCGTCAGAATAACCAATTAGTTCTTCATTGGACTGAGAAAAATATAATTTAAAATTTATTGTTGACTTGAGATATTTTTCAATACTCTTAAGAGATATGTGAAGTGTTCGTCTGTGGCACAATCCTGAAATCTACTAAAATAGCCTACACTATAACATATATCTGGCCTTGTTCCTATCATGATGTACATCAGACTGCCTAAAAGTTCTTTATAAGGTAGTTTTGTTTTTAGTGAATCACTTTTATTCCTTTCAAGATTAAGATCTTTTTCAATAGGTGTCTTAAAATTTTTACAATTCTCGACATTATATTTCTTTATTAAAGATTGGATAGCTGGTATCTGATCAATTGATAAAAGGTTTTCTTTCAGTCTGAAAGTTATATTTAGACCCAAAAAACTAGATATCTTTTCAAAAGTTTTCATTTTAAATGTTTCACACAAACTGGATTTGAAACCTCTCAAGAAAGAAATGTCATTACGGGCTAATAGAATGTCATCTACATATAAAAGCAGATAACATCTTGAATTATCTTCTTGGTAAGTATACAGGGTCTTTCACGAGGAACCTCACCCATATTTATACGGGAAACTACTGAACGTATTTTCATAAAATTCAGCACTTATATGTATTTCACGATGCTGATGAAATCTAAAATATTTTCAAGGCATGAGCACCTCCGGTTTTTCCGGAAATGACGTCAACTTCCGTTTTTCCAATTAGAACACCATTTTTTTATTGCAGAAATAGATTCCTTAGAAAATTTTAAGTTATTTTGATGTAACATTTTTCAGTTTTGGTTGGAAAATCCTCTCTGAGCGGGAAAATTCGAAAAAAAAATCGAAAATAGAGCTCCGCTGAAACAAAAATAACTTCGGGGTTTTTGGATGGAAAATTTTTATTTTTGGGATTTTTCAAGATGTAAGATTGATGTATCCACTTTAAAAATCGAAATCGCGATTCATGATACAGGGGGTGAAAAAAATGCTTTCAAAGTTAGGGATGACAAAATCGTGAAAAATCAATTTTTTCAAATTAGAACCCCATTTTTTTATGGCAGATATTGAATCTACGTTAAAAAATAATGTGAGTGTATGCATCACACCCTTGCCCTAAAGTGGATATTTTCTGAGTTATTCACAAAAAACTGTTTTTCGTCTTGAATTTTCAGCTATTTCTTTTCCCTTCACGCCAAAAAGATGACATTTTCAGGAACTGTTATTTGAACCATGCTGTAGATTTTTCACCCCTTCTTGAAACCGACCTCAAGTTACTATTAGGAGAAGATGCTAAAAGTTAACCGTTAATTTCTAGACATTTATTTATACGTCTCAGGAATGCTTCGTGCGTTGCTCTTCTTATTTCATCGGGAGGAAGAGATCTGCAAAAGTGTTTGAAAACCAAATTGAGTTTCAAAACTATGAATCTAAAAATCTAAACAAACCTGAACGCATTTCTGACTCGTTCTATGCAGTCCTCTTTATCAGTCAGGGGAGTTGAGTAGACAATATTTTATATCCTATCACAAACATAATAGTCTAAAGGAGTTAAATCGGGAGAACGTGGTGGCCAAAGATGTGGACCATTGTTCGCCAACCATCGATCTTCAAATAGCTTGTATAGGATATTTGACACATTGAGTGAATTGTGTGGAGGCGCGCCATCTTGTTGATACCATTAGTCATTATGGTTCTGTACTAGCGGCTCAATTATTTGAGTCAATATGTCAGAATATCTATCTCCTAAGGGAGAACATTCTTTAAATAATGCAAACATGTGTAGTTTTCTATCTTACCAGTTAAAGTCGCATCATAAATGTGAACATCGAGAATTGCATTATTTTTGATGGCGCAAAAAACATTGAAACACGAGGTTTCTTGAAAATTCCATTGTCTGAAGTGGTGTGAATGCTTCTTTCAATAGGAATAACAGTCATTATTGGGATTAAGAGAACAACCACCACTTCAGACAATGGAACTTTCAAGAGACCTGGAGTTTCAATGTTTTTGCGCTATCAAAAATTTGAAAAACGAAAGTTGACGTCATTTTCGGAAAAACCGGAGGTGCTCATGCCTTGAAAATATTTTAGATTTCATCAGCATCGTGAAGTACTATAAGTGCTGAATTTCATGAAAATACGTGCAGTAGTTTCCCGTATAAATATGGGTGAGGTTCCTCGTGAAAGACCCTGTATAAACAATAATCTGACTTTGAACGATTAAAATTTGATTTTAGCATAAACTCATTGAATTTTTCATTCCAGACCTTTGGGGCCTGTTTAAGACCATATATTGACTTTTTCAATAAACATACTTTGTTTTCATTTAATTAATTTATTTCTATACCTTCAGGTATTGTCATGTTAACCTCCTCATTCAAGGAGCCATTTAAAAAGGCATTCTTAACGTCTAATTGTTCTAATTGCAAATTGTATTTCAAAACAATTGATAATAAAAGTCTTACAGTGGACAGTTTTGCCACTGGAGCATGTAACAATAAGTCGTGCATGTTTTGCTCGAAACCTCTAGCTACTAACCTAGCTTTGTAAATGGGTTCTGCATTGCCTTTAGTCCTAAAAACCCATTTATCACTTATTATTTTCTTGTTAACTGGTTTGTCGACATATTCCCAGGTATTATTCTCTTGCAAAGCATCTAATTCCTCTTTTCTGGCGTTTTCCCAACATTTCCATTCAGAGCTGGCTGTCGCTTCTGAATAGGAATTTGGTGAATTACTTAATTCAGCTAATAAGGCTAAACAACTTTCATCAATATCAAAATCTTCAAATCTGGTTGGCAATTTTATGTTTCTTTTTGGTCTTCCGGTATTCACTGTATTTCCTTCTGTCGACATATTTTTCGGAAAAATTTTATCTTGACTATTTTCAAAGTTTTCTATTTCATCTTTCGAGTCAAATTTTGTACCAAAATCTACCTCATCACTTTTCTTGCACGCCTCAAATTCATCAAAAATCATTTCATTAAAGATGACATTTCTAGAGTGAATAAGTTTTTTATTTTCTGAATCCCACAGCCTGTACCCGTTTTCTGTATAGCCCACAAATCTACATCTTTTTCCTTTATTGTCTAATTTTGACCTCAAAGCATCAGGGATTCTAGAATAACAAATGCACCCAAAAATTCGCATATTCATTACATTTGGCCTTTTTCCTAGCCACAACTCATAAGGTGTTTTATTTTCATCTAAACAAGACTGAGTTCTATTGATTATATAAGTGGCTGTTAATACAACTTCTTCCCAAAAAGACTTCTCCATTTTTGCTTGCAATATCATTGACCTTGCTTTATTTAACAGAGTTTGATTAATTCTCTCGGCTACCCCATTTACTTGTGGTGAATAAGGAGGAGTGTATAATATCTGAATTCCTGCTTCGGACCAAAAATGCTGCCATGACTTTGAACAATATTCTCCTCCATTATCACATTTTATTTTCAATAATTTAGTACCTAGTAAAGCTTCAACCTTAGCCTTATAATTTTTTAAACAACTCAATGCTTCATTTTTATTTTTATGACATATACAACTGAGAACCTTGAAAAATCGTCTATAAATGTGATGATATATTTGTTTCCGCTATTTGACTCTGGAGTTTAAGGTCCACAGATGGAGCTATTGTAGCAAACAACTTTAAATCCTGCTTTCTCAACAGTTGAAATCGATATTAAATTAACTCTTAATTTTGGAACACATAATACATCTTTGAGAACAATACTTAGAAAAATTTTTCCCACCTTGCTTAGGACTCTAACATCACCTACACATGTTGCTTCCATTGTCTTCCCTTCCTCCGCTAAATGTATTATCTTTGGCTTCGGGAATGGCCTCTTGTTATGCATCACACCTTCATCGTTTATGTAATGATGAGTAGCACCAGAATCTGCATACCATTCCATTCGTGTAGATGCTTTCGAACTGGTAGCACAGAAGGGAATTGGTTCTAGATCCCATTTCGATCCATCTTCTGCAGATACTTTCTCGCTGTCTTTTTCTGCATAATTGACTTGTCGTTCCTTGTTGACCCTGCACTGAGAAGCTTTGTGGCCTCATTTATTGCATTTGATTCCATATACACTCTTAACATGTCCTGCTTTACCGCATTTGAAACATTTGATACCTTTCTTTGCTAAGAATGAGGTTGTTGCTTTATTTGTGATATTTTTACTTGTATTGAATTCTAGCAGTCGACTTTTTAAAAATTCCATTTTCAGATTGTCTTCTGATAGTGTTCTTATATCTGTTAGTACGCTTTCATATTCTGGAGGCATTGACAAAAGAAGAAAACATGCCATTTCACATTCATCAAAATTACTCCCAAGATTTTTCAATTCTCTAAATATTTTATCTGATTTCGCAAAATGATCTTGTAGATCTGATGCACAGTCATACTTTAGCTTCATAAGTTCTTAAGCAGATAAAATTTGGAACACATACCCTTCTTGTGGAAGATGCTTTCTAACTTCGCTATCATTTCTACAGCATTTTCGATTCCTTTAACATATTCCAGATGAGAGTCTGCTACACTCTGTATAATGACCATAACGGCTTTATTGTTCGTTTTCTTCCAAGAATCAGTTCTTTTATCATCAGGAACATATTTCATCGCTTCTTCAACCTCCATAGCTTTCAATACTGTCTCGAGTCGAAATTTCCAATTATCAAACGCCTCCCCAGCAAACGGAATTATTCCATATTTATTTTCCATCTTTTTCTCCATTTCTACTAACTTTCATAGCTTGCCTTTTTTTTTATTGTCCTCCACGTGGTCGTCGTTATAATTCCAATCTAATTTTCTGTTACTTCATTCAACTCCTCCAACTGCTTTATGTTTCGCTTTTCTGGGCCCATAACCTTTGTTAGAATTAAAGCGAAATTCTTAGTTTTTATTTATTCTTTAGAAGATCTACATCAGTTTTAACATTATTGTATCGTCTCTTATTACACTACTAAAAATTGAACTAAAGGTAACTACTTTTAACCATATCAAAAGTTGTCGATGCGCTACTTGGTGGTTAACGGCATAAAGCCCTGTTCACAATTAAGGGCCATGAACACTATAATATTAACAGTATGTGGCTATTGTTGATTTCATTCGTTACGGAAAAGTCCAATGTTTGCAGATGAAGAAAAAAAATTATTATATTTTGTTTTATGGCTAATATGTTATTTCATATTTATTCGTTACGATTTTTTTGTTATATCTATACTTTTATTTGATATAGCCTATTTTTGTTTCAATATTTATTGAATATCATTAAAAAAATTGTTTTTGTTTTACACCTTTGCTCTATACATTTTTTTTGATGAATAAAACAAAATTTTTCTTAAATTTTTTTAATTTATTGACAGAACTTTCGGTATTGATCCAACATGAAATTTATTTCAGTGAAGAATATTCGTGAAACATCTCAATGGCCATGTTGAGTCATCAACTCACGAAGAATGAAAAGGACCTGGCCAAACGACCTAGTTGACTGATCATAACCAAAGATTAACTTACAAAGATGGAGCACTCCGGCCTTTTTCTCGTCAACGATTCAATGACCTTGAGAATTCTATCGTTGAAAAAAGAGGCAGGACTAACAAGAGAAGGATATATATCTCTCTCTTCTCCAAATTCGAATTTAAACCGCGAAACAATTCACCGGGTATTTCTGAAAATCATAGCAGATCCTTAATTTAATCAAAACCTTTGAATTAAAAGGCATATTTTAGATAACTTGTCTATGAATTCTTTTCCCTCCATTCGAAAATTTTTAATGATGTGTGTGATATATGGAGTAAAAGTTATTGCTGATTTTGTATAGAAAATTTAGAATTTCATTCCGCACGGGTTTTCATATTTGGATTAAGCTTTTTCATAGCTCTGCAGTGAAGTCTGGTTTGTAGATAAAATGAGTGAAACCAAGGGAAGATGTTCAGTTAAGTACTGGTCAAATGTTTCGGGTGTAGATTTCCCATTTCAGATGACCCTCAACGAGCCCTGCAATGGAAATTGGCCTGCAGATATGCGACAATTCTGAGGAAACAGGATGTGCAGTGATCACTTCGAACCTTATTTAATGACTGGCCGCTACTTAAATAAAACGGCTGTTCATACTTTGAACCTGTTTAAGAGACCGAAAAGCTTTGATATAGGTACACAAACCGATAGAATAGGAATCGATAAGGGAACTCAAACATGTTCCACAAATGGTAAACTGCAATGTGCAAACATCACAAAACATGAAAGCCGCTGCCACTACATCTCCTCATCAACTGCTAATCCAAAAGCTGAGAACTATCCCTTTTCATCATTCTTGCTCAGTTTCCCTACAAATATATGCTAAATTTGTTTTTAAAAATGAGAATTTTTTACTTAATGAAGTATGCAAATCAAAATTTACAGAGTGATGAATGTAACAAAAGGCAAAATAAAAAAATTAGAAAGTTCAATATACTGCAGCACAAATGATGTTAAGTTAATATTTCTCAGTGTTTTCTTCCAAAAGTTACCGTTCAACTGGATATCAAGTTCAGGGATCTGATCCCTTTGTATGTATGAATATTTTTATAGAATAGGAAATTGCTCCTTTATATTTTTTTTTATGTTCTGAGAATGCTTAAGATGGAACCGAGATAATTATATAACAAAGATTGATAATGCTGAAGGAAACTTGACTACAAATTTTTAATGAATTTCTTTAACTTTTGATGTAACTTTATTAAATTAATTATAAAGAAAATTTCCTTTTTATTTGTTGCCCTCTTGTTTTAGCCCATTATTTAGACATTCAATACATGAAAGTGAAATTATTGTCTGGAGTTGGTAAAAAATTTGATCAGCAAAATTCACAAACTTTTATGATTACAATTATTCGTCAGCTTATTTTGTTTAACTTTGAAATTGGTGAAACAATTCATAAGACAGGAATTAACTTCTTCGTAAGAAGTTTGTCATCAATAATCAAAGGATTTCTAACTTGCAAACATAATGTAATGGTTCCATTAAAATTTTTATGAAAATATATTATACATTATTCTTACATTCTTGTATTAGGAAATACTTAAAAATTTTCATCCACATATAATAAGATCAATTAAAAGAAAATTTTTTCTTCTCATATGATTTTGAAAAAAGATATTTCTTATTCGTTTGTTTACAAAACTGCAGTATTAGTTGAACTATATGTGGGTAACATTACTATTTAATTCATCCATTGTGTCAAATGATATTTTCTTGTTTCTTATGAATTCTCTCTGGTGTTCACACATAATCCACAGGAAATAAATGATCTGTTATTGAACTCTTCCTCAAAGTTGTATGGCAATGACCTAAAATTTTAGAAGATGTGAACTTTTACAATTTTCTCAGTTGAATTGTTGTAGCTCTAAATTATAAAATATTTTAGTAAAAAATTAAAATAGATTGCAAATGATGAAAATACAAATTAACAGTGGAAATATTGCTACTCACGAAATTGCGTATTGGTTCCTGAAGGAAGTCGTTCAGAAACACTTGTGATGAAAGAAAAGTGCTTTCATATTTCCTAATAAATAAAAAATGATTTTTCCAATTTCATTTTCATGTCGATTAAAATCCTTTTCTGTTTAGATTCTTGCTACAGGAACTAGGAACCTATTGGCTATCTTATTGCACGTGATAACGAAATGTGATTTCATTGGTGTTGCCTCGATTTACATTGCTCTTATGGGATTTTGAGTCAAGGGAGGAATCGTTTTATGCAATTCTGTCGTTTCGCTTCGAAATACGTGAACAAAATTTTCAGTACTAATTTGACAGAGTGCACCCTCTTGTTTCTACTCTTTGTCATAACTAAGAATCCACCAATGTGAAATAACTTATATTAATTTGTACATACAACACATTTACTAAGTAGTTTTTGAAAGAAGATTGTAAATTTCAATAGACACTACACAAAAAATTTCTCCAAATAATTTAACTCAACAAATCGAAAATCTGAAAAAATAGTATGCAAATGAAACTGTGTATACTTCTTGAAGGACAATACTCCCAGAGTGAAACGGGTGATATATGCTGATTTGGCAAAAACAATTTTTTTTATGCAATTTCATACTTGGGCCGAGGTCAATGTTTGACTTCGGAGATGCGATACATGTCTTCAGGTGAATGTGAGGTCATAAATTCCAGATATGAGCTTCATTTTGTGCTATTTTTCTGAATTTTTTCAGATAATCATTACTAATGCTGATGTTATATATATTTCAAAGAAACTTGATAATAAATTTAATAATAGGAATATATTTACCGATGCTTATCTCTTCCTACATGTCACAATACAAATCAATTATTCAAAAATCTACCCTTAATGTATAAAATAATTCCTACATAAATTCGACGGGCCAATGAATAATATATGGTTTCTCGAAAATACAGTTTCACTGATACACTATTACTTTCCTTGCTTCTCAAGATGTTGGGACCAGTTGGCTTCAAAATGCTACGAAAATATTGGGAACAATACGGTTTATTTCCAAGAAATGTGGAAGTTTTAAGCTCCTCCCATATCTTGAAAACCTCCATGATGATGCTTTTATTCCATAGTCCGTTTTTGCTCGGTATGCTGGGTTATATTTATGCCGCTGCGACAGGTGAGCTATTTGAATTGGACAATTAATCAAGAAATCTGCCAAATTTATTCATTTTTATTCCTGAATATTTTATCACGAGTTTTCAATAATTCCTAAAATTTGATCTCAAATTGGAGATACACAGGAGAGGAAAGCCCCTAGGTGACTCTAAGAAAAAGGGGTCCTTAAAATTTGAGTTTTTTGAAAATTCATTTAGTTTCAACGTTTCTCAAATCAGAATTACCTGGAAAACTGTTATGGATATCTACCAAAACGTTGGTCAAAAAACATCGATAACACTGGTCACTAATGGTATTGTTGCCCTTGATATAAAGGTGGTCTAGAGTGCCTGTATGCTAATAATTCACGAAACCATAAATGGTTTTCTTAAGCTTCATTTCCATATTTTCTCTTAAATAAGTATAGGAATGAGAAAAACTTGATGAGTATTTTTTTCAATATCATCAGTTTATTGAGAATAATTGTAGACTCTTTTATAAATGGTCTAGCGGCTTATCTTCATACAGTTTATTGACACGAAGAAATAAATAAAAGAACGACCAAGCACAACTGAAAAGGCTGATACTGAGTTTCTGTCTAAGTTCCAAAAGAACCGTCTTGTAGGGGATTTATACCTACTAAGTTCAATTACGTAGAGTTAGTTAGAACTGTATATTTTGTTATTGGATGTTGCGTGAGCAGATCACAACTACAGACTCCATAACAGCAAGATACTGAATGTAAAATGTCTTACCGGTTACCGAAAAGGATGGGGCTTCTTATCCTGGCAGGTTTCTTCATCGAATGCAGATACCATTGCTTCCATACGCCGATGGCGGCTCTTGTCACTTCATGGGAAGTTAATATACACTACTCAACAATTGATAGGGATCACTTACTTTTTCTAAATTTATTTCTGAAATATTCGCCCCAAGATTATGAATTTAGTCAGATATCAGAGTATTTTCAGTTGATAATATGGTTCACTTGAGAAAAGAATGAAAAAATGGAAAGTTGGGGAGAAAAAAAGACTTTATTAGGAACACTCAAAATTCTGTGTTTGAATAACAAAAAATTTTATGAGGAAACCACAAGAAGGATGAAGTTTCGGTTAAGCTAGTACCTAGTTGGTCCCCCACGAGCTCGTCTCAAGCATTCTACCCTACGAGGCATTCGCCCAAATATCCCGTAAAGCGTTAGAAAGATCCTCCAGATTATTGATCGGTTGTTCTAAGGTTGACAGTCTAGACATCTCAGACTAGACATGTTCGATGCAATTCATGTCTGGATGCGAGCCGGCCAGTCCATCCTATCAATAGCATGAGTTTTTAGCGCTTTATTAACCAGACGACTACGGTGTGGACGGGCATTATCGTCAATTAAAATGAAATTCTCTCCAGAGGCAGCCGCAAACGGAACAATTATGGGTTCAATAATCATATCGTGATATCTGTGGCTGGTCATTGTGGTGTTCTGCAGAACAACCAACTGT
The DNA here is from genome assembly GCA_030674115.1 of Micraspis discolor. Taxonomy (NCBI): domain Eukaryota; kingdom Metazoa; phylum Arthropoda; class Insecta; order Coleoptera; family Coccinellidae; genus Micraspis; species Micraspis discolor. The sequence continues at coordinate 822,905 of JARTUT010000436.1, forward strand.
GTGCGTTGGTTCAAACAAATGCCTCCCCATACACATATACAACCTCCGCCAAAAGCTGTTGTGGGTACCATAAACTGTTCTGCATACCTTCGACCTCTTTCCCTCCAAGCAAGAATAAATACGTCCATCGGAGTTGACCAAACGAAATCTAGACTCATCCGTAAATAAACATCGGCTCCAATCTTCAACTGTCCAATTGCGGTGCTCCTAAGCCCATTGCCGTCGATGAATCCGGTGTTCCCTATTCAAACGGGAATGTTGTACCCTCTTACGTGCTCTCAAACCACGAACATGTAGTCGTCGTCTTACAGTCTGGTTCGAAATTAGAACTCCTGTTGCAACTCTCAGTGATCTCTTAAGCCGCGACGCCGGGTAAGTGGGATTTCTCCTAGCATTGAGGATCAAAAGACGATCTTGGGCAGCTGTTGTACTGCGCTGCCGAACTCCCCCATGAACATAAGCTACTGAGTCGTTTTGGATCAACCTATTCCAAGTCCGACTCACGACACTTTGCGAAACATTCAACCGCCGGGACACTTCTCGCTAGGACAAACCTTCCTGTATCCACCATGATTTGGTCCAGTTGCACAGGAGCCAAACGTCTTCTCGACATGACTGATAAGCTGATATTGTTCTCATTTCTTCAATTATTGTCACCTTATGTGTTTGAACGAGAGAAAAAACAGATTTAATAACAAATACTTCATTGCTTTTCACTCCACCTGTAACAGCCTACAGATAACAATCGATTTTGTGTACAAGACCCGATGAAGTGAGGAAAAATTTAATATAATCAACTAAAAACATCTTAATTTTTCCTTAGAGAACATATAATGTACAGATATTCACGAGATAACTTGAAAAAAATACAAATGAAGAGAAGTTCATAAGTGATCCCTAGCAATTGTTGATCAGTGTATTTGTCTGTTTTAACACAATTTAATGTCAATTGATGAGGGCAAACACTACAGGGTCTTTCACGAGGAACCTCACCCATATTTATACGGGAAACAACTGAACGTATTTTCATGAAATTCAGCACTTATAAGTATTTCACGATGCTGATGAAATCTAAAATATTTTCAAGGCATGAGCACCTCCGGTTTTTCCGGAAAAGACGTCAACTTCCGTTTTTCAAATTAGAACACCATTTTTTTATTGCAGAAATAGATTCCTTAGAAAATTTTAAGTTATTTTGATGTAACATTTTTCAGTTTTGGTTGGAAAATTCTCTCTGAGCAGGAAAATTCGAAGAAAATATCGAAATTAGAGCTCCGCTGAAACAAGAATAACTTCGAGGTTTTTGGATGGAAAATTTTCATTTTTGGGATTTTTCAAGATGTAAGATTGATGTATCCACTTTAAAGATTGAAATCGCGATTCATGATGCAGGGGGTGAAAAAATTGCTTTCAAAGTTAGGGATGACAAAATTGTGAAAAATCAATTTTTTCAAATTAGATCCCCATTTTTTTATGGCAGATATTGCCCTAAGTGGATATTTTCTGAGTTATTCACAAAAAACTGTTTTTCGTCTTGAATTTTCAGCTATTTCTTTTCCCTTCACGCCAAAAAGATGAAATTTTCAGGAACTGTTATTTTTCGTTGTTCTCATCTTCTATTACACTTTTTTCTCTGTGTATAGTTTTCCTAACGAAAGATCCGACATTTCTCATTTGAAAAACGGTAGTTGACGTCATTTCCGGAAAAACCGGAGGTGCTCATGCCTTGAAAATATTTTAGATTTCATCAGCATCGTGAAATACTTATAAGTGCTGAATTTCATGAAAATACGTTCAGTAGTTTTCCGTATAAATATCCTCGTGAAAGACTCTGTATACACGCGAAATGAACTAACAATTCTGCGAGTGTCACTGTTTCGTGCACTATCAAACCAAAAACTCTCAAACTATACAAATCTTATGTTTTACATATGGGCGCGCGTAAATTATTAAAACGAGGGAAATTAGACAATTTCATATGTCAGCAACTCACAACACAACGTTGCGGACACAACAATTCTTATTTTGGTAACTAAGTCTTAGTGTGAACACATTCGTCTTGATCTGCCCGTGTTTTTCATCTCCATATCGCGTCTTTGCCAGTTTCAATCCTAACGATTTCGGATCGTTGAGAGTAGAATTCGTGAAGCCAAGGAAAAAGACCTTAAGGAAAAGTGTACTGAAATAGAAACACTACAGGCAAGATACGTTCAACGTACACCGAAAGGTTAAAGAGTTATAGGATCGGCGTTTCGCCCCTGGCGCACACATTTTGAACTCATCAGTATGGCTTGTGTGCGCCATGCCATAGACGCAGGGGAAGAAATTCGGCTACCGAAGCGCTGTATATTGTTGCTATGTGGGGCTTTATGGAGTGCTGCCACGTGAGATCTCTATACACTGCCAGTGACGGAGGAACGAAACCAGAGCGTGTTACAAGGTCAGTAGGTGCAGCCGGGCGAAGGCCACCTGAGCAGAGCTACACCTCAGGGCATCGTGCGGACGGGTGATGTGCTCCTAAGTTGATCGGCGATACCGCAGCAGACCAAGGTACGGCATGAGAAAGGTAGAGTTTCGTTGGAAGTTGCACAGAGGGAGCGAGTGTCTCAGCGTCAACCGTCAGCTTTTCCAGGACACGTCGTAAAGATAACCGTTCCCATCACGTCGGGGTCACCAATGTAGGTTCTTAGTGTTTTCCATACTCATGCGTTTCGTCCCTGGCGCACACATTTCGGACTCATCAGTATGGCTTGTGTGCGCCATGCCATAGACACAGGGGGAGAAATTTGAGAGTAGGAGCCGTCGGGAGTTGAACGCGGCACCTAGTCGGTATGAAACTTGAGCGCTATCTTTTATTTTAAGGAACTGTTGGTAAAGTTGCACACAGTAATCATTCCATCCCGATATTTACTCTTCTCGGAATCCTCTTGTTATGGTCTTTTTGAGCGCTTATTCAAAATTCCAGAGTGTAATGGACATAGGTAGCGACACCTTATGTAAGGTGATATTTCGCTCCCACCAAATCATATCCTTTCTTCTCTTGCCTAACTGTTCCTCAGTTTCCTGAATGGCTACAAGGTCAATATCAATAATTATTTTGTGTACGACTTGACATTTCGCTCAGCTGAAACCTTTATTAAGATGCCAGATCTTGAGGAATGGTCCTAGATTCTTGTATTCACAGTCTTATTTAAATTCATTTGTGATCGTATGCTACAGTTAGGAGATCCGAAGACTGTCTACCAGATTTGTTAACTCTTTAGCATTACCCATCAACTTTATGCAGATGATAATGAATACCTACTAATAGGACAACACTCAAAAATAATAATTCATTCAACAATATCACCAAACTGAATTCCCGTTTCTTGTCATGCATAAGAAATTTTTTCGAATATCTAAAATTGTGTTTATTTGCAGGTGGTGTTTATAAAAGCCTCATTTATGAAATTTACGCCTTTAACTTTGTTAGTACGGTTCAGGTTTGCATCATAATATTCCTCGCACGAGGACAGGAAACTCTGAAGTTCTTGGATGAATTAGGACGAGCGAGGTACGGCAAACCTAAAAATTTCGATTTCAGTTTGCAATTAATCGAAAAAGCTACAGTGATATTATATAGAGTAACAATAATGGAAGAAATACTGTTATCAGTTGCATATCACATGAAAGATGCATTCTGCGATGAAAAGGCTTTGCTGAATGACGATAGAATGATATGTGGTCTAATTGTGCCATTATGGTTTCCTTTCGAAATTCCTCATGCCAGGGTGGTTGTATCGATATATCTGCTATTTCTTCTGCCTTACCTCGCTGCACAGACGTGTGGAAATGTCATATATGTCGGAAGTGTTATCCCCACTTTACTGAAAGTAAACCAACTGAAGAATTTTATAAAGGAAATTGATTTTGATGATAAAATTCAATCACATAAAAAATTGAAATTCTGCATTCGGTATCATACAGAAATATTAGAGTGAGTAAAAACAAAAATTCCTCAATGTCAATTTCTTGTTGAATCATAAAATGCATTTCTTCAGATTGATTGATGGTATGCACAATACCGTGGGTTACATAGTTTCTCCAGTGCAGAACGTTCTCGTGGTTGTGATGATGGGCATCTTACAGTACCAAGCAGTACACGTAAGTAGATTACTCGAGTCCAAAATGATAATGGAATTTTTAATTTTTTTAAGGAAAAAAATATATTGGCAGGACTGCAGCTTGTACTTTGGCTCATTGTTGAATTTCTAGCGTGCATGTCAGGGCAACAACTTGAAAACGCAGTGAGTTATGTGGGGTGTTTCATAATGTGTGCGCAGTACTTCAGTATGCGATATTCTATTGAAAATTTGAAGAGAACATCCTTAAAAACTATCTAATTTTGTCTTATTTGTTTTCGCTCTTTTCATTTTTTTTTAGATAGCCAATACTTGAGTATTTTTGTGATGTAATTTATTTCCTCATTTTTATCTTGCTGGGTAGAGCATATATTTGTTGCTTTATCATATAAACATTTCGCAACTCTCAATTTAGTATTGAGTTGATAGTTGGAAATAAAATGTAGATATTGACCTGTGTTTGAGAGCGAAACAAATAAAAGTTTGAACCCCATAAAATGATTCCTTATGTGAAAGTTTTATCAGAAAAATAGGAATAATTGGAAATGAATACGACATAACAATCGTCTGCAAACCACAAGATACCATCAGGGTTAATCGGAGAAACAAAACGCCCATTTAAAGTGGAACATCAGAAGCTTTTTCAATTATTTGACACCGATGTTACAAGGGTTGCCTTTTATATTTCGGGATTAGAGAACAAAAAAAATATTAATTATCGAAAAGGCTTTATTGTTTTTCAAAATATTATATAATTATGTTTTTCGATTCGCTCAATCTGTTTTTAGAAAGATTTATTTGGTACGAAACGGAGTTACAGAAAATGTCTCAAAACTAACTTAATCGTAGGAAGTCTCTGAACTAACTAGTAGGGCTTATCTATCCTAGCAGGAAACCGGGATTTTACAAAAGTACACTTGCACTGTTCGCACAATTCAATTTCACTTCCAGGAACATGTAGACAGGAATGTGTAGAAATGCGTACTTGCCATTTCTAACGGTCGCAGATACATAACTATAAAGGGTCTTTCACGAGGAACCTCACCCATATTTATACGGGAAACTACTGAACGTATTTTCATGAAATTCAACACTTATAAGTATTTCACGATGCTGATGAAATCTAAAATATTTTCGAGGCATGAGCACCTCCGGTTTTTCCGGAAATGACGTCAACTTCCGTTTTTCAAATTAAAACACCATTTTTTTATTGCAGAAATAGATTCCTTAGAAAATTTCAAGTTATTTTGATGTAACATTTTTCAGTTTTGGTTGGAAAATTCTCTCTGATCGGGAAAATTCGAAAAAAAAATCGAAAATAGAGCTCCGCTGAAACAAAAATAACTTCGAGGTTTATGGGTGGAAAATTTTCATTATTGGGATTTTTCAAGATGTAAGATTGATGTATCCACTTTAAAAATCGAAATCGCGATTCATGATACAGGGGGTGAAAAAATCGCTTTTAAAGTAAGGGATGACAAAATCGTGAAAAATCAATTTTTTCAAATTAGAACCCCATTTTTTATGGCAGATATTGAATCTACGTTAAAAAATAATGTGAGTGTATGCATCACACCCTTGCCCTAAAGTGGATATTTTCTGAGTTATTCACAAAAAAAAAATTTTCAGGAACTGTTATTTGAACCATGCTGTAGATTTTTCACCCCTTCTTGAAACCGACTTCAAGTTACTATTAGGAGAACCATGGCAAACTCTCGCAGTTATAACTAGAGAAGATGCTCAAAGTTTTGACCGTTAATTTCTAGACATTTATTTATACGTCTCAGGAATGCTTCGTGCGTTGCTCTTCTTATTTCATCGGGAGGAAGATATCTGCAAAAGTGTTTAAAAACCAAATTGAGTTTCAAAACTATGAATTTAAAAATCTAAACAAACCTGAACTCATTTCTGACTCGTTCTATGCAGTCCTCTTTATCAGTCAGGGGAGTTGAGTAGACAATATATTTTATCCTACCCCAAACATAAGAGTCTAAAGGAGTTAAATCGGGAGAACGTGGTGGCCAAAGATGTGGACCATCGTTCGCCAACCATCGATCTTCAAATAGCCTGTATAGGATATTTGACACATTGAGTGAATTGTGTGGAGGCGCGCCATCTTGTTGATACCATTAGTCATTATGGTTCTGTACTAGCGGCTCAATTATTTGAGTCAATATGTCAGAATATCTATCTCCTAAGGGAGAACATTCTTTGAATAATGCAAACATGTGTAGTTTTCTATCTTACCAGTTAAAGTCCCATCATGAATGTGAACATCGAGAATTGCATTATTTTTGACGGCGCAAAAAACATTGAAACTCCAGGTTTCTTGTCCCATTGTCTGAAGTGGTGGTTGTTCTCTTCATCCCAATAATGACTGTTATGCCTATTGAAAGAACCATTCTTTGTGAATTTAGATTCATCTGTCCAAATTATACAGTCCAAAAAGTTTTCATTCTCTTGAAATCGAATCATCATAGCTTCGCAAAACTCTGTTCTCCTGACGAAATCAGTTTCCTTCAAATGCTGTACCCTATTGAATTTATATGTGTGCATTTTATGTTTTTTTAATATTCTCCAAACACTCGATTGAGATAATCCCAGAGCAATCTCGGCATCTTTGAGAGAATTTTGAGGATTCACACGAAAATATGCAAGAACTGTAATTTCTTTCTTAACGAAAGATCCGACATTTCTCAAGTTTGTCATGGTTCTGTTAATGGTACCTCTCGTTGGTCTGGGTCGATCAGGAAACCTCTCAATGAACAGTCGAATCGTTCTATCTACAACTTTATTACATTCTCCATGAAGTAGAATGAGATTTAAATAATCTTCATTGGTAAAATTAGGCATAGTGATCGATTTTATAACTTAATACGAATTATCACCAAATTAATAGTAAACACAAAATGCTACTGAAAAAAGAAAATTTGGCAGGTGTAATTAATTATATCTATCATTAAAAAAAAGAATGTAAAACATGGTAAGTTTTTGCATATGGTTCATAAGGAATTAATTATTTATCACTGGAGAGAAAACAGATGGCCGATTAGTTGAAATAAAGAGGTTTCCGATACAAATTCGAATCCAAATTCGCCATCTATTTAGGAACAACCTGTAACTTTTTTCTCTTGCATATTAGGGTAGTAAAATCTAAAACATGGTTTAAGTAACAGTTCCTGAAAATTTCATCTTTTTGGCGTGAAGGGAAAAGAAATAGCTCAAAATTCAAGACGAAAAACAGTTTTTTGTGAATAACTCAGAAAATATCCACTTTAGGGCAAGGGTGTGATGCATACACTCACATTATTTTTTTACGTAGATTCAATATCTGCCATAAAAAATGGGGTTCTAATTTGAAAAAAAATTGATTTTTCACGATTTTTTCATCCCTAACTTTGAAAGTGACTTTTTCATCCCCTGTATCATGAATCGCTCTTTCGATTTTTTAAGTAGATACATCAATCTTACATCTTAAAAAATCCCAAAAATGAATATATTCCATCCAAAACCTCGAAGTTATTCTTGTTTCAGCGGAGCTCTATTTTCGATTTTTTTTTCGAATTTTCCCGCTCAGAGAGAATTTTCCAACCAAAACTGAAAAATGTTACATCAAAATAACTTTAAATTTTCTAAGGAATCTATTTCTGCAATAAAAAAATGGTGTTTTAATTTGAAAAACGGAAGTTGACGTCATTTCCGGAAAAACCGGAGGTGCTCATGCCTTGAAAATATTTTAGATTTCATCAGCATCGTGGAATACTTATAAGTGCTGAAATTCATGAAAATACGTTCAGTAGTTTCCCGTATAAATATGGGCGAGGTTCCTCGTGAAAGACCCTGTATATCTATACACTTTTGCAGGCGTTTGAACCAATTGTCGAAGCACTTTTGCCACTCTGATTGAGGTATCTCCAAAACATGCATTCTGAACGCATCAACCGCTTCTTCAGGTGTCGAAGAAACGTTGACCTCTCATTTTATTTTTTACGTACGAGAATAAAAAGGAGTCATTCGGTGCCAAGGCAGGACTATACGGCGGATGACTCATCAAATCGATATTCTGTGTGCTCAAAAATGAAATTTTTTGTGCCAATGTATGAGGGCTCGCATTCTCGTGGTGGAGGGTAATCCGTCTTCGGCGGATGGTTTTCCTGATTTCTTGGAAGACAACTGGCAAAAAAATGGTTATATGTACTACTCAAAATTGACTGTTCTGCGTTGTTCTAGTGGTAGGATTGCGACATGTCCAGTTTTTCCGTAAAAATAGGCGACCATCTGCTTGAAAGTGTTTCGAGAGCGAGCAACTTTTGTTAGATTTGGCTCATCTAAAAACACCCATACAGTAGACTGCTGTTTACTTTCGGACTCGCACGATTCATCACCTGTCACGATGTCATAGACGTGCTTCGAAGAACCGCGGTCGTATTTTTGGAGCATTCCTCTCGACCAATTGACACGAGCCATTTTTCTGAGCGATTGAGAAATTGTGTGGGATCTAACGCGAACAATTTTTTTTTACGGTTTAATGTTCATGCAATATTGAATGTATGCTAGTCCTACTAATGCCTCAGATTGTCTCAATCTCACGATAGGTCACATGACGATTGTACAATATCAGTTAGCGCACAGCATCAATGGTTTTCGGATCAAAAACTGATTTCGGATAACCTTCACGAAATTCGTCTTGGAGTGAACAACGACCTCGGTTGAATTCACCATACCTCCGATAAACATTGGTACTTGATGGAGCTTCATCGCCAAAAATTGAATTGAGTTCATCGATGTTGTTAAGTTAATCCGCGTCGAAAGTTGTGAAAAATAATTGCACGAAAATGTTCAGGATTTAATTCCATTTATTGGGCGAGATAAATCTTTTAAGTTACTGTAAACAACACAAGTAGCGCTCGTATGTCGGAACGTACTTATAAACTCAAAAATGTCGAGCTTTACGATAGACCTGTCAGTTGGCAGATTGCAACACTAGTCTGTCTGTCCAATCCCGAAATATAAAAGGTAACCCTCGTAGATCCAAATTGGTCCAACATGCTCTGAATGAAAATCATTTGATAAAATGGAACGATACATCATATTCAAAGGAGAGGAGCCAGCAAGAAGAAAAATCAAAGAGGCAGCATTTATGAATATTGATATTGATCCCACCATCAATCGAGTTGCCGTTTGAAGGCCAATTGTTGGAAGTAACTCGAAGAAGTCTGCAAACCACAACTAAGTACAAATTTAATCTAGTTTTCGGAGTTTGTCAATTTGATACTTATTAATGAAAACTGAATAATTTTCTAATTATGTCAGCTTTTCTAAAACCTAATTTTTCGCCTTGAAAACGACAAAAATGTCTGTCAAAACATTGGAAAAAAGAACGATACGATTTTGTTGCCCAAATAATTTCTCATCCTGCTTCCAATTAAATCAATTTTGGAATATACAATTATTAAGATGTTTTCAATGCAGTGCAAATATTATTATATTTTTCGTTAAACAATTAATTCACAAATTAGGCAACTCATCCCACAGGCATTTAAATGCATACAACTTGCATTACTCAAGCATATAATACGTGTTGCATCGTTGTTTTTCAGTATATTTGACAAAAGCAACTCAGGTTACTCCTTATATCAAAGAATTTTTCTTATTTTCAGAGTTCAGCAATTAACAAAGCCCTGTATGGCATTAATTGGTACAATATGGATCCATCTCAGAAAAGTACTTTTATGATGTTTCAGATACAAAGTCAGAAAATAATGAAAGTAAAAATTCAGCCAATGGTTATTATGAATATGGAATATTTCTATAAGGTATTGATCAAAAAAGTTTTATGCATAATCATGAGATATCATTTTCAGGTTGTAAAAAGCTCATATTCTTTCCTGATGTTCCTGAGCAATTTTGAATAAAGAAAAAGTGTTTCAATCATCAATCACTCAAGATGACAAGAATAAATTGTCTTAATTTCACCTAATAAAAAGTTCAAAGATATAAAAATCAATGGTACTTATTTCACTATAATATTAGTTCTAACTGCAGTAACAAAGTAGAAGTAAAGGACAACAATTTCGAAAATAGTAAAAACTTTCATTTAATTTGTTAGGAATTTTCAATATCCATAGTTCAAAGGAAGATTTGGATAAAAAATAGGATGAACATACTAGACACATCATATATTTAAATAAATTTAATATCTAAGTGAGATTACTACCTTATTTACAGTCGACTAGAACATATTTGCTTCTTCGGAATTACTTCGAACCTATATACAGAATACAATTTTTTTTTATCTTAGATAATAAACACTTGACACATTATTTTATAGAAAATTACAACTTATAAAATTCCAAGTTCTGACAATAAAATCAACAAATACATAAAAATGAATAATCTGTCAATAACAAAAATTGGTGTAATTACAACAAAGTAAACAACAATACCAGAGATAATTTCGACTGGGTTCGATGGAAACGAATTTAGAATTAAAATTAAAAAATTTCATCATAATAAATTAGTTTAAGTAAATGCTATTATACAATGACATAAGGATTAATAGAATTATAATTGAATGTGAACTACAATAATTATTGCTTTTTTAGTTAGTTTTAATCGGTTTTAGGGCTCAGTTAGTAAAACTTATTGCATAAATCCTCACTATATTGAGATTGTTGATAAAGATTATCTTATAGGGCAGATGGATATATCATATTGTTCACCTCAAAAATAATTCTTCAATATACTGGAAGTATGAAAATTGGTTTGAAATAAATCTCTTCCAAAGCGCTGCCTGCATTTTTACTCTTACAAGATAAAAGCTCCATTAACTTTCTTTGGTTGAATAAATGAGTAAACTTAAATTAATTTCATTATTTCAGAGATGCCTCAATAATACAACAATACGAAAGTTACACATATTAAAATTTCTCCAACAGCGAAATGTTCATATCCAGCTCGAATATTAAGTACACCAAATTCATCGTTCACTCTCTTGAGGATTTTCTACACAGTCACATAAATCAAAGAAGTTTCACAATTCCATTCACAAGTTTATAAAAATTAAATGCTTGCAGAAAACAATGAACATTCAAACGAAAAAGAAAACATATTTTTATAATTTGCTTTTGATGGAATGGAACAGCACTTATATAAATTAAATAAAACTTCAAACAAAATATAACATCTTGGATGTATATCGATTTCTTCCTATTGTATATATATCCAATTGAAAATATAGAACAAAATTTGGTCCATAGCTTAAGAGATCGAAAACTAATATAATACTTTGGTGCCTTTTTTTCAAAATAGAATTCTCATCTTAATAAACCATGAAGTTTTTATGAAATAGTAAACATTTGTCATATCTAGATATTTTCAATTCTTGAACTGAAAGACTATTTTAATGCTTAGATGAGAGTAATACAAGCATGCATGAAAAACATGATTTTATCATGAAATACGTAGATTTACGATTGAAATGGACAAATGAACCAATTTATATACAATAAAAAGGGTTTCGAAAATTCAAGGTCACGCAGTTTCAAATAAATGTTTCATTGGCATGCTTTAACGGTAACTGCAAAAACCCATCAGTTTTGGATCACATCGATATTTTATTGGTACATTTCATGTTCATCATGGATATCTCACGAAATTAATATTGATAAAATTTCAATACATTGATAAGAACAGTTAGTCGAATTGGATTTGAAAACACCTAGATTCTATGGATGATTTGTATAATGAAGCGAATAAACACTTCAGTACATACATGGAACAGATTCTGAAATATATAATTACATTGATATAAAATACCTTAAACCTCTGTTGATTTCACAGGAGTGCTGCCAGGTTTCTTAAATAAACCGCCTAAAAATGATTGGTTATTTGGACCATACCCGGGTTTACCTTTGTTCAACAACTTATCAGATCTCGAGCAAGTGCTAGCCGATGTTGACTGGAATGACACCGACATCCCGCTATCCAACGAACCAACACTGCCACGTCTCTGCGTTTTATCTCCTGCAACTGAATGATTAAAAAGTAAAATTTGAACTATTGAAAGACCCAAGTTGAACCTACATTGTTCATGAATATCGAGTAATGAATTACTGAGTGCTGAACGTTTGATTTGTTGTTCATGACCTCCGTCTTCGTAACAGGCCTCGCCTGGTCCAGACTGACCTTTGGAACACTGACAAGGGCAAACTTCTACATCAGCCACTCCGCTATCCCTATTTTCGGTACCTGAAATGAAGAACTGAAATGAACAATGGCTACAAGTAAATATGTGTATCAAACAAACCAGTTCTTTTCAAATTTTGAAGTGTTACATTAGTATTCATGTCCCTTAAGCCCGGTTCTTAGGCGACAGTACCTTAGTCAATCAGAGAATGTCCAAGGGAACAAAATAGATATTCTTGAATAAATACAGAATTCGCGATCCTTTCTGAACACACTAATCGAATCCAGTTAAAGAACATCAACTTACTGTTGAAGCTGGAGATATTCTGAGCAGCATTAGTTTATTTTGTTTCTATGATTATTGTTCTTTTAATAAGATCAGTATACATTAGAGATGTCTAAATAAATAAAAAGAGTCAATCAATTTATGAATAAATATTAGTTCCTTATTCTGAATAAAAGTAACTTCAACATGTTAGCAGAGCGTGGTTAGGTTGAAGAAAACAGAATAAACAAGAAGATATTTACAAATTGAAAGAGAGTTAAAATCAGAAGATGGATACAAGCAAAATACAAATTGGTTTGCTAGAGGGGAAGTCAAACTGGTCAATTTAATTGAAGGCGGTCTAGAGGTTATCGAAGGAAATTTAAAAGCCCCTAAATCCTTACCAGAAGATGCTACAACTGTTGATAAAACCAGGTACGAGAAAGACTTATCAGATTTCAATCAAGCCGATAATAATGCTTTACTAATTCTGACTCTAAATATGACACAAGAAACTTTAGAAAAAGTAATGCGTTTAACATCCGCTAGAGAAGTTTGGCTAGAATTGCACAGGCTTTATGATGGCAATATCGAGGACAAGACCTATGACCTATGCATGCAATTCTTCAGCTATGTAAAACAAGCAGATGATGATATAGCCACACATACATCAAAACTGAAGAATCTTTGGGACAAACTTCAGAAAGATATTTTGAAGGACAAAATGACTGCTGGAAATGAGTGTAAATGTGATTTACCTGAAATTTTACTTATCTGTAAAATACTAGAAACTTTACCTTCTGATTACTTCTCGTTCAAGTCAAGTTGGATGCTCATATCAAACAAAGAAAGAACAATAGATAACTTGACAAATCAATTGGTTGCTTATGAAAAAGCATTATCAAGCAAAATTGAGACTAAACAGGAAGTTTTGTATACAGTAAACAAAAGGAGTAATCTATTTTGTAAATATTGTAAATCACGAGGGCATAAAATAAGACAGTGTCTGAAGTGAAAGGCAGATGGTAAGCCACCAAAACCTGACAAAACTAATAGAGCAAGTGATACGAAGAACAATGTTTCATTATTAGCCGTTTCCAATGTTGTATTGTTGTGTGAACAAGATGAAGAAAATTGGTACGTTGACAATGGTGCAACTAATCACATTACCAACCAAAATAATGTGTTTGAGAGCTATGTACCATTTGACAATCATCACCAAATAACTACAGCAAACGGAGAGTCAGTACCGGCATTAGGAAAAGGTACAATTAGAGTAAAAACAAACGTGAATGGTAGAATTCAAGTTTTTCCTCTGAATAAAGTATGGTATGTTCCTAGTATCAAGAAAAACTTGTTCTCAACATTGTCAGCACAAGATAAAAATCCAGACAGTGAATTTGTTTCAACAACAGAAGAGTGTTATTTCAAGTTATCAGAAGTTATACTTGTTGGATCCAGAAATTGTTCAGGAGAATTGTATAAACTTAAAACGAAATCCTTAAAGCCAAAAAATTCGAAATTAATTCAGTTCATAATGATAATGTTTTGCAGTTATATCATGAAAGATTTGGACATCAAAATAAGAGATATGTAAAAACAATATTGAAAAGAGAACTGGGATTAGATGTCAATCTCGATAGTGAAATGTGTGAAGGTTGTATCTATGGGAAAGCTCATGTACTCAAATTTGGTACAAGATGTCGAGCCAAAGCACCTGGTAAACTCTTACATACAGATGTATGTGGTCCATTTGACCCATCCAAATCCGGCTATCGATATTATGTCTTATTCAAGGATGATTATAGCAGATATCATTTTATATATTTCATGAAACACAAATCAGAAGTGATAGATAATTTGAACATTGTCCTAGAAGGAATTAAAGCTGCAGGTTATGGTGTGGAAGAAGTTTTATCAGATAATGGTGGTGAGTTCGACAAGAGTCAGAAAAACGCTAAACCATTATGGCATACAACAAAGACTAATCATGCCATATACACCACAACAGAACGGGTTTGCAGAAAGAGAAAACCGAACTGTTGTTGAAACAGCAAGAGCCTTAATGCATGCTAGAGAAGGAATATTTGATCAGAGTTTTTGGGCAGAATTAGTCAACACAGCCACATACATTCTGAATCGCACTAGTAAATCAGGTGTTGAAGGATTATCTCCTTATGGAATATGGTTCAATAAGAAACCAAAATTTAGTCATTTGAAAATCATAGGTAGTACTTGCTATGCTCATATTTCTAAGATGCATCGGAAGAAAATGGAAAAGAAAGCTACTAAAGGTATTCTTATGGGTTATGAAAACGACGACGGTTATCGGATATGGTCTATAGATCAAAAGAGATTAGTAAGATCAAGGGATGTCATTTTTGATGAATGTGAACTTCTGCCAATAACAAATAGTCAACAGACTGAAAGTCAAAATGGTGGACTTCAAAATAATTTTGATTACTTGAGAGTTGTTGACAAAGGGGAAAACTTCCTTGAATCATCAAATTCTGACAATGAACATGATCAAGAGTCAATTGAAGAAGATAATCAAAATCTGGAACGAAGAGAGTTACCTACAGAAATAGTTGAAGAAAGTGAGCAGAGTACTGAAGAAATCAGACAGGCGTTAAGGGACAGAATGACCATTAGAAAACCATCACGTTTTGATGATTATGTTATGCCAGTTGCTGCAGAAATATGTGAATCAAATGAACCTTTAAATTACATGGATGCCATAACTTGTAATGAAAAAGAACACTGGATTACAGCAATGAAGCAGGAGTTACAATCTTTGAAGGAAAATAATACTTGGATTTTGAAAGAATTACCACCTGGAAAAAAGGCGATTCCTTGCAAATGGGTATTCAAGCTAAAAACAAATCCTGATGGCTCTGTTGAAAAGTACAAAGCAAGACTGGTTATAAAAGGATACTCTCAGAAGAAGGGGGTTGATTATGACCAAATGTATAGTCCAGTGGCAAAAGGAGGAACAATAAGGTCACTATGAAGCATAGCTGCGAGTAAAAATATGTCTCTTACACAGTTTGACGTATGTACTGCTTTTCTCTATGGTAATTTAGACGAAGAAGTGTACATGAAACAACCTGAAGGTTTCATAGATACAAGCGGCATGGTTTGTAAACTCCAACGGAGTTTGTATGGATTAAAACAAGCTCCAAGATGTTGGAATAAACGTTTCAGTGATTTTCTTGAAAAACGAGGATTTAGACGATCTGATGCAGACCCATGTTTATTTATCAAAAAACAAAGAACTGACATGTTATTGTTAGCTCTCTATGTTGACGATGGATTACTAGCTTGCAGCAATGATATCATGAAAAATGAGTTTTTGAATAGTTTAGAAGAAGAATTCAAGATAACAATAAAACCGGCATCCTATTTTCTTGGGCTCCAGATTCAGAAAGAAGAGAACGGTACCATTTAAGTGAATCAATCTTCTTATACAAAGAAAATTCTTGAAAGATATGGCATGTCAAACTGCAAACCAGTAACAACTCCAATTGTAAAAGAAGTTTCTCAATTAGGAAAGGTAGATGGAGAATTGAACAAAACTTTTCCTTATCGAGAGGCATTTGGTGCTTTACTTTACCTAATGACAAGTACAAGGCCAGACATAGCTTATGCAGTCCGTGTCGCCTCAAGAAAGCTAGAAAATCCAACAAAGGCAGATTGTGTTAAGGTTAAAAGGATATTTCGTTATCTGAAGGGCACAATGGATCTTGGACTTAGCTACAAGTCGAAGGAAAGAGATGAGTTAGTGGATTAAAGTGATGCACACCACGGAGGAGATTGTGAAAGAGGACGCTCAACTTCTGGCGTTTTATGCATGTATGCTGGTGGAGCTATATCTTGGCTCAGTCAGCGTCAAATACCTGTTGCAATTTCCACAACAGAGGCTGAAATAGTGGCTGCTAGTGAAGCTGCACGGGAAATAGAATGGCTAAAGCGATTGTTCAAAGAAATACTCAGTTTTCAGTCAGTTCCAACATTGATGGTAGACAATGAAGCTGCTATTAAGCTGAGTCAAAACCCAGAATTTCACAGACGCACTCAACATATACATATAAGACATTTCTTTGTGCGTGAACTAGTTTTATATGGGGAAATGAAAGTAGAAAAAGTTTCAACAGAGGACGACCAATTAGCAGACTTAATGACAAAACCTTTGTTCAAACCTCGACTTCAAATGCTAAGGAACAAAATGGGATTAACCATTCCAATGAGGGAAGGTGTTGAAGCTGGAGATATTCTCAGCAGCATTAATTTATTTTGTTTCTATGATTATTGTTCTTTTAATAAGATCAGTATACATTAGAGATGTCTAAATAAATAAAAAGAGTCAATCAGTTTATGAATAAATATTAGTTCCTTATTCTGAATAAAAGTAACTTCAACACTTACCACTTCTAGGTCCCCTGTTTGATTTTTGCTTTTCCAATTCAGCCTCTATTCTGAGATTCTCCATTTCATCCATTTCACTAACCGATTCTTTCAGGTCCTCAGCGAACTTGCATCTGTCGTGCTCGTTTCTTGCGTTAAATGTGACCAAAACCTTTCCATCAACCTTTTGGCTCAAACGAATTCCAAATGGATAATCTGCAATTTCAAATCGTTCAGATTATAGGTTCATGTACGAACGGAGTTAAGATACAAAATAGTAAAATTAGACTTACGTGGTACTTCGAAGAGAGTAACCACCATTCCACAGAGGGGAAAGCTATTTCGGAATGTATAGGTAACAGAAGATTTCTTTTTGCTCAATATTTTTGTGATAACCAGTAAATCGTTGAATAGGAAGACTTCTCTTTGATGTACACCAGGCCTTTCTTTTTTGTTTATATCAGGAATCTCATATAGACGGCAGTAACAAACAAGCCTCCTGTGCGGTAGAGCCATATTTGGTTTTTTCCCAACGATGGTAGCCTGCACTTTCATAACTTGTGTTACGTGATCAGATCCTGGTTTGAATTCATTGGCCTTCAGTCGTTCATAAATGCCACTCAACATATCACTATCTATATCACCACAGTCATCAATACCTCGAAGATTCTTTATGAAGTCCTCACACCGCATTCTTCTTTCTGGCTTGATATTGGGCGTGTGTAGATCCGTATTAAGCATTATAATCGCAAAAGCCAGCACGAATATCTGAAACAAAGGAATGTATGTTTACAACTAGCTAAGGCCCGCGATCACGCATGAGTGGGATTTAACCAAAGCACATTCGGAGTTAATTTATTAACCCTGTATTTGGTTTATATTTTAGTTTGTCTTCGTTCCTGAATTTTCCTATAAATAAAACAAAAAGATTCAATCTGTTGAAAGAGTATTTCAAGTATCATCAATCATTAAAGTACATGATTTCAACTCGAGATTCTGGCTGCTGTGCTTCCATAGCCTGTATCATAAAGTACACTAAGCACTGCCAAAACTTTTCTGCATAAGAAATAGTCTCTATTGTTTGAAACAAAAATTTATTTCTGCTCTTATACCAGAGTATTTATGTATGTATAGGTTTTTTGGGATTCAAGTTTCGACTGTATGTGCAAATAGTGAATACGTAAACTCATAACATTTCTAAAATTGTCAGAATATGAAGCATAAATAAACCTTATATATGCGAATCCCTTAGAGGAGGATGAGGAATATGGCTGTAGATAATAATTCTCGAATCATAAAAAGCTCTTGAACTTTTATCAACAAAGTTGATGTTGAAAATGGGTAATTATTCATTGCATAACCAAATTTTCTAATCTTTCATTTTGTCAGTCATTGAAAAACAATTGCAAGAATACCTGGATGACTCATCATCGATGAGGCTTTATAAGTTCAAGCAACATTGACAACAAGAAGAAAAACATGTCCCCATGTCAAATTATTCAAAGGTGAGATACCAGACACCACAGCACAGTATCTCAGTACACATTCAGAATAACGCCTCAACTTGAAACAACACATATTGATGTGTTAGCATTGGCTAAGAATGAAATAAATATGAAATTACGAAAAATGTTATTAGCTTATAGGCAGGAAGTCCAAATTGCCTTCAAAATAAGTTACCCATTTATAAGGCAATCGCCAAACCAATATGAAAGGACGGCATTCACACTGGAGAAAATATCATCAGAAGCTACAAGGACATGCCAACCATTTAATTGACCAACTGACAGAAGATCCATTCAACTCACGAATGTTGAAAAGGACCTGGCCAAATACCTAACTGGCTAAATATAATTAGGATCCATCAATCTCTTTGTCTGTTCATACAACAAATTGACTCAATACTTTTGAAAGTAGATTTTAAATCACAATAAATCCTATACAAAAAAAATCAAATATCCTGGAATGTCAATGTCACCTTCTATGAAAAATGTGGCAACGTTGGATCGTTGTGCAAGAATAGCGGTACCTATACAGGGTGTTCAGCCCATGGACCGTCAAATTTTTTTGGGTCGTTGGTAGGGTCATTTGCTACCTTTTCAGTCTTGGAACCTGGGTCCTTAGTATTACGGTTACGGAGGTACGATTTCTTTATTAGGTTTTTCTAAATTACCCAAAATGTACCCTTCGAAGCCCCATAACTTTTTTTGCGTGTGCTTTTACACGCATTATTTTTTTATTGTATTAAGTCTACATGAGTGTGTGTTTGAAAAAAAAACGTATTTATTGTTACAGATAACACCACAAAATTAACACGAGGGCCTTTTTTGTTAAAAATAAATTAAAGTATGAAAACATCTCTACTTCTAAAAGAAACAAAAAAAAGTGGCAGTTATTGCGAACTTAATTTTATTTTGAAACGTTCTTTGGTTTATCGCGGTTCTAAAAGTATGCTATTTACGTTAGTCAATAAATAAAAAAATACTACAAATAGTGTTTTAGATAAAATAGCAAAGTAAGGACAGATTGTTCAGTTTTTTAAATTTGTATTTTTTTGTTTTTGTTATTTTTATCGACTTTTTGCTACTGTTGTTTTAATTTTGGTTGTTGATATGCCTAATTTCACCAACGCTGAGTATGCTGATTTGGTGATGGCATATGGCAAGGCCGATGGTGTTGCTCGTGCAGCTCAAAGGATTTATCAAGCCAAATTTCCTGATCGAAGATTACGCCACCAGGAAACATTGTCGACGACTTATCGACGATTAAGAGAGACTGGAAACTTAAATTTTCAAGAGCCTCGGGTCCATGTGAGGCAACACCATGTAGCGATCAAATACTTCAAGCCTTTGAAGAAGATCCAACTACAAGCATTCGTGTCGTTGTTCAAAGACTCAACTTAACGATTTGGAAAGTTTGGTCAGTACTTCGGGATAAAAATCAACACGCTTTTCATTACACCCCGGTACAAAGTAAATGAACTTTTTTTATCGATAAATTTGTCCTTTTGACTGCGAAAAAATTGTCACAGACTAATGAATTTTATTAATTGTTACAGGTCTTCATGAAGGCGACCCTGCCAGACGGTTGGAATTCTGTAGATTTTTGCTGCACACAGATGTCGATGAAAACTTGTTTCTAAAACGAATTTTGTGGACAGACGAATCCTGTTTTAACCGAGAAGGGATAACAAATCTGCACAATTTACATCACTGGGCACCTAAAGATGAGAATCCCCACGTGAAAAGGCAAATGAGTTTTCAACAAAAATTTAGTGTTAACGTTTGGGCTGGTGTGATAGGAAGACATCTCATCGGGCCACACTATTTACCGGCTCGACTAAGTGGGCCTGCTTATTTTCATTTTTTGCAGAATGCTCTGCCGGAGCTATAAGCCGATGTTCCGGCCTTCGATGAAGACGTGCCGATTGTGTTCCAGCATGACGGTTGCCCGGCACATTTCCTAAGAGAAGTTCGAGATCACCGCGACAACTCTTTTCCAAATTCATGGATAGGCAGAGCCGGCCCCATCCCTTGGCCCGCAAGATCTCCAGACCTAACACCTTTAGATTACCATGTCTGGGGTAGAGCCAAAGAATTGGTTTATTACCTACAAGACAGGAGTTGATTGAACGCATAAACGCGGCATTTGTGGTAATGAAAGAAGAAATGTTGCTAGCCACTACAACGGTCGAAATCAGAAAAAGGTGTCGGGCTTGCATTCGGAGTAGAGGAGAACAATTCGAACAGAATTTACGTTAAAGAATCCTGTTATTTTATTTTGGTAATGTATGCTTCCATAGTATGTTTTTGTATTTTTAAATAAATGGATGTAAATAAAACTCACTGTAGTTTAAATACTTCTTTGGCGATCGATTTCGGCTCCGATTAAGCCATCATCAGGCCAGCAGAAATCACATTTTGCAATCATAATAATTTTATTTTTGTAATAAAATGGTCATGATGAAAGAGCAAGAACGTGCAATCTTACCGTCTTTGGAGGTAAAATGACAAACATATATGATGTGATAAAGGAACGAAGAAGAAATATGTGTTATTCTGAAATATTTTCTTCTATTCCGCTTTTTGAAGGGTGTCTGATGTGATATTATAAATGTCGAAGGTCTCGTCGTGTACAATATGTAAAACGTGGTAAAATTAGGCGTCATATAAAATCAGTGTAAGTGTCACATGTCAAGTTTCAAACTCTGTGTGCTGCGTTCGGGAAGCAAATCATTTTTGTTATGCTATTATCTCGCAGATTAAAATCTGAAAAATCGTTCAATAGATGTTGATTATCTTTGTTACGTAGAATTTCCAGTTGTTCTAGCAATGTTAATTTGTAATAATTATGTTCTTTATGTAGTATTTTTAAGTTGTCAAAGTTAGTGTTGTGTTGTTCGTCTAGATGGCATCCTAGGGCTGATTTAGGTGCATTCCTGCGGTATTCGTTGAATCGTTTTTTGAAATTACGTGTGGTCATTCCTATATAAAATGCAGGACAATCTGCACAGTTAATCTTATATATTCTGTTCTGTTCTTCTTTTTTAGTTTTTGTCTTGTTGATTAATAGATTTTCGATAGTTTTATGTCGATTATTTGTTAGAGTATAATCATATTTATGAACGCTACGTTGGATTTGTTATTTTACTTTGTAAATAAACAATCATACAAAAACTGTATTTTACTAAAATCATTCTTTACTTTGCTATTTTATCTAAAACACTATTTGTAGTATTTTTTTATTTATTGACTAACGTAAATAGCATACTTTTAGAACCGCAATAAACCAAAGAACGTTTTAAAATAAAATTAAGTTCGCAATAACTGCAACTTTTTTTTTATTTCTTTTAGAAGTAGAGATGTTTTCATACTTTCATTTTTTTTTAATAAAAGGCCCTCGTGTTAATTTTGTGGTGTTATCTGTAACAATAAATACGGTTTTTTTCAAACACACACTCATGTAGACTTAATACAATAAAAAAAAATGCATGTAAAAGCCCACGCAAAAAAAGTTATGGGGCTTCGAAGGGCACATTTTGGGTAATTTAGAAAAACCTAATAAAAAAATCATACCTCCGTAACCGTAATACTAAGGACCCAGGTTCCAAGACTGAAAAGGTAGCAAATGACCCTACCAACGCCCCAAAAAGATTTGACGGTCCATATGCCGAACACCCTGTATATTAAATAAAAGAAAAATAGTTCCAATGGAAAGAACGATGTTAAAATAAATAACAGACGAAAAAATGTGTTCAACTTTTTAAAGCAAATATCCTCAAGTTTTTCAGGGAAGGTAATGGTGAACAAAGTCTTATTGAAATGTCCCAAAATGTCAACATCAACATTGGATCGTTGTGCATAAATTAGCTGTGATTATAGATAGATTAAATAGAAAATAGTTCCAATATAATTAATGTTGTTTGAATAAATGAAAGAAGAGAAAATGTGTTCTCTTTTTGAAGCGAATAACATCAACTTCTTCAGATGATATCCTATCATGTGTTATATTTAAGCAGCACATGTATCATGACAGTATTTTTCAAATTCCAAAAATATAAATTGGGACTTTCTTTCATACACATATCAAATGTGATAAAAATTTCTAAGTTTATTCCTAAGTTTCATGAAAAGATTATTCATTTGATATCATTTTTATATTTTGAATAGATAGATAACCTTAATATTTTCTGAAAAGAACTCATGGATGTCAGCCATTTCTCCCTAGTAAATATTCCAATATGATAACTGATTTGAAAATATATTTTCTTCCCCCATTCATTTTGTTTTGAAATCAATTTTAGATGATCCCTATAACAAAGATCGAATTTTTCTGAATCAAAATTATTATTTATGTATCTACTGAAAGATAAAAAATATTCACTATCTAGAGAAAAATTTAGTTTTGTACTTAGTCAAAGTGCCATATATAATTTACTTTGACCAAGACGTCATATTATTTGTAATATTTTAATGCATGCTACCCTAAAGCATTCACAACATATCTCAATTTTTGTTAGTGAATTTTCACCAATGGACATAATGGTGCCTCCGCAATACTTATTTATTCATTCAAGTCATAGTATAACTCTACGCAATAAATAAGTTCAATGAAGCAACCACGGGATACTTACAGTATCCGGAGACCTCAATCTGGCAACAAGATCAACATTGCACTGGCAATATCGCTGAGAGAATATCTCCATCAATCGTTCGATTTTTTGAGCCTCCCCCGGCATACGGAAGTATTGTTGGAATTTTCGTAGAGCCACATCAACTTGCATCCCTGACAAATCGAGTTCAGCTGCGAAACATTCCAGAACAGCCATGCAAAATGGACTCTGCAGATTGCCAAGGTACTCCCCTATCATCTGCTTGCTCAGCCCTTTACGAGAGATCAAAAATCTCGCTACACCTTGAGGCGAGTTCTCCAAGAAGCTACGTCTGATTAGGTAATCAATGCCCCGTTCTGGTTTCTTATTGAACAAATTCAAACCAACACGGTATTGCCTCTTTCTGATCACCTCAGTTATCTTATATGCGTTGGCTGCTTGGGGATCGTTCCTATCGACTGTGAACGTCGAAGAGGACACATTTGATATGTTTGAAGCAGATGTATCAATATTTGGCTCAGCGTATTCAGACGATGTGTGGTTACCCTTCCTCTTCCACACAGGAGAGCTGGAGAACTCATGCACCCTGTCGATGGAGATGCTGCTGTCACTTCCAGAACTCTGTACGCTCGAGAGTGATCCATTTTCTGTGGTCTTGATCAAGCCGTTCGATTTCTGATACTTGGGCTCTAGAGACCTGGAGGATATACTGGAAGTACGTTTCGGGACCTCTGGTGGCACCTTCCTGCAGTTCAAACTATTCCTCGAAGAACGTATGCTGCCTGATGTGTTTGGGGTACTGTAGTAAGTTAAACTGGACGTAACCTGGAAAATAACGAAGAGATATAGTTTTTTGCTAAACGAACTAAAAATGAAAGGTTTTGCAGTGTCTGCCACCCCCCATACCAAGTTGAAGTGATGACGAAATGATCTATCAACAAACAGTTCATGGATTGCGTCATATTACACCAAAAAACGTAGCTATTGTCAACAGAGAATGTATGGAGTTTATCCAACAAAATATTGTCATTACAAACAAGCAAGTGATTCAGTGAAAAAACTAAAAAATAGAAAACCACAGGCAAGGCAGTACCTCTAGAAGACGGTTCAAAGAAAATGAGTATCGCCACACCCCTCAATTTGAAGTTCTTAGTTATCTTGAAGGGAAGCGAATACAAAGTGTAAATATTTCGTGAGTCTTGAAGAGAATTACGAATATCCAGTAACTTCCAAAATTCAAGAACCAAAGTTCAACGAATTTGCAATGAAGAACATTTTGAGTTTTATTGTGATAAATCGTTTTTCAGGGCTATATTTGGATTTACAGAAAACTGTGTGATTAACGAAAACTCTGGATTTCTTCGAAAAACGAGACATGTAAGGTGATAGGGTATTCATAAGCCAATGAACACTACAAATATGAAGTGAATCCGATTTACGGTCCTCGAGTTCTGAGGGTTTCTCGTCAGTATTGAAATGGTATAGGCCAAATGAAAGTGATGTACACCCTTTTATGCAATGAATTAATGATGGGGATGAAGCGCCACTGCAAGAAGTGATAACACTGTTTAGAAAAAAAAATTGAAGCCGGTCAAGTACTGCAAGAATGGTTGCCAAGTATAATGATTCCCATTTTTAGAGCAATACACCGAAAAGGACAATCCAATTTCCATGAGGTGTGTATTGAATATACTCACTACTATCAAATAAACAGCTATATCACACACAATTCTAATGGTCGAAGATCGCATTTGTTTGTTTCGTGGACCTGGGAAAGGTGATCGATTGCTTTCGGCTTGCAGATGTCTCGAATGTTATCAAGGAAAAATAGGTAGTCCCACAGCATTACCAAATTAAAAGTCGATAAAAAGCTAACAGAATCTGTCAGTAAAACAGACTAAGTCCATTGTTGTTCAATATCATAATTTAAAAGATCATAGAAGCGGTCAGGGAGTACGACCTTGAATACAGACTGGGGCAACTTCATACACGGAGATAATGCGCAGAACCTGAGGATTATCTGCAACGCCTACTAAACACATTCAAAAATATCGCAGAAACATGAAAATCTCTATTGCGAAAACGAAGTCAATTATGATATCAAAGGAATCCTCGAGGTGGCGTAGTCGAGATCCGACAGTGTCGTAACCAAAAGACAGATTAGAAAAACTAGAACATGTCCATATGATGATGGATAAACGACAAGTGCCCATTCGCACCGTCGAATCTAAGTTTTATTTAACGCCATCTTTAATTGTGAGTGTTGAGACACAAACTCTCTTGCACCACAGATTAAGCGAAGGATAAGTTCTTCTTACTTTGAGCAGTTATTGTTCATGGCTTATTTCTTGCTGTGAGCTTGTCAGCAGGAGAATAAGAAGGAAATCTACATTCAATATGTATCAGAATACACCAAGTAGGTTATGGTCTCAAACTTTTCACTCACCTGCGTGTCAGATTTACATTCAGTAGGTGAATAGTAATGCTGCAAAGAAGAAGGTGACGAGTAATTTTCCCAGCAGACAGTGGGTGTTCCTGAAAGACTTCTAGGAATAGTTATATTATCTATGTTCCGTCTTTCTCTCAAGGACATGGACCTGACTGGTAAAACCCTGGTGTTATTGCAATCATGACCATCAAAACTTCTAGCGTACTCAGCAACGTGATCGCTCTCGTTCATACTCGTATTTCTTTGGTCTTCTGAGACTGGAGGTATTCTTCTACTGATCCTTTTCTCCGCTTTAGCCATTGCGGTTATGGCAGCGAATTTTTTCCTGAGTGTGTAGCGTCTGAAAGCTCTCTGGATTGTAAGAGCGGCGTTACGTGCCTTGAGTCCACCATATTTACGTTCAAGGACTTCAATCTGCTTATCCAGAATGTCTTGAGATAATTCGTACCTTTAAAAATATTCGAATTACAAATTTGTACAATGATTATCGACTCTTATTCTTACGTATTGGGCACTCTTGATCTCTTGAGTACATCTCCATTCCGATGAGGACCTTTTTTGTGTAGAGTTTGTGTTACTGTTACATATCCAGAATTGTTGGGAGTTGTCCTGGTATAAATTTGTGCACCTGCAGCAGGCGCATAGTTTTGGCTCTGAACGAAGCTAGGGGCCTGGATATAGGTCTGCTCTTGTATGCGATCCGATGAGCCAATTGAATTTATAATGGGGGACCTTTCCATCCTCGGAGGAAAGCTGAAAAAAGACATTGGTTTATAATTTGAAGGGAACGAAATATTCTAGTCTCAGCTTATTGATAATATATTTTTAATAGTACTGTGCTACTAACGCTATTGAGTAACTCTTTTTGGGGAAGTCTTAGGATCTCGTTTAGAGGCGTGCAGAAATTTTCAAGAAATAACAAATATTAATCATCGAAAATCGCTTTATTGTTTCTCGAAATATTCCCCATTAAAATCTATACACTTTTGCATGCGTTTGAACCAATTGTCGAAGCACTTTTGCCACTCTGATTGAGGAATATGCATTCTGAACGCATCAACCGCTTCTTCAGGTGTCGAAAAACGTTGACCTCTCATTTTATTTTTTACGTGAAAATATTCACGATTTCATTCCATTTTTTGGGCGAAATGAATATTATAAGATACTATAAACAACACAAATAGCGCTCGTATGCCATAACGTTCTGACTACGTATAACCTCAAAAATGTCAAACTTTACGATAGAGCTGTCAGTTGGCAGATCGCAACACTAGGGTTGTCCAATTCCGAAATATAAAAGGTAACCCTAGTAGTATCTGATTAAAGGGGTCGAAAGTTGCGCATGAACAAAACTGTAATGGTCGACTTTCATTCGGTGACAAATTTCATCAGGTACCATCGTCTCGAAGTAAATGAGCCATGACAATTAAAAAAAAAATTGTTTCCTGAAAATTTCTGTACGCCTGTAAAGAAGACACGAAAGTCGTGCCAAAATAGTAGCACATGTTTCACTATTCAAAAAAATTAGGGGGTTGAAGAAGATGGCACAGGGTGCAACAAAAATCCTTCTAAAATGCATATAAAAATTTTTTTAAACAGTAACAAAAAACTGAAATTGTCAATATACTATGTCCTATCAATGTCAATTTAAACCCATTAATTTTCAATTCAATGGTAGTCATATCAAAGTATGAGAAAAAATGAAATTTTTCATAGAATTTCATCACCCTCTATGTTTTGAGCCCATTAATCAATCTAGACACGATCTTAAAACAAACTATGTCATAAATAATGATACAAATAATAAAATGGACAACTTTCAACTTGAAAAAAGTTGAAATGTATCGAAGAAATTTTGTAATCAAATTATGTAGTAATACCAGCAAAACATAGAATGAAATTAACGATATCATTTTAAAAAATCTCAATTATTTTCATTTCGACAATTTCCGTCCTTGAAATTTCAAATTTGTTGAAACTCTCTGTTCTGGTTTATGTCCATATTTTTGATGGTTTGCTGTACATTTATTCAAAAAAATTCCGGAGCTATAGCTATGGACTAGAGGCATTTTCGAAAGGAAACAAATTTATTCAACGTCAGTCAGAAAATTTCTGCTTGATTTAAGCATGAATTAAAAACTCATTTGGATTGATTTCATTTCAGAGAAACTCGAAAACATACCAGCACATATTATAGAAAAGAGGTTAATGATTTTCAACCCGTATGTATTTTTAATACATACACAACAATTACTCTTGAACTCATATCTCAATTAACTCAATCAAAAAGAGATAAATCTGAATTTTAATCGTAACATCAAAAGATCGAATTCAATGGTAATTATGAAATTACCAAGATACCAATTTTAGGAAGATTCCGTGAGGTGGACTATCGTAGAATGATTTTTGAATTGTAAAAATTTACTTTTAGGTAAAAAGCAAATGAAAACTCATTCCAAGCACAGCATTAAAACTAACCTCTATTTTAAACATTCAATTTTGACAATTTCTGATAGTTTCGAAAAAGAAAACACATCCGACACCATCATTAAGTATCAAAATAGGTGTCAAATCGATATAACATGAAATAGCTTTATTATACAGGGTGTTCGGCAAATGGACCGTCAAATTTTTTTGGGGCGTTGGTAGGGTCATTTGCTACCTTTTCACCTTCTGACTAAAACCTTATTTGCAGTATTATTTTTTTTATTGACTTACGTAAATAGCATATGGTTAGCAACGTTATAAACCAAAGAACATTTTAAAATAAAACTAAGTTTGTAATAGCTGTAACTTTTTTTTTTAATTTCAATAGGAGTGGAGATGTTTTCATACTTTCATAATTTTTTTTTAATAAAAGACCCACGTGTTAATTTTGTGGTGTTATCTGTAAAAATAAATACATTTTTTTTAAACACACACTCATGTAGTCTTAATACAATAAAAAAAATGCCTGTAAAAGCACACGCAAAAAGTTATGGGGCTTCGAAGGGTACATTTTGGGTAATTTAGAAAAACCTAATAAAAAAATCATACCTCCGTAACCGTAATACTAAGGACCCAGGTTCCAAGACTGAAAAGGTAGCAAATGACCCTACCAACGCCCCAAAAAAATTTGACGGTCCATGTGCCGAACACCCTGTATTTGCAACTAAACGTTCTTTTCTGTCAAACGAAAGTTATCACTCTGAAAAGAACAACCGATGTTTCCAAGTTTATTGATTCTCATTAGGGACATAAGTTGAGTACCTTCAAAACTATCCTTATAATTGGAACAAAAGTTCAGTCTTATGTCCACGATCATTGATTATTCCTGCGTATTCGCCAGTTCAATCAATAGCAATTACTTTCATTGACGATAATGAAATTTACCGTTCATTTCACTTCACACAGAACGCTAAACACCCATGCATTTTTTTTTTTTCGTATTTTTAACGTACTTAGCTTTTAATTGCACTTTAATTATGCATATCATATTTTATATGGAGGCGCAAAAATGCTCAATTAGTTTCACCTTGGTATTTATTTACGGAATGAACCTGTTTCGAAAAAACTTCAAACAACACTATATTCACTAACGAAATCTCAACTCGAGCAAGTAATGGCAGAAGTACGGAAGTTGTTATTATTCCTTTTTTAATTAATTCAGCAATCGTTCAGTGACTTGATTTCGAACGGCTTTGCTTGAAGTACAAGGGAAATCCTTATTTCTAACATAATTTACAGAAAACTTGATAATAATGCTTGGGTCACTAAGAACTTAAAAAATTTAGAAAGCATTGATGGCCTTAACGCTCTTCTTCAACTACTTACGAGTAATTATTCAAACTTTCAAAAATCACATCCGCAATATATATCCGAATTAAAACTAATGATGATGATGAAACTGAAAAGTGAATAATATTTAATTTGAAGACGGTTATTCAAGAAATGTTTTCTTGTTATGTCAAAACTGAGCCGATTTGACAGAATAACTAAATATTCAAACGGTTAAACCTACCATATTCACTTCTTAATATCACTCTATACGGTTTTAACTAATATAATCAATTTATATTCAGTTCAGGTAATTTTTCAATTCGATTAAGAATTAACGAGTTCAAGACCTACAGAATGACACCCATAGGATGCTGTAATTCAAATTAGGTTCTGTCCGGTTTCGAACCGAGCACCTCTGGGCGGAATTAGGGTACTTAATAACTACGCTACACCAGGCAGTTGATGACTGTGGAATCCATTGATACAGATCATTGCGAGTATTTAATCAAACTTTGAGAAACCTATATCCGGAAGTATTAGTTTTTCGAGAGTAAACTGGTATCAATGTATTTGCACGATAGAACTGCATCACAAAAGTAATTTTATTCAAGAAGTGTTTTTCGAAAAAAAAAAAAATAAATGGTTATCGGGATGTGTAGAATTTTTATTTGGGTAATAACCATCATCTCTTATTGTTCCTCTTTCCAACGTTTCGACAGACATGTTATATCGTTTCAAAAGCAACAAATTAGCTTTAAAAAAGCTGACAATATCACAAAATTTTTACCAATAAGAGTCGAATTGACAGAACTCCGAAAAAAGGATGAAATTGGTACTCATCTGTGGTTTGAAGACTTCGAACAATTGGCCTTCAAAGTTCCGGCAACTCAATTTATGGTGCACTTATGGTATTGAGAGCGATATTCATGAACCTTTGATTTTCTTCTTGTATGGTTCTCTTGTTTGGATATGATAGAAAGATGCATCGTTCTTTAATTCTTTTATTATCGTTATCAAGTTTCACATTTGCTAGATTATCCCTGATGGTATAGAAGGCGGTTGTTGTATCATACCTATTTCCAATTCTTCCCATTTTTTCTGATAAAACTTTCACATAAGGAATGAAGCTCTTTATAGTTTGTACCATATCTTCTTATATTGAATCATTATTGGTTTCAAGCTAATTTTCTGTTATTTATTTCGCTTTTTCCAATATCTTTTTGGCTTCTGAGTGTTTTTGTGATGTTATTTATTTTATTATTTTAATCTTGTTGGGTAAAGCATACATTTGTTGCTCTATCATATAAACATTTCCCCACTAAAAGTGCAACAGGAATGCAACCATTTGACATTCATCCATCTTGCAAGAGATCGAAACCTAATTCTTAAAGGTCTCAGAGTGAAACTTCCTGTCAAAAGTTGTAGAGCAGATAGGATTTCAAAACGGACAAGTCAAGCCCTTATGAGAGAAAGACTGAATCAACATCGACTCAACAAAGCCAAATTACTTACAACATGAAAGAACCTTAGATGTAGCATTCAATCAAAAACTAATGCTGAAGATTATGAAAATATTCTGGGAGCTATTAAACATAGCTATGAAAGAATATATGAACAACAAAAACAAATCCAAAAAAGGAAAATGGAGAAACTTATGAAGGAGTCAAGAAAATATGAACCCTTAGATCATTCAAAAACCGTGATCAATTTATCTAATAAGAACTTAAATGAAGATCAGATATCTCTCCTCCACAAGGGTCTCAAGTTCTCTATAACCCCTAAGACGATACCAAAAATTGAAATCATGTTGGCGGCAGAAGAAACTGCACAGAGAATTCGAGAACCTGAAAAAACCGAAGAGTACAGATGGAAAATCAGTTAGGAAAACATTATATCCACAATAGATGATGGTAATAGCCCAAACAATCATTCAACATCATCAATAGTTGTCCCATATATAAATTTCAAGATGGTTTTAGGGCTATTCAGGATGTTTCCGATTCTTTCTTGGAATGGGTTATAAATTTCAAACGAATATGATACGTATTTTTGTTATTCAGTTCTTTATTCTGCTTTTGTCTTTTTATTTCCAGATTCAATGTGAGAACTTTGAAGAAGTCTCTGTCTCCATCAATAGATGAAGAAAGAAGTCCCTGAAATATATTTCGCCTTATTTTTGTATTTTCACAGTTAGACGGGGAGCCAGGGTTTTTTTTACTGGGGTTTTTTCCCTAGGCTTTTATGTCATACGCCAAATTGTATGACACCCCGTCACTAACCCCTGATCTATATGCTTTATTGTTTGCTAACTAAATATTGTCAGCCAAAAGTTCAAAAGAATATATATAATCTCAAAAGTGCACAATCAATTCAGTTGCTGGAAGTTTGGAGGCCAATTTTTCGAAGTAACTCGAAGAAGTCTTCAAAACACAAATAAGTACTAATTTTATTTGGATTCCGGACTTCTGTAAACTTATAAGTGAAAATTGAAAATTTTTTTGATATTGTCAAATTTTTAAAAGCTGATTTTTTACCTTGAAAACGACAAAAGACGTCTGTCGAAACGCTAGGAAAAAACAATAAGAGATGATAGTTATTGTCCAAATAATAATTCTACACGATTTCCATAATCAAAAATTTCTCGCCAACAACGGTTCTTCTTTTCGAGAAAATAGAATCAACATTCTTTCGATTTTCTTCCATAACTTTCCTATCAAAAACAATTGAATTTTTTCAAAAAATATAACTCTAAAAACTTGAACGAATTGGGCATGAACAAGTTTTAATTAACTGTGAAAAAACGGACTTCAAAACATGATGGAAATAATAATGAACGTCACGTTAGCATAACTTTGCAAACGACAGCGAGATTAAAAGATCAAAACACTTCTGAGAACCTACAACGCTTAATTTAACCATCTCAAAACCACAAAACCCAAGATATGCCGGAGGATTTAATTTACATTCAAAGGAAACCGAATAATAATTTAAAATTTTCATTATAACAAGGAAAATTTCAAACTAAATAAAAAATTTATTTTGTGGAATAAATAATCAAGGTTCGATATAAAACCGGAAGTAAAAAAACAATTCACCTCCCGATCAGAAATCCAGATATACAAATGATCATCTTGAAGAAAACATAAACACAACAAAACGAAAACCAGACACCCGTTACACGTTTACCCTGTGCGAGGGCAGATGTTGAACTGAACCAAAATCAAAATGGTTTCAATTCAATCTTAAAATCACAGGTAGTGAAGAGAGACCAAGATACCAATCTTCTTCGAAAAAATAAGCGATGCGAAGAACAGCTGCTATTTTAGACGGGGCCTTCGTGATCTGGTGCCCTTTCATGATATACTCACCAAAAACCTCAGGTCGACTCAAAATATTCAATGCGATGATATTTGGTACTTGCCTGTGGGTCACTTATCATTTTTCTTTAATTTCATGTAGTCAGTTTCCACACAATTACCATTATTATCTTGTTATAAGGCTATATTTATTTCAGAAACTGGTCGTTAATCACACTTACGCAATAGTACTTTTAAAAAATATAAGTGTACCTTGAAAATTTTAAATTTCTGAAAAAGCTCACCTGTAAAGGTCACTTATGTGACCGATCTAATAGATCAATTTTTTTTAGACAATGGGCTAGGTTAAGGGTTGCTGTGTTAACATTCATTTTAGAAAACGCTCGAGGAGTTATATTTCCGTTTTTGATGCAATACCTTTATAGAAAATTTCGATGTAGAATTAATATTTTCAAATTCTAAAAAAGCCCGACTATAAATGTCACTTATGTGATCAGATTGATGAATTGTTTTTTTTAAATTTGTATTTCAGATTCATCTAAATGGACAATTGATATCTTACCTACATGACATTTATTAAATATCACAGACGAAAGTCACCTCAATGGGTGGCTTTCATCCATATAACCATTTTTTTTCACTTTCATTATGCATCATTGTATTATATTTTATATATAGAAACTGTTATAGTGAAAACTTAACTCGATGAGAAAGTTTGCCAAGCACTACTTCGAAACGTCAAATTTGACTTTTATTATATCGTTTTCATTAGAAAAAAATTGCTAATTCTATTTCCTTCGAGAGAGTAAAGTTTGACCCTGTATTCTTCATGAAGAAGTCAAACCCAATCGATGTTTCGGTTCTTTCCAAAAATTAATTGAAAAAATAAAATTCAACCTTCTGGTATTTTCTCAAAAATAAATTGAGTGTGATGTTGATAAATATTATTTATAATTGATATTTTTACGAAACGAACACGTCTTAATGTTTACAAAATTACAAAACATCAGATGATTGTGATGATTTTTTGTGTATTAAAACTAAAAATCAAGGGAAAAATTACAGAATTTTCGCTAATTAATGATAACTTTTAGCATTTCAGCAGGATTATTTGAACATGGAATAACATATTTGGGAATGATTATTAAATATCAATATTATTCTGTTGCATACCTGCAATCGTAAATATGACCTCATTTCTCAAAAGAACTGTCACTTTCCGTGGAGGTAAGAAAGAGATGGGAGAAAGAATGAAAAGGTAGGATGTACCAAAAACATCTGCCATCCTGAAATTTGGCTTAGGGCCGACATGTGTTTTGTACTTCCACCAACCACCTGTCATTAAGGACACCTCTGTTCCCCCCATACACTATACAGGCAGGAAACCTGACTGACACGTGGTATATCCATTAGAGTGGGGATGAAATCTGATTTCAGAGTCTGATCATACGCCTACGTTACCAAAATAGATGTTTATACAGGGCGATGGTTAGATCGAGTCATGATAATCATCTGACTATAATTATCGGGATGATACTGCGTGGAAAGATGGTAAGATTATCAGAAAATATGTTGTATGATAGAAGGCTTCGTGTTTTTGCTTACAATAAGAGTAGCAAATTCAAAATATTATAAGGCTGTATTCCACAATGATCAGTTTTAGCCCTTTTACTCTTCCATTTATGTGTCATTTATGTTGTCAACAATGGACAAACACAAAAATAAAAGCAACTGAACTGAAAAGAGACTCAAATATTGAATATGAGTTACGACCTCGATGCTCTGGAAACAATAATGAAGGTGGTAGAAAAGCATAAAATATTCAAAGAAAAATGCACAGAAACTGACAGAACCGGAAACGAGACTCAAATGTACATAAAATAAAAAATGCTGAAAACAAAAATAGTATTCAATATCAAATTATACGAGACGAGAATAAAAAAGCAGCTAAAAATGTGAAATAAATCTCATATTGAATTGAACAAACACTTCACTGATATCGGAGCTAAAACTATGCAAGGATGCAGAAGACAACAAGAAAACTTAGGCCGAATTTGGCGGTACAATCTTTCGAAAGATTCGTATTTTAGCGTTGCAACGATGACGTCACACGCAAAATCTTTCGAAAGATCTTTCAATCTTTTGAAAGAACATTTTTGGGTAGTTGGAATGTTTTGTAAATATGTCAAATGTCAATTATGGCGGATAATTTGAATTTTGCTTATGATTGTAATTTGTAATATTGCATTGAAAAAGCTAAGCGCACGTTTATATTTATTGTTGAAGTAATGGCGAAATAAATAAGAAAGTGATCATTTACAATAATTCTGTGATTCAAGAAATGGGGTTTGCCATGCTTTGCAAGATATCTGCCTTTTTTGTTTTAGTATTTCTGAAAGTAGTCATTTTATCGAATCAAAACTTCCAGATATTTTAACTCTGTATCAAATACAAATTGGTTTCGGCTTCTAACTGGATGAGTATATGTGATACATTGTCAATAACAGAAATAACTGCATCCTCCATTTTAATGAGGATTAATTCTTGAACATTAAAAATGTAAATTAAATTCTCTATACAATTTCTAACAATCGCAATATACTCTTAAAGCACTAATAATGAACTCCTATCAGAGATAACCACTGCAATGGGTATTGAAAAATTAACCTAAAATCTACAACACAGATTTTAAATTTCTCGGCTTTGTTGTAGATTTTAGGTTATGCACCCTGAACTCGGAAAGGTCTTTACCCAGATTAAATCAACATATACAAAAGATAAACAGGGTGTGCGGGAAAATGTAGGAGATCTCTTGGATTCAGATAGAACATCAAAAAATAAGATGACAAGTGCCCATAAATTTTTTTCCTAGCGGCCCTCCCTACGGAGGTACGGGATCTCAAAGGACGCCACTGGTAATCAATTTTGCTTGAATAACTTTCAAACTACCCAAAATAGTTTAATGAAAATCTAATACGATAAACAATATTGAGGACCTCTTAAAATACTACACCAAAAACATAATTAGCTTGTTTAGTTTATCAGGGGTGGACTAGGTTGTACATTTTATTGCTCACATTTTTAACACCCTGTATGATAAGGACTTCAAGAAAATAAATCTTAATACTTTGAACATTGAGCTAAAGAAAAGGTACTTTTTTTCATTTTCGATAAAATCAACCGATTTTGAGGAAAAAAATTGAAAGAATCAATGTTTAATTTTTATCAAAAAGAAATTGTTATTAGTTTTAAAAAACGCACTGTTTTTACAAACGTTACTATGGTTCCTATGAAATAAATGAATATCTTGCATTGACATTTTAAATTTTGTTGACATGTATATAATATATATAATAATATAATTTATTGAAGTTTGATTATCTTGATAAATTGAATTCAATAATGGGATACACATTTAGTGAATATGCAGATATGCATCTTACGTACGGTCTTGCATCTTGCAATGCCTATGAAGCAAGAAAGTTGTATGAAAAAAAAATATTCTAGTCGCAATTTACCAAATGAGAAAACGTTCCAGCGACTTGGCTAATGTCTGAAAGAGAAATAAGGTAACATTATTGACCTTCTTCAATAATTTTTAGGAAGTTTTGGGAAAACAAGTATAGATGCGAGAAGAACAGTACGGACGGTGCAATTGAACGAAAATATTTTGGATACTGTAGCTTATACTCCTGGCTTTTTAAACTGGCTTTTAGATCAGCAACGAACAAACCCAAACATCATTAACACTATTCTATTTACCGATGAAGCAGGGTTTACCAAAAATGGTATTGGAAATTTACATAACTCGCATGTATGGGCTAGTGAAAACCCTCATGCCACTATTGTTCATCACTAACAAACATCAGTTCCAATCAATTAATGTTTCGTCAGTAATGCAGGAATGCGTATTGCATTCACGATTGAGTGGTGAACTTTATTTACAGTTCCTTCAGAACGCTCTTCTGGATGCAATAGAGCATTTGCCACTTGAAACCCGCCAAATAAATGAATTTTATGCATGATGGAGCCCCACCTCACTTTAGCGTTCCTGTAATGGACCACCGGAATAACTTCTATCTTAACCGTTGGATAGGCAGAGGAGATCCCACTGCCTGGCCTCCACGGTCTCCGGACCTAACGCCAATGGATTTCCACCGGTGAGATCACCTCAAAGCCTTGGTGTATTCCTCTCCGGTTGATACTAAGCAGAAACTTTTACAGAGAATCACATTTCATTGTGATGCGATTAGGAACAATACTGGATTGTTGTGGCGAGTACAGTCCTATATTCGTCGTGACGCGAGTGTATCAAAGTTCACGGAGTACATGTTGAACCCGCATATGAAGTTTTTTAAAGATGATTTCTAATTAGCGTATTTAGGTTCAATCGTTGCAAGCCCGGGATCAATACAAATTTTCCAATTTGAAATCAACTAATTCTAGGAGTTATGTATTTGAACTGTCCTTTGCATCATTCGCCCTATTCACCAGATCTGGCTTCATGCGACTTCCCCAAACAACATTTGGCAAAGAAAGGGATGCGGCACGCATCGATTGAGGCCATTGAGAAGTAGACAAGTAGAAAAACAACTACACATTCAAAACTCATTGATTCCTTACCACCAGGTTATAGCTTCACAAATGAATGTAACCTATGTTTTACATGTTGATTTTTGTTGTTTATAAACCTAATGTAATGTTCTATATTATATTTTTATTTGTATATTTTCATCACATATTATCTGTTCTATAGACAATATAGTAGCAATAATGCACATAGTAATTCGACACCCCATGTAATCTTTGATGGGTTAAAAAATTTGTTCAAGAATTTGTCCTTACCTTTGTACAAAAGTTGTTCAAATTGAAATAAATGAATTTAAGAAAGTGGTGCATTAAACGAGTGTTTTTTCCGTCTCAAGAATAGTTAAAATTAACGGATCACACATTAACCTTGTATAACATTATTTATCAATTCTTGGGAAGGTATCGAACTTTTATTTTGAGCCTGGCTCAAACAGTGAAAAAGAACCATTATATCTCTCGATTTCCAGTCATAGCGGTGACATCTACCAAGTGCAAACAAGTAATGTTCAAATGACGAAAATAGATGAACCGGAAAAAAGAACGAGACATCTTACCTACACACACCGCATAACACGTGCGTGGCTTTTACAGTAAAATTTGGCACGTCATGATATCATACAAGAAGTAATACAGCGCGTTCAACGTTAAATGATGCTATCATCTCACCAAATATATCCAAACCATCTGATACATCGGAATAACCAGTGGATAATGTTGACCATATGGAAAAAGGAGAAATCACAACTAAAAAAGATCCAGGTCACCGTTATTTTAGTTACATTGTGTATGCACTGACTGCGTTTGCGATAATTGAATCTGAGCACATTTGCTCTGTTAACCCAAAAAGCCTTATGTACCTATACCGTTAACGAAGATAAGCAGTTTCGTTTGTTACTTGCTCGTTCAGCCATTATTGCCCATGACCAGGGTTCAAACGACCATTTCAATTTCGCAATCATATTTATTGCCGACTACGTTCAATTCTTTATGAGATACCAGTTTGTTGGTTGGTTCAAGAGTACGCTGAATGAAAATGAAAATAATTACTCGAAAGTGTCCACAATCAATAACTCAACAACGAATTACAAGGTCAAGGAAAAAATGATCTCGGATACAAAGCTTGTTTTTCTTGCAACGTCCTAGAGGGGGTTGCAACCTCATCAGGAAAAAATAGAAAAATACAGAACAGACGTCTATTGCTTTCACTTGAACAATCATGAGAAATATAGGAAATTGTAACTGAAAACTACGGATTTTATCAGACCTCACTCTTGGTGGACTTTATGAATGATATCTATGCCAGCGCCATTCTTCTCTCCCATGTCGTGTTCTAGGTTTATTCCATAAATAGACTACTTATTTATTCAAAAAGTAGTGTTATTCAGCTAGAGAGGTATTTATTTTGAACTTATTTCAATTTAATTTCATTGAAATGGTTTATTGCTGTGTTCCCAATTGCTTCAGTGAAAGTAATGTCAAAAGGTATGTGTATTATTGCATTCATTTAAGTAGTGGTTTTGGATTAACTTATAACTGTGAATTAATATTTTCTGTAGCAATTTCATATTCGTGTAGTAATTTCTGATTAGTAAAAATTTGGAACAGTTTCTAATACTGTTTTTATCCTAGGTTTTGCATTACAAAAATTGAGGATGTTAGAAATGTTTGGTTGGAAAGACTCGGAAATCCAAGTCTTCATTCATCCCAAAGCATAATTTGCATAAAGCAGCATTTTCATATGGATTGTATAGACCCACATGGAAAGCTGAAAAGATTTGCTCTACCAACACTTAATTTGCCAAGTAATTCATTCTACTCCCTATGATTATCAGTTTTGTAATTTCAAAAATCTTTCAGATTATGTAAGCCGCCCTCAAAATGATGACTTATTTTCCTACCATCCAGAAGTCCTGAAAAAACTTTGAGGCAACAAGGTATTTATATATAAGTGAACTGATCATGGTCATTGATTATAGTTTTGGGTATTCCACTAATAATCATGAGAATCGTTTATCAGAAGATTCCTAGAATACTTCAAACGATATGTCAGATTTTATCGTTGGAACGCCAAATTCATGGAGAATTTCAGCTTTGGCCCTAAATCTCAGTATACCTTCATTAGTTCTTTTTGATTTAAATTCTTGTATTGCTTTCAGGTTCAAGAAGTAAAACTTTATTGGAAGGGGAGAGTGATTTTGAGGTTATGATTCCCAAAAGAATATATGAAAGAAGAAGACATGTATCAGATACTGAATTTACTTGTGCAAGCAGAAATCCAGAAGGTATTCATTTGTCATTTTCAAAGTTCTCACTACCTTATATTGTCAGTTGAAAGACTGTACGTTCCAAATATATTGACAGTAATATATTAATAATAATATATAATATAATATATATTAAAATATAAAGAGATTACTTATGAAAAAATACATGTTATAATTTTGATTACAGCCACAGTACTTTGCCTGCATGAACCCATAAATTTCACAGCAATTGTAAAATAAGGCCATCAAGAATATATAATAATATTTTCCATGATTTTTCTAAAAATGTTCTGCTACATATACCAGAGCAGGTAAATCAAATTAAGATAAAAAAAAATTATGAACAATATAGAGATAGAAGATATAAAAGCTCTGTTCTGTACAGAACATAAGAAAATTAGTGATAAGTTTATTGATTTTGCCATGAAATTAATTCTGTACTATTATAACAGAACTATTAATAAAATTTTATCGGGAAAAAAAAACATTAAGATCTTATGATCCAATAATGAAGATGGCATCCGAGAAAGTATCTAAAAGGAAAAGAAAATAGATATTGTTTCTGTCATAAAAGTATAAATCTAATGCATTTCATGCTTAAATTTATATATTTGTCACTAATATTCTAATTAATTCTTTTAATGTATTTTTCTTAATTTGATGAGTTATTGTTGGTTCGTTGATTTTGTCTCTCGTGTTGAAATTTTTGTAAATTGATTATATACTGCAATATATATATTTCCAAAGTTTATATTTTGTTTATTTCCTTTCATCCTCTAAAGATTAGTATGTTCTTTGATTTGAAGGGCAGAAATATTTGAAATGACCATAATTCTTTTAATCTGCTGCAAATTGTCACAATTTTCTGATCAAATGATATTTTTTTATTGAAATTGTGACAATCTACAGCAGATTAATAGAATAATGGTCATTTCAAATGTATTTGTGTTCAAATCCAATAAAAATATGGGATTCAACCTGCGCTTGCGTGGAATCCTATGATAACTCTTATAAAATGCACTAGAGGGCGCCACGAGACGGAACGTTGTGCGAATGGAATCTGTAATCAACTCTAAGATGACGAAAGATGGCGCTGTAAGTTGAGCTCTAAGCCGGGACCAAAATTCATGCCAGAGTTGCCTATCTATAGGTAGTCTATGGTCACATATCTGCTTTAACAACTGCATCGATTTGATGAGTCATCTGCTGTATAGTCTTGGCACCGAATGACTTCTGTTTATTGGGGTACGTAAAAAATTAAATGAGAGGTCTACGATTTTCGACACCTGAAGAAGAAATTGATGCGTTCAGAATGCAAAATTAGGAGATGCCTCAGGGTAGCAAAAGTGGTTCGACAATTGGTTCAAACGCATGCAAATGTGTATAGATTTAAATGGGGAATATTTCGAAAAACAATAAAGCGATTTTCGATGATTAATATTGGATTTTATTCTCTAATCTCGAAATATAAAAAGCAACCCTCGTACGCCGAGCATGTCTAGCCTTATTCTTGCATATGATTGGTTTTGTGTTCATTCCTGGAAATCTCAATGACGATGTGTACCTAAGTTTAATGGAAAATTTGATTGGTATTCTTGTCACCGAAGCTTTGAAGGAATATGAAAACCTTTTAGGGCCGTTTGCACCAGTAACCCCTAACGCTTAACTAAGGCTCGTTTGCACCAAACAACACGCGTTGAGCGTCCTTCAAAATAAACCCTCAACTTAAATTGTGTTGCGCTAACTGTTAAGCGGCAATGACCAAATCGGACCTTGAATTTAAGCGCTTAAAAAGTGTGATTCACTTTGAGGTTTTTTTTAAATAAAAAAAAATTATAAAAACAATTTTATTTTATAATCTTTATCAACAAATAAAAGAACCATTCTTTACAGTTGATTGAGAACGGCGACGAATCGACACTTCAGGGTCATCACGTACACTCTCACCCTCCGCCGCTATATTCTCTTCACTACGAGCAGGATGTTGTGTATTTGGTCGAGTATTATCCAATAACGAATATCGGCTCTCAAACTTAGTGATGGTAGAGCGAATTGTGCGTTCGGTAAGCCGATTATGTGGACCATAAGTTCCCACACATTAATCGGAGAACGCCCATTTTCATAATAAAATTGAACAATTTGTAGACGCTGTGCTGGGCTAAGTCGTTCCATTATGAAATGTCACATACTACTGAACAAGAATACCACTTCAGTTTGCACGACGCATGCGCTATCTGCAACTAAATCCTCACCACAAAGAGCACCTCTAAATGAATCACCCTTTAAATGACCCCCTATTCAAGGACGGGATTCTTAACTGAAATAATTTGTTCTATTGTGGTTTTCGAATAAATTCGACTAATAACATTGATCGAAATAGAAATATTTACTTCAAAAAACGCTAATCATTTCTAACATGGACTTCTATAATGGATTTGACGTATTGCGTGATGACTTGTAAATACATAATAGAAATTGTGGAAAGAGGATTTCCTAGGCATGTATACGAAGGACATTCATTATTCGATTAAATGGATGAGTTGTTTTTGTTTCAAAGATTTCGCTTAAAAAAGTTAGTTTTGAATGAACTGAAAACTCGACCACAGAATGAGATGAAGTATTTAAATTTTGGTGATGCGCAGAACAACAAATATCTCCGTCAGCCAATGAAATGGCTTTATTTAACTTGCACCAGATCAAAAAAGTTAAGCGTCGCCCACTCAAGTCACTGTTGAGTGACAGTCGTGCAACTGGAGATAAATTCAACCGATCCTTAACTTTGAGCGGCACTTAGCTGAGCGATACTTTTAAGGGTCACTGGTGCCGCTTAAACTCAAGGGTCACTTAAATTTAGTTCCAGTTGCACGACTGTCACTCAACAGTAAGGGACAACGCACACGGGTCTATAGAGAGGTTCGCGCGTCGTGCTTGTCATGTCCAAACCCTGCGGCACGAGAGATTGCTCCCCGCACACAAGTCGATTAGTTTATTCGCATCTTCCAATCAGGAACGTTACTCTATACATTTGTTGACTTTTTTTTTAAATCAATCAGAAAGGCTATTTCGATCTGCGAAT
This sequence comes from Micraspis discolor, assembly GCA_030674115.1. Classification (NCBI taxonomy): domain Eukaryota; kingdom Metazoa; phylum Arthropoda; class Insecta; order Coleoptera; family Coccinellidae; genus Micraspis; species Micraspis discolor. Next base: position 865,449 of record JARTUT010000436.1, read on the forward strand.
TTTTATATATTTCTAATGAGCATTAATAATATATTGTATGTGTAATGCCACAACGAAGGAACTTGAGTGGAGGGAGAGGCGTACGTGACTAGAGTCTCGTCGACCACTTTGACCGTCGGCCCGTGTGCGACTGGCCTAATTAGCGATGTAGTAAGCGACGCTTAACTTTTTCGATTTGGTGATATTTCAGTATTTCATTCTGTACAACTTTTACCTAGTTGAACAAAGCCATTTCATTGGCTGGCCGGTATATTTAATGTTCGGCGCATCAACAAAATTTAGATACTGCATCTATGATTCTATGATCGAAATCTTTGTTTATTATTCAATATGTAAATAAGTTAATATAATCCCGAAGCCCGAAATTATTTTCATCAAAGTTTTCGGTTCATTTAAAACGAACTTCACCTGCGCAGGTATACCTGTACAGTTTTCCTCTCCGGTCGACCGGAGCGTGTATACCCTGCATAACCATAGAGCGGTCCACCGCAATTTGCAGCTCAGGTGGGACAATAACTGAATAGGTCGAAGGAGTCCAATGGAGTGGCTTCAGAATTACACTAAGCTTTGTAGACATAAAATTTCTAAATTTCTCCTTACTCAAAAGTATTAGATCAAAATACCGATTGGGAAATTTGAGCCAGATATTTCTAATGCATATTTTTTATGGCTCACCAATTCCAGTATCATGGGCTTAAGTGTGTTTGTTCTTCGTACTATTTGTGAAACATTTGATTAGGCTCAGAGCTAATGGAGATATTGAGATTTTCAGATACGCCAAACAGGAATCTGATTAGTGGTACTTAAAATTCGACTACTTTTTTTCTCGAGTTACCGGCCGAGTTGTTATCCATAAGTAGTTCGATAAGAATAATAAAATAACAATTAAAAAAATTTGGAAAAGACGAGAAGAAATCTTTCCATTTCGGTAGATATACCGAAAAATCGTAAATTCAAGATCACTGCTTAGAGACTCAATACACTCACTCGATTCCATTTGCGTTTCGTCGTCCCGTCTTACATCTGCCTTTTATCTACTGCAGACGCCTGTGAATATGCTGAAGAGGCTTTGATGTTTGATGATGTAGTCTACTTGTAGCGACACTAAAGAGATGTTCTTCAACACTACTAAAAAGTTACTGAAGTCGACTAGGAAGGAGAACCGTCTTAAAGACGTAATTCAGTTGAATATTGAACCTGATATTCATTGTCCTATTGACGATGTGGCTAGCAGAATTTTCAGGAAGAAGGTGAACAGAATTAATCATTTGAGGAAGCGGATACAATTGTTACTTTTTCTCAACATAATAGAGCTTTTATTCAATCACAGATAAAAACACAAAGCAGCTTGTGCTGATATCGCAAAACACAATGATTTCAAACATAAATTGGCCTATTAAGAAATCGTCTTTTGACTGAAATATATTGTTCAATTGTTATCAGGTGGTCTGGTAGACTGTTTCGGATATATCGACAGTGATCTGACAATACCTGCTAAGTGACATCACTTTTGCAGGAGAACAAAAAACTGTATGTATGGTGAGCGCTTTCAAGATGACATATTGTTCTACCTATATAGTATAATCAATGATTTTTTTTTAGATAAAGCTAACAGAGTTATATCGTGTACAACAATTCCATGAATTGCATAAAAATCCCATTTCCAGGAAAATATCAGAAGGTATTTTAAGATCACCGTTAGATATAGCTTGTTTCGTCATCATAAATTCAGAATATTAACTACTTTTGAAAACAAATCGAGATAAACCTAATAAGAATTGGATAAACGAAATAACTGTAGAATAATTATTTGAGCAATAACCGTTTGCAAAGCAAATTAGTTGTGAATGCTTGAAATTTTCCAGCTTTCCGTGATTGTTAAGAGTGACAGGAGTCTGGAACTAGACCAAATTTGTACTCATCTGTAGTTTTAAGAGTTTTGATTACAAATATGAAAGAATAAGAAATCAATAAATCTTTGTAGAAGGCATCATTGTCAGCAACGATACACGACTTTATTCACCAATAACCAAGCGGATAAAACACTTACAAACAGAAGAAAAAAGCTTGAAGATTATCAAACACTAAGTGACAGAACGCTCAGCGTAAATGCTTTCTATTTTTATCGAAACAACATATTACCAGTTTCTAAATACTTTTTATCAACAAGAATCTGGAATTGCTTTGGGTTCACTACTGTCTCCTGTTTTAGCTGATTACTATATGGATAATTTGGAACAAAAAGTTCTCTATCGATATGTACTAAAACCCCAAATTTGGAATAAACGTGTAGATGATACCTTCGTCATTTAGCAACATAGTTTCAACACTATAGATGGATTCCTTCAACACCTTAACAATCAAGAAGAATAACTTAATTTCACAATAAAAATCGAGAAAGATAGAAAACTTTAATTTTTAGATGTACTAATTCATAAACAAAATGGAATCCCAAGATCCAGTGTGTTTAAAAAACCAACAAACACAAGTCAAAATCTACATTATAATTTCAATCAGTAACAAAATACTATATTGGGAATGGCGAAATGTTTATATGATAGAGCAACAGATATATGCTCTACCCAGCAAGATAAAAATGGGGAAAAATAACATCATAAAAACATTCAGAAGTAAAGGCTATCCCAAATGAATATTGAAAGGAGCGAAAAGAATAAGATAAAATCAACTTGAACGCCATAATGATCCAACACAAGTATATATTGGACAAATCCTAAAAGCGTCATTCCTTGCGATCCTATCATGTCCAACTTAACAAACGTTAAATCTGATAATGAGAACCAAAGAAACAAGAATTCGATAAATTCGCATCATATCAGCACACGAAATTTCGTTCAAAACACAAAATTTGAGACAAACTCATTGTTCAATATTTTTGCTGTAACGACGGACCCAACTGGCACGCGCCGACAAAGGGATTAAGCAATAAAAACTGGCTGGCGCGAAGTTAAAGGGACTGAAGAGACAATAAATTACGACATGCATGATGCAGCCGTCCAATTAATGCCACATAAAGACTATAATCGTCAGATACAAAGACAGGCATAGAGGCAGCATCGAATTTTCGAGAATCGCCTGGATTCAGACTTTGGAATGCTCTCGAAGCGCCATCAAGTTACTTCAATAGCTATACGGTCTAGGTTGGATTACCTCTCGTAGTTCAAGATATTTATTATGTTCTTTATTCAGGATTTCTCATATCCGCCACTGGTTTAAGCCGGATACATGAGATCTAGTTTTGTTCAAGATATCCACAAATTTATTTTAGATAATTCCACAAGTAATTTTTGGCAGATACAATTTTTTGAAAGTAAATGATAAACGTTTATAATGATTTTATCAAATGGAAAGATACGATTTAACTAATTAAGAGAGCAATCGACAATTGAGTCATAGTGTAATTGACGCAAGCAAATAATTTAGCGTATGTGTTGAGAGGATACCAGTAATGGTACGTCTACGCTAAATTTAGCCTTGAGACTTAATTTTTGGAAATTTGGCATGATCATTTCAACGAGTTGGATTTTCTGAATTAGTATTATTTTGAAGGAGGTGGGATCCATAATCAAGAACCGTTCTCAGAACGTTTTTCAGTGTGGGCAGTAACACTGGATACCACGGATATTACCAAGATGGCGTCGATAAAAGTGGCCAATTAAAGAAACTTTGCAATCGTTGCCATTTCTATGGGTTTTCAATATAAATTAAAGAAAAGGAATTCCCAAGGATGATAGATTACTCACATGATTTGCATGCGTGTTTTGAATAAACGTGTTCATTACGTGATTTATTTCCAATTTAGAGAAGTTTGCAAATTCTGAACATTATTTATTCATCGTGAAGAGAAAAAAATAGTATTAAGTTTGGCATAACGACCAAACTAAGTACATTTCAAGTTGTTCAAATTTCCGGAACGCCCACATTTGATAAAAAATATCCGAAAATAATTTATAACTCAAATACCGTTAAAGGTAGATATACCGAAGTCAACATTAATTCATTTAATTCTTTATATAGAATCATAAAAATAGAAATACCGGATGACTTACTTAAAATAACAAAGCTGATGCCAAATTTGCAAAGAGTGGCAACAGTCGAAATTTATAAGTATATCTTGAACGGACTAAACCTAACATTATCAGTAGACCGAAATAAATCTTTCAAATTAGCGTGAGTGAACTGAATAATCAATAAGCTGGATACTGCCTTGTCACCTTCGCATTCACTTTCCTACAGCAGCTGTACCAAAACCAAGAACAACGTCCTCTCTTTAAAACTTGTTGCTCGGCTTCCGATGACATAAGATGTCAATGACAGCTGTTGCAAACAAATACTATACACCTTCAGAATAACCTGATGTATCAACTGCTGATTCATTAATTGACATTATAAGCTATGCTGGTTTTGTGGTCTTATACAGAGTCTTTCACGAGGAACCTCACCCATATTTATACGGGAAACTACTGAACGTATTTTCATGAAATTCGGCACTTTTAAGTATTTCACGATGCTGATGAAATCTAAAATATTTTCAAGGCATGAGCACCTCCGGTTTTTCCGGAAATGACGTCAACTTCCGTTTTTCAAATTAGAACACCATTTTTTATTGCAGAATAGATTCCTTAGAAAATTTCATTTTGATGTAACATTTTTCAGTTTTGGTTGGAAAATTCTCTCTAAGCGGGAAAATTCGAAAAAAAAAAATTGAAAATAGAGCTCCGCTGAAACAAGAATAACTTCGAGGTTTTTGGATGGAAAATTTTTATTTTTGGGATTTTTCAAGATGTAGGATTGATGTATTCACTTCAAAAATAGAAATCGCGATTCATGATACAGGGGGTGAAAAAATCGCTTTCAAAGTTAGGGATGACAAAATCGTGAAAAATCAATTTTTTCAAATTAGAACCCCATTTTTTTATGGCAAATATTGAAACAACGTTAAAAAATAATGTGAGTGTATGCATCACACCCTTGCCCTAAAGTGGATATTTTCTGAGTTATTCACAAAAAACTGTTTTTCGTCTTGAATTTTCAGCTATTTCTTTTCCCTTCACGCCAAAAAGATGAAATTTTCAGGAACTGTTATTTGAACCATGCTGATTTTTCATCTTTTTGGCGTGACGGGAAAAGAAATAGCTGAAAATTCAAGACGAAAAACAGTTTTTTGTGAAAATATCCACTTTAGGGCAAGGGTGTGATGCATACTCTCACATTATTTTTTAACGTAGATTCAATATCTGCCATAAAAAAAATGGGGTTCTAATTTGAAAAAATTGATTTTTCACGATTTTGTCATCCCAAACTTTGAAAGCGATTTTTTCACCCCCTGTATCATGAATCGCGATTTCGATTTTTAAAGTGGATACATCAATCTTACATCTTGAAAAATCCCAAAAATAAAAATTTTCCATCCAAAAACCCCGAAGTTATTTTTGTTTCAGCGGAGCTCTATTTTCGATTTTTTTTTCGAATTTTCCCGCTCAGAGAGAATATTCCAACCAAAACTGAAAAATGTTACATCAAAATAACTTGTGTTGTAGTGCTGAATTTCATGAAAATACGTTCAGTAGTTTCCCGTATAAATATGGGTGAGGTTCCTCGTGAAAGACCCTGTATAGAGCTGTTTGGGTCTTTTAACATTATACATACGACGAACTAAACAAAGACTTAATGACAGAATAATGGGAAATAAACATTCAAAGACCTAAACAGCTCTATATAAGCATAAAATATACAATAACCATAGTTTCAACTCCGAAAAAAACAAAAAAAGATGGACCAGAGAATTTTTAGAAATGATTTATATCAAACGAAACAAATGAGTAATCAATGACACTATAGATATTCAAGAACTTAACAAAATTCACACTACAAGAATTCAAAAAATAAATAATGAGAACACATAAGAAAATTAAGAGGAATAACTTATGATTTCGGTACATTGAGTCATCTGTCAACACATGACAAAAAACTTCTTACGTTGACAGTTCCCAACATATCAGGAAAAAGGTTATGGATCTCTATTCATTCTATTTTATACATAATAACATAATAATATATCGTTAACTATAAATTTAATCGTTGTTATTGAGATAATCCTAATGATACTTCTATTTGATAAAGGGCACAGCCCGAAACCTCGTTTGTCGAAAAAATTACTGTGATCTCTAGAAATATTAATTATCATCTATTTTCAAATAGTATTTTCACATCAACTTTAGCTTGAGGAAGAAACTGAAATTATAAATGAGAATAGCACTGATTTGTATACCTGATGATGGTTACATGTTTCCTAGACTGGCCAGGCTTAGATGGATCCGTAACAGTAACAAAGCGGCTCATTTGTTGTCTCCTTGTCGAACACACCACTCTTAGCCTTTCTTGTTGCAAACCAGAATAGCGCACTTTCACTATAGTTCGATCGCACATGTTAGAAAACGATGTGATTGTTCCGTCTTGACCCAGCATCTTAATGCCGTTAATATACGAGATGAAAAAAAAAATCACTCCTCACCTAACTTTAATATAAACGTTGGTCTCAACTCTTACAAGCAAAGTAATCGAGAATTTAAGTGCACATTGGACAATAATCATATGAAATAATGAAATTATTCCGGACTTTGTGTTTACGAATCTTTATTACGATGATCTGAGCCAACGCAATGCCCTGATTTAACACCATTTGACTTTTTCTTGTGAGTCCATTTGAAAGTGTTACTTATGAGATATAAGGGTGTCCGGTAAAATGTAGAAGATCTCTCGGATTAAGATAGAGCATTAAAAAATAATATGACAAGTTCCCATAAATTTATTTCCTAGCGACCCTCCCTACGGAGATACGGCCTCCTAAAGAACGCCACTGGTTATCAATTTTTGCTTGAATAATTTTTAAACTATTTAATATAATTCAATAAAAATGTAATGCGATAAACAGTCTCACAACTTAAAATACCTCTTAAAATATTGCCCTTAAAACATAATAAGTTGTTTATTTCATCAGGGGCGAACTTGGTGGTACATTTTATTGCTTACATTTTTAATACTCTGTATGATAAGGATTTGAAAAAAATTAATTTGAATACTTTGGACATCAAGCTAAAGAAATAGTATATTATATACCACGGGACTGAAGTAGTACATTTAATCCTGAAGGTAAAATTTATGGCCCGACCGCAGGGAGGACCATAATTTACCTGAAGGATTAAATGTACTTCAGTCGCAAGGTATATACGATACTTTTCGTACTTCCGGTATGATTTTATTAATTATTTCAATAATTTCAATCAGTTTTTTCTCTCTTCAACTCATTTAATAAACTGTCTTTAAAATAAGTTACCATAGTAACATTGCGTTGTGACAATTATAATTTAGAAACATTGTCATTACTAGTGTCATTGTAAAGAAACATTGTTATTGATAATTATTGGTATCATGAGTGAAGAAGGTGTATCTGATATTGATAAAAGAGCAGCCGAAATAGGTGAAGAATTGTAACCACCGAAATCTAGAAAACTATACGAGCAGCAGTACGATGCTTTTAAAAAGTGGTGCCGCTTAAAAAATGTGAGACAACCTACTGAAAATGCGCTGTTAGTCTACTTCAATGATAAATCAAAAGCGGTTTGTACCTCAACTCTCTCGGCACATTACTCAATGCTGAAATCTGTTATTAACATTAGAGAAGATATTGATATAAGTAAATTTCCAGAATTTAAGCCAAAGAAGTCAAGAATTCTTACGTCTGAGCAGGTAGATCAGTTCTTACGGGAGGCTCCGGATGATAAATATTTAATGCTTAAGGTAAATTTGGAAATGTGTTTATATTCAGAAATTTTAAGAAATCAATTTTTTTGTAGGTTGCACTTATTTTGGGGGTTGCGGGAGCTTGTCGTGGAAAAGAGTTGGTTGATTTAGAAATCGACGATGTGAGAGATCTGGGCGATTCCTTCCTAATTGCGATTAGAAACACCAAAAATAAAATTGACCGAAATTTTGTGATCAAAAATTCAGAAGACAGTGCCATCAGTTTTGTGGCGATATTTCGAAAATATGTGGCATTGCGAAAGACAGGGACACCTCATTCAAAATTTTTTGTTCAATTCATCAACAAAGAATGTACTACGCGAGTAGTAGGAAAAAACATGTTTGGTACATTTCGACGGCAAATAGCAGCTTGAATGAAGATTGAATATCTTGGCAAATTTAATGTGATAATGGGATACACATTTTGTGAGTATGCAGATATGCATGTTATATACGGTCTTGCATCTTGCTTATGAAGCAAGAAGGTTGTATGAAAAAACATATCCTAATTGCAATATTCCAAGCGAGAAAACATTTCATCGACTTGATCAACGTCTAGGAGAGTCCGGTGGGCATTTCCCAGTTAATAAGGTAACATTATTGGCTTTCTTTAATAATTTTTAGTTAGTTTTGGGAAAACAAGTATCGATGCTGGTGCGAGAAGAACCGTACTGACTGTGCAATTGGAGGAAAATATTTTGGATACTGTAGCTGATAATCCTTCAATAAGCACTCGAAGATTGACTGCACAGCTTGATGTCAAAAACAACAATTGCTGAAGTACTCAAAGAGCAGTTGTTATAACATTATCGTTTGTAAAATGTGCACCAACTACTTCCTGAAGATTTTCTTCGAAGGATCCAGTTCGCAAACTGGTTCTTAGATCAGCAACCAACAAACTCAAACATCATCAGTATTCTATTTACCGATGAAGCATTTACCAAAAATGGTATTGTAAACTTACATGTATGGGCTGATGAAAACTCTCATGCCACTATTGTTCATCATTACCAACATCAGTTCCAATTAATTAATGTTAAGACAGGAATAATTTCTTGATTGGACCATGCGTATTGCCGCCACGATTGAATGGTGAACTTTATTTACAGTTCCTTCAGAACGCTCTTCTGGATGCAATAGAGCATTTGCCACTTGAAACCCACCAAACCATGTATTTTATGCATGATGAAGCCCCACACCTCACTTTAGCGTTGCTGTACGAGATCACCTAAATAACGTCTATCGAAACCGTTGGAGGCAGACGAGGTCCTATTGCCAGGCCTCAACGGTCTCCCGACCTAACGCCAATGGATTTTCACCTATGGGGTCATCTCAAAGCCTTGGTGTATTCCTCTGCGGTTGATACCTGGGAGGAACTTTTACAGAGAATAACATACATTTCATTGTGATGCGAATACAGCAGTCCTCTATTCGTCGTGCTCGCGAGTGTATCCAGAGTTCACGGAGCACATGTTGAACCCGCTTATGAATTTTTAACTGATTATTTCTAATTAGCGTATTTAGGTTCAATCACTGCAAGCTCAGGATCAATACAAATTTTCCAATTTGAAATTAACTAATTCTGGGAATTATGTATTTGAACTGTCTAAACCTATGTTTAAAAATAATTTATTGTTTAATTTTCGTGGACATTATTTTTTAGGTGGGTTTTCAAATAATTCTAGAAAATCATGGTTTTATTCTATGAACATAATTTTTGTTAAGGTGACTTTCTGGGAAAAAACTTAATTTTTCTTAAATCTAGTAATTTTGTCGGGATAAATAACCTAAACTAAAACGTTTCTGCTCCAGGAATGTCTTTCGTGTCACACTTTGGTGCAGACAAAAATTTAGATCTCACGGTTTCTCTTTAATAAAAACATTAATTCTTTCAATTTTTATTTCTCGGAAACGGTTAATTCTATCGGCAATGATCAAGAGTACCTTTTCTTCAGCTTAATATTCAAAGTATTCAAATTTATTTTTTTAACTCCTTATCATACAGGATGTTAAAAATGGAAGTAATAAAATGTACAACCTAGTCCGCCCCTGATAAACTAAACAAGCTAATTATGTTTTAAGGAAAATTGATTACCAGTGGCGTCCTTTAGGAGGCCGTACCACCGTAGGGGGGCCGCTAGGAAAAAATTTTATGGGAACTTGTCATCTTATTTCTCAATGTTATCTCAATTTTCCCGGACACCCTGTATAAATTTTGGAATCTTCTGAACCATGAAAACCTTGGTTTCTATGACTACTTCTCATGAGAAATAAGCTGTTATTATTGAAAATCCATTATCTGAATAATTAATGCTTGATTTGATAGTTGAACATTGATGTGCGACTCATGAACTTGAAAGCATTTTTCAATCCATTTTCAGTTAAGATAGTTGTATTTTTTCAGGAGATTCAGCCGTAGAAAGCAAACTTGACTTAATAAAATTGACTCCAAGTATAACATCAAGTAAAAAAATCTCTAAAACTTTAAAAATAATGCCTAGGCAATCTTCCCTTACAAGACAATTAAAATTTGAACAGAAAAAAGTACTTCTGTCTCCCTTGCTTAGATAATTGATAAAAAGGCGCCCTCTTTCCCAACATCTCATAATCAAGAACATCTATTCAAACACGCACGTTGTACCTCAGTGAAGAGGCCCTTAATGATGTTGGATAATTGAAACTCGTGCTGCTTTGAATTGGAGCTCTAAGTTTATCAGAATTGAAACTTAGTCATTCTTTCAGGAAAACTATGCATTAAAATGATTTAAAAAATGTCCAGTACATTTTGCGAAATATTCTGAAGAGGAAACATACTCTCCACGAAAAATGAAGAAAGTACTCTATTTTATACTTTCAATCGATCATTCTTAAAACAAATGATCGTAACTGTATCTTTTAATTAATTCAAAGTTGGACGACTGCGTTGATTGATGATGAAATGAGGAAGTGAGGGGCAATTGTTTGTGAATTACTTGTCCATTTCAGAAGCATGAAAAATCGATTAAAAGGTTTGCCGATTTGAAGCGACTAAGGCATTAGTTGAAAGAGCATTTTTGTGTTCGAATGAACTACGATTTGTAATGAAGAATACTGGTTGATTTTCAGCTCGAAATATATCTATAAATAACCAACTTCCTAGAGATTTAAAGATTTTCAAATTTAAAAAATGTGACTAGCTATTTCTTTTCTGAACCACTGTATAGTATCAACTTCTATCGAATATATATTTTAACTAGCTGACCCGACAGACTTCATCCTGTCAAAAAGATTTGTAATGTGGCAGTTTTTGTGCCTACGTATTTTAAAAAATTCTCCTGAACAGAACCGTCACCCTGGTGATAGGGCGTTGTGAATAAAAAATAATTAAATAAAACATATATAAGGATTTAAAAGTAATTAATCGCTTTATTGTTAATCATGTGGATAATAATTATTATTATTATTATCATTGTAGTGCTTTGTGGTATACGATGTTTTTTGTTTGATTACCTGGCGCATAGATAAACAAATCTGATGGTTTTCCAACACGGGAACAGGCAACATACAATTGACCATGTGAGAAACATGGGTTTTCTAGATTAATACCACAAACTTTAAATGATTGACCCTGGGACTTGTTTATAGTCATAGCAAAAGCAAGCCGCACTGGAAACTGTAGTCGTTTAAACTCAAATGGCACATCAGTCGGAATCATTGGGATGCGAGGTATGAGAACATCTTCTCCTTTATACTTTCCTTTGAGAATAGTTGCTTCTATCACATTGTTTAGTAATTTTTTTATCGCTAACCGTGTACCGTTGCAAAGACGCGGTTGGTTGATATTTCGCAACATTATAACCACCGATCCAACCTTTAATTGAAGATTGTGAGGTGGCAATCCTGACAAATCCAGCGAGTTTAAAAATTCCGGTGGATAGTTGATTACATCATCTTGATTAGTAGCCGAATCAACTGATTTATATATCCTCAATTCGCCTGTAATTTGTTCTTGAATTTTGAAATTTAATTCATTTACATCTATGTTTTTAGCAGCCAGTATAGCTCGTTCGCTCAACCAATCATGGTTTCTGTAATTTTGAGAAACATCTGGAAACACCTTCTGAGTAAGTTCATCTTTTGATCGAGTTAACTGACAAAAACTTTGAGGAAAGTTAATGCAGCCAGTCAACATGTCTATAGGAAATTTGCCATTACCAATGTCAATGAGTTGTTTAGAGAATATGTTTCCAGATTGGTCATTTTGCAACTCGACACGCATATTCTTGCTTAAATGAAGTACTTTGACATGTTTCCACAAATTGGAGGACTTTAGACATGCATTGAGTTCATCAGCTGGCGTTGATCGTGGAATCACTGGCAATGTTTGACGAAAAACTCCTGCTAATAAAATCATTGCACCACCAAATCGGTTATTATTGCTCCGTAGATCTTTTAAGGTTCTGTCTAAAGCCTCCAAAGATTTTTTATGTGCCATCGTGCATTCATCCCAAACAATCAATTTACATTGCTGCAAAACCTTTGCCATTGCAGAGTTCTTCGAAACGTTGCAGGTTGGAGTTTCATTGCTTTGCATATTTAATGCTGAATGGGCTGTTCGACCACCTTCAAGCAAAGTTGCTACGAGTCCCGACGAAGCGAGTGCAAGTGCAATTTTATTTTGTGAGCGAATTGTTACTAATATTAATGATATCAAAAAAGTTCTTCCTGTACCACCAGGTGGATCTAAGAAGTAAATCCCTCCAGTTTCATCATTTGTTACTTTCATAAGAGTTTCAAATTCATACTTCTGTTGTTCATTTAACAGTGGAAGATTTGTTTGAATTAATTCTTTCAAGGCGTTGAGATCATACAGTTTTTCTCGATGCAACTCTTGGTTAAAAGCGTCATGCATTGGACGAGTGGGCGCGGTCAGGCCTAATTGAATTAATAGTTTGTTTTCATTATCAAGCACATGTCCTCAATTGAAATCAATGCTTCATTGTAAATTTCTTCACTGAATTGTATATTTGGATTTCCCATTCTATTCCGTATTCGATACAAAATATCATCACACATATAATCTTTGTACTTGATCCACAAATCAATTGGATTTGATGGGAAGCATGTAGATATGATTATAGAAAACAATGTTCGTATTTGATGAGCGTGTGATGATATTACAGCATCATTGAGAGTTTGATCCCAATGAGCGTCATTTTCGAGCAATTGCAAACGTTGACAGGCTTCTCTGTAGGATCCACACAATTCACCATCAACAGTTCGTAACTGTTGGAATGATGTTGGGCCGCGTACATTGACTAATAGCAGTCGTAAATAAAAACATTCGTAATTTAATATGAACTTTATACCATAGCAATAAAGCTCAAATTGACTACGTTTTAGTTACAAATCATTTGTATGGGAAAAAGAAAAGGGCTATTTTTAGGGTTTTTGCAGCAATAATTCTAATTTTTCTCGCCGTAAAAACCATCCTTGAACTTCAACGAACATTTTAAAAAAAGATTTGGCCAAATTGGTCCAGGCGTTGTTGAGTTATGCGCTTACCAACACATTTTGCGATTCATTTTTATATTATAGATTCAGAATTCAATAAAACTCATCGGCCAATAATACGAGAGTTGCCTTTTATATTTCGGCATTGTGTTGATTTTGCGAACCGCCAGCTCTATCGTAAAGCTCGAGACTTTTGAGGTTATACGTAGTCAGAACGTTTCGACATACGAGGCTATTTGTGTTGTTTACAGTAACTTAAAAGATTCATCTCGCCAAAAAAATGGAATTGAATCGTGACCATCGCGCGATTCTTTTTTACAACTTTCGACGTATATAAACTCAACATCAGTGCATTAATTCAATTTTTGGCGATGAAGCTCCATCAAGGACCAGTGTATGGTGAATTCAACAGAAGTCTTATTTCACTCCAAGACGAATTTCGTGAAGGTCATCCAAAATCAGTTGTTTTTCCGAAAATCCACTGCGCCAATTGATATTGCAATATCGTCATGTGTCCTATCGTGAGATAGAGACAACTTTAGGCATCAGTGGGACCAGCATGCATTCAATATTGCTTGAACATTTGACCGTCAAAAAAATTTGTTCGAATATGAAAAAACAATTAGATGATTTTCGATGATTAATATTTGTGTTTCTTCTCTAATCCCGTTGGATCCCACAAAATTCATCAATCGCTCAAAAAAAGGCTCGTGTCGATTGGTCGAAAGAAATGCTCCAAAAATACGATCGCGGTGCTTCGAAGCACGTCTATGGCATCGTGACAGGTGATGAATCGTGGATTTACGCGTATTAGTCCGAAAGTTAACAGCACTAGACTGTATGGGTATTTCAAGATTAGTCAAATTCAACATAAATTGTTTGTGCACGAAGCAATTCCAAGCAAATGGTCACCTGTTTTTTCGGAAAAACTGGACATGTCACAATCGTACCACTAGAACAACGCAAAACAGTCAATTGTGAGTGGTACGCAACCATTTGTTTGCCAGTTGTCATAAAAGAAATCGGGCAAAACCCACCGCCGAATACGAATCACCCTTCACCACGACATTGCGAGCTATCACACATCGGCTGAAACATCAAACATCAAATAGATCAGTCAGTAAGTAACAACAACAAAAAATTATCATTTTCGTCACGATCGAAGAATTGAAATTTGGTGTGGAAACTATCCATGACCATATTTATCGACCACTTCCTTGGTCGACAGTCCGTTCGATCTAGAAGCGCAGGACAGGCCTTAGACCATTTATAATAAAGATTACGATAGTAATGGCAACATTTTAGATTTGAATTGCACAAAACCTTCGACAGTATCGAAACGTGAACCCACGTTTCGTTTGATGGAAGGCCTAGATGAAGCTAGAATTGTTTTTAGGTACTCAATTCTCATTAAAAATACAGTCGGACGCAAAATTGATTTTAGAGGCATTTTGTTGAATCGCTACAAAACGTGGATATACCAGTCATGGGCAAATGTATGGTACCAAGTAAATATATTTGTAATTATTATAGATATCGAAATGAAATTTGGAAGATGCATACTGCAGTAGATTGCCTATTTGTTTTAGTATTTTCCAACAATTTTGAACTTCCGGTTTTACCGGAAGTAATGTCAATTTTAAAATTTGCAATAGAACTGTATATTATTTTAGTTTCTGATGAAACATTCTATTATGAGTACAAAAATATCGGGTTCCATATTTTTTATCTCAATACTGACCAAGTAATTAACAAAAAAGTAACTAAAGAAAGCAAAAAATTAATGGTATCAAGTAGTCTATGAAATTCATTGTAGAAGTGACAGTAGTTGTCAAAATAAGTTATTAGTGTTTGAATTTGAACGTGAAAGATTATATTGTTTCAATATGATCGTAAAATGGCCGAATTAAGTGTCAGAGAAAGAATAAAAATATTAATGATGATTGGATATAGGGAGAGGAAAAGGACGCATCAAGAAGTTTGTGACCTTTTAACATTGATCATCCTAATGCACAAATATCCCGTTCAGTGACGAAAACTTCGCGAAGGTACGATACAAGTGGAACAGTTAGCAATGTACCAAAAAGTGGACGGTTAAACAATGCAACTAATGAAGGTGTTGACTCAAATGTTGCTATATCTTTGAAAGAAAATCCTCACTTATTCACTACCAACCTCGCCAATATGCATGGAATTAGCCGTCGTTCAGTAGGAAAAATATTACGGCGAGAAAAATATCATCCATACAAAATTCGCCTTTTTTAAGAACTGTGATAATCATTTTATAAGAAATATGGTGTTTTCAGACGAAGCTACATTTTGTTCAAACGGTACAGTTAATCGATATAACTGCCGCTACTGTTCACAAACTAATTATCATTGGGTTCAAGAGGCTCATACACAACATTCCCAATTGAAAGTTTGGGTCGGCATTTATAACAACAGAATTGTGGGACCCTTCTTCCTACAGGAAACTCAGAGATACAGAGAATTCCACCAGAAGTAATAGCTAGTGTTGCTAGAATATTCACAAAAAGACTTGCTTATTGTCAAGAAGTAAACGGTGCTCAGTTTGAACATCTAATACATTATGTTTAGTTTAGTTAAGTTTCAATGTTTTGAGAACCACTTAGTTTTAGTTAATAATTATGATTAGTTATTTATTTAATAGATATTATATTTCAACTTTCTTTAAATACTTTTCTGTTAATATTCCGGTAGGCATTAAAATAAAAAATATTTTTGTACTCGTAATAGAATGTTTCATCGGAAACTAAAATAATAAGGTATTTCAAGCGAATAACCAAAAGTAACCGGTTATCTTTGGTCTTTTGGGGTAAATACCTTTTGCATTCAAGCGGCTTGGGTTATAGATCCGTGACGTCATGAGTTAATCTCAATTTGATCGAGAAATGTCAAGAATAACCAAAATCGTAACCCTGCTCGAGAGCAGGGTTACGATTCTGGTTATTAGATCAAGTAGGGGTAGATGTGTATAAACATGAAAATAGTAGATAATAGCAAGGACTTGAATTATTTGGAAGTTGAAAAACTGATCTTGGTAGAACCGAAAGACTATTGAATATTTCACAGAGATAATTAATAATCCAAACTTTATAAGTAGCAACACGAATTCGATTTAACGAAATGGAAGTTCAACTCCAGGTAGGAACTAAGGTAATTTAAGATCAAACTAAAAATAATACGCTCTTCCTTATTTCACAGGTTCAAAAGAAAACTTAAAGAACGTGGGTGAAAAGTTGTGTCGTTTAGATTGAAAGAACTCATCAAAAATGGGACCACAATACCCCTGATATCAAATAAGAAAAATGTAGAGTTTTTCAACATAATGAAAACCAGAGCAATTATGAAATACAGGTCTTGAAAGAAGGAAATACTCAGGATCTAATATAATCATGTGCTTCTGAATAATTTTGCTGAAAATCCTGTGGAAATTGTAAATTACAGATCAGTAATACAACTGGTCTGTCAACTGAAGGTGCGTTGAAATGAAACTTATAAATCAAATGATTTTCTTGAATTTTAACTTTGATTTGATGTAGGTATTTGATCACAATTTGAATTTTAGGAAAATTCAAAAATAAAATTGGAAGCAGAAACTGTACATTCAATGGAGAAAAATTTCATTTCTATAAATCACCTAGGTAAAAAAAAAATATTTGGAAACCATTAGAAGCATTGTGGAATGTACAGATTAGGTTTGCTTTTCATTAGAGAAAAACAGAATCCCTTGTGTATTTTGCTAACTGCAGTAATCAAAAATTTTATCAGAAGCTGCAAACATTGAATGCAGTGAGAAACTTAACCAGTCATCAACTGAAAGTACGTTGAAGTATCACAGAAAAACCATATATTCTTATTGAATTTGTTATAAAGATAATATTAAATTCTACCTGAAAATTATAGCCACAAGAAATCAATAAAAATCCATTGAGAATTCTGTTAATGAAACTATGAAAAGATAAATTTTCAGGTTGCTTCAAATTTATGTTATGTGTGCAACACTGAGAGTATCTGCAAAGCATCATATCAATAGTTTGGGTGTACTGATGTTCTGAGAATGCACAATATGGTAGCAATGAGGAGAAATTTTAAGGTAGATCATTAAATTGAAAGAAGAACCAGTAGAAATGACCAAATAACCCTTTTTTTTAAATTGGAATAAACTGAAATATACAAATTCAAATTATTGTTTGTTAAAACCATCATGAGATTTGTCATTGTCGTTCCTAAGGTTAAGAGATTAAGAAGTTCTTTCATTGCCTTTTTGTGTTTGTTTCAAATTTTCATCAAGTATAATCTTGAAATAATGAAAAAATAGATTTAATTTCTAACTCTGGAAAAAAATTCGTCATTGACTTAAATTAAAACATTCCCATTCTATCTCTTTGACTTAATTTTCTTCCTTTTACTAGCTGTTAATATTGATATTTTTATTTTAATCATTTCTTGTCGTTTTCTTTATTCCTAGTTACTCACAAAAATATTTTTTTATGATCATATTTTTACATGTATAGATATTGTATGAGTCTAATTTGGTATTTTTTCCTTGTCAAATTTATTGTAGTTTCAGTAATTCCATTATAAGGATATATTGGCTAATAAAAAATTGCTTATAAAAATGTCTTTTTGTTTATATAAGCTTCGGGAACGGGCTCTTTTTATCTGAATCAGATAAATGCTCAGATAACCTATGAGCATAAATAAACGCGAATCAAAAAAATGACAGCACGGACAACCAAACCCGAGCATTCAAGCGATAATTTCTGGTTATTCTTTATGGATTTCGAAGGAATAACCAAGAAGAACCAGCAATAACCGCTAGATGGACCAAAATAGTAACCTGGTTACTCTGGGTTATTCGCTTGAAATACCCTAATATACAGCGTGTTTCATTGCAAATTTTAAAATTGACATTACTTCCGATAAAAGCTGAAGTTCAAAATTGTTAAAAAATATGAAAACAAATACGCAATCTACTGCAGTATCATTCTTTCAAATTTCATTTTGTTATCAATAATAATTCCAGAGATATTTACTTGGTTCCACACATTTACACATCACTCTATAATAAAAAAATATAGATGCCACATGTGGCATTGCTTGTCTATGTATTGGGTCATAAAAACATGCTACATAAGTCAGACACGCATCCGTTCGATAAAATGAATTTCAATCAACCTCAGATGTCATGTTTTGGTAGAATAGTCCGCGGGCCCACGTACAAAAAATATGATTACCAGCAAGCTGCAACTTTGCACATAGCTTAAGTTTGACGAGTCTCCCAAAACTTCATAATCAGGAACTTTTTCGGTCATTTCCAGAAAAAAAAGTCAATTTGGCGTAAACGTATAATGTAATGAGCAGCAGTAATGAGATATCTGATTGTTAATGAGATATCTGATTGTTAAACCCCCGGAAAATTTTGTCCGTCAAACATTGTGGTACTTTTAAGCTTTTTTTTCGATTTTGTTGAGTTGCATCTGGTGACTACCAACCGGCTGATTTTTTTTTTTGGAGAGTTTGGTATTACCGTTGAAAAACAAATACAGTATAGTCCGACCAAATTCCGACAAGCAGAAGATGTCGAATTTACGTCACCATGTTTAGTGTTACCAGCCATCCAGTTTAATTTTCTTTCTTTATTAATAACTGCCAACTACAACATTATAAACTCGTCTACCAAAAAAATTGGAAAATCTGCTTTAAAGATGATAAAAATCACTATTTTATTAGTAGGTTCACGCCAATAAGACTTAGTGAATTTATTGGATTATATTAAATTCTAATTGCTTGAAAATATATCCAACGAATAAGTTCCGATGTAAAATTTCCCGCTGAGTACGATTCTTGTGTCAGAAAAAATTGGAAAAATCATGGGGAGGTGGAAGATCGAAAAACCGTGACATTCTTTAAAAATCGAGATCTCGAAAACTGTAATATTTATATCCCACAAATTCACAGAAAATATTTATAATTATCTAAACTTCGAAATGGAAAAACACAGGAGTTTCAATTTTCAATGTCACATTGTCCGTTAAATTCGATTGTGCCATTGCATTGATATAAATGAGGGATAGAAAAATATCAAAAAACTACATAATTTCCCAAAAAAAAAAACCTTACCAATAAGTAGACGCTTTTTTCAATAAATTCAGCTTCTACAAGCCTACTTTTTGAAACTCTTCTCACGAAAATCTAACTGAATATAATTAAGGTGAAGGTTGATTTGACTTCGAATTTTAGACTATTAGGAAAATTGATGAACAAAATGTGTTACTTTATAATGAGAATGCCCTTAACATTGCTCGTGGTCTAGTCACAAATTTTCCTTATACAAAAACTATATACGGTCCTGGAAAATGACCGCTAAACCAACTTAATGGTTACGCACGTGCCTGCTAAAAGAATAACAGAGTCCAAGGCATTTGGACGTCACGATTCAAAGGCGAACACTACAACCCATGACTTATTTGTGAACATACATTCAATAAAGACAGCGGTCCTCAAACATCAATGTTTCGAAGAAATATCCAATTCGCCTAGTTTGAAACCAAACTTACTTTGTAGAGACACTGAATATATACAGCAAAGTTGTTAAAGCAACCCCACAACAAGGTACATTTGCAACCACCTGTAGATAACAGTCTCCAAACAAGCGCTGCACATAAACTTCAACATACTGAATGAATTAAGAGGGCGTTATATTAAAAATATCGCGTAATAGGAGGCGTACAGAAACTATAACCACGATGATAACAAAAGATGTCATCAGAACTACAGTGTGGATTATTGAGTCAGTAATAAGAAATGAATGAACAAATTGAAAACCAGGAGTTCAATTTTAGTTTCATTTTTACTGAATTTTCAAGAATTTTCGAAGGATTTTTGCTGCACTCTGTGCATCCCTATCAACCCCTAAATATTTTGAATACGGAAAGTAAGACTTTGGTGCTGGATTTGTATCTTGAAAAAAATTTTTTTTTATATTTTCTGAATGTGCACTTTATCATGGCTCTTTCACTTTGAGACGATGGTACCTGATGAAATTTGTCACCGAATGAAAGTCGACCATTACAGTTTTGTCCATGCACAACTTTCAAGTTTCATAAGAATATTTGTTTAATTTAGACGTTTTTTCCTAATGTCATTTATTCAAAACTTTCAGTGATTGCTATTATTGGGAAGTACCATATCCCAATAATAGCAACCAGAAGATTTTCATCAAATATGCAGTGAACATTTCATGGGAAACGAGAAGGGTACTGAACTTGATATTCATTCCTTTAATAGTTATTCAAGTGGCAGATAGCAAGTTACAAAAATAAGAAACAAGGTGACAGAAGGAATATTTGTTGATACACAAAAAAATGTGAGATAAGTTTATACGCGGATGAAATCATAATATCAATATCTGGCGAAAATAAATAAGAAACTAATGTTAATTATAAATGTAGAATTGTATAATTTTGAATGAATGGTTAAATTTCAAAAGACTTGAGCAAAATTTTGTAAAAATAATGTCCTATTGGGCTAGACGGAATGATATACAATATAATAATATAACCCCAGTTCTTCTATTGTCTATTGTGAGATCTATACACATTTGCATGCGTTTGAACCAATTGTCGAAGCACTTTTGTCACTGTAATTGAGGAATCTCCAAAACATGCATTCTGAACGCATCAACATCGATGTATTGAGTGCTCAAAAATGCAACTTTTGTTGGATTTGGCTCATCTTGAAACACCCATAAAGTCGACTGCTGTTTACTTTCCGGCTCATACGTGTAAATCCACAACGAATCATCTATCACGATGTCATAGACGTGCTTCAAAGCGCCAAGATCGCATTTTTGGACCATTTCTTTCGACCTTTGTTTGAGCAATTGACAAATTTTTTTGGTGGTCAAATGTTCATGCAATATTGAATGTATGCTGGTCCCACTACTGCCTAAGGTTGTCTCAATCTCACGATAGGTCATATGACGATCTGGCAAAATCAGACAGCGCACAGCAAAAATGGTTTTCGAAAAAATAACTGATTTTGGACGACCTTCACGAAATTCGTCTTGGAGTGAACTACAACCTCTGTTGAATTCACCATACCATCGATAAATACTGGTTCTTGATACAGCTTCATCGCCAAAAATTGAATTAAGTTTATCGATGCACTGTTGTTGAGTTAATTCACGTCGAAAGTTGTAAAAAAGAATCGCACGAAAATGTTCATGATTCAATTCCATTTTTTGGGCGAGATGAATCTTTTAAGTTACTGTAAACAACACAAATAGCCTCGTTTGTCGAAACGTTCTGACTACATATAACCTCAAAAATCTCGAGCTTTACGATAGAGCTGGCGGTTGGCAAAATCAACACAATCCCGAAATATAAAAGGCAACTCTCGTATTATTGGCCAATGAATTTTATTGAATTTTGAATTAAAATATATATTCAATAGAAGTTGATACTATACAGTGGTTCAGAAAAGAAATATACAGGGTAAGTCTTTGACCACTGCGTTAATTTTAACCATAGGTTCTTGAGATCAAAAGAAACACTTTTTCCATTACGGTTTTTCTATATTCAGCTGCGTTGAAAAGTTATAAGCATTTTAAGTTTTCACATTGGGCAAATACCCCTCTGTAGTACAGTATAGTTTGAATAAAAAATACTTTCCACAGCATCCACTATTGAATCTGAATTGTTTAAAAACATTATTTTGCCTCTAAGAAATGATTCACTCACTCATGTTTCATCCGATGAGGTCCATATCCAGAAGGAAGTTACAAAATACTAATTTTCTGGTAAAAAAAATTTAACACCATAAACATAGATTTTTGTTGTTCTACTATATTTTCTTTCTACTTCAAGATTATAAACCATGCCTTTCTAGTGAGAAATTCCAAAAACTCAGAATTATTGGGTGTTATCATCATACATTTGTAATTTTCTTCTTAAAATTTCCAAATCATGAAAACCATCATTTCTATGAAAACTTCCGAGGCCAGAGGTTGTCACTGTTCTTTTTTTTCACTCAAAGCCAACAATGAATGATGTCACTACGAATAATCATTTCAAAGTGATTGTACTTTGCTTGATGATTATTTTCTGTACTGAATCCCAATAACAATTTACCTGGATAGATTACAAGTATTTCCAGATTTAGGTGTGCAATTATACTTTCTTGAAGAAATACCTAAATTTAATTTTGAAAAATCAACTAGGTGTTCTTTAATAAAAAATGTTTCGTCAAATCATTAATATGAATCTATTCTGTTTAGACTATAAATACTGATTACTGATTTTTATAATCAGAGTATCTGTTTTAATTACGTAAACAAGAACATAAATATTGAATAACGGTTATTCATAGATTATGTCAAATTTTAATACCTTACCATAGAATATTAATTTATTACCGAACCCCAGGAGCGAAAAAATTAATATTTGCAATGTTTTTTTAAATGAAAGATAATATCTGTAACTATTATTGATCTTTAGTTATAATTTTCCTCAGAATAATTAGAGTGAATTATTATCACATTAAAATATTATAACGTCTCTGTGGTGGGTAGTTCCAAATAAAAAAATGTTCTGTGGTTCCTTATTGTTTTGATTCTGTTTGAAATTGTCAACAGTTATTTGAAGCTTTCTTTCAGAAAAATGTGGAATATATTGGAAGGATTATATCGATAGTTTTAAGTTATTCAATTCAGTATGAAATGATTATGGTCAGAAAATGCATTCTATTCTAATCTTTCTTGTTTATGAGCTTATAGCTTCCAGTTTCAATATTGATTGAATTTGAATTAACCATGCATCATAACAAACATTCAGAAATATTAAAACTAAGTCAAATTCTATTATCTCCTAAGTTTGTGAACAAGGTTGAATCGGTGTATGAAATAAAGATAATAAAGGTATAAAAAAAATCTAGGAGACTGGGTTCCAGTTTTTAAAACTCATATGAGCTCAATTTGCAGCATTCCTATGTTACAATAGATATAATTTGATGAACCCTGAAAGTCTATAGCTATAAAAACCAGCTCTTCATAAAGACAAGTCTTCGATTTAACAGGTCCTGACAAAAAATACTTTACCTATTTCAACGGTCAAAATATACCGAAGAGTGATGGAAAACTTTGTCTCTATTTATTATGGAATATTATTCTGGATTAAATATTAAACAAGGTGCTAGACATCATTAACAATGAATACAGCAAATGGCAATTAAGATTTTGTGGTGAATGAAAGACAAAAATTTTTCAGTGGTTAATTTCATCTATAGTGTTTAGTGGTGGAACCATAGACTGGAGAGATTTCCCCAACCTTTTGTAGAAATATTTAATAAAGACATAAAATATGGCAACATGGAACAAATCTGATTATTCAATCATTTCAGCACAGAGTTGGATTTGGGAAAATCAGAAAATTTGGACAAAATTATATCGATTCGATTCCTTTCAACTTCAAATATCTCAAGAATGGTGCAATTTAGGAGAAAAGATGAGGAATGATTTTATACGCAAAAAAGACTAATGATTCCAGGAAGTACGAGATACGTACCTTTAGTTCAAGCGATATTTGTTTTTCATGCAATTTAACCAATCTGTAGAGTAGTAGTGAGAAACCCACAAGACGTGGAATAAATCTATTGATGCCAAAATATGCACGAGTGTTATCAAAAACCTTCTACAAGAGATCATTTCAATTGATATTGTCGTTTGAATATTACAGGTGAAAATGCAATTTTTTTATGAAATTTCAACACCCTATATCTTTTGAACGGGGCCAAATTTGGGAAAATGTTTCTTTTGACGTCAAGAATCTATGGTTAAAATTAACGCAGTGGTCAAAGACTCACCCTATATATGTTGAAGGAATTGTAGTTTTCGAATGTCAGTCATATGATAGAAGAAGCAAATATAACTTTGATTTTCAAAATTTTAGATGGTCCGGCACCAAAATATTTTTCGGATTTCCTCACTAGAAGGGAAGATATGATAAATACTTTGAGACAAGGGGATCATTTGTTTATTGCCCGTTTCAATTCCACCAATTTGAATAAATCGATTGGTGTGATGGGATAAAATGATACAATAACGTTTCATCAACAATTATAAATTTGTTGAAGTGAAACAGTCAAAATCTAGGTTGAAAAAGGAATATTTTCATTAATAGCTCGTGTGAATTTGATATGCTTTCGTTTTATTCTTCAAATGTAATATCTCCGATATGAAATTTCTTATAATAGCAAAATGCGTAATACATATTATTATTATTAACACAACTTCTCCAAAGTTTAGTATAATTTCAGTTACTAATGTCAAATCTCATTCTATTCATTTAAGGAGTATAAAAAAGTGTATAAGTTCTATGAAAACTACTTTTGTATAGTTCCAGCAAGTTTTTTTTGTGATGTGTTATTTTGATATTCTTTATTTTATCTCATAAGTCCTATGAAAAAGTGTACTTTCGTATAGTTCCAGTAGATTTTTTTTTGTGACAAACTTTTATTTTATCTTACAAGCCATATGAAAAAATGTACTTCGTTACTTCAAGTATCTGTTATATGTTACACAGCAGCCCTGTTCTTTACATATACAATGTCACCGAGTACCAATAATTTTTACTTTACTTTGAGAATACCAAGTGAATATCCGTCACCAATAATCATTAAAGACCTAATTGAGACCACAACGTTCATACACAACGACAGTATCCATCCACAGCGTACGTGAAAGAAATTGAAACTTCACCTGTTCGCCATTTACGGCAGGAAAAGTAGTAATCGAACCATAACAAGAAACCTTTTAATAAATCGCTTAGAAACTGACGTAACTACGCGCCTTAACCTTAGATCGCCACTTTCAAATCATAACACAAGAAATGTGCACGAAATTTCTCGAAATTACAAAAAGAATAATCCATCAACAGACACAAAAGCACTCATCCAAGGGGGACAAGGCCCCTTTAGCGTAAAAAATTGCGCGCCCCGTAAGAACCATACAGTCCGCGAAATATAGCAGAACGAAAGTTCCGACAACACACCATATGCACCACGTACTACTAGGTTACTGTTAGAAGGAGAACTGGTAGATACTCCAAGCGCTTCGGCGAGCGGATACGTCATAAGCCTTGGATTACATCACTCAGTGTACACAAACAAAATTAATCATTGAAAATCAGGCTCGATGGAGGTGAAAAATCGACGTCGGGCGTCCCTACCCGCTAAACGACGCCCTGACTAACAGCTGGACGGCGGACGTCGGCCTGAGTCACCTTTGCCCATTTGCCGTAGGTGCGGTTCCAGCACGACTCCCTCCTACAGGACCGCATTTGATCACTGGTTCTTGTCAATATGCCCATCATAAGAAATATTCTCACGTGGGTTAAACAGGAATTGATTTTAAGATCAATAACACAGATCAAAACACAATTTGACGACTGGGATGATATCAAGTTGCTCTGATAAACACAGGGTGACAACAAAAACAGATGATTATTTGGGCTTAGCCATCTATAAGCGGTTTGCGTATTTCTGAAATGTGACATGTGGTGGCGACTTTGAACATTGTAAATAGGTAATTTCTTAGGATACTTCTGTGAATTCGGTCAAAAGAAATATGATTGTCGAAAAAAAAAAATATGAACTAGGAAGAAGGCTGGTCATGTATTCATTATTGAAATCTAGAGACAAAATTTGGGTGGCTCGGCAAGTAGCGCTTTTTTAATTAAACAACCATTGGTTAATATAATTTATTTCGGAGCTTAGAGTTGGTTAATTCATCAGGGTGCAAAAAATATCAGAAAACTCTTTGTGGAAAACTGAACTACAATAAAACAAAGTTCAAAAATCCAACAAATATTCTAGGACCCACTACTTACATATGACAAGTTGTAAGAGAGGGTAAAATGAGGCATCAAGGAAAGATAAATACTCCCTTCAGTTAATTATAAAATTGGCTAATCATCTTCATTCTAAGTCAAAAGAAACGAGGCAAAAAGGACCAGTGTTCTTATAGGTTAGGGAACCTGATGAAGGAGCTAACCCTAAGCTCCGAAATATAGGTGCATTAACCAATAGTTGTTTGATTGAAATAGCCCCACTTGCGGAGCCACCCCAATTTTGTTTCTAGATTTCACCAGATTACGGCAACTTCCCTTTTTACAGTTGGAAAGGCAATTCAATTTTCTGCATAAGTCTATTTTTTTTCCATCATATTACTATTATACACAGTGACTCAGTATTCCATCAATAACTTTTACAGGTCATTTTAGATCTTTGAGATGGAAAAAAAAGGCACGGACGGGTCAAAAAATGAATTCGATATCACCACCCCTCTAGCCTCTACCACTTAGAACAATTATTTTTGAATAGAGATAATAGGTGGAGTAGCTTTGTTGAAAAGGTAATTCAATTACCTGCATGAGCGTTTTTATTCTTCGATCGCTCAACAATTAAACAACATGAAACAGCATTTCAATCCATAAACTTCTGCCCCAATGTTTGACCTTCGGGATGAGAAAACGAAAACACTTGGACGAGTTTGATGCAAAGCTATGAACGCGTAATTGAATGAAAATACTGTTCTCTTTATCGAATTATGGATATTGAAAAAATGAATTGACATAATGATAAATACTTCAATTTAGTAAATGCTCGAAATATCCTACACCCTCCCCTATGCATATATATATATTCTTCGAAGCGATTTGTTAGCATTTCAGGTGTTATCAAACGACACTCGTTAACTATGCGATGACGTAATTCATCCAAGTTTGCAGGCTCCTTCTCATAAATTTTAATTCTCAAATGTCCCCATAAAAATAATCCAGGGGCGACAGAACAGGGAAACAAGCAGGCCATTCTATGGCACCACTCTTTCCAATCCATCGCCCTGGAAATGTTTCATCTAAATAGTGCTTCACGGGCGCCGCATAATGGGAATGCTTCTTGCTGAAATCTCAGTTCGGCTTCAAAATAACAGTGATCGTTCACCAAAATATCTGTG
The DNA here is from genome assembly GCA_030674115.1 of Micraspis discolor. Lineage (NCBI taxonomy): Eukaryota > Metazoa > Arthropoda > Insecta > Coleoptera > Coccinellidae > Micraspis > Micraspis discolor. Next base: position 892,801 of record JARTUT010000436.1, read on the forward strand.
AACATAAGATCGGCATTGTTTTCAAAAGATTAAGAGATCTAAGGAAATATCACCATTGAGATTGCCGTCTATGAAAAAAGGACCCACAATATTGTCGCCATAAATACCGACCCAGACATCCAGCTTTTAAGGATATTGAGTATGAATCTCTCTAAATACCCTTGGGTTGATATCAGACCAATATGGACAATTGTGACGATTTACAAATTCATTCATTTTATTAAGACCTGTAAAATGTCAGTCGATAATTTTTCCTCTGCTATTTTTTTAATGAAATAAGTGTTATATCACAACCTTCCTCAACTATGGATGATGATTTCCCTTTGAATGGGTTCCATAGCAGACTTCAAACATCAGAAGATCTGAAAAATCATCACTTGAACCGCAAGACCTGATTCGAAGAATCCTCCTTGCAGATTGGCGACAAATTTTGTGTATTAGATTGGAATATAGAAGGTATTTCTAAGGACAAGAGTGATTATATTTCTAAACTAGCAAAGGAGTATGGTGCTGAGATTATTCTCCTTCAAAAGTGTCACGGTTTCAAAATTCCCGCTCCAGTAAGTGCCTGCCAACCGAACTATCTTTTGCGACCCTGAGATCTTTAGTGTACTTTCCTTTTTTTTTTTCTTTGTATTATCATAAAAGAGAGTGGCGCCCCTTTATAAGTAGTCTCAGCTCTAGAGCTAGCCGAGGACGTACTTTGTGCACTCTCTGGAGCCGAGTGGGTTTGGTGACAAAAGACACATATGGATACTAAAAAAAAATCTTCGTGAAAGAGGAACCATAAAAGTTATGTATTCATTGATCTCCTTAGTAAAATTTACGGTTTAGCTTGTTATGTTAAAAAATCCTCGATTCACAATATCGAGTTAATCCAAAAAGACGAATTTGAGGGTGTTTTCTTTATCTCTTTCAAATTTTGTATTTTTGTTATTCAGTTCTTGTTTTCTGCTTTTGTCTATTTATTTCCAGGTTCGATGTGGGCAACTCGAAGAAGTCTCTGTCTCCATCGATGGAAGACCACGCTTGAGGAAGGAAGTCCCTAAAATATATTTCTGCTTTGTACTTTCACACTTAGGCGGGGAGCCAGGTTTTTTTTTACTGGGGTTTTTCCCTAGGCTTTTATGTCATACGCTGAATTGTATGACACCCCGTCACTAAACCCTGATCTATATGCTTTGTTGTTTGTTGGCTAAATATTGTAAGCCAAACGTTCAAAAGAATATATATATATACATATATTCAAATAAAAAGAGCATTCATCAGTGAAGCAGACATCATAAAGGAAGTTATCATATCACCCATTGTTTCGCAAAATTGTAATCCGCGATCAAAGTCATCTTCGTTCATTTCGTGAAGCAAACTCTTCTTGTATGGACGGAACTTGTAATTTTCAAGTATTCCTCTACGAGAAAAGGCTACAAAAGAGAAATTTATGGAGATTAAATATGGTACAAATATCTGTAACGTTGAAAATGAATTATCGATTACAAACGACTTAATAATAAACTTCAAATATATACAAAAAACCGGTAATAAATTGCAAAACTACACTACACATTTAAATTTTACTGATTCGATTTTTTCCTCTCTGAGTGGCAAAAGTCCTTCGAGAATTGGTTCAAACGCATGCAAAAGTGTATAGATCTTAATGGGGAATATTTTGAAAAACAATAAAGCGATTTTCGATTATTAATATCTGATTTTGTTCTCTAATCTCGAAATATAAGAGGCAATCACCGTATAAGCAAATTGAAACATATCTGTGCCATTTCCTTCTTGGGCATATGCTTTTTACTAGTATAATTTCTTTAATGGAATTATCCGCTTTTTTATACTCCTGAAATAAGTAGAATGAGATTCAACATAAGTAAGTGAAATTAAACAAACCATTGAAAAATTCGTTGTATCAAATGAATGACTGTCAAGTTCAGTACTTTTCTCATTTCCTATGAAATGTTCACTGCATATTTGATGAAAATCTGTTTGTTGCTATTATTGAGAAGTATCATATTCAGTTTTGGATGAATAACATTAGGAAAACACCTCTAAATCAATCAAATAATTTTACCAAACTTTTTTCATTGTATTGATCTTTATCTCCTTCATTTCTCTCTTGTGCCACTTTTTTGGAAAGGAAAAAATATATGGAAATATCTGTAAATAATATGCATTGTGACGATCAACTACACAATACTTAATTTCATAGTATGATGTCTAGATCCTCAGAAATTATTCACAACATTATGGAGTACTTCTGAAAATACAATCAACACCAAAAACCTCTTCAACATCACAAAACACAGAAATTTCCTCACAACTAATCGATGAAAACTCAATAAAATGACAGCGAATTAGTGTTGTTGCCAACGATTATGCCGAATGATGAATTAGCTTCTGAAAAACCAGGAAAAGTTCAATTTTTTTACTTCATTGTGAAGATCGTTATGGAACCAAATTATTTCAAGATGTTAGGACTTATGAAATAGTATTGGGCACGTCACACAAGAGGGGGCTCATTTGTTGCCGTACTCGACGAAGAAATGTAAGAGGAGCTTTTTTTTTTAATATACCAACTAAATTCGACTGTCACACTACGCCTCGAGTCCTCCGGCCTCGATGCGATAAGACCCTAGAGGCGATCTAGTAGAACGCGACAAAGGGATCCTAAAAAGGTTCTATGTACCTACTGAACTGCTGAAGTGTAAATAATCAATATTTCATAGTTTAAAAACTGAAAAAAAAGTTTATATTTATAAATGATGATAGAGTTATCGAAGAGTCCGTTTTGTCAGTCCCTGCTGTAATTAGTTGAATGAATTATGGGTCAATTATGGGGCAAATAATAAAAATAAAGGAAAAGGTCAACCTTCATTCAATACAATATGGATCACCTTCAAAATAACAAACATGGTAGTAGCAACCCAATAAAAACAATATAATTAGACCTAGGATCTGTTTATTTGCCAACACAGCTACTCAAGAAAGATTTTTTTTAAGCTCTCTTATAACTGAACCTGTGCTAGTATGTGTATTTGTGATAGCCTCTTTTGGACTCACATTTCAACCACTTCAATCAAATATAATCATTTAATTCAAATATTTTCAACTTATCGACAGTCGGCGACAGTACATTAATTTGATAATTCAACCCCACTATCCTTATCAAGATCATCAAAATGAAATAATATGCAGGCTGATTCAGGTTCACCAAAATATTTTAATAAGAGATTCGGAATAAACAAATAAACACTTCAAATATTCATTGAAATTGAAAATAATGCTGTAACAAACTAAACAGTCACGAGATATTTGGAGAAGGAAAAATTGGGATATTTCGGTATTCATCTAGAATGGTATGGAACTGAATTCTCTGGAACAATTTATGGAATATAAATAAGCGTGAAGCGAAGTGACAGGACAGTTCCAAAATACAAGTTGTACGAGATAACCTCCTAATAAGATAAGCTATTATTGGGAACATTAACTGTATGTGAATGAATTTTTAAGTTGTGTAAATAAATTAGTGAATCAATAAAACTTGTTGAATAGTGAAAAACGTTAAAATAATATTATTTTTTTATAGCAATCTTGTTCCTCGAACAGAGCATTTAAATTTAAATTTGATAACTTTCCTTGTTAAAGGTCTGGTTTCATAATGTCTGATCGGCAATTAAAAGATTTTTGGTTTTAACAAAGTTTCATTAATATACGACATGTTCAAAATTACTAGGTACCTATTGACTGTCCATTGTTCTAACTGTATTCATATAACTCAGTAGAAATCATTAGATTCACCTGTTTTAGAGGATGAATAATCTTCATAGTTAAAGGTCTATGTATGTAATGTCCATTATGCCAGCAGTGCAAGATGCACAACTCGTGTATCTCCTTATCAAGCTAAAAATCAATGAAATATAATAATAAAGGTAATACTGACTGTCACATAGGTACGAACTAGGATTTCACCAGCATTAAAAGTCGAATTAATGAAACTTTCATTTTTTTTTAATTTCTTAGAGATATGATTGAAGATGATCTTCAGAAATCCCAAAAATGTTTCAACAATCATCTTTTTTCTCACCAAATCCACAAAAATATCCTAAAAACTCTGAAAAATTTCAAGATATACAATTTTAAAACTAACTTATTCACAATATTATCCCAGCAATTATGCCGATAGTCACCACCAGATGTCTAATTTCAGAAACATGCAAACCGCCCATAAACAAATTTCTTTTGTTCACATGCAAACATGAAAATTAAAGTCATTTCTATGGTGGATGCGCTTTCACTCAATAGAGCTGATAACAAACTAATCGACTTGGTCAAATCGCTAGTTGCTTACAAGAAAATGAATAATCAATGTCAAATTAAATTCACAGTAAAAATGTGTTCAAAATTCAGATATGCAGGATAAACAAGAAGATTTCTTGAAAACGACAGAGTTAGTTTTATAACCGGCGCATCCACCATACATCCATTCTCTTTAAACTCTCAAGAGTGAAGCACTAACATGTACACAATCTCATTACGTATGTCTGTTGAATCCATATGACACCGTTTTCAAATAAATTAGTAAGGTGAGACATTCGTCTTGGATAAATTTTGATCAAAAGATTGCAGTCTTTTCTACAATCATAACAATCGTTTTCTGAAAGATTATGGAGTAGAATGAACTCTTGTATCAATGAAATCTTGTTAATCAAAAATATAAAGTTATGAAAAATTCCTAAGAGATAAAAATCCATCTTACTTAAACTGAAGCTTTCAGAGAACTCGATCAAATATCATAAACCATGAAACTGTTCAGAAATCCTCTGAGAATAAATACTATGTCTGGACATTTCTCAGATACAAAAAAAAATGTTCAAATAATCTACCGTTTGGTTACACGTTAAAAATTAGTGAGGTGTGAGCTCGTCTCATTGAGATATAAACCCTAGTAATAATGATCAACGGTTTGGCAGTAGAAACTACCATAGAAAAAGGAAGAGATTATGAGATCTTTTTTTGGCACGCTTTTTTCAAAACTGGTTATCCCACTTCAGCAACTATTCTCTAAAATCCATTCCCGTCATCCATGCTCTGAATTGTAAGCAGTGTAGACAAGTTTTTAACATTTTTGAAATACTGAGGTTTCACAAATTTGAACGACAATTCGTGTTTTGAAATCAAAGAGTTCGACTTAACGGAAGTTCACTGCATCATAATTAAAAAAGAATTAGCTGAAATGAACTGGAAAATGAGAAATAAAAAAATTGAAATGAATAAGAATTTAAAGAATGATGCTCATTTGTTGACATGTATACAATGTTTAGTTAAGCACTATTTTTCACACATTATGAATTCATATAAATCTAAACATGGGAACTGAATTCAGATCACCACCATTGTTTCAGGTGAGAAATTAATTCAAACTCTTGAACTTAGTGTCAAAGTCATAATTTATCTATTGATAAGGATTATTTTTCATTGATTCATCTCAACAAAAAATGTTTCCTTCGGAACTAATTGATAATAACAAATTAATGAAATGTCAGATCTCTTTTAAATATCACAAGAAATCATCTACAAACTCACTTTTCTTCTTGTAGACGTTTTAGTTCCACCATTTCCAATTCGAAACGAAGATTGCTGTTTTCGCATAATAAAAGATCTCTCTCAGTGGCAACCCCATCTAATTCGCGTTTGAGACGAATTATTTGATCCCGTTGTTCACGGATCAAAATATCTTTTTGAGCCAAAATAGAATTAACGTCGATATCTGAAGCCATCTGGCCTCCCACAGCGTTTTTGATAACAAAACCACTTCACATTTAGCAACTAGAGTAAAACGCAAACAATTGCAAGAATGAAACTTCAATTCATACAAAGACTAAACTATTTACCGCACTACAATTGTATAATTTCTTTTCTTTTCGAAAATTTCATTGTTGACATCCCTTCCAATACAACTCACAGAACATCAAATATACAACTCAAATAAAAACGCCAATTTTTATGACAGCAGCATCCTTCAGAATACTATTCCTTTGAACGCGTGCGCTCACCACCAAGAACCATTTTTAATATCTTAATAGAATTTATTTCTAAGTAATACAATTAAATCAATTATTTTACAAATATCCAATTCAGTGTATTCGCCTTTGAGAGTTCAATTATTATCCGAATTAGGCATATGAAGCCTGATCGAAATTATGACATACCTTTTGTTTTCATCAAATAAGGTTTTTTTTATATGTTAATCATGGATAAAATAATTATTTCTATACATTGTGGTCCCTAAACGTTTCCTATGCATATTCCTGGTTCTATGTGCACCATGATATCCTGGATATATCTATGGTGCTCATCACAGAAGACTATACGAGGACGTTGAAACTAGGATGTAATTCGAGGTTACTATACGCCGCCATTTTGGATTGCTCAAATTATTCGAATGCCAGGATATTTGAATTTCAATGAGGCATCCACACCACTATCGAAACATTGAGTTTCTGGTGAGAATGAATAATGGAACTTATATTTGATGAAATTCGAATGTATTCTGGTAAGGTTACTCATGAATACCGGTATAAAAAAGTAATCCTTTTTTGACCATAAACCATGAGGCATTGTAATCTATTTCTTATCATCCTTTGTTTTGATCTTGAGCTCACAATATTGCCAGTATTGGTTCAAGATTTGAGCTGGGTATCATACAATTTAGAGTGTATGATACAACGGCTCAAGAAAAAACTGCAGTAAAATACCCTTTCCTCCAGTACAAATTTAGTGATATGTTAATGTAGAACTTGTTTACAAAACAAAAACTAAGATTGCAAATTTGACATTTTCAACTATATCTGGCACTTCCATACAAATTTTCTCCAAAGGTTTCCCCAGAACATCTAGAGCAACAAGATCTACTTGATGACGACTGAATAAACAGGATTTCATTTTCCTATTTTTTAGGGTGAGGTATTAATGACTTGAGCCTGAACTAGTAAGAGATTTCGCAGTCATCAGAAAGTTTCAACGGGGGTTGGTGGAGCCAAAAATTTGAGAAACCTGATGTATCAGAATCAGAACGATCTCTCTAGATTACCAGATGACCTTCTGAAGTATTTTAATTCGTTCAAGTATATGACTGCAAAGATTTCAAAGCTGGAAAAGGACACTATTATCTCTATATCTCTGTATTATCTCCATTGAAATTGTAGATATAAAAATGAGCAGAACTGGTTTTGCAGATTTTGCAAGCACACTCTGAAATGATTAATTCTAAAATCACAGTGACTATATTGTAATCACAATTCAATCATAAATGATTCTCGGAATATGATATACTTATAATATATAAAGGTAAAAATGATAAAAATTAACGAAATAAAAAATCAAGACAGTAGACAGTACCCGAAGAAAGAAGCATTGTACTCCAACCAAATTCAGTAATATAGTGATACCACAAGCTACAATAGCAAAATACTCTGGTTTTCGCTTGGACCTGTATTAACCTGTAGAGAACATATTATCAAAAGAAGAAACCAATTCAAAGTCAAAGAAATCTATTTTATTGGTGGAAAATCCAAGCTATCACCCTAACAGAATATTTTTAGAGAAAATAAAGCAATCATCAATCCAATATCGAAATATGGCATTGGTGTCTTGAGATTAGCAAGCAGATCCACCATATCCAACCAAAAATATTTCGAATGATCGCCAATGCCTCATGGTACGCGACAAACCAAATATTACACGAAGAATTTAATATTCATTAAATTGCAAAAGTCATCAAATATAGGAGCAGAAATCATCATGAACCACCCAAATACTTTACTACAACCCCTACTGATGAACACCCTGACTGAAAGACTGCAAAAATATTGTCCAGCAGATTCAATCCATATTATAATTAATTATCTCTGAAAATAAACTTTTTCCGCTATATAGGTGAATGATATTTATTTTCTCCAAAAATTGTTTACATATTGATTTGAAAAATTCAAATTCTGACTGACAATCATTGAGACATAAAGAAAAAAAATTGTTATTAATGAGATATGCTCGTTATGAAGATGAAAGATCCGGTTTGTATGCATTTCCGGCGACCAATATGAATTGTGTATACTTAATATTCTATGGTTCTGAAATGAAGTGCGTAAAAAAAAGAGAGAAAATTCAGTGCCCAGCCTGCCATCTTGCGCATGCTGCGGTGCATTCATCCTTTTCTAGCCTAAGTAAGTGTCCTTCACTACGCTTGAGTGGGACGACATCTTGTTAGTCCCGTGTATATTTTTGTGTGGTGTGGTGTGGTCAAATGCTATAGGCCCCACAACCCACCAAACCCAAAAAAATTTGCATAATTGATCAAAAACACAAAAAAAATAAAATAACTTTATCTGAAAACCCCAAAAAAATCGTAAAAGTGAAAACCAAGTTAACGATTATAGTTAAATATTTTCGTGACCACAAGCATTTACAATTTTTGTGCAAGGTTCCAGAGCAGAGGAAAATGAATGCGGGTGCACCAAACTACCCCATGGCGTCTTTGTACGTCGGGGATTTACACACTGATATTACTGAGGCAATGCTTTTCGAAAAGTTCTCAACAGCAGGACCCGTGCTCTCAATACGAGTCTGCAGAGACTTGATAACTCGTCGATCACTTGGATATGCTTATGTGAATTTTCAACAACCTGGCGATGGTAAGTTTAGATCAATTTCATCATTCAAACATACTAAACATAAATTCCATATGGACGAAATGTAGTAATTTACAGCGTGGTTCATAAGTGGCACGCTGCTAATTGTGCTCACGTGGTTGGCCTAGGAATTTTATTGTCCGGACTGGGACAACGTGGTTGCATCATTCAATTTTCAACATCTTTTGTTATCAATTACTTTTATCGGAAAGAAAACCTTGATATGGCTGCCCTTTTATAAATTATGATTCCTTATCAGAAATTTTTATTTTAGAATAGTTTGAATATGTTACCATCCTCATTTCGAGGATCATCACAAATGTTCTTGCTTTGAATATTGAAATTTGATAAAAAATTGAATTCAATATGTTTCAAGCACATTCTTGATGGTATCAGCAGTCGCGTTGATTTTTTTCATCACGATCGAAAATTCAACAATGGTTGCAATAGATTTCATGATTAAAAGTTAATACAGTTACTTTTGAGGAATTCATCAACATTTTGAGGACAAAGGGGTAATTTTGCAGTTAAAACCCAGTTGTAATTACGACTGTATTTGAATTTTTATGAAGAAAGTCGCATTTTGGAAATTTTTTATTGTGAATAATCACTTTTGATGTTTTACCATAACCTAACCCAAAAGATATTGAAATGTGGTGAGGAGGTGATTAAGCAAATTGAAATAAAAATTTTGTTTGTTTTTTTCTCAAACTTGACCTGACCAGACAAAATGTAGATTGTTTAAATGGGAGCCAAACTGCAAATTGACTAGGGAATTCTGTATTCAATACCTAGGTGAAATGTTATTTTTTGGTAACAAACCTACTGCACATCGATTTGATAACTAAATATATCCTAAACTTAAGTGTATATTTACTGAAATTTCAGGGAAAAAAAATGTCATAAAATTCGTTTTTTAAGCAGTTCTTTTTTAGTAAATCTTTCTTTAGATTTGAAAGGCTACTATGATTTGCACACCAGGTAACCAGTTTTAGAATTTTTATTCTATGTATATTGAAAAAAGTGTGGAACTACAGCTATAACTCTGAACTCATTATAGTTCAAGAATGAAATATGATAATAAATCTTTATTGATCCGTTATATTACAAAAAGGGTGTATAGGACAGGTCAAATCAAATAGGTAGATTTCTAGTAAAGAGAAAATAATCAAGTATGGTGGTTTGAAATTTTAACTCATTCAATCCCTAAATTTCATCTTTTAATTCATTGAAGAATATTATACCCTTATAAGATGGAGGGAGTTCTAATTTTGATGTCCTATGCTGAGGCAGGTACAACATTCCTGAGGTTCTTTGTTCAATAACTGTGATAGTGTGACAGTCCGATAAAATTTCCAAGATTTCGCCTAATGAACAACAGATATTTGTAGATATAAATACAAGGGACTGTTAAAATGTGATGTTAGGAGTCTAGACATGTTATACATTCCGTAGCATTTTTGGGACAAAAGATGAAATTATTCATTGAATTGTGTTCAAATTCTTCGTGTTCTGAGATCCATCAAAGTAATTTTTTTAAAATACAAAAAAACTTATATACCTAGAAATTTCGAAGAGTAAATGGAGAATTCTCGAATCATCCCTTATATGCTAGAAAACTTAGAACACTCTGAAGGAGTGATATGTTACCTTATATTTCAATCTAGATGTGTCATAAAATTGTATATTTACTCTTTTCAGCTGAAAGGGCCTTGGACACCATGAATTTCGATTTGATAAAAGGTCGCCCGATTAGAATTATGTGGTCTCAACGTGACCCTTCCCTGCGTAAGTCTGGAGTTGGGAATGTATTCATAAAGAATTTGGACCGTTCCATTGATAACAAGGCTATGTACGACACCTTTTCGGCCTTTGGAAATATCCTCAGCTGTAAAGTGGCTCAAGATGAAAATGGCACCAGCAAAGGTTATGGGTTTGTACACTTCGAAACTGAAGAGGCTGCCAACAAATCTATTGAAAAGGTCAATGGGATGTTGTTGAACGAGAAGAAAGTTTACGTTGGACGTTTCATCCCTCGCAAAGAAAGAGAAAAGGAACTTGGGGAAAAGGCCAAACTTTTCACTAATGTTTATTGCAAGAACTTTGGCGAAGAACTCACTGAAGATCAACTACGCCAGATGTTTGAACAATTTGGGGCAATCACAAGTTACAAGATAATGAGTAAAGATGATGGAAAGTCTAAGGGATTTGGATTTGTGGCATTTGAAACGCCAGAAGCTGCTGAGGCCGCCGTAGAATCTTTGAATGGTACGTCTTCTCTAAATTTCGTGCACAAATGTTCATGTAATATTGAGTTTTTTTAAACTATCATCAATTTTATTTCCACAGGTAAAGAATTAGTTGAAGGCAAGTTACTCTACGTAGGAAGGGCCCAGAAGAAAGCTGAACGACAGCAAGAGCTCAAACGGAAATTTGAGGCATTGAAGTTGGAAAGATTGAATAGATACCAAGGAGTGAATTTGTATGTCAAGAACTTGGATGACACAATTGACGATGAGCGTCTTCGCAAAGAATTCTCACCGTTTGGCACGATTACTTCTGCCAAGGTGATGATGGAAGAAGGTAGAAGTAAGGGCTTTGGTTTTGTGTGCTTTTCCTCGCCTGAGGAAGCAACAAAGGCGGTGACTGAGATGAATGGTAGAATTGTGGGCACCAAACCTTTGTATGTTGCTCTTGCACAAAGGAAAGAAGACAGGAAAGCTCACTTGACGTCTCAATATATGCAGCGCATGGCAAATATTCGTATGCACCAAATTGGTCCCTACATGCAACCTGGAACTCAGAGTGGATACTTTGTTCCCACCATGCCAGCGCCTCCTCAAAGATTCTATGGTGCTGCACAGGTTGCACCTATAAGAAGCAGTCCAAGATGGCCGGCTCAAGCTCAGGTACGACCTGGCACACAGGGTGCCGCTGCTGCATACTCGAACATGCAGCCAAACGCGTATAGAGCAGCGGCTCGTCCACCAAACCAATCTGCTGCAATGAGAAACAACATAAGCAACATGCCACGCCCTATTACTGGACAACAGCCTCCTAACATACAGGGGCGACCACTTGGCGGGCAAAGTGTAGTAGCAACTCCAGCTAACCGACCATCTACTTACAAGTATACACCGAACATGCGTAATCCCCCTCAAGGACTTGCAATTACCAATGCCACACCTGTACAACAGGCTGTTCATATCCAAGGTCAGGAACCTCTTACTGCTACCATGTTGGCAGGAGCAACTCCTCAGGAACAGAAACAAATGTTGGGTGAGCGTTTGTTCCCCTTGATTGAACGTATGTACTCCAATCTAGCTGGAAAAATCACTGGTATGCTGCTCGAAATCGATAACTCTGAATTGTTGCACATGTTGGAACATAACGAATCGCTGAAAGCCAAAGTGGAAGAAGCGGTGGCTGTTTTACAGGCGCATCAGGCCAAGCAGCAAATTAAAAAAGAGTAAAACTTTTAAAACGCTAAAATAAAGTGACAGCTATCCAAACTTTAATTGGGCAGGTTACAGCTAAAATAATGAATTAAAAAAAACATTTTATCTGTAGCTCTCGAATTACATTTGGATTTAAAGGTTTTAATTTTTAGTTTTATGCTCTTACTTATTATTATCCTAGTACAGTTGAATTTCAACTTTCATTCAATTCCCTAATTGAAATGCTAGTTGAAATTTAACTGATCCATATTCATACTTTTCTTGATTTTTTCTCATTTTGTATTACTTGATATCTACTTCATTATTAAATTTCTTGCTTTAATGTTTTGGTTTATTGGAAACTTACTTCTGGGAAATAAAAATGAAAAAATGTACATCTTTTGAATTTTACTCACATACCCTGAAAAATAAATTTTTTATGAAGGATCAAAATCGGCTGTCAGTAGTAAGGCACGATTACCTCTTAACAGAATGAGCTTTAGACCTGAAATTTCTTAGGTGGCTTCCTGAAAAGAATATCAACGATGAGTTCGTTAATTGGCCAGTAGTAGTCAAACCAATACTTTCAAGATTATTTTTTCTTTTTATATAATTATTATAAAAACAACTATACCTAATGCCTAAATAAAATTTTACTAAGAAAATCAAAATGTTGGTATATATTCTCACCTTTTCGAAGATTCAATTTTCTTAAGTTCTTTTCGAAAATTTGATCTTAATGTATTTATTTTTTCCTGACATCGGAAATTTCCGCGTTAGGTTTTATTTTTTTGTACAAAGGCAATAATTTATTTAAGGCTTCCATCCTTTTTATTTTTTCATGTAATTTGAATCTGTGGAGCTCCACAATTCAAGGCATGGATTCAAAAGTATGAATAAATAATTTAAGATCTTCGTCCATATTATCCTCCATCTGCAAATTATTTAACAAAATGTAAATGAAGTTATGATTAATATTTTCGTTATTAACCCTGCTTGAGTTTTTGCACAATTTAATAACTGAGGAAGCTAAATTTATCGTAACTTAAATTCGTAAGAAAATAAGCAGGCTTCACGTTTTCAGAGAAAATAAACGGCAACTCTACAAAAAGCAAACCAACGTCGAACTCCAAGGTCAGTATTCCCACTACTCGGCGACCAGAACTGAGGAATGAATGGATTGAAGCATCAATCTTCAGTACCCTCTTCAGTACTTCAATACCTCGGATTACACGATCAGTATTACTGACAATATTTTTCGATACTGTCAGTATTATTGACCGTGTATGCTCTGCTTTAGACCTGAAATTTCTTAGGTGGCTTCCTGAAAAGAATATCAACGATGAGTTCGTTAATTGGCCAGTAGTAGTCAAACCAATACTTCCGAAGATTGGGCCTACAAGGGGATGTTTATAAATTCGCGGATTGGGGATAAGAAATTAAATGAAAATGCAAAATTATTTTTCCTTTTCAATATTTTGACCTGCATGTATTATATTCAGAATTTATCTTTTTTTTTTTAATAATTCGAAGATTTAATTTTCCTTTGGAATAAAACTCATCCTTTATCACATTTCCATGTAGCAAACATCTATTTACTGGTATTATAAAAAAACTGCTATAAATAAATTTGATTAAGAATTATTATGATCGCTAGATTGTAGCACGCTCATAACCAAATATATCCATGTAATGTAGAGAAACACCTACCGTCAAGTAGAGCTATCACAGTTTAAAAATATCTTCAACCTTCTCACCAGAAAAAATAATACAGATTTCTCTTATTTTCCACAGGTATCTGCAATTATTCAATAATTTCATGATTTTATGACCGAGGGGACTTTTCTTTATATATTTCTGTGAACTGAATCTGTTACACTGACTGTAATGGACGTAAATATTTGACAATTAAATATTTTCAAGTATTCTCAGTTCTTTTCTATTCTAAATTTAAATAACATTAATGAATAAAATATTGGTATGGTTTAAAAAAAACAGATACAATGAAAGCATTACATATTTTGATTTCTCTGCTTCTCTGGAAAGAAACATTGGAAGCTGATCAAGGTAAACAAATGAAATTTCATTTATTTTTGTAGGAGAGCACTAATAAGATTAATATTTCAGCATCGTTTTATGGAAATAGTTATATTTATATACCTTTCAAAGAAGCCAAAAGTACAACTGATATACAATTCAAGTTTCGAACACTGTTACCAAATGCCTTAATTCTGTTAGTTGCTGGAACAACTGATTTTTGTTTTGTCCAGATTGAAAAAGGTAGACTGAAGGTTAATATCAATTTAGGAGCAGGGGAAACTGAACTTGTATCTCCTGCTAATCTACCCCTCAATGACTTTAAATGGCATAATGTTTCCATTGTTCGCAAGGATGCAAATTTATCTGTCAGTATTGATAACTCCCGAAAGTTACAGTGAGTACATTTGAATTCTCACTAAAATGAAAACCCTATTTCTATGATTTTCACTTTCAGCAAACATTTACCTGGGCGATTCTTTGAACTAAATATTCATTTCGGATTATTTATTGGTGGTCATGGTAATTTTAGTGACCTCTTTTTTGGGCATTTGGAGAAATTTCGTGGTTGCATATCAGACGTAAGTCGATTTGAATGATCTATGACTATGTGAAATAATATAAAAAAATTTATTGTAGATGCATTATAATGGTATGAATGCGATCGAGGAAGCTCATCATCGCCAGATGAATGCTATTGTTCAAAGTGTTACATGGAATTGTGCTGCAGAATTTGAGTCTGATAGAAGTACTCCCATTAGTTTTATTAAAGATAAGTCCTTTATGCATATTGCACATAGTGTCCAACGTAAAGAAATGAAGATTCAATTCGATTTAAACACGATTTTTGATGAGGGAGTTTTAATATACAATACTGGTCATTCAAATAAGCAAGATTTTCTTGCTTTAACTATTTGGAAAGGCCTAGTACAATGCGTCATAAAAGTTAATGATGAGATCATCGAAATTATCAACAAAATCAATGTAACAGATGGGAAATGGCATAAAGTTTCCCTGCATCAAACTGCGTCATTGATAGAATTGAGTGTTGATGAAAATGTTAATTCTATGGAAAATTTGGCTGTTCATACCTTTACATTAAGTGATAATTCATATGTTGGAGGTATTGAAACCACCAAATTATCTAGAGCCATGTCTAATGGATGTAAAAATTGTGATATGCATTTTAAAGGATGCTTAAGAAATTTGTTTATTGCTCACAAACAAATAGGTATACCAGATGCTCATAGTACGCAAGGCTTGATTCCAGGTTGTGTTTGGAAATATCTATGCAATCAAAACCCTTGTAAAGATAAAGGATCTTGTGTGCAGCATGGCATTGATTCATTCAAATGTTTGTGTGAAGATAAATTTTGTGTAAGCGAAAACTATACTGATATATACAGGGTATTCTCCCAAAATAGTTTAGCTACAGAATTAGAACTTCTAGCTGTAAAACCTCTAGAGGTAAGAGAAGGAGAGAATGCTGTTATCACAACTGATGTTCTGCATTTGATACTTGATTATCAGAAGTATGGAATACAAGATTCAGGTGTGAAATTCAACATTATCAAAGCTCCCAATCATGGTACAGTTACAGTGTGGCCACATGATAAAAATGTGTTTTACTTGAGTGAGGTAGCTAACGACAAGGTTCATTATATACATGATGGTTTGGAATTTTTACAAGATAGTATAGTGGTGGAGTTAACTTTCGAACCCACGGATTCTTTTATTCTTCCTGTTTATCTCCAAGGAAAATTTTTGTTCACTATACCTATAAATATTATATCTGTGAATGATCCTCCAGTGGTACAAGTAAACAATAGTAGTGTGCTGAGAGTTGTGCAGGTAAACATATTGAGGAGTTTTATATCCTAGTTATTTTGGAATGAGTATTAATTCTATATAGATTACCTCTGCTTAGTACCTTTTAAAAATTTTTTTTGCTAAATGCTATTTCAGAGAGTAAAATTTTTTCTTCACAAATGGGAGAATGTGTGTTAAGATGACCCAGCTTTGTTCAATTTTTGAAAAAAATTTTGTTGTGCTGAATTGTGCTAGGTTTGTGCTGTTCTTATTTCTTAATTTTTCCATCCAGTTTTCAAGATATTCCTCAAAGTGGACCAGTCCAGCTCTATAGAAAAATTGAATTTTGACAAATAAATTTAATCATGCTACATCTAATACTGAGTTGTGAAATTCGAATTTTCCAAGATATTTGGCCCACCAATATTGTGAAAAAAAGCACAAAACCTTATTGAAACAAATATAGCACAACAAAAATCAGAAACACAAGAAGCAAATTTTTTTTTTATTTGTTATTTGCTATATTTCAACTGGTCTGATACTCAGTGACGTAGCAAGTTTAATCGGGATCTTGGTGCATAGCAGTACAAAACGTAATCAAACTTTGAACGAAATTTGATAAATATGGTCGTAGCAGTCTATTGATAGGAATAAAAAGAAGTCCAAACTATACTAGGTGGGCTGAAGAGTCCCAGGCCTAACACATGGATGGTGCTAGTTTTATTTCAGTCACTTTTTTTCAGTTAATACTATCCTTCAAACAGCTATTGAAATGTCATGATGTTCTATTCATTAGTTTGTGAGTTATTGTGCTAAGAGTGACACTTCTTTTGTTATTTTCAAAACAACGGACCAAAAATATTTTGTGTTTTAATTTCACAGTTTTTCTTGGTGGGAAGAAATACTGTTCAAGCGAAGTAATGGCTTTACAAGTGTTATGAGGACTCCGCTCCATCAAAATCAATAATAAATAGTTGGTTTGCTGACTTCAAATGTGTTCGTAGAGACACTGATGATGCAGAACGCAGTGGATGTGCAAATGAGGCTGTAACTCCAGAAAACATTAAAAAAGCCACAAAATCGTTTTAACTGATTGAAAAGTAAAGTTTCTTGAGTTAGCTGACATCGTAAAGATATCAAAACAACATGTTGGCTTTTTATTGCATGATCATTTGACTATGAAAAAGCTGTTTTCAAAATCGGTGCCGCGTTCGCTCACTGTTGACCTAAAACGAGAAACAAAAGATTTTCAGGATTCTAAGCAGTTTTTGGCCATGTTTAAATGTAGCAAACCGAAATGTGACAACGGATAAAACATGGATCCATCACTTCAATCTAGAATCAAAAAGATCTTCATCTAAGTAGACAACGATTGGTGAACCTCGTTCAAAGCGCCCGAAAGCACAACAATCGGCTGGAAATTTTATAGCCTCGGTAATTTAGGATGTACGTGATTTAATATTCATCGACTATCTTGACAAACGCAACACTATCAACAGTGAATATTTTATAGCGTTATTGGTGCGTTTGAAGGCCGAAATTGGAAAGAAACGACCGCATATGGCAAAACAAAATTTGTTTCGTCAAGATAACTCACCGTGTCACAAGTCGATCAAAACAATGGGAAAACTACGTGAATTGAATTTGGAATTGCTTCCACATCCACCTTATTCGCCAGATTTGACTCCCAGCGACTACTGGCTGTTCGCAGACCTGAAAAAATTCTCGCCGGTAAGAAATTTCGCCCGAACAAAGAGGTTAACGCTGAAATTGAGGCCCATTATAAGGCAAAAATTAAATCTCTTGATGGAGATTACATTGATGGATAAAGCTAATTTTGAACCAAAAAAACTGTGTTCTCTTTGTTAGGCCCCGGAATTTTCAGCCCATGTGTTAAGATGCACCATTTTCTATAGTTGGTAGTTTTTCTTTGAAAAATCAAAATAGAAAGCAACTTTTCCGATTGATAAATGGAAATTTATCATAAAGAGTAGATCTACTATATTCTGAGTAACTGTGACATATAGGGCAGCTTCTTTGTTGATAAAAATAAAGAATAGATATAAACTGATATATAATATAGATATAACTGATTTGCTCTTAGAATACCTCCAGTCGATGTGATATTTATAATATTTTCAATTTTTCATGATTCATATTAACATCAATGCCTTTATGTTGAAATATTTCAGCGAGCTCTCCTGGTGCTACGTCCCTGATGACATAAGTACTGAGTGTTTTAGTTAATTCCAATATTTCTGCAAAATTGAGAAACTTTTGCAATTTGTTTTCTTCACGATATCAAATATTTTTTAGAAAAAACACATATTCCATAGAACTCCCAGTCTTATATAATATAAATATTTTTGAAATAGCAAAAGTCAGAATTCTTTTTACCAGGAAACACATGATAAAGTATTCCTGTTATGATTTTTTACTAATATGACTAATTGTTTAATGGATGCTATTAATTTTTATTAATTTATTGATATTTTGTTTAAGATTAATGTTGTCTAATTTCTGGCATGAGTTTTTATTGAAAAGGTGAGTGAAATTTATTTTCATATGATTTGTGTCATGCTTTTGAATATAGAATCAATCAAACATTATAGATAATTTGAGTTTTCATATCTACATTTAGCTGTTCATAGTGTGGACTTCGAAGATTAGATGAAATGATGAAGTGGATCATCGTTCATATCAAGATTATAGAATAGTAAATTAAATAGTGAACTCCCTAAAACATCAGCAAATTCCTTTTCTACAATGTCTGCATAATATAGAACTTTCATTTTTTTCGTGCAGTAATACCGAAAGCAATATTTAATTATTACTCTACTGGTAGATAGTAAATTTGCCATGAATGAGGGAAAAAATATTTCGATATTTTATTCTGTCAACTAAAGGATAACATTTTCCTAAAATCAATATTTTTGGGATACAGCAACCATTCTCATTTGTCTAGACTGATTAATTTATCGTTCTGTCTCGATAATATAATCAAGAGCAACATCTCTATAGATAAATTGTAATTTCAGGGCTCCAAAACTATCGTAACGAAAGAACTCCTCAACGGAGAGGATCCTGACACAGAAAGGGAAAAACTGGTCTATAATGTTGTGAAACAGGACGTCGGATATTTCGAAAATCGTTTGAAACCAGGACTAGAAGTTTCCTCATTCACTCAAGATGACATAGACAAAGGGAATATTTTTTTTGTGTCCCAAGGCAAACTGAACGATTCATTTATATCTTTACAAATATCTGATGGCTTAGAAACGAGCCGTCTTTACAAATTAAGGGTAACTGTATCACCTCAGTATTGGAGATTGCAAAATAACACAGGACTGACTCTTCTGCATCAGAATTCCGGATTGATAACCCCGATGAATTTGAGTTTCATATCAAATGCGGCCAATGCCGATTACAGTGCACAGTTCCGTATCTCCAAAAAACCAAGTTACGGTGTTGTTGAAGTAGAAATTAGCGCTAACAACTGGAATAGCGTTGATGTATTTTCTACCAGTGATTTGAAACAGCACAGGGTTCGATATCGGCATACAACTTCTAAGCCAGATATAGACGAATTTCAGGTCAGTTATGTCTTGTATCCTACTTATATTTATTGAATTTTCTATACAAGAATTATTGATATTGTAGGAGACTTTAAAAGTGCAGGATTGATAGAAATGGCTTGAGTGAGTTAACTTTCCAAGTTCACAAGCATACCAAAATAGTTGATTTGATAACGAGTATGATTCATTAGCAAATAAAAACTAATGAATATGATAAAACTTCTTAAGTAGCCCTACCCTATTATAATTGTCTCCTACACCGATGGTTCACAACCAATTACACTTCTTATTCTTTTCGATTTTCTCTTTTGGAAGGTTTTTTCTACATTTGACAAAATTTATGTATATACTCAACAAAACAAACTCATAGTTGTTGCCGAAAATTTTTTTATGATGGAACTCGTGTAGAATTATTATTTGGGCAATAACCATCATCTCCTATTGTTCTTCTTCCCAAAGTTTCGACAGACATGTCGTTTTCAAGGCAAAAATTCGTTTTTTCAAAAACTGACAATGTTGGAAATTATTTCAATTTTCACTAATGAGTCTCAAATTGACAGAACTCCAAAAAAATACATAATATGAATACTACTTTGCAACTAAGTGAGTTCCAGGAATTCACCATGTCACCAATCGGTTAAATTTCTTATGGAAATTATATCTTCAAGAAATCATTCAATATTTATTATTAAAAATACAAAATATTTCATAGAAACCAAGAAATCTTTGAAGAAGACATCATGTCATTTTTGATGTTATGAGTTTTTTCACCAATGTCTCAACAAATAGAGCACTTTCAATCGTAAGAAAAAAGGTTGAACATGATCAATCACTAAGTCAAAGAACTACACTTAGTGGAACACAATAATGGAAATGCTTTCCATTTGCATCGAAACAATATACTTCTAATTTGAAGACATTTTTTATCAACCAGAATTTGAAATGGCCACTGTTTCCTATTTTATCTGATTTACATTTGGAGAATTTCGAACAAGAAGCTCTCGACCAATATACAGGGTGATTCCGGAGGAGACCGTCAGATTTTAGGTGAAGTATACACTAGTCAAGGCAGTTTCGAAACAATGTTTGGTTTATGGTTGGGTGCCTTTAATGAGAGTCTATAGGGTGATTTATCCGATTCGACCGATTTTGCTTTCATTCATAACTTTGATATGGCTTGATCAATCTCCATGAAATTTTCAGAGTAGAATAATATGATTATCTTCTTTCAATAATTCCAACAATTTCTCAAAAATACAGGGTGGGAATTATGATAAGTTCAGATTAAGTTTGCAGGTTGAAAAAACACCCTGTACATTCCGTTTTCAAAAATTTTCTACACGCTTCAGATTCTATCATAAGTTTACATTACTGGAGCGTTTTTTTTTTTTTTTGGCACACATCCAGTTTTCCTAGAAACATTTTTCAATGATGAACAATATCGTTATTTCGCTCCAAGGCAGTGAGGATATTCTGAACTAGAATATAAACCGTGTCGTCCAATGATACAAAGCTCTTCCTGAGTCCTAAAGTAAGTCTACCAAATTCGAAATTCTTATTTAATCACTCATATTCTGATGTATAAAATCATTTAATCCAGAAAATATCTTTATACCTACTTACTTAAACCAAAAAATCTACAACTTATATAGAATAAACATTCGAAACATATGAGCCGTTCAGTGCACAAATCGATTAACTCCATAAAACGAAAAGTTGAGAAACGCGATGATGTAATGTATATTGTTTCTTAAAATTCCTGTGATAATATGAATTCAAATAGATAATGTAGAATGCAGAATTGCAGATAAAGCTTTCATCTAACGGTATATAAAATTAATAAAAAAGAATAGCCAACAAACAATCCTCAGTAATGTTACAGTTTATGTGACTGGTAGAGTTAATCGATTTGGCAACTGAAAAAAGTAATGAAGTTAAATTTAGCTTTTACATTTTTAAGTTTTTTATTACAAAAAAAGTTAGTTATCATACAATTTTATCACAGCTTTTCCATAAAAATTGATGTTGGCAGTTCTGTTATAATATAATTTTTGTAATTAATTCATAGTAGCTTTATGCTAGCGGCATTATTTTTTGAGATGATTCAGCAAACTACCGTTTGCATTGCACTTCTTTTTATCTGGTTACCGATGCGATTTTGTTACGATAATTAGGGAGGGAGCATTTTCGGCTGTTTAAAAATAAATAAGCGTCTATGCACGGCCAGAACAGACACAGCGTTACTGAAACGGTTTACATTAGAGTATGGAGTTAATCGAAATGGCTTCTGAAATAAATTACTTATTATTCAATGGCCAAAAAAATTTTGCCATTTAACGGTGCTAATCTTTATTATTCAGGAAAGTTATTATAAATATAAAAAGTTATGACTATACGAAGGGCTTTGAAACTTAAATTTAATATTTTTCAAAAAGTGGAGTTAATCGATGTGTGCACTGAGCGGCTCATATCATGAACAGCAAAACTAAGGATTAACACAAAATTTACATAGAATGTTCGAAATGATTCCCCCTTTTTTGAATACATATTCGAGACCTTTTTATTAAATTTCCAATTGACCTTCTAAAGAGGGATTGATTTTGCTTCAAGATATTACATTCCTCGAAAATCCTTTCAACTACTTCTAATTTCAACCTTATTAACTCTTGTTTTCAGATATCCCCACACAAAATAGTCTAAAGGGTTCAAATCAGGCGATCTTTGTGGCCAAGCAATAGGGCCTCCACGGCCCATCCATCTGTTTGGATAATTTACATCCAGGTGATTTCTCACATTCAATGCAAAGTGAGGTGGTGCTCCGTCATTCTGAAAGTACATAGAGAAAGTACATTTTCCAATAGATTTGGTAAAATATTTTCCAAAAAATCTAGATAAATTTCATCATTTAATCTTTCCGCAAAAATGTGAGGGCCAACTAAATTTCCGTCTATTGTTCCAAGCCAAATATTGGCAGAAAATCTGTGTTGTGTATTATGACTCTTCTTCAAATGCGGGTTGTCTCTTGCCCATTCGTGGGAATTGTGGATATTAAAAATTCCATTCTTAGTGAACATAGCCTCGTCGCTGAATAGGATACGGAAATAGTTCGTTGGTGACTAATAATCTAGCGACAAAATTGTAATCGTTGGGGCAGATCTTGTGGCAACAGTTCTTGCACCTTTTGGAAGTGGTATGGGTGGAATTATTCTTTCTTCAAAGTCTTCCTCACTTTGCTCTGCGAAATTCCTAATTCGGTACTAATTTGACGAGTACTAATAGACGGTTCCTCCTCCACCCGTTCAACAATTCGAATCGAAATTTCATTTTGAGTAGGCCTATCAATGTGCTCTGCCTTACTAGGATATTGCCCATGTTCTTTAGAATAATGGAATACTCGTCCGAAAGTACATTTATTTGGTTGACGTCGGTTGGGAAATCGTCTATGGTATTCCATTTTGGCTCCATTTCCATTTCCGTTACAAAAACCATAAACAAAAATCATATCCGCATATTCCGCATGAGTAAATAATTGAGGCATGTTGAAATACACTTCTTGTGACAGATTATTTATTAAACTCATTCTGTGGTTCACTTTGATGGTGACCATGGATCTTAAAGAACTTGATTCAAATAGAGATTTAATTTTCATGGAGAATTTTCAATTTCATTAAAAATATTTATTATACATTCGTGATTCAATATTAGATTTTTTTGGCTCACGAACGTATAAAGAAATTTTTTGAATTAAATGATTTTATACATCTGAATATGAGCGATCAAAAATGAATTTCGAATTTGGAAAATTTATTTTAGTACTCTGGAAGAGCTTTGTATTAATGGACGATACAGCTTTACCATCTTGTTCAGAATATTCTCAATGCCTTGGAGCGAAAAAACGATATTGTTCTTGTCTTTGAAAAATATTTCTAGGAAAAATGGACGTGTGCCAAAAAAAATAAAAACGCTCCAGTAATGTAAACTTATGATAGAGAAAAAAAAACACTTGAAAGTGAGAATAAAAAAATATCAGAAGCTCTCTCAAGTGTTAGACATCGATAGATCCAAGTTGGTCCAACATGCATACTCTTACAATTGAGTTGCAGGAAGTTTGGAGGCCAATTGTTTGAACTAACTTGAAGAAGTCTCCAAACCACAAATAAGTCCCAATTTTATCTTTTTTTCGGAGTTCTGTTTATTTGACACTTCTTAATGAAAATTGAAAAATAATCTAACATTTCAAAAAGGTTTTTACGTCATATAAAGTCAATAATTCTTGAATAGAGTATACTGATTATATGGAACCGAATTGAATGTGGATAACTAAATTTCTAATTTTAGTTTCAGACAACATTCGATAAATTATCTCTTTACACATTTCGGATAACCTTTGTTCGTTGTTCTTTGTTTGAGATCAACACGAAGCCCATATTTATGAATGAAACACAAGAAATGGTTATAACAAGACAATATCTATCATTTGAAACACGACCAATAAAAACCTTATCAACATCGATCAAATATGTGATAACTAAACCACCTAAATATGGAATATTAACCTCGTCTGTGTCGAAGTATGTATTGGGAACTTGTGACTTGTTCACCCAAGAGGATATTAACTCGTTGAATTTGAAGTATAGACTATTTCAAAAGTCATTTTCTTACGTTCAGGATACATTTTCCTTTGTTGTATTTTCACCTGGCTGTTCTAATGTTACAAGAAACATGACAGTAATATTTTATCCTTCGCTGGAAACAAAATCCGAAGTGATGGCTATTCTACATCCTCTGACAGTAGATGAAGGAAGTCAGAAAATAATAGACACAAATATGTTCAATCTGAAGACAAATTTTCTCAGAAATGTTACCTTTAATGTAACCCATGGACCTTTCCATGGTTTCCTCCAATTGACTGATGATTCGAATAGTAATGTAACCAAGTCGTTTACACTGAATGATGTGAAGAATAATAAACTTTCCTATGTCCATGATGATTCTGAAAATAATCATGATGAATTCAAATTTTTAGCCTTATCACTTGAAGATAATTTTCAATTTGTGGGAGAATATAATATCAATATTATCATGAAAAATGATAATAGCCCTATAAGGAAGGTTGAAAAGATTTTCCACCTAGTGGTTGGTGGTGAGAAACTCATCACCAATGAAGATCTAGAATATGTTGATAACGATATGGAAACTTCACCTTCAAAAATAATATACTCTTGTCATGAATCTCCAAATGGTAATTTCTATAACATAGATAATCTGAATAGAAAAATAAAGGAATTCACACAAGATGATTTGAACTCTGAAAGAATATTATTCAAACACCATGGTCCAGCCTATGGTAAAGTTAAGTTATGGGTGACAGATGGACAATTCCATCTAGAAACTACGCTGGAAATACAAGCTTCTGCTCCATTCATTAAAATTATCATGGAAAAAAAGTTGATTGTGGAATATGGCAAAAATGCTGTCATAACCAGAGGTCACCTAGATTATTTTACCAATTTGGATGTTAGAGGCGCCGATTTAACATACGAGGTTATAACAAAACCGTCATTTGGAAAAATTGCTTCTACAACAACCCTGAAGGTATGTCTTGTAATCAAAGTTACTTTAAACCATTTGATTAAGTTTTTGTGAATATAGAACGTGGTGAGTTTCACGCAGAAAGACGTCAATAACGGAGTCATCAGTTATGTTAATGATCTTTCTTCGGCAAATGGAGATGAGATTGGTTTACGTGCCAAGTGCAAGGATGCTGTCAGTATCGCACAAATGGGTGTTTGGATGTTACCGTCTTACTATTGGGAACCTTTCAAAGACAAGGGAAGCAAGAAACTGCAGGTTGAAGAATCAACAAGTTCATTGATCACTAAACGAGTACTAGAGGTAAGAAAAATCCTGTATTGATACTTCAAGACAACATATTACAAGTGTTGCCTTTTATATTTCGGGATTAAAGAACTAAAACAAATATTAATAATCGGAAATCGCTTTATTGTTCTTCAATATATTACCCGATTAAGATCTATACAGTTTTGCATGCATTTGAACCAATTGTTGAAGCACTTTTGCCACTCTGATGCCAGTCTGATCGCATTGACCGCTTCTTCAGGTGTCGAAAAACGTTTTCCTCTCATTTTGTTTTTTAGATACGGGAATAAAAAGAAGTCATTTGTCTTAGGCGGTTGGTTTTC
Organism: Micraspis discolor; assembly: GCA_030674115.1. Taxonomy (NCBI): domain Eukaryota; kingdom Metazoa; phylum Arthropoda; class Insecta; order Coleoptera; family Coccinellidae; genus Micraspis; species Micraspis discolor. The sequence continues at coordinate 918,552 of JARTUT010000436.1, forward strand.
CTGATTTCTTGGAAAACAACTGGCAAACTAATGGTTGTGTCCCACTCATAATTGATTGTTCTGCGTTTTTCTAGTGGTACGGTTGCGACATGTCCAGTTTACTTCTTGACAATGAGCAAGTCGGTTTGTAAATTCTCTAGCAACACTAGCTTTTACTTCTGGTGGAATTCTCTGTATCTCTGAGTTATTCCTGCAGCTAATTCTTGCAAATTATTTGGTCTATCAACATAAACCTTATACTTTAAATAACCCCACAGAAAATAGTCCAGTGGGTTAAGGTCGGACTTCGTGCAGGCCATTCATAAAAACCCCTTCTTCCAATCCATCTGTGATGAAATGTCCTATCTGAATAGTCTCGAACGCGAGTGTAATGGGACAGTGCTCCATCCTGCTTAAGCAAGATATTATTTGGTAATTGTCCATTTACCTCCAATGCCGGAATCACTTGTTTCTCTAACAGCTGTAAATACCTATCTCTGTTTAAAGTTTCCTGTAGGAAGAAGGGTCCCACAATTCTGTTATAAAAAGCCTACCCAAACTTTCAATTTTAGGGGATGTTGTGTATGAGTCTCTTGAACCAAATGAGGATTAGTTTGTGACCAGTAGCGGCAGTTATGTCGATTAACTGTACCGTTTGAACAAAATGTAGCTTCGTCTGAAAACGCCACATTTCTTATAAAATGATTATCACAGTTCTTAAAAAAGGCGAATTTTGTATGGATGATATTTTTCTCGCCGTAATATTTTTCCTACTGAACGACGGCTAATTCCATGCATATTGGCGAGGTTGGTAGTGAATAAGTGACGATTTTCTTCCAAAGATATAGCAACATTTGAGTCAACACCTTCGGGACGGGATATTTGTGCATTAGGATGATCAATGTTAAAAGGTCACAAACTTCTTGATGCGTCCTTTTCCTCTCCCTATACCCAATCATCATTAATATTTTCATTCTTTCTCTGTCACTTAATTCGGCCATTTTACGATCATATTAAAACAATATAATCTTTCACGTTCAATTCAAACACTAATGACTTATTTTGACAACTTCAGTCATTTCTACAATGAATTTCATAGACTTGATACCATTAATTTTTTGATTTCTTTAGTTACTTTTCAGTTTATTACTCGGTAGGTATTGAGATAAAAAATATGGAACCCGATACACGTTTTGTAGCGATTCAACAAAATGCCTCTAAGATCAATTTTGAATCCGACTGTATTTATAATGAGAACTGAGTACCAAAAACAATTCATGCGTCATCTAAGGCTACCATGAAAACCCACGTTTCGATACTGTCGAAGGTTTTGTGCATATAAGCGAACAAACAGGTGAGGCGAAATTAAATGAATAAAAATTGTCGTTAATTATAAATTGAAATTTTGTGATTACTATCGTAACTTTGATTACAAATAGTCTAATGCCTGTCCTGCGCTTCTAGATCAAAAGGACTGTCGACCAAGGAAGTGGTCGATAAATATGGTCATGGATAGTTTCCACACTAAATTTCAATTCTTCGATCGTGACGAAAATGATGATTTTTTTGTTGTTGTTACGCACTGACTGATCTACGAGGCTTGTTTTTTAAGTTAGTACCGTTTTGCGATTCCGCCGCCGTAGCGATACGGTCGGAGTTCCGCGCATGCGCGTTGGTTACCTACATCTCTTGTCTACGCACTGACACAATTACAGACTGATTCTTCATTGTATGATCAATCTCACAATCGTGAGTCCCGCGGATTGTGAAGTACTGTTATACGATTTCTTAGTGCTAAAGGCGTAAAACCGATCGATATTCATCGTGAGATCTGTGAAGTTTACGGACAAAACATTATGAGTGATGGAATGGTAAGGAAATGGGTAAGAGCATTCAAAGATGGTCGCACAAATGTGCATGATAAAGAACGGAGTGGGCGTGGTCGTTAATGAGGGTTTGGTGCAGAAAGTGGACGAAAAGCCCTGATCTGGCACCTAGCGACTACCATTTGTTCCAGCACTTGAAGAAACACCTGGGCGGTCAGCGCCTGCAAGACGATAATGAAGTTTTGACTTCAAAAAATGTTTTGACATTTGTGACACAGTGGTTAACAAGTCAGGCGGCTGAATTTTATGAGGAGGGTATCCAAAAACTGGTGCCACGTTATGACAAGTGCGTCAATATTCACGGAAATTATGTTGAAAAGTAGATTAAGATACAGGCTTTCATGTAAAAATAAAATTGTTGAATGATTGTTTGGGCTATTACCATCATCTATTGTGGATGTAATGATTTCCGACGTTTCGATAGACATCTTCTATCTTTATCAAGGAGAAAAGTAAGAAACCTTTTGAAAATTATCAATTTTCAAAAAGTCGATGTTATATACTCATCTGTGATATGATGATCTTTTTAAGTTGGATCGAACTATCGGCGTCCAAACTTCTGGCAGATCTATAGATGGAGCACTTATGGAATCAGGTGTTATTTTCATAAATGCTGCTTCTTTGATTTTTCTTCTTGCAAGTTTTTCTTCTTTCGATATTATTGATGCTTCATCCCACTTTATACGATGATTCTCATCTACAGCATGTTGGACCAACCTGGATTTGTCGCTGTCTTGTACTCGTAGAAGCTTCTGATGTTCTTTTATTCGTACATTCAGAGGGCGTTTAGTTTCTCTGTTGTAAGATCTTCCGCACTCGCAAGGTAATTCATATATGCAGTTCTTTGTCCTTTGTGTCTCATTATTAGGCTTAACTTTTGCAAGTTTAGCTCTGATAGTGTCGTGAGTTTTGAATGTAGTCGTTATGTTGTATCTATTTCCAATTCTTCTCATTTTCTCCGACAAACCTTTTACATAAGGAATTACGGTTTTAATGGTCTGATTTATATCTGTTGGTTCAGGTTGACTTTCTCTTGTTCGTCTAGCTTTTTCTAATATCTTTTTGGGGTAGCCATTGCTTCTAAGAGTTTTCGAGATGTTATTCAATATTTGTCAATATTGACATTTTTGAGTTCGTGTCGAACAGTGAACGGGAGTACACGTGCGATACCAGCGATACACACTATCACTTCCGCACCATCTGCTTCAAACGTACGTAAACAAGTATAATACTTTATTTTCATTCGGAAATTAATCAAATTCTGAATAAGTTTTCTATATAAATCGGTTGTCCTTAGGGCAACTAAATAATCGAAATCATGGCTAACACCAATCCATGGCAAACTATAAAAAAACGAAAATTTTCAAATCTTTCTCCAGAAATTATCGAAAGTCCACCAACTGAAATCAGAAATAGATTTCAATATTTAGAAAACAATACAGACACTGATGAAACCTCACAAATCACACCAATTATACCCAAACCTCCACCCATCTTTATACACGGAGTAACAAACTATCAGGAAATGAGAAAGAAATTATCAACAGTAATTGAAGATGAACAATATTATTCAAAAGCACTCTCAAACAACTGCATCAAGATAAACGTCAGAATACCAGACACATTATTTAATTTTTTATTTAAACATTATTTTTCATACTTACCAGATCAAACAAGATAGAGCATAAGGGTGGTTATACGAAATCTTCACTACAGCGTCGCAATAGATGAAATAAAATCAGAGTTCCAAAAATTAGGACACACAGTTAGAAACATCAGTAACATAAAAGACCGAATGAAAAATCCACTTCCACTATTTTTTGTCGACTTAGAACCAAAAACAAACAACAAAGAAATATACGATGTTAAATTCATATTAAATCAAAAAATAGATATCGAACCACCAAAAAGAAAACGCGAAATCATCCAATGTACCAGATGTCAAGAATATGGACATTCTAAAAGTTACTGCAACAGACCATATATGTGCGTTAAATGCGGCCAACAACACGAATCTAAAACTTGTACAAAACCAAAAACAACTCCTGCAAGATGCGCCTTATGCGATGGTGATCACCCATCCAATTACAAAGGATGCCAAGTTTACAAACTTCTGACAAAAACGAAGAACCACAACCAAACCCTGAGACAACCTGTCAGACTACAAGACGTTCCAGAAACTACACATGAAGTAAACCATAGTGCCGCTAAACTAATAAATGAACCAAAAAGACTGACTTATGCCCAAGCACTTCAACAAACCACGGCGCAAGAAGATTATCTTCCACATAATCAAGAAGCTACCCTAGAAACCACGATGACATCCTTTCTCTCAGACCTCAAATCAATGATTATGCAAATGATGAACCAGAATCAGATTATTCTTAATCTCTTAACAACAGTCGTTAGTAAATTGAAATAGCAACAAAAATGGCGGGGTTTATACGTATCGCTTCATGGAACGCCAATGGCCTTCCAAACCACAAAAAAGAATTAACAGCTTTCATGAATATTTATAAAATAGAGATTATGTTGGTATCGGAAACTCATTTCACAGACAGAACCTACTTCAATCTCCCACAATATAAAATATATTCTGCTGAACATCCAAATGACAGAGCACATGGAGGCTCAGCTATTCTTATTCGTAGCAACCTTAAACACCATGCGTTACCCAACTATATTACTGACGAGATACAAGCAACAATTATCAGAGTATATACAACTACATGGAGCTTCGAGGTATCATCTATCTATTCCCCGCCACGACATAACATCACAGAAAATAACTACTTGGAATTCCTCAATAAATTCGAACAAAAATTCATAGTAGGAGGAGACTGGAATGCCAAGCATACTCACTGGGGATCACGACTGATAACTTCTAAAGGACGCAATCTATTGAAGGTCATAGTGAACAAAAATTTAGAAGCAGTTTCTTCAGGAATACCAACATATTGGCCGACTGATCCAAACAAAATCCCTGATCTTTTAGACTTTTTCGTCACTAAAGGATTTGCAAATGGCCACCTACAAACAGAAGCAACACCGGATCTATCATCAGATCACTCGCCCATTTTACTAAACCTAAGTACAACCCCTATATTCAGGAAGAATAAACCTACTCTCACAACACATGAGACAAACTGGAACTCATTTAAACAAATCCTAAGTGACAACATCAAACTGGACATTAAACTCAAAGATCATCAAGATTTGGAAGAAGCCTCCAAATTTATTGTAGAAATGCAGAAAGCAGCCTGGGAAAGCACAACAGCGAACTCTAAACAAGATGAAAAAACGAAATTACCTCTGTACATTCGAGAAATGGTTACCGCAAAACGACAAGCGAGAGGAAGATGGCAGAGATCTCGTAATGAGACAGATAAAAAAGAATATAACTATCTGGCTAGAAAACTACATAAGATCCTACAAGAGTATTCCAATTCACAATTTCAGCACCACATAGAGAGCATCGACAATAACGGTGAATACAACATCTGGAAAGCTACGAAAAAGTACAAAAGACCTATAAAGCGAAATCCTCCGATCAGAAAACTAAATGGAGAGTGGGCTAGCTCTGATGAGGATAAAATAACTCTATTCGCAACACACTTATCGCAAGTATTTACCCCAGATGAACCCCAACCAGGAATCAATGATGCAGAAGTTGAGTCATTCCTGGATGTTGCCTGTCAAATGTCGCCCCCTGTTAAACCATTCAAGCCCAAAGAAGTTTTTTATGAAATAAAGAGGTTGAAAAATAAAAAAGCTCCTGGATACGACCTGATAACAGCAGAAATTCTGAAACAACTGCCACAAAAAGCAATCATATACATCAATACTCTGTTCAATCGAATGATGAGCCTATCTTACTTTCCCACAATCTGGAAATATGCAGAAATGATTATGATATCCAAACCGAACAAACTTGAACATGATGTGAAATCCTATAGACCCATAAGTCTCCTACCAATCCTAGGAAAACTGTTTGAGAAATTACTACTCAAGAGATTGAAGAAGGACATAAATATGAACGGACTCATACCCAATCATCAACTTGGTTTTAGGGAACACCACTCTGCAGCTCATCAAATACATCGTGTAGTGAACACTTTTTCCAAAAGCCTAGAAGAGAACAAATATTGTACTGCTGTATTCTTGGATTCATCTCAAGCTTTCGATAAAGTATGGCATAAAGGACTTTTATACAAACTGAAGAAACTACTCACTCAGCCATATTACCTAATCTTGAAATCCTATCTTACAAATCGATACTTCGCCGTAAGATATGGTGATGCTATATCAAGCCCAATTGAAATAAAAGCAGGAGTTCCACAAGGAAGTATATTGGGTCCACTACTCTATTTGATCTATACATCCGACGTACCAGAAAATCCAAATACAACATTAGCTTCATTTGCAGACGATATAGCAACGCTTACATATCACGAAAATGCTGATGTGGCCTTCAAACACCTTCAAGAACATCTGACAGAATTAGGACAATGGTATCGAAAATGGCGACTTACTATCAATGAAACGAAGTCAGTACAAGTTACCTTCACCAATAAAAGAAGTATCTGCCCTCCTGTACAAATCCATAATACTCAAGTACCAGTGAGAACAGAAGCAAAATTCATCTAGACCAACGCCTCACTTGGAAACCACACATCCTAGCCAAAAAAACACAAATAAACATGAAAATCAGACAAATGTATTGGCTCATAGGAAGAAAATCCAAATTATCACTTCAGAATAAGATACTGGTCTACAAGGCGATAATTAAACCGATTTGGACATATGGCATACAATTTTGGGGATGTGCTAAAAGATCCAATATTCAAATAATACAGAGACTCCAATCCAAAATACTACGCTTGATATCAGATGCGCCGTGGTATGTATCTAATTACATTATCCATAACGATCTAATGATACCATTTATCGATGACGAAATCAAAAAACGCGCAGCAAAGTACCATCAGAACCTTGAAGGACATGAAAACATCCTCATAGACCAACTGGCACGAGATCCCTACAACATAAGAAGACTACAAAGAACTTGGCCAACTGACTTTAGTTAAAGTTTTGTACAGAAGTATCAATATTGTTTGATAACTTCTTCATTTCAATTAATAGTTCAACATATTTACTTAATACTTAGAAATAGTAGATTGTAAATTTCAATAAAGAGTTATAAAAAAAAAAATATATTGACTTTTTGAAAATTGATAATTTTCAAAAGGTTTCTTACTTTTCTCCTTGATACAGATAGAAGATGTCTATCGAAACGTCGGAAATCATTACATCCACAATTGATGATGTTAATAGCCCAAACAATCATTCAACACGAGCTCCATCATCAACAATATCTCGTCATCAACTAAAAATAAAATTATTGCGATATCTTAACACGCCTTTTTTTAATTCCAAAACGGTACTTACTTAAAAAACATGTCTAGTATAAGTTGGTCGAGCCGATGTGTGAGAGCTCGCATTGTCGTAGTGAAGGGTGATCCGTATTCGGCGGTTGGTTTTCCTGTTTTCTTGGATAACAACTGGCAAACAAATGGTTGCGTACCACTCAGAATTGACTGTTCTGTGTTATTCTAGTGGTACGATTGTGACATGTCCAGTTTTTCCGAAAAACAAAACAGGCGACCATTTGCTTGGAAGTGCTTCGTGGTCGAACAACTTTTGTTGGATTTGACTAATCTTGAAACAACCAAATAGCCTAGTGCTGTTTACTTTCGGGCTCATACGCGTATGATTCATCACTTGTCACGTTGTCATAGACGTGCTTCGAAGCACCGCGATCGTATTTCTGGAGAATTTCTTTCGACCAATCTACACTAGCCTTTGTTTGAGCGATTGACAAATTGTGTGGGATTCAACTCGAACAAATTTTTTTGACGCACATATGTTCATGCAATATTGAATGTATGCTGGTACCACTAATACCTAAGGTTGTCTCAATCTCACGATAGGTACATTGACGATCTTGCAATATCAGTTAGCTTCAATGGTTTTCGGAACAAAAACTGATTTTATACGACCTTCACGAAATTCGTCCGGGAGTGAACTACGGCCTCGGTTGAATTCACCATACCATCGATAAACACTGGTCCTTGTTGGAGCTCCATCGTCAAAAGTTGTAAAAAATAATCGTACGAAAATGTTCACGATTAAATTACATTTTTTGAGCGAGATGAATCTTTTAAGTTACTGTAAACAACATTAATAGCGCTCGTATGTCAAAACGTTCTGACTACGTATAACCTCAAAAATGTTAAGGTTTACGATAAAGCTGTCAGTTGGTAGATTGCAACACTAGGGTTGTCCAATCCCTAAATATAAAAGGCAACCCTCGTATGTGGATTATACACTGATAAAAATAATTGTTGCCTTTACAGATTTATCAAACTAATGTCCCTCCATCATCAATAACCTACTACGTCAGTCGGATACCCTTGAATGGGTACCTAACAATTCTGTCCAGCACCAATGAAACAGACAGAGATGTGATAAATGTGTTTTCTTTCACTCAGGATTTGATAAACGAGAAACGTGTTTTGTATATACAATCAGGTGCTAATGAAACATCTGACAGTATATCTTTTAACGTCACGAACGGTATTATATGGTATCACAATCTCCAGTTGCAGATTGAGGTTATACCTGAACGGTTATACTTAGGCAGCAGTAATGTTCTAGTTGAGGAAGGAGGAGTAGCTGTTATAACACCAGTAAACCTTTTTGTATTGACCGATTATTACAGAAAAAGAATAACCGATTATGTAATACTACAAGACGCCATGTACGGATGCATTCAAGTTCACAAAAGATGTAATAAATTCAATGGATTCTCCCATAAAGAGTTGGTGTCTGGTGTAGTAAGATATGCTCATGATGGTTCTGAAAATTTATCTGATGAAATCACCTTGGTGGCAGTAGCCGCCCAGAAAAGGAGCATACCTATCACCTTAAAATTCGATGTCAATCCTGTAAATGACAACGATCCCAAGTTGGTAAACAATACGGGACTTATAATGTGGGAGGGGGGAAATTCTGTGATCACTAATGAAATGTTGGGTAAGTGCTTCAAAACTTGAAATCACCAGGAATAATGTTTTTATTTTAAGCCGTTTCTGATGCCGATGTTCCCGAAGACGTTATTAAGTATCAAATACTTGGTTCATGGTGGGGGAATGTTGTGCTTATGTCTGATGTTACAACACCTATAACATTCTTCACTCAGTCTTCCATAAATAGAAAATTGGTTGGCTTCCATCACGAAAGTAAGTATATGATGTTGATATTCTTGTTAAAAATAGTATGTTCAAAGCATGTGTCACGATGTTGGGGGAATTTAAAAAACAACTAAAGGAACATTTACGTATTGTGTCAATGTTCTCTTAAAAAAATCTTTGTACATAAAAAACAATTAGAAATGACATCGACGCATTCAATCAAGAATTAAGACAAGAAATCCAATACGATTCCAGAGCATTAAAAGGAACTGTTCTACGAAACGTTCCTCGTTTTAATGTATAAGTTCAACTTTTTTTTTATTTTTAGATGGGACTGAAGCAAAATTCAAGTTCAATATAACAGATGGATTACACAGAACGAAGGATTTCTACTTCCTTGTGAAAACTAAGCCAGTAAAATTGATAGTTAGGACAAAAGCACTTCATATTTTTCCTCTGCAGAGGAAGTACCTTACGATATCTCATTTAGTTGCTTGTGTATCAGACAATAACCGAACCATTCATTATGAAGTAATCGTTCCTCCTTCGTTAGGAAGACTTATGATGGAATCAACCACACCAGGAAATTTCAAAGTTGTATCAAGCTTCTCCCAAGACGATATAAATAATACCAGAGTGTTCTATGAGCATACTCATCAATTTTCAGACTTGTATGCAAATGACTCCTTTGTGTTCAATGTGAAAAGCCATCTAGCTACACCCTTATTGAAAAAGGTGAGATCCGTCAGGATTTGATTGCTATTTCCTATTTATTAAGGGTTCTTCATCAGAATCTTTCATTCGTCATATTTCCCACTGGTCTTTGATTCAAATTTTGTCTACATTCTTTTCTGTTTGAAAAACTAATTGTTGACTGAAAGCTTACGTGGTTTTTACTTTCTAGGTTTTGAAAATAGACATATCAGTATCATCAGGAGGATTAGATTCATATATTAATATACCAAAAATAACAGTAGACGAAGGAGGAATGGCAAGCATTCCATTGAATCTTTCAGAGGTGGTAGAATTTCTGGAAAACCATTCAGGCCTTCGTTCACCAATAATTCATGTTTCATCTTCATCGCCTCAGTTCGGTCAGCTATTGTTGAAAGATCATAACAACTTCACTGTGTTGAATGTTTTTACACAGCAGCAGATAGAAGGTGGACTTGTCTATTATCATCATGATCATTCTGATTCAATCGGGGATAATATTAATTTTTCGTTATATCTGATACCCCATTACATTGCTCTCTGTAATATAACCATACCAGTCACTGTCAATCCTATCAATGATCAGCCATTCCATTTAGTTACTCCCACACCATCATTAACTGTAGTTCAAGGAGAAAATCATACAATTACCAGGAACGAATTAGAAACTGAAGATGCTGATACTCCACCATCCCAATTGAAATATATAGTGATCAGTGGGCCTAATCAAGGAAAATTAGTTTTGTCTCCTGACACAGCAATCACCCATTTCACTCAAGAAGATATCAATCAAAATAAACTAGTTTATATTCATAATGCTTCGGTTCTGGTCGATTCCTTCCATTTTAGAGTGTGGGATGGTAAGTTCAGACCCCAGTTCAGAGTGTTCAATATAATTATATTACCAGTCAATTTAACTATATCTCCAGGCATGCCTTTGTATATTCAACAAGGTATGGATACTGTTTTTTTATCAGATAAACAGTTTTCTATCCAAACTAATGCCAATAAGTATAAAATCAAGTATTTTGTCAAAAGAGAACCAAAACATGGTGTCTTATATGTTAAGAATGCCCCTTTCAATTCTTTCATGCAAATAGACCTAGAAAAAGAAAATGTGATGTATCTACAGTCTGATATGACTACTGCCAATGATAGTTTCCTAGTAGATGGGGAGATTGTATCAGGAAATGCGTCATTTTCTAGTGAAATTGAGATTTTTATCAAAGTGCAACCACTAATGCAGCTCAGAAATTTCACCGCTGTCACTGGAGAATACAACAAAATCACTCTTCACATACTAGATGCAACCCCTCTTGCCAAACTTACAAACAGCAATCCAAGGTATAATGTTCTAGAATTACCGAAGTATTGTAGAATGAAACGTGTCATTCGAAATTCTGGTGATAAAAAGAAAGTTCTGGATTCTATAATTTCTTCTTTCACGCATGAAGAAATACAGAGTGGTCTCATCTACCTCGAAGTTGAGGAAGTTGAATTACCCTGGTATGGTGTCGATGACAAGTTGACTTTTCTTCTGGCTGCCAGTATATTTCAACCGGCAATAGGAGAAATGAAGGTTAACTTGAAAAATTCACTGCATAATAATATATTTTCAACAATAGCTGGACCAAGTAATTCTGCGGGGCATGAGGGGAAGTACCATGTAGCAAGTCCAAATATGACTAGAGATTACTTTTTGTTAGGTGAGTACTTTGGTAATAAGTTGGAGTTTCCAATAAGAATACCTGCCACTTTTGAAGCTGTAGTTTTTTGACATTTGACAAGTAGGTGTTTATAACCCATCTGGTTGCCGACAATTGCCATATTCAATGTAGTAAACTGAACTTTGAAACACAAAATTTGAGATAAATTCGTCGTTCAATATTTTTTCCATCATAACATTCGCAGACTACCAATGAAGTAGCAGTTCATTGAAGTGAATGTGGTATCCCACAGGATACTGATCTGTGACCGTTGCTCAACTCGTGGAATTGAAAATATTTGTCTAGTAACTCGTATTTTGATTTTCAGTGACTATGGTGACGGGAGTCATCCTGTTGGGAGTTGCAGTTATCACCATAATCAAATGCAGGTCCTATGAACCGGCAGATATAAAGGAAGATATACAACCTATGGCCTTGCCATGTCCCCCTGATAGGCTGATGTCTTCGTCTCCCCCTCTGAAGCATCATATTGATGAATACTCACCGCAAATGCCTGCACTGCCACAGTGTAAAGTCACTCCTCTTGGTGGAGTCACTGAATTGGATTCGCAAGGAGTCTATCCTTACGGTGTTGAAGAACAATCTGACGAATGGAGTAATTGCGAAGCATCTGATCCTCCTTGTTCGAATAAAAATATTATGTTGCGTAGGAATCAATATTGGGTATGAAAAATCTTGGACTAGTTTGAAGATTCTTGTCTTAGATTATATGAATTTCATTGCGTCTTAGTTGATAGTTGAATTTTTATACATGTTTTATAGTTGATAGCTTTCTCATACTAATCATAATCACAAACATGGTTGAGTTTTTTCAAAATAAATAATTCTATTGATTACTGTTAAAAATTTTGAGCAATGTTACCTACTTGATTCAAGGTATTTATGAAACTGAAATCTTTTAAATTTTTTGTATTTGAATGTTCTACGTAACATTGAGGTTGTTGGAAAACATGGTGTTGAAAATCTAAAGAAAATTGTTTGACTATTATTTATTTGAATTCACAGTATTCTTTATTGTTCGTTTCAATTTCCCTCTAGATGATTGCACCTAATCTTTCAGATGTTTTTTTTTCTATTTTATAACAAGGAATTGTTTGTGAATATGTTATCGAGTGTGAAACCTAAGTTTATTAAACATCTTTCCCAAAACTTTTGTTTTATTACAGAATACCTTCTGTTCATAAAGAATCTTGTTTATTATTGAGCTTTATATAGAAAAGAAATATTTTGCAGAATTGCCTCACATTTCCAGTTAAGATTTTGAATTTTTCTAGTCCTGTATGTACCATTTCCAGTATTCAAAAATTTATATTTATAGAAATTGTCGATGTAGCACAAAACACAACAGTGAAATTACAAAAAATGGCATTTAATAAATTAATTCACTCAATTCCTGGATATTATCGAATGTTTTATGTTACTGGATGATTTTCGTAAATATTCAAATCAAATTCATATGGAAATTCTATCCGAAAGTGACTCAGTGTATTCTGTCTATATGACTAAATTTAAATAATTTCAAATGACTAATTCGGTTTCACACTAGCCTGTCTGCAGTTCAAAATTCTAGTAAGCGACAATTATTCTTTGCATTCATTTCCAATACTTCTTATTTGGTTGGGTTTACCCAACACAGGGATCCTGTTACACTGATTTCTGCTGAAACCATTCACCTAATAAAACTGTTCAGCAAAAAAATTAATCACTGGTTTCGTTGATCACATTTTTATCATTTCTTTATTACTCTATATGAGCTTATTTCTGGGTAGATTATACATAGTAACACAAGTTATATAAATTTCTTAAAGAAAACTACTTGATGGAATTTAATTATCATAATACCGATTCTTAAGAGTTCGGTACTTTTTCAACATGTATAAGGCCTCCAATTCTTTTAAGACATATTCACCATGACTTATCATTCTCTCAATTTTTTCTGGATCATTTTCTGTACTATTTTTCAAAAATATATTGTGTAACTTAGATCTGAACATCTCATATCCTGAAGGATAATCTTTACCAAGATGAAGCAACTAGAAGTTGATATCAAACATTAACCAAATCAGTTCCACAGAGGTGATTTACTTACTAACTTTTTTATATAAATCTACTACTCTTTGTTTCTGAGACATTAAAGTTCAAGTATAAAACTATTCATTAGCATATGATCAAAATACAGAAGAACATAAAGTTCATTCGCGTCAAAGTTATCTCTTATAATTCCATTAATTAGAGATAAAGTCAAAGTTTATTTTAATTGTTATTCCATGTGTTGTCATTCAATACACGCCATCTATTACTAGTTTACTGAAGTGATCCTATTAGTCGGTAACCCACTAATTGATTCCTATTAGAAAACATACCGAAGTGTTAAAAACATGCGCCATCTATGACCAGTTCACTGAATTAACTTTGTGAGTGCTACAGCATTATATTAAGACAATACACTTGTAATCCTTATAGAATGGCTATAGCCTGCTTTGCAAAAAATGTCTTATGCAGATGACCTGAAATGGAACCTAAGCAGGTAGACAGAAGCAATGTGTAAAGGTTTTTTTTCATACAATGACAGAAGTCTGTGATTTTTCAAGCCTGTGCAAGTTTCAGGAGCAAAATTGAAATTCAATTCTTTCTAGTTGACAACAAATTTTATTTGAATTTCAAACTGTCGCCGACAGATGACACTATAGGGTATTTCAAGCGGATAACTCAGAGTAACCGGTTATTATTTTGGTCCATCTAGCGGTTGTTGCTGGTTCTTCTTGTTTATTCCTTCGAAATCCAGAAAGAATAACCAGAAATTATCGCTTGAATGCTCGGGTTTGGTTATCCGTGCTGTAATTCTTTTGATTCGCGTTTATTTATGCTCATAGGTTATCTGAGCATTTATCTGATTCAGATAAAAAGGGCCCATTCCCGAAGCTTATATAAACAAAAAGACATTTTTATTAGGAAATATAGGTAACGCCCGTTTGCACCGACTTTTTCTTAAGGGTCAGTTAGGCTAACGGTCCCTTAAATCACACTTAACGGCCAGTTCGTGTTGCACCGATTTTAAATGACCCTTAAATCAGCCATTAAACCAACTTTAGTTAATTGACCAACTTCCGTTCCTTAAAGCATATTTAACAAATTTAAGTAATTCTTAACCTATAAAATCAAACAACATAAACAATTCAGTAGGATGGAAGGTTTTGATGAGATCCTTGTTGAGGATTTTTTTGAGGATGATATAGAGGTTCTTGAATTTATTGAGATGGGCTATCCAAGAAGAAATTTTCTAAGACCGAATTATTACGAGGAAATGTCGCAAATGGACTTCTTCAAAAGGTTTAGGCTGACAAAGTCTTGTTCAGAGTGAACTTATTAGGTATTTCACGCCCGTTTGCACCGACTTTTTCTTAAGGGTCAGTTAGGCTAACGGTCCCTTAAATCACACTTAACGGCCAGTTCGTGTTGCACCGATTTTAAATGACCCTTAAATCGGCCATTAAACCAACTTTAGTTAATTGACCAACTTCCGTCCCTTAAAGCATATTTAACAAATTTAAGTAATTTTTAACCTATAAAATCAAACAACATAAACAATTCAGTAGGATGGAAGGTTTTGATGAGATCCTTGTTGAGGATTTTTTTGAGGATGATATAGAGGTTCTTGAATTTATTGAGATGGGCTATCCAAGAAGAAATTTTGTAAGACCGAATTATTACGAGGAAATGTCGCAAATGGACTTCTTCAAAAGGTTTAGGCTGACAAAGTCTTGTTCAGAGTGAACTTATTAGGTACTTCAGTCAGTTGTGATACTTAACACTGATATTTCATAAAAATCTAATGTTAAATCCCAGTTTGAATAAAATTAACTTCCATATAAGACGAAAAACAGTTTTTTGTGAATAACTCAGAAAATATCCACTTTAGGGCAAGGGTGTGATGACTCACATTATTTTTTTACGTAGATTCAATATCTGCCATAAAAAAATGGGGTTCTAATTTGAAAAATTGATTTTTCACGATTTTGTCATCCCTAACTTAGACAGCGATTTTTTCACCCCCTGTATCATGAATCGCGATTTCGATTTTTAAAGTGGATACATCAATCTTACATCTTGAAAAATCCCAAAAATGAAAATTTTCCACCCAAAAACCTCGAAGTTATTCTTGTTTCAGCGGTGCTCTATTTTCGATTTTTTTTTTCGAATTTTCCCGCTCTGAGAGAATTTTTCAACCAAAACTGAAAAATGTTACATCAAAATAACTTGAAATTTTCTAAGGAATCTATTTCTGCAATAAAAAAATGGTGTTGTAATTTGAAAAACGGAAGTTGACGTCATTTCCGGAAAAAACGGAGGTTCTCATGCCTTGAAAATATTTTAGATTTCATCAGCATCGTGAAATACTTATAAGTGCTGAATTTCATGAAAATACGTTCAGTAGTTTCTCGTATAAATATGGGTGAAGTTCCTCGTGAAAGACCCTGTATAACGTCAATGTATGCCAGAGACATCTCTGTTATATGCTGAATACTCTAGATAATGCGACATTGCCATACTTCAAATATATTAAAGGTCCCTTAGTTAAAGTTGACAGGAACTGGTTTGGTGCAAATCATTTGAATCTTAAGTTACCCCTTAAGTTAAAGGCCCATTTGTTAAGTAACGCTTAAGCAAAAGTCGGTGCAAACGGGCGTCAGTCAGTTGTGATACCCAACACTGATATATCATAAAAATCTAATGTTAAATCCCAGTTTCAATAAAATTAACTTCCATATGTGAAATCCTTTTTGTTACTTTTGTTCATCCGAACAGAGAGCCTATCATTTTGCCCAAATGTCTGTAATTTTCGAATATCCAGCTGAAAATGGTCTGCATCGATTAGCTTTGACTCCCCGATCGATCAATCTTAATCTGCCGAATACACAAGTAACCTAAAAAATATATTCTGACGCATGCGCAGTGCTGAATCATTTACAATTTTGTTGCCAGATTGTGCATACATCGGGTCTGTAGAATCCGTAGAATTTTGAATTAATGGTTGCGTTTCATAAATCAACATTTACAGATGTATTATGGTTTTTCAAATTAAAATTTTAATTGTTCGGCATAAAATGTATTTATTACACAATATTAACAATAATACATCGTGAGGTTTATGATTAAGTTATATAAAAGATAAAACATTGTCAAATTTGTCTTTTTTTCGAATAAAATTATGACCACCGCTGTACCTTTTTCAACTTTTATAAAATCAATTTATAGAGGTTTTTTCAGTTTGATAGTTTTTCGCAAGTACTATTGCCAATTGTTGTTATATTTAATTCTGTATTTTGTACGTCAGCTTACTGAGATCCTTCAATTCAAAGTTTTCATATTTACCAAAATTAAATCTTTTTTATTTAAAAGGATATTTATTTATTCCAATTAAAAAAAAAGAATTATTTGGTCACTTCAACTGGTTCTTCTTTCAATTTATTGATTTACCTAGAATTTTCTCCTTATTCCTACCATATTGTGCATTCTCAGAACATCAGAACTCCCAAACTATTGATACAATGTTTCGCAGATACTCAATATTGCACACATAACATAAATTTGAAGCAACCTGAAAATGTTTCATTAACAGAACAGTTTCATTAACATAATTGTCAATGGATTTTTATTTATTTCTTATGGCTTTAATTTTCAGGTTCTTTTTGTAATTTTCAAATCATTATCAATATAGATTGCTCCACACAAATGACATTTGCTCTTTGAACCTTTTATTTCTTACCTTATAGAATTATCCTGAAATTTGAAATAGAATTTAATATTATCTTTATAACAAATTCAATAAGAATAGATGGTTTTTCTATGTTACTTCAACGTACTTTCAGTTGATGACTGGTTAAGTTTCTCACTGCATTCAATGTTTGCAACTGCTGATAAAATTTTTGATTACTGCAGCTAACAAAATACACAAGGAATTCTGTTTTTCTCTAATGAAAAGCAAACCTAATCTGTACATTCTACAATGCTTCTAATAGTTTTCAAATATTTTTTTTTACCTAGGTGATTTATAGAAATGACATTTTTCTTTATTGAATGTACAGTTTCTGCTTCCAATTTTATTTTTGAGTTTTCCTAAAATTTAAATTGTGATCAAATACCTACAGCCCTCAAAAGTTAAAATTCAAGAAAATCATTGGATTTATAAGTTTCATTTCAACACACCTTCTTCAGTTGACAGACCAGTTGTATTACTGATCTGTAATTTACAATTTCCACATGATTTTCAGCAACATTATTCAGAAGCACATGATTATATTAGATCCTGAGTATTTCCTTCTTTCAAGAACTGTATTTCATAATTGCTCTGGTTTTTATTATGTTGAAAAACTATACATTCTTCTTATTTGATATCAGGGGTATTGTGGTCCCATTTTTGATGAGTTCTTTCAATCTAAACGACACAACTTTTCACCCACGTTCTTTAAGTTTTCTTTTGAACCTGTGAATTTAGGAAGAGCGTATTATTTTTAATTTTATCTTAAATTGCCTTAGTTCCTACCTGCAGTTGAACTTCCATTTCATTAAATCGAATTCGTGTTGCTGTAGTTTGGATTATTAATTATCTCTGTGAAATATTCAATAGTTTTTCGGTTCTACCAAAATCAGTTTTTCAACTTCCAAATAATTCAGTCCTTGCTATTGTTTCCTATTTTCATGTTTATACACATCTAACCCTACTTGCTCTAATAACCAGAATCTTAACTAACTCAACATCTTAACATAACTCAAGCCGCTTGAATGCAAAAGGTATTTACCACAAGAGACCAAAGATAACCGGTTACTCTTGGTTATTCGCTTGAAATACCTTTTATTATACAATTGGTTCCAAAATCTTTCCTTTCGGATATATTATATATATATATAGACTGTTGCGAGATGAAGAGAGATTTATAAAATCCACTGTTCGATCGGTTGGATACCAGGCTTCTATTGGAGTTATTTTTTTCCTAGTTTTGGGATAAAGTTAAGCAGTTGAAGATTCTCAGGTTTATGTATAAATCGATCAACTGACGTTGGACATTTAGAATCAGATATCTCTCTGAGACTTCTAATATTTGACTTTTGAATAGAATTGAAGTTTTGAATAAAATTAAAATTCGACATCGTAACTAAAAAAAAATTAACCAACCTCTCAAATTCTCGAGGATTCTAAATAACAATAAGCAATTATTATTTACCTTAGGGACAGTAAGAAATTTGAATAAAAATGCCGGCTAGAAATTGTCTCAAGTTCACATTGAGACCTTCGTTAGATATGTGAATAAATTGATAAGGCCGAAAATAAGTACACCACATAAAAATAATTAACTTTATCTTATTATGAATGAATTTCATAGGAATGTCACATTATATCACTTTTTGCTTCCTACTATATTCTTTCTAGTATTAATGAAGATCAGTCAACAAAAAAAAAAACAAACACAAAATAAACATAACTTATAACGAAACACAAAAACTGCTTCTTTACTTTTCAGTTCCAAGGACTGAAAATTGATAATACAGAGAAGAGATAAATAAATATCAAAGAAACTGTCATTCTCAAAATTGTTACTATGATTATTTGCTCATTTTAGGGAGTTGGTAGAAATAGTTCTCATCATAACACAAATCAGCCTCCCTAAACGGAGGTTTTGCTCGTATTCCTATAGTGGTTAAACGTTTTTTAGGGTTCTCACACAGCATAGATTTGAGAAGATCATACTGAAATTACCATTGAATTAATATAGGATATAAGATAAATAGTTGATCACATTCATACCTCATGTTTATGATTTGCTCTGAAATTTTGAGGATATTCATTCTCTCTAACTAAAGTTAAAGCTTTATATCTCTCCATATCTGTCTCAAATGGAGTGAGTAATTCAAAAAATATCAAACCTAACGAATAAATATCCACTTTGTAGTCATATTTCTTGCTGGATATTTGCTCTGGACTCATGTACAGACGGGTGCCTGAAAATAATACAGAATCAAAATCAGTTTCTCAACACTGCATTTCTCATTCTTACCCACATCCTTAGTATGAACAAATGGACCCTGGGCAATCATCTTATTTGATTCTATATCTAAGGAATTTTCAACATCTTTCACTAGCCCAAAATCGCCCACTTTAATCTGACCTTCTAGTGAAAAAAATATATTTCCAGGCTGAAAAGTTAAGTACCAATGTTTAAAAAAAAAAGGTTTATTCCTAAAATACATTGTCAGACAATGGAAGACATAACTTCAATTCAGAAATACTCACTTAAAAATAAAGAAAGTCGCGGGTGTATTTGTTGATATTCATATTCTGATTTGTTTCCGACAAACTGAAATGAGAATTTTAAGCAAAAAAGTTCCGATGAACATGGGTCCAGAAATGCTTCATTTCCGAGATACAAGGTGTTAAGTTGAAAAGATAATAAGTGTTTTTTTAATACCTGGAATGGATGGAAATAATTTTTGGAGAAGGGGACCCTTTGAGCTCCCCAATATTGTAAATGGTGAAATATTTTAAAATTTTTTAATTGAGAACCACCCCACATTTGTTGAAAATCTGCCACTAAATATTACAGATGATGTATTTTTCCAGTTGGATGAGTCTCCAGTCCATTATTCTCGACCAGTAAGAAATTGTCTAAATGCATCTTATGAAAACAGATGGATTGGGAGAGGTGGCCCTGTAGAATGGTCACCTCACTCCCCT
Source organism: Micraspis discolor (assembly GCA_030674115.1). Taxonomy (NCBI): domain Eukaryota; kingdom Metazoa; phylum Arthropoda; class Insecta; order Coleoptera; family Coccinellidae; genus Micraspis; species Micraspis discolor. Next base: position 938,842 of record JARTUT010000436.1, read on the forward strand.
GATTTAAATCCGGTTGATTGTTTTCTTTAGGTAAGTGTATGCTACCCCAATTTACATCCGGGAAGAATTACTCTTAAGAATTGCAGCAATGTGATTACGTCGCAACAATTGTTGAATGTAAATCAATCATTCGAAAATGTCATTATTTTTAGAACATCAACACATTGTAACTAGGAAACGAAGTATTTCCGGACCCATGTTCATAGGAACTTTTTTTGCTCAAAATGATGTGATCTATCACCAATTTCAGTTTTTCGGAAACAAATCAGAACACCCTGTATATATAAACATACATGCTTCTCAGGGAACAGAGGCTCACATATGATAAAAAAAGTGGTACTCTTTCTTCTAACCGACTTTTCACAATATTTTATTGCTTCTTTAGGGTGTCTTAAATAAACAGATACAAAAACATTAACAAATCGATGTAAATTAAAATCATCTCAAACTTTTTTTTTATTATACATGAGCCTCTGTTCCCTGAGAAGCATATATGTTCATAGTTGAAAAGGCTCTTATTTTGGACTATTATATATATATAGATTCTTTTGAACTAAAATAATTGATACAATCAACATAACCATATTGATGAGGAAGTTGAAAAAACTGGGAATTCAAGGAAAAGCCTTCAAATTATTTCAGTCTTTCCTTACTGATAGAAAACAATATGTGGTTGTTTAAGGCAAAAAAAGTGAACACAAGAAAATCAAAACTGGAGGTCCTCAGGGCACAGTGCTCGGACTACTGCTCTACCTAATGTAAAAACTGTATACATTCTGTTTAAAAAAAAACTAACTGAGCAACTAACACAAGTGGAGAGGACCAAATATTTGGGATTGACCATAGAAGAAACATTGAAATGGAATGCACATGTGGACATGGTCGTGGACAAACTTTTACCATTAGTCAAAACTTGGTCATCTGGACCATAAGTTGATGAGAGGACAAGTAGAAGTATATATTGTGCCTATTTCCAGTCAGTACACATTTATCGGTAGTATGGTCAAATACGTCGCAATTCAATATGAAAAGATTTCAGATATTACAAAATAAAGTGATAAAAAGGCTCCACCATATTCCATATGAATATCCAACTGAACATAATAAAAATTATGAATACTTGAAATTGGACAAATTGATCAAGTTACAACAGTATAAACTCATATGAAAGCTAGAAAACAAACATATAAAGAGCCAAAATCTTGTGAAAAGGGTGCAAAATATAACAAATCGAGAAATAAGACAAAAGAACTCATACTACATATTTAGGGCAAATTCTGAATGTCAACGAAGGAGTCCCATATATACCAGTTTGATGACTTTCACCGGAATGCCCAGCCATATAATTAGTTCTTTGAAATGCAAAATGAATAATTTCGAAATTTAAATTTTAAATCAACTATAGTAACAACAAATTGTTGAATAAAAATATTATTTCAGCATTAACCATAATCTATTATGTATGATTCTTGTAACCGACGTTTCAACAGACATCTAATGTTGTTTTAAAGGTAAAATTAGCTTTTACAAAAGCTGGTGATTTCACTTTCATAAATAGACTGCTTAAAGAATGATGATGTACAACAAAGCCCTCATTTTAAACAAATCAACGTTTTACCTTGAGATCCCTATGAATGAGACCTCTTAGATGGACATATTCAACTGCAGAAATGATCTGTTTGAAAAGATCTAAAACCACATTCTTGTCTCTTACAGGATGTAACAATAACCAATCCTTCAAATTCTCTTTTTGGCACAACTGCATCTGTATGTACAAGAAAATAGGCGATTCCAGTGGTGTCTTTTTGGTCCAGTCCCAGGAGTAAATTTTTTTAGATGACCTTTTCCAGTTTATTTTTTCAACGGAATGCGGTGTTGCAGATTCAGTATCATCCATAGAAGGCAAAGTGCTTCTTGATATCTGGGTTTCATTAGATCCTTTGGAATTTTCGAAAACTATAAAGTCGTCAGAGGAGTCTGAAGCACATTTGGGAACATCCTCTTCATCTGTATCAATAGCTATCGAAACTGACTGTGTTCTCCGATGGGAAGATGTTATGAAAGATGTCGGTTGGCTTCCACTAAAAAATATTTTAAATACTATTTCTCTCAAGCATGAATAAAAAAATTGATATCAAACCTTAACCACTGAGCATCGTGGTTTTGTTGCCAGCCAGCAGGTGGATGTTCCACCCAAGAATTGAAGTATCTCACTATATGTTGATGTTCAAGCTTCGCCAGTGCTTTCACTTCTCTCATGACTCTTTCTCTTTTAGCTTTACTGGAAATGAATAACATCAGGATAATTATTATTCAAGCACATCCTGATAATAGAAATATACCAAAAAAGAATTAACAGGTGAATACACAGGTAGCATAAAAGAACGGAAAAATTGTAGTTCCCGATTTATTTTTGTTGAATAGTAACGTCAGGACAAGGTAACCTTGGGACTGAGGAGAAGGGGAAAGGAGAATAATTCATAATATGGGTTCACAAAAAGAGATAGCTTCATCGTTAGGATTTCCTATTCCTACGGTTAAAGTAATAAAACTATGCAAACATAGCATAAGTAACCTTTGCAGTGGCGTATATAGGGGGGGGCCCAGGGGGCCCGGGCCCCCCCCGAAATGGATAAAGAAAACTGAATTACTATAATAAATAAAACAGGCTCGGGAAGCATGGCTCCGGCGTCTGATGTGAACATACAACAACTGTTTGTTCGCGTGACGATTTCTAAACTGGTTGGGACCCTATACGCAGGCTCAGACCTTAAAATTCGGAAGTATGTGGGTACCAGTTACAAATCTCCGAAGCTCTGATCATATCTTTGAATCCGCGAACGGTTCTTTTCTATCTGCGCTTGCGTGAATATACCTAATAATAATCTGTAATACGCACGACACGGCTGAAGCCGCTAGGACAGTAGTTGATGATTACCTAAATCTCACGGTTGCGTTCTAAGATCGTAAGAGTATTTTAGTGTTCTCGGGTCGTAATTGAAAGCTGATTAGTGAAAGAAAATCAGAATGAAGAGACAAAGTTCAATTCAAGATTTTTTCACGAAAAGACAAAGTGAAATTGCTTGTGCCGATATCTTTCAAACGAGCTCCTCTGGTCAAGATGTGGAAGGTATTTTTCAAGTTATTAAAAATGTAAACGACATTGGAAATTACTGTCAAAGGAGTTAAGTTGAGTGGTTAACTTATTCAGAGAAGAAATGCGGTTTTGTAAATACTGCGTGTTTTTCTCTCGGATCGAAAATGTAGGGAAAGGAGATCACCAATCATTGGGAATATTTGTAACCCAACCTTTCATCAATTTCAAAAAAGCAAAGGAAATGTTCAAGCATCATCAAGATTCAAAATACCATAGACAATCTATTTTGATTGCTGAAAATACAAAATCCTTGATTAAAAAAAACGTGATAGTATTATCGATCAAGTAAATTCTCAAAGAAAATTAGATATTGAAAATACTAGAAAAAAACTGGTTTCTATAATTCAAACTATTAAGTTTTGCGGAAGGCAAATGATCAGAGGTCTCAGAGGTCATAATGATTCTGGACGAGTAAGTCTTGAAGAACCTGACGAAAATGACGGAAATTTCCGATCATTGTTGAGATACCGAGCTAACAGCGGAGATAATCTTCTCAAGGACCAATTGATCAGTGCTGGTGGAAAGACAATGTACACAAGTCCCGTCATTCAGAACGACATCATTAACACATTCGGTTCTTTGATTCAAACCAAAATTGTGGCAAAAGTTAGAAATTCTATCTTCTAATCCGTTTTAGCGGATGAAACCACCGATATAAGCCAAATGGAACAATTTTCACTTTGCATTCGCTATGTTGAGGATGAAACTTTTAAAATCAGAGAAGATTTCCTAACATTTGTTCCCGTTCATGTTGTCACTGGTGCAGGTTTGGCGAAAACAGTACTAGAGACCTTGTCAAATTTAGGTCTTGACTTGAACAAATTGAGAGGCCAAGGATACGATGGTGCTGCCACTATGAGTGGCAAGTTCAGAGGGGTTCAAGCTGCTATCAGAGGAAAACTACCATTGGCCCTTTATACACATTGTTCTTCGCATACACTCAACTTGTGCTTGTCAGATGCAAGTAGCATTTCCTCTATTAGAAACTGCATGGGTGTCATTAAAGAAATATGTGCATTCTTTCATGCATCAGCTAAGAACACAGAGATTTTAAAATGCACGATTTCAGAGTGCTTTCCTGATGAAAAGAGAAGGAAACTGATTTCATTGTGCGAAACGCGATGGGTGGAAAGACATGACTCAGTTATTCTATTTAAAGAAATTTTAGAAGCTATCATACTCTCCCTAAATAAGATAGAAGAATCGAGTGTTTCATCAACTAAAGCATTTGCTTTAAGTCGTGCCGTTTGTACTTTCCCATTTATTGTTAATCTTTTCATTTTGAGCCAGATGCTGTTGACTACACACAGCTTGTCTGAGACCCTTCAGAAAAAAAATATTGACCTAAGTCAGGCTATAAGCAATATCACAACTGTTTTAGACCTACTGTCAAAACAGATATCAAATGCCGAGCAAACCTTCAAACATGAATAGCTGAAGGCAATAGCCTCAAAACTTTTTGTCACAGAGGAGCTTCCACGATTTTGTCGGCTTCAAACAACACGCAACAATGTACCTCATACCACAGAAGAATATTATAGACGAGCAGTTTACGTGCCATACCTGGATGATTTTTGTGAAGCGTTAAGGGAAAGATTCCAATCTCATAAAGACACAATAATATCTTTACAAAACATTCTTCCACAATTTTGTATCAGAACAGGCATCATTTCATTAGACGCTGCATTGAAATTATATGAATCAGATTTGTCATTTAACGACATTGTGCGAAGGGAGTTTAAGCTGTGGCAAGAAAAGTGGAAACAGGAAAGACCTGAAGTTCTGCCAAAAACGGCGATTAGTTCTCTAGAAAAATGTGAAAAGATTTATTCCCCAACATGTATATCCTTCTGAAAATACTAGCTGTCCTTCCCGTGTCAGTCGCTACCGTTGAAAGGACTTTCTCTAGCCTACGAAGACTGAAAACTTACCTAAGGAACACAATATCTGAGAATAGACTAAATGGTCTCGCATTGCTCTCTATTCACAGAAACATCACAGTTAGCCATGAGGAAGTTCTTGATAAGTTTGCTAGTGTACCGAGAAAACTGGGGTTTGTTTTGTAACCATCTATGTAAGCGAATGTTCAGCTAACCTCGTCTTCAATATATTTTTTCCACTTATAATAATAATAAATTTTCTCAATGTCGTTTTTTGTGAAAACCTCACTACTCTATCAATTTCTCGTCACGTTGCAGGAGTCCGTTAAATGGGGATAGTTTACAGACGTGAGTGAGGCTAGAAATAGCAACAAATGGTAATTTCTTTGCATCGAAACGATATGAACATAATTTGTATGAGATATTGATGAAAAACAGGGAGACTATGCCCAAAGTTATCCTTTGATTCTCAATAAAAAAATTGCATCTAACCTAATCTAACCATTGGATCATTTGACGGTACAAGCATCTCGGGGCCCCCCCCGAAAATATTTTCTATATACGCCACTGAACCTTTGCGATAGAGCCTAATCCCATTACACACCAATCTCAGCATCAAATTGATTTCTGATAGAAAGTATTACATCTCCACAAATAAAGAGAGATTTGTTAAAAAAATGATATTCGCAGTATACTTAGGTAGATACACTACTGAAAAAATTTTAGCATAAAAACAATTTCAACAGGCCATATAATTTCGAGAGTGCCACAAAAAAAAAGGGGAAATTGTAAGTTCAACATTTCAATACCACTTTCGTAGAACGATTTATCTTTTGCCTCAAAATATACCTCAGTTTCAACGATAACCTCTTCTTTCATGCAAAATTTCTTACCGGCGAGCATTTTTTTTGAGGTCTGTGAACAGCCAGTAGTGGCTAGAAGCCAAATCTGGCGAATACGGTGAATATGGGAGCAATTCGAGATTCAATTAATGTAGTTTTACCATTGTTATGATTGATATGGTGCATTATCTTGAAACAAAAAAACGTCCACTGCGTTCTGCAACATCGGTGTCTCCACGACCATGTTTGAGCAAACCAACGTTTTATTGTTGTTTCTGATAGAGCGGAGTCACCATAACACTCTTTAAGCCGTTGCTTCGCTTGAACGGTATTTTTTCCCATCAAGAAGCAGAGTGAAATTAAAACACAAAAATGTTTTCGGTCCATTGATTTGCTTAAAACAAAGGTAACGTCACTCTTAGCACAATAACTCACAAATTAAGCAATAGAATATCATGAAATTCTAACAGCTATCTTTTGAAGGTTAGTAATAACTGAAAAAAAGGTGACTGGAATAAAACTTGCGCCATCTATGTGTTAGGCCATGGAATTTTCAGTCCATGCAGTATTTCATTTCAATTATCCCGGTAGTAACAGCTTTTTGTTGACTTTTAGTTTCAATAAACTATCTATCTACCCGTTTTTCCCTGCCATTCAAAATTTGGTTCCATTCAAATGGTGAAACTGGATAAAAAATTATATTTCCTAATATAAAAAAATGAAATATTTATTTGAAATTTGGGAATACCTTCAAGATAACTTGCGAATATATTTGATCATAACCACACTATTTCCACTTCCTTTATAACTCAATTGCAAATTGGTAAAAAGTGTTTTCTCAACAGATTAATAGTTGACTCAATCTTATTTAAGATATTTATCAACCGTCATTGGTTATGCATCAGAATATCCTCCAAGGAAGTTTCAAATTCATTCATTTTCGCATCAAAATTGAATTGAATTAATGATAGATATTAATAATTTGAGATTCCATTTATAAAACTTTGAAGTAACTAGAAGCAATTATCATTCATGTGGTCACCAAAAATCATTGTTCATCAATCAGCTATTTGCATTTGAGTCTTCTCTGCAGAAGATTCTGATTAATCATAACTTGATAAGAAAAAATGTACAAAACTCCAATAATAGTTCTAACCTTGAAAGAAAAAAAAAGCAATTGTCATCTAAAATATTACGTCTTCTATACTCTGCAACTTGAACTTGAGAAGTATATTCAAACCTCACTCAGTGTTGAATATATTAAACTTCCTCTACATGTTAAGAAGTAGTGCAGGTGCTATTATGTTTATATAGTAATGCAAAGCCACAAGGATGCAATTGGAACAAAATATTCAAAATAACTCACTCATTGGGTAATCGAATCCTCTTGAGGGCATATTCACACTCATCGATTTTCTGTACCACTTGAAATACCACTCCAAATCCACCTCTTCCAAGACACTGCAGTGTATCGAAATCGTTCAAAAATCGAGAGGAAAAAGTTGAACCCTCAGATGTTGATCCTCTGTCAGACGGTTCTTCAGATCTTGTCCTTTCCAAAGTTGTATTTGAAGATGAATTTGTTCCAGAGTTATGACGATTCCAGCCAAATCGAAAAAGCATGTGGAATAGTACGACGGTGGTCAAGGAGATGATAGTAATTTCTTTCCTGAAATATTTAATGTTCAGTCTTCATCACTTTATATTTTTTATGGATTCAGTCTCTACTTGTTGGAAATGACTTAATTAAAATTTCCAAGAATGTCTATTTTTTCAACGACACCTGTTTCACCAAAATATGGCATTTTCAGATTGTCACATTTCCAATTACTGATATTTTTTTGTGCAAAAAAACGTGATTGAATGAGCGTTATAAAATCCTATTACAGCTAAACTACCAATTTACTGTTGTCGGAAGATATTCAATAAAGGTGACAAACATCTGTTTGTTCATTTAAAAGAATATTCTTGCTATGGTTTCTGTTGATTTCAAGTGCTTCTTAGTGGGTCACTCCAGAACTTTTGGTTTCCATATGTATCATTTGATAGTTATGATTGAAATTATGCTCGAATTCCCTAAGATGATTTACATATGTGGACAGGAGTCTGAACTATAACTGGTGTTCTAGGATCCTTGTCTTGAATGCTCCTCCGGTTTGACTAATATAAACTCCAGGGCAGGCTATACAAGAAAGTTTATAGACACCAGATTTATTGTCTCTTTATTAATTTATAAATTTCAAACAAATTTGATACGTAGTTTTTGTATTCAGTTCTCTTCCCTGCTTTTGTCTTTTTATTTTCAGATTCGATATGTGCAACTTGAAGAAGCCTCTTGTGTTTATCAATACAAGACCACTCCTGAAGAAAGAAGTCAAAAGTTCAATTATTTTGAGCTCATTTTGTACACACAACAATACTTAAGCAGGGAGCCAGAGTTTTCTTTTACTGGGGATTTTTCCCCAGCCTTTCATGTCATACAACGAACCAACCCCAGCGAACATTTGTTCTGTAAGCCAAAAGTTCAAAAGAATATATATATATATTTTTTTTTGTTAAAAATTCTTGTGCTTCGATATAAATTTTTTTATTTAAAATTTCTTGGGTGTATAGCACTTATTCTACTAATAAATGGTAATTGTTGAATTATTATTTTATTTATTTTATTTTTCCAACACATGTTTCGGCGTATCTACGCCTTTTTCAAGGAATATAATACAGTCGACAATTTCCTGTAAATTACATAATAATAAATACACAAATATATCAACAACAACACAAAGCTTTTACGTACTTCATTCAAATCGTCCGTCAAGATATTATTTTCTTCTATAAATAAAACTTTTAAAAATTTTCGAATATTAAATATTTTCGTCAGCCATCAATGAAATAATGTGACGATGATGGGCTGTCACGATTTTGTTTTTCAATTCCTTATTCCAATTTAATGCTGCGACACCTGTACGAATTAACTAACAAGTGATAATCCCAAATCTGGGTTTGAATTGGTTCTTTTCGATCTAGATGGAGTTAGTAGTAGAAGATTAAAAATTTTTATTTCCTTATTTATGTTATGAGATTGAAATAAATTTGGGCCAAGTTTTTGATGTCTGTATTATCGTTCATAGCTTCGTTTTCTTTTTTGATGTGGATCATTTCTAGTATGTTTCTAGTTTTGTTGTTTTTTTCTTTTTCCAGGATAGAAAAGTTCTCAAAATCCATTTTATGTTTTTCTGTTTGTTCATGCTTTTTTAGTGCGGTCATATTTTTGCAAAATTTGTGGCCATTTATTCTTTTCTTTATATATTGTGTTGTCTGTCCTATATATACTTTTGGGCAATCCATACAATTTATTCGGTAGACACAATTCGAGATTTTATTATTTTGGATTTTTGATTTTAATTTTGTGTTTATGAATTTCAAATTATTTGTGTTTCTATGTGCTACGTTTATTCCATAATCCTTCATTGATGCATTTAGTGTTTCTGATAAGCCCTGTATATATGGTAAGGATACATATTTTTGCGTTTCGATTTCGGTTCTTCTAGTTTTTCGTTGTTCTGTATTATAAAGGCTAAATATTTTGTCTTTGAAGATCTTGTCAATTAGTTTTAGAGGATAGTTATTAATGGCTAGTATTTCTATTGCTTTTTTTATTGTTTGTTGTCTGAACTCTGGACTAGTGAGTTTTAGAGCTCTATCAGCAATTCCAGACACAACACTTTTTTTATGAACCATTGGAACTGCGGCTTCAAAGTTCAAATATCGTCCACTCCAGGTTGGTTTTGTGTACCAAATTGTTTTTACTTTTGTGTTTGTTCGTATGAGTGTCAGATCTAAGAAATTGATTTTATTTTGTTTTTCTAACTCACAGGTGAACTTCAAATTAGGATGGTAGTTATTGAATTCATTTATAATATCCTCTATTTCATTTTCAGGTGCTGCTGTAAGACAGTCATCAACAAAACGTTTGAATAATGGTATTTTGTACTTTAATTTTTTTATAACCGTTTCTTCCAGATCCTCCATTACGAGTTGAGCTATTACTGCAGAAATTGGAACCCCCATACCACATCCATTAATTTGACAATAAAATTCATTTTTGAATTGGAAATATGAACTAGAAAAACATAGATCGACGGCTTTCAGAAATTCATCTCGTGGTAGGTCAGTATATTCCTTTATTTCGTTCCATTTTTTAATAATAATGTCCTTTGCTATGTCTAACGGTAAATTTGTGTACAGACTGATGACATCCAGTGAGAATAGCTTTTCATCTTCTTTTAGTGATATTTCACCTATAAAATCCTTAAAATTCCATGAATCTTTCACGTAATATTTATTTTTTCCAAGTATTGGTGTTAAACAATTTGCGATGTACTTTGATAACTTATAAATTGGACTTTGCACACAGCTGATGATTGGTCTTAATGGTATATCCTGCTTATGTAATTTTGGAAGTCCGTAAATTTGGGGTGGATTTGCATTATGAATTTTCAAGTTATTACATAATTTTTTAGGTAGAAGAAGTTTTCTTTCCCGTGATTTTATTAGATCATTATTTTTATTCTGAATAAAAATTTTTAATCTTCTACTACTAACTCCATCTAGATCGAAAGGAACCAATTCAAACCCAGATTTGGGATTATCACTTGTTGGTTAATTCGTACAGGTGTCGCAGCATTAAATTGAAATAAGAAGTTGAAAAATAAAATCGTGCAAAAATATGACCGCACTAAAAAAGCATGAACAAACAGAAAAACATAAAATGGATTTTGAGAACTTTTCTATCCTGGAAAAAGAAAAAAACAACAAAACTAGAAACATACTAGAAATGATCCACATCAAAAAAGAAAACGAAGCTATGAACGATAATACAGACATCAAAAACTTGGCCCAAATTTATTTCAATCTCATAACATAAATAAGGAAATAAAAATTTTTAATCTTCTACTACTAACTCCATCTAGATCGAAAAGAACCAATTCAAACCCAGATTTGGGATTATCACTTGTTGGTTAATTCGTACAGGTGTCGCAGCATTAAATTGAAATAAGAAGTTGAAAAATAAAATCGTGACAGCGCATCATCGTCACATTATTTCATTCATGGCTGACGAAAATATTTAATATTTGAAGATTCAAAGTTTGATTATAGGAGAAAATAATATCTTGACGGACGATTTGAATGAAGTACGTAAAAGCTTTGTGTTGTTTGTTGATATATTTGTGTATTTATTATTATGTAATTTACAGGAAATTGTCGACTGTATTGTATTCCTTGAAAAAGGCGTAAACACGCCGAAACATGTGTTGGAAAAATAAAATAAATAAAATAATAATTTAACAATTACCATTTATTAGTAGAATAAGTGCTATACACTCAAGAAATTCAAAACAAAAAAATTTATATCGAAGCACAAGAAATTTTAACAAAAAAATAATATACTTCCGGGTGAAAATGGAAGACAACAACATCATCAATACTGGCGACAATCACACAACATCTAGAGATATAAAGAAGCTGGGAAAATTGAAAACTAAATTAGCCAAACAGAAGAATCGACGAATCTTTTTATTACAGTGCAAAAACTCAGACCTCATTCAGACTTTTCTTAACCTAGACATCAAACATATTAAAATAGCCGACCAACAAACTGAACGTAAATTCAACGAAATATTCAAGACATTTCGATTAAAAACAATAAACCTACTGATTGCTGACACTTCCAAAAATATCAGGATATTAGAACAGAACATAATTGATACGACAAGTAAAATTCTAGAGAACAATACCGAGAATTGGATAACTACATCATTAGAAGATTAAGATAGAAGAAATGAAGTAATTTTCAAGAAAATTCGAACTAAAAAGAGAAATAAGATCCTAAGACTGAATAACACAATTACAATCAAACAAACAGAAAAAAACTGGGTTGTGAACATCTCTGACGTAAACATTCCTGAAGAAGTTGAAGAAATTCTTAATTTGGGACCAAAATACTGCACACCAATAGAAAAACAGAAGCTTCCCATACACCATATCATTGCAAATATAGAAACGGTGATCGATAGGTTTGATTAAGATACTCAAGCAGAAAAACGAAATAAAGTAGTGAATAATGTTACCAATTTCAAAGGTCTACAAAACTTGATAAACAACAATTACAACTATATAAGGAAATCAGAAAAACGAACTCATTCCTTGGACAGAACCCTCAAATAACAGTCCTTAAGCCAGATAAATAAAATAAAACGGTAGTGAGGAACACAGATGACCATAATAAAAAAATTTATGATCTCCTTAATGATGAAACAACTTACAAAAAACTCAAACAAGACCCAACAAACATAATTCAGAATAAAAATAATGATCTAATAAAATCATGGGAAAGAAAACTTCTTCTACCTAAAAAATTATGTAATGACTTGAAAATTCATAATGCAAATCCACCCCAAATTTACGGACTTCCAAAATTACATAAGCAGGATATACCATTAAGACCAATCATCAGCTGTGTGCAAAGTCCAATTTATAAGTTATCAAAGTACATCGCAAATTGTTTAACACCAATACTTGGAAAAAATAAATATTACGTGAAAGATTCATGGAATTTTAAGGATTTTATAGGTGAAATATCACTAAAAGCAGATGAAAAGCTATTCTCACTGGATGTCATCAGTCTGTACACAAATTTACCGTTAGACATAGCAAAGGACATTATTATTAAAAAATGGAACGAAATAAAGGAATATACTGACCTACCACGAGATGAATTTCTGAAAGCGATCGATCTATGTTTTTCTAGTTCATATTTCCAATTCAAAAATGAATTTTATTGTCAAATTAATGAATGTGGTATGGGGGTTCCAATTTCTGCAGTAATAGCTCAACTCGTAATGGAGGATCTGGAAGAAACGGTTATAAAAAAATTAAAGTACAAAGTACCATTCTTCAAACGTTTTGTTGATGACTGTCTTACAGCAGCACCTGAAAATGAAATAGAGGATATTATAAATGAATTCAATAACTACCATCCTAATTTGAAGTTCACCTGTGAGTTAGAAAAACAAAATAAAATCAATTTCTTAGATCTGACACTCATACGAACAAACACAAAAGTAAAGACAATTTGGTACACAAAACCAACCTGGAGTGGACGATATTTGAACTTTGAAGCCGCAGTTCCAATGGTTCATAAAAAAAGTGTTGTGTCAGGAATTGCTGATAGAGCTCTAAAACTCACTAGTCCAGAGTTCAGACAACAAACAATAAAAAAAGCAATAGAAATACTAGCCATTAATAACTATCCTCTAAAACTAATTGACAAGATCTTCAAAGACAAAATATTTAGCCTTTATAATACAGAACAACGAAAAACTAGAAGAACCGAAATCGAAACGCAAAAATATGTATCCTTACCATATATACAGGGCTTATCAGAAACACTAAATGCATCAATGAAACATTATGGAATAAACGTAGCACATAGAAACACAATAATTTGAAATTCATAAACACTAAATTAAAATCAAAAATCCAAAATAATAAAATCTCGAATTGTGTCTACCGAATAAATTGTATGGATTGCCCAAAAGTATATATAGGACAGACAACACAATATATAAAGAAAAGAATAAATGGGCACAAATTTTGCAAAAATATGACCGCACTAAAAAAGCATGAACAAACAGAAAAACATAAAATGGATTTTGAGAACTTTTCTATCCTGGAAAAAGAAAAAAACAACAAAACTAGAAACATACTAGAAATGATCCACATCAAAAAAGAAAACGAAGCTATGAACGATAAAACAGACATCAAAAACTTGGCCCAAATTTATTTCAATCTCATAACATAAATAAGGAAATAAAAATTTTTAATCTTCTATTACTAACTCCATCTAGATCGAAAAGAACTAATTCAAACCCAGATTTGGGATTATCACTTGTTGGTTAATTCATACAGGTGTCGCAGCATTAAATTGGAATAAGAAGTTGAAAAATAAAATCGTGACAGCGCATCATCGTCACATTATTTCATTCATGGCTGACGAAAATATTTAATATTTGAAGATTTTTCAAAGTTTGATTATAGGAGAAAATAATATCTTGACGGACGATTTGAATGAAGTACGTAAAAGCTTTGTGTTGTTGTTGATATATTTGTGCATTTATTATTATGTAATTTACAGGAAATTGTCGACTCTATTATATTCCTTGAAAAAGGCGTAAACACGCCGAAACATGTGATCAAAAATAAAATAATAATTTATCAATGACCATTTATATACTGTCTCTTTCTGTTATCTTTATTGTTTTTGATAATAGTACCCAGGTTATGCATCATTCCTCCAAGTTCACATATGCGAATCATTTTAAGGAATTTGGGCATGATTTCAATAATATTGGTGTTATAAAAAATTCACTTGGCTAACTTGTTAACATCTTCGCTATAAAATGTTCACATATTCTCATTTCGATATATTGATATAGTTTACAATGACCTTGATAAATATTTAAAAAAAATGACAATTAACATAACATAACTCACCACCAAACCCAGAGGGGAGCAATATAAATGACGTATATATATTGAGCTGTGCCCACTTCTACATATTCAATGGTAACATTCTTTTCACACAATTCTGTGTTCTTCTTTTCCATATCCATTTCGTTATACAGAAAAAAACCATTGCCTTGAAAAACAGACATTATGAGAGAAATACTTCACAACCAAAATATGTCACATATTATAGAAAACACACATAAATACAACAGAATGAAATGAAAATAGTTTTATCTTGATGATACATCCAACCATAAAATTATACTAAGCAGACTAAAATATAATGAGGAATAAAAGAGCCAATAGTAAATCATTCGATATTGAATGCATTTATCAACATTGAATTCCACCATCATACTTTTTATGAAATTGAATGAAATAGTGTTTTGAAAAAAAGTAAATAACACGCAGGAAGACCCAATTCTATTTGTGATCAGTAATTTTGAGTACTCTGCCTCTTTCTAATTTAAAATTGAAGATCTATGAGAATGTTACACAAAAATTTGTTGATGTGGAACATACCGTTAACATTTGATGAACCATATAAAACAAACATCCCTGTTATCTCATCTTCTTCTTCAATTGATGGAGAGGCTGATATGGGTTTCCAAGGAATTTTTGACAAGCTTTTGCTTTTGCAACAGCAATGTCTTGATGGTCTGTTCTATCCAACATATTTTGCATGCTCTTCGATTCATGAATATATAGCTAAAATAAGTAATAAGAAAACCCTGTTAATAGCAATTGATATTTGGATCAGGAGCAGACAAATGAAAACCTTATATCACAAATTAAAGAATGTAATTCACAGAAAAAACGGCCTCAATTGCCCATGTTATATCGGCCAAATGTATTCAGGAAGGAGGATAACACTAAAAAAAAAGTGATTCTAAACTGAGACCTGAACGTTGTGCTCTCACAAGAAATGTCCCCAAAGAAATTATAGGAACTTAAAAATATTAGATTATGAAAATAACTACAATAAACGCATTTTTCTTGATTTGATCCACATAAAAGAAAATAATTCAATGAACAATAGATTAGACATAAATAACCTCAACAACATTTATAGCTTCCTTCTATTCTATGACTGAAAAAAACATTCTGATATCTTGAATACTTCTATGAACTTACATTAAACTAAGAAGACCACCAAGATTATTTATATCTATAATACCCAAAGAAAAAACTTCGAACCACAATATTCGATAATGTATGTCGATGTTTTTACACTTTAATTATACTTAGGTATATCAATCATCATAATGATTTAACGATAAATTCCCAATATATCAAAAAAAAATTTCAATGTCTAATGAGAATTCTTATATTAGAAAAAAGATACAGGTAACTATAACATAAATTTGGGAAAGCATAAAATAAAAATTGATTCAATAAATGGATAGAACTCTGGACACTGAAATAAATTAAAGGTCCCAAATACTCCTATCTATTGACTGGAGAAACAAAATTTGTGAAAGTCGCTTTCCTTTCAATCTGTTTCCTATTTCCGGATGGCCGTTATATTCGAATTAATGTCATGTACGGATTAGGAAGTGTCCAAGCTTTCTGCCGAAAATAATGGTTTCAGGAATCATGAGTTTAAGATAATTCGAAATAATGGTGGCTGCTAAATGATATAGTATACTTTAAAACAAATCGCACAATAGGTATTCAATTTTACATACAAAGGTGCTCCTAGTATTTGCGGCTTGAAGCAGCCGTTTTGGATGAAACTATTTTTTCAAATTGGACCATTTCCGAGTTTTTCAAAAATAAACGAAAAAAAAAAAAATTTTTTGTGTCATGTCCATGTTGAATTATTACATATCCCTATCACCAAATTAGTGTAAACTGGAAAGCACAAAACCAAGTAAAATTAATTTTTGGTCGCCCTCTATCTCAGAAATCAAGTCGTTCATATGAACTTTTTTATTTTAAAATTACGCAAAGTTTAACACCCCTTAAAGTTTGCACAAGTAATTAATTGACACCCTGTATAGTAAACAACCGATTCCAAAATTATCATAACACAAAATTGGGGTAAAACCCGAATATAACTTTCTCCTGACGTCAACCAGAACTGTGACGACTAATTTCACCCATCTGTCTATACAGGGTGACAACAAAATATGGAATCATGCTCATGTTTGTATATCAATGAGGATATGAAATTCGATTTTTTGCAGTGTGGAATATTTTTGGTTGTACCAAAGAAGAGTCACAAATATTTCCAGTTAGACAGAAAATGGACTATTTTTTGAATATTTGATGGCAAAATCGGTATATTTTCTCATACTTTCATTGTACACTTCATTCTGAGTACGACGCTGTTTTCTTCTACAATTTTTGACAAGTCATATCCATGATTTTGAATAACATATAAATCAACCGTATAAAAACAAACCTAGTTGACTGAAAAATGATTCAATAGCTGAATTTCCGTAAATATATATAAAACATCGAGAAACCGATGATTAATAATCTATCCGCAACATCGATGTCAGCATCGATGTTAAAAATCAGTTAACATCGATGGTAAAAACATCGACATCGATACTCAAACATCGATGTTTGAAAAACATCGATGATGATGTCCCATCCCTAATAAGAACACTGTTTCATTCAAGCAATTGATAAATGAAAGGCATACTTTCCATGTAGAACTCACTTGTCTATTGTGCATCCCTACATAAAGGGCAGCATTGATTGGGGAGAAAAATGTGTCTTCTTTTGGTAGAAACATGTCTATTTCCTCCAAACTTGTACCGCTCCATTTCCATACTTTCACTATAGGGGACGTAAACTGATACTGCCATTTAACATGGGCGTTGTTGTAAACATGATTCACCTCTAATAAGCCAAATGGTAAAATGGCTTTTATGTTCCACTTCATTTTTTTGCATTCATATCGATACAGCTTATTCGAGGTAAATTAACATTAACATCTCCGACACTGAAATTCCATCTGTAAAAGTGAAAATACTCCTGATTACTCCTTTCTTAATCATTTGGGTAATATTCCTCAAGTTTAAGTACAACTGACTCTTTCAGACATAAATGAGTTGTATCAATCAAAATTTAAAATGAAGTTGCCTGGATGTGTGATATTTTTTGAGGAAGGTTCCAGAACAAAGAGACTCCTTATAGTGCTATTTATGCAGAAGAGATCAGCTTCTCGATGAAACAATTTATTGCTATTTATGAAGAAGGGATCAGCTTCTCGATGAAACAATTAATTGCTATTCATAGAGTTTTATTCATATCACGAAACAGTTAATAAACCAACAAATCTGATGTATTAACAACTCAACAATAATGCATTCATCAAATAAATCTTACTTTTCATTGCCTGTATGAAGTTCTATAGCTCGAACAGTCTGTGTTGTTCTAGTAAGCACTAAAACATCATCATCTGCATCAACGTTGCCAGTAACATTTTTACAATCAAGATGTGAGCACTCATAAAAGACTTGTCCAGATCGGAATCCAACTCCAAAAGTCCTTAAGTCGATTGACCCTTGAAAAATAATGAATTATTTACATAGTTACTTGCTTAACCTCAGTTTTTATCACAGAAAACTCGCCCAAAGTGGTTAAAGGAAGCACATAAGTAGAGTAAAGAAAGTGCAAAATCCTTCTGTGGGAAATAGATCATAAAACTACCTTTAAAATAATCCACCATTAACTTTTGAATGAAGGAACTCTCCAAAAAATTTGCACAACAAAGCCGTAATAAAAAAATTTTGAATTCACAAAGGTAATTAGCAGACCAAGGAGTGTCATTCTAAACCATTCAAGTTGAAATTGAATATCGGTAGTAAATAAAGAAATTTAATTTACCAGCCATCACCAGATCCTCTGAGTACTTATAAGAAGCTCGAAGAAGTGTTTCAGCTGTTACGGAAATGGGATCAACAGAATGTCCATCGAATTTATAAAGCATTCCAGTGAGCGATGGAATTATTCTTACCCATCGCCCATTATTGCTTAACTATAAAAAAAAGTATCAATAACGAATCAATTTGTAAACGGTAAGTTACCTCTAAATTATGTATATTTGAATTGAGCAAAGGTTGAGGTCCAGTCTTGAGAGACCATTTTACATCTCCATTATCATTTAATTTAGTGAAGGTTCCATCCAATGTACTTACAAGTATGGCACTAAGAAGATGAAAACAATATTTATAATTAAATGCGATCGTAAAGATATCACTTACCTTGACTGAGGTTCTGAGCAATAGGAAATCTCCAACTCACAATATCCATAATTTAAAAGAAATATAAATGATACTAAATACGAATACAGCTTGATAATCCACTGTATCGTCATTTTTTAACTACATTAAGCTATGATATCGAATAGCTAAACTAATTTCACATCAGATTTCTTCAAAGACGATAAATATTTTGCAAAGCAACAAATGGTAAACGTTGGAAGTCAACAAACAAAATAAATAATGAGGTTATGGTATAAGGGTATGCGTTCCGTTCTGTCAAATCAAATGCGTTATTAGTTTTTTCATTCGCTAATAACTTTGCTCTCCTATTGGGAACTTCTGCGAAGATGCCAGCGCCACGATGGTCAGATTTCCAACTATTTTGGGAGGGTAAACAAAAACAAACGGCCTCAACCTCATTGTTTTGTTAGGCTGCGTTGACTACCTGTGAGTGTACGACAAAGCATTCAGGAAATAAATATTTTTACTTTTTATTTTAATAATATCATAGTTGGTACGTAGAAAATTGCAATTTCGACAATAACTATTACTGATAGATAATTTTGTTATTATTCTCAGATTCCCAGTGTGCTATGATGAATAAGTGTTTGAGAAGGTATACTTGAACTTCTGCAATATATTGACTCTTGTTGAAGGAGAAGAAATTTTGAATGCCGGTCATATAGTTATGTGTGGTAAAACCAAAAGCTTTGCCAAATTCTACAAATGTAGTCAGAATTCCATCGATTGGCACAAATACAGACAGTTCAGAATAACTGGTTCAAGATGCTATGACATTTTCACATATTCAAGGATGGAATGGAATGTCAAAGGATCGAAATATTTCTGTCCAAAATCATTCACAAATAAATATGTGCAGCATGGCCTTGAATTTAAGGAAAACGCAGTTGATGCTTTCCAACGTCAAACAAAACTAGTGGAATCTGTGTACTGCCTACTTAGAATCAGTACATCCCCGCAGCCCTCATTTACCTCTGCCTCTGTCGTATTAGTACCGGTGACCAGGACTTATCTCCTCTCCCTCTTTGTATTTGTCCATTTGGCTGGTTTTTTTTTGTGGCTTTCTAATACGCTCTACATGGTTCTTACAGAAAAAAATATTAAGAAAACCTCTCGGAAAATTGAAAAATATACATTTTAATTGTTTAATCATTATTGCTTTCACTGATACAAACTTGAGATTAGCTGTAGATCAAATGGCCTATTAGCTCAGTCGTTTAGAGCTTCGTTCTATAAACGCGAAGGTCGCGGGTTCGATCCCCTCATGGGCCAAGACATTTTTATCATTCACAACAGAATTCGCTGGAATTGCCCGGCTTACCACCTCATAATCTGCAATCAAAAATCGGATCTGTAATTATTATGTTACGGAACATAAACCAGCCACGTCTGTGTAATGGCACCCGGCTTGCGGTGAAGAAATTATTGAACAACGCAACAACTTTGAAAGGGAAGTACAAAGGCGAAGATGTTTTAATCCCAGGCATCCCTGTGATATCGAACGATATGCCATTCAGCTTTAAACGTTTACAGTTTCCAGTGCGGCTTGCATTTGCAATGTCAATAAATAAATCGCAAGGGCAGTCGCTAAGTGTATGTGGCATTCTTCTTCTTAGGTGTGCCTTATCCGTTCCGGACATTGGCTAACATCATGGCAATTCTCACTTTGTTAACTGCTGCTCGAAACAGCTGAGTTGTAGTCAATCCGAACCAATCGCGCAAGTTCTTCATCCACGAGTGACGTCTTCTTCCAGGGCCTCAAGTTTTCCCTGAAGAATTAATTGTAGTAGCCGACATTTGTCATGTCGCATTATGTGGCCAAGAAATTGAAGCTTCCTTTCCTTCAGTGTTTGAACAATTTCCCTCTTCTTGCCCATTATATTTACGATCTCCTCGTTAGTAACATGCTGCGTTCATGAGACTTTGAGAATACGTCTATAGCACCACAACTCAAAGGCGTTCAGTTTATTAATAATTGTCTCATTGACAGTCCACGACTCCACTCCATACAACAAAACAGAGAAAACATAACACCTGAGCATTCTGATCTTAAGATTAAGTGTTAGTTCTCTGGCAATAAACCTCTTTTTCATTCTTAAAAATGTCGCTCTGGCTTTCTTAATTCGGCACAATACCTCTCCCTTGTAGTCCCACGAATCATACACAGTCGTTCCCAAATAGCCAACTGTGTGGACCTGCTCTACTCTCTCCCCATGTGGCATTAACCAAAATCCATGTTTTTCACATGGCCAATTATATGTCACATGTTCCCGTGTCGGAAAACCATCAACATAATTTATTTACGCGCAAGAACGTAAAACTAAAAATATAGTTTATCAAAAAGCATTAGAATAGAGAGAAGCAGTGAAGGGTATAGAGGCTATTAGCAGGTAGCAACTACAGTATATCTTTAGTGAATCTACACTCAGAAAGGATTACTCTCCTTTTTTCTCAGGTAATATTCGTGGGATTCCTTTGGCGTTCTTTCTTTAATGAAATCTTATATATTATATAAAATATACAACCGAAATAAAGACGGTCAATTCGAATTATTTCATCATTGATGTATTCGTACAAAATTTTTATGCTTTAATCAACTCCAATCTTACAAAACTGTACACCAAATACAAAAATAACAATTATATTCTCAAAAAAATAACATTTATATTCTCAAAAAAATAACATTTATATTCTCAAAAAAATAACAATTATATTCTCAAAAAATAAACAAACAAAAAAAAGTTTAGTGTATAAACATAATAAAATATTGGAATATTTGAAAACACTTTAAAACTAGTAACGTGTAATAAATTTTTGGTTTGAACTTAAATTTACAGGTCATAGATTATAATTCCCTCCTCAATTTCCTGAAAAATAAAATGAATCATTTGAAATTTTTCAAATAAAAATTCAATCATAAAAATATCGGGTATTGGCCTTTAAAATTATAATAGAAACTAATATTTAGGTTTTTTCAGAACAATATTAGGTTATCTAAGGTATATTTCTAAAAAATACTTTCAATATTATATATTATTGCCAAATTTGGGTATTAAAAACACTTTAAGTAATCTATTTTACTTCCCTAACACATGGATCAATAAGTCCCAAGACTAATAATGAAAACAATTTATTTTTTGTAAATTTTTTTTTCATTCATCAACATAATCACTTTCTAGGGTGATACAATCGTTCCAACGCTTTTCCAATTTTTCAATACCATGTTTATAAAAAAATTATCTTTCGCTTCAAAATAAGCTTCAGTTTCAGCGATGACCTCCTCTTTTCAGCCAAATCTTTTTCCCTGGAGCATTTTTTTAAGATCAGCAAAGAGCCAGTAGTCACTGGGGGCTAAATCTGGCTAGTATGGGGGGTGGGGAAGCAGATCAAAGCCCAATTCGTTCAATTTTGCCATTGTTTTCATCGACTTGTGACAGGAATTTTTTTCTCTGCATTTGCGGTCGTTTTTTTGCGATTTCCTCTTTCAAACGCACCAGTAAGTCAATATAATAATTGATCGATTTACCTTTTTCGAGGTAGTCAATGAAAATCACGCCATGCGTATCCGAAAAAACTGACGCCATGACTTTGCCAGCTGACTGCTGCGTTTTCCGGCGCTTCGGACGGCTTTCACCAGCTGTGCGCCACTCAGATGACTGCCGCTTCGACTCTGGAGTGTAGTGATGTATCCATGTTTCGTCCATGGTAACGTAACGACGCAAGAAATCTTTTTTGTTGCGAGTAAATAAAGATAAACAGCTTTCTGAATCATCGACTCGTTGCTGTTTTTTGTTCCATCGAAAGTAATCGCGGCACCCACTTGGAAAAAACTTTTTCATGCTCAATTTTTCATGAAGGATAGTAAATACACTTCCATATGATAACTTTGTCATCTCAGCAATCTCACTTCACGATCTTTCATTATAATTTTTGTCACTTTACTCACATTTTCCGGTGTAACGGCTTTCACAGGTCTACCCGAGCGTTCCGCGTCATTTGTGTCGGTACGACCACGTTCAAACTCGGCAAACCACCGACAAATCATTGCTTTTGATGGTCAAGAGTCCGGGTAACATTTTTCAATCTATTGTTTCGCTTGCACGGTGTTTTTACCCATCAGAAAACAATGTTTTATCAGAACACGAAACTCGGTTTTTTCCATTTCTTAAACAAACGACAAAACGACTTTACTACAATCTGGATAACTCAGCTGTTTCTGGTCCGATCGACTTAAAATTTTGACACGTTTCAAGCAAAGGTTAGTATTCTAGAAAGATGTGGTTACTGGTTTACTACGAGCGCCATCTCTGGGTTAGTCTCGGGACTTATTGATCCATATAGTATATCTATGACGGTTTTTGAGTTATAAATAATTTTTTAATTTTAAATCAAATTGACGGATATGACTATTCTTCGCTCGATGTTTGAGATTTCAGTTTTCAATATTTGTCACCATAGTAGGCAATGGTTTGATCTGCGCCTTTTCTAAATCTTAGTTGTTAGTTATACAGAGTGGAGAAAAAATTATCATTCGGCAACTGACAAAATTTCAAATAACTTTGTTTTTCCAAATTAAACATACAGTATGTTTTTTCACTTTCAGAAGGAGAACAACCCACTCTAAAATTTTTCTATACATTACCCTATACTTGTCTTGTTTGAATTCTAAGTTATCAGCGTTTATTGAATTTTAGATTGATTTATAACGTCTCAATTTCTTTGCATTGATATTTTCTCTGTGCTCTCTAACTCGTCTTTAAATCGATATATCTATGACTCAACCCTATCCATAGAAAACCATTAATCAAGTTTACATGACAAACAACAAGCGTTTTGCGGGAATTCGTGTATAAATAATCTGAAATTCAATGAAATAACTCAGAATCTAAACTCAATCACTATGTAATGAGAAATATATAGAGTGGCTCCTCCGAAATGAAGCACGGTATATGAAAGAAAAACTTACTTGTTTAAGGAAGGTTCCTTATAAACTACATTCGTGACAGCTCTTATCCTCTTCCTCCCGCCTGAGCTATAATGAAACCATACATTCAAATTTATTATGCTTACATTACATTTAATATTTACAGTGCTATGCAAACTAGTAGGGACAATGTTGTAGTCCAAATCATATGAACACATTTTTCCTTTCACTCTAGCGCATGGGTTATATACCTCCATCACACGCAAGAGATCCCCGGTTCGACACCCGGGCGGATCTAAGTTTTAATTACATTTTCTTGGTAATTTTCGATATATCGAGTGTCCCACTAGATGGCATGTAAGTTTATTATGAAAACTTCCATGCGAAAAATTGCAAATTTAGTAGATCAACATCAAGTTATGTAAGGTACGTATTAGAAATATTTTCAAATTTCCAGTGTTGCCTGATATATGCAAGTTTGACAGTTATGTGTATATTCGAGATTTGACTTCGAAATGTTTCCGAAAAAACTGGCGGCCGTTTGCTTGGAAGTGGTTCAAGCGCGAGCAAATTTTGTTGGATTTGGCTAATCTTGAAACACCCATACAGTCGACTGCTGTTTACTTTCGTGCTCATACGCGTAAATCCACGATTCATCACCTGTCACGATGTCATAGACATGCTTCGAAGCACCGCGATCGTGTTTTTGGAGCATTTATTTCGACCAATCGACACGAGCCTTTTTGTCCAACACGAACAAATTTTTATGACGGTCAAATGTTCATGCAATATTGAATGTATGCTGGTCCCACTAATGCCTATGGTTGTTTCAATTTCACGATCTTGCAATATCAGTTGGCGCACAGCATCAATGGTTTTCGGAACAAAAACCGACTTTGGACGACCTTCACGAAATTCGTCTCGGAGTGAACAACGACAACGTATAACCTCAAAAATGTCAAGCTTTACGATAGAGCTGTCAGTTGGCAGATTGCAACATTAGGGTTGTCCAGCCCCGAAATATAAAAGGCAACCCTCGTACTTTGATTTGTGCCAATGTTTTCGAATCTCAGTTGTCAGTTATATGTGGTAAAATAACAATTACCATGTGCCAACGCAGGTAACTTAGAATTCAACTTAGTTAGGCACAAGGAATTAGATAGAAAAAAAATTGTGTAGTATGTTGTCTTTATTCTGAAAATAAAAATAACAGAGTTTCTTAAAATTTTTGAATTGACAAATGCTTATTTTGTTACCACTCTGTATAACTGACAACTATGATTCTAGAACAATGTCGCAGATTAAACTATTATCTACGGCTCTGTCAAATTTCGAACTGAAATCTCAAATATTTAGTGAAATATAGTCGTTAAATGTAATTTAAAATTTCTTAAAAATATTTTAAAACTAAAAAACCGTTGAATAAAGATAAAGGCAAGTGAAAGTGAATCAATTTCATTATTTATCATAAAAAAAAAATATGGGCGGGATGTTCCATTTGAAATGACAAAGCTGTTGCCAAATTTGCATACATCTGGCAACACTGGAAGCTTGATAGTATTTAAAAAAATTTACCTTACATAACTTGTAAATAACTTTGAAATTTTTGATGTATAGTTTCCATAATAATAACAGGCCACCTTATGACACCTGACATAAATAAAAATAAATTATTTTGGTAACTTTAGTTACGGTGTGTTAGTTTGATTATCTTAACTTTTAGATCACACCATGTACAAAAAATTTACTTCAAAATGAATATTAGTTTTATCCAGGATATCCACAATATTTAGATCTACTTACTTATTTAATGGTGATATACCGCTGAAATAAAAAATATTTTAATTAATCGACTAACACATTGAATTTTTTACAGAAACATATAAAAATGAAGCATTAAACACCAAATATACAGCAATATCGCTGTCTTCGACAAAATGCTATGCAATATTGAAATTTTAACCAATTGTTCGTGTTCAAAATTACCTTTTCATAACCTCTTTTTTTTTTTGCCTATAACATAGAGGATAGCGTATTTTTCTCCTCTTTTTGCTACTATTTTTACTAATTTCTTTCGTTTTCTGTGAAGACGGTTTATCCTCATCAGCTGTATGAGACGTGTCTTCTGTGTGATCTTCCAAATGTGCTTCTACTTCATCGCCTTCGTTAAATAGTGGTCTTGAGCGATCCACCACCTTTGCTTTACTGAATCATAAAAGAAATGAGATTAGGATAATTCGATCGAAGATTGATGACTATTTTCAAGCTGCATACAGGTCATTTCTCTCAAACGAGCCACCTAATGATTACGTAGGTCCTTCAAGAAGTAACAAGGACCTACCAACCAACTGACAGAAGATCCATTGAACTCACGAAGGTTGAAAAGGACCTAACTGGATAATCATACTATAAATCTATCAATATTCAATATTTTCTCTTCGTATCTATGTACAACACATTTACTTAATACCAGAGTATAGAAAAGTAGTGCTTTTTTGAAATTTTCAGTTACCTCTTAGGTGTTTCCTTGAAACCGTTGCTGTCATTCATGTTTGAAAATTGTTTTCTTCCAGCGCGACTCAATTTCCTTTGTTCCTTGATTTCAAGGCTTCTGTAATACTCTTTCAAAAGATCTTCTGGGGACAACCTGAAAAAAAATTATATATTCATTTGCTTCACCGAAGATATACTGTTGGTATCACTGTCAGTCGTACAATTAAAGGAATAAAAAACAATACCTAGCACGGTTTCCATCAATACGATGGAAAGGGTTATACTTATAAAAAGTACATTTTCTACGTATCCTGTTATTCGTTTCATTCATCTCATTCGAGGCGTCCATTGTAATATTCTCTTCCTTAAGAGTTCCTCTACTTGACTGAGCGCATGTCTTCCTGAAACGAGATTGATCGGTAATGAGAAATTTCGGAAAACGACTATATGGAAGTTCTACATCGGTCCATAAATTCTTGCTTCTTCCAAACAGATGTGTCTTTAGAGTTACAGAACTTTAAGTTGGCAACACTGTAATTCGGCGGCCATTTTGACAGCTGTCAAGTAATTTGTGTTTTGACGTTTCAACATGAATAAACATGAACTACGTTTACAAATTGTGCAAATTTATTTTGAAAATAATGGTGCATGTTGTGATATATTCAAAGAGTGCGCTACTTACCTCTGTTCCTCTATCATGGAGTTCTTTGATTTGATCATTGGCGTTGGACTGAAATTAATCTGATGGTTATTAAAAAATTTATCAATTATTACTAAAATAAAAACTGACAAACGATTTTTTTCCAGAATTTGCAAGGCAATGCAATTCACCTCGACTTGTTAAAAATCTATATTGCCTGAATTCTTTGATTCTCAAAATTTAAGCATAATAACTTTTTGTTACTCAAGGTCAGGATTCAAAGGATCTTTTAGATTCATCATGATTGTAATGTATATTGTTATTATATTCAATATTCGCGAGTTTTGCCTGCGAATGTCAATGTTTAATGAATGTGTAACATGTGTGACAATCTCTATGGAGATATTTTGTACATTAGTCGAGAATACATGTGTCTGTGAAGAGCCTCCCAGTTTTATTTTGGAATATATCATATTTATATATTCCCCTAAATATATTCAGTACCCTTATAATTAGTGGTACTCGAATATATTACAATGATGAATATTGTTTATGATTTTACCTTATCAACATGGTGTTCGATAAATCATTGAAGGGTAAGGACTTGTCCAAACAATGTTCCAAGTCCTAAAAAAATCGATGTGTTTATTCAATGAAGCATAATTCTGAATAAATGATTTCACAAACCTTTCTGTTGAATTCTTGCTCTTTATTTGTCACATTTTTCGTATGATGTTGTTCTTCTGAAGTAACCTGAGGAGTAAGAATATCAAAAATAAAGTTATACTACATTTTTTCCGGTAGGTGCTAAAAAGCCGATAACGCTAACATCACATGAAGTTATTCCATCTTCCCTCTATATTTCCGTAATAATTAACAGGTCAATTGATAAGTCCCCACCCTACCATAGGAAAATATATTTTTCGGCATTCGAGAAGTACGTACTCCCAGACTAGTTTTCATAGTCTGTCTCTTTGACATTTATGAAAATTGAAAAATTGACAGCTTTTGTAAGAGCTAATCTTTACCTTGAAAACGACAGAAAATGTCTGTTGAAACGTTGTGTAGAAGAACAGTAATAGATTATGGTTAGTGCCCAAATAATAATTCCATAAGAGTCCCATCATAAAAACATTTCTCGTTAACAATAGTGAACTTTTCGAAAATGTACTTTTCTTTGCAATTAAACCAGTTTTTTAATGTGAAAAAAATTCGTGGAAGATATTTTCTCTATTTCAGTCAAGAATTGTGAGAAATTTATTGGAATTCAATGAAAATACCTCCTAGTGCCTTTTGTATTTTATTTTCGCAGTTGGTGTGACTGATACGAAAATTGACAGATTATAGAATTTGAATAGTGCGTTCAAATCTCTACATGGTTTAATATTGACAACTGACATGCAATGGACGCGTGTTGACATTCGAAAGGATGTCAGTGTTGTCAACCACAAAACGAAAAATATAACAAAAAAATGCTGTAATGAGTTCATTACAGCACTGTTTTTAGTACTGTAATGAACTCATTACGACACCGAAATAGAGAAAATAAGTTCCACGAATTTTTTTCACATTCAAAAACTGGTTTAATTGTAAAGAAAAGTATATTTTCGAAAAACGAGAAATGTTTTTATGATGGGACTCTTATAGAATTATTATTTGGGCACTAACCATCATCTATTATTGTTCTTCTACACAACATTTCAACAGACATCTTCTGTCATTTTCAAGGTAACAATTAGCTTTTACGAAAGCTGACAATTTTTCAATTTTCATAAATGTCAAAGAGACAGTCTACGAAAACTAGTCCGGGAAGTACGTACTTTCCGGACTAGGTCGGGAAAAGCTGCTTTCTCAGAGAAAAACCTTCCAGGAAATGAGCACTTCTAATAATACTTGTTGCTGAAGGCAATTCCAACACTCATGCGTTAAAAACTAGCTCCTTCGTCGCTCGTTTTCGAATTTCGCATTCGTGTTGGAATAGGTGCCCATTCTGCAACTTGTTTTAGAATAAAACGGAATATACGGACCTCGTATGCGTCAGACCTAGGGTTTATCAATTGACCAAATACTTGAGATTCATTTAGAAGAATCACCTCAAACTTCTACCACAAATTTGGCACTAAACCATCTTAAAAGTAGACATTCTGCAGTAAAAATATTGAAAAGTGAAAATTATCATCCGTATAAGTAAATAAATTCACCCATTCTAGAAAAAACAGAATGTTATTCCTCATTTTCATAGATATTTTATACAATAAACCCACAAAAATATTCATTTATTGTTGCTTTTCTTAATAATCGGATGGATTTATTCGAATTTAGCAATAACATGGCGGATGGGCGGGGCTTAATCGAATATAGGCTCGATATTTGAATATTACAGACATTTGGCCAAAACGAGAACACGAAGCTCGGGGAAATTAAAAATTTTTTATACTATTTGAACAAATTTTACAAACTTTTACCTTCTCTTTTGATATGCTCTCTGATGTATAAGATTCCTTCGAATTGGTATCATTCTTGAACAAGGATATTCGAGGTAATTTTTGCTTTCTAGAATCATCACTTGGAGCATGCTGAAATTATGAATAGATAATTTTTTTATTTCTTCACAATGTATGAATTCTTTTTCACTAAAAGGACTTACCTGATCTGAATTTCTGCTTATCGATGAAGATTTTTGAGGCAATGATTTTTTCACTATGCTACTGGTTGAAGGTTTAGGATGGGGATTTCCGATAGACCTCCTCTGAAATAAGTGGATTAGTCGTTCTAACATTTCAAAGTTCTTTAAAACGAAAAATCTTGAATTACCTCTATAAATGACATCCTCCTCAGAGAAGATCTGGTGTCTTTTATTCCATCCTCTTCCAACTATAAAGAAAGTGTTAGTTTACTACGTCAGTCAATTAATTCCAGACCTGACTATTAGATGGCGCGACTAATAAAATCTCGATAAGGCTTTTCGAAGGTGCCAGCCTTAAGGCTACTTTTATTTTCCTTTTATTTTTGAAGAACGGTTGATTTCATTGACGGTAAACAAGTGTATCTATTTTTTTAACGTGACGCTTCATAATTCGATGGAAAAAACATGACTCATGGAACGTTAACTCGTTCTGAGGCGTTCCATGTAAGGCTTGAAGTGCAAGCGTGCGCGCGGAACGAACTTCCACGTGGACAGCTGCTAATAATACATTTAAATGTATTCATCAAGTATGAAGTGCAGTGAAAAGTGAATGTGGTGTCCATTGTTTATAGCAACGTTAATTGTGGCGATAAAAGTAATGATTTTTTTTAAGATTTTTGTTTGTCGCCGCCATCTTGTGCTGGATAGGTCCATTGAGCAAGCCTATTGGTTGAAGAACTTGAACGAGGATAAGGAAAGCTGAGGATCTGTTCAGACGATGGAGCCACCATCGTCAAGGATACTTTATAATCTCACATGGGGCAAGATTCCTGTGCTTGTCACATCAATTTTATTCTGACTGCTTTCATTTAACCCTGAGGGAGTTAAACTGCTGTCTTGTCCAGCATTTACTACTGTTTCTTCCAACTCTGAACACTGTCCTATTGAATTTTTTCTGTCAGAATTCTCATCAACATTCTTCGGGATGGCATCATCATTCACTGAATCATATATCTGCCTTTCGGGTTCAACGATGGTCGATACATTTTCGTTATTCAAACGTTTGTCACCCCTTCCATGATATGGAAGTGAATTGAAAAAGGAGGGCTAGGAAGTAACAAATTATAGGTTAATTTCATTAAGTCTATACCTTAACTTTTGATGTCTAAAAAAAATAACAGTTGAAAATTGAGAGCCACCTGGTACCACCTAGAACCTTGAAAAGAAACTTAATTAAAGAACAATTAGATTAAATCACGAATAAAAATTATAAAACATCTACAATTCACTCAATTGTCAATAGAAATATTCCAAACAGAATAACTATTTTATTTTTTCTGAATGTAGTTTCATTTTTATTGTATTACTTTATGGTACACAATATTTATCGTTTGATCGAAGTGAGCAGATGGTTTTCCAACACATGAACAAGCAACATGCAACTGACCATGTGACAAACATGGATTGTCTTGATTAACAGAACGAAAACTTCAACATCAATCAGCCTGTCTTAGCCCACTTCTGGACATTTGTCAGTATTCGTCCAGTTTGTATGGATTCTTTCAATATTGTCGGATGAAGTTGATTATTAGAATTCTTGTTCATCAAGGAAACGCTCAGCATATATCATTCCATTGCTTTGTACAATGCATATTTTATACGCCGACTGCTTTGTGATGGTGAGAGTTTAGGCTCTGTAAGTGAGCACCGGCAGCTCATATACGATAGTTGAAGCGGTTCCAAGAGGGTGCCAAGTAGCTCAAATACGCTGACAATGTTACTTACAGTGTTTTCATCGTCCAAACATTGAGTATTACTTTCTTCTTTCTCAGCCGTATTGATGGTATCTAGTTGATTACTGTAACACGTAATTTTGTAATGATTTGTAGTTGTAGCTTGTTTAATGAAAAGATTCATGAAGGAACTTCTTGAAATCGATTGTAACTGGGGACGAGCCCAAAGCAAAGCGGCAAAATGCAGATTGGGGAGCGCCGGATGAAGGATTACCAAAAAAAGTCAAAAGTTAGATTATGCTGTTTTGTTTTCACGATTCAAAAGGAATTATCCAAAAAAAATTTATTCCCTCTAGACAGACAGTCACTAGAGAGTTCAACTTGGGCGCCAGAAACCGTTTGTTGTCAAGAATTTGTCGTATTCGGCCAGAATATCGAGAAATCAACAGATGGATTCTTTTTTCGCGATAATCACATCGTTCACGACTTGTAACTGAATTTTTGGTCAAAAATCATATTATTCCTTTGCATCATTCGCCCTATTATAACAATATGATAAGTAAAGCTTACATTGAAGGTTGTATTGGCAACGGTACCTCTTCCTCAGTCTCAAAATTTTCAATATCTGAAAATAAAATAGTTTGTTAAGTTAAATATGAGTATTCTCCTAAAACAATTATATCAGATGTCCCAAGGTGGGTATTTTGTAGGTCAACATTAATGTAATATTAACTATGTTGTCAGATGCAAAAAAATAACAAACCCATAGCCGACGATACAGATTTTCTACGAGCACCTCTCGCTGGAAATTCATGTGGCTCGTGGGCCTGTAAATGTAAACACCACTCAACATAATGATGATTTCCATGAAATGTGCAAACTCACTTTTTCCTGCAAATTAGTTTCATTTGACGGATGAAACATCTCACCCACATCATCGTCATCTTTCGAACCACTTTTGGTTGGAGACGACGACACCTCTGAAATAAGTAGCATCTTGCAGTGATAATACTTTCGTTGTTAACATAAATAAATGACTCACCATTTCCGTTCGATATCTCTTCAATATTTCCCATATTTTCGCACAATTTTAATATTCCTGTAACTTCAGTGAAGCATTCAACGATCTTATTGAGGCAATTTCTACTCCTTCTAGCGATATCTGCAGCATACTCTCTCAAGAACTGTGAGTTGTAAATAAATATTTTGAACTTGCTTTGAAAATATACCTTGAAAAATACTCACGGCATCCCTCTTTTCTAAATGGAATTTTTCTTTCACCATAAAATTCACATATGATTGTGAATTGTGGACAATCGTTTTCATATGACATATTTCTTCCGCTAGTTTATCATTCTTTTGTTTTAAAAATGAATAGTCTATTGAAAAAAATGTATATCAGTAATGTTTATTTGGGAGGAGAAAAATTTTTATGAACAACTTCAAATACAAACCTAGATTACGAATCTCGCCTACGGTTGATGTTGATAAAAAGAACTTTTCGATTTATTCTGCATATTTTTATTCTATTCAAAATGATTAATATGGTATATCTAAAGTAATATCAAAAAGCAGAAAGAGGTAGTCTATGGAGCAGGGTGCACTCCACACAAATGCAACCGGCGTACTAATCACAGAACATCAAATATGAGAAATGCAACCGGCGTACTAATTCCATAGAAATATAAATATCTATATATATATTTATCTAACAGACGTGTTCAGAGCATACATTAATTTTACCCCGATGCCGAAGATCTCGACCAATCAGGAAACGAAGCGCGCTTGCTGTCAATGACAGAGAGGACTATAGGCCCTCTTTGTCATATTTTCAACGGTTCGTTTTGACAATCAATCAGTCATTTAATTCGAATTTATACTTTTGCTAGAAGTAATTATTGGATATTTTTGTTAGCGTTAGCAACGTGTTGATATTTGAAAATTGCAGTAAGAGTAATTTTTATTATCTTTCATCATGGACGGAGAAAAGTAAGTATTGTATTTATCTATTATTTTGTAGAAAATGCACTAAACTAACTTATTTGGAAACTTTAATTTTCAGGGATAAACTGAGTTCTCAAATTTGTTCAAAACAATTATCTTCTGCTTCGACGAAATATCGTCATATGCGGAATATTCAACATCAAGATCTTATTCCAAAGCAATTAAAGCATTTAAAATGCCCAATTTGCCCAGAAGAAAAGAAAATTGCTCTTGAGTCCCATAAGGCTTTGGATATTAATTTAGAGCAAATTCATTCCATTAACATCATAACATCACAGTTGACTTTTGAAAACGAAGAAGAATTAGAGGCTTGGCGAGCATTGGAGAATAGAAGTGTCGATTACATAAAACGAAGATATCGGAAAAGCAGTGATGGATTAGTAATTTATTTTGAATGTATAATCGCAGTAATTATTCAGGTTTGTTTCTTTATGTTTTCCACCAGTTTGATATAATGAGTTCGTTTGAAATCATGGTGATATTAGGAAACCATTTAACTTCCAGGATATGTAAGTCAATGTAGCAAGCGCAGCATGAAAACTGGAGGAAGTATCAGAATATCTGGGTTCTGCCTTTCTAGAATTCCTGTGAAGATAAGTAGTACAGGTAAGTTTTTAGTTATTCATTTGTGTTAAACTAGAAATATGATCCAATATTTCATTTGCATGTTTTAGCTGTGAATGTAACATTAAGTAGAAACACATGTAGGTCAAGAGGATGAACTACACTCTAAGCGTGTAAGGATGATCAGAAATTGATTGCAGATGAATTGGAAGTTGGAATTACAAAAAGAGCATTTTACAGGATTCTAAAAATGTTACAGAAGAAAAACTGCAAATAATTAATGTACTGCATAAGGGCAGATCTTTCTTATATTATGCGAAAATTCAATATTGAAGAAAGCGAAAACATGATGATGACATGCTACGGCTTTAAAAGTTAAATTAGATTAATCTAATAAAATTTCTAATTTTTCCATAGATTCTGACAGTAAATTTCAAGTAAGTCTTTGTGATAAGTCAGACATGGGTTTTTCATAGTAGTTGATTGTAGATGGAGTTGAACCAAAGCATTATGAAACTTAAATCATTGCATGAGAGTGATATTGGACGTATAATGAAATTGATTGATGAAGCACATGATTTAACACATGGTACTGGTGCAACTAGAAGAAAAAGAAAAATGGAGAAACAATTATATTTCCCAAAACATAGTAGTTGAATTTAATATTTTGTAATTTCTTTTTCTTCCAAGATAGTTTATTCATTAAATTTGATTCAAAGGTGTTTAGGTAGCAGTTTTGTAAGCTTATTCAGTGAAGCCTGTTTTTCAAGAACAAGAAAATTCTAATAAGATGCATGGTGAAGATCAGTTTAAAAAAAGGGAAATTTATCTCATATGTGGGTTTTGCCGCTGCTTGATAGATGGAGGTGCTAGGATTTTGATGAAGCATGTTTAACTTAAAATTATCATTCACCATTTGACTAAGCAAAAATTGAATTTTCTCTTCAATCTAAGAATTATACTCCATTTTTATTTGAACAGAATGTAAATATCAATGAAAGCCATGAAATATATCAGCACCTTGAAATAATGCATTTTCCAACAAACCTGATCCTGTAAAGAAAACAATGAGTGTAATATATTGATACTGACTTTTTAGTGTTGCTTCAAGTGCCTTATGGTCAAAAAGATATTTCGATAAATTTAAAACAGAAAATAGTATATGTGGTCATACTATTTGGTACGTTCACATATGCACCATTTATCCTTGTTTGTAACTCACAACATATTTTATTTGAAATGCTGCAATGAGTAATGAAAGTTTAAGTGTTTTGTTCAAATATACTGTGAAACATTTCAATTTGTTTTATTGTCATGAATTGGAAATTTGCATTAAATTAATTATACTACCGATATTGGCCCCTGTTGAGCATCATGCGATATCTTAGGAGTAATTAAATTATTTTTATAAGATACAAAAATTTTGACCAATTGTAAAGGATACTTGGAACTTATTGCATGGTAATCTTGACTTTCATACCGGTGGATTGTGGGCGGCGCTTAAAATGAGCAGCAACGTTGCCAGGTCGTAGGTTTAGTCGGGGTATTTGAAGAATGACTCGTAGCGGTAATATTTGACGTTCTTGAACTGATTGTAAATATTTAATATTTGATAGTTCATATTGGTAAAAAGTTACTTTCGAAGTCGTTCTATTATATAACAAAAGCTTAACTTACCTAATCACCCCGGACCCAATATCAAAAATAAAAATCTCGACTAACCTAATAACCTGACAAAAAAACCATGTGAAATATAAAAATTGGGTGATAAACTGCAAACTAACCTGATTATCTGATCATTTCTATTAATTGGTAAATAATTTTCATTAAATCGCCAGTCAAATATTATTGAAAAAAAAACAAATTATTTTCTAAGGACCAATATCAATTTTCCAAGATATAATCATTGCACAATCTGGCAACAAAATGCTCGTGGCACATGCGCAATTCGGGTCATTAAATCCCACCGGTATAAAAGTCAAGATTACCTATTGCATAAATGATCAAAAAAAATACCTACAATAACATTAATGTCTGCTTTCGCACCATACAATATAATTCGAAATGAAATAAGAATTTATTGATGCTACAAGTATTAGATTTTATTCATCAATCAAATATTTTGTGTTTACTTGTTTCAAAAAATTTTGAGGTTATAGGTAACTTGTTGCTGGTTTATTTTTATTAACATCCCCTACAAATCAATCACTATAGAAACTGATATGGTACTCCGTATTTACACTGTTTTTTACTTGAACCTGTAGTTTTCATCAACAGATTCATGCTTATGCTGGAAATAGGGAGCCCTGAAAAATTCAGTATAATCCAAGAGGAATTGTTATCCATTTCTTCATTAGAATGAATGTATAAATGTCTATTTAAAAATAAATGCTATTAAACTGAAAACAA
Organism: Micraspis discolor; assembly: GCA_030674115.1. NCBI lineage: Eukaryota > Metazoa > Arthropoda > Insecta > Coleoptera > Coccinellidae > Micraspis > Micraspis discolor. The sequence continues at coordinate 974,923 of JARTUT010000436.1, forward strand.
AAGCAGCCTATAAGATAGATAGGCAAAACCGGAAAAACGTTTTCGGAATCCTCTCCTGCATGGCGCTATAGCGTATTGCGCCAAAATCTGGAACCTCAATCATATTTTTGATGAATCTTTCCTCACGTCGACGTAGGACCTGAAGCTAAACTTTATGGAACACAGTGCATCTACGTGATTGGTCGGCATCGGGGTAAAATTAATGTATGCTATAAATTCGAATTAAATGACTGATTGATTGTCAAAACGAACCGTTGAAAATATGACAAAGAGGGCCTATAGTCCTCTCTGTCATTGACAGCAAGCGCGCTTCGTTTCCTGATTGGTCGAGATCTTCGGCATCGGGGTAAAATTAATGTATGCTCTGAACACGTCTGTTAGATAAATATATATATAGATATTTATATTTCTATGGAATTAGTACGCCGGTTGCATTTCTCATATTTGATGTTCTGTGATTAGTACGCCGGTTGCATTTGTGTGGAGTGCACCCTGCTCCATAGACTACCTCTTTCTGCTTTTTGATATTACTTTAGATATACCATATTAATCATTTTGAATAGAATAAAAATATGCAGAATAAATCGAAAAGTTCTTCTTTATCAACATCAACCGTAGGCGAGATTCGTAATCTAGGTTTGTATTTGAAGTTGTTCATAAAAATTTTTCTCCTCCCAAATAAACATTACTGATATACATTTTTTTCAATAGACTATTCATTTTTAAAACAAAAGAATGATAAACTAGCGGAAGAAATATGTCATATGAAAACGATTGTCAACAATTCACAATCATATGTGAATTTTATGGTGAAAGAAAAATTCCATTTAGAAAAGAGGGATGCCGTGAGTATTTTTCAAGGTATATTTTCAAAGCAAGTTCAAAATATTTATTTACAACTCACAGTTCTTGAGAGAGTATGCTGCAGATATCGCTAGAAGGAGTAGAAATTGCCTCAATAAGATCGTTGAATGCTTCACTGAAGTTACAGGAATATTAAAATTGTGCGAAAATATGGGAAATATTGAAGAGATATCGAACGGAAATGGTGAGTCATTTATTTATGTTAACAACGAAAGTATTATCACTGCAAGATACTACTTATTTCAGAGGTGTCGTCGTCTCCAACCAAAAGTGGTTCGAAAGATGAGGATGATGTGGGTGAGATGTTTCATCCGTCAAATGAAACTAATTTGCAGGAAAAAGTGAGTTTGCACATTTCATGGAAATCATCATTATGTTGAGTGGTGTTTACATTTACAGGCCCACGAGCCACATGAATTTCCAGCGAGAGGTGCTCGTAGAAAATCTGTATCGTCGGCTATGGGTTTGTTATTTTTTTTTGCATCTGACAACATAGTTAATATTACATTAATGTTGACCTACAAAATACCCACCTTGGGACATCTGATATAATTGTTTTAGGAGAATACTCATATTTAACTTAACAAACTATTTTATTTTCAGATATTGAAAATTTTGAGACTGAGGAAGAGGTACCGTTGCCAATACAACCTTCAATGTAAGCTTTACTTATCATATTGTTATAATAGGGCGAATGATGCAAAGGAATAATATGATTTTTGACCAAAAATTCAGTTACAAGTCGTGAACGATGTGATTATCGCGGAAAAGAATCCATCTGTTGATTTCTCGATATTCTGGCCGAATACGACAAATTCTTGACAACAAACGGTTTCTGGCGCCCAAGTTGAACTCTCTAGTGACTGTCTGTCTAGAGGGAATAAATTTTTTTTGGATAATTCCTTTTGAATCGTGAAAACAAAACAGCATAATCTAACTTTTGACTTTTTTTGGTAATCCTTCATCCGGCGCTCCCCAATCTGCATTTTGCCGCTTTGCTTTGGGCTCGTCCCCAGTTACAATCGATTTCAAGAAGTTCCTTCATGAATCTTTTCATTAAACAAGCTACAACTACAAATCATTACAAAATTACGTGTTACAGTAATCAACTAGATACCATCAATACGGCTGAGAAAGAAGAAAGTAATACTCAATGTTTGGACGATGAAAACACTGTAAGTAACATTGTCAGCGTATTTGAGCTACTTGGCACCCTCTTGGAACCGCTTCAACTATCGTATATGAGCTGCCGGTGCTCACTTACAGAGCCTAAACTCTCACCATCACAAAGCAGTCGGCGTATAAAATATGCATTGTACAAAGCAATGGAATGATATATGCTGAGCGTTTCCTTGATGAACAAGAATTCTAATAATCAACTTCATCCGACAATATTGAAAGAATCCATACAAACTGGACGAATACTGACAAATGTCCAGAAGTGGGCTAAGACAGGCTGATTGATGTTGAAGTTTTCGTTCTGTTAATCAAGACAATCCATGTTTGTCACATGGTCAGTTGCATGTTGCTTGTTCATGTGTTGGAAAACCATCTGCTCACTTCGATCAAACGATAAATATTGTGTACCATAAAGTAATACAATAAAAATGAAACTACATTCAGAAAAAATAAAATAGTTATTCTGTTTGGAATATTTCTATTGACAATTGAGTGAATTGTAGATGTTTTATAATTTTTATTCGTGATTTAATCTAATTGTTCTTTAATTAAGTTTCTTTTCAAGGTTCTAGGTGGTACCAGGTGGCTCTCAATTTTCAACTGTTATTTTTTTTTTTAGACATCAAAAGTTAAGGTATAGACTTAATGAAATTAACCTATAATTTGTTACTTCCTAGCCCTCCTTTTTCAATTCACTTCCATATCATGGAAGGGGTGACAAACGTTTGAATAACGAAAATGTATCGACCATCGTTGAACCCGAAAGGCAGATATATGATTCAGTGAATGATGATGCCATCCCGAAGAATGTTGATGAGAATTCTGACAGAAAAAATTCAATAGGACAGTGTTCAGAGTTGGAAGAAACAGTAGTAAATGCTGGACAAGACAGCAGTTTAACTCCCTCAGGGTTAAATGAAAGCAGTCAGAATAAAATTGATGTGACAAGCACAGGAATCTTGCCCCATGTGAGATTATAAAGTATCCTTGACGATGGTGGCTCCATCGTCTGAACAGATCCTCAGCTTTCCTTATCCTCGTTCAAGTTCTTCAACCAATAGGCTTGCTCAATGGACCTATCCAGCACAAGATGGCGGCGACAAACAAAAATCTTAAAAAAAATCATTACTTTTATCGCCACAATTAACGTTGCTATAAACAATGGACACCACATTCACTTTTCACTGCACTTCATACTTGATGAATACATTTAAATGTATTATTAGCAGCTGTCCACGTGGAAGTTCGTTCCGCGCGCACGCTTGCACTTCAAGCCTTACATGGAACGCCTCAGAACGAGTTAACGTTCCATGAGTCATGTTTTTTCCATCGAATTATGAAGCGTCACGTTAAAAAAATAGATACACTTGTTTACCGTCAATGAAATCAACCGTTCTTCAAAAATAAAAGGAAAATAAAAGTAGCCTTAAGGCTGGCACCTTCGAAAAGCCTCGTATCGAGATTTTATTAGTCGCGCCATCTAATAGTCAGGTCTGGAATTAATTGACTGACGTAGTAAACTAACACTTTCTTTATAGTTGGAAGAGGATGGAATAAAAGACACCAGATCTTCTCTGAGGAGGATGTCATTTATAGAGGTAATTCAAGATTTTTCGTTTTAAAGAACTTTGAAATGTTAGAACGACTAATCCACTTATTTCAGAGGAGGTCTATCGGAAATCCCCATCCTAAACCTTCAACCAGTAGCATAGTGAAAAAATCATTGCCTCAAAAATCTTCATCGATAAGCAGAAATTCAGATCAGGTAAGTCCTTTTAGTGAAAAAGAATTCATACATTGTGAAGAAATAAAAAAATTATCTATTCATAATTTCAGCATGCTCCAAGTGATGATTCTAGAAAGCAAAAATTACCTCGAATATCCTTGTTCAAGAATGATACCAATTCGAAGGAATCTTATACATCAGAGAGCATATCAAAAGAGAAGGTAAAAGTTTGTAAAATTTGTTCAAATAGTATAAAAAATTTTTAATTTCCCCGAGCTTCGTGTTCTCGTTTTGGCCAAATGTCTGTAATATTCAAATATCGAGCCTATATTCGATTAAGCCCCGCCCATCCGCCATGTTATTGCTAAATTCGAATAAATCCATCCGATTATTAAGAAAAGCAACAATAAATGAATATTTTTGTGGGTTTATTGTATAAAATATCTATGAAAATGAGGAATAACATTCTGTTTTTTCTAGAATGGGTGAATTTATTTACTTATACGGATGATAATTTTCACTTTTCAATATTTTTACTGCAGAATGTCTACTTTTAAGATGGTTTAGTGCCAAATTTGTGGTAGAAGTTTGAGGTGATTCTTCTAAATGAATCTCAAGTATTTGGTCAATTGATAAACCCTAGGTCTGACGCATACGAGGTCCGTATATTCCGTTTTATTCTAAAACAAGTTGCAGAATGGGCACCTATTCCAACACGAATGCGAAATTCGAAAACGAGCGACGAAGGAGCTAGTTTTTTAACGCATGAGTGTTGGAATTGCCTTCAGCAACAAGTATTATTAGAAGTGCTCATTTCCTGGAAGGTTTTTCTCTGAGAAAGCAGCTTTTCCCGACCTAGTCCGGAAAGTACGTACTTCCCGGACTAGTTTTCGTAGACTGTCTCTTTGACATTTATGAAAATTGAAAAATTGTCAGCTTTCGTAAAAGCTAATTGTTACCTTGAAAATGACAGAAGATGTCTGTTGAAATGTTGTGTAGAAGAACAATAATAGATGATGGTTAGTGCCCAAATAATAATTCTATAAGAGTCCCATCATAAAAACATTTCTCGTTTTTCGAAAATATACTTTTCTTTACAATTAAACCAGTTTTTGAATGTGAAAAAAATTCGTGGAACTTATTTTCTCTATTTCGGTGTCGTAATGAGTTCATTACAGTACTAAAAACAGTGCTGTAATGAACTCATTACAGCATTTTTTGTTATATTTTTCGTTTTGTGGTTGACAACACTGACATCCTTTCGAATGTCAACACGCGTCCATTGCATGTCAGTTGTCAATATTAAACCATGTAGAGATTTGAACGCACTATTCAAATTCTATAATCTGTCAATTTTCGTATCAGTCACACCAACTGCGAAAATAAAATACAAAAGGCACTAGGAGGTATTTTCATTGAATTCCAATAAATTTCTCACAATTCTTGACTGAAATAGAGAAAATATCTTCCACGAATTTTTTTCACATTAAAAAACTGGTTTAATTGCAAAGAAAAGTACATTTTCGAAAAGTTCACTATTGTTAACGAGAAATGTTTTTATGATGGGACTCTTATGGAATTATTATTTGGGCACTAACCATAATCTATTACTGTTCTTCTACACAACGTTTCAACAGACATTTTCTGTCGTTTTCAAGGTAAAGATTAGCTCTTACAAAAGCTGTCAATTTTTCAATTTTCATAAATGTCAAAGAGACAGACTATGAAAACTAGTCTGGGGAGTACGTACTTCTCGAATGCCGAAAAAATATATTTTCCTATGGTAGGGTGGGGACTTATCAATTGACCTGTTAATTATTACGGAAATATAGAGGGAAGATGGAATAACTTCATGTGATGTTAGCGTTATCGGCTTTTTAGCACCTACCGGAAAAAATGTAGTATAACTTTATTTTTGATATTCTTACTCCTCAGGTTACTTCAGAAGAACAACATCATACGAAAAATGTGACAAATAAAGAGCAAGAATTCAACAGAAAGGTTTGTGAAATCATTTATTCAGAATTATGCTTCATTGAATAAACACATCGATTTTTTTAGGACTTGGAACATTGTTTGGACAAGTCCTTACCCTTCAATGATTTATCGAACACCATGTTGATAAGGTAAAATCATAAACAATATTCATCATTGTAATATATTCGAGTACCACTAATTATAAGGGTACTGAATATATTTAGGGGAATATATAAATATGATATATTCCAAAATAAAACTGGGAGGCTCTTCACAGACACATGTATTCTCGACTAATGTACAAAATATCTCCGCAGAGATTGTCACACATGTTACACATTCATTAAACATTGACATTCGCAGGCAAAACTCGCGAATATTGAATATAATAACAATATACATTACAATCATGATGAATCTAAAAGATCCTTTGAATCCTGACCTTGAGTAACAAAAAGTTATTATGCTTAAATTTTGAGAATCAAAGAATTCAGGCAATATAGATTTTTAACAAGTCGAGGTGAATTGCATTGCCTTGCAAATTCTGGAAAAAAATCGTTTGTCAGTTTTTATTTTAGTAATAATTGATAAATTTTTTAATAACCATCAGATTAATTTCAGTCCAACGCCAATGATCAAATCAAAGAACTCCATGATAGAGGAACAGAGGTAAGTAGCGCACTCTTTGAATATATCACAACATGCACCATTATTTTCAAAATAAATTTGCACAATTTGTAAACGTAGTTCATGTTTATTCATGTTGAAACGTCAAAACACAAATTACTTGACAGCTGTCAAAATGGCCGCCGAATTACAGTGTTGCCAACTTAAAGTTCTGTAACTCTAAAGACACATCTGTTTGGAAGAAGCAAGAATTTATGGACCGATGTAGAACTTCCATATAGTCGTTTTCCGAAATTTCTCATTACCGATCAATCTCGTTTCAGGAAGACATGCGCTCAGTCAAGTAGAGGAACTCTTAAGGAAGAGAATATTACAATGGACGCCTCGAATGAGATGAATGAAACGAATAACAGGATACGTAGAAAATGTACTTTTTATAAGTATAACCCTTTCCATCGTATTGATGGAAACCGTGCTAGGTATTGTTTTTTATTCCTTTAATTGTACGACTGACAGTGATACCAACAGTATATCTTCGGTGAAGCAAATGAATATATAATTTTTTTCAGGTTGTCCCCAGAAGATCTTTTGAAAGAGTATTACAGAAGCCTTGAAATCAAGGAACAAAGGAAATTGAGTCGCGCTGGAAGAAAACAATTTTCAAACATGAATGACAGCAACGGTTTCAAGGAAACACCTAAGAGGTAACTGAAAATTTCAAAAAAGCACTACTTTTCTATACTCTGGTATTAAGTAAATGTGTTGTACATAGATACGAAGAGAAAATATTGAATATTGATAGATTTATAGTATGATTATCCAGTTAGGTCCTTTTCAACCTTCGTGAGTTCAATGGATCTTCTGTCAGTTGGTTGGTAGGTCCTTGTTACTTCTTGAAGGACCTACGTAATCATTAGGTGGCTCGTTTGAGAGAAATGACCTGTATGCAGCTTGAAAATAGTCATCAATCTTCGATCGAATTATCCTAATCTCATTTCTTTTATGATTCAGTAAAGCAAAGGTGGTGGATCGCTCAAGACCACTATTTAACGAAGGCGATGAAGTAGAAGCACATTTGGAAGATCACACAGAAGACACGTCTCATACAGCTGATGAGGATAAACCGTCTTCACAGAAAACGAAAGAAATTAGTAAAAATAGTAGCAAAAAAGAGGAGAAAAATACGCTATCCTCTATGTTATAGGCAAAAAAAAAAAGAGGTTATGAAAAGGTAATTTTGAACACGAACAATTGGTTAAAATTTCAATATTGCATAGCATTTTGTCGAAGACAGCGATATTGCTGTATATTTGGTGTTTAATGCTTCATTTTTATATGTTTCTGTAAAAAATTCAATGTGTTAGTCGATTAATTAAAATATTTTTTATTTCAGCGGTATATCACCATTAAATAAGTAAGTAGATCTAAATATTGTGGATATCCTGGATAAAACTAATATTCATTTTGAAGTAAATTTTTTGTACATGGTGTGATCTAAAAGTTAAGATAATCAAACTAACACACCGTAACTAAAGTTACCAAAATAATTTATTTTTATTTATGTCAGGTGTCATAAGGTGGCCTGTTATTATTATGGAAACTATACATCAAAAATTTCAAAGTTATTTACAAGTTATGTAAGGTAAATTTTTTTAAATACTATCAAGCTTCCAGTGTTGCCAGATGTATGCAAATTTGGCAACAGCTTTGTCATTTCAAATGGAACATCCCGCCCATATTTTTTTTTTATGATAAATAATGAAATTGATTCACTTTCACTTGCCTTTATCTTTATTCAACGGTTTTTTAGTTTTAAAATATTTTTAAGAAATTTTAAATTACATTTAACGACTATATTTCACTAAATATTTGAGATTTCAGTTCGAAATTTGACAGAGCCGTAGATAATAGTTTAATCTGCGACATTGTTCTAGAATCATAGTTGTCAGTTATACAGAGTGGTAACAAAATAAGCATTTGTCAATTCAAAAATTTTAAGAAACTCTGTTATTTTTATTTTCAGAATAAAGACAACATACTACACAATTTTTCTATCTAATTCCTTGTGCCTAACTAAGTTGAATTCTAAGTTACCTGCGTTGGCACATGGTAATTGTTATTTTACCACATATAACTGACAACTGAGATTCGAAAACATTGGCACAAATCAAAGTACGAGGGTTGCCTTTTATATTTCGGGGCTGGACAACCCTAATGTTGCAATCTGCCAACTGACAGCTCTATCGTAAAGCTTGACATTTTTGAGGTTATACGTTGTCGTTGTTCACTCCGAGACGAATTTCGTGAAGGTCGTCCAAAGTCGGTTTTTGTTCCGAAAACCATTGATGCTGTGCGCCAACTGATATTGCAAGATCGTGAAATTGAAACAACCATAGGCATTAGTGGGACCAGCATACATTCAATATTGCATGAACATTTGACCGTCATAAAAATTTGTTCGTGTTGGACAAAAAGGCTCGTGTCGATTGGTCGAAATAAATGCTCCAAAAACACGATCGCGGTGCTTCGAAGCATGTCTATGACATCGTGACAGGTGATGAATCGTGGATTTACGCGTATGAGCACGAAAGTAAACAGCAGTCGACTGTATGGGTGTTTCAAGATTAGCCAAATCCAACAAAATTTGCTCGCGCTTGAACCACTTCCAAGCAAACGGCCGCCAGTTTTTTCGGAAACATTTCGAAGTCAAATCTCGAATATACACATAACTGTCAAACTTGCATATATCAGGCAACACTGGAAATTTGAAAATATTTCTAATACGTACCTTACATAACTTGATGTTGATCTACTAAATTTGCAATTTTTCGCATGGAAGTTTTCATAATAAACTTACATGCCATCTAGTGGGACACTCGATATATCGAAAATTACCAAGAAAATGTAATTAAAACTTAGATCCGCCCGGGTGTCGAACCGGGGATCTCTTGCGTGTGATGGAGGTATATAACCCATGCGCTAGAGTGAAAGGAAAATGTGTTCATATGATTTGGACTACAACATTGTCCCTACTAGTTTGCATAGCACTGTAAATATTAAATGTAATGTAAGCATAATAAATTTGAATGTATGGTTTCATTATAGCTCAGGCGGGAGGAAGAGGATAAGAGCTGTCACGAATGTAGTTTATAAGGAACCTTCCTTAAACAAGTAAGTTTTTCTTTCATATACCGTGCTTCATTTCGGAGGAGCCACTCTATATATTTCTCATTACATAGTGATTGAGTTTAGATTCTGAGTTATTTCATTGAATTTCAGATTATTTATACACGAATTCCCGCAAAACGCTTGTTGTTTGTCATGTAAACTTGATTAATGGTTTTCTATGGATAGGGTTGAGTCATAGATATATCGATTTAAAGACGAGTTAGAGAGCACAGAGAAAATATCAATGCAAAGAAATTGAGACGTTATAAATCAATCTAAAATTCAATAAACGCTGATAACTTAGAATTCAAACAAGACAAGTATAGGGTAATGTATAGAAAAATTTTAGAGTGGGTTGTTCTCCTTCTGAAAGTGAAAAAACATACTGTATGTTTAATTTGGAAAAACAAAGTTATTTGAAATTTTGTCAGTTGCCGAATGATAATTTTTTCTCCACTCTGTATAACTAACAACTAAGATTTAGAAAAGGCGCAGATCAAACCATTGCCTACTATGGTGACAAATATTGAAAACTGAAATCTCAAACATCGAGCGAAGAATAGTCATATCCGTCAATTTGATTTAAAATTAAAAAATTATTTATAACTCAAAAACCGTCATAGATATACTATATGGATCAATAAGTCCCGAGACTAACCCAGAGATGGCGCTCGTAGTAAACCAGTAACCACATCTTTCTAGAATACTAACCTTTGCTTGAAACGTGTCAAAATTTTAAGTCGATCGGACCAGAAACAGCTGAGTTATCCAGATTGTAGTAAAGTCGTTTTGTCGTTTGTTTAAGAAATGGAAAAAACCGAGTTTCGTGTTCTGATAAAACATTGTTTTCTGATGGGTAAAAACACCGTGCAAGCGAAACAATAGATTGAAAAATGTTACCCGGACTCTTGACCATCAAAAGCAATGATTTGTCGGTGGTTTGCCGAGTTTGAACGTGGTCGTACCGACACAAATGACGCGGAACGCTCGGGTAGACCTGTGAAAGCCGTTACACCGGAAAATGTGAGTAAAGTGACAAAAATTATAATGAAAGATCGTGAAGTGAGATTGCTGAGATGACAAAGTTATCATATGGAAGTGTATTTACTATCCTTCATGAAAAATTGAGCATGAAAAAGTTTTTTTCCAAGTGGGTGCCGCGATTACTTTCGATGGAACAAAAAACAGCAACGAGTCGATGATTCAGAAAGCTGTTTATCGTTATTTACTCGCAACAAAAAAGATTTCTTGCGTCGTTACGTTACCATGGACGAAACATGGATACATCACTACACTCCAGAGTCGAAGCGGCAGTCATCTGAGTGGCGCACAGCTGGTGAAAGCCGTCCGAAGCGCCGGAAAACGCAGCAGTCAGCTGGCAAAGTCATGGCGTCAGTTTTTTCGGATACGCATGGCGTGAATACCTCGAAAAAGGTAAATCGATCAATTATTATATTGACTTACTGGTGCGTTTGAAAGAGGAAATCGCAAAAAAACGACCGCAAATGCAGAGAAAAAAATTCCTGTCACAAGTCGATGAAAACAATGGCAAAATTGAACGAATTGGGATTTGATCTGCTTCCCCACCCCCCATACTAGCCAGTTTTAGCCCCCAGTGACTACTGGCTCTTTGCTGATCTTAAAAAAATGCTCCAGGGAAAAAGATTTGGCTGAAAAGAGGAGGTCATCGCTGAAACTGAAGCTTATTTTGAAGCGAAAGATAATTTTTTTATAAACATGGTATTGAAAAATTGGAAAAGCGTTGGAACGATTGTATCACCCTAGAAAGTGATTATGTTGATGAATGAAAAAAAAATTTACAAAAAAAAAATTGTTTTCATTATTAGTCTCGGGACTTATTGATCCATGTGTTAGGGAAGTAAAATAGATTACTTAAAGTGTTTTTAATACCCAAATTTGGCAATAACACAACCGTTGCCAAATTTACATACATCATCTGGCAACACTGGAAATTTGAAAGTATTTCAGAAATATACCTTGGATAACCTAATATTGTTCTGAAAAAACCTAAATATTAGTTTCTATTATAATTTTAAAGGCCAATACCCGATATTTTTATGATTGAACTTTTATTTGAAAAATTTCAAATGATTCATTTTATTTTTCAGGAAATTGAGGAGGGAATTATAATCTATGACCTGTAAATTTAAGTTCAAACCAAAAATTTATTACACGTTACTAGTTTTAAAGTGTTTTCAAATTTTCCAATATTTTATTATGTTTATACACTAAACTTTTTTTTGTTTGTTTATTTTTTGAGAATATAATTGTTATTTTTTTGAGAATATAAATGTTATTTTTTTGAGAATATAATTGTTATTTTTGTATTTGGTGTACAGTTTTGTAAGATTGGAGTTGATTAAAGCATAAAAATTTTGTACGAATACATCAATGATGAAATAATTCGAATTGACCGTCTTTATTTCGGTTGTATATTTTATATAATATATAAGACTTCATTAAAGAAAGAACGCCAAAGGAATCTCACGAATATTTCAATTAGATACACAATCACCTTTGAATCCAATGGTCCAGGAGTTGATATCTCCGGCATAAACTCTCTACGGAAATCCGCGTAGGACTGGTAGGTGCTGGACGCAGCAAAGTATCTCGACTGGCGCGTCGGACGCGTGTAAAACGCCGAAGTCGAGAGTTCCGCTCGTTGCAAGCGTTTTACGCGCGTAAGACGCAAGGCGCTAGAGGTTCTGGACGGGATGTACGTAGCTCTAGTATCTCGAGAACGCGCGTAAATGGCCCTTTCTGGACAGGCTCTTAACCTCAATTTTCGGTAGTAATTCGCGCCCTAGTAGACAGGCAAAATCACAAGTTTGGTGCAAAAATTTGAGACTACATATTCGCTGTTGGATGTTGTGCCATTGAGACAAAGGACCGGTCGCAGTAACGAAAACATCGCTGCCGTCCGACGACCCAAATCAGTAAATTCCACGACGTTCTCAAGAATTGGGCATCCGTCAGACCAGTCTATGGCGCATTTTGCGCAAGGATCTTGGTTTACACCCGTACAAGACCAAGCTGACTCAAGAATTGAAGCCGTTGGACCATTTGAAGCGGCGTACGTTCTCCGATTGGGCTCTGGAAAAGCTGCGTCACGATCATGATTTTCATCTAAAAATCATCTTCGGCGATGAAGCTCATTTTTGGCTTATTGGCTTTGTCAATAAGCAAAATATGCGTTATTGGACAGGCAGCAATCCACGCGTGATTCACGAGACTCAATTACATCCCCAAAAAATCACGGTTCGGTGCGGTATTTACGCCGGCGGCATCATTAGACCGTATTTTTTCGTTGATAGCAACAATCGTCACGTTATGGTCAATGGCGATCTCTACCACGCCATGATATCAAATTTATTTGGCCCCAATTGCAGAAATGGACTTGTCCAATATGTGTTTTCAACAGGACGTCGTCATTTGGTGAGAGTGTAATTTCGAGAAACGGCCCCATCGACTAGCCGCCTCGTTCGTGCGATTTGACGCCTCTGGACTATTTTCTTTGGGGCTACGTCAAGTCACTGGTCGACATTGCAAGAGCTCAGAGACAACATTGAACGCGAAATAGTGGCCGTTTCGGCTGAAATGTGTGGCCGAGTCATCGAAAACTGGGTCCACGTTAAATCTTTTTTTGTCTGCTCCAAACTTGATTCGTTTTTCTTTTGCTTCAATCCCGGCAACTGTGGATTCTCTTCGATGAACACACTGCTCTAACTCTGTTGTGAATCTTCCTTGAGCTTTGCGCAGTTGGGAGTATCGTACCTGAGAAAAAAGGAGAGTAATCCTTTCTGAGTGTAGATTCACTAAAGATATACTGTAGTTGCTACCTGCTAATAGCCTCTATACCCTTCACTGCTTCTCTATATATATATTCTCTTCAATATGAACATAAGTGATAAAGAATTATGGAAGACTGAGTGGAACTCTTACGAAATGTTCAATAAATATCTCGTTTCTGATCCTTCTGAAAAAGTTCCTGGTTTTGATCTTCCAAGAAAAATTTGGACAGTTCTTAATCGTTTGAGAACAGGTCATGGTCGTACCAATGGCATGCTATTTAAATGGAACTCAGTTCCTAGTGCAAGTTGTGAATGTGGAGAAGCAGAAGAAGCAATACCTCATCTCATCGATAGTTGTCCCATATATAAATTTCAAGATTGTTTTAGGGCTATTCATGATGTTTCCAACTCTTTCTTGGAATGGGTTATAAATTTCAAACGAATATGATAGGTATTTTTGTTATTCAGTTCTTTTTTCTGCTTTTGTCTTTTTATTTCCAGATTCAATGTGAACACCTTGAAGAAGTCTCTGTCTCCACCAATAAAAGATCACTCTTGAAGAAAGAAGGCCCTGAAATATATTTCAGCTTATTTTTGTATTTTCACACTTAGACGGGGAGCCAGGGTTTTTTTCACAGGGGTTTTTTCCTTAGGCTTTTATGTCATACGCCGAATTGTATGACACCCCGTCACTAACCCCTGATCTATATGCTTTATTGTTTGCTAATTAAATATTGTCAGCCAAAAGTTCAAAAGAATATATATATATATATATATATACTGCTTCTCTCTATTCTAATGCTTTTTGATAAACTATATTTTTAGTTTTACGTTCTTGCGCGTAAATAAATTATGTTGATGGTTTTCCGACACGGGAACAGGTGACATATAATTGGCCATGTGAAAAACATGGATTTTCTAGGTTAATGCCACATGGGGAGAGAGTAGAGCAGGTCCACACAGTTGGCTATTTGGGAACGACTGTGTATGATTCGTGGGACTACAAGGGAGAGGTATTGTGCCGAATTAAGAAAGCCAGAGCGACATTTTTAAGAATGAAAAAGAGGTTTATTGCCAGAGAACTAACACTTAATCTTAAGATCAGAATGCTCAGGTGTTATGTTTTCTGTTTTGTTGTATGGAGTGGAGTCGTGGACTGTCAATGAGACAATTATTAATAAACTGAACGCCTTTGAGTTGTGGTGCTATAGACGTATTCTCAAAGTCTCATGAACGCAGCATGTTACTAACGAGGAGATCGTAAATATAATGGGCAAGAAGAGGGAAATTGTTCAAACACTGAAGGAAAGGAAGCTTCAATTTCTTGGCCACATAATGCGACATGACAAATGTCGGCTACTACAATTAATTCTTCAGGGAAAACTTGAGGCCCTGGAAGAAGACGTCACTCGTGGATGAAGAACTTGCGCGATTGGTTCGGATTGACTACAACTCAGCTGTTTCGAGCAGCAGTTAACAAAGTGAGAATTGCCATGATGTTAGCCAATGTCCGGAACGGATAAGGCACACCTAAGAAGAAGAATGCCACATACACTTAGCGACTGCCCTTGCGATTTATTTATTGACATTGCAAATGCAAGCCGCACTGGAAACTGTAAACGTTTAAAGCTGAATGGCATATCGTTCGATATCACAGGGATGCCTGGGATTAAAACATCTTCGCCTTTGTACTTCCCTTTCAAAGTTGTTGCGTTGTTCAATAATTTCTTCACCGCAAGCCGGGTGCCATTACACAGACGTGGCTGGTTTATGTTCCGTAACATAATAATTACAGATCCGATTTTTGATTGCAGATTATGAGGTGGTAAGCCGGGCAATTCCAGCGAATTCTGTTGTGAATGATAAAAATGTCTTGGCCCAAGAGGGGATCGAACCCGCGACCTTCGCGTTTATAGAACGAAGCTCTTAACAACTGAGCTAATAGGCCATTTGATCTACAGCTAATCTCAAGTTTGTATCAGTGAAAGCAATAATGATTAAACAATTAAAATGTATATTTTTCAATTTTCCGAGAGATTTTCTTAATATTTTTTCTGTAAAAACCATGTAGAGCGTATTAGAAAGCCACAAAA
Source organism: Micraspis discolor (assembly GCA_030674115.1). Taxonomy (NCBI): domain Eukaryota; kingdom Metazoa; phylum Arthropoda; class Insecta; order Coleoptera; family Coccinellidae; genus Micraspis; species Micraspis discolor. The sequence goes on from JARTUT010000436.1 coordinate 990,369, forward strand.
AAAAACCAGCCGAATGGACAAATACAAAGAGGGAGAGGAGATAGGTCCTGGTCACCGGTACTAATACGACAGAGGCAGAGGTAAATGAGGGCTGCGGGGATGTACTGATTCTAAGTAGGCAGTACACAGATTCCACTAGTTTTGTTTGACGTTGGAAAGCATCAACTGCGTTTTCCTTAAATTCAAGGCCATGCTGCACATATTTATTTGTGAATGATTTTGGACAGAAATATTTCGATCCTTTGACATTCCATTCCATCCTTGAATATGTGAAAATGTCATAGCATCTTGAACCAGTTATTCTGAACTGTCTGTATTTGTGCCAATCGATGGAATTCTGACTACATTTGTAGAATTTGGCAAAGCTTTTGGTTTTACCACACATAACTATATGACCGGCATTCAAAATTTCTTCTCCTTCAACAAGAGTCAATATATTGCAGAAGTTCAAGTATACCTTCTCAAACACTTATTCATCATAGCACACTGGGAATCTGAGAATAATAACAAAATTATCTATCAGTAATAGTTATTGTCGAAATTGCAATTTTCTACGTACCAACTATGATATTATTAAAATAAAAAGGTATTTCAAGCGATGAACCAAGAGTAACCAGGTTATGATTTTGGTCCATCTAGCGGTTATTGCTGGTTCTTCCTTCGAAATCCAGAAAGAATATCCAGAAATTATCGCTTGAATGCTTGAATGCCGTGCTGTCATTCTTTTGCTTCGCTTATATTTATGCTCATAGGTTATCTGCATAACACGTTATCTGAGCATTTATCTAATTCAGATAAAAAGGGCCCATTCCCGAAGCTTATATAAACAAAAAGACATTTTTATAAGCAATATTTTATTAGCCAATATATCCTAATAATGGAATTACTGAAACTACAATAAATTTAACAAGGAAAAAATACTAAATTAGACTCATATAATATCTATACATGTAAAAAAATTATCATAAAAAATTATTTTGTGAGTACCTAACTAGGAATGAAGAAAATGACAAGAAATGATTAAAATGAAAAATATCAATATTAACAGCTAGTAAAACGAAGAAAATTAAATCTATTTTTCCATTATTTCGAGATTATACTTGATGAAAATTTGAAATAAACACAAAAAGGCAATGAAAGAACTTCTTAATCTCTTAACTTTAGGAACAGCAATGACAAATCTCATGATGGTTTTAACAAACAATATTTTGAATTTGTAAATTTCAGTTTATTCCAATTTAAAAAAAAAAAAAGAGTTCTTTGGTCACTTCTACTGGTTCTTCTTTCAATTTAACGATCTACCTTAAAATTTCTCCTCATTGCTACCATATTGTGCATTCTCAGAACACCCAAACTATTGATACGATGCTTTGCAGATACTCAGTATTGCACACATGACATAAATTTGAAGCAACTTTTCATAGTTTCATTAACAGAATTCTCAAAGGATTTTTATTGATGTGGCTTTAATTTTTAGGTTTTTCTTGTAATTTTCAAATTATTATCAATATAGATTGCTTCACACAAATGACATTTTCTCTTCGAGCCTTTTATTTCTTCTCTTATAGAGTTATCCTGAAATTTGAAATAGAATTGAATAAACTGAAATATACAAATTCAAAATACTGTTTGTTAAAACCATCATGAGATTTGTCATTGCCGCTCCTAAGGTTAAGAGATTAAGAAGTTCTTTCATTGCCTTTTTGTGTTTGTATCAAATTTTCATCAATATAAATAATCTTGAAATAATGGAAAAATATATTTAATTTCTAACTCTGGAAAAAAATTCATCATTGACTTTAAAATTAAAACATTCCCATTCTGTCTCTTTGCCTTAATTTTGTTCCTTTTACTAGCTGTTAATATTGATATTTTTCATTTTAATCATTTCTTGTCATTTTCTTCATTCCTAGTTACTCACAAAATAATTTTTTTTTGATCATTTTTTTACATGTATAGATATTATATGAGTCTTATTTTCTCCTTGTTAAATTTATTGTAGTTTCAGTAATTCCATTATAAGGATATATTGGCTAATAAAAAATTGCTTATAAAAATGTCTTTTTGTTTATATAAGTTTCGGGAATGGGCCTTTTTTATCTGAATCAGATAAATGCTCAGATAACCTATGAGCATAAATAAACGCGAATCAAAAGAATGACAGCACGGATAACCAAACCCGAGCATTCAAGCGATAATTTCTGGTTATTCTTTCTGGATTTCGAAGGAATAACCAAGAAGAACCAGCAATAACCGCTAGATGGACCAAAATCATAACCTGGTTACTCTTGGTTCATCGCTTGAAATACCTTTATATATCATGTCACTTACCAAGTCCTTGTTTACTTGTTACTTTGAATGTATTGATGTATACATAATTGTTGACTGAAATGCATGCAGAATTAAACTATATTTTTATGATCTGTATAGTATTTTATTCCATTGTATATTACTATATTATATTCATTATAGAAATATGAAAAATATAATTTTATATCAGAAAACCAGTTTTTTATTGTATGTTTTTATGAGAAGTCAATATTACCTGATAACTGTACTAGTTTAGATTACACTAAATGAATCTTGAGAAAAAATTTTTTAAGGCAAAAAATATAAACAAAGTGGGAGAAATCCACTAACAAGTAACAAATTTTATGCTCTGATGTTGATTTAATCTGGAAAATTTACTACATTTAACTAATCGCATTAAACAGGATTCTTAAATGTTTTTTGCAACATTTCGTATTGAGGGGGTTTACCGATAGTTAAGAATTCCATAATCAAATTCCTCTTTTCATGAATTGAATAGTAAAAAATAGTATTAGTTCAAACCTAATCATCAGAGAATTAATTGAAAAAATTTGTTCAAAAAAATTCAATATAAAAAGAAAGTTATTTTTCATGGACTCGAAGATAAATGTTTCAGTGAAATTATAAGTATTCAGGATTTGATATTAAACACATTCGATGATTTCAACCACAAACTACTTATTTTTCCATATAATACCTACTTTTTAACTCAATCCTCGTTTAGAAAAATTTTAATGAGTCATTTCACTTACAAACCTAAGGTATCTATGATTTTTAACACATTTCAAAAAGTTTCAGAGGCACCAGTTCTGCTGTTTCTGAGTACACTATTGAGTAAATTTAATCACTAATTACTGTTTCTTTCAAAGTGATATTAAAACCACAATGAAACAATATCTCTTTTATTGAATTCGTTCTGTTAGTGAGGAAATAGAGTTGAGGCTGTTTTGCTATTTACTGCTACTATGAATAATGAATTTTTATGGTCAGAATTTCTTCCATACGGCATGAATACACTTTTTAGAAATACTCAGAGACAATCTGGTTGCCTCTGGAAATACTATTCAATGACATGTTAATAGTCATTCGCGATTTGAGGGAGAAAATCTTGAATATTAACAGGATACGTCACAAAACGTTTACTAAATATTCAGTTCTCTTTCTAGTTCCACAGACCAGTAAGTTCCGTAAATAGGAACTTCGAGTGACGTAGTCTATGGAGTGACGTATGTGTTGGATGAAGGCATAACTGAAACCTGTAGCTCGGCTGGCTGAGCTGCGTGATTACGTTTAAAGAGAGATGAGCGAACTTGGAATAAAAATTATTTGGGGTGTTATGTCGCGTTTATAGAAACAATGTGTACTTTGATGTGTCAACTGAAAATATGGGATATATAGACGGCAGAAGAAATAATTTCTCGAGATTTAAATATTGCAAATAATTCTTCAGAATGAGTTTCGATGAAAAAAATATATATTTTCACTGAATTTTTTTCGGTTGTGTGTAACAAGCCGTCACTGAAGAAAAAAAACTTATTTCCTAAAGATATTTTGCAGTTTTTGCAACGATGAATGTTAGTGACGTTACTCAAAAAATGCAACGTTTTTTGGCGTTTGAGTGATTATCGAAACCTATTTTGAAAATATGAAAACTCTAGATCATCTCTTTCGTATGATAGAGAGTGTACACAGCCAGCCCGCCAGACACTCAATTTTGATCACGGATTCTTTATCAGGAAGTCGAATGAGCAGGGCTCATTTTCGTTCTGATATTAAAAAAATTACAGATATTTAGGCAGAACCCAAGCACAGTGTTCTAGTAAAGCAAGCATGCAAAAAAAAGATTTTTCAGGAAAAAGGCTAGGCAAGGAGGTCAATTAAAAATCCATGGATTAAGGAATTAATAGGTAGTTACAATAATACATACAGTAGGAAATTGTGATTTCACGGAACTTTGAGGAAAGCAATAGGTCGAAAAACTACATTCAACTAATGCCAACGTTTCGTAGATATATTTCTACTTCTTCAGGGCAAAGTCGAATTTATGTTTTACACACAAAAGATCTTAATATTAGCTTGTTGAGCAAATTGGAATCGAACATGTACAGAAACATAGGAAAACTTCGAAACAGTTTCGGCACACTCATTGAATGAACACGTGATGATTTGTGTTTTGCCTGATAAATTTTTAGACAGAGTTTTCCCATGTTTCTGTACATGTTCGATTCCAATTTGCTCAACAAGCTAACCTTAAAATCTTTTGTGTGTAAAACATAAATTCGACTTTGCCCTGAAGAAGTAGAAATATATCTACGAAACGTTGATCTATCAGTAGGAAATGTGAGTAAATAAAAATTTTCATTGAATTCTATGTTTTACATATTTCATATTCATTTTATTTAGGCAATGATGAACAATACCTCCATGGAACTTTCTGTTAAACACATATAACTCTAAAATATTAAAAAGTTAGCGAACTTGCTTCAATAAAAAATAATACATACATGGTTTGACAAAAAACATAAAGTGTTCCTAATCAAAATGGAATATTTAAACTTTCAGAACATCACCATATTTCTATTTGTGTGCAAAATTATTTGTTGAACTTTATTCAAGTATCTATAATTTTCTTATTATATTTTTCACACAGCTCTTCATATTCCAATTTATAAGGAAATGTAGGAATAACAAGAACTGATATATCATCACAGGATGCCTGCTTACCATTCTTCAATTGCCAATTGTGATCATTTATTAGTGAACCTCTAGCAAAACCAACTAAACAAGTTGCAGCACATACATATCTCTCTTTTTCGCTAAAATTCGCAATAGATTTTTTAACAATTTCTGCAGCTTTTGAACAACAAACTACATCCCAAAGACCGTCAGTCCCCATAACTATTACTTCCTTCTCATCAGTACTAGTGATTTTGTATACTTGAACCTCGGGTTGATGCGATAATAAAGGCTTTATCTGAACCTTAGTGTAAATAGCATTTAAATCGTGATCTCCAAAACCTCTTGTTACACCAATTGTGCCCATTAAGCGACTCTAAAAGTTTGGACTCAAATAGAAATCATGTCATTAATCAAACACTCCACTCACTCTTTTACCATGACCAACTATAACTGGACATTTCAAATCATCTTGTTCCACAATCTTATAAGCCCATCCTTTCATATGAGCATCACGATACATAACTGTTTTACCCAAATCAGTTGTTTGTAAAGGTTGGAGAAATTCTTTTGAAGTGAATTCATTTCCTAAAAGAACTATATTGATGTTGCGTTCTTGAACTTATGTAACATTGAATCATACCTACGAGGTTTGGTTGTTCTTCTACAAGTCTTCTTATTCTATCTCTTTCACTTTCAGGAGTGAAATCCATAGAAAGTGTCTGAAAATTACTATTATTGCACAAAATGGCTCTGGAGTCACCAGCATTGGCTACATACAATTTCCCCAAGATAATTAAGGCAACACAAGCAGTACATCCTCCAGCTGCTAAATATTTCATCCTGTCTTCAGCAATAAGTTGATCCTGAAAAAGAACACTGTAGGGAAAAGTAAATATAATAGTAAATAAAAACAATTACTATATTGATTATCTTATAACCCTAGAAATTCCCAGTGAATTTTAGGTAGTTAATGATTAAATTACTATGAAGGAAGAGCCATCAAGGAACAAACCATTTCTTTGAAGGCAGCTTCTAAGGCTCCAATAATTAGCAAATCAGTCTGTTTACATGTTGCCAATTTTTTCCCGTTGAAATCTGCCCAAATATCATCTTGAGCATCAACAAGCTTTTCCTGAAATATAGAATTGACTTTATGAGCTTGAGGCAAGTTATTTTGAGAATGAACATATGTACATGAATAATATGGTGCAGCTGATTAGCGGCACATAAAGCAGCACCAACACCAGCATGTCCATCAAATATTCCATAGTATGAGTACGGTATAGAAAATTGGACATCGGGTTTGGTTAATACTCCCTGTCTAAATACTGCTTGATCCTCATTCCATCGAGATTTTCCTGCGTTTATACATTCAGCATAACCAGCATAATATGGGAGTGGTTTGCTGGGATGTATAATTGGCCTCAGACGATGATCAGCAGATATATGAATTTCTTCATCGTCTAATTGTAGAAAATGTGGCCTATTATATGGAAATTTTGGTTCCAACTTCTGTCTTGATATAAGAAAATCATTGTTAAAGCCAGATTCAGTACCACCAACTACAGCCCCTACGACACTTCGGAAACGATTGTACATGGAGTCCATATCGAGATCTTATGTAGTAATTCATCAATTTTACTTCATATTATCGTCAGTTTTTTCTCAAAATAGTAAACAAAATGAAAAACATTCCACCTCACAGCCACAGAAAAATATATACTGTAATCATAGAACGAACAATTACCTAATAGATGTCAATGCCAATCTATGACACCACTTTAGACCAGACGAACGCGTGGGAACTAAAAATTACAGATCCGAACAAACCTTGTGACATGTCTTAGGTCTACAAAAATGTAAATAACAACATAACCTCAAAACTTCTCTATCAGATTATGGGTTTTCCGTTATTTTTCGGTCATAGATGAATTAACAGGCCTCAACAATTCAATTATGAGATGACGTCTGGCAACATTTATTGTAATTTTTTATTTAGCTTCGAAAAAAAAATAATCTACATTGCTTTCACTGCCTGAGGGCTGTATACAATATATTATGTATCAAATACCACATCACAGTCACTATTCCATATAAGGTCAGCTTCCTATAATTTGTGGGTCAATACACTATATTCGAAAAACATAACGAGTCTGAGCTAAAAATGCTTCAATCTACGAAAAAAAAAATAAATCCCATATATGTGGTCTTTATTTCTCTTCTCCTGGATTTGCTAGCTTTTACAATGATTCTTCCTTTACTTCCTTCATTATTGGAGCATTATAAAGAGAATGATTCCACTGGATTATATGCATGGCTATCTGGCAAAATAAATTATTTTCAACATACAGTTGGAGCTCCGGAAAAATTCAATAATGTACTGTTAGGAGGATTTTTGGGTTCAATGTTCAGTTTTCTGCAGTATCTTACATCACCTCTAATGGGCAGCATCTCTGATGTAATGGGGAGGAAATTTGTAATGATATTATGCTTGGTGAGTAGATGCAAGAAATCTGAAAAGGTGCAATGAAAATGAAAAATTTTTCAGCTTGGAATATCATTTTCTTATGTTCTCTGGGTGTTCTCAAGTAATTTGATTATATTCATCATTGCTCGTTTCATAGGTGGCATAAGCAAAGGAAATGTTTCTCTAAGTATGGCAATAATAACTGATGTATCATCAATTGAAACAAGAGGAAAAGGAATGGTTTGTTAAGTACTATATGTTGTATCAAATATGTTTTCACAATATATTTCAGGCTCTCGTAGGCATAGCGTTTTCATTAGGTTTCATCATTGGGCCTCTAATTGGAGCAGCTTTCGCTGTTTGGGCAAAAACAAAGACGGGACAATGGTATGTCATACCTGCTGTATTTGCTTTGATTCTATCTCTGGTGGATTTATTATTTGTTGCTCTAGTTTTTCGAGAATCCTTACCAAAGGTATACAGTCATTTGAGTTATTGAGAAAAATCTTCCTTATGACATATTTTCAGGAAAAAAGAGCTAAGTCTTTTAAGAGCAGTTTCAAGAATGCTGAAGCAATGATTAATATTAAATATCTATTCAAATTTTCAGCAGTAGGCAATGAGAAAAATGCAAATTATGAAGAATTGAGAATGTTAGGACTCATATATTTCACATACATGTTCATTTATAGTGGATTAGAGTTCACCCTCACATTTCTCACTCATCATGTTTTCAAGTATTCATCTATGGAACAAGGCTGGATGTTTTTTTCCATAGGTAAAATAAAATTTGTCAAAATAATTTTGATTACAAAATGAAATTGTAGGTTTAACCATGGCTATCATACAAGGAAGTTATGTTAGAAAGATTCCAAAGGACAAAATTAAAAAAACTGCCCTATTGGGGTTGTGGCTGATTATTCCCTCATTCATTTGTGTTGGCTTAGCAACAGGACCACTCTTGTTATACACCGGTTTATTTCTGTATGCAGCATGTAAGTAAGAGAACAGTAAAAATGAATTTTTTTTTTTCAATTCCTTTTTAGCAACTGCATTAGTGGTACCCTGTATTATGACCATGGCTTCTCTCCATGGATCTTCTGATCAAAAGGGAACTGTTATGGGTATTTTTAGATCTCTTGGTGCCCTTGCTAGAGCTCTGGGCCCTATCGTTGCCAGTATTGCATTTTGGAGTATAGGTTCACGTACAACCTACTTGATAGGATCAGTATTTCTTTTATGGCCTGTCTTGAAATTGCTGAAACTTTAAATTACCTCCTGCTATCCTATACCTCAGTTTTGAATATTATACAAATTATAATATTGCTCTTTACGCTTAAAATCCATATTTAATGTTTTTAAATTTATATATCAATGCAAATAAACTATTTTAATACAATGAGTGTTACTGGAGTACAATTGACGTATAACTACAAGTACAAATAGTATAAAAGGAATTTGTTTTTACTTAACTCAGGGTAATCATTCAAACTTTCACAAATGAAATCTCTGAAATATTTTCTTAACAGATATATGTTCAAGCCAATAAGTATGCCAATATAATTCATTTTATAAGGGGTTTGATTTATATCGAAATTGAACTAATGACTATAATGAAAACAATTCAATTTGAAGAGGGTATTTTGACAAAAATTTTTGTTCTTGTCATTTTAAAATTGCTGTTCTGATTTAATCGAATGACTAAAGGAGCAAAGATATTCAAACCATCAAAGCTGCCCTCTTCAGTTCTCAAGATCATTTCGTTCTGAAATCATTGGCTCACGGACGGATGACTTCAGTTTCAACCCAATGTTGAATCATGAAATATTTATTGTATAAACTCATATTGATAATTTTATAATTAGTCTAACAGTAATACATTGATTAGTAATGTTGGTTGCCTACTGATTTGTAGTTGTAATTTTTCTGTTTTGTATGAAATTCAATCTATGGAAGTTTCTAGATAAAAGGTTAATAGAAAAAGATAAAAAATAAGTAAGAAGGTTTTCAGTTTGTTGGAGTGTGTATCATGGATATGTAAAATAAAGAATAACATTACTGAGTTCGCGTGAATCATTAATTTCTAACAGAATAATAAAAGAAACGAATAAAAACACCAATATAATTAACAGGCTATGGGTCCAACGTACCAATAAAGTGGGAAGTGAAATCAAAAGATCATCAACAAATATGTCAAACAAAGAAGAAATAGAATCAGAAACGAAGCTCAATTTTTGGGAATTAGAGATCAATATTTTAGTTGAAGGTTAATAAAACCTGAAAGGTATTGTAGATAGATTTGTTTTAACTTCCAGAAAACGATGATAAGGAAATCGCTTTATGGAAAACCCAAGATGCACTTGTAAAACATATAATCTTGAGGACCATAAATTCAAATGTGAACGCCCATTTATTAACTGCCCATACATCTACAGAAATGTATGAAGCCATAATCAAAGTCTATAACGGTTCAGTCAGGTTCATGATAATTGCGGGATTGATGATATTGTAGAAGTAAAAAACTTTGAACCAGGTCCATTACTATGTAGGATCGTAAGTTTTATGCCTACTTATGCGTTTCGTCCCTGGCACACACATTTGGACTCATCAGTATGGCTTGTGTGCGCCATGCCATAGACGCAGGGGTTAGAAGTTTGAGGGAGCCGCCGGGAGTTGAACCCGGCTTCTAGTCGGTGTGAAACTTGAGCGCTAACCTCTAGGCTACCGAAGCGCTGTGAATTAAGCTATGCGTGGCTATATAGAGTGCCGCCAAGATCTCTACACACTCCCCTGCCACTGACAGAGTGCCGTTACAACTATAACAATGGAAAATAATCAAAGAAGATTCCTAATCAGATCATATGAATATAATAATCATAAGGGATACTGATCAAGCCAAAAATCAATTAGTGTCAGAATTTCTTAGTTTACAATATGAAAAAAATAAAGATGTTATAATAGGAAATATTGCTCGACTCGAAACCCTCAGTTTCAAATCAAATAATGTTGGCCTCACAGTAGATAGGGAAATGCTGATGACTAAAATATTATTGACTCTACTAGAAAAATATGAATATTTCAGTGTAACATGGTATTCAACTCCAGCTAATGGAAAAACGATAGACAATCTTTGATCAAGATAACTTAAAGAAGAAGAAAAGATGAAAGAAAATCATAATGATATAAAAGTAGCATTCAAAACAAATTCAAGGGTAATTTTAATTATCATGGAAAAACTGATCATAAAATGAATGAATGTAGGTTGAACCCAAATAACAATGGTAATGAGTGGATCAAAAACAATCCTAATCAAGAGAAAACACAATCAAGTAGTCCAAGAAGCTTCAAACATTGCATAAGTGTAACAAGAAAGGACACACAGAATATAACTGCTGGAATGGTAAGACATTTCAAACATATAAATACTGTAAAAAAGAGAACCATCCTAAAGATAAGTGTATTTAGAAAAGAACTCAAGAAGATCATTTCAGAAGACAAAATAACAACATAAGCTACTTCATAGATTCATACAAAATAGAAAAGGAGTTAGATACAACATTTGTAGTAAACACGGGCTCAACAGGTCATCTCACACATGAAGAACATCTATTTTCAGATATAAAACAAGAGAAAGTAAAAATTGGATGTGCTTGTAATAAAATCAACAGGAAATGTAAAAGGTGACACCATTAATCTAACAAATGTGTCATACAACTCCAAATAATCCAGAAATCTTCTATGGATAAATATGGTGACGAAGGTGGCATAGCGGTGTTTGAAGACAACCAAGTTAAATACGTACATGGCGATGTAACTAAAATTTGAAAAATTTCTTTATATTGTCAGCCTTTTAAAAAGCTAATTTTTTGCCTGGAAAATGATAAAAGATGTCTATCGAAACGTTGGAAGCGATGCTTATTGCTCAAATAATAATTTTACATCCAAGAAGTTTGGGTATATTTAAATACTTGAATGAATTTTCGGAAATATTCAAACTTCCATCAAGCTATTCTCGTATAAGATCAGATTTTCATTATTCACACCACATTGATGTTATCAAATTGTCTTTTCATAGTATCAGCAAATTTTCTTCCAAACCTAAAAAAAAACTAAAATGCAATGATCCTGTCATTTTTGTCACATACAAAGGAAATTTACTGAAAAAAAGTGGAGATAGAGTGGAATTTTGAATTTCTTTAAGGCTGTACATCACTTAGTCTCAAAACTAGAATTTCCTGTAATGAATGTTTTGAAGGATATTGGAGGGAAGTGAATACAAAGTAGACCTTTTGTGAGTCTCAAAGAGATTTAAAAATATCCAGTAATTCCCAAAAGTTAAGGATATGATCTATGGTCAACAAATTCCTTTTTAAGCATTGAAATGGCATAGGCCAAATGAAAGTGAGCCCTTAAACCTTTTTGATTTATATGTTGAAGGAAATATCAGATTTGATCAATTGTTTTTGATTATCTGTTATGAAAGATAATGAATGAACATCTTCACCATTAATTTAGAAGTGATTATCAACTCAGTAAATATGCATCCTATTTTACCAGTATGATTTATTGAAAAGAACATTTCATACATGGTACAAGGAAAATAAGGTCAATTCAGTTATTCAAAGATTTCAATTCATCATGTTCAGCAAAATTTTCAATATCACAGCAGACAAAGCTCAGAATGACGCTTTCACCAAGTTATTGAACATTGATTAAAAAAAAACCAAATTGAAGAAGTGTATATCTTTGCCTAAATCATATTCTTTTTCATAATAATATAAACAAATGAAAATTGCATAGATATTCTAATAGAACTAAGCCAGCGGTAGAAAATATACAGCCTCATTTAAGTTTCTTTTTTCAATGCCTGATTTTCTTCATCAATCACTAGTGAATAATCATTATCGCAAAATAAATGCTTAAATAATTTCAATGCTGGTCCTCCTCAATATTCTTTGATCTTTGAAACGAACTGAACATCACTATTTAGAAAATGAAATAATTCTAACATTAAGTTTATACCACTAAGAGTTAATACTCAGCCTTCAATGAAATCCAGGTACCATTTAAATCCAAATGTTACAAAAAATATCATTTCTCCAGTTATTCCTCAATAAGTTGGGAATAATTCATGAAAAACACCTGTCTTTCACAGAAGGCTCCACTTACAAACTCATAAAATTGAACATTTAGCCATATAAAAACGACATAAAAAATTTACTTTCAAAGGATTCCTTAACGTAATTTAATTGAAGGAACAAATAAACCATTTCTACTCAACCAGAGTCCAATGCCAGTTCCCAGTAAGATGGATAGAATGTTTGATAGAAATAAAGTACATAGACCTTTTCTAGAAAAGATACTATTATTACCCAGACGAGCGTAGCGAATGCTGAGCATTTCACGCTTCCTAGGTCTGAAACTCCAATTTTTTGGTGGCAGCTGATCTGGGCGACTGCTCCAATCATTGAAAAAGTCAGACTCCTAGAAATAATAAATGTGTAACAAAATAATATTCATAACAACAGTTATGACATCAAATTATTCATAAACATCATTCCAATATACCTGAGTAACACTTTATTTCATCCTAAAGGTAAATTAGGTTTTGAAAAAGCATAAAATGTTTGAAAATTTCTCAATTTCCATAAGTTGAGAGCAAGTAATTAATCAATAAAAATTTTTCAAAATCAATTTACCTTGGAAAATAAAAAATATCTATTGAAATGTGACCTAATAATTGTTCTTAGCGAATGTATGATATAGAACATATGCATTTTCAAGATACATATACTCCAGAAGACTTGATCAAACTCATTTGTCTCCATTCAAAAGTCTAATATAATCACTCAAACCATTAGTCAATACAGACTCATTCTTACTTATTATTCAAGGAATGCCGTCACATAGTTAAAATCATATTATTTCTCCAAGAGATTATCAAGGCTTTTGACCCCTGATGGTAAGTTTAATCAATGTCTATATCACAATGACCTTGGTAATCTTGATCTATGACCAACCTAATTGAATTTATGATATCCAACCCGATTTTTTTCTGTTAAGTCTTCATTTATATTACCCTCTGCTCATCCATAGTCAATATAATTTTGCTTCTACATCTACTACTTCAAATATATCATGGTTGAATAATAAGACTCACTTCTTTCGATTCAGAGTTCAAATAATAGGACTGCCATTCCAAATTCAAAGGTGTCCCTTGAACAGGGCTGTTTGGGGGACTCTTGGGACTACCTCTGGGAGAATCTCTTCTAGAACCAGCCAATGATACTCTTGCAGATGACTGGTTCGACTCTCTTTGTGCTTCTCGCAGCAATCTTAAATAATCTTCCACATGTATTTGTTGAGTTACTGATAACGGTGTGGCAGAACCACCAGAATGGACACTCGAGATGTCAACCCATGACTCTGGAACACCAATTCATATATTATAATTGAAATACGTTTGAGAAGGTCTATTTTTTCCCACCAGAATGTACACTAGCGATGTCAACCCATGAGCCTGAAAGATCAATTAATACATTAAAATGGAAATATGATTGAAGTTTAAATATTTCCCTGAATAAGACTTCGCCTTTGCGAACCAAGAAAAACATCTTAAGTATAATCTATTTATAGTGCAAATCAAAAACAACGCAGACAATAGTACGGAAATATAAATATAATATTGCGCCTACTACACATTTGAATAAACAAAATCTTACCTCCCAAGACATCATCAAGACTGGATTTTGAAGATGACATCTTAACAAATTATTCTTTTATATTTCTTAAGAATACCAGGAGGAAATTACACTAAAATAAAGAAGCTTTTCAAAACAAAACACCTTTGTGTTTGACAACAAAACAACCTTCTTGATCTGCTTGCCACTGCCTACGTGACTTGAAGCTAGACAGAAATAAAACAAACAAAAACACTTTTATCTCTCTTCAACTCATGTGGAATGCAGTGATAACATTTATTTCTTGTTTCTGTCATTGTCTTTAGCCATTTCTGTGATTTCGAACATAGAACAATATTATTTTTGTCTCTCGTAACATCAAAAATAAGTAGAGATGGGCGACTAAGAATGATCGGCAAAATCGATTTATTTTGTATAACTACTGTTATATATTAATTAAAATAAGGGTTTTTCGACTCAGAGTAGGGAGGTAAATAAATGAATACTATTTATTCTATGCCAAGCTTTCGCATTTTTATTCAATGCATCTTCAGGGCTTCTATAAAAGTACAATAACGATAAGACACCCTTATTTTAATTTAATTCATTTAATATAACTGAGACTCTTAAAACACTGCAAATATATATATATATTCTTTTGAACTTTTGGCTTAATGTTGATAAACGATTTTGGAATCAGTAACTAATATGTTTTCATTATGATGTTACTGATTAGAACTAATAATCGTGTTTTATGAAGTCGACAATTGAACCGTGGATTCTTTAGTAGTAGGAGGTGTAGGAGTCATTGATTTAGTTTGTTTTATTAAGATGGTATGAGACGTGACTTTTTGTGCATTCATTTAACGGTTCCTTATATTGATAGATGTTTTATTAAGATGGTATGAGACGTGACTTTTTGGGCATTCATCTGATCACAGTATAGGGACCACACAGTAGTCGCACTCAAGAGATTTTGAACTGAATTCTTTACACCCTGGCGGCCACGCGCATATTTCAGTAAGCAGTCGGAAGTGATATTGTAGCGGAAACAATGTTCTTGGATAAATTTGAATTCGTTTTGCTCGCTTCTACAGCTTGCTCAAATTACTTCAAAATTAATAAATGTTCATTTCTAACGTGTAATATGAATTAATTGACAAATATTTAAAAAACCTTCGAATCATTCAACGAAAGATGTTTAGTCGTTGACGGTGTTGTCCTTTTTCCCTCCTGACGCGGCTGCCCTATGAAGTTTAGTATTAGCATCAGAGATAAGCATTGATTAGCATTGAGTATGAATCTAGATTTATACTCAATGGTATTAGTAACTACTTACTGTTGTAACGGAGATATCTCGGGCCATTTTCATAATAGAATGATTTCGTTAGTATATCTCATAATCGCCCACCTCTAAATATAAGTGTGATCCACCATAGATAAGTGATCCACCATCTACTCAAAACGCAACTATTAAATATTATTCTTATTGAAAAAACATTGAAACCGAAGAAACATCCAATATGCCAGAGAGTTTCACAACGACAATGAATGTTGCGTACTTCTAGGTCTTACGTGTAATTTATATTTCTACTTATGAAAAAGGTAGATAATAATTGAGGGGAAGCCCTATCATAGGTGATAAGATCGAGCATAAAAATGCCCTTTAAACAACGCAAAATTGCTGTAATGGGTTACAGATCAGTTGGTATGGAGCAAAAATTGGTTATTAAAAGATACGAAATAACCAAATTTAATTTCAGGGAAGTCATCTCTTAGCATTCAATTTGTAGAAGGTCAATTTGTGGACTCATATGATCCCACTATCGAAAACAGTAGGTTTACAAAATAAAATTGCAGGGTACAAATTACTATGTCTCAATTTTAGCCTTCACAAAATCTACAAGATTGAATTCTCAAGATTATGAGCTCAAACTAGTTGATACAGCTGGACAAGATGAATATTCGATTTTTCCTTCTCAATATAGCATAGATGTTCATGGCTATGTTCTTGTCTATAGTATAACTAATATGAAATCTTTTGAGGTAGTGAAATCAATATATGACAAATTGTTGGACATTACAGGAAAAGTAACGTGAGTGTTTCATGAGTTCATTATATTTTCCTTGGAATCTGCTCTATTTAAAATTGAATAATCTGCTTCCTAGTGTACCCATAATATTAGTTGGAAACAAAACAGACTTGCACATGGAACGCATGATTCCCACAGATGAAGGTAAACGCTTAGCAGAGGAAATGAAAGCAATTTTCTTAGAAACATCAGCAAAGCAAAATGAAGTGAGTTCCTTGTTCCATGTTGCTAGTTTTTTAATTGATGAGTATTTTCAGGCTGTGTCTGATGTTTTTCACAAACTCTTATTGGAAATAGAAAAGGCTGACGGACATATGCATGTTAAACATAACTGTTCTGTGTGTTAATGAAAGCAGATATTTCTGTTATATCTAGTCTAATGATTCATACATTTTTTGTTATTTGGAATTGTGCGGAGGAAAAAAACAAAAAATCTTAATATTCTCAATGTATTAATGTGTAAATTTACATTTGTAAGTTGGTGTTTGTTGTTCTTGTTACATAGTTTTTTTCTCCACTTTGATAAAATCAAATTCAGATATTTAAAAGGCATGTGGTGTTGAATATATTGATATAATTGTGAATATATATGCTACTTTGGTAGGTTTCTAAAGTTTCTTCTTACAAATAATTTTTTCTAAATCATCTGGCTATTTTATACTTAGAATGTATATATGTAATAATAAAATAGGATATATTTGTACAGGGAGTGAGAAAATAGTATGATTGAGGGGGCACTTATTTGGTTGATGATAATTGATAAATAGTAAGCTTTGATAATTATGATATAATCTATATTTCAATTTAAGTTATTTATGTTCAATTTAACTATTCTCAATCTCATCATGATGCTTAGACGTATATTGCCAAAAAGTTGAAAATTGAATGTTTGTTTCTAGAAACATTATAGCTTTCATTCAATTCGGAGTTTACTTCAGCATAGGATTTTTTTTTCAACTCTGGTAAGTTGCAAAGCAATCCATTTTTTAGAATTTTTGTTGGAGTCATTTGAATTCTTCCCTAAATTAAATATTTTAAAGAAGTTTTAACCATTCTATTTTTTAAGGTTGTAATGTTTCTTAGAATTGAATCAACCTGTTTGATTTTACTTGTTAATGCTTTAATTTCAGTAATCAGTAATATTACTAGAATGAATGCCTCTTAGGTAATAGTGTTGTGAAAACAACACTGAAAATGTAAGTACTATTGCATGGAATTTTGGGATAGATGTTTCCATTTCTCTACATAAAATGAACAAGTAATACAAAACTAATTATAGGAATTGATGAAATAATGTGAAATGTGTATTTAATTGTTATTCTATCGTTTTTATATTTGTATGAAAGCCTTGCACCAGGGAAAAGATGGGTTATATATATATAGTGAAGTTTGTAATTGCCACAATATCAGAATAATGCCTTAATACTTCAATACTTCTGCAAGTTGCTATAAGGAATTTCCATATCACCTGTTTAGTTATGTTTGTGAATAAGTTGTTTCTGGTTATATGAAGAACAAATTGTTACATATGTAAATTTGACAGAATATTATGTAAAAAGTGCACATGCTGCACATATTAATTGGAAACAAATCAGACTTGCACATGAAACGCATAATTCCCACAGATGAAGGTGAACGCTTAGCGGAGGAAATTAAAGCAATTTTCTTAGAAACATCAGCAAAGCAAAATGAAATGAGTTCCTTGTTCCCCGTTGCTAATTTTTTAATTGGTGAGTATTTTCAGGCTTGTCTGATGTTTCTCACAAACTGTTATTGGAAATAGAAAAAGCTGACCGAAATATGCATGACAAACCTAATTGTTCTGTCTGTTAATGAAAGTAGATATTTCTGTTATATCTAGTCTAATGATTCATACAATTTTTGTTATTTGGAATTGTGTAGAGGAAAAAACAAAAAATCTTAATATGTTTAATATATCAATGTGTAAATTTACATTTGAAAGGTGTTTTTTCTTGTTACATAGGTTTTTCTACACTTTGATAAAATGAAATTCAGATATTCAAAAGGCATGTGGTGTTGAAAATATTGATATAATTATGAATACATATGGAAACTCGGTAGGTTTCTCAAATTTCCTCTTGAAAATACTTTTTTCTAAATAATTTCCTCTTGCTAATTTATACTTTGAATGTATATATGTTAATAATTAAATATATATTTGTACATGGAGTGACGAAATAGTATGATTGAGGGTTGTTGATAATTGCTAAATAGTGAGCTTTGAAAATTATAATATAATCTATATAACCATTTATTTTTTAAGGTTGTAATGTTTCTTAGAATTGAATCAACTTGTCTGATTTTACTTGTTATTGCTTTAATTCCAATCAGCAATATTACTAGAATGAATGCCTCTTGGGTGTTGTGAAAACCACACTGAAAATCTAAGTACCATTGTATGAAATTTTGGGATATATGTTTCGATTTCTCTATATAAAATGAATAAGTAATACAAAAGTAATGATGGGAATTGATGAAATAATGTGAAATGTGTATTTAATTGTTCTATCGTTTTTATGTTTTTATGAAAGCCTTGCACCAGGAAAAAGATGGGTTATATATAGTCGAATTTGTAATTGCCATGATATCAGAATAATGCCTTGATACTTCTGCAAGTTTCTGTGAGGAATTTCCTTATCACCTGTTCAATTATGTTTGTGAATAAGTTGTTTCTGATTTATATGAATAACAAATTGTTATATATGTAAATTTGACAGAATATTATGTAAAAAGTGCACATGCTGAGCTCAAATAAATTTCAAATTACTGATCAATTGTTCTTGTTTCTTATTGTGATTATTCAATGCAAAGTTTGATTATACAGTGCATTCTGCACTGACACAAAATCCTGAAACAGGTAAATTTTTGTTTAATTTCTTACCAATTTTTATGCATTTTTGTTGCACCCTGTGCTATCCACATCAACACTTTGAATTTTCTGAATAGGGAAAGTGGGTCATTTGGCATCTTTTTGGCAGAGTCTTTGTATCTTCTTTAAGAGCGTGCATATTTTTTTTAACTGGCGAGTTCAAAGATGTTTTCAGTACGAGCACTTTGTCACGGCTTATTATATCGTTTGTGACGATGGTACCTGATGACAAAACTGTAATGGTCATCTTTCATTGGATGACAAATTTAATGAGGTACCATCGTTTCAAAGTAAATGTGCTATTACGAAGTGCGCATACTGAAAACCAACAAATTATTTTTCTTGGCAATCTGCACGCCTGTAAAGAAAATACATAGAACCTGTGCAAAAAAGTACCAGATGACCCGCTTTCCCTGCATAAAGTAATTACATAGAGATTTGTTTCCCTGTTCAAAAAATTAAGAGGGTTGATGGGGATGGCTCAGAGTGCAACCAAAATCCTTGAAAACTGCATACGAATTTGGTAAAAGTGAAACAAAAATTGACATGTTTCAGGATTTTGTTGCTAAATATTTTTCTTCTCAGAAAATGAATTTGTTTCATAATTAATTCCATGTTATTGACATTTCACATGTAGAATTCCATCCATATGGTTCTACGATAAATTTTCAAATCCCAAGTTCAATTGATGTCATAGATAGATACCCTTGAAAATCTTTATCCAAAGAATATTTATTAAACCGGGAGTCAACGTCATCATACTCGCAAATAAGTTGCAAAGTCCAAATTGATGGCACTGAAGATAAAGAGTTCTCTTTTATGTTTAAGTCACGAGACGAGGTCCGTTTTGATATTATTTCAGCTCTTTATTCAATGTTTTATACAAAGCGTTACATTGATCGGATTTAGTTTTGTTCGATAATCTGTTTCCATCTAGACGTCAACTTCATAATACCTCCCTCGTAGAAGCCCTTCAAGCGACGTTTCCCAACTTTATTTGTTGCTTCTTCAAAGCTCTACAAACACTTTTAAAACGTCTTTTTAAAAAAAGATTCCATACCCACGAAATAAAAAATCATTATGTATCTTCCCTATTCAAAATTTGGGGGTGAGGGTTGTAGTAGCAAGGGTTGAAGCGCTATGCGTCCGTAACCTACATCTTAAGTTGTCCCCCTCGAAACAGAAATCGACCTGTCCGAGCATTTCTATCTAAAAAATTTATTTCGTCTGTAATCTCGTCTGTTTCGTTTTCAAATGGCCACCCTGTATATAATTTATATATTAAAGAAGAATCATGGGTGAAACCGCAGGGGAGCAGAAGATATGGGAAATGAATGGAAGGTACTTGCCGACACATGTTTCTGCTTATTGGCTTCTTCAGGGCAAGGCAACCAAGAAACCAGGATAGGGATGGAAATGAATAAATATAAAGGAGCGAGCATCCAATTTGTGGCTTCAACCCTAGATACCTCCGGTTTCACCCATTATCCTTCTTTTATATCTAATTTTACCGCAATATATCCTCTTTTGTGATATTATGTATATATATCGAAGCCGGAAAGGTAGGAAAATGTTAAAATTCGATAGAAATGACGTACTGTCAAAAAAATCTACTTCAATAAACGATTTCAACTCGATGTCAATGTGAAAAGCGCCAACGTATTGTCACTCGATCCCCATCCCAATATCTAAATCACTGATTATTTGTCAGATGTTTGAAGCTCTTGTTCAGTAGACGATTTGAGTGAGGATTTTTCATCAATGACGAATATTTGAAAGCTAGAAGCACTAACGTAATGTCAATATCTATCTTCCTATGAACTGGGATTCAGATTCACATGGAATACTCAGCGATATGAAATTAACGGAACTTGAATTGATTGATAAATGTTGAAACACTTACAGTCAATAGCTCTCGTCCAAAAGGCGATCAGAATTCACATCAACCAAGACAAATTTTTCAACTCCGGATATCATTTGAATGCCAAATGAACTGACGTGAAGTCACACTCGTTCATTACATTATCAACATACTATTGAATTGAGAGTTGTGAACTCTTTTTGAAGTGAAAACTTCTTTAAGTACGTTTAGCAATTTTTTATATGGGTACTGAACTGAACGGCTTTTTTTCTGATGAAAGGAACTCAGAGTAAAATTACACTCGTTCAATCGGTAGTCCTGACCTCACTCCAAGGCTTTTCTAAATATTTTAAAAATTCATCCAGGAAATTATCGCGATCTGAATTATCCGAGAAAAAGACCTTTGAGAAAAAAACCATAACTTCCGAACGGTACCGACCAAAGGTGTCGTGTTCAGATTATTCGATAGATGAAGAAACGATGTGAATCCAAAAACATCAGCATCTTCCTACTTAGCTTCATCTGAGCTGTGTGTTTGATCAAATTTGACCAATTTTTGAGAAATTTTTCACTAAAAGTGGATTATTTCCCAAATTGCTGAAAACACGAAGATACAAGATTCGAAATCTACGCCCTCGATTTAGTAAATGACGAGACCTGCATCGATATACAGGGTGATTCCAGAGGAGACCGTCAGATTTTAGGTGAAGTATACACTAGTCAAGGCAGTTTCGAAACAATGTTTGGTTTATGGTTGGGGGCCTTTAATGAGAGTCTATAGGGTGATTTGTCCGATTCGACCGATTTTTCTTTTATTCATAACTTTGGTATGGCTTGATCAATCTTGATGAAATTTTCAGTGTAGAACAATATGATTATCTTCTTTCAATAATTCCAACATTTCCTCAAAAATACAGGGTGGGAATTATGATAAGTTCAGATTAAGTTTGCAGGTTGAAAAAGCACCCTGTATATTCCGTTTTCAAAAATTTTCTACATGCTTCAGATTCTATCATAAGTTTACATTACTGGAGCTTTTTTATTTTTTTTGGCACACATCCAGTTTTCCTAGAAAAATTTTTCAAGGATGAACAATATTGTTATTCCGCTCCAAGGCAGTGAGGATATTCTGAACTAGAATTTAAACCGGTGTCGTCCAATGATACAAAGCTCTTCCTGAGTCCTAAAGTAGTTCTTCCAAATTCGAAATTCTTATTTAATCCCTAATATTCTGATGTATAAAATCATTTAATTCAGAAAATATCTTTATACCTACCTACTCAAACCAAAAAATCTACAACTTATACACAATAAACATTCGAAACATATCATGAACGGCAAAACTAAGGATTAACACAAAATTTACATAGAATTTTCGAAATGATTTCCTTTTTTTTGAATACATATTCGAGACGTTTTTATTAAATTTCCAGTTGACCTTCTAATGAGGGAATGATTTTGCTTCAAGATATTACATTCCTCGATAATCCTTTCAACTAGGTGTTCTCTACTTCTAATTTCAAACTCTTGTTTTCAGATATCCCCACACAAAATAGTCTAAAGGGTTCAAATCAGGCGATCTTTGTGGCCGAGCAATAGGACCTCCACGACCAATCCATCTGTTCGGATAATTTACATCCAGGTGATTTCTCACATTCAATGCAAAGTGAGGTGGTGCTCCGTCCTACTGAAAGTACATAGAGCGGATATGTACATTTTCCAATAGATTTGGTAAAATATTTTCCAAAAAATCTAGGTAAATTTCACCATTTAATCTTTCCGCAAAAATGTGAGAGGCCAATTAAATTTCCGTCTATTGTTCCAAGCCAAATATTGGCAGAAAATCTGTGGCACGACAAGGGCCTTTGAAAATTAAACGAAAGAGAAATTAATAATAAAATTCTGAAAAAATATGAAAAAATGACTCGAAAGAAAATCGAATGTTGGAGTATCGACTTCTGCCTACCTGGTTTTACAGTACGGCTGAATCAACGTGTCCAAGCACTCAAGCGAGAATAGTCACTTTTTCACTAGAGTTCCAACTTGTAGAATTAACGAGAAATTCTGCGAAGAGAAGTATTGCACTGCACCGAACGAGCGCGGCTTCAGTACTCTCTCTGTTCGACATAGGTCATATGCTCTAACATATGTTACGCGTTTATCGAAAAATGATATGAACATATACAGAGTGCAGAATTATTGAATCGAGCAAGCAACTCGGAATATAAATGAATGAATGCAACTACTAAGTTGCAGTAACATAACCGCCCACCTAAAATAGAAGATTTTATGAAACAAAGCAAATATTAAATTGAAAAGATATCGAACATAAAGCAAAAAAAAATATATACATATATACATCAACATACGTCATAATTACTGAAGAGGTAATGGACATAATTTAACCACTGATCTCTGCAGTACACCTTGAGTAGTCCGAATAGTAGCTACTCTAGCTATTTTATCAGCGCCAGGATGCAATTTCTCAATGCGTCCAAGTCGCCGGCGCAATGGAGGGAGTTGATCATCTTTCATCAAGACTAGTGCACATATTGAATAAGGAGGCGAGTCACTATTGAACCACTTTTTTTGTTGTTGCAGTGTGTTCAGGTATTCCAAATTCCATCTTTTCCAAAAATCCTGATAGATACGAGTTAACTGTAAAGTGGACTGTAAAGTCTGAGCACCTGGATGCAGATATATTTTGTGGAAATGCTGAATAAGGAGCTCAGCAAGACGATGAGATGAAGGAAGCAAAGCTGGGTGTTTGTGATCATAAGCCAGACCAGAAAAAGACAGACGACCGCCCACCCTGAGAACACCATCTTCTCCAATAAATGGACTCAATTTTCGAAGTGATTTAGATATGGGATTTCCCGAGATGAGATCATCGATTTGTTCCTTGAACACAACCCGTTGAACCTGTTTTTTAAAATCTATATATCCTAGGAGCTTTAGAGTTTTTCATGAAGTGAACAAATCTGAAAATGTAAGCTACCACCCTTCGAACCTTGGACATAGATGAATACCTGAAGAGCAAATCATCAACAAACGACGGAGAAATGAAAGCTGACAAAGAGAGGTGACGCTCTTCTGTTTGTACAAGATGAAGAGAATTCTCTATTTCATCATTTGCGAAGGTGAGATGTTTGGAACGAAGCCAGTCAGGGCCTGTCCACCACAAAGAGCAGTTCAACAGTTCAGTTGGCGTTAAGCCGCGTGAAGCACAATCAGCTGGATTGTCTTTCGATTGAACATGATACCAATTTTCTGTTGACACTAAGTTCTGAATTTGAGTTGTACGATTGCTTACAAATGTCTTCCATCGATGAGGAGAAGACTTAATCCATGTTAGAGCTACCATTGAATCAGACCAAGCAAAAATGTCATCTATTGTAAAGGCTGATTGGTAAACAGAGGAAACCACATTAATGAGTTTTGATAATAAGAGACAAGCACACAATTCCAGTCGTGGAAGTGAAATTCTCTTCAATGAGGAGACTTTTGATTTACCACATACGAAAGAGATGTCAATGGAGCCGTCATAATTGAAAAATCTGAAATATACCACGGCTGCGTAACCACGATCACTACTATCTCCGAAACCATGAAGTTCGCAACGATAAAATGGTTTCGATGCAAGTTTCCGAGGTATCTTTAATTTACCCAATTCGGTTAATTCGGATTTACACTGATTCCAGCGACGGCTGACATCGTCTGGAAGTGTATCATCCCACTGCAAACCTAATGTCCAAAGATGCTGGATCAAATGTTTAGCAAGAAAAGTAAATGGAGAAAGGAACCCCAAAGGGTCGAAAATTCGAGAAAGTTCGGAAAGTATGGTACGTTTGGTACATACCTGCACAGTAGTTTCTGCAAGATAAGAAAATTCGTCCGACGAAGGAAACCACCTCAAACCGAGAATTTTGACTATCGGATCTATATCAAAATCCAAAGAATGGTGATATTGATGATCCAGAGGTATGGTTGAGAGTAATTGAGAACTGTTACTACTCCATTTTCGGAGCTCAAAACCACCGCAATTCAATAGGAAAATCAGTTCCTCTTGCAACGTTTTTGCCTCCTCCAAATCATCACAACCTGTAACGACGTCATCGACATAAATGTCTGTGAGCAAAATTTTGGATGCTTTCGGAAAACGAGCTCCCTCATCCTCGGCCAACTGTGCCAAAGTTCGAAGGGCAAGAAAAGGTGCTGGTGCGACTCCATACGTAACGGTATTCAGCTGATATGTTTTTATGGGTTCCGATGGAGAAAACCGCCACAATATTCTTTGAAAGTTTCGATGTGAATTTTGAACTAATATTTGACGATACATTTGTTTGATATCAGCTGTGAAAACGAACCGATGAACACGAAAGTTCATCAAAATGACAATAATATCCTTTGGTAATTTAGGACCTATCAATAGAGCATCATTTAAAGATAAATGACCGGGTACATGAGCTGACGCATCGAAAACAACCCTCAACTTTGTGGATGGACTGTTTGGTTTGATTATACAATGGTGAGGGATATAAAAAGTATTTTCATAATCCGAACTCGTAGAAATCAATGACATATGATTTTTTTCTAAATATTCATTCATGAAAGTAGAGTATTCCTTGTATATATTCTGGTTTTTAATAAGTTTACGTTCAAGGGATAAAAAACGACGTAGTGCGAGAGAATATGTGTCACCGAATGAAAGTATTGACTGATCAGGTTTAAATGGTAATGCCACAGTGTACCGTACAGATGTATTTCTAGAATAATTCTGAGTGTATAAGTTCTCACAAAATTGATCTTCTGGTGATACAATGACATTCTCTGAAACTTCTTCAAGTTCCCAGAATCTTTTCAACGAGGAGTTCAAACCTGATTCAGACAATGACAAATGAAAATTGTTAACTGATGTGTTAGGTGATTGAATCTTTCCCATGAAAACCCAACCAAATACTGTCTCAAGTGCTGTTGGTTCCAAACCGTTACCCTCGATACGACCCGGTCGAATTATTAAAGAGAATATATCCGCTCCCAGAAGAAGGTCTATTGATTTCGGAATAGAAAAGTTCGGATCTGCTAACTTCTTGTTATAGACACAATTCCAAAACGAATGATTTACGAAAGAACTCGGCATCTCCGAACAAATCTTCGGAATCACGACGGCGTCGAATGTAAAAGATGGATTTATCTGACCTGATGGACGAATAGTACATTCAGTGCTGCAATTAGCAGAAGATGAGCTTTCACAAATTCCATTTATGGAAAATGAAGCATCACAAATTTTCAAGCCTAATCTATTTACACACGATTGAGTTATAATATTTATTTGAGAGCCTCCATCTAACAGAACTCGGACCTTCTGATATCTACCCCAAGCATCACGAATTTCGACCTCAGCGGTTGCTAAGAGAACGGTAGAATTTGAAGAAACATTCGTTAAAACCTGAGCTGAGCCTGAATCCGATGAATTTGCAGCATTGAAATGATACGTCTCTGTTGAAGAATCATTATCCGCATTATTGCGCATGTGTAACAGGGTATGATGCCTTCCGTGGCAAGTACGACAATTTGACCTTGAAGAACAATTGTTAATCTTATGTCCAGAATGGAGGCAATTGATACACCAATTTTTGTTCTTCACAGTCTTGAACCGATCTTGAACAGTTTGTTCCAAAAATGATGGACATTTGTAAATATTATGAGCTAACTTGCAATAATTACAGGTTATACGTTTCTTGAATGATTCAGTTTCCGTTTGAACGAGAAGAGTCGAATTTCTTTTATTCATTGAGAGAGAACTAGATTTTAAAACTTGAGAATTAGAAACTGAATGAGTTTTCGACGGAAGAAAAAGAGCTACTGCCTCCAAGGCTATACACTGATTTGTCAGGAAATTTCGTAAATTGACAAACGACGGAATATTTGTTGAACATTCTTGTAATTCAAAACGTTTGATCGATGCTGAATCTAATTTCTGAATGAGAATGTGAAATAAAACAAAGTCCCACTGGTCAACGAGTAAACCTAAATTCCTTAATACCGACAAGTTCTCCGCAAAAACCTCTAGAATTCGCCTAAGGTCTTTAGCTGAATCACCCTGTAGCTTTGGAACATTACAGATTTCCTTCCAACATGTATTAGCGAGAAGTCTTTTATTCTGATATCTTTCCGCCAATGTCTGAAAAGCGCTTTCATAATTTTCAGCAGTCAATGAAAACCCTTTAACTAAACTTAAAGCATGAGAAGAAAGTGAACTAAGGAGGTATTGAAACTTTTCTATTTGACTCAAGTTAGAATTTTCATGTACCAAACTTTGGAACATATCGAAAAAAGTAGGCCACTCTTTATAATTCCCAAGTAATAATTATCCATAAAGGCTGTTCGAATAACCTTCTCAGTGTTCAATTCCGGTTCTTCGGAAGATACAATCATAGAGACAATTGAAGTGTGTAAATTTTGAAATTCCACGAGAATATCCTCAAGTATTTCACATCTTAATTTGAATCTTACGTGGAGACTTTCATCAGTGACAGCGAATTGTGCTACATTCAGAATTTCCTCGAGATCATCAATAACAATTTGACGACGAGCTTTGAGTTGTTTCAATTTTGTCGTCATTATTATTATTCAAGGTATACTGCAGAAAACAATATGAATTTTGTTTTGAGTAATTTTGAAAAAAGAGTAAATAGACTAACCCATTGAAAAGAACTAAATTAATTAATAAAGTAATAATTAAGATTGATTCTATTGAATTGAAAATCGAATATTAATTAGAATAATGAAATCATGAAAATAAACAAAAACAAGAATGTCTATCTTTGTTTATGTTTTGAATAAAGGTTATGAACATAGATCAGAAAAACAAATGAAGAGTTGTCTATGTTCTGAAAATGAAAGCTAAATTCTATAACATGCCCAGAAATTTATCCGCGATTAAAGAATTTATGAATGTGTTCGATATCTTGTCAAGTTTTTGAGGTTAGGTGAATATTGACCGAATGAAATAAATGCAAATGAAAAAAACGAAATGAAAAAATTCCAAAATGCTTGATCGCAATAATTTGAAAACGCGGTTCGAAAATATGCGGCTCAAGAAGGACCAAAATGGCACGACAAGGGCCTTTGAAAATTAAACGAAAGAGAAATTAATAATGAAATTCTGAAAAAATATGAAAAAATGACTCGAAAGAAAATCGAATGTTGGAGTATCGACTTCTGCCTACCTGGTTTCACAGTACGGCTGAATCAACGTGTCCAAGCACTCAAGCGAGAATAGTCACTTTTTCACTAGAGTTCCAACTTGTAGAATTAACGAGAAATTCTGCGAAGAGAAGTATTGCACTGCACCGAACGAGCTCGGCTTCAGTACTCTCTCTGTTCGACATAGGTCATATGCTCCAACATATGTTACGCGTTTATCGGAAAATGATATGAACATATACAGAGTGCAGAATTATTGAATCGAGCAAGCAACTCGGAATATAAATGAATGAATGCAACTACTAAGTTGCAGTAACAATCTGTGTTGTGTATTATGACTTTTCTTCAAATGCGGGTTGTCTCTTGCCCATTCGTGGGAATTGTGGATATTAAAAATTCCATTCTTAGTGAACATAGCCTCGTCGCTGAATAGAATACGAAAAATAGTTCGTTGGTGACTAATAACCCAGCGACAAAATTGTAATCCTTGGGGCAGATCTTGTGGCAACAGTTCTTGCACCGTTTGGTAGTAGTATGGGTGGAATTGTTCTTTCTTCAAAGTCTTGCTCACTTTGCTCTGCGAAATTCCTAATTCGGTACTAATTTGACGAGTACTAATAGACGGTTCCTCCTCCACCCGTTCAACAATTTGAATCGAAATTTCATTTTGAGTAGGCCTATCAATGTGCTCTGCCTTATTAGGATATTGCCCATGTTCTTTAGAATAATGGAATACTCGTCCGAAAGTACATTTATATGGTTGACGTCGGTTGGGAAATCGTCTATGGTATTCCATTTTGGGTTCATTTCCATTTCCGTTACAAAAACCATAAACAAAAATCATATCCGCATATCCCGCATGAGTAAATAATTGAGGCATGTTGAAATACACTTCTTGTGACAGATTATTTATTAAATATTCTCATTCTGTGGTTCCCTGTGATGGAAACCATGGATCTTAAAGAACTTGATTTAAATAGAGATTTAATTTTCATGGAGAATTTTCAATTTCATTAAAACTATTTATCATACATTCGTGATTCAATATTTTACATACTATAAGGCCATAAGTGAGTACATTTTTGAACGAAACTACTATGTTTTAGGAATATTCGCTTGAAAGAAAAAGTTTGCCGAAAATCACCTGAATAATGACTCAATTTTATGTTAATCCATAATTTTGCCTTTCATATGTTTCGAATGTTTATTCTGTATTTGTAGTAGTAGTATGTGGATTTTTTTGGTTCACGTACGTATAAAGAAATTTGTTGAATTAAATGATTTTATACATCTGAATATCAGCTATCAAAAATGAATTTCGAATTTGAAAAATTTATTTTAGGACTCAGGAAGAACTTTGTATTATTAGACGATACAGCTTTACCATCTAATTCAGAATATTCTCAATGCCTTGGAGCGAAAAAACGATATTGTTCATCTTTGAAAAATTTTACGTGTGCCAAAAAAAATAAAAACGCTCCGGTAATGTAAACTTATGGTAGAATCTGAAGCAAGTAAAAAAATTCTGAAAACGGAATGTACAGGGTGTTTTTTCAACCTGCATACTTAATCTGAACTTATCATAATTCCTATTTGTATTTTTGAAAAAATGTTGGAATTATTGAAAGAAGATAATCATATTGTTCTACACTGAAAATTTCATCAAGATTGATCAAGCCATACCAAAGTTATGAATAAAAGAAAAATCGGTCGAATCGGACAAATCACCCTGTAGACTCTCAATGAAGGCCCCGAACCATAAACCCAACATTGTTCCGAAAGTATATTGACTACTGTATACTTCACCTAAAATCTGACGGTTTCCTCCGGAATCACCCTGTATAGTGAAAAAAACTTTTCGACTCAATACTTCGGACCCGAAAATTAGCGAAAAAACTTCGACCCTAGGCGGAAATCTACAATTTTTATTTCTCGATTAACGATTTTTCCTTGATTACCAGTCAGAGCCCGTTGTTGATTTTTATGTGTTTAGTTTTTCTGCATCCCTATCTCTTAGGGAGATATGAGGAAATTGGTTTATTTGTCCATTGACAAAAACGTTTCTCGAGTTTCCCTACCATATGGAAATCTACAATTTTTTGTTCAAGAAAACGGGGATCTCGTTATTTACCAAATCGAGGGCGTGGATTCCTAATCTGTTATTAGTTTTTTTGTATCATCAGTAGTTTGGGAAGTATGACGAAATGAATCATTATTATAACCCCTTGCGACCGAACGAAAAACACATGTGACTCAACATAACTCTATATAACTTCACATAACCGCCCGCAACCTAACACCCCCTGTGACCTCACAAAACCTCCCGCAACTTAACATAACTCCTGGCAACTACACATAACCACTCTCGACCTAACGAATTCCTTCACGAAACCTTAAAACATCCTGCGACCTATCGTAACGCCCCGCTAAGTCACATAATTCCCCTGCGATCTCACGTTATACCCCGGAACCTTACATAACCCACCGTGAACTCACATAACCCCCTGCAATACCACATAACTGCCCGCAACCTCTTATGACCATCCAACTAGCGCAACGCCCCTTGAGCTGAAATTACCTCCCGAGACCTAACACAACACCTCGTGACCTAACATAACCCCTTGCACTCTCACATAACCCTAGCAACCACAAATAACACCCTGCGACCTAACATAACGCCCTGCGACGTTACATCACAGCCATGCGATCCCATATAAGCTCCCCGCGACCACGCATAACCTCCTCCTGACCTCACATAACCCCTCGCTACATCACATATCCACTCGCGACCAAAAAAAAAACTCTTGCGACCTCTTATAACACCCCGCGACCTAACGTAAAGTCCTATGACCTCACATAAGGGCCCTGTGATCTCACATAAGCTCTTGGCGACCTAATATATCCCGCAGCGACCTAATATTACCCCCGGCGATCTAACATAACCCCTCGCGATCTCACATAACCCACCTACGACCTCATCTAACCCCATGCGACGTCCCATAAAAAAATCTGTGTTTGTGGGCATTGTGATGAAGTTTTCGATCGTCGTAAATCGCCGAGCGTGATATGCGCTGGCTCGTGCGGAAAATCTTATCAAGCCGCATGTGTGGGAATTCCTTCTGATAGTCTTCATTGTTTGAAAACACCCGGTTTTTGTTGGTATTGCCCATGTTGTTTTAAAAAACGCAATAAATATGAAGTATATATCAAGGGATCTTTTGATTCCAAGCTGAATCAAATGCTCGGTGGATTCAAGGAATTGTTCGAATTTTTAGTTAGGATCACTAATCAAGCTCATGAGGTATTCTCGAAAATCTGTCTTGTGCCTCCGGCTGCGGAGCCTTCTAGCTATTCGAACGCTGTCAAATCCAAATCAATGGTCGTCATCAAACCCAAAGACACCAGTCAAGCGAATTCCAGAACGAAGCGCGACATAATGAGAAGTATGGATCCGGTAGAACTGGGTCTGAAGGTTTCACAGGTCAAGCAAATCAGGGATGGTGGTCTGTTTATCAGCTGTGACGATTCTGAGGGTGTTAATAACATTAAGAGGATTGTTCATGAGAAACTTTCTCCTGATTATCGGGTGTCTGATGTAAAAAAAAATTTTCCTAAAGTGAAGGTTGTTGGTCTTGACGAAAATTATAAAGCCGAGGATATTGTGAAATTTTTGAGAGGTCAAAACAATATAATCTCGGACACATCTCATCTGAAGGTTTAAAATACTTGGGCAACACATAGAAATTCCGAAATTTATCAAGCAGTTGTAGAGATGGATGTCGCTACTCATGCTATGGTTGTGAAACGAGGCAAGCTTTTCGTGAATTTTGATGTTTGCTCCGTTTATGATGCAACTGAATTGATGATTTGTTACAATTGTAGTGGCTTTAATCATGGTCAATCAAAATGTTCTAAGACAACTACCTGCCCAAAATGTGCCGGTGATCATTCCTTGAATGTTTGTACTAGCACTGTTTTAAAATGTATAAATTGCTAAATATAAATAAAGTTAAAAAAGTTCGATCATGCTGTTTGGGATTCTAGAGAGTGTCCTATTTACTTAAAAAAATTGAACCATCTGAAATCTTCCATTTTTGCTGATGAATAGCAAACATTGCTTGATGGATTTTCTGGAGACTTTCTTGCATCTCAGTCAGGTGACATATGTTTTTTTCTACCAAAATGTTAGAGGCTTAAGGTCGAAATTGAATACTATTTATAACAGCATTTCACAATTTGACTACGACATTATATGTTTAACTCTTCTGATATTTCAAACTCCGAAATCTGTAGCGATCAATATTTATTGTATAGAAAAGATCGCAGCTTTGACCTCACGTCGGCGACAAGGGGTGGTGGTGTTTTAGTTGCAGTGCGTTCTGACCTGACGGTTACCTGCCTTGATCTTCACTGCATTACCGAGGTCTTTCATAGCATTGACATAGTTGGTTTGAAGGTAGTAATAAGGGATGCTTGTTTATATATTTTTACCATTTATATACCTCCCAGTTTGAAACTTGAACAATATGAGGGACTGTTCGAGGCTATTTCAAGTTTGCCATATCTGCTTCCCGGGTATTGCGAAATCATTATTCTGGGGGATTTTAATATTACTGAATATGTGGATTATCAGTTGTCTTCTTCACATACTACTGGAAGAGTGGAAGCACTCCTGGGATTCTTGGACTATATGGACTTACATCAGGTCAATAATGTGGTTAATAGGAATGGAAGGATTTTGGACCTTGTTTGTTGTCGTCGTCAGATGGTTGTGAGTGGGTCGAACTACTCTCTCGTACCGGTTGATTCACATCATCCACCTCTAGAGTTTTATCTGACCCTGCCATTTAGACATCCTAAAGGTATGTTGAGGAGAGATATTCCTGAGAGTTTTAATTTCAGACGAGCTAACCTCTCGTTGCTCTATGATAGCCTATTGAACACCAACTGGGATTTCGTCACTCAGTATGACGATGTCGATTTGGCCTGTGCAGGATTTTATGATCATCTTAACGGTATTTTTAATGCTTGTGTACCCAAAACAGCTGGTGGGAGATCCCGGTACTCACCTTGGTTTAATAGAGATATAATTTTTAAGTTTAAAGCCAAGGACAGTTGTCGTCGAGCCTATAAGTGAACAGGTTGTACATCATTTCTTGTGGAATTTGAGGAGCTTCGCAGAGAACTAAAGAGTGCAATCTCGATAGCCCGGACCGGTTCCTGTCGGGAAGCCGAGGAGAATTATCTAGGGCTCCATCAAAATTTTGGGGCTACTTAAATAGATTTCGAGGTGGTTCCTCCACTCCGGGGTCTATGAAGTTTGATGGATCCGTCTTGACTGATCCTCAGAACATCGCCAATGCCTTTGCTGCCTTCTTTGAGGCACCACAGCGGGACCGTTCCGGCCAAGACTGTTTTGAGCAGACTCTATCTGTTCCCGATATAAGTGAGGAGTGTGTATTGTCTTGTTTGAGGGAGTGCAAGGGTAGCATGACGGCTGGCACGGATGAAGTTCCGTCTTTTTTACTGAGAGACTGTGCCATCATTTTCTCTGGGCCTTTGACTGCGCTTTTCAGGCTGTCACTTTCCAAACGATGTTTCCCAAGCATTTGGAAGGAGGGTAAAGTGTGCCCTGTATTCAAGGGAGGCAGTAGAGATGACATCGAAAATTATAGACCTATCGTTATTCTGAGCAATTTTAGTAAAGTTTTTGAGAAAGTTTTATACGATATAATTTACGCACATGTTAAATGCCAAATTAATGATGGTCAGTACGGTTTCATTAGGGGCCGGTCTACTGCTACGAACTTGACTTGTTTCACCCAGTATGTGTCTACTGCTTTGGATGAATTTTCTCAGGTCGATGTTATATACACTGACTTCTCCAAGGCATTCGATAGGCTTGACCATGGAGTTGTTCTTAAAAAGTTGTCTTCGTTTGGCTTGAAAATGGATATTATCTCTTTCCTGGAATCATATCTTGCTGATAGAAAACTGTTCGTTCAGTGTTTTGGATTCATGTCATATGAGTTCTCCGCAACGTCAGGTGTTACACAGGGTTCCATTTTGGGTCCTCTGTCGTTCATGCTGTTTATGAACGATCTGAGTTTACACCTGCTCTGTCTGTTGCTTTTGTATGTAGATGATTGCAAATTGTTTCGACGAACTGAGTCTATATAGGATTGCTGGGATCTTCAGGGTGAAATCGATAATCTGAATGATTGGTGCCGGAGAAATCGACTATCATTAAACATAAAAAGGTGCAATGTGATGTCCTTCTGTCGCAGTAAGTCCGTTGTCATTTTTCAATACAACATTGGGGAGGTGTTTTGGGCAGGGTCACTGAATACAGAGATCTGGATGTCTTATTCGATCAGAGGTTGACTTTTGTACCCCATGTGAGGGCAACTGTTTCCGATGGTCTCAGGGCTCTCGGGTTTATAATTAGGAATTCCGGAGATTTGTTGGAGACTCGATCCCTTTTCCTTCTTTTTACGGCGCTCGTGAGGTCAAAGCTTGAATATGGATGTGTTATATGGAATCCCGGTTATAGGGTTCATATTGATAGTTTGGAGAAAATACAGAGGCGATTTCTGAAGTACGTGTGTTTCAAAATAGATGACTTTTATCCGTGTCGTGGAATACAAAATGGGTATTTATTGAACAGGTTTAAAAACATCATTCTTTTATTATGGTTGCTAACTACGAGAAATAATATAACCATTGTATAAAGACTACTTATATTCTATATTCTTTATACATTGATATAACTAACATCATTGGCCATTCTCCGGCAACAACTAACTGCCTTTGACTACAAGGCCTGTCATACCACCAAAATGTTGAATCAAAGTTTAAATAAAGCTGAACCAACTCCATCTTACGTCTCAGCAGCTAAATCTAATCCCAAGTCATGTTTCGCAGAAAAAGAACAAGCAATACTTTTCCATGCTTCTAACGATTTAAAACTCATAGTTTACGCTCAAGCTATAGGAAAATGAATAGGACCTAAAAATATATGCTTCATGATCAGAATATCGAACAATAGAATTTGCGTCTACCTCAGTAATACTGGTTTAGTCGATCATTGAAAATGAGAATCATATCATAAGAATATTGGTCACACAAGCTAAGCGTATCGTTATATCCAATGTAAGTTCATCTATACCACATGAACTAATAGAAACTGCAATACGAGATCTTGGATTACAGCTTAGCTCATCAATTTCGTTTTTAAGAGCGGGAATTCCAGGAGACGAATTTGGTAATATTTTGTGTTTTCGGAGACAAGTGTTCGTGATTCCTCCTTCAAATGATTTCAACATTCAAACATCCATTTTAATTCCCTTCGAAAATAATAATCATCGAATATTCTTGTCCACAATCAAAATGGAATGTTTTCTGTGTAAACAAGCTGGGCCCATAGCAAACAATTGCGCAAATGCCCAAAATTCTACAACAACCGAGCCTCAAAACCAAGTGAATCCCCAAGAACCTACTTAGCATGTCTATGCTCAAATGACACCAAAGTAACTGCTTTTTAGAAACTGCAGGTATCAAACTTATGCTAGCCTCGTCAAATGACTCTGAGCAACAAGAAGACATCATCATTGATCCTAGCAATGAACAAGCTATGTTACCTCCCATACAAGCACCGAGATCTACAAAATTAAGTAAAAATGTAAAGAGAGAAAACTTAGAAAAATATTCCCTGACATCGATATCAAAAATCTTTTTATATATATAGATGTGTATAAGACTTCTAACAAATTCACCTTCAGATGATGATTTCCTTTCTGATTTACAATCCTCACAAGCATCCCAACAATAAACATCTCACACTATCGTCTTCAATTTAGTACAGTGGAATTGTGATGGGTTCTACCCTCGGTTAGAACGAATTCAACAACTAAACAAAGATTTTAATGTATATATTTTATGTTTGCAGGGAACACATTTTAAGGAATAAAATAAGAAGTCTCTAAAAAATTATGTGGGTTACCATTATTTTCGCACAACACAATTGCGAGCAAGCGGCGGATCATCAATCTTCATTTCGAATGATTACTACTCACAAAGTCATCAATTAAGAACAAACCTGGATGCTGTAGTAGTACAAACATGGTGCATATGCAATATATAGGTACATATCCCCCGCTTACAATCTTCAACCAAATGAAATTTCAAACCCAAGCGCAAACTACCACTTCCGTTTATCATTGTTGGAGTTTTCAACGCACATAATGAGGTCTGGAGATCTGTTACAACTTTCGGAAGAGGAAGAGCACTTGAATCAGAATTAATTAGCCAAAATATATGCCTTTCGAATACCGGCTTTATACACACTTCAATTTAGATTATTTGATTGAACAAGTCTGTCCTTGAAAGTGTAAATAAACCAAAAATATCTAAAACTGAAAATTATAGTCTTACACTTCTTGAAAGTATCAACGATGCCTGTATTCTAGAAAACACTGTTTCCTTTGATGAAAAAAAGAGAATTTTTCATTCTTATCATAACATCAAACAATTCAAAAACAAAACTCAGTTAATATTCTAAAATCTAGCCTTAAATATAAGCATAGAGTATTCTCTCGCTCAACAAATCGACACAGAAAATTACAACTGCATTCTATGATTTCATAAAGAATATCGGGCTAAAAAGTTAGAAATAATTATTTGAGGAGCTTCGCAGAGAACTAAAGAGTGCAATCTCGATAGCCCGGACCGGTTCCTGTCGGGAAGCCGAGGAGAATTATCTAGGGCTCCATCAAAATTTTGGGGCTACTTAAATAGATTTCGAGGTGGTTCCTCCACTCCGGGGTCTATGAAGTTTGATGGATCCGTCTTGACTGATCCTCAGAACATCGCCAATGCCTTTGCTGCCTTCTTTGAGGCACCACAGCGGGACCGTTCCGGCCAAGACTGTTTTGAGCAGACTCTATCTGTTCCCGATATAAGTGAGGAGTGTGTATTGTCTTGTTTGAGGGAGTGCAAGGGTAGCATGACGGCTGGCACGGATGAAGTTCCGTCTTTTTACTGAGAGACTGTGCCATCATTTCTCTGGGCCTTTGACTGCGCTTTTCAGGCTGTCACTTTCAAACGATGTTTCCCAAGCATTTGGAAGGAGGGTAAAGTGTGCCCTGTATTCAAGGGAGGCAGTAGAGATGACATCGAAAATTATAGACCTATCGTTATTCTGAGCAATTTTAGTAAAGTTTTTGAGAAAGTTTTATACGATATAATTTACGCACATGTTAAATGCCAAATTAATGATGGTCAGCACGGTTTCATTAGGGGCCGGTCTACTGCTACGAACTTGACTTGTTTCACCCAGTATGTGTCTACTGCTTTGGATGAATTTTCTCAGGTCGATGTTATATACACTGACTTCTCCAAGGCATTCGATAGGCTTGACCATGGAGTTGTTCTTACAAAGTTGTCTTCGTTTGGCTTGAAAATGGATATTATCTCTTTCCTGGAATCATATCTTGCTGATAGAAAACTGTTCGTTCAGTGTTTTGGATTCATGTCATATGAGTTCTCCGCAACGTCAGGTGTTACACAGGGTTCCATTTTGGGTCCTCTGTCGTTCATGCTGTTTATGAACGATCTGAGTTTACACCTGCTCTGTCTGTTGCTTTTGTATGTAGATGATTGCAAATTGTTTCGACGAACTGAGTCTATATAGGATTGCTGGGATCTTCAGGGTGAAATCGATAATCTGAATGATTGGTGCCGGAGAAATCGACTATCATTAAACATAAAAAGGTGCAATGTGATGTCCTTCTGTCGCAGTAAGTCCGTTGTCATTTTTCAATACAACATTGGGGGAGGTGTTTTGGGCAGGGTCACTGAATACAGAGATCTGGATGTCTTATTCGATCAGAGGTTGACTTTTGTACCCCATGTGAGGGCAACTGTTTCCGATGGTCTCAGGGCTCTCGGGTTTATAATTAGGAATTCCGGAGATTTGTTGGAGACTCGATCCCTTTTCCTTCTTTTTACGGCGCTCGTGAGGTCAAAGCTTGAATATGGATGTGTTATATGGAATTCCGGTTATAGGGTTCATATTGATAGTTTGGAGAAAATACAGAGGCGATTTCTGAAGTACGTGTGTTTCAATATAGATGACTTTTATCCGTGTCGTGGCATACAAAATGGGTATTTATTGAACAGGTTTTGTTCGGGCGTGAAAGTGAAAGTCGTGTTGCCTACCTGGTGCGCTTCACGGCGGTCTCATTGTCCGACTGCTGGCGCGTTCGCGGATGCTGGCGAAGACATTGTCTCGCTTGGATATGCGCGTGGTACCATGACGTCTCTTTGTTTATCAGCGGCCATCTTAACATAATTCGCCGGAAAGTGAGGAAGGTTGTTGTGAAATATTCACATTCACGCCCCGAAACTACCCGTCTCGCAGAGCGTGTCGATTAATAAACAGGCAATTAACAAATTCACCTCTTTATTTCACTCGTAACAATTCGTAGTTTTAAATAAGTACGATAACAAAAATTGACAATATTTACAATGGATGCCTAGTAAACAAATATCTGTCTTCAACCGAATTAGGAACACCGCGTCAATTCGAATATCTGTGAACAATACTTCGCGGTCTAATTAAGGCTAGCCGAAGTACTTCTTGCTTCGAACAGGCTTTATACGGAACTAAACTGTTCTCAGGTCAAATAAATAGGGATTCAATATCCAAAAAGGTTCCCTTGACCGGAGACGAAAAACAGTCAAATACTGGTGCCATGAGATATTTGTTTACCCCACATGTGAAATACATACCCCAGATGTCTCTTTGTCTCGAATAGACGCCAGAGATTTTACAAGAAAATGTAATACATATCCCAGATATCTCTTTGTCTCGAAGGTCAAAGAGGCGCTAGGGGTATACAGGAAAATGTGGCCAGACCATGTTATTCCCTGGCGCCAACAGTTGTATTTTAAAAGGGTTTTGAGAATTGTTGTCGCCTTCGAGATTACATAATTTCATCGAGGAAAGTGATATTCGCCTGTTCGTCTGTTTAATTTAATCTGTTCATCTGTTTAATCGCCGAAAGTGTGGTTGAACAACCACCGGAGAGAGGCCCATTTGGAGCCCTATTACAAAGTTTGATTCATCAGTACTACGTCAGTGCAAGTGAGGGGTATCCCTGTTTCTATCCCTTAAAACCCCCTTTTCAGTTGCCGATTCATCGTTGTCAGCTGTGAGCTGTGAGCTACACCACTTTGGGGTAAGTGCTTTCATTTAGCTGGTTGCTCAATCTTATTAATCATTTCATCTGAAATCGATTAGCCGCAATTTAATTGCAGCGGACGATTATTGGTGCCGAAACCCGGGAATCTTTAAAATTCAGTCATTTTCGTTCATCTGATTATTTACCTTTCCTTTCATTATCGCTATTACATTCGGAAAATTAACAGTAAAATATTTTATTTGTTTTTTTTTCTGTTGTTATTATCTACATATCATCTGTTTGTCATCTTCACGTCGTAATAAAGTAAAATCTCGAAATTCATTTAGTTCGTCAAACTGAACTCTCAGTTGGAGGAGCCGGAGCGGGACGGATCGCCATCGAAGTTCGCGGCGTTTTTTGAAATATGTCTGCAGATCCGCTCTGCTCATAGTCAGCTGACTGCGTGCGCGTCAGCCGCGCAAACTCATTTATCCTCTGTTGACCTTCCGATTCCTCGAGTTGAGTTGCCATGTTTCCATGGTACAATCGAAGAATGGCCCAGCTTCATCGCCCTTTTCGATGCTCTAGTGCATCAGAACCATTCTCTGGCGCCTGTCCAGAAGTTTCACCTGCTATCGTCTGCTCTCTCAGGTGAAGCGGCTGCTGTTATCTCCGGCGTTGAACTGAATTCCTTGAATTACCCTTTAGCCTATCAGGCCCGTTACGCTCTGTACCAGAATCCTCGTCGGCTAGCTGACTTGTATGTGAACCAGATATTAGATTCGCGGCCTGCGTCTGTTTCTTCCTTGTCCCAGCTGAAACAATTTGCCACCACGCATCAAAATGCCATCAACGCCCTGAAGACATTGCCCATTCCCGATCTGGCAGATTATCTTCTATTTACTCTCACATTACGCAATCTGGATGTACCATCTCGCCAGTTGTTCGAAGGGCAGTTGTCCTCTGATGACTTTCCTAATCTCGCACAATTGCTCGCGTTCACCTGTCGACAATTGCAAGTGTTGGAAAGTACTTCCGTCACCTCGTCTCGTGCGCCTGCGCCAAAGAGGCTGTCCAGACCTCAATCACCAGCAGGGTTAACGTCTGCTCCTTCATCGTCTGCGCCTTCTTCTGCTGGTTGCTCCTCTCGTCGTCCTGCCTATACAGGGGTACGTCCTCCTAAAGCTTCCAGCTCGTCATCTATATGTGTGTTCTGCTTTCTAAATCACTCCATTCGACAGTGTCGGGAATTCAAGGCCATGACTATCCATCAGCGTAGAGATTTCGTGACTGAGAGGCGATTATGCAGAAATTGCATGTCATCTTTCCACGCTACTGTTGATTGTGGTTCAGATCAGTGCTGCCACACTTGCGGGGGACGTCATCATACCATTCTTCACCTGGCCCCTACTAGTCCTACGCCCTCGTCTGGTACTCAAACGAAGGAGAAACCAACGAATCGGTCTCCTTCTCCACTCGCTGTAGTATCGAGGTCTCCAACCCGTTCTGTCACCTCTCGGGAAACATCAGTCAGGGGTAGATTCCGCCCGCTTCCTACAGCGCTAGGTTCGGTTTCTCCTAGACCCCCACCAACTTCGTCGCCTAGTCAGGATCACACATCTTCCGGAGGTAATACCGAATGACTCCAAGTATGGTCATCTTGCGATCGTCTGATCGAATCGAATGATCGCAGTGCGTTGTCCTCTCGTCTGTTCTCTTCTAAGCATCTGTTTTCCTCTGTACGGTCTGCTTTGCGTAAAAGTGATAATCCTGGCTACCTTATGCCTACCGCTTGGATCCGCTTAGATAACCAGCGGAATGTTGTATTCGGCCGAGCTCTTCTCGATTCGGGCTGCCAACACACTCTCATCACTCGCGCTTGGGCCACCAAGCTTCGTCTGCACATTCACCCTGAGGTTGTTCATCTTCGCACCCTAAGTAACGCCGATCAGTTTCGCATCCAAGGATACGCTTACGTTAGTCTCTGTCACCAAGGGGATCCCCCTAATCTTATCATCAAGGCCCAAGTCATTGATAACCCCATAGATCCTCTCCCTGTCCAAGCGTTTAACGGCCGATGGCCTGAGTTTCAGCAGTTCAGCCTTGCTGACCCACTCTTCTATCTGCCTCGTACCATAGGGATGTTGGTTGGATCGGATGTGCTCCCTTATCTTATTCTTCCTTGCACGTTATGCCCAACGTCTGAATTTCCGGGGACGCTATCTACAACCTTAGGCTGAGTGCTTTATGGTCCCTACGCTCGCTATCGTAAGAAAACTAAACATGTTTCTTTCTCACCTGACACTGCCAATGGTCGCGCTCAGCATGTTTCTCGTTGTCATCGCGTTTCACAGCGGCATACTTCTCCCTCGTCTTCTGCGGGGTCATCCTCTGCTGCGAGTGCTCCGTCCTCTTCGCGATCGGAATCCCCCCTCCCGTTGACTCACTCGCAGTCCTCCTACGACAACACTTACTCTGACGTGAAATCTCCTGCTGCTGCCAACCTTCACACCTCGGTTCCGAGCCCCTGGCAGCAGTCGGACCAGGAACTCGTCAACATCGTTCGGCGCTTCTGGGAACTTGATAGAGTGCCTGACGTGCTTCCGCTGATCCCTGCCGAGAGGGAGTGTGAAATGATATACTGCGCTGATGTCGTCCGCGACTCCAATTGAAGGTACACTGTTGGTTTGCCCTTTGCATCGTCTCAACTAGGCACTTCCGTCAATGTGGCAACTAGACAGTTTATTCGGCTGGAACAGCGTCTGGACAAAAACCCTACTCTTCGTGTCGCTTATCATGAGTTTATGCGCGATTATCTCGAAAGTGGCCATATGGAATTGGTCCCTGAATCTTCTGATTGTCCTCGATATGTGCCATATTATATCCCTCATCATCCCGTGCATCGTCCGGATGATCCCCCTGCCAAAATACGTGTCGTCTTCAACGCCTCTTGTGCATCCGCTAATGGCAAATCCCCCAATGATCTTCTGCTTACTGGTCCGAAGTTACAAGCAGACATTTCCACCCTCCTGCTTCGCTTTCGTCTATATCGCTTCGTCTTTACCGCCGATATTAGACAGATGTATCGACAGATCCTGATACTCCCTGAGCAACGGGACTATCAATGTATAGTCTGGCGTTTCAACAAACACGAACCTTTCCAATATTATCGTCTGAACACCGTTACGTATGGCGTCTCTTCTGCTCCCTTCTTGGCCCTTAGGACCCTTCGGCAGCTGGCTTCGGATGACGGATCCAAGTTTCCTGCTGCTAGGCAGGTCTTACTGGATGAAATTTACGTTGATGACATCCGAATCCGATGTTCATCCGAAGTTGAGGCTCTTGAGTTGCGACAGCAGGTACAGGATCTGCTCAGGGCGGGCGGCTTTGAGCTGCGCAAATGGGCTACCAATCATCTTCCTCTGCTAGACGATATTCCAGCTGATCATCGGCGAGAATCCTCGTCTACTGATCCTCTCCTTCTTGATCGTGAACCAGGTCTTAAGATTTTGGGACTTGGGTGGAATCCGTCGTCTGATCACTTCTTCTATTCTGTTCATTCGACTTCAACGGCCGTCACCAAGCGAACTGTATTAAGTCAGATGGCTAGAATCTTCGACCCCCTCAGATGGTTAACTCCTGTTACCTTCTATGCTAAAATCTTCATTCATCAGCTTTGCCTGCTCCATCTGGAGTGGGACCAACCTCTTCCGAATGCGGTTCAGCCTGTCTGGCTGCAGTTTCAATCCCAGCTCCCCACTTTGGCAGAGCTGTACATACCACGATTCATCCCTGACGTTTCTTCTTCTTCTGCGCATCGATTGGTTGGTTTCTGTGATGCCTCTGAATCGGGTTACGCTGCTGTCGTTTATCTTCGTACTTTGGCATCGTCTGGTCACTATCAGGTGTTCCTTCTAGCGGCTAAATCAAAAATTGCTCCTTGCAAGGCAATAACTTTGCCTCATTTGGAGTTATGCGGTGCCCATCTTCTCGCAAAACTCATGCATCAACTGTCCACTCGCGTGTTGGAGCATCCCGGCGTTGAGTGCGTGGCCTTCTGTAATTCGTCTGTGGCCTTGTCGTGGATCCGTGGTGAGAGTCACAGGTGGAAGACATTTGTTGGCAATCGGGTTGCTGAAATACAAGATCTAATTTCTTCTGATCACTGGAGACATGTAGTTTCTGAGGACAATCCAGCTGATTGTGCCTCTCGAGGATTGATGCCTGCGGACGTTCATCATCACCCATTGTGGTGGCGGGGTCCGCACTGGTTGTCTTTCGACTTATCCTTATGGCCTGTGTCCTCTGTTGATTTATCTCAGAATGATCAGGTGGATGGGGAAGCCAGGCCAGTCTCTGCGTTGATGTTAGCGGCTACCGCCGATGAGCCCTCCTTGATTGACCGTTTCTCCTCAAATCTTCGACTCAAACGGGTCACTGCCTTTTGTCGAAGATTCATAAAGAATGCTCGTGATCCATCATCCCCTCGGTCAGGTTTTCTTTCCTCTCTTGAGTTTCAGGAAGCGGAAGCCTGCTTAATACATATCGTCCAAGCTGTTTATTTTGCCGAGGAGTGACTGAGCTTCGGAAGCTATCTTCTCGTCTCCGGCTTATCATGAAGCTTCATCTTTTTTGTGACGAGCATGGGATCATTCGTGTTGGAGGTCGCTTGTCAGCGGCCTTGTTGCCATATAGACACAAACATACTGTTCTTCTTCCCTAGAGTATCCATCTCACTCGTCTGATCATCGATGATGCACATCATCGTCTCCTACACGCTGGCGCTTTAGCTACTCATTCCTACCTTCGTCGCCGGTACTGGATTCTGGACGGACGTAATGTAGTACGCAATCGATTGCGGAGGTGCAATCGTTGCTTCTCATGCAAACCTCGACCTGTGGTGCAGCCAATGGGCAATCTGCCTCCTGAGCGACTATCTTCTGCTATGGCCTTCCTTACTACTGGTGTTGACTACGCCGGGCCCTTTTATGTAACGAGTGCACGACTACGAGGGGCTGTCAGCACGAAGGCATATCTGATCGTCTTCATCTGTTTCACTACCAAGGCGGTTCACCTTGAGTTAGCATCTGAGCTGTCCACTCCAGCGTTTATTGCTGCTTATCGGCGATTCGTTGCACGTCGAGGTCATCCTTCTGTCATTTTTTCCGATAACGGGACCAATTTCGTCGGTGCTCATAACTATCTTCGTGATCTCGGCCGATTACTATCTGCTCCACAGCATCAGCAGAGTCTTTGTGACGCCACCTCGTCTTCCGGAACTGATTGGCGGTTCATACCTTCTTCAAGTCCTCACTTTGGCGGCCTTTAGGAGGCCGCTGTAAA
Organism: Micraspis discolor; assembly: GCA_030674115.1. Lineage (NCBI taxonomy): Eukaryota > Metazoa > Arthropoda > Insecta > Coleoptera > Coccinellidae > Micraspis > Micraspis discolor. The sequence goes on from JARTUT010000436.1 coordinate 1,035,084, forward strand.
ATCTGCTAAACGTCATCTCAGTCACGTTATCGGCGAGCAGAAACTAACTTACGAAGAGTTCTCACTATATGCACTCAGGTTGAGGCCGTCCTCAACTCCCGTCCTCTGTATCTTCCTCCGTCTGATCCTTCGGATTTTGAAGCCCATATACCAGGGCATTTCTTGGTTTTCCGCCCCCTCAACGCTCCTCCTGATCGTGATGTCAGTTCCGTGTCTCTGAATCGTTTGTCTCGTTGGCAATTGGTCCAGCGATTTCAGCAGGACTTCTGGAAGCGTTGGCGTCTGGAATACTTGCATACCTTCCAACAACGTCATAAGTGGTTGCAGCCGTCTACCCCTATCCTACCGGGCACTGTTGTCATCATTCGAGACGACACTCTTCCTCCTCTAAAGTGGAGTATCGGACGTATATCATCTGTTTTTCCCGGAGCTGACTCCACAATTCGTGTCGCTGATGTTACCACCCCTTCTGGGACAATTCGGCGACCAATCGTCAAACTGTGTCCTCTTCCAAGCCAGGAGATGACATTTTTCCTCCGTCTGTTCACTCCTTTCCATTGATCTTGCTGAAGGGACACTTCAGGGCGGGCGGCATGTTCGGGCGTGAAAGTGAAAGTCGTGTTGCCTACCTGGTGCGCTTCACGGCGGTCTCATTGTCCGACTGCTGGCGCGTTCGCGGATGCTGGGAAGACATTTTCTCGCTTGGATATGCGCGTGGTACCATGACGTCTCTTTGTTTATCAGCGGCCATCTTAACATAATTCGCCGGAAAGTGAGGAAGGTTGTATTTTAAAAGGGTTTTGAGAATTGTTGTCGCCTTCGAGATTACATAATTTCACCGAGGAAAGTGATATTCGCCTGTTCGTCTGTTTAATCGCCGAAAGTGGGGTTGAGCAACCACCGGAGAGAGGCCCATTTGGAGCCCTATTACAAAGTTTGATTCATCAGTACTACGTCAGTGCAAGTGAGGGGTATCCCTGTTTTCATCCCTTAAAACCCCCTTCTCAGTTGCCGATTCATCGTTGTCAGCTCTTAGCTGTGAGCTACTCCACTTTGGGGTAAGTGCTTTCATTTAGCTGGTTGCTCAATCTTATTAATCATTTCATCTGAAATCGATTAGCCGCAATTTAATTGCAGCGGACGATTAGGTTTAATGTTAACTCTTTAGAGAAGCGTAGGACTTATTTGGGAATTCTTTTTCTAAATAAACTTATGAGTTTCAAAATTGATTGCCCCTACTTACTAGGCTCTGTGAACTTGCACGTCCCTAGACTACCTGTTAGAAATATATCCACGTTCTATCTTCCATTTCCTTGTACTAACGTGCTTCGGTTTTCGCCACTGTTTAGAATATGTCATGAGTTTTGTAATTTTCAATATGTATTGGATGTTTTCAACTGTACTAAATTGGATATAAGATGGGCTGTTTTGGGGTCGTGATTTTTAGTTAATTTGGGTTTGCATTTGTATGTATATATATTTTTATGAGTTTGTATTTTGTTAATTTTTGTTTATTCCCAATCTGTAATTGGTCTAGATGTAGATTGGTGTAATTAAATGAATAAATAAATAAATAAATAACATTTATTCAATAGAGTTAAGGATCTTGACACATATAAAGAAGAAAATCGGTCAAATATCGTGAACTTACTTCTTTCTACTCTTAGATCTCTCCAACTGCACGGCAAAACTTGCAGAATAGGCGATATCCTCATTTATTTTGGCTTTTATTCTTGGTTAATGGAACGTTGTAAATTCTCCGGGGGACTTATCCACTGTAAGTTAGTTCTGACGTATTCATGGAGGAGTGATCCACCGTAGAATGTAAATTGCATACACTCCTAAGGGTATACGCGAGCGCGAGCGCAACCAATGAGCGAGTGTACAGAGCGCTGAACTAAACTATACAAAAATGCGAAATTCCAGTTTTCAGTCGTCCATCTGAAAATGTTATGGTAGACTCAGGGAGAGGTTTGTAAGCGTTTAGCATTGATTGCGTTAGGTCCTCCATATACGGAAGACCTATCGACCCCGGAGGACTTATGATATGTAAATGGGCTGATGATGGAAGACCTAAATATAGTCTGACAAATATATATATATATATATATACATCGAGTACAAAACTCAATGTTCATTTTTGAGGCATGATCGATTTGTGAAACAATTTTTTTTTATTATTTATTTTTATTATTTTTCGATATAAGTTTCAAGGCAATAAAACATAATAGAGTTCTAATTCAGAAATTAAAAGTTATGGGGTATTTTTTACAATTAATTCTTCAAATTATACCAGATTAGAGTTCCGTTTGATTTCACGTGTGAAGTAGACGTGTTTTTGAATCCTCTAATTGATTAGTCATAAAATTTAATAATTACTGCCGGCTTATCAAATAAAAGGAGCAAGAAAGAGATAAGTTATCACCGTAACAGGTGGCCACTCCACCTAAATTTTAGATAGGCAACCAGAAAAACATCATGCTTTTATTGTGGTTGCTAACTACGAGAAATAATATAACCATTGTATAAAGAATACTTATATTCTATATTCTTTATACAATGATATAACTAACATCATTGGCCATTCTCCGGCAACAACTAACTGCCTTTGACTACAAGGCCTGTCATACCACCAAAATGTTGAATCAAAGTTTAAATAAAGCTGAACCAACTCCATCTTACGTCTCAGCAGCTAAATCTAATCCCAAGTCATGTTTCGCAGAGAAAGAACAGGCAATACTTTTCCATGCTTCTAACGATTTAAAACTGATGGTTTACGCTCAAGCTATAGGAAAATGAATAGGACCTAAAAATATATGCTTCATGACCAGAATATCGAACAATAGAATTTGCGTCTACCTCAGTAACACTGGTTTAGTCGATCATTGAAAATGAGAATCATATCATAAGAATATTGATCACACAAGCTAAGCGTATCGTTATATCCAATGTAAGTTCATCTATACTACATGAACTAATAGAAACTGCAATACGAGATCTTGGATTACAGCTTAGCTCATCAATTTCGTTTTTAAGAGCGGGAATTCCAGGAGACGAATTTGGTAATATTTTGTCTTTTCGGAGACAAGTGTTCGTGATTCCTCCTTCAAATGATTTCAACATGCAAACATCCATTTTAATTCCCTTCGAAAATAATAATCATCGAATATTCTTATCCACAATCAAAATGGAATGTTTTCTGTGTAAACAAGCTGGGCCCATAGCAAACAATTGAGCAAATGCCCAAAATTCTACAACAACCGAGCCTCAAAACCAAGTGAATCCCCAAGAACCTACTTAGCATGTCTATGCTCAAATGACACCAAAGTAACTGCTTTAGAAACTGCAGGTATCAAACTTATGCTAGCCTCGTCAAATGACTCTGAGCAACAAGAAGACATCATCATTGATCCTAGCAATGAACAAGCTATGTTACCTCCCATACAAGCACCGAGATCTACAAAATTAAGTAAAAATATAAAGAGAGAAATCTTAGAAAAATATTCCCTGACATCGATATCAAAAATCTTTTTATATATATAGATGTGTATAAGACTTCTAACAAATTCACCTTCAGATGATGATTTCCTTTCTGATTTACAATCCTCACAAGCATCCCAACAATAAACATCTCACACTATCGTCTTCAATTTAGTACAGTGGAATTGTGATGGGTTCTACCCTCGGTTAGAACGAATTCAACAACTAAACAAAGATTTTAATATAGATATTTTATGTTTGCAGGGAACACATTTTAAGGAATAAAATAAGAAGTCTCTAAAAAATTATGTGGGTTACCATTATTTTCGCACAACACAATTGCGAGCAAGCGGCGGATCATCAATCTTCATTTCGAATGATTACTACTCACAAAGTCATCAATTAAGAACAAACCTGGATGCTGTAGCAGTACAAACATGGTGCATATGCAATATATAGGTACATATCCCCCGCTTACAATCTTCAACCAAATGAAATTTCAAACCCAAGTGCAAACTACCACTTCCGTTTATCATTGTTGGAGTTTTCAACGCACATAATGAGGTCTGGAGATCTGTTACAACTTTCGGAAGAGGAAGAGCACTTGAATCAGAATTAATTAGCCAAAATATATGCCTTTGGAATACCGGCTTACATACACACTTCAATTTAGATTATTTGATTGAACAAGTCTATCCTTGAAAGTGTAAATAAACCAAAAATATCTAAAACTGAAAATTATAGTCTTACACTTCTTGAAAGTATCAACGATGCCTGTATTCAAGAAAACACTGTTTCCTTTGATGAATAAAAGAGAATTTTTCATTCTTATCATAACATCAAACAATTCAAAAAAACAAAACTCAGTTAATATTCTAAAAACTAGCCTTAAATATAAGCATAGAGTATTCTCTCGCTCAACAAATCGACACAGAAAATTACAACTGCATTCTATGATTTTATAAAGAATATCGGGCTAAAAAAGTTAGAAATAATTTTAAAAATCAATTTATGACAATAGTATATCAAACATACTAGTAAAATTGAAAAAGAAGCGTGGGCCGCTTTATATACGAAAATTATGGTACAAAGCTCCCCACGCTTCTTTCTCAATTTGTAATAAGTAAAATGGACGAAGTTCTAGATCATGGGTATATTGATGACGTAAACTCAAGTATGCACCTAGTTTTTTGCTTTATTTTAGCATATACAGTGTTGTCCCTGAATGTAATTAACCATTACTCTTTTGTGTCGCACTCAATTACGTTTTTGAGTAAGAACACTTGTTCTCCATTCAATTTAACAAATAAAAGGTGCTCTTAGTATTTGTCGCTAAAAGTAGTATTCAGTATAGATAGATCTTCTGCCGTTATCCCACAGCATATCAACGAACAAGTTGTGGTGTCCACCTCCACCAAATTCCTGGACGTTTTTCTTGATAATCACCTAAAATGGAACTGTCATATAGACCAACTAACAAGGAAGCTGAACTCAGTTATATATTCAACATTTGTACTCAAGAGAAAAGTGGATCATAATACATTGAAGGCTGTATATTTCGCGAATTTTCAATCGTTGTTGTCTTACGGTATAATTTTTTAGGGGGGAAGCTCACTATCTGAACAAGTTTTTTTAAGACAAAAATCGATGTTGAGAACTGTATTAGGACTAAAATTTAGGGAGTCATGTAGGGGACATTTTAGGGAACAAAATATCTTAACACTGTGTGGTCTATATATATATAAGGTATTAATTTTCATGAAACTTCATCCACAGTATTTCGAAAGATACAGAAATGTTAATCAAACCGGAAGAAAAGAACCATTTTTTTATCCTTATCATTCTTTAGCGATGACTGAGTGTTCTCCTTTGTATTTTGGGATTAAATTATTGAATGCTCTTCCTTATAAGTTAAGAATTTTGGGCAATGTAAAGATTTTCAAGAGAAGTTTGTATAAATTTATTGTTGAAGGTGAACCCTATACATTGTTAGAATTTTTTGAATTGTGTAGAAGGTGAATATTTTGATTTTGACGAATTTCAATTTTATTGTATTGTACAATAATTCTTGAATTAAATATATTTTCTATTCTATTATATTCTAAAAGCAGCAGTTTTGGATAAAAACGATGGGAATTTCTTGGTTGCCCAAGCCGTTGCTGACCCATGTTCATATCAATTTTTCATCTAAAAATTACTCAGAGATTCGGTCCTTAAAGTTTGTACAATTGACTCCTGTATATTCTGTTCGCATCACTCATGTTATCGATGTGATTGCCATTTTTGTAATCGTTATCAAAACAAGGCAGGAATATGAAACGAATTCATTTCAAACGAAAATCATAATTTGGATGTGAGTAGTGATATGATTCCATTTCCAATTGACTCTGTACAGGTCATCAGAATTCTTTGAATTTCAAGATTTCCATTGGGGTTTCCTAGATACGTACACGTGTACTGCTTCATTTCGACGAGTTTCATCTATATTTGAATAATCGATTTCGTATTTTTTATTGTCTGAATTGAATTTCTGGAGTTCATGAACATTTGATACAGGAAATTGTATATAACGACGAATGGAATTAACGAATTAATTGAAGGTAGGCCGAAATGGTTATAAAGGGTGATTAATTTAGAGGTACTTTTTTTTAGATAAAAAAAAATTAATAAAAACAATTTTATTTTATAATCTTTACTAACAAATAGGAGATCCATTCTTTACAATTAGTTTTTAAAGATAGAACATACTTAAAATCAATACATCCTGGAAAATAAAGGATGTAAGAGTGTACAGAGGTATAGAGTGCGGATCGGACCATTATTTACTGGTGGGTCGTATGGAAGTACTGTTTAAAAAACACCAACAATCGAAAACTACAAACGAACAAGCAGAACAGAAGATGGACACAGTGAAATATAAACTGCAGGGGTTCTACGATGAAAGTATTAAAACTCTTTTCAAGTCAAGGCTAGACCAGAAACTGGATCCACGACCCTCCGAACAAGGAGCAGACATCTTATACCAACATATCACTCAATCACTAAAGGATGCTGCGTTGGAGGCATTAGGCGAGGAAAGATCATCACATCATGAAAGAGACACAAGTTTAACCTGGAATAGCAGTCTGGAAAACCAGAAACAAATTAAACAGAGAGCTTGCCACATTTGGATGAATACCAAAAAAGAAGAGGATTGGTTGCTTTACCGTCGTGAACAGTCAAAATTCAAGAGGTAGATAATAGACAGTAAAGGTGAGACATGGGAGCGTAAGTGTAGAGAATTGGAATCTTACATGGGTGGAAGCAGATCATCAGAGGCCTGGAGTCTTATAAAAAGTTTGAGGAAAGAACAGATAACGAGAAGCAATATACAAACGATAACGCTGAATGAATGGAAAGACCACTACGAGAAAGAGCTTCGAGAACATAGGACAGAATTCATTAATAACTCTCCCAAAAAGATATACAGAACAAGGAACAACAGAAACAATCACTGAGGAACATATAGAAAAAGCCATAAGGCCTATGAAAAACAAAAAGGCTGCTGGACCAGGAGGAATCCCAGCCGAACTGATTAAAAATGGAACGAAAAAATTACGAAATATGATTAAAGATCTCTTCAACAAATACCTGAACGGCGAAAATCCACTCAGTGAATGGAAAGAAGAAAGTGAATGTAAAAATTATCGGTGTATATCAGTAACAAGCACATTCTGCAGGTTATACGGTAAAATCTTGAAAAATCTGATTGAAAACGAATATGAGCCAAATGAATTAGAAGAGCAGGCTGGATTCAGAATTGGGAGATCCTGTATAGACCACATTTTCACGCTCAACCATCTCACTGAAAAGAAGATGGCAACTGGCAGAAACGCTCATTTGCTGTTTGTTGACCTGACAAGTGCGTATGATAGTGTACCTATCACTAAGCTCTGGCAGGTGCTGGAAGGGTCCTCGGTAAACGTGACACTAATAAGAGCAGTTCAACAGCTTTATGAAAATTCCTCCTCATGGGTTAAAATTAACAATCAGTTATCCTCCAGCTTTCACGTATCAAAGGGATTGAGACAAGGTTGCAGCCTATCACCAACGCTGTTTAAAATTTATTTGAACGAAGCATTGAAGCATTGGAGAAGATCATGTCGCGGAATGGGGATCCAACTGGGTGATCGAACAGAACTAAAAAATTCATAAGGCCATTATATAGTTGAACTTATATATATATCTATATATAATTTCTTTCAAATGCTGACCTCGACTACGATTAACAAGATCCATTCGATAGTTCCAATTTTCGTGTAATATTGGCCTCCAATACCTCAATCGTAGGCGGCTTGTCCATGTAGAGTTTGGACTTCACATAGCCCCAAAGGAAAAAATCAAGAGGTGTGATGATGTCACATGATCTAGCCGGCCAATTTACTGGTCCGAAGCGTGAAATGATCTGCTCGCCGAAATGCACTCTCAGTAAAGCCATGGTTTCACGGGCTGTATTGCAAGTGGTACCTTCTTATTGGAACCACATCACGTCAAGACCACTGGCTTCAATTTCGGGGAACAAATAGTCTGTTATCATAGTGCGACAACGGTCACCATTTACAGTAGCATTCCGGTCCATTGTTTTGAAGAAATATGGACAGATTATTCCACCGGCCCATAAACTACACCAAACAGTTGTTTGTTCTGGATTTAACGGCAATTCTTGAGACGATTCGGGTTGTTCATCACCCTAGATTCGAGCATTTTGTTTGTTCACGAACCCATTAAGCCAAAAATGGGTCTCATCAGTAGATCCTCTGCAAGCTTGTCAAGAGCCCAACGACTAAAACTCAAACGATTCGGTTGGTCGTCTAACTAATTGGATTTTGTAAGCTTTCAAAGAAAGATCCTTACGAAAAATCTGCCAAGTCGTTGAATACGAAAGTCCAAGCTGTTGAGAACGGCGACGAATCGACTCTTCAGGGTCATCACGTACACTTTTCCCTACCGCCGATATATTCTCTTCACTACGAGCTGGATGTTGTCTATTTGGTCTAGTATTATCCAATAACGAATATTGAGTTTCAAACTTAGTGATGCTAGAGTGAATTGTGCTTTCGGTAGGCCGATTATGTGGAACGTAAGTCGCTCTAAGTGCCCGATACGCATTAATCGGAGAAAGCCCATTTTCATAATGAAGCTGAAAAATTTGTAGACGCTGTGCCGCGTTAAGTCGTTCCATTCTGAAATGTCAGACACTACTGAACAGGAATACCACTTCAGTTTACACGACGCATGCGCGATCTGCAAATAAATCCCCACCACAAAGAGTACCTCTAAATGAATCACCCTTCACAAATTTAGAAAAAACATCCACAAAATAGCATCGAAAAGACATAATATATCAAATACTTCGAACGGTGCTTATATGAGTATTTGTTGAACTTGGAACATATAGTTTATCAGATTATACATATAAGATATAAATATACTAAATTATTGACACTATTTCAACTCATATTTATGTTGTACATTTTATTTCCAATTGAAATGAAAAAACATTAATATTAATTATAGTCTTACATTCCACACGTAGATTTTTTTTCTCCAAATCACATGTTTGAGGTCTCGATCTACTATGCAAGATCCAACTGGTTGAAAAACTAAAGCCTTTTTGCCATAATGAGCGTCGTTTATTTTCTAATTAGGACTTGGTACAGTGTGGATAGTTCTCTCACCTAAATGTGATTATAAAGTCACTTACATAAAAAAAAAACCGGAACTATTGAAACAATCTTCTATGACCACCTGCAAAAATACCCAATTTATAAGCATTTATATGCAAACACATCGAAGACAGGACATGAAGTTGGCACTGCATTCACCATAGAAGACCACGAAAGTATCTTCAAACTAACGCAAAAAAGCGAAAAAAAAATTATATTGATCTTTTTTGAGTTCACGGAATGGATGGAAGATGATTACTGAGGGTGCTTTTTTAAGAATTGAGTAACTCGTTATTAGTATAAATACCAAGTTTGATCGTTTTAAGGTCATTAGTCTTTGAACTATCGTCGATCAAAACGTCAATCGGAAAGAAATCGTGGAGTATGGAGAGAATCGAATTCCGCGCTGTCATTAAGTTCAACCATATTGGAAGAGAGATCATTCGTTTACGGAGTTTCTTACCCTGGTAAAACTGTGGTTTAGGCCAGTCCTACATTGGAAGCGGATTTGGTCTGGCCAGCCAACCCGACCCGATTTGATTCTCTTCAGAGCAGTCCAGACCAGATCGAACACTGCCTCCAATGTAGGAGGACAATACGTTTTCTTTGTTTTTGTTTCCTCCAGACCCAGCCAGACCAAGCCAGACCCAGCCAGACCAGTCAGACTGTCTAGTCTGGAGAAATTCCGCTTCCAATGTAGGCCTTAGAAGTGGCATAACCTCTTAAAGCAAGGCAGGGACTCACTTGAAGACGACCAGCGAAGACGACGGTTGATTGAGGCGACCGCTCAAGTAATTATTCAAACAGTGGAAAAAACAATACTAGAAGATGCCCATCCGAAGGAAAAACAACTGAGGACGCCTGTAAAAGTTTAAGAGATTCTTGGCACGCAGTTATTCAGACTTTGAAATCAATAATAATAATAATAATAATAATAATAATAATAATAAGGGAGGCGTATGCGTATGCCTTCGGGGAGTGACGACCCCGCGTACCCGAGTCAACAAAAGCTCAAGGAGGTTAGCACCCTTCATGAGGTTTCTCAATATTCGCTCCTATTACAAGAAGTAGATACCAGGGCAGCGAGGAGTCTCGGGTCGGCTCCTCTCGGAACTGTCAGGATGATCGACCTGTAGGAGGTACGTGTGGTGCGAGCGGCGCACCCCTCCGAGATGGCACCGTAAGGCCAAATCCTGCCCCCTCGCGGGGAAGTGTTCGGCATAGCTTGAGTGGGTCAGAAGATCACTCCGCGCCGATACATCAGCGGGATAGGCGAACGCGCTGGACCAGAGACGAAAACTATACTGTGATGCGTGCACACTACATCGCTATGGATCTTGTGGGACAATCTGATAGAACCTACCGACAACTATTGGTCCAGATCTGGAATGAAATGATACCTAGCAGACCTGTATATGCTCAGCTGATTTCGGACCGCGTGCGGTGGATTTTAAATAAGCAGAAAATATCATCAGCTGAATTGGAAAACATCAAAAATACTTGCTCACCATGTGTGCTGACAGAGGATCAGATAGTGGAAGATCAAAGTGAAGGACCTCGTAGATCGTCAATGCGAATAAGGAGAAGCGGGTTGTTTATCCAGCGAGAACAGAATAGTGACCTTGAGCAAGCCTTTGTGGGGAATCTGTTGAAATATTCGGGAGTCGATCCATTGAGCAGGCCTAGAATACCGAGGTTATTGTACTCTAAGAGAATCGAGCAGACAGTTGTATCTCTTAACTCCGCTCTTCCAAAATACCTGGAGAATGTTGACACCTTGGAGAAACTGGTAGATGTTGTATACGCTGGGGCAGTCACTATATGTGAAGTAAATGGGCAGAAGATTGAGCTCGCTATCAGACAATCGAGCACAAGAACGCAACCGTGTGTGCCCCCATGGAAAGATCGCCTGCAAAAAAAAATTACCAACATGAGAAAAAAGATTGGGATAATGTATACTTACCTAAATGCTCCAAATCCATCCCTCAAAATAACCAAGAAGATCAGGAAAGTAGCGTCAGAGTTCCGAATAAAGCGAAGAGATAGTGCCTTCCAACAGAAAGTTTCCATCCAATGCGATTGCCTGAAACAAAAAATAAAAGCGTTGGGAAATCGAATACACCGCTATAATGAGAGGGAAAAGCGATGCTCAGACAATAAGCTGTTTTTTAAAAATCAGAAGCAGTTTTTCAGAAATCTGGAGAATAAAGGAAAACCAGAGGAGGTGCAAGTGGGGGTGAAGAAGGCACAGCAATATTGGACAAAGATCTGGTCGGAGAAGACAACACACGACCGAAAGGCTTATTGGATAGATGAAGCGCGTTCCAAGATCCAGGGAACTGCAATGGAGGACATAGACATTGACTTGCCTGATATAGTGGAAGTTTTGAAGAAGGCAAACAACTGGGCATCGCCAGGAGGCGATAAAATTCAGAACTACTGGTGGAAATCTTTCAGTTCTGTTCATCGACCACTAATGGACTTCTTTCAGTGCGCCCTATCCAATCCCTCTGTAATTCCGGAGTTTTTCACCACGGGCATAACTTACCTTATAGCTAAAGAGGGCGACCCCACCAATCCTAAGAACTATCGCCCAATCACCTGCCTCCCAACAGTGTACAAGATCTTCACCGCCGTCCTAACTAGGCATATCAATAGGCACCTCAAAAGACATGGACTGATGGCCCCAGAGCAGAACGGATGCCGAACGCAGACAAAAGGATGTAAGGAGCTCCTCATTACTGACTACATCATCACCAAGCAGGCGCGAAGAAAACTGAGGAATATATCTATAGCGTGGGTGGACTATCAGAAAGCCTTTGATTCGGTTCCACATTCATGGCTCCTGGAAGTTCTGAAAATGCATGGAGTAGCTGATAATATAATCAATATGATGAAAAGTCTCATGAAGACCTGGAAGACGAGATTAATTGTGAGGAGGGGCGATCGAGTGGAAGAGTCAAAGCCAGTAAATATTTGGCGCGGAATGTTTCAAGGTGATAGCCTCAGCCCTGTGTGGTTCTGCCTCGCACTCAATCCACTAAGCATGTTATTGAATAACACCAAATATGGGTACGTCATAGATAAAAATAGAAAAATAAATATAACTCACCATCTTTATATGGACGACCTGAAACTATATGCTGCAAACCAGGGTGAACTTAGAGGAATGTTGGAGATAGTTGCTGCATTCAGTGATTCAATAGGTATGCGATTGGGAACTGATAAGTGCGCAGTTTTGGAAGTGAAAAGGGGGAAAATACAGAACAGAGAACATCAAACCACCCTTATGTCCAATCTCACCATACCAAATCTGAAGAATGATGAAACATATAGATATTTAGGAATCCGGCAAGCACTAGAAATTGAAACTTCTGAGATGAAGCAAGCCTTTAAACAAAGGTTACTTGCTAGATTGAATCTTCTAATGAGGTCGAAGCTCAACTCTAAATCCCTCTTCATGGCAATAAACATATGGGCAATGCCATGTATAACGTACTCATTTGGGGTGTTAACCTGGTCGGTGACTGAACTCCGCGAATTGGACAGAGCCGTAAGATCTGCTCTCACTAGATGTGGGATGCATCACCCACATTCATCGGTTATCCGACTCTACCTCCCACGACAACAAGGAGGAAGGGGTTTACTCAACATCGAGACCACACATAACAAGAGCATTGAAAGCCTCAGGTCATATTTCTATAAATCTAGTTCACCACTTACCCGCGCAATATGCGAAGCTGATGACAAAATATCCGCACTTGACTTGGCTCATCGGGAATACAGGACATCCATAAAAACAACTGAAGAACTGAGAGAAGAGTGGAAATCGAAGGCGCTGCATGGCAGGTACCCCAGTCATCTGGAAAATAATGCAATTAATAAACAGCAAACACTCAACTACTTACGTGTAGGGTACCTCTACCCGCAGACTGAGGGTAGACTCATTGCAATCCAGGACCAGGTCATGCCAACGAGAATGTACCTAAAACATATTGCGAAAACTGATATACCAACTGACCAATGTAGGAAATGTTCTCAGGCTCCGGAAACAATACAGCATATAACATCTTCATGCTCAATTATGGCGCCTCGAGATTACCTCGAGAGACACAATGCGATGGCCAGATTGTATCACCAACAGATGGCATTAAGATTAGGATTGATTCAAAATGAGGTTGAGCATTATCTATACAAACCTCAGACTCTGTTGGAAAACAAGCGATACAAGCTATATTGGGACGCTGTCATGATAACTGACCTGGGGGTGGCTCACAATCGCCCAGATATGACACTTTTTGATAAGAGTGGGGATACTTGCATGCTACTGGACGTCACTATACCAGCAGACGAGAACGTGACTAGAGCTTATACTGAGAAACTCAGCAAGTATGGTGACCTGGCGTTCCAGTTGAGGGAGCTCCACAGGTTGAAGGCTGTCAGTATACTCCCATTAATAATATCCGTTAATGGACTGGTTGAGAGACATCTGACCGAAAACACAGAGCGACTAGGACTTGACATCAAAATAATATCGCATGCTCAGAAGCAGGTCCTTCTCCAGACTACCCGGATAGTCAGAAAATTCTTACAGGGTCCGTGAGTGAGAGGACGCGTGCCTTGACGATACGTCCGGCAAGTGTTTCATTTTACCCGAAAAATCGGTGGTTTAAAAAAAAAAAAAAAAAAAAAAAAAAAATAATAATAAAGTAAAATCGTGAAGTTTAGGAATAAAATAGGAACATTTTATACTTACCTCAGTACTCCGCATCCATTGACAAAATTAATGAAGAACGTCAAAAAACTCGCATCAAAGTTCAGGATCAAACGAAGAGATCCTCTCTTCAAGGATAAGATAGCCCTTCTAAATGACACCCTGAAACAGAAGATCAAAGCTTTAGGGAATCGTATTCATCGATATAATGAAAAGGAGAAGAGAAACAAGAATAACAGGATGTTTCACCAGAATCAAAAGAAGTTCTTTCGAGATCTTGAACAAAATGACGTCAGCCAAGATGTCAATCTCGAACCTAGGGTTGCTGAGGAGTATTGGTGTGGGATATGGTCGGAGTGCGTCGAACATGATGAGCAGATGTCTTGGGTGGCGGAGGCTGAAAGCAGAATACCGCAAGTCCAAATGGATGAAGTTGACATTACAGTATCCGATATAGAGGAGGTCTTGAAGGGAACGAACAACTGGGCAACCCCAGGTTGTGATAAGCTGCACAACTATTGGTGGAAGCACTTCACTAATATCCATGAAGTATTGTCTTCGATTCTCAAGAAATCTTTAACAGACCCCCTTTCTCTTCCTTCTTACCTCACACAGGGACTAACGTACCTAATCCCGAAAGCTAGAGACCTTCAGAATCCGAACAACTATAGGCCCATAACTTGCCTCCCTGCGGTTTACAAAATATTAACATCTGTGATCACTAAACACATACACCAACACCTCAGAACGAATAACCTCATGGCACCGGAACAAGGGGGCGAATAAGGACCAAAGGCTCTAAAGAACTGCTTATCGTTGACTACATCGTGACGAAGCAAGCACATAAAAAGCTGCGCAATATATCTGTAGCGTGGATAGACTATCGGAAAGCCTTCGACTCGGTGCCTCACACTTGGTTGTTAAAATGCACGGAGTCCATGAGAAGCTGATCAACCTCCTGAGATTCCTCATGCAGACTTGGAGGACGTCTCTCCTCATCCGTTCTGGGGATGAAATGAAAGAGTCCAGGAGTATAAAAATCAAACGAGGGGTTTTTCAAGGTGACACACTCAGTGCAATATGGTTTTGCATGGCGATCAATCCTCTGAGTGCGCTGCTCAGAAACACACAATATGGATATGTAATTGACACGCAGAGGAGCATTCGAATAAACCACAGCCTATACATAGATGACCTTAAACTATATGGTGCCAATTCCGAACAGATAAGGAGACTCCTAGAAATAGTGTCACTCTTTAGTGATTCCATCGGTATGAGTTTTGGGGTGGATAAGTGTGCGACCCTGGAGGTGAGGCGAGGAAAGATTCAAACTACAAGCCTTGGAACTACATTAATGAATCAAACTACCATACCATCCCTGAACGTGGATGATTCATACAAATATCTCGGAATTAAACAGGCTTTAGGTATCAAAACATCAGAGATGAAAGAAATGTATCGTGAAAAAGTACTCAGAAGAGTCAACATGCTTTTAAAATCAAAACTCAACTCTAGATCTCTATTTACTGCCATCAACATCTGGGCTATACCAACGGTCACGTATTCTTTTGGCATTATAACTTGGTCCACAAACGACCTACAAGAAATGGACAGAGCATTGAGACGTATGCTCACGAAACATGGGGTCCACCACCCTCATTCTTCGACGATAAGACAATATCTCCCACGTTATCAAGGAGGTCGAGGGCTACTTAGCCTGGAGAAAATCCATCAAGAGAACATCACTACATTGAGAAATTACTTTCTGAAAAAAAACATCTCTCTTTGCGTTTAGATAACACTGCTTCAGTTCAGGAAATCTAAACTTCAAAGAATGAAGGCTTTTCAGCTGTGAACTTGAACTTCGGACCTCCTGATTCACCCAACCTTTCCGATCTTTACCGATGAAATGCCTTGTCAGGGGAAAATTCGCATTGAAATGGTTGATAAATATATCATAAAATATTTCAAAAGCCGCATTGAGGTCATGTATTGAATACACTTCAAACCAATTCTGCGAAGAAAGATCTTTTTGGAAATTCTCAACATTCTCCCTAGAGAATAATCTTCTATAGCTTGATGTACACGAAACCATTGACTCAGAAATATTCATCTCATAAAATACTGTTCGGTGATCTGAAACATTATTATCCAAAACAGAAACAATACTGCTTTGCTTAAAATTATCAAAAATGTGATCCAAAGTAGAGATACTGGCGTCAGTCACCCGGGTCGGCCACCTCACTCTAGATTTCAAACCAAAAGCAGACATCAACTCGCAAAGATCCCTAAATTCTGTGCTCTCTTTACGTGAATCAAAATTAAAGTCACCGCATACTAAAATGTTCCTACCCGGTCTATACAGAAAATCCAATACATCTAAAATTTTGTTAAAAAATAATTCAATGTTACCCGAAGGTGAACGATAAACAGCAAGAATAAAAATTTCGTCATATTTTTCAACGCCCTTAATGGGCTTACAACTTAATCCACAAACCTCCACATCTTTCTCAACACAAAACTCCTCAAGATTGACAACTGAATAAGACAGTCCATTTCTCAGATAAATACTTATTCCACCCCGCCTATAGTCAGATCTACAATAAAAATGTGCTAAATCATAGCCGTCAATAATATAACTATTTACAGATTCTCTGGTACACCACGTTTCTACAAAACATAAAACATTTAAATTCTCAAAATCAGAAGTATCAATACAGAGTTCATCTATCTTTGCGAAGTCCCAGCCCTGAATGTTCAAAGACACCAACCTTGGATCGAATACTAAGTCTGTGGGTTTTCCTTCATCCTCGATTGAAAAAAACGTCTAATACAAGCATTCTCCGGCCATACAGAAGGTTCCATAGCAACTTTGAAATTAGATTGATAAATACACACCTTGAAGGAAGAGTACAAATCTGGGTGTTTAGAAGATAGCTTTCGGCATGTAACCTCTGGAAAATTAGGTTTCAACATTTCCATCAGTTCCTCCTCCTTTGTTTGTGGCTCTATTCGATAAACATGTAATTCCATTAATTTCGGAACACCTTTTATTGTTTGTGAAGTGCTATTTTTCACACCTGTTCCTACTAATACACTGGAATTATATTTCGGTTTTTTTAATTTATCAGAATAGTTTGTTTCATCTTTTGAGCCATTTAAACTGTTAAAAAGCTTCCGTTCTTTAGAATTCTTACGTTCGGGCTCAGCAGAATTCATGCATCAATGAAATCAAAGATGATTGTACTGAAAAGCCACAAGAAGAGGCGGGAATACTTTCGAATTTTTAGAAACTGGAAACAGCGGTAATGGTAGTTATGTGGAATGTTTTTTTGGAAAGAATAAACAAAATGTGTCTTCAAATTCAGACCTCCACTGTAGATTTGATCACCGCTGCCGATCTTTACGAATCACTCCGTAAGTTTTTTGTAGCTGAACGAGAGAATTTTAATTATTTCGAAGAAAAAGCGATAGGATTAAGCGTATCGAAGCAATATACAATAGAGATTGGAAAAAGACAACCGACAAGAAGAAAAAGATTTGATGAAACATCTGAATAGTTATTATAATGACTGCAAGTGAATCTCTTAGGGTTAATACGTTTCTCGTCCTCGTAGATCGGCTCGTTTCCGAGTTAAAGAAACGGCAAAAGGCCTACCACGAGTTTAACGAGAAGTTTTCATTTCTAACCAAAACGAGTGAATTGTTACCATCGACCCTAACGAAAAAAGCCATTTCGTTGGAAAAAATGTATCCTAATGATTTAGAATCTGATTTAGTTCAGGAATGCTTACATTTTCAATGCCATCATTCTTCTGAAAGAATTTCGATAAAACCAGATTCTGGATCATTACAAAGTCTATCTTTGTTTCTGCGAAAACAGAATTTGGAGCATATTTATCCAAACTAGGATATAGCACTACGCATGGCTCTGTGCACAGCGGTGACAAATTGTTCAGCTGAGAGAAGCTTTTCTTGCTTAAAAACTATATAGATCTACTTTAAGTCAAGAAAAGCTTAATGCTTTATCTCTTTTGTGCATAGAGTCAGAACTTATGAAAAAGATTTCATACGACGATATAATTGATGATTTTGCAAATTTAAAATCTCACCATTAACTGATTGTTAACATGTTATATTTTAATAGAAATTGTTTGTATTGTTTTTAAACTATTAAGTGCAATACAAATTATGTAACAAAAACAATGTTTTCTCACCGCTCATTATTTTGTGTGTGTTCATATAGTGTAGGTATTTTTAAGTCATGCCTTTCCCCACCTTATAATTAGTACATACTGCTATTTTTAACCCCCGACGCAAAAAGAAGGGTGTTATAAGTTTGACGTGTCTGTCTGTCTGTGGTATCATAGCACTCGAACGAATGAACCGATTTCAATTTAGTTTTTTTTGTATTACAGGTGTTTTACGGGCAAGTGTTCTTAGACATGTTTGATGAAAATCGATTGAGCCGTTTAAAAGTTACAGAGGTTTTACGCTTTAAAGTCGGGGGTTTTTTGTTTTGCCTGTCAAATGAACTTGTTAGGTCAACATTAAACTCTTCAGTACATAGCGGGTTGCAAAAATAATCTAGTAACTGACAGAAATATCATTAAGTTCACAATCGTACTAATAACGGGATTAAAATAACGTATTGAATTTCAAAAGTCAGTAGGGGCTGCAAAAATTGAATGGCCTACTAGCGGCAAATTTGTAAATCCGCCCCTGATGGCAACAGTCTTTTGGGACTCGGAAAAAATTCTGTTGATATATATATATTCTTTTGAACTTTTGGCTTACAATATTTAGTTAGCAAACAATAATGCATATAGATCAAGGGTTAGTGACGGGGTGTCATACAATTCGGCGTATCACATAAAAGCCTAGGGAAATAACCCCAGTAAAAAAACCCTGGCTCCCCGCCTAAGTGTGAAAGTACAAAAATAAGCTGAAATATATTTTATGGACTTCTTCCTTCAAGAGTGGTCTTCTATTGATGGGGACAGAGACTACTTCAAGTTGCCCACATCGAATCTGGAAATAAAAAGACAAAAGCAGAAAAAAGAACTGAATAACAAAAATACAAAATTTGAAAGAGACAATGAAAACACCCTCAAATTCTCCTTTTTGGATTAACTCGATATTGTGAACAGGGTGGCCATTTGAAAACGAAACAGACGAGATTACAGACGAAATAGGTTTTTTCGATAGAAATGCTCGGACAGGTCAATTTCTGTTTCGAGGGGGACAACTTAAGATGTAGGTTACGGACGCATAGCCTTCAACCCTTGCTGCTACAACGCCCACCCCCAATGTTTGAATAGGAAAGATGGGGTGAGTGATACCTTAATTCAAATGTATTTTTATACTGATTTGAGCACAGTAATTGTTTTTTCATTTTATGCATTAGTTCTCGAAATATTTATGCGTTAGTTAATTTTATCACTTAAACTAATTTTTTGCGAATAATTGACATTTCGTGATTCCGAAACACCAAAATTTCCGTACTTGTATTTGAAATTGCAAAACATCTACCACTGGGCAAATGAAGTCATACAGTACGTGTTAATGCTACTAGGGTCAGATGTTCGACTAGCTGTTTTATTCACTGAAATCATTCTCCAACTGTACGGTATCAGAACGATTCCAAGTATTGATCTAAGAAATAAGACTTTTCAAAGTAAAGTAAATAATTTATCAAAAACTCACATCAATTAATTAAATATTCAAATTGTTCACCATTAGCTTCCATACAATGAAATAAGTTTTGTTCGAAACGATGGCGCACATTTTGCAGCATTTCTGGAGTGATTTGACGACATTCGTTCATTATACGTCTTCTTAAATCTTCTATGGAATCGGGTTGTGTAGAGTAAATTTTACTCGTCAAGTGGCCCCAAAGAAAGAAATCTAGTGGTAACAGATCTGGCGATCTGGCTGGCCCTTCAGTGGGACCCCTTCTTCCAATCCACCGATTTGGAAATCTTTGATCCAGATATTCTCGAACTGGTAAGGCGTAGTGTGGAGGAGCTCCATCCTGCTGAAACACAATCTGATCTTCCACATAATTTCCAGCATTGTTTTCAATAATTCCCGTCAAAATTGGATCAATGAGTCATGGTTGTTTTGAAGCTCTAAATGTCGATTTTTCACAAAAAAACACTACAAGTGCCATGAAAACACCACTTAATTTTCAAATACTTAGTTAAGAATATTTCGAGAACTAATACCGTACAGTTGGAGAATGATTTCAGTGAATAAAACAGCTAGTCGAACATCTGACCCTAGTAGCATTAACACGTACGGTATGACTTAACTTGCCCAGAGGTAGATGTTTTGCAATTTCAAATACAAGTACGAAAATTTTGGTGTTTCGGAATCACGAAATGTCAATTATTCGCAAAAAATTATTTTAAGTGATAAAATTAACTAACGCATAATTCGAGAAATAATGCATAAAATGAAAAAACAATAACTGTGCAGAAATCAGTATAAAAATACCTTTCAAATGAGGTATAACTGACCTCATCTTCCCTATTCAAAATTTGGGGGTGAGGGTTGTAGTAGCAAGGGTTGAAGCGATATTCGTCCGTAACCTACATCTTAAGTTGTCTCATGAAATTTCGATTAGTTGAATTGATTCTTTCAAAAGAATCATGAGAGTTATATAAATATAACTATGTATTTGTTTTTCTTGTTTCTATATCTGAATGGAACTTCATCAGGAGGTCTACCGATTAGGTTGAACACGATGCATTTTTGA
Organism: Micraspis discolor; assembly: GCA_030674115.1. Classification (NCBI taxonomy): domain Eukaryota; kingdom Metazoa; phylum Arthropoda; class Insecta; order Coleoptera; family Coccinellidae; genus Micraspis; species Micraspis discolor. The sequence continues at coordinate 1,055,743 of JARTUT010000436.1, forward strand.
TTTAAAAGAAACATTAAATCCAACTTACGAATGAATTCTGCTGGTAGAAATCGGAATCTTAAATCGAAGCATAATTATAATTTAGAAATATTGTTTGAGATATCCAACATATGTTATACACCCTCCATTCCAAAAGAAACTCAAAAAAAAAAGAAACAAACAAAAACCAATTTGATTTGAATCGCTCGAACCTCTCCTAAACTTGCGTACGGGATAGACAATCATCACCATATGCATTTTGTAGCATTTAGTGCGTTTCAGTTAAAGTTTTACCAAATTTAACACAAAAATCAGTTGCAGCTCTTTGTTTGAAACTTATTTTCCGACAGATGAACAAGACAGACTGACGTTTGAAACGCAATATCCTTTGTTGCATTCATTCAAATGTCATGAAATTTAAACCAATTATCAATTCGGGTCTGAACCTTATACGGGTAAAATATTACAACATATGGCACTAGTGGCACTATTTTTTTTAAAGTTTGGTTTCTTTTGGAATGGAGGGTGTAGTTCTTCTTCCTACAAACATTTCGATAGACAACTTCTATCGTTCTCAAAGTAAATTCTTCACAAAGGGCCGAAAATGTTTGAGAAATTTTTATTTTCATTTATTGTGAACACGGCAGAACCATGAAATTAGATGAAACTTGTACTCATCTGTGGATTAAAAAGCTTAGATCAATATTTTCGTAAACTCCGCGTTCGCATGTTATTTGCAAGATCGTCAAGTGACCTATTGTGTGATTGAGACAACCTTAGGTAGTAGTGGGATCTGCATACATTCAATATTGCATGAACATTTTACCGTCAAATAAATTTGTTCGCGTTGAATCCCACACAATTTGTCAATGGCTCAAAATAAGGTTCGTGTCGATTGGTGGAAAGAAATGCTCCAGAAATACGATCGAGGCGCTTCGAAGTACGTCTATGACATCGTAACAGGTGATGAATCGTGGATTTACGCGTATGAGCCCGAAAGTAAATAGCAGTCAACTGTATTGGTGTTTCAAGATGAGCCAAATCCAACAAGAGTTGCTCGCGCACGAAGCAAATGGTCGTTTGTTTTTCGGAAAAACTGGACATGTCACAATCGTACCACTAGAACAACGCCTAACAGTGAGTGGTACACAACCATCTACTTTTCAGATGAACCTCTTATATAAAGAATGACGGTTTTTATGATCTCATGCCAGTTTGTATTGTAGACACTATAAATAAGAAACATTACAAGAATAAAAAGAAAGAGAAAATACGGTGACTCAAACATCAAAATGTACCGAGAAAATGACTGAGGTCAATTTCATAATAATGTTGATGTTTTTTCACCTCTCCGTTGAACGGTTTTTTGATCATAAAAAATCACGATGATTATCGAATAATTATTGTGATGTATTCTGTGAAGACACCGTTGTAAAACTACGAGTTCTACGTATGCTGAGCGGGATTTTCATGATTTACGTCTACACCCATTATGTAAATCCATCATCTTTGAACCTTCATAGTTGCGGTATTGTTTACGTTTTTATATATAGATATTCGTATATTGGCAGTAAGACGTCGCAACCAAAATAGTATTCGGTAATTACCAGAAAAGTCAATTTATCGTTATTCACATGACTTGGAGAAGCATTAAATTCAGTAATATTTGATTTTGATGGTTTAACGAGTAAAGCTAAATGAATCAGGACTAGGCTTCGATGTTTTTCATATCACTACTTATTCGTTTCTTCCCTAGCACACTCACTGGATATTAATCCTTTGTTATATTTGATAACGAGAGCCGTCGGGCTTTGAAACCGGCATCTCAGGTCTTTACCACTTAGATGCTGGACTACCAAGACAGATGCGAGTATTAGGTTGAGAAAAAAAATCCATTATTTTCACTTTAATTATGGTTTTTATTCAACATAGTTAAAATTATTCGTTAATGCTCAAATATGCACCCATTTTTTTTCAGTTACTTATTGCCCTTTAGAAGGCGATTTTATTATGCCTCGTTCCCAAAAAATCTTTTCTTTATTAGCAACGAAATGAGATAACCATTTTTCGCCATCTTCCCTTGAGGACACTTTTACACCACCAAGAGCATCAGACATGGACAAAAATAAATGATAATTGCTTGGTGCCTGTTCTAGACTATAAGGCGTATGCATAAGAACCTCCCAACCAAGGTCAAGACGTGTGAGGCCTGTCGTTTTCCTGATGGAATACGACACCTCTCATATTTGCTACTTCTGATCTCTTCTGATCAATTCATACTTTCGATCGATCTAATTGCTGGTAGTAGAGATCCGAATTAAGCTTCTGGTCATTGGGCAGTAGTCAAAGTAAATGATCCCTTTGCAATCCCACCAAACACACAACAAAACTTTCCGGGTCCTCGTTTGAGCTGCTTCACCGGCCTTAGACCATGAACGTTCTAGCTCAACATTGTCATATGTGACCCATTTCTCGTCATCAATAACCACGCTCTTCAGAAATGGTTCGATTTTGTTCCGTTTGGCCAAGGAATAGTAGATAGAAACACGATACATCAAATTTTTTCCGACAACTCGTGCGGCACCCAAACATCGAGCATCTTCTTGAAGCCGGCCTTATGCAAATGGTTTAGAACTGTTTTATCGTCCATCTGAGCGATTTTGTAGCAGCTCTAATGCCGGTCTACTTCAATCATTTCCAATATTTCATCAGGATTCTTAACGGAAGGTTATCAATTTTACCGGAACGGAATCGGCCAACCCACAACTGCGCGTGATTGGCTGTTACAGGATTAGGGCCATAAATATTATTTACATTTAAGAGAAGGATAATGGGTGAAACCGCAGGAGTGCATAAAATATGGGAAATGAATGTAAGGTACTTGCCGACACGTGTTTCTGCTTATTGGCTTCTTCAAGGCAAGGCAACCAGGTAACCAGGGTAGGGATGGAAAAGAAGGAATATGGAAGAAACGACAACAGGTGATCACAACAGAACTCATGAACTAGATCGCCTATGAAATCAACTGTTCTAGAGAAATAAGATTAATTATAAATATAAATTATAGATATAAAAGATTAATATTTTTCGATCTATCACTCGAAATTCCTGAGGAGTAGGTGATTGCCGTTTGTCAATTTACTGTTTTCAATAGGTCTTCTACAGAACTCATGAACTAGATCGCCCATGAAATCAACTGTTCTAGAGATATAACGAGATTAATATTTTTCGATCTACCATTCGAAATCCCTGAGGAGTAGGTGAATGCCGTATGTCCATTTACTGTTTTCAATAGGTCTTCTACAGAACTCGAGATTTAGATAGCCCCTGAAATCAACTGTTCTTGACAAAATAACGAATCTGGGATTTTTGTGATGCCCATTCAAATTCACCGAGGTGTAGGTTAATACAATATGCTCAGTTTGAGTTTTCAATAGGTCTTCTACACTACTCGAGAACTTGATCGAGCTTAAAATTAACTGTTTTTGAGTTATAACGAGATTGTAATTTTTCAATCTACCCGAAGAATTTTTTCCCCGAAAAATATTTTCTCCGAAACATTTTTTTCCTGAAAAATTTTTTTCATGGGAAATTTTTCCCCGAAAAACAGTTTTCCCGAAAGTTTTTCTCCCGAGAAATAATTTTCCGAAAAATTTTTTTTCCGAAAATTTTATTCATAAGTTTTATATTTGAGAAATAACGATACTGTAATTTTTCAATCTATCATTCGATTACTCTGAGGAGTAGGTGATTGCCGTATGTCCATTAACTGTTTTCAATAGGTCTTTCACACTACTCTAGAACTAAAATGTCCCTGAAATTTACTGTTCTTGAAAAAATAAGGAATGTGTTATTTTTGTGATTCCCATTCAAATTCACCGAGGAGTAGCTTAACACAGTATGTTCAGATTGAGTTTTCAATGGGTCTCCCGCACTAGTCGAGAACAAGATCGCCCCTGAAATTAACTGTTTTTGAGTTATAACGAGATTGTAATTTTTCCATCCACCATTCGATTACCATGAGGAGTAGGTGAATAACGTATATCCATTTACTGTTTTCAATAGGTCTTCTATAGAACTCATGCACTAGATCGCCCATGAAATCAACTGTTCTAGAGATATAATGAGATTAATAATTTTCGATCTACCATTCGAAATCCCTGAGGAGTAGGTGATTGCCGTATGTCGATTTACTGTTCCCAATAGGTCTTCTACAGAACTCGAGATTTAGATCGCCCCTGAAATCAACTGTTCTTGAAAAAATAACAAATCTGTGATTTTTGTGATTCCCATTCAAATTCACCGAGTTTTAGGTTAACGCAGTATGCTCTGTTTGAGTTTTCAAAAGGTCTTCCACACAACTCGAGAACTAGATTGCCCCTGAAATTCACTGTTTTTGAGATATAAAGAGATTATTATTCTTCGATATACCATTCGAATTTCCTGAGGAGTAGGTGATTGCCGTATGTCAATTTACTGTTTTCAATAGGTCTTCTACAGAACTCATGAACTAGATCGCCTATGGAATCAACTGTTCTAGAGATATAACGAGATTAATATTTTTCGATCTACCATTCGAAATCCCTGAGGAGTAGGTGAATGCCGTATGTCCATTTACTGTTTTCAATAGGTCTTCTACAGAATTCGAGATTTAGATCGCCTCTGAAATCAACTGTTCTTGAAAAAATAACGAATCTGTGATTTTTGTGATTCCCATTCAAATTCACCGAGTTGTAGGCTAACGCAGTATGCTCACTTTGAATTTTCAATAGGTCTTCCACACTACTCGAGAACTTGATCGAGCCCAAAATTAACTGTTTTTGAGTTATAACGAGATTGTAATTTTTCAATCTACCATTCGATTACCATGAGGAGTAGGTGAATGCCGTATGTCAATTTACTGTTTCCATTAGGTCTTCTACAGAACTCATGAACTAGATCGCCTATGAAATCAACTGTTCTAGAGATATAACGAGGAGCGAGCATCCAAATTGTGGCTCCAGTTTTGGAGTCTAAACTACTAAACACTAAAATCTCAAGGATACAATTAAATTAAAAAAGAGGATATTCTCTTTATCAAAGCCAAATTGTAAAGGGTACGGAATCTCTCTTTGTTCACCTCTATATTTCACGGTCTTACCATAACTAAACCGTTCAGTCACAAGAATGACAATATATGATTTGCTAGTACATAAATTATTCTTTTGAAATAAAAAAAATTTACCAGATGTGACAAATACAGAGATATAGGACAGTTTCGACAAAATAATGAATTTTTTCCCCGCCTACTAATAATACTCGATATGTGGCATCTCATAACTCGTTCCCCACTGATAAACTAACGAACAGGCAAAATCGTGAAGCGTTCCACATTTTTGCTCTCCGGCAAAAAAATTAATAACAAACGGTCTCCTGAGATAAGATTAAAAGAACCACAGTTGCCAACAAATTGGCAATACACACATGAGTCAAATGCAAGGATGCAAACAGAAACAGCTGATATTAATAATCCTACCACAACACAAAAAATAACAAAACATAAACAAGCTTTCAAAAAATACGAGAATTTATTTCACACAATAACTTTTCCTAACACAACAATACAAATCGCTGACCAATGGATGAATATGTTCCCGAATAGACGCGACATTATTAGGCAAACCACTCAGGGATTTATAATTAAATCAAATAACACAGAAATCTCACAAAAGCGTTATCACACATGAAGGAAACAAATCAAGAGTTACTCTGAAACCTCGACAAACACAGCAGTTTCCAACAGCTCAGAATCCACTTAGAGTCATTTTCAGCGGTCATATTGCATGTTGAGGCAGAAATATAAGTGAGGAAGAAATTAGTGAACTTCTTACGAGAAATCGAATAACTCATCGTTATTGTAAAAGAATAATCTCAAGAAAGACAAACAAACCCTTCCTATTTATACGCATAATAACCGTTGTAGTAAAATCATATGAAAGACTGATAAACGAAGGAATTTTTTTCAAATGCAGACACTATGCAGCCAAGCCTAGCCACCCACCGGACCCAATACCAGTCCCATGCGCAAAATGTTCGCAATTTTCCCACACAACGGACAAGTGCAACTCACCTATACTATGCAGCAAATGTGGACAACAACATAGAGAATCAGACTGTACAACGTACCTCCACCAAGGTGTACGACATGTCTATCCACAGAACATGTGGCATGGTCTCTTGAGTGCCCTAAAGGACCAACAAACGCCATAGAAGGTATCCCATATATTAAAAGAAGATCCATAAACAAAAAAAGTGCAGACATGGATGTAAGAAAAGTTGAAAAAAGCAGAATACTTAGAGCTATTACTATACATGATCATATCATAGAAACATACATAAACAAGATCAACAAACCTAAAAATACTGATAGACAACAACTGATTCAGAAACTCCAGAAATGCTTTAACGACAACTTCAATATTAGCACGGTTCTCACTTTTGTAGGTAACAGATAGTACAGGCAGCTAATAGAGTAAAAATTGGTAAAAGCAATCCGCCTCATCTTAACAATCCATGGAACGATGTCCTGCACTTTACAGTCCCTTTCAATGACGAAAAACTCCACATATTTTTAGTCTATATACATCACTCAAGCCGACTTGTGGAGGAGAAACTAGTGAAGGCTGCTCAGTATAAATATTCCATAATTATAGGAGATTTCAATATCAACAACCGGAGGAAAACTCTTGAAGTTCAGATTTCATCAAAATCTATACACCCCCAACATTTTTAATGCAATGCATCCAAGACACTACACCAGATTTGCTAATGTGTACGAGAAATATAAGAGACAATATTTCGAATGTGAACCTAACTCCAGACTTGGGATCGAATCACCTTGGAATCGAATTCTCAATAGATACTAAAAAAGAACCTGAGGAATACATTCAAGACACCACTTTACTCTATGAAAAATGTAATATTGAAAGAGTAAATAGTAGAATGCTCCAACTGATTGGGACCCAAGTTGAAATCTCACCTGAATACATAACAGCATTCCACAGTACCCTTTCAATAATAATAACAGAGGAAACACCGGAACTCAAAAAACAATATTTCAGTCAAACGCTACCTCCCTACATCATAAAGATAATAAAAATTAAAAAACATTTGTATCGTGAATATCAGAATTACCAGGAAGAAAGTTTGAAACAAAAATTCAATGAATTGAATAAAGATATTCATAACATGATCAGTCAATACAGCTCCCAGAAATATCTGGAAGCCTGCAAAGAAATCGAAGGTCAAAGGGGCAGAACATACTGGAGAACGATTAAAAAACTATCAAAGTACACAACTCATCAGCATTCAGTTCCAATTATAATAAATGGAAAAACTCTGAGCAAGGATAAAAACATCGCTGATGCTTTTGCAAAACATTTGAAAGAGTTGTATAGGGGAACCACAAACAAGGATTTTGACGAAGAACACAGGAAAGAAATAAAGAACTGGTCTGCAATGGAACTGCCTGTCACAGCGTTGGAGTATACAATTGAGCCAATATCGGAGGAAGAATATTACACAGCTCTAAATCGTGGAAAAAACACAACACCAGGCTATGACAACATACCCAGGAAAATATTGAGAAAATTAGAACCTTCAATTCATGAACAGATAATTAAAATCTATAATTACTGCATATCTCACACTTACTTTCCTAAAGAATGGAAAAAAAGTATTTTGATCAAAATCCCCAAGTCAAAGACAGATCATTCAAACATAGAGAACAACAGACCCATCACACTACTACCTACATTGGGAAAGAACTTAGAGAAGATACTGGAGGAGAGAATACGAAAAGAGACAGGAAAACATATACCACCATACCAATTTGGCTTCAAAAGAAGGACATCGACTATTCACCCCTTGACAATACTCACTTCAAACATCCAATGTAATCGAAAAAAAGGAAACAAAACAGCAGCGGTGTTTGTCGATATTCAGAAGGCCTTTGACAGTGTTTGGCATACTGGTCTTATCTCCAGGCTTTACGAACTTAAGTGTCCAGTCTATTTAACAAAAATAAAAAATGATTTCCTTCTAAACAGGAAACTACAAGTACGAGTCAAAAAAGTATATTCAGAAGAATTCACAATATCACAAGGTCTACCGCAAGGTTCTTCGCTCTCTCCAATGCTTTACAATTTGTTCTGTTTTGACATTTATTGGCAGTACTGTAACATTTGCCACTTTTTGTTTCGAAAAGAATGACAAATATTAATTTTAAAAGTAACTACGACACTGGAGTCTGAATTACTCCAGATAGAAAGACTTGGCCATGTTAGGTGATGTTAGGGCACTTGTTTAAAACTAAATAGTCAATCATTAACAGCTAGCAAAGGAAAGTATAACAGTTCTGAGGAAACTATAACAATACAATACAGATAGTAATCATAATAATCAGAGCAACTTCCATAATACAAAGAGAATAATAAACATGGTAAATGTGGCAACTTCAATGAAACAACAAGGATAATAATGATGGCAAATCATGGCAAATAGGTAAACGACTAATTATGACCATCGTCATGGTCACGGCCCAAGGGTATATGAGCCATAACTATAATATTGTATGAGCTAAGGAATTGGGAACACGGGGAAGGTCATGGAGTTCCAGCGGCGGCTCTGAAAAAAAAACAGAAAGTTTCGCGGTTGATTAAAAAGTATATTCTCACATGCCTTATAGCACATGATAGTAAGGGTCCCTGCCTTAAGGCTTTGGAACCGGCCCTTCAAGGCCTTCGATCCAGGAACCTAAGAAGTCTCATACAACAGTATAGGAATGGTACACAATCTTGAGACCCCTAAATGAAATACAATGTAATACGAGCATATAGATAAATAGATAGTAGTACGAGATCATAGCATAAATAAACAACAAATTTTGATAGAATATCCATCACGAGTGAATAATAAGGACCAGAATAACCAGAATGCATTATGGACATAAATAACAGAAACAGATATAGGTAAATGATAATAAGCAATATAAATAATGAAGGCAGAGAATTTGCATAATCAACCGAAGGAAATATACATAACGACAACAAGAAGATACATCACGACAGTAAGGAGAATAAGTTAACACAGTACAAAATATACACAACAATAACCATTAATAGTAAGACAAGTGCATTACACAGTAAAATGACCAATTACAACAGTACGAAATATAGATAATGATTACATGAGACAGGGGTAACTTAACAACTTTAACCTTTGATATAACACCATGGTGCTACGTATACTGGTTACATCCATTATTCCATATCAACAATACTAGTACTACCACTAGTGGAGGTCTCCATATGTTCCTGTCTAATCACAGGTCCAGACCCTCAGAGAGATTGGCAATTTCTATTGTACCATAGGGTACAGTAAATAAAATTGATCGGTTACACCCCAGTAACACCACGGCCGTCTTAACACATGGCCTGGCGCCTGAAGCGGCAACGCCGCAAAAGACGACGTCAGGGAGGTATACGCTTAGCTGAGAGATACGATGTTTCGAACGTACCATTTCATTTTCTTATGTCATTAAATGTGTTTTTCGATGAATATCTGAAAATAGGATGGAAGTATGCCCTACTCAGTCAATAAATTGAATACAAATACAAATCAAAATTGAGATTAAAGAAAATTGGATGATGTTTTATTCAATTTATTGTCCAGCAAGAACCACGGGGAGGTGTAGGACCATCTCTCGCCATAAAATGTGAATTCAAATATAACTTTCAAAATAAAATCAACTCAAATAAAACTACATATATATATATAACAAATATTCCGACTTATTTGCCTCAATTGATCAGTAACAATTTCTAGCTGCCGTAGTTGGTCAAAATTTTCATTATTCTCATCTGATAAAAATGCTTCTAATGAGGTCAAGGAATCTCTCAATAAATCTGATGTAAATTTACTTGTTTTCTCATTAGACACATTTTTTATAACGAGAGCAAATTTGTAATTTGAGACCATCTGCTGAAAATTAGATCAGGAGGAAGTATCCATTTCAGATCATTTTCGGAAATTAGACAATTTTTATGAAATATTTTAATCTCGAGAGCTTCACTAATCTGTATAGAAATTTCAACCGATAATGATTTTTCATAATTTAAAATATAGAAATAGACTGCGTTATCGCATTTTTCAATTTCTCAACCAGATATATCAATTTTAGCCGAATAATTTTCAAGAAAGTCTTTAAAATCTTTGATCAAATCAGAACTCAAAAAAGCTTCTACTTTATGATTATTCCTAGTTAAAATTGCGTTCCTTCTACATTGAGGATCGGTCATTTTTATTTGATTTTGTTTCGAAAGGTATGACGGTAAATTTGGAAAAATTTTAGGGATAGCGCCTTCTTTCAATTTTAGGAACCTTAAAGAAAGTAATTTAATGGTTCCATCGGCTTGCAAATGTTTATCAAATTTAATTATATCGTCGGAATCAAAATGTTCTCACAAACAAAACTATAATTAATGAAATCTCGCAGAATGGCCCTCCTCCATAAATGCTTAAGTTTTTCGTCTTTCGAGAAACTAAAACAACTAAAATATCCTTCTTTTTTTGTAGACGGATTATTACTTTTACAGGATGAAATACAACACGTTTTGACCATTCTGGACGCGAATGATCTCAAGTCCAATTGAATTTTTAGGTTAGATATTTACCAAAAGACCAATTTAAAAAAGTTATTCCAATGTAGATTTACTGACACTGATATCACAAACACTTTCACTGTTCACGGCATTCATCAATAACCAGGATAACATCAACACTATCGAACCACTACACCGATACAACAGACAATCTACACCGAAGGCAAAGTTACCAGCTTTGCCACTTTTTGAACATTTAGAATCTTTAGGACAAAATTGATTTCATTAATACTCAATAATTTCAAAATTAGTTTTATTTTGATTTTTTGTTATACATAAATGTAGAAAGAGACTGGAAGACTGCGGTCGATAGCCATTTGATTGCTAAATCAATAAAAATGTTTCTCTCTCTCTCTCTCTCTCTCTCTCTCTGTGAGATACCAGATAAATTGACAGTTTATGAAATTTTTCTCTGAAGACATATCTGCAGTCCATTAGTATGAATCTTCGCAGGTGTTTATCAAACAGCTTTATGCCAATGTACTTGACTCCTTTTTCTGTAGCTGAAAATCTATAGCATCAAATATTCCAATCATGCAAGGACTTCAATCTAAAATACAGAGTTCATTGGTTAATGCCCCTGGTATATATATATTCTTTTGAACTTTTGGCTGACAATATTCAGTTAGCAAACAATAAAGCATATAGATCAGGGGTTAGTGACGGGGTGTCATACAATTCGGCGTATGACATAAAAGCCTAGGAAAAAAACCCCAGAAAAAAAAAACCCTGGCTCCCCGTCTAAGTGTGAAAATACAAAAATAAGCTGGAATATATTGTAGGGACTTCTTTCTTCAAGAGTGGTCTTCTATTGATGGAGACAGAGACTTCTACAAGGTTCTCACATTGAATCTGGAAATAAAAAGACAAAAGCAGAAAAAAGAACTGAATAACAAAAATACGTATCATATTCGTTTGAAATTTATAACCCATTCCAAGAAAGAATTGGAAACATCATGAATAGCCCTAAAACCATCTTGAAATTTATATATGCGACAACTATTGATGAGATGAGGTATTGTTTCTTCTGCTTCACCACATTCACAACTTGCGCTAGGAACTGAATTCCATCTAAATAGCATGCCATTGGTACGACCATGACCTGTTCTCAAACGATTGAAAACAGTCCAAATTTTTCTTGGAAGATCAAAACCAGAAACTTTTTCAGAAGGATCAGAAAAGAGATACTTATTGAACATTTCGAAGGAGTTCCACTCAGTATTCCATAATTCTTTATCACTTATGTTTATATTGAAGAACGTATTATGCGATAATGGTTTACGTGACTTCAATCTGGGAATTCTATTTTGTGGAAAATATGAAATAATTGGGAATAAATTGGACAAGAATGATATTTATTCCAAGAATTCAGAGCTGCAGTCTGTCTGCGAATATGGGGAGGATGCCCATATTAAGTTTAATCGCTCGCTGCCTAGTTAATGTATCTGAATCAGTCAATTTATCCCAATCTGAAAAGAGGAATATGAAGAAAAAATTACAGATATTCAGGAGATCAGCTCCTACATTAGAACATGTGTCACACCATTCAATATAGATGAATTCAGGGCTGCAATCAAATCTACCAAATCTCGAAAGGCAGCAGGTTTTGACGGAATTTGTCCAGAATTCATCAAACATTTAGGAAAAAAGGGCTTGTCTTGGTTATTGTCTTTCTATAACAATATTCTGACTTCGAGAAACTTTCCTTCCGAATTTCGTAAGGTTAAAGTAATAGGTATATGCTTTATTGTGTGCTAACTAAATATTGTCAGCCAAAAGTTCAAAAGAATATATATATATTTATATAATAGGTATTTTGAAACGAGGAAAAAATCCTTGTGATCCTAGTAGTTATCGACCCATCAGTTTATTGAGTGTTCCTTTCCAGATATTAGAAAGACTAATTCTTTTTAGAATTGAATCTCCTATAGAAAATGCTCTACAAAATTTCCAGGGAGGCTTTAGGAAAAATAAAAATTGTTCAGATCAGGTTCTCAGCCTTACAACTTTCATAGAATCAGGCATCAAAGATAGGTTGAAAATAGGAGCTGCTTTCATCGATTTATCTTCGGCATATGACACTGTGTGGAAAGATGGATTAATTTTCAAATTCTATACCCATCTGAAGTGTGGGAAAATGGTACGATTATTAGAAAATATGTTATCTGATAGAAGGTTTCGTGTTTTTATTGACAATAAGAGTAGCAACTTCAAAACATTGAAAAACGGACTGCCTCAAGGATCAGTTTTAGCTCCTTTACTTTTCAATTTATATAAGTGATTTGCCCACTACATCATCTCAAAAATTGGTTTATGCTAACGACATTGCTCTTGCTTACCAACATTCGGATTTCCATACTCTGGAAAACATACTGTCATCTGATTTAGAAAGTTTAAAAAATTATTTTATTGAGTGGCGATTATGTCCAAATCCTAACAAAACAGAGGTATCTTGTTTCCATTTGAATAATCATGAAAAATATAGGAAATTAGCTGTAACTTTCAATGATGATATTCTTAATTTTGAGAGGATCTAAGGCCAAGTTATAAGAGAAACACATTCAACAAAAAGGCCGACGTTTCGATTTATTTAAAATCTTTATCAAGGCACTGGAAAAAAACGATACATTTTAAAATACAGTGACAAATTTCAAAAAGATTAAAATGACTAAACATATAAAAAACAAATATAATGAATACAAATATCATATAAGACAGTAAGTTACTCACATTGTAGGGAGGCTTCTCTTGTTATTAAAGAAAAAATATCATTAGATATTTTGTAAATCGATTGAAAGGATGAAATGTAGTATGTCATGATACAGCTCGCTATACACTGGTTAAGAACAAATGTTAAAATCTAAAATTTATCAACATGCAAACAAAAAGATGCAGAGGATGAGTCATGAATAATATGTGGGCATGAAAACAACAAAAGTCTGTAATAATGAATTCATCCGATTTATATCATATGTAAATTCCTAATTTTATTAATAATGTTGAAATAGGAAGTATTGAGATTCTCGATGTCCGTTCGTTTATTAATAGAATTGTCATCCTTTTTAATTGCCAACATTTCTCCAAATAATCTTTTCTTAACATTATCTTGTTGTCCAAGTATGCTAACTTTTTCAACATCAAAAGAGTGAAGCTCTTTGAAGGAATGTTCTGCCAGAGCGGTGTTGTTTTCTTTTACCTTGGCTGGGTTATGAATATTGACACAGTCTCTTTTGTGCTCTGTTATTCGTGTTTTTAAATATCTCCCAGTCTGCCCTATGTATACTTTATTACAATCTTTGCACGGAATCTTATAAATTACATTGGATCTCCATTGTGAGGACGTCTTGGATTTTAAATAAGTGTAGAATTGTTTTTTTATTGTGTTATATGGTTTATAGGCTATATTAATGGTTTCAGTACTTAATAATTTACCTATCTTTTCTGATAAGCCAGGAACATATGGAATTTTGAAAAACCTAGGTCTGATTGTATCCTGTGTTATTATTTCTGGGTGTTGTTGATTTTTATTAAGAACTCCGGTAACAAGTGCTAAAGGGTAATTATTTTTGGTTAGAAATGTTTTAATTTTTTCAAAGTTATTATTATGAAATTCTGGACTAGCCAGTTTCAGAGCTCGATATTTCAAATTTTTGATGAGATTAATTTTATGTATAAAAGGGTGGTGGGAGTTAAAATTCAAAAATCTTTTCGAAAAGGTTGGTTTTTGATACCAATCAGTTTTAGTACAGTGCCCGTTCTTATAACTAGTACATCCAAGAATGACAACCCATTATCTTTCTCTACTTCAACCGTGAATTGAAGGCGTGGGTGGAAGGAATTAAAAGAGTTTAAAATTGTGTCAACGTGTCCTTCCGGTATTGATGTGAAAATATCATCCACAAACCTTTTGAAAACTGGTACCTCAAAGGGCAGGCGAGAAAGGGCAACACTCTGTAACTCAGACATAACTATATCCGAGACAATTGGAGCCAAGCAATTGCCCATGCCCAAACCGAAAGTTTGCCGAAAGTACTCATTATTATGGCTGAAATAACTACTATTAACCGAAAATTCAAACAACATCAAGAACTGATCCATAGATAGTTTAGTATGTGGTTCCACTCATGGCCAATACTTTCTGATTAATTCAATTGCAAGTTCTGTAGGTAAATTTGTGAAAAGTGAGGTAGCATCAAGGGATATAAGGATATAATTATGTGGTAAAGTAATACCATTTAAGTCCTCAACAAATTGAAAGGAGTCCTTAACATGTCTATCATCTCTCTCAAAAATGTGAGAGAGCAATTTGGCCAAAAACCTACTCAAATTGTATAAGGGAGATCCAACAAAACTAACAATTGGGCGCAAGGGATAATCTTCCTTATGAACTTTGGGCAAGAAATAAATTCTTGGGCATACGCCATTATTGGATTTCAGGAATTTAAGTTCTGTTTCATCAATCCTATGTTGTTTATATAATGCAGAAACTAATTTATTGAGTTTATTCTGTATATTAATAGTTGGATCCTTAGTTAGTTTAGTGTAAGTATTGCGGTCATTAAGTAAAATATCAGCTTTAGTTTCATACATCTCTGTTGTCATAGCAACTGTAATGTTGCCTTTATCTGCCTTTATAACAACTATGTCCCTGTGTGATTTTAAAAACTGATGTGTTTCCTTCATACATTTGAGAACAAACCGATTTTCATTGGATGCCAAAATATTACTGTACGTACCCTGTAGTTTATTTAGATAATTGGTTGCTATGTTTATGAATTTATTTCTCTTTTCTGAAATGTCTAGGTCATTTTCCTGAATCATCAAACAATATTCAGTGTCTATGAGTAGTTGTTCTAACGGGGGTGGATTTTTCTTACTGTAGGGTAGGTTGAACCTTTCACCCAAACTCAAAAGATACCGTACATTAACAGGAATTTCAAAATTAGTCAAATTCCTAAACCAGCCTGTATATAAAGGAGGATTTTCATCGCAATTAGTATCAATACGAACCTGTGACGCTTTTAACATCATCAATTTACGTTTTTGCTTTCTTTTTGTTTCAGAAAATTCTTTTCCATAAAACTTTATTTGATCAATATCAAAACGATTATAAATTTCAGGTGTTACCGTGTCAATTAGTCTAGCTTTTACTTCGGTATGATGTTTACGAAGATGCCTAACCTTCCAATGCGAATAACTTACCTCTAAATTTAGAAGGGATTTCTTAAATCCATGAATCAACTTGTTACACCTATCAATATGTGGACAATCAACGTCTGTTATAATGGATAAAGCACATTTAGGCATCGATTGTATATGTTTCGGAAACAGATCTTGATTCTTACAAGTCAGTAAAAACTTCTTATGGTTTTCATAATGTGCTAGCTTTCTGTTAGTGTTTTCCAAATTTTAAAGTCCCTCACTGTATCATTTCCATAAGTTTCTTTTATAAATTCAAAGAAACCAGTAGTACCATTCATCCTGTGTCAGTTGTTTTTCCCTCCAAAATATAATTAATTGGGTTTGACGACCTAACTGTATGATGATATTCTTAATTTTGAGAGGATCTAAGGCCAAGTTATAAGAGAAACACATTCAACAAAAAGGCCGACGTTTCGATTTATTTAAAATCTTTATCAAGGCACTGGAAAAAAACGATACATTTTAAAATACAGTGACAAATTTCAAAAAGATTAAAATGACTAAACATATAAAAAACAAATATAATGAATACAAATATCATATAAGACAGTAAGTTACTCACATTGTAGGGAGGCTTCTCTTGTTATTAAAGAAAAAATATCATTAGATATTTTGTAAATCGATTGAAAGGATGAAATGTAGTATGTCATGATACAGCTCGCTATACACTGGTTAAGAACAAATGTTAAAATCTAAAATTTATCAACATGCAAACAAAAAGATGCAGAGGATGAGTCATGAATAATATGTGGGCATGAAAACAACAAAAGTCTGTAATAATGAATTCATCCGATTTATATCATATGTAAATTCCTAATTTTATTAATAATGTTGAAATAGGAAGTATTGAGATTCTCGATGTCCGTTCGTTTATTAATAGAATTGTCATCCTTTTTAATTGCCAACATTTCTCCAAATAATCTTTTCTTAACATTATCTTGTTGTCCAAGTATGCTAACTTTTTCAAAATCAAAAGAGTGAAGCTCTTTGAAGGAATGTTCTGCCAGAGCGGTGTTGTTTTCTTTTACCTTGGCTGGGTTATGAATATTGACACAGTCTCTTTTGTGCTCTGTTATTCGTGTTTTTAAATATCTCCCAGTCTGCCCTATGTATACTTTATTACAATCTTTGCACGGAATCTTATAAATTACATTGGATCTCCATTGTGAGGACGTCTTGGATTTTAAATAAGTGTAGAATTGTTTTTTTATTGTGTTATATGGTTTATAGGCTATATTAATGGTTTCAGTACTTAATAATTTACCTATCTTTTCTGATAAGCCAGGAACATATGGAATTTTGAAAAACCTAGGTCTGATTGTATCCTGTGTTATTATTTCTGGGTGTTGTTGATTTTTATTAAGAACTCCGGTAACAAGTGCTAAAGGGTAATTATTTTTGGTTAGAAATGTTTTAATTTTTTCAAAGTTATTATTATGAAATTCTGGACTAGCCAGTTTCAGAGCTCGATATTTCAAATTTTTGATGAGATTAATTTTATGTATAAAAGGGTGGTGGGAGTTAAAATTCAAAAATCTTTCCGAAAAGGTTGGTTTTTGATACCAATCAGTTTTTAGTACAGTGCCCGTTCTTATAACTAGTACATCCAAGAATGACAACCCATTATCTTTCTCTACTTCAACCGTGAATTGAAGGCGTGGGTGGAAGGAATTAAAAGAGTTTAAAATTGTGTCAACGTGTCCTTCCGGTATTGATGTGAAAATATCATCCACAAACCTTTTGAAAACTGGTACCTCAAAGGGCAGGCGAGAAAGGGCAACACTCTGTAACTCAGACATAACTATATCCGAGACAATTGGAGCCAAGCAATTGCCCATGCCCAAACCGAAAGTTTGCCGAAAGTACTCATTATTATGGCTGAAATAACTACTATTAACCGAAAATTCAAACAACATCAAGAACTGATCCATAGATAGTTTAGTATGTGGTTCCACTCATGGCCAATACTTTCTGATTAATTCAATTGCAAGTTCTGTAGGTAAATTTGTGAAAAGTGAGGTAGCATCAAGGGATATAAGGATATAATTATGTGGTAAAGTAATACCATTTAAGTCCTCAACAAATTGAAAGGAGTCCTTAACATGTCTATCATCTCTCTCAAAAATGTGAGAGAGCAATTTGGTAAAAACCTACTCAAATTGTATAAGGGAGATCCAACAAAACTAACAATTGGGCGCAAGGGATAATCTTCCTTATGAACTTTGGGCAAGAAATAAATTCTTGGGCATACGCCATTATTGGATTTCAGGAATTTAAGTTCTGTTTCATCAATCCTATATTGTTTATATAATGCAGAAACTAATTTATTGAGTTTATTCTGTATATTAATAGTTGGATCCATAGTTAGTTTAGTGTAAGTATTGCGGTCATTAAGTAAAATATCAGCTTTAGTTTCATACATCTCTGTTGTCATAGCAACTGTAATGTTGCCTTTATCTGCCTTTACAACAACTATTTCCCTGTGTGATTTTAAAAACTGATGTGTTTCTTTCATACATTTGAGAACAAACCGATTTTCATTGGATGCCAAAATATTACTGTACGTACCCTGTAATTTATTTAGATAATTAGTTGCTATGTTTATGAATTTATTTCTCTTTTCTGAAATGTCTAGGTCATTTTCCTGAATCATCAAACAATATTCAGTGTCTATGAGTAGTTGTTCTAACGGGGGTGGATTTTTCTTACTGTAGGGTAGGTTGAACCTTTCACCCAAACTCAAAAGATACCGTACATTAACAGGAATTTCAAAATTAGTCAAATTCCTAAACCAGCCTGTATATAAAGGAGGATTTTCATCGCAATTAGCATCAATACGAACCTGTGACGCTTTTAACATCATCAATTTACGTTTTTGCTTTCTTTTTGTTTCTGAAAATTCTTTTTCATAAAACTTTATTTGATCAATATTAAAACGATTATAAATTTCAGGTGTTACCGTGTCAATTAGTCTAGCTTTTACTTCGGTATGATGTTTACGAAGATTACCTCTAAATTTAGAAGAGATTTCTTAAATCCATGAATCAACTTGTTACACCTATCAATATGTGGACAATCAACGTCTGTTATAATGGATAACGCACATTTAGGCATCGACTGTATATGTTTCGGAAACAGATTTTGATTCTTACAAGTCAGTAAAAACTTCTTATGGTTTTCATAATGTGCTAGCTTTCTGTTAGTGTTTTTCCAAATTTTAAAGTCCCTCACTGTATCATTTCCATAAGTTTCTTTTATAAATTCAAAGAAACCAGTAGTACCATTCATCCTGTGTCAGTTGTTTTTCCCTCCAAAATATAATTAATTGGGTTTGACGACCTAACTGTATGATGATATTCTTAATTTTTGAGAGGATCTGAGGTCAAGTTATAAGAGAAACACATTCAACAAAAAGGCCGACGTTTCGATTTATTTAAAATCTTTATCAAGGCACTGGAAAAAAACGATACATTTTAAAATACAGTGACAAATTTCAAAAAGATTAAAATGACTAAACATATAAAAACAAATATAATGAATACAAATATCATATAAGACAGTAAGTTACTCACATTGTAGGGAGGCTTCTCTTGTTATTAAAGAAAAAATATCATTAGATATTTTGTAAATCGATTGAAAGGATGAAATGTAGTATGTCATGATACAGCTCGCTATACACTGGTTAAGAACAAATGTTAAAATCTAAAATTTATCAACATGCAAACAAAAAGATGCAGAGGATGAGTCATGAATAATATGTGGGCATGAAAACAACAAAAGTCTGTAATAATGAATTCATCCGATTTATATCATATGTAAATTCCTAATTTTATTAATAATGTTGAAATAGGAAGTATTGAGATTCTCGATGTCCGTTCGTTTATTAATAGAATTGTCATCCTTTTTAATTGCCAACATTTCTCCAAATAATCTTTTCTTAACATTATCTTGTTGTCCAAGTATGCTAACTTTTTCAAAATCAAAAGAGTGAAGCTCTTTGAAGGAATGTTCTGCCAGAGCGGTGTTGTTTTCTTTTACCTTGGCTGGGTTATGAATATTGACACAGTCTCTTTTGTGCTCTGTTATTCGTGTTTTTAAATATCTCCCAGTCTGCCCTATGTATACTTTATTACAATCTTTGCACGGAATCTTATAAATTACATTGGATCTCCATTGTGAGGACGTCTCGGATTTTAAATAAGTGTAGAATTGTTTTTATTGTGTTATATGGTTTATAGGCTATATTAATGGTTTCAGTACTTAATAATTTACCTATCTTTTCTGATAAGCCAGGAACATATGGAATTTTGAAAAACCTAGGTCTGATTGTATCCTGTGTTATTATTTCTGGGTGTTGTTGATTTTTATTAAGAACTCCGGTAACAAGTGCTAAAGGGTAATTATTTTTGGTTAGAAATGTTTTAATTTTTTCAAAGTTATTATTATGAAATTCTGGACTAGCCAGTTTCAGAGCTCGATATTTCAAATTTTTGATGAGATTAATTTTATGTATAAAAGGGTGGTGGGAGTTAAAATTCAGAGTCAATTCAGAGTGTTGCCCTTTCTCGCCTGCCCTTTGAGGTACCAGTTTTCAAAAGGTTTGTGGATGATATTTTCACATCAATACCGGAAGGACACGTTGACACAATTTTAAACTCTTTTAATTCCTTCCACCCACGCCTTCAATTCACGGTTGAAGTAGAGAAAGATAATGGGTTGTCATTCTTGGATGTACTAGTTATAAGAACGGGCACTGTACTAAAAACTGATTGGTATCAAAAACCAACCTTTTCGGAAAGATTTTTGAATTTTAACTCCCACCACCCTTTTATACATAAAATTAATCTCATCAAAAATTTGAAATATCGAGCTCTGAAACTGGCTAGTCCAGAATTTCATAATAATAACTTTGAAAAAAAATTAAAACATTTCTAACCAAAAATAATTACCCTTTAGCACTTGTTACCGGAGTTCTTAATAAAAATCAACAACACCCAGAAATAATAACACAGGATACAATCAGACCTAGGTTTTTCAAAATTCCATATGTTCCTGGCTTATCAGAAAAGATAGGTAAATTATTAAGTACTGAAACCATTAATATAGCCTATAAACCATATAACACAATAAAAACAATTCTACACTTATTTAAAATCCAAGACGTCCTCACAATGGAGATCCAATGTAATTTATAAGATTCCGTGCAAAGATTGTAATAAAGTATACATAGGGCAGACTGGGAGATATTTAAAAACACGAATAACAGAGCACAAAAGAGACTGTGTCAATATTCATAACCCAGCCAAGGTAAAAGAAAACAACACCGCTCTGGCAGAACATTCCTTCAAAGAGCTTCACTCTTTTGATTTTGAAAAAGTTAGCATACTTGGACAACAAGATAATGTTAAGAAAAGATTATTTGGAGAAATGTTGGCAATTAAAAAGGATGACAATTCTATTAATAAACGAACGGACATCGAGAATCTCAATACTTCCTATTTCAACATTATTAATAAAATTAGGAATTTACATATGATATAAATCGGATGAATTCATTATTACAGACTCTTGTTGTTTTCATGCCCACATATTATTCATGACTCATCCTCTGCATCTTTTTGTTTGCATGTTGATAAATTTTAGATTTTAACATTTGTTCTTAACCAGTGTATAGCGAGCTGTATCATGACATACTACATTTCATCCTTTCAATCGATTTACAAAATATCTAATGATATTTTTTCTTTAATAACAAGAGAAGCCTCCCTACAATGTGAGTAACTTACTGTCTTATATGATATTTGTATTCATTATATTTGTTTTTTATATGTTTAGTCATTTTAATCTTTTTGAAATTTGTCACTGTATTTTAAAATGTATCGTTTTTTTCCAGTGCCTTGATAAAGATTTTAAATAAATCGAAACGTCGGCCTTTTTGTTGAATGTGTTTCTCTTATAACTTGGCCTTAGATCCTCTCAAAATTAAGAATATCATCATACAGTTAGGTCGTCAAACCCAATTAATTGTAACTTTCAATGATTCTCCTATCGAACATAATTTCTATCCAAAATACTTAGGAGTTAAATTAGATTCATCTCTCAATTACAAGGCTCATTTAAATGATTTGAGCCTAAAACTGAAAACTAGGAAAAATATTGTTCAGAAATTAGCTGGATTGTCTTGGCGTGCTGATGCTTCTACTCTTCGCACAGCATCTCTAGCCCTAGTCTTTTCTGCAGCTGAGTATTGTTGCTCTGTTTGGTTTAATAGTGCACATACACAAAAAATTGATGCACAATTGAATACATCCATGAGAATAATTACTGGCACCATAAGATCTACACCGGTTCATTGGTTCACCAGTTTTGTCTAATATGCCCCTGGTAAAGGATCTTTTAACAAAAACTAGGTTTTTTAAAACAAAAAATGTTGATGACGACCAATCAAATTTTCATTGTATTACAAAAAGCGAAGTTCGGCAATCAAGAATCGATATTCATCGATATTTTTAATCACTTCTTGGTAAAATGTCCTTAAGATAGCCCCACAAAAAATAATCCAGTGGTATAAAATCACACGATCTGTCTGACCATTTAATAGCTGAATTTCGTGAAATTATGCGATCAGCAAATTTAGTTTGCGATAAATTGATTGTCTCATTGGCTGTGAGACAAGTGGCACCGTCTTGTTGAAATCACATATCAGTGTCATCAATGATAGACCAATCAGAGTTGTTAACATCTCGCGATGGCGTGATCGATTGACCGTTACCGGATTTCCAGCCTCAACTTCGAAAAAAAAACATAGCGTACCATACAGTGACACGTTGAGCATGCAAGAGCTTCTCAATAATCGCTCTAGCGTTTTCATCTAAAAAAATGATTTCTTCAGGAAAACCAGCGGGTTACTCCAGAATGAATTGAGAGAATCTACGGCGATGTGAATGGTCGGTTGGCTTCAATTCCTGCACTAGTTGAATCTTGTGAAGCTTCAAAGTCAAATTCTTATGCAAAATTCGCTATGTGGTAGTTTGGGATAACCCTAGTTGTTGATAACGTCGAGAAATTGACAAATTTGAATCTTCTTCAACGTTCACGGCTTCGATGTTGTCAGTTGAACGGCCCGGGTCGAACACGCGTTGGTGTTGGAAGATTTTGTACCGAGCCCGTCGACTCAAATTAAGCGATCAAATTCTTAATAGCGGTATCATAAGGTCGATTTTGTTGTCCGAAAATATCACGAATTTTATGGAATGTATTTTAACAGATCCATTTTCGTGGTGGGTTTCAATTATTTCAATACGATTTTCGAACGAAATCGAATTCATTGTAACAATTTGCAAAGCATCTACTACGAATATGCCAAAAAACTAACTGTCTATGCTGTCATGTGGTACGTGTGGCCACAGTTAAAAACTAAGTTCTTGTGGAAAGACGCTTTATGTCTCCGACTACACCATCCATGTGGATTTAAGGGTCCCATATGTCATTACAGAGATAGAAAATCACTTGAGAAAATATCATCAGAAGCAACAACATATTTACTTTTTTTCTGATCGAACCAATATTGCGCCATGTCGCCTTAGTTACTATGTGTCATAACACACTCATATTTCCCTTGGGAAATCATATTTCTTTCAAAACGACAAATCATATTTTATTTCTTTATTTAGCAACAAAACGGGAACTGCATCTAAACCCAACCATTCAGCAACCTTACTCTGAATTTTTCCGACAGGCTGAAGAGTAGACTTCTTATTCCTATAAGCTAAGAAGAACCTAAGAACGCCTGGCTGACGCAACGCCGAATACTCCCTCACCAAACGAGCAGCACCCAGATCTTCTTTATAAATTATAGTGAATATTCTGTTCATATCATTCTTAGTCTTTGAGACTTTGATTATGATTACCGACCCACGATCTTCGATATCTGAAGATTGCATATTCACCAACTCTTGTGTTCTGCTGGCGCCAAATATTTCCATTATTAAAACAACATTCAAAATTATGAATGTAAAAATCTTATCAACAGAGGAAATCAAAATGAAACTTTTACCTTATACATCAAAAAAACGTCATTAGGAGCTTCACTCAGGAATGCCTTGAGCTGCTTCCGAGACAACACTGCTGATTTTTTAGGAATGTATCCTTTATTTTTGTTCTTAACAAATGCTTCGACTTCATCAAATATTTGACATCAGTTTTTTCCTTCAAATGTAGCACAGATCTTAACATCGATAGTTTCGGCCATAACGTGTTTGGAAAATATTTCTGCGACTGGGGATCGAATGAATTAATCATACATCAAGAATAACAAGAATCAGAGCAACATACCAAATCTTAGAAATATGCTAACAAAATATTATCGCTCACACCGTCTACCAAATTTTTTCTTTTCCACTCCTGAAAGTATTCGTACTCTTTACTGTAGGCAGCTTGAGATTCCCAGAAACATGAGCCATAGCAACGTTAAAAATATAATTATTACAAAAATATACAATCTAATAATAATTTTTCCATATCAGATTGTTTCAATCAGAAAAAAACTATTGATTACACCACGGGAAATATGAATACATTTCCCTCGGTTGTCTATACTCTCCGAGGGCGGAGAGCCCTCGGGATGTAACTTTGACAACAACTGTAAAGGATTTTATTGCCTATATGCGGGCACGCAACGTTCTAACAGAATGGTAGGAAAGACAAGAGCTTCATTCGGGTTCAAATTCTGACTGTTCCAGAACCATCAGAATCATGCGCATTTCAGTGTTCGGTGTTCGGGTTTTCTCTGACTAATTTCGAACCGAGTAGTCCGATGTTCGGGTTATATCAGGATTTTTTTCTGATTATTTTCTGACGGTTCTGGGACTATCCTCAGGACCATTTTAGGATTTTACCGTAGAACCGCCTTAGGAGGGAGGAGTTAACCAATTTTTTTCGTAATTTGAAATGTTTGAATTTTATCTGCATCCGTTAACAGATATAAACAAATCTAAACATAGATGGTTTCAAATCATGAATAAATTGGTATTAAGTTAAATGATTATAAATTAATAATATAAAAGGTTTTTGGAGGCAGGATTATGAGTTTTCTTTATTTCCTTGAGTTGTCCAATTCAAATTGCAAGAACTAGTACAACTTTATTTATTACAATGATTCAAGTTTTCTAAATAATCTTTTCGAATTCCTTAACTATTTTTAAGTAGGTATGTGAAAAATAGCTTTATTAAAAGGAATTTTTTTCAGCTCTCCTCAACAAATCGGCAATATTAAAAATGTGCATTATGATTCAATATTGACGTATTCATTAATCTATTTGCTTTTCTTTCAATTTATGGCTTATATGAACAGGAGAATTAAATTGAAATTTTCTGCTGTAACCGATTCAAATAGTCCTACGAGTTTGCGCATTTTGCCAAATTCAACTTGTTCGGGTTTTCTCTGACAAACTTTGGACCAAATTTTCAAATTGGTTCGCTATTCGGGTTTTTTCAGTACAATCCCAGTACAGTTCCAGTACAGTCAAAATCGGTACCTACTCGAGAGCAAGTAATAGCTTCATTCGGGTTCAAATTCTGACTGTTCCAGAACCATCAGAATCATGCGCATTTCAGTGTTCGGTGTTCGGGTTTTCTCTGACTAATTTCGAACCGAGAAGTCAGATGTTCGGATTATATCAGGATTTTTTTTTGATTATTTTCTGACGGTTCTGGGACTATCCTGAGGACCATTTTAGGATTTTGCCGTGGAGGGAGGAGTTAACCAATTTCTTTCGTAATTTGAAATGTTTGAATTTTATCTGCATCCGTTAACAGATATAAACAAATCTCAACATAGATTGTTTCAAATCGTGCATAAATTGGTATTAAGTTAAATGATTATAAATTAATATTTTAAAGGGTTTTCAGAGGCAGGATTATGAGTTTTCTTTATTTCCTTGAGTTGTCCAATTCAAATGGCAAGAACTAGTACAACTTTATTTATTATAATGATTTAAGTTTTCTAAATAATCATTTCGAATTCCTTAACTATTTTTAAGTACTTATGTGAAAAATAGCTTTATTAAAAAAAATTTTTTCAGCTCTCGTCAACAAATCGGCAATATTAAATATGTGCATTATGATTCATCATTGACATATTCATTAATCTATTTGCTTTTCTTTCAATTTATGGCTTATATGATCAGGAGAATTAAATTGAAATTTTCTGCTGTAACCGATTCAAATAGTCCTACGAGTTTGCGCATTTTGCCAAATTCAACTTGTTCGGGTTGTTCTCTGACAAATTTTGGACGAAATCTTCAAATTAATTCGCTGTTCGGGTTTTTTCAGTACAATCCCAGTACAGTCAAAATCGGTACCTACTCGGGAGCAGGTATCAGTTCAGGA
Organism: Micraspis discolor; assembly: GCA_030674115.1. Lineage (NCBI taxonomy): Eukaryota > Metazoa > Arthropoda > Insecta > Coleoptera > Coccinellidae > Micraspis > Micraspis discolor. The sequence goes on from JARTUT010000436.1 coordinate 1,082,013, forward strand.
TATTTTGCGGACTACAAATGCTACCAACCCTTAAACAACGATCACTTGAAAACGCAATTAGTGGTAAATTCGTAATTTTAGAAGAGAAATAAATCAAGATTTCCCTTAACATCAAAGTTTACTACGAATTGCATTAAAAGCTCCTTTTAAATAAACAATTGAAAACCATTATATTCAAAAAGGTAATGTGCGCATGCATCTAGGTATATTTCAAAAATTCAAATTTTTGATGTAGCGAAATGAGAATCTCAGTTTATTTATCAGTAACTTGATTATCAATGAAATTCCTAGAGAACTTTTTCTGTTTGTTGAGAGTTTCGTCTGCATGAAATTGTTTTCCATAGTTAGAATAATGTTTTATCAAATTTTCATCAACAAACCAAGAATTTAATATTGATAGAAATAGTTGAGTACTATAATAGCGCAATTCAAATTACTAATAATTATTAAAACTCAAAATATATATAATCCCACCTGATAAATACTGAACAGTGAATCTGTATCAAACAAAACATTTTGATAGATCTAGTTCCTGTGCTTTGTCGCATCACCCATATTCAGACAGTGGTTGCATTAACACATGAATATCATTGATAGTATAAACTGAAATATAAACTACTTCAGAATTCAGTGCAATCCCTTACCTATATAGGTAAATTGTATGGTTAACTGATTTACCAATGTTACTTTGCGTTCAATAATGTTTTGGAAATATTTTCAGGTTCAGATCTGTATGACTAGTTATTATCACATCATTGAATTAATTTAGATTTCAGGTATTAATTGATTTGGTATAGTGGGTATGAAATAAGATTTCCTGCAAAGAAAAAGAAGCTTTTTTATTTAAGGGTAATACAACAAATTTAAATGTCACGAGATTCTCCTTGAAATACATAAATCCAATGAACTGATTTCATGAGGCTGAATACAATCCAAAATTATTCATTGATTCTTTATCAACTAGAGTACAATTATTTATAGAGTCTATACATAATTGTATATAGAGTAGAGTAACAAACTCTGTGATGATAGATCACTAGTGTACCCATGCCAAAACAGAACAGATATTAGTTCTATAAACAATTTTTCTTAGAAACTATCAGAATAATCAACAAGAAAGATCATATAAACAAGAATTTTCCTTCCGATACAAAAATTATAGAGCAATGCTTGATTTGAAGCACTGATGCCAAACTATATAGATTACCATAACATATTTATATAAACACATACAAAAAAGAATTTGAAGAATTAATTTCAGCACTCCCCCATAGGTCTGGACAAGGTTAAACCCTCACATGAAAAGCTAAAAACTTTACAGATGATCAAACACAATCGCTTTACCAGCTTGATATACCAATTGTTTACATCTAATAAATACAAACAACCAGTTTCTTCAAAATCCATTACATTAGTGTTCGATCCCTTGTGTAATTTATCAAACAGATTTCAGGGTTGAAATGAGTTGTCTTTAAACCATATTGTTGTTTATCCAAGAGATTTATCTACCAACTAACAAGGCGTTTGGCCACTCAGGTCATTTAAAGCATAAAATGATGGGGTTCCGCAAAACATTGAAAATTATTTCTCATTTCCATTACTTGTACTAAGTTGTTGCCTGAAATACATATAATATATGTTCAGATATCTTCACCCAATTTACTATGATCGTCAACCTTCAATACTTTTGTCGATTGAAATAAATATTCTTTCGTTTTGAATCCAATTCTTGAAAATTAGGTATACCCCAATAAACATATTTTAGGAATCGACAATCCTGAAACTGCAAATATGACCAATCAAAATTCTGTTATAATGTAATTAAAAGAGCATTTGAAACTTTTAAATCAGTTGATTAAATAGAATCACAAAAATAAACACATATAATTCTATACATGCTGTCTACTATTTCTAACATCACAATTGATTTGCTGAATTGTACATTATTTCATCGTTTTTTAAAAAGTTCCAGTATCTCACAAAAAATAGCTCTGAAAAAAAATGGGAATGGTTTGATTATTGCGAAAAGTATCACTACGGAGTACAATGATTAGATTTTACAATTTGCAGTTTAAGGACCCTACCAATATTTTACATAATTTCTCGTCTGGTTAGGTTAGGTTAGGTTAGTTTAAGTTAGGTTAAAAAAAAAACAAAGCCAAAATAATCTATATAGATTGGCATCAGTGCTTGAAATCAAGCATTGCTCTTAACCTTACAATTTACCTATATAGGTAAGGGATTGCTCTGAATTCTGGAGTAGTTTATATTTCAGTTTATACTACCAATAATATTCATGTGTTAATGCAAACAATGTCTGAATATGGGTGATGCAACAAAGCACACAAACTAGATCTATCAAAATGTTATTTTTTATACAGATTCACTATTCAGTATTTATCAGGTGGGATTATATTTATTTTGAGAATTTTAATAATGATTAGTAATTCGAATTGCGCTATTATAGTACTCAACATTAAATATTTGGTTTGTCGATGAAAATTTGATAAAACATTATTCTAACTATGGAAAACAATTCCATGCAGACGAAACCTTGAAACAGAAAAAGTTCGCTAGGAATTTCATTGATAATCAGGTTGCTGATAAATATACTGAGATTCTCATTTCGTTTCATCAAAAATTTAAATTGTTGAAATATACCTAGATACATGAGCACATTTGTTAATTTAATTTAAAAGGAGCTTTTACTGCAATTGGTAATAAACTTTGATGTAAAGGAAAATCTTGATTTATTTCTCGTCTAAAATTACAAATTTACCACAAATTGCGTTTTGTAGCATTGTTTTTTGGTAGCATTTGTAGTCCGCAAAATATCCTGAACTGATACCTGCTCTCGAGTAAGTACCGATTTTGACTGTACTGGAACTGTACTTAGATTGTACTGAAAAAACCCGAACAGCAAACCAATTTGAAGATTCGGTCCAAAATTTGTCAGAGAAAAACCCGAACAACTTGAATTTGGCAAAATGCGCAAACTCGTAGGACTATTTGAATCGGTTATAGCAGAAAATTTCAATTTAATTCTCCTGATCATATAAGCCATAAATTGAAAGAAAAGCAAATAGATTAATGAATATATCAATAATGAATCATAATGCACATTTTTAATATTGCCGATTTGTTGACGACAGCTGAAAAAAAAATTTTTCAATAAAGCTATTTTTCACATACTTAAAAATAGTTAAGGAATTCGAAATGATTATTTAGAAAACTTAAATCATTGTAATAAATAAAGTTGTACTAGTTCTTGCAATTTGAATTGGACAACTCAAGGAAATAAAGAAAATTCATAATCCTGCCCCTGAAAACCCTTTATAATATTAATTTATAATCATATAAATTTATGCACGATTTGAAACCATCTATGTTTAGATTTGTTTATATCTGCTAACGGATGCAGATAATATTCAAACATTTCAAATTACGAATGAAATGGTTAACTCCTCCCTCCTAAGGCGGTTCTACGGTGAAATCCTAAAATGGTCCTGAGGATAGTCCCAGAACCGTCAGAAAATAATCAGAAAAAAATCCTGATATAACCCGAACATTTGACTACTCGGTTTGAATTTAGTCAGAGAAAACCCGAACACCGAACACTGAAATGCGCATGATTCTGATGGTTCTGGAACAGTCAGAATTTGAATCCGAATGAAGCTAATGAAAAATTGTCTTTCCGTAGTGCGAGCTGGTTATGTTTGACGTATGAGAGAGTCTTGAAACTCTAGGATATCATACGTCAAAATACTTCTGTAAGTAGGTTGTAAATCAGAAGAAATTCAATACAAAAAAACGCTGTTTCGCTAGTTTTCAAAATAGAACAAGCGCTTAAAAATACAGAATTTGCGATACTTTCTGAGCATACCTCGTACATCATATCTTTGGAATTTGGTATGAAAATAGTATTTCTCAAAAGTTAATGGCGTTACTGTACGCCAGAAATGAGAATGTTTGGTTGGATGATAGACGCAAGCAAGTGGTCTAGACGAATTTATCAGGATCATCAGTATGAGGTGCCTACGTGACTTAAGTCCACTGCTCTTTTAGCAGACAACAGGCAGACCCCTTCACTACCAGGAATACGAGTAGGAATCTGAATGAGTCTGTCAAACGTATGGAAATTGTTGTCAAGTTGAGCGGAAAGTACTGTCACTATAGGATCACGATGGAATTAACCTCTGTTCAATTCCTTTTATTTTTATTCACTTTCCTGAAAATTTGTCAAAGTTATCAATATAATTTTATTCGAATAAACCTTTGTTTATTTATCAAAAGTTTACATCTTATCCTTTGCGAATTGTGTAATTTATCTCTGATAGCAATCAACAATCTATAGTACGTAATACATAATGGTATTAGCGGAACCATCTTTCTTAAGTTATTCGGTGTAGAAGTACAGAATTATCAAGTCTTGCTATCTTCAATTTTTATTCATTTCGACGACGTTTCGGCCATTTCAAGCCATTTTCAAGCCTAAAAAACATTCAACATATAAACAATCATTTTCATAAAACAAACACTCTGAATTAAATAACTTCCAAAACAAAAATTCATCTTAAAAAATGCACAACAAAAAAAAGAGGGTCTGTATGAAAAGATAACATAGAAGAAACTTTCGTTAACAATAAAATAATTTTCATTGGGATGATAATGGATCTAAAAGCACCTCTGTTTTTTAAAAATATTGTTATTTACTTAAGAGTGTTCGTTTTATGAAAATGATTTTTATACGTTTAATGTTTTTTAGGCTTTAAAATGGCTAAAACATGTGATCGAAATGTGGTCAAAATGAATGAAATATTTAAGACTAGCAAGACTTGATTATCTTGTACACCTACACCCACTCGCTGTAGAAATATCTAAACATCAGGTGAAGAATTGTAAACTATTGAAAAAACCATTGATTCGATATTCTTATATATCTATTGAATCAAAGTCCATGGTGCATTTCCAATGTAATAATATGTAAAACGTTTTAATCTTCTTTGCAAATTGATAAAAATAGCAACCAATATATGCCTATATTGATTTAATCATTAACAGCAAATATGGAAAAATCAAATCAAAGTATTATCATGAAGTTCACAGATGAAACAAAGATCATATCTCACATTAAACCATATTGGGTTAACGTTCTAGGGGTCATACAGCAAGTATATCTAAAGTTGCAAAATGTACCCAAATTTCCTTATTTATTCGTTTTCGTCCGATTTATCAATTCATTCTATACTTTTTTAAAAACAGTAATCGACAATTTGTTATTATAATATATATATATAACTTGGTTAATTGAAATATATCCATTTTTATTTACTTTTTCATCAATGCAATTTGAATATTGAAACAATGGAATTGCATAATAATATGACTGAAATATATTTTAAAAAATTGTCTGATGTAGGTAGTTAGTGCATGGGTTCTAATGAACGAATTCAGTTCGATTTCTTGCAAATTACACCTATTATGAAACAATCCTGTTTAATAGATATATCCGTTAGATACGTTTGGCAACATGGTTAACTCGATGCGCTTTAAAACCTACCTACCTTGTCACGTTCGTCATTCAATCGTATTCAAGCCAAAGGTTTCGTGATTTTGATATTCGAACAATGTGTGTTGGACCTAAAGTCGATGTTCAATACCAGAAGCTTACGCTGCAAAAAAAATCACCGGTGTGGAAAGAAGATGTTCTTGCAGTTTCTACGAAATACACGCGCACAATCCTTTTCGGATTTGCTGACCTACTTGAGGCTTTTCAAAGTACTACCTTCTTCAGGTAAATTGAATTTTTATAGTTGTATTAATTGAATTGAAATATTTTCAGAAGGATTAAATGTAATCAACAGTTCTGGAATTTAAATTAAATTAATAAACATCAAGAAATCTAACAGTTGAAGTTATTCCATATTGAAAAAAAAATATAACGATTTATCAAATGAATATATTTTATTGCAGAATTTTAACCAAAACAACTCAGCCTGCACATCTTATTACTGCCGTAGCGGTTGTGATAATAGCTGGACTGTTGATACCATCGGAAGGTCCTCAGAATTTTTCCAAACTGTGGACCCTAGTGTACCTAGGTTCCTTCAGTATGCATCTTGGAGCACAAATATGGATGACATTTATTTCCGGCCTATCTCTCTATTTTTCGATTCCTCGACATACTTTTGGATGTGTTCAGAAAGTACTTTTTCCGAAGTATTTCCTCCTGAATGCCGTTCTCAGTTTCATCACCTTGGTCGTCTTCCTGAAAACACATGATGTTCAATTTGGTGATGTCGAGATCACATCGCAGGTAAGGTAATCAACATTTTTATCAATCAATCAATATTTTTCACAAAAAATTGAATTATTTTCATGTAATTTCCGGTAAATCAATTCTGTATACACTCATAGCCGCCTCGAAGTTTTCATCGGATGCTATCGTCCTTCGTTTTATTTATTTTTTTTACGTGTTCATATCAGGTGTTCAGATCCACTGAAGTGATAAGACTTGATTGTAATTACCTTGAAATCGATTAGATGGTGGGATTTCTATGAAAATTCAATAAGAGGACGTGTTTAAGTTCGTAGAATGTGGGGTAAGAAATATAAATAAAAATACAAAATTATTTTTCCTTTTCAACATATTTACCTGCAACCCTCATATGTATTTTTCAGATCTTTCAATTAACATATTTATCGAAAAATTATGTTTGATCTTTGTCTGAAAAATAAGCAGAAACTTGCATGTTTCACTTCTTCCCCCTTGAAAATTTCTTCCCACGACGTTCTTTTTTCAAGTTTGGGAATAGATAATAATTGCTGGGAGCCAGGTCAGGACTATAAGGTGGGCGAATCAAAATTTTGAAGGCCACATTCTGCAGTGAAGCCAGCGAGAACAACCAAAATGCCCTGATGTTTTTGAGGTAGCTTGAGCATCCTTGGCATCTATATTGCACTCACTTCAAATTTTAAAAATGAAAAAATCTGATACTCCAACTATTTCGGCCAGTTGTTTTTTCTTCAGACGGACATCTTTCAATATTATTTTTTGAATGATTAAAGTGCTTACTAGACGTTTATGGGAAGCTGGAATCGGCCCAAAAATTTTTAATTCTCAAATATTTGGTGTATTTTTGCTGGGTATTTATATGTATTAATTTTTGGTTTCAACTATTTCAATTCTTAATGGAACCGTTCCACATTGTCTGTCAATATGAGTCCCAACTGATGAGGTAATAATGTCGAAGATGCAATTTCTAAAGAATTGAATGATCACTAAGGCCCATTTGCACCAGTAGCCCATAAAAGTATCACTTAGCTAAGTGTCGCTTAAATTTATTTCCAGTTGCACGACTGTTATTTAACAGTAACTTAAGTAAGCGACACTTAAGTTTTTCGATCTGGTGATATTTCAGTATTTCATTCTGTGCAATTTTTCTCTAGTTCAATGAAGCCATTTCATTGGATGGCCGGGGTATTTGGTGTTCTGGGCATCAACAAAATTTACAGTTTTTGTCTATCGTTCTGGGGCCGAGAACTTCGTTTATGAATTCATATATAAATAATTAAATATAAACTCGAGACTATTTTTACCAAAGTTAAGTTTTCAGTTCTTTTAAAACCGAGTTCACCGTTGTGGTGAGGGCCAATTGTTGTAAATTATTATATTTTTGTTATAAGTAGTAAGGTTTGCAACAGAAATTCAGAGAAAATTCTAATCGATATTCTATTAAAATTATTATAGCGTCAGTAAATGCATGACAGTCTATTTATTAAGGCGAAATCTATGGAAGAAGGATAACTCATCCATTTAATCGAAATATGAATGTCGTTCGTACGGGGATTGCCTTTTATATTTCGGGATTAGAAAACAAAAACAAATATGCGTTTGAACCAATTTTCGAATCTCTTTTGCCACTCTGATTGAGGTATCTCATAATTGACTGTTTTGCGTTTTTCTAGTGGTACCATTGCGACATGTCCAGTTTTTTCCGAAAAAACAGGTGACCCGCCCTTAAATAGTTAAGTGGTCATACATGAGCGCTTAAATTTAAGGTTCGCTTGAGACATGTAAGTGCCACTTAATAGTTGGTGCAACGCAATTTAAGTTAAGGGTTCATATTAAGGGACGCTCAACGCTAAGTGTGATTGGTGCAAACGGGCCTAATAGTTTGATAATAGAAATATTCTGCAAATGACTACAGAAATATTTCAAAACAAAAAACGACAGATGATGATGTAATTATAGTGCAGATTTTCAGATTCAGTTTTTTCTTTGTTTGAATATTTCAAGAGTGATAATCTGTGTAAAACAATATGAGTTGCCGAAAAATTAAGAACCAAGAAAGTCAGAAGAACAAGTTAAATTTCATAGCAGAAAATTAAAAAAATTAATTTATGTGGTGACCTCCCGGAATTAATTATTTTAAATTATTTCAGGTTTTCTCCATGACACTCTGTTTCTTAATAGAGCTTCTCACAAGATTGTACCTCACCTCACCTCTACTGACGCTGATATCAGGCAAAAATGAGATAGAGAAAAACGCCGGTGTAGGCATGGAAGTAGGAAAGTTCGACCCAGGTAGACTACTGAAAAATAAGGAGTACATGAAACTTCACAAGTCGTTCAGAAAACTGCATATGACCATAGCTATCGGTAATATTATAAGCATGGGTTGCACTGTGTGGCATCTATATTATTTGTCGCAAAAAATAAGTACGATTTGATTTGATCTGTGACAGATAATTAAATTAATATTCCTCAAAATTTATTGTGATCATTTCCATTCATTATTATTTTTATGAATTTTTATTTCTCATTTTTTATTTATTATTCATTATCACGTTCGAAATATTAATTTATTAGGCACATTTTTCAAATTGAAGTGTAGGTATGCAGAAAGATTTTAATTTACGAGGCTGTTTTTATTTTATATCATATTGATTTTTCTCGGATTTACATTATTGATTTTCAAAATATTACGCAATTTAAATTTTCTGAAATCTCGCTTTTTTCTTCAAGGACTTTCATAGTACAAATTAGTAGAAGTACACAATATGTATATCATGAACACTGGGTTATAATACATATTCAAAATGCATTCACTATTTCTGGATTCAAACTCTCCACGTGTATGTAGTTTTTTGAAGAATAAATTTTATTCGAATGATCTTATTTGATGTGTAAGCTATATCCAAATATGCATGTTGCATTCTAAAGCTCATAGTACAAAATGATGAGTCCTTTCACCAGATTAAAATAATTTGATTGATAATTTTTGGTTGATTGTGGTTAGTAAGTAGAACTGAATGGTATTTCGGAAAATTTGAGAATCTAATTCCACACATATATTTGCCAATTGTATTGTGCAATGTTTTTCCAGATATAGCACTGATTCAATAGACAGTGTCTGTTTATGACTGACGCAAGAGGCTTTGTTTAAAATGGGAATAAACCCAAAAATTGTGATATTTTTTTGTTAATTTATGAACATGAGTATGAATTGTTGATTGTTAATAGTTTGCTTTACTTTAATGAATGTAATGCTACATTGATACGAAGTGTAATTAAATAATACAAAATGTAATTGAATAATAGGAATTAAATTTGAATCTGATTATTCTTATTTTACTTATCACTGCCACATCAAACTTGTTAATAGTGATTTGTCTCCCTCGCTTTAAAATTAGTTTCAAGTGCAGATCGGCTCTGGTTCCTTCCAAGCTTCATTTTCATATGTTTATTTAAGTCAGGTAGAATGAGAAAGACTCAAAGAGTATTTTTTTGTTTATCAATGTTTCATGGAAAGATGGATTAATTTTCAAACTCTATAGCTATCTGAAGTGTGGGTAAATGCTAAAATTATTAGAAATCATATTTGATGGAAGGTTTCGTGTTTTTGTTGACAATAAGAGTAGCAGTAGCAATTTCAAAACATTGAATAAGGGTCTTCCACAAGGATGAGTTCTAACACCTTTACTTCTCAATTTATATCTCAGTGATTTAACCACTACATCATCTCAAAAATTCGATTATGCTGATGACATTGCTATTACTTACCAACATTTGGATTTCCATACTCTGGAGAATATCTGATTTGGAGATTTTAGAGAATTATTGTGCTGAGTTTCAATTATGTCCCAACCACAACAAAACAGAGGTGTACGATGTGCCCCTGTGAAACTCTACGACACTAAAAGGGCGTACCTACTTCAAGGACTTCCGAGAAATTCGAGAACGACCATCCGGAGTGGATGCATCGGTGCATTCATTTTTATCAAAAAGCTCCGAGAGTTCATTCAAATACGTTGACAAGAGTTATTCATACAATTTTTAAGTGCTAGTTGTGCAATATACGATATCACGAAAAAACGTTATTCATTATTTACACGAACAAGAAGTATCTTGTTTCCATCTGAATAATCATAAGAAATTAGCTGTAACTTTCAATGATTCTCCTATCGATCATAATTTCTATCCTAAATACTTAGGAGTTAAATTAGATTCATCTCTGAATTACAAGGCTCATTTAGATGATCTGAGGATCTCTTATAAAATGTTCAATAAGGATATCATTTCTGATCCTTCCAGAAAATTTTCAGGTTTTGATCTTCCTTGAAAAATTTGGACAATTCTTAATCGTTTGGTCGTACCAATAGCAAGCTATTCAGTTCCAGGCGCAAGTTGTGAATGTGGATAGGCAGAAAAAGCAATACGTACCTCATCTCATCAATAATAATTGTCCAATACACAGTGATGGGCAAATGTTTGGAACCAAGTGCATATCTCTGGAATTATTAGAGATATCAAAATGAAATTTGGAAGATGGATACTGCAGTAAATTGTCTATTTTTTCCATATTTTTTAACAATTTTTAACTTCCGGTTTTACCGGAAGTAAAGTCTATTTTAAAATTTGCAATGGAACACCATGTATATTATTGGTTCTGATGAAATTTTTTTTTACGAGTACAAAAATACCTACCGAGATATCAACATAAAAGTATTTAAAGAAAGTAAAAATCCAGGTTGATGCTGTATATACTGATTTTAGTAAGGCTTTTGACCGAATAAATATCAAAACCTTCCTGAACTAGCTGAAGAATGTCGGCGTCATGGGCACGTGTTGAAGTGGTTCGAGTCTTATCTTACGGACTATTGGGTTATGTGTGATGGTATTAGAAAAAGAGTTCACTGGTTTAACTGTATATTCAATATCATTAACAAAGTAAAAACCGAATTTTGTATTTCAGCTTCTTGACAGTAATCTTTTCGTCTTTCTCTCTCAGTGACTGACCGGTCGGTAGTCTGAAACAGAACAGAAGTGAAGCCTTCCCCCTCGGGTCCCCACCATAGAGCCGCGGTCACAGAATCTTCTGCTCTTGGGGAACAAAAATGTTCCTCTTATACTCCCACCTTTTGTTACGCAGAGTAGTTTCCTCATTCTGTGTATTCAAACTGGTAACTCCAAGTTTTGATCTGAGTCTCTGGAACTATACTTTCGGTAATGGTTTTGTAAATATGTCTGCTTCCTGGTCCTTCGTGTTTAAGTTCACCAAAGAACTCGAACTTGATGCCAATGTGTTTCGTTCTTTGATGAAATTCAGTATTTTTAATAAGTTTGATAGAATAAAAACGTGTTTCAAATTATGTAAATTCCTGTTGTTCGCAGATGCTTTGAAACTTTTTGCACGAATTCAAAGCATTCAGGACTGTTTGGATTCACAGAGTGATCTAGACAGCCTTCTACGCTTTTGTGAAGATTTCAGCTTAAATTTGAACCTAGCTAAGTGCTGTGTGGTTTCTTTCACACGAAATATGTCTGTTTTTCACCATCAATATTTGCTGGAACTGTTCTGCGGCGCACAGGTGTGGTAAGGGATTTGGGTGTTATGCTAGACTCGAAGCTCCTCTTTGATGAGCTTGTAAATAATCCAGTATGTGCAGGTAACAAAGTTCTTAGATGGATTATGAGACAATGTCGTCAATTCAATAGTAGTAAAGCAATTCTGACGTTGTATTATGCCTTCGTTCACAGTAAGCTCAATTTCGCGTCTTCAGTTTGGTGTCCTCAATACGAGCCTCAATATAATGGCTATATCCAAAGGTTGGAAAGGGTGCAGGCTGAATTTCTTAGGTTTCTGAGTTATAGGACAGGTTTCTACCTGAGACCTCGGGATCCTGAAAATTATGTAGTTCGTTTGAGACATTTCAAAATGATCAGCTTGAAGGATAGAAGAAAGATTAACGACATGGTTTTCATATATAAGATACTCTCAAATCAATTGGATTGTCCCAAAATTTTAGAGTCAATCGATTTTTATGTTCCACATAAGACATCTGAGGAGACCCTTTGTATTTTACCTGACCACCTATAGAACATTAAATTGTTGTCCATAAATATGTAATTAGTGGGCGCTTCTATTGGGTGTTTACACCTGTCAGCGGTCTTTTGTGAAATAAATAAATAAATAAATGAATAAATGATCAACTTCAGTCCCTTAAAGCACATTTAAGTAATTCTGAACTTATAAAATGAGACAACATTAACAATTCAGTACGATGGAAGGGCAGTGTTTTACTGATTCGAATCTTACATTCATTGATGTTGTTGCTCGCTGGCCTGGCTCAACGCACGATAGCACAATATTTGCCAATTCAACAGTAAGAGCAAGATTGGAGAGCGGACATTTTGAGCGTACCAACTGTTATACTAGGCAAGTATATCAAACTTGCTTTGGAGAAATATTACTCTGCAATTTCGTTAATTTTATGCTCATATTAAAGTACCTGCTATGCCTTATTCCAGGAAATGTTGCGAACTAATTCAATACTCCAAATATTCTATCTTAACATTTCATCAAATGACATCTTAAAAACATAATTTTCTAGGAGACAGTGCCTATCCACTCCGAAATTATTTGATGACACCTCTGGCAAATTCAGTCACTCGTGGTGGAAAAATCTCTAATTCGTACTAGAAATTGGATTGAAAGAGTCTTCGGTATATGGAAGCGTGGATTCCCAGTAGTCACTTATGGAGTAAGGTTGAAATTGAAAACCATCATGGCTACTACACAACATCGCAAGAGATATGAACGAGCTAGATCCAACATTGCCCGAGGACATTAATAACGAAATGAACTATTTAATTCAAAGTCAACGAGTTGACAAGACATCAAAAATTGCGGGAGGGTTAGGCAATCTAGTTCAGTGTGAATTTATTAGGTTTTTCAGTCAGTGGTGATATCTAATACTGATATTTAATAAAAATCAAATGTTACTTCCCAGTTTGAATAAAATGAAACATGCATATGTGTAATCCTTTTTTTGTACTCTCATAGAAAACTATTTCTCATTAGAACAAGTCTTATAATATTTTTTTTTTTTTTTTTATTCAGAGAATCCGCATCAACCACATAGGTTATTAGCGGCGGTACAGTATAATATATACAATGTGTTATTAGTATAAACTTCCTAGATTTCACAAAGTATTTTAATGGATTTCAGATATTTCAGCATGTATTCAATATTTCTTGGATCCAAAGCATCTTCGAAGTTCTCTGGTAGTTCTGAGGATTTATACTTCTCCCGGAGGTCGGGGCACTCTGTCATGAAGTGTCGCACGGTAACCACCTCATTACACGTTAGACATCTTTTGGGGTTTTCATTTTTGAGAAGATATTGATGGGTATACCTAGTATGGCCAATTCTCAGTCGTGTTAATATTATCTGATGTTTCCGTTGCATTCCTACATAGTTGACTAGATTCATGTTGGGGTTGATAGTCTTAAGTTTGTTATTTTCAGTGATTTGCCATCGTTCCTTCCATATGTTTCTGCAAAAAATTCTGATATTTGACGTCATATCTTCATATGGCACTCGAGAGATCCGGTGCTGTGGAGTTTCTGAGTTGATGTTTCTGGCTATGGTATCAGCTGCTTCATTTCCAGGTATACCAACGTGAGAAGGGACCCAAATAATAGCCACCCGTGTACCTAGGTTTGACAGTTCTCCTAATTTAGCTTTTATGATGCGTAATAGGGCGTTTTTTGGGTAGAGCTGTTTAATACCTTGTATAGCACTTAGGGAGTCCGTGAAAATGACGACATTTTTGTCTGCTTTCCTGCAGTGATCGAGAGCTTTTTCAATGGCGAACAGTTCTCCTGTGTAAACACTTGATTCCAGTGGTAGATCGTAGCAATAATTTCCCGATTCTGTGATTACTGCGGCTCTTACGTATTCTTCAGATTTAGATGCATCGGTGTATATGTGACAATAATTGGTGTATCTGGATGCCACTTCAAAGAAGGCTGTTCTAATGATTATAGATGGAGTCTCATGCTTTGAGAATTTAGTGAGGTAGGTATTGAACTCTGGAAGAGGAATCGTCCATGGAGGGGGCGTTTTTATGTTTACTGGTATATGTATATATTATATATATATGTATATGTATAATATTGATTTGAAAAGAATTCTTAATAAAAGAGGTTTTGTGAAAAGTAATTCCATTTTTCATAGCAAAACAACAAGAGACCAAAATAAAATTGATCTATGTGGTTTGACGAGACAGTTTTTGCCAGTAGTATTTTTTTTATTTCCATATCCAATTTGAGACACTCAAGTTTAAGTGTATGTCTCTCTTCAGCTTGCATACTCTCCTCTACAATTGTTCTCATATAACACAAAGTCCAAGTATTTTAGGAAAAAGCACAAAAAGAACTAATCAAAACAACACTTTTGGTAGCTCCTCTTCCTCTACTACTTTCTCGATTCCCATGCACCGTATTTGGGGGATTTGGGGGGTAACTAACATTACTTCTCCTTCTTCAACTTCACTAGAGGTTGTTTCAAATCATGCGTTTTGAAGCTTTTCAAATCCCTTATCACCAGTCAAGGAGCTACCCTAAAATATTTTTACATTCCAATAAAAGTTCAATGAGAAGTTGCAAAAATTGGAAATATTCAGATAATTAGAACTAATTAAATTATTAATATTGATTATTATTATGGACTTACGACAGATAAGTTGTCTCTGTAACTTCACACAGTTTCACTAATAAAGTATTGTTTATAGATATATAAACAATGGTATAGAATAATTATTATGTATATATGCTGAATACTCTAGATATAAGCACGTTGCCAGACTTCAAATATATTAAAGGTCCCTTAGTTAAAGTTGAGAGGAATTGGTTTGGTGCAAATCATTGGAATCTTAAGTTACCCTTTAAGTTATGTCCATTTGTTAAGTAACGCTTAAGAAAAAGTCTGTGCAAACAGGCGTAACAGCTGTAAATAGCTATCTCCGTTTAAAGTTTCTTATAGAAAAAAGGGTCCCACAATTCTGTTGTTATAAATGCCAGCCTAAACGTTCGATTTTTTGTGTGATGTTGTGTATGAGCCTCTTGAACCCAATGAGGATTAGTTTTTTTTGGAACATTGCTAACTGTTTCACTTGTATCGTACCTTCGCTAAATTTTCGACACTACGGAACGGGATATTTGTGCATTAGGATGAAAAATGTTAAAAAGATCACAAACTTCTTGACGCGTCCTTTTCCTCTCCGCATACCCAATCATCATTAATATTTCTATTCTTTCTCTGTCACTTAATTCGGCCATTTTACGATCAAATTAAAACAATATAATCTTTTATGTTCAAATTCAAATATTAATAACGTATTTTGACCAATACTGTTACTTCTACAATGAATTTCATGGACTACTAGGTACCATTAAATTTTTCCCTTCTTTAGTTACTCTTCCATTAATATCTCGGTAGGTATTGAAATAAAAAATATCTAATTTAATATTTTTGTAATCGTCATAAAATGTTTCATCAGACACTCAAATAATATACAGGATGTTCCATTGAACATTTTTAAAATTGACAATACTTGCGGAAAAGTTCAAAATTGTTAAAAAATATGAAAACAAATAGGCAATCTACTGCAGTGTCCATCTTCCAAATTTCATTTTGTTTTCTATAATAATTCCAGAGATATTCACTTGGTTCCACACATTTGCTCATCACTGTATATATTTTTATTTTCAGATTCGATGTGGAGAACTTAAAGAAGCCTCAACACCTTCGAAATCCACTTGATGGTCAAGATTATGAGCAGCCAATGCACATCTCTCTGGGTATTTTTTTATGTCCGATCTATGCAGCGTCACTCTACTTTTCACCCATTGGGAGGTATGTCCTATATAACATTTGTCGCAAGTCTCACACTTTTTTTTTAATTCACACTCGAAGTGGGTATTCCTTCTGTGATAACCCGGACTAACTGAGCCAAGAGTAACCACAACAATCACTGAGGATAAATTATCTGTCGGATGATGGAGACAGTTCACAACACCACCGTTTTCTGCATCCATGAAATTATATCTGGTGGTGCCTGGAGCTCAGCTAGGTGCTTGATAGTATTCTCGTGCACGAGTCCATTAGTGTTGATTATAAGTGGAAGAATCTTCACAGTTTGCCCCAAATTCCATAAGCGCTTCAGTGCAGGGGGTGGGAACTGGCCTACTACAAATGTGGTCACGTTTTTCTTCAACGAACGGGAGAGACATCTTTAGTTATTCCCAAAGCTCGGATCGGTAAATTAGGAATTCTCAGTACCTAGAGATCGGTAAAAACGGATTTTATCGGATCTCGGTCTTAATGGACTTCATGACGAATAAGAAATTATTCTTTGACGAGTATGAACTCTCATGTTATCTATGCCAACGCCATTTTTTTCTCCCATGTCGTGTTCTAGGTTCATTCCATACATAGACTACTTATTGTTTATTCAAAAAGTAGTGTTATTCAGCTAGAGAGGTATTCATTTTCAACTTATTCAATTTAATTTCATTGAAATGGTTTATTCTTGCTGTGTTCCCAATTGCTACAGTGATAGTAATGTCAAAAGGTATGAGTTGCATTGATATAAGTAGTGGTTTTGGATTAACTTATAACTCACTAAAAATGTACTGTGAATTAATATTTTCTGTAGCAATTTCATATTCGTGTAGTAATTTCTGATTAGTAAAAATTTGGGACAGTTTCTAACACTAGGTTTTCCATTACACAAGTTGAGGGTGTTAGAAATGTTTGGTTGGAGAGAATCGGAAATCCATGTCTTCATTCATCCAAAAGCGTTATTTGCATAAAGCATTTTCATATGGATTGTATAGACCCACATGGAAAGCTGAAAAGATTTGCTCTACCAACACTTAATTTGCCAAGTAATTCGTTCTACTCCCTATGATTATCATTTTTGTAATTTCAATAATCTTTCAGATTATGTAAGCCGCCCTCAAAATGATATTTTTTCTACCATTCAGAACTCCTGAAGAAACTTTGAGGCAACAAGGTATTTATATATAAGTGAACTGCTCATGGTCATTGATTATAGTTTTGGGTATTCCACTAATAGTGGGTTTCATAAAAATCGTTTATCAGAAGACTCCTAAAATACTTCAACGGATATGTGAGATTTACCGTTGTAACCCCAAATTCACGGAATTTCAGTTAATAAGTTTATTGATTTTGCCATGAAATCAATTCTGTACTTTTATGACAGAACTATTAATAAAATTTTTCGGGAAAAAAAAAACAATAAAATCTTATGATCCAATAATGAAGATGGCATCCGAAAAAGTATCTAAAAGAAAAAGAAAATCGACTTTAAGAAATTGTTTCTGTCATAAAAGTATAAATCTAATGCATTTCATGCTTAAATTGATATATTTGTCACTAATATTCTAATTTATTCTTTTAATGTATTTTTCATAATTTGATGAGTTATTGTTGGTTCGTTTATTCTTTCCCTCGATATTGAAATTTTTGTAAATTGATTATATACTGCATTATATATATATTTCCAAAGTTTATTTTTTGTTTATTTTCTTTCATCCTCTAAAGATTAGTATGTTCTTCGATTTGAAGGGCAGATATATTTGAAATGACCATAATTCTTTTAATCTGCTGCAAATTGTCACAATTTTCTGATCAAACGGTATTTTTTTATCGAAATTGTGACAATCTTCAGCACAATTAAAATAATGGTCATTTCAAATGTATTTGTTTTAAAATGCAATAAAAATATGGAATTCAACCTGCGCTTGCGTGGAATCCTATGATAGCTCATATAAAATGCACTAGACGGCGCCACGAGACGGAACGTTGTGCGAATGGAATCTGTAATCAACTAGGGAATAACTAAAGATGGCGCTGTAAGTTGAGCTCTCGAAATCGGCACCAAAATTCATGCCGGAGTTGCCTATCTATAGGTAGTCTATGCTTCAGTGTTCCGGCCAACTCCTTGTATTTGGAGAGTATTGTATGTTTGGGTCATATTATAATCCAGTGGCACGGCGAAGTCTATTATGACAGCTGTATGGTTTGCTTTTTCCATAGCACTACATCCGGTCGATTATGCTCCAAAGGTCGGTCGTCGATGAAGGAGAAGTTCCAGAAGAGCTTAGCCTGGTTATTTTCTATGACTGGTTCCGGATCATATTTGTGATATGGAACAAATTCCTTCGTTAATCACCAGCGCAATGCGAGCATTTGAAGGAGAAACTTGCCCATACTGTTGTGCCTCCCCAAGTACCTGGTGAATGCCAGAGGCGTACATCCTGCTGATAGGTGTTGCACCGTTTCTTCTGCCTCGTTACATATTCTGCACTTTGTACTTTCAACAGATTTCTTCAAGATGTACTCTGAATAGTTTCTGGTCGGAATTACCTGGTCCTGCATGGCAAACAGAGCACCTTCAGTCTCAGGAAAGAGGTAGCCTGCAACAAGGTAAGTATTCGATTTCATTTTGCCCACTTCTGGTTGGTGCATCGTTGCGTGAAATCTTCCATGCAGTGTTTTACTTAGCCACCTTGTTTTTAAATACTCTTGCTGACATTCTTGCGTTTCAGGATCTTCCTGTTTTGACAAGTTGAGTATTGTATAAATTTTGTCCGACACTACCATTCGTCGGTGCAGCGGCAAGTTGCTCGTGCGAAAGTATTTTCTCATTGAACTAGACTTTCAGTTGCAGCTTCTATGTTGGATAGTCCTCGCCCCCTTACTGGGTTGGAGTGTGTCTCCTCCTCTTGGATGCATGTGGATTAGCCAAACTGTATATATATATATATATATTGAGTTTAAATTGATTGGGCATCTAGGTCTTTAAAAAAGTTCTAAACAATTTTATTTTGTATAAACGTTTCAGCGCATCCGCCTTCTTCAGTATACATAAATTATAAATCGACATCTAAAAAGTAACATATATAATATAAAAGTAGAATAATAAAATCACTAAAATATCTCACTGTTCATTTTTGCTCTTTTCTGGTCGGTATTGTCGTGTCATTCGTGTCAATGTCATATATGTCAATGTCAGGGGTCAATGGAATGTTGGTTGTTTTGTCTTCTTCTTTCTAACGGTGGTCTTCTCAGTATTGGCATGTATATTTGGCTGAGATTTTTCGTGTCTTGTTTGTTGTTCACTACATTTTCATTGTTTACCTGTATGTGAATCATTTCCAATATTTCCTTCGTCGTTGTTGAGGTTCTATTCCTAAAATTTTTGTGTCATCGTAATTAAAATCATGTTTTTGATCTTTTTATGTTTATTAAGTGCTGTAGTTGCGTTTTTTTGCATATTTATGTGCGTTTAGTCTGTCTTTTAGTCTTTGTGAAGTCTGTCCTATGTATTGTTTGTCACAGTCCTTGCAGGGTATACTATATATGACCTGTGATTTTTTGTCTTGGGTGTTGGTGCTTTCAATTTACTGAAGATGTTTCCCACTTGATTGTATGGTTTGTGTACTATCTCTCGGTTGTAGGGTTTCAATATATTACTTATTTTCTGTGACAGCCCTTGTATGTATGGTAATTGTATTCGTTTTGTGGTATCTGTTGGTATTTTCGTCTGTTGTGTGTTGTATAGTCGGTGCGTCCTTTGTTTTGTTAGTTTTGTGATAAGGGTTTCAGGGAAGTGATTCTTCGTCAAAAAGTTCTTTCACCTCTTTTAAAGTTTTCTCTCGGAGTATTGGGGATGTTAATTTTAACGCCCTGTCTATGTATCCTATGGCCGTACTTTTTTATGTGAGTGGTGGTGTTGGGAGTTATAATCTAATATATGTGTTGTGTTCTGCTCCTTTCTGTGCCATTTTGTCAATAAATTTCCGTTTCCTCTCATCAGTGTCATGTCCAAGAAATTCAGGCAGTTGTTTTCTTCTTCAAGTGTAAATTGTAGAAATTCGTGTGTGTTGTTGAATTCGTTCAAAATCGACTGTATTTCGGTTGGTGTTGTTATCACTAAAATGTCGTCTACATATCGTTTGAAGAACGTAGTCTTGTGTCCTTCCATGATTTTCTTTTCTATCAACTCCATTACCAACTGTGCTATCGTGCTTGATATTGGGTTCCCCATGGCTACACCCTTAATTTGTTTATAGAAATCGTTCTCATATTGGAAGAAGCTATTGTTCGTGATATATTGTATTGTTTGGATGAAATCTTCTTTTGGTATTAATGTGTGATGTTTGATTATTTCCCAATTACTCTCGATTGCCTCCTTTGTTAGTTCTGTGGGAATGTTGGTATACAGAGATTTTACATCTAATGAATATAATCGATGGTTTGCTTGGATAATAACATTTCTCAGTGATTCTTTCAAATCGAATGAGTTTTTTATATAATATTCATTATTATTTATTGCGTTGGTTAGAATACTCGCCATATATTTTGATAATTTATACAAAGGAGATTGAATGCACGAAACTATCGGTCTTAGTGGTATATTTTGTTTATGGACTTTCGGTAATCCATATATTTTTGGTATCTTACTGTTGTGGGTCAATATCGTTTTCTCATCTTGTTTAGTTATGTATTTATTTTGTTCCCATTCTTTGATGATTCTATTGTTTTCTTTCTCCAATGTGACTGTCATGTCTCGTTTAATCTGTTTATAGGTTGTTTTATCATCTAAAATTTCGTGCATTTTTTCGTTGTATTGAGTTTTTGTTATTATCACTATTTTATTCCCCTTGTCCGCTCTTATGACTTGCGAATCATTGTGTGCTTTCAAAAATTGTTTAGTTTTTTCGAAGTTATATTTCATCATGTTTTGTCTCTGTTTCTTACCCCTTAGTTGTCTCTGATGGTTATTTAGAGCTTGTGTGACATTAGCTCGAATGTTGTCCTGGTCTTCTTTCGATAATTCTTCAATGGTATTTTCTATTTGTGTAATGATGTTAAATGTTGGGATTTCATTTTCTCTTTCTATCTCAATGGAATATTTGGGGCCCAAGTTTAGTGTTTTCACCACGAAGTCAGGTAGCACTGTTGTTGATAAATTTTCTATTCTTGTTTGATTGTTGTTTACGTTTTCACTTTTTCCCTGAATTTGTATTAATTTTTGGATTTTCTTTTTGTGAATGGATTCACTTCTGGTTGTGATGAGGTTTAATCTTTCATTTATATAATACTCCAAATTTTGTCTTGAATGTTCCCCTTCGTCTTTTTCTTTATTGTCCAGAATCGTTCGAATGCTACCTTTTACTTAAGTGCAAGCAACAAAAACTATGCCCAAATTTCTTGAAACTCAAAACAGATCACATCACATATAATTGTAAATATCTCGCTGATAAATATGACAAATTACAGAAAAAATTCATATTTCGTACCATCAATTTGCTGATCACTGATACTACCAAGAACATAAATACACTGGAAGGTAGCATTCGAACGATTCTGGACAATAAAGAAAAAGACGAAGGGGAACATTCAAGACAAAATTTGGAGTATTATATAAATGAAAGATTAAACCTCATCACAACCAGAAGTGAATCCATTCACAAAAAGAAAATCCAAAAGTTAATGCAAATTCAGGGAAAAAGTGAAAACGTAAACAACAACCAAACAAGAATAGAAAATCTATCAACAACAGTGCTACCTGACTTCGTGGTGAAAACACTAAACTTGGGCCCCAAATATTCCATTGAGATAGAAAGAGAAAATGAAATCCCAACATTTAACATTATTACACAAATAGAAAATACCATTGAAGAATTATCGAAAGAAGACCAGGACAACATTCGAGCTAATGTCACACAAGCTCTAAATAACCATCAGAGACAACTAAGGGGTAAGAAACAGAGACAAAACATGATGAAATATAACTTCGAAAAAACTAAACAATTTTTGAAAGCACACAATGATTTGCAAGTCATAAGAGCGGACAAGGGGAATAAAATAGTGATAATAACAAAAACTCAATACAACGAAAAAATGCACGAAATTTTAGATGATAAAACAACCTATAAACAGATTAAACGAGACATGACAGTCACATTGGAGAAAGAAAACAATAGAATCATCAAAGAATGGGAACAAAATAAATACATAACTAAACAAGATGAGAAAACGATATTGACCCACAACAGTAAGATACCAAAAATATATGGATTACCGAAAGTCCATAAACAAAATATACCACTAAGACCGATAGTTTCGTGCATTCAATCTCCTTTGTATAAATTATCAAAATATATGGCGAGTATTCTAACCAACGCAATAAATAATAATGAATATTATATAAAAAACTCATTCGATTTGAAAGAATCACTGAGAAATGTTATTATCCAAGCAAACCATCGATTATATTCATTAGATGTAAAATCTCTGTATACCAACATTCCCACAGAACTAACAAAGGAGGCAATCGAGAGTAATTGGGAAATAATCAAACATCACACATTAATACCAAAAGAAGATTTCATCCAAACAATACAATATATCACGAACAATAGCTTCTTCCAATATGAGAACGATTTCTATAAACAAATTAAGGGTGTAGCCATGGGGAACCCAATATCAAGCACGATAGCACAGTTGGTAATGGAGTTGATAGAAAAGAAAATCATGGAAGGACACAAGACTACGTTCTTCAAACGATATGTAGACGACATTTTAGTGATAACAACACCAACCGAAATACAGTCGATTTTGAACGAATTCAACAACACACACGAATTTCTACAATTTACACTTGAGGAAGAAGAAAACAACTGCCTGAATTTCTTGGACATGACACTGATGAGAGGAAACGGAAATTTATTGACAAAATGGCACAGAAAGGAGCAGAACACAACACATATATTAGATTATAACTCCCAACACCACCACTCACATAAAAAAAGTACGGCCATAGGATACATAGACAGGGCGTTAAAATTAACATCCCCAATACTCCGAGAGAAAACTTTAAAAGAGGTGAAAGAACTTTTGACGAAGAATCACTTCCCTGAAACCCTTATCACAAAACTAACAAAACAAAGGACGCACCGACTATACAACACACAACAGACGAAAATACCAACAGATACCACAAAACGAATACAATTACCATACATACAAGGGCTGTCACAGAAAATAAGTAATATATTGAAACCCTACAACCGAGAGATAGTACACAAACCATACAATCAAGTGGGAAACATCTTCAGTAAATTGAAAGCACCAACACCCAAGACAAAAAAATCACAGGTCATATATAGTATACCCTGCAAGGACTGTGACAAACAATACATAGGACAGACTTCACAAAGACTAAAAGACAGACTAAACGCACATAAATATGCAAAAAACGCAACTACAGCACTTAATAAACATAAAAAAGATCAAAAACATGATTTTAATTACGATGACACAAAAATTTTAGGAATAGAACCTCAACAACGACGAAGGGAAATATTGGAAATGATTCACATACAGGTAAACAATGAAAATGTAGTGAACAACAAACAAGACACGAAAAATCTCAGCCAAATATACATGCCAATACTGAGAAGACCACCGTTAGAAAGAAGAAGACAAAACAACCAACATTCCATTGACCCTGACATTGACATATATGACATTGACACGAATGACACGACAATACCGACCAGAAAAGAGCAAAAATGAACAGTGAGATATTTTAGTGATTTTATTATTCTACTTTTATATTATATATGTTACTTTTAAATGTCGATTTATAATTTATGTATACTGAAGAAGGCGGATGCGCTGAAACGTTTATACAAAATAAAATTGTTTAGAACTTTTTTAAAGACCTAGATGCCCAATCAATTTAAACTCAACATATTATATGCTAGGTAAAAACCAAAATTTTCACAATATATATATATATATATATATATATATACATCCAGACATCATTTCTGCGTCATTCAATGATACTATCATCATTGCGTCCACTAGAAAGCTTCGTGTATATCGACATCTGTTCAGCCGAATGACGTTGGCAACACCACATAATCATTTTGCGAGTTTCAGTTCTTAGTATACTTGAAAAATGAAGGAGACAAATTTTTTCTAAATTCTACCAGCAACCTTGCGTCCTTACAGAACACCATCGTTTCTGCATCCGTATATTTATTTGAACATTATCTAGTTATTTCTGCGTCCATACGCTAATATACATGTCAACTATTCCGACAATTCTGCACAGGCGGTGTTGCCAAATTCATGATTGAATTTTCATTGTTGAATCTACCTACTCACTGTCCGTGACATTCCATTCGAAGGGAACGCTAACCAATATTGCTGTTTAATTTGTAGCTTTTTCCTTTTTCGCCACTTTGGATATAGGGAGCAGTTAGCATATGAAGGAATGACAATTTTTAAGCGAAAGCACAAGTTACATGTTGTTTGTAAGAAATGCTTGTCGTACCGGGTTATTATTATTATTATTATTTATTGAGCAGAAAGAAATAACCTTTTAGATTATACTCTGTTCCCAACATACTTGCATTTGAAAACATAATTTTTTTGTGGAAAGTTTTTTCCGGAAGTATAAAAAGTCGAATAAATTACGAAATTTGGGATATTTAGTGGAGAGATGTAATTCACTCTCATGCTGGACTGAAAATTGAACGATCGAACTCATTTTCACCCATCTAGATATAAAAATGAAATTTCAAAAATAATTCACATTAATTGTCAAAAATTGACAAGTGACATATAGTTGTACTCGTAATGACGTGTATGATGAAAATACGAAAAAATATACCTAGTGTGCCATCTAAGAATCAGAAATTATTTTCATTTATGGTCTCCCTGGAAGTATTTCTGACATTTTATTTCGTCGAATTATGCTCATCACTCATCAAAACGTATTTCACATTAAAAAAAATCGAAGTCGATAACTTCAAGGGTATCTAAACGCGAGCATGTTTCCTTATTCCGTTGACACCCTGTATAAAGGACCAAACGAATGGTACATACTTGACTATAGAACGAGGGTGTCTATCTTTTTCACACGTTTTTATGACTAGCTGACGGTTATTCCACCGACATACAGCTAGCTGACGACTTTTTTTATTTGAATAATTATACAGGGTGTCTATTAAAATAGGTGCCAAACTTCAGCAGGTGATAGTACAAGTCATTTGCAACAAAAAATGTCCTATAACACTTTTTCGAAAACTTGATAGTTATCGAGTTACTCAACACTTCTTGGTTTTTCGGAATTTTTTGCTTTCCCCTTTAAAAACAAGAATATCTCTGTTTTTCTTACAGCTACATCAAATCTGACCATATCATCGCAAAGGGCAGTGAAGGTGCTATAAAATAGGTAGTTACTAATGTTAAAAAAAATGTTTCATACCGAGTGTTGTGAAAGGGTAAATGTAAAAATTGAAAAGAGTACAAACTTAGTGTTATTTTCTTGTTAGCTGTACCATTGAAAATTGGTGAATAAGTAATTGTTTTTTTTCTAGGAAAAACTAGTACATGTAATAGACTTTTAAACAGTATATCAACTTTTCACTCAACTTTTTATTTTTCCAACAATATTACGGTTTCAAGTCAGGAAGACATAAAAATCAAAAACGCAAATTTTATGATAATTTATTTCAATACATTGTAGGTTCAAAACAGTTATAAATATTATTAATAGTATGATAATGTTAGTGTTAGTTTCGAGGTTTACGAAAAGAGAAGGTGGTCGAAATGCTCAGCACTGGAGGCAAGCACCAGCAATACTTCGCGCTATTAGAGAAGATCCCACTCGTAGTGTTGGTGTCACATTAGGGCTTCACCAGTCCACAGTACACAGAGTTTTTAAGCAAAATAATTTACACCCATATCATTTAAATAAACTCCAGAATTTGTTACCTGTGGATGATGAGGTCTCATTAGAATTCTATAGGTGGTACCCAAATAAGTTGGAAGAGTAGGGATGTGATCAAATATTATGGACAGATGTGGTAACATTCAGTAAAATTGGAATAATATATTTACGAAATTTCCATATGTGGGAAACGGAAAATCCACATGCCACTGTTATATCTCATTATCAGCATGAATTAAGAGTCAACGTCTGATTGGCGGCTATTCAAGCCCGTAATACTTCCCAATCGCCTCAATTTCAATGAATTCACAAATTAACTGAATAATAACGTGGTTGACATTCTTGAAGATATTTTCATAGCGGATAGATATCAACTTTATTTTCAACTGGACGGAGGCCCTGCCCTTAATAGTCGAATTTTGAGGGACTGGATGAATCAACGCTTTGGGGAGAAATGGATAGGAAGATATGTTCCCTCGAGATGGCCACCTAGAAGCCCCGATCATACCCCATTAGACTTTTATGTTTGGGGCACTTTGATAGAAAATGTGAATAAAAATCGCATTAATGTTCGAGAAGAACTAATCAACAGAATTCAGGAATGTTGTGATACAATGCATCGAAAACGTAATGAACTTCGAAAGGTTGTGGATTCTGTACGAAAAAGATGAATTGTTGTAAAATTTGCGTGTCTGAATTTTATGTTTTTCTGAATTAAAACAGAGATATTGTTGGAAAAACAAAAAGTTAAGTGAAAAGTTGATATACCGTTTAAAAGTCTATAACATGTACTAATTTTTCGTAGAGAAAAAACCTCTACTTATTCACCAATTTTCTATGGTACAGCTTACAAGAAAATACCACTAAGTTTGCACTGTTTTCAATTTTTACATATACCCTTTTACTACACCCGGTATAAAACATTTTTTAACATTAGTAACTACCTATTTTATAGCGCCTTTACTGCCCTCTGCGATGTTATGGTCAGATTTGATGTAGCTGTAAGAATAACAGAAATATTCTTGTTTTTAAAGGGTGAAGCAAGAAGTTTCGAAAAACCAAGAAGTGTTAAATAACTCGATAACTATAAACTTTTCGAAAAAGTGTTTAGGACATTTTTATTGCAAATAACTTGTACTATCACCTACTGAAGTTTGGTACCTATTATAGTAGACACCCTGTATAAACCATCATCTCTATAAATTTCAGCAGAGTTAAATTTTCTTAAACTAATTTCTTTTACGTGTTTTTGATGATCAGGTCGATAAACCCTCCGCTGCCTAGTGTCCTAGCTGACAATCAATATGCTTTACAATCCAGCCAAATGTGTCTATTCACAAAAATTATGGCTAAGGTTAAAATTGGTCAACAAAAACTATCTCTGGCTCCTGCTGCGACCGGGCTAAGATATGGAAATGTCACATTGGTTTTGAGGAAATTTTTAGATTCAGTCTCAGTACGCTTTGTGCATTGATATTCTCTTGGAGATAGCAATCGAAAAAATATTTCAGGAAAACAAGTTATATTTCCCAATTTATTAGATATTGTGAAACAATGAATTATTGAAAGTTCTAACTGATCCTATTCGAAATTAATCAGTATGATGAATTGCTCACAAAACTAATGAAATTTTTACAGTTTATCTCCTTACTGCGAGGGCGACTCGACCTTTTGAGTCATGGGTGGTTTTCGTGACAATCAAATATTTTACAATATCAAGAAATTTAATTGAATAATTTCAAGAACTGAGGGCTAGCGAAATCTGCGGTGTTGTTAGAAAATATTCAAATCACAAAAAATACCTACATAAGAAATGATCACCTGTCAATGACGAAATTCATTCATTCATCAAAAAAAGTGTCTTCATATATTCAATTGATTCTTCGGAAAATAACTCAACATAATATAATGTAGACCATAAAGCAAGTTAGTTGACGAATCTGTATTGAATGAATAAAATGATCAATCAATTTTCATTGAATCGGTCATTTCAGTTAACCAAAGTAATTCTATGCTAATAATGCCGAATCTTATTTAAAATATTTAAAAATTCCACCATTTCTTTCAAGATTATTGTAACATCAGTTTGATCTTGATCATACAAGGAATATCTCATTCGATCTCCAAGTGTCCTGAAGCGACGCGATGTGCAAAGTGGGATTCATCATAGATCTCAATTATTCTATTCTCGAGTTCATAAGAGCAAAACTTCTTTACTGCAGTTGTTCAATGACCTTGAATCATTCGATATAAAAACCGTAAACAACCCGCATCTGGAAATCATTAAAGGACGCAGAAATATCGGTTTGATCGTAGGCGATACCCAATGCAGTGTTGCCGGTTTTTTTGAAGCACCAATGTCGGAATGGTGTGACAGTAATATGCATTTCGAATATACACTGAGCGACTGCAGCGCCGCAAATGGAAATTGTTCGAACTACAATATTCAGAAAAAGTCCACGATTTCATCATTGGGACGTCCTCGCCGTATTATAAGGAAACAAACGATGACGTCATAACAGAGCGTTTAGCATTGACTTGTATTTCTGCGTCCGTATACGGACGCAGCAATGCGGTGGACGCAGAATTACATGTAAAAATCGTAATGTACGGACGCAAGTTTACAGGTGGGCTGTAAATATATATATATATATATATATATATATATATTTGTGTTTTTTGTTAGGTCGCAAGGGGTTATAAGAATGATTCATTTCGTCATAATTCCTAATCTACTGATGATACATAATAACTAATAACAGATTAGGAATCCACGCCCTCGATCTGGTAAATAACGAGATCCACGTTTTCTTGAACAAAACATTGTAGTTTTCCAATTGGTAGTGAAACTCGAGAAACGTTTTTGTCAATTGACAAATTATCTAATTTCCCCATATCTCTCAAAAAGATAGAGATGCAGAAAACCTAAACACATAAAAATCAACAACGGGCTCTGACTAGTAATCAAGGAAAAATCGTTAATCGAGAAATATAAATTGTAGATTTCCGTCTAGGAGTTTTTCGCTAATTTTCGGGTCCGAAGTGTCGAGTCGAAAAAATTTTTTCACTTTATATCGATGCAGGTCTCGTCATTTACTAAATCGAGGGCGTAGATTTCGAATATAGTTTTTTCGTGTTTTCAGCAATTTGGGAAATAATCCACTTTTAGTGAAAAATTTGTCAAAAATTGGTCAAATTTGATCAAACACACGGCTCAGATGGAGCTAAGTAGAAAGATGCTGATTTTTTGGATTCACATCGTTTCTTCATCTATCAAATAATTCTGAAAACGACACCTCTGGTCGGTACCTACCGTTCGAAAGTTACGGTTTTTTCCCAAAGGTCTTTTTCTCGGATAATTCAGATCGCGATAATTTCCTGGATTAATTATTGAAAAAAATTAGAAAAGCACTGACTTGAGGTCAGGACTACCGATTAAACGAGAGTAATTTTGCTCTGAGTTCAGTTCAGTACCCACATAAATATTTGCTAAATAATAATAATAATATTTATCTTTATTGATCCATTAAGACTACAAAAGTATAGGACAGATCGGCAAACCAAGGTATAAAGAGATACAGATAAAATAATCTCATATCACAAATCCAACATGGCGTCATTCGTGAATTCCGCCACCGAATTTTAACATCCATCATACAATAGGTGCTTTATTGCCTTCTTGAAATGAAGTTCACCCAATATCTTAATTTTGTTGGAAGATGATTGAAAAGACGTATGCTCTGATATAAAGGAGAGCGCTCTTATTTAGATTTTGCATGAACTGGCACTTCCGAAACACTGTTATGTCTTGTAGAATAATGATGACGACTCGATAATTTGTGCATAAAGCTTTCATTATTCTTAACATAAAGGAGATACTTATATATACAGGGTGTTCATAAATTGAACGTACAAACGAAAAGGGAGATTCTTAAGTGATTTTAAGAAAAAGAGTCCCATAAACATGGGGTCGCAAACGTTTCGTTTTCGAGATACAGAGTGTTGAAGTTTGAATTTTTTCAAGTTTTTTCTCATAGTATCTACACTTCACGAGATATTCAACTGAAATTTGGCATAGATATTACATTTGAGAGTTCTCACCACGTGAGATTGCAATTTCGATAGATAATCTACAGGGTGATATTTATTCTGGAACACTGCCACCTGTTCTTCTGCAGAACTTTTTTTTGGTGAGCAACTGTTAATTTGAAAAAATGTTAAAAGAAGCTTTGTTCTTATACTAAACTTTTCGGTCTCATGTAGTTTTGTCGTATCTACCAACGATTTCGAGAAAAAAATTTTTGATCGATTCTCTCGAAATCCTCGTGAAAATCCAAATTATGATCGAAAGGTCAGTTTGTAAGCTGTGGTCAATGAATTCAGTGTCAGTTTTTATGGAAATTTTCCTGATCTGTATCGATGATTCATAAAGATTCGATAAACTCGTATAATCAACACAAGAAATGTATTACAACAGGAAACGTAAAACTAAAAAAAATCATAACAAGACACCTCATCAAGTAACCGCAAAAGACTGAACTACAGCAATTGTTGAAAATGTCCTCTCCCAACTGTTATACAAGTTTCTGATCTTCGTCTCATAGACGACCGAACTCTTTCAAACACTCCCGGAATATTCCTAACTGTAGCAAATGCGCCTATTTTCTCAGTTCTTCTACGGTGTTCACGGGTGTCGAGTATAGTAGAGATTTCAGGTGGCCCCATAAAAAGTAATCTAAACATTTAAGTCTGGGGATCTGGCGGGCCATGACTGATGACTACCCCGTCCAATCCACCTGTTTTCATAATTTTCGTCCAAATACTTTCTTGCCAAAACTGAAAAATGAGCAGGAGCACCGTCATGCATGAACCACATTTCTCGTCGTAGCATAAGAGGTATCTTCCAATAACAAGGCCAAATCGTTTTCTAAAAAATGTCTTTTTGATTGACCTCTTAGTCGACCTGGCAAGAAGAAAGGACCAATCAAATCATCACCAATATTACCACCCCACACATTTTGTGAAAATTGCTCTTGAAAAAGGGTTTCTACTTATCCATGCGGATTCTCCTCAGCTCATACGTATTCATTATGAAAATTGATAATTGAAGTCCTTGAGAAACAGGCTTCATCAGTGAAAAGAATTTGGCAATCAAAATAAGGATTTATGAATAGTCTACTGACGTACCACTGACAAAAACTAACCCTCGGATGAAAATCTCGAGGCAGAAGAGCTTGCACCCTCTGAATGTGATAAGGATATAGCAGAGAATCCAGCAAGATCCGCCAAACAACTTGATGACGTGCATTCAAAAGTGCACCAATTTTTCTTGTACTAGTTCTTGGATGTTGTTCTATTTCGTTCATAACTGCCTCGAGTTGTGGTGTTCTCACACTGCGTGGTCTCCCAGCATTAATTCTTTCCGTGGAAAAAGCTTCTGAAAGACGCCTATGAATATCAGAGAACATTCGATGATTTGGTATCACTCTATTGGGATAGCGTTCCATGTAAAGACGCCTAGCTTCTCTTGCATTTCCATTTGCAAAACCATACATGAAATGCATATCAGTCATTTCAGAATTCGTGAAATTCGGCATGTTTTGGTATTGAAATGTGTAAAGGTTCTAATTTCTGATCAAATTATTGTTGTAACAGTCATAAAAATCGTAATGAAAATAGTAGTCTAACTACATTCAAAAAAATAAATAGCTACAAATGCAACCACCTTCACTTTAAAAAAAACAAACGCTCAATAATTTGATGTGTCAAAACTGGCACTGAATTCATTCACCACAGACTACAAACTGGCCTACCAATCATAGTTACGAGAATTTCGATCGAATCGTTCAACATTTTTTTTCTCAAAATCGTTGGTAGATACGACAAAACTAAATGAAACCGAAAAGTTTAGTATAAGAACAAAGCTTCTATTCACATCTTTTAAAGTTAACAGTTTTTCACAAAAAAAAAGTTCTGCAGAAGAACAGGTGGCAGTGTTCCAGAAAAGATTTCACCCTGTAGATCTTCTATCGAAATTGCCATGTCACGTATTGAGAACTCTCAAATGTAATATGTATGCCAAATTTCAATTGAATATCTCGTGAAGTGTAAATACTATGAGAAAAAAATTGAATAAAATTCAAACATCAACACTCTGTATCTCGAAAACGAAACGTTTGCGACCCCATGTTTATGGGACTTTTTTTCTTAAACTCACTTAAGGAATCTTCCCTTTTCGTTTGTACGTTCAATTTAGGAACGCCCTGTATAAATACATGACATGTCAGAATATGATTTGCTATATAATATGGTCGACAAGAAGGTAAATGTGACAAATTGAAAATTACTGGGATTATCCTCTTTTGACAAATCAACACCCTTTCCAGTTCGGTAGATCCTCCCCAGATAAGAACATTATATGCCATGTGTGGATAAGCTATACAATAATACACATTCAAGAATGAATGCAGGGAAAACAAATTTTTGATCTTATTTATGGCAAAATATGAGTTGTTCAGTTATTTACAAACCGAATCAATATGGTGGTTCCATCGTAAGTATTCGTCAATTTGTACTCCAAGAAATCTAGGGAGCCACTTGTAGTTACTGACGAGTTTTCACAAGTGAAGACAGATCGTTTTCCACCGAAATTTGTCAGTTTGAAGTGAATGCATACTATTTTTTTCTGTGTTAACAATCAAATTATTCCTACGCCACCAAGTGGTAAACGTTTGAAGTAGTAGGGCTATCAGGTCCTCAAGCTCCCCAAAGCTCCCGCAGTTACCAAAAATGATGAATCATCCGCGAAAAGTATGATCAAATGAGCAAGAACATAATCCGGCAAATCATTTATAAACATAAACGTGCCTAAAGAAGTTTTCACTTCAAAAAGAGTTCACAACTCCCAATTCAATAGTATGCTGATCATCTAATGAACGAGTGGGACTCCACGTCAGTGCATGTGGCATTCAAATGATATTCGAAGTTGAAAAATTTGTCTTGGTTCATGTGATTTCTGATTGCCTTTTGGACGAGAGCTATTGGCTTCAAGTGTCAACAATTTTCAATCAATTCAAGTTCCAGTGATTTATCAGTGATTTAGATATTGGGATGGGGATCAGAGTGACAATATGTTGGCGCTTTTCATATTGAAATAGAGGTGAAAAATATCAGTTGAAACCGTTTATTGAAGTAGATTGTTTTTGACAGTACGTCATTTCTATCGAATTTTAATATTTTCCCACTCTTCCGGGTTCGAACCTCACTCTCGAACTGAATTTTTTCATTCAATAAATAACCAATAATCTATTATTATTTGTAACTGGAAATATTTTTTCAACTCTTCTTTATTTGCTGCCAAACTTCTTGCATCTTCCTGCGGCGTAGCACTCTCGCCTTCCAAATCTGCCTATCAGCTCTCTTCCTCCATTCTACGGTTCCTCTTAGATATTGCTTTCTGTATAACTCTCATCAAGGTAAATTTTGGTGGAAAAGACACTTCACTGTAGCTGTTGGGTACATGGTTTTAACGAAACGTTCATAATCACCTGTGATGGGTCCTACGATGACTGAAAAGAGCTTTGCCACATTCTGAACATTCGAAATTAGTGCTGAAGGGTTTCTACGTCTGATTGATATAGCCAAAAGAAGCACGCCCTTCCCGCAGCATTGGCTACAGGCGTGACATTTGGTTTATCCATGGCACAGAAGGTCTGCGACGATGAGCCTCTTGTCAGGCCTTGGGTAGCCTGGAGTCTTATTACTTATACTCCCTTCATGAGCTCTTGGGTTTGTTCACGGCAGAGCCTCGTTTTTGGATAAATGTGCACCACTTGAAAGTGAAGTTAGTATTTCGGTAGCAGGGGCTTGAGTTCGTATATTTACCCCTTGCTCTGGCAAAGTAGAAATTTAAATTCTCAGTGGACAATTAATAACTTCACTCATTATAAAAACTTAGCTTAAAATTAATACTACCATCACAGATACTTATAGATGATCACAGTGGTGTGAATCCATGGAGAAATATAATCTGTAACATCATTTTTAGAAAATCTCTTATATCTTCTGGAAATTGAACGCTATGATGATGAAACTTCAACATATGCTAAGTACCTATTTTGTTCATAAAACCCAAAATTTTGTTGTCTGTTCTAAATAATAACTGATGAGGTAACGAGTATTGAGAAAAATATTTTGGGATTTTTTAAAAAAATGTTCTATCGAGCCGATTCCTTCGAAACTCAACACACTCCTTTCTGCCAACGTTATGTAAACATTTTTTGAGTTTGAAATTGATTAGAGGAATATTCAAGGAATTATTACATGAACCAAATTTCAACGAACTCAACCGAGATATTTAGACAATCAACCTATTCTGAAAATATAAAAACTCTAGGTCCCTTCGTTCGGAAGATAGAAAGTACGCGACCGGCCGGAGGACCAGGAACACTCAAATTTTATCATGGATTCTTCATAAGGAAGTCAAACCCAATCGATTGAGAATATTTTCAACTCGATATTCGAAAATTAAAGACATTTGGACAAAACGATAGCTCGCTGTTTCACTAGAAACAATGTAACCAAAAATGTAACCTGGTACCATATTTCACGATGTTTCTTCATAACTCAAATCTGCATAAAACATTTAACAACATTTGAAAGTAATTTCCTACTTGGAATCTTTCAGAGCTGCACCATACACTGACCATAGTTAACTGAATTATGTTTATAGGGCGACTATCAAGAGCCGAAACGTAGAATAACGATAAAATAACGCGCCAAATTGTCGTGATCACAACATCATATGATTGAAAAGATGGCAACCATGTCGGTTGACCTAACCACTGTAAGGTGGATAATATTTACCCTCCGGAGGACCAACGGTTTGCAGTGTAGTAATGGAAATATACTCGAGGTGGACCTACATACTGTAGTTTGAATGGTTGACCTATGGATAGGAATTCTGAAGGAAAATGAATAAAAAAAGTCACTGATATTTAGTTGGATTCGTATTAAGGACATCAAATTATGTAATATACTTTGAGAATATTCTGCCTATACGCTTTCTTTCTGGTGGAGGATATATGTCTGCGTTTTAGGATGAGGACCTAAATATAGCGGGATGTAAATATATATATATATATATTTCGAATATTGGGTAAGGGTTATTAACTCAATGAAGAAGAATATTGGTGTTTTTTTCTCTTTATTCTTCGCCGAGATTTCGCATTTGTTTAATGCTTCTTCAGGGCTTCTAAAAAGTTTAATCATGGTAAATTTTAATCTTACATATCTGTTTCTTTTATTTTATATATATATATAAATTTTCACTCACCGAATGTGAGGTTTATTTGTAAACTCTCATCAAAGCTTCAACATTCGTTATTCTGATTTTAAAAAAATATTTTAAACATAGTCACAATTGATAAAATACTAAAAGTAAAAACAAAAACGCACAAAAGAGTTTGTTTTTTAGCCATGTCAGTCTCTGTGGACAAGGATATGTTTCTTTTTTTGTTTATCTGTGGTCCGTTGTTTACCACTGAATATTATTTACATATCAGTCCCATGTCTTCTGGTTCCTTATTCATCTAGAGTTCATCTAATTACTTGAGCGGCACATAAAATTGATCCAAA
Source organism: Micraspis discolor (assembly GCA_030674115.1). Classification (NCBI taxonomy): domain Eukaryota; kingdom Metazoa; phylum Arthropoda; class Insecta; order Coleoptera; family Coccinellidae; genus Micraspis; species Micraspis discolor. The sequence continues at coordinate 1,117,783 of JARTUT010000436.1, forward strand.
GCGATGAGTAAAAACAAAAAAAAGAAGAAGAAAAGCGTGTCTCGTGACATGAAACAAATAATTGAAACATTTATACAAAATGATTAAGGGAACGAATATATAAAGGCGGTGAGTGCCCTTTCAAATAGGTAGAGGGCAAAGTTTAACGATTGGCCTCTTTAAGAAGCCGTTGTTTGTCTTGACAGAAGCAATTCGACTACTTTCGTCAGGTGCATTAGATAATGATGCAATCCTTCCTAAAACCCATTGACAGGGAGGAACTCTTTCGTTCCGAAGAGAAGACCCGCTCTTGAGTGGATTTAACCAATAGAAGCAAAGCTTCATCCAATTCACAAAGAGAAAGATGTTCAGAGCGTTTTGTATGTCTATTTTTTGCGTTATTTACAAAGCGAAGAACGTATCCCAAAATCCTTTGAACTTTTGTCAAGGAAGAAAAGTTCTCGAGCAAAAGATTTACTATGTTCGCGAGAGTTTCCTTCGAAATATTCGAACAGAAGTTATCGATTTCAGCAGGAGCGGTCGAAACAACATCGACATTTAAAATAGGATCCGTTAGCGTTATGACCAATGTTTGGGGTCCATCAAACCACAATGATTGAGAAGCGAATTCTGAAGGAAGCAAACCTCTGGAACCGGAATCAGCGGGGTTGCGTTGGGACTTAATATGATGCCAAGGGGCGCTAGGAATTTTCTCTTGGATGTAAGCCACCCTATTGGAAACAAAAGTCGGCCAACGATGAGGTGACCCTTTCATCCAATCCAATGTGATTTGGGAAAGAAGATAGCGCTTGGTGGATAAAAAATTTGAAGGTTCAACATTAAAAGAAAAACAATCATTGAAAGGGTCCCATTGTAGACCCAAGACCTTGAGAGAGGAGGATTCATCATGTCAGTCTCTGTGGACAAGGATATGTTTCTTTTTTTGTTTATCTGTGGTCCGTTGTTTACCACTGAATATTATTTACATATCAGTCCCATGTCTTCTGGTTCCTTATTCATCTAGAGGGCCATCATAAAATTCTTCATCCATAGACATTTTTAATAAATAACTGTATATATTGCTCAATTTATTGGTGTCCGTTTTCTTGTTCATTGAATTTTCGTTTTTATTTATCTGTATCATTTCATGTATTCAGATCCAATACACAAAATTTGTCGCCAATATGCAAGGAGGATTCTTCGAATCGGGTCTTGCGTTCCAAGTGACGATTTTTCAGATCTTCTGATGTTTGAAGTCTGCTATGGAACCCATTCAAAGGGAAATCATCATCCATAGTTGGGGAAGTTTGTGATATAATACTTATTTCATTTAAAAAATAGCAGGGGAAAAATTATCGACTGACATTTTGTTTGGGAATCTAAATTTCCCAATTCATAAAAGTATCAATGGGTATTTTTTAAATTTGGACAGTTCTTAATCGTTTGAGAACAGGTCATGGTCGTACCAATGGCATGCTATTTAAATGGAACTCAGTTCGTAGCGCAAGTTGTGATTGTGGAGAAGCAGAAGAAACAATACCTCATCTCATCAATAGTTGTCCCATATATAAATTTCAACATGGTTTTAGGGCTATTCATGATGTTTCCAACTCTTTCTTGGAATGGGTTATAAATTTCAAACGAATATGATACGTATTTTTGTTATTCAGTTCTTTTTTCTGCTTTTGTCTTTTTATTTCCAGATTCAATGTGAGCACCTTGAAGAAGTCTCTGTCTCCATCAATAGAAGATCACTCTTGAAGAAAGAAGTCCCTGAAATATATTTCAGCTTATTTTTGTATTTTCACACTTAGACGGGGAGCCAGGGTTTTTTTTTACTGAGGTTTTTTCCCTAGGCTTTTATGTCATACGCCGAATTGTATGACACTGGCGCGACACGGCCTTTGAAATTAAATGAAAGCAAAAGAAATTAATAATGAAATTCTGAAAAAATATGAAAAAATGACTCGAAAGAAAGGCGAATGTTGGAGTATCGACGATTGCGTACCTGTTGGTTTTACAGCACGGCAGAATCAATGTGTCACTCACGAGCGAGAAATAGTCACCTTTTCACTGGCGTTCGAACTTGTAGAATTAACGAGAAAATTCGACAGAAACGAAGAAACAGTCTTGCACTGCATCGAACGAGCGTCGACGTGTGTGTTCGAATTACTACTTCTTTCGTCTCGCACTGTCATATATCTCCAACATATGTCACGCGTCCATAGAGGAAGAAATGAACATACGTGGGCCGCATGAAACGAACAAGCATTTTGGAACAGAAAATAAATGAATGCAACTAACAACACTGAGTTGCAGTAACATAACCGCCCACCTAAAATAGAATATTTTATGAAAAAAAGGCAAATATAAAAATTGAAAAGATATCGAACATAAAGCGAAAAAAATATATACATATATACATCAACATATGTCATAACTATTGGAGAGGTAATGGACATAATTTAACCACTGATCTCTGCAGTACACCTTGAGTAGTCCGAACAGTAGCTACTTTAGCTATTTTATCAGCGCCAGGATGCAATTTTTCAATGCGTCCAAGTCGCCAGCGCAATGGAGGGAGTTCATCATCTTTTATCAAGACGAGTGCACCTATTGAATAAGGAGGCGAGTTACTATTGAACCACTTTTTTCGTTGTTGCAGTGTGTTCAGGTATTCTAAATTCCATCTTTTCCAAAAATCCTGATGGATACGAATTAAAAGCTGCCAACGCGATAATCGACCGATAGATAGGTGTGATAAATCTGGTTCAGGAATAGCAGTTAATGGAGCCAAAGTAAGAAAATGTCCTGGTGTCAGTGCAGATATGTCATTCGGACCATTACCAAGCAGACATAGAGGGCGAGAATTGAGCACAGACTCAATCTGTAAGTGGACTGTATAAAACTCCTGTATGACCTGTTGAGACAGAAGGAACTGTAAAGTCTGGGCACCCGGATGCAGACATATCTTGTGGAAACGCTGAATAAGGAGCTCAGCAAGACGACGAGATGAAGGAAGCAAAGCTGGGTGTTTGTGATCAAGAGCCAGACCAGAAAAAGACAGACGACCGCCCACCCCGAGAACACCATCTTCTCCAATAAATGGATTCAATTTTCGAAGTAATTTAGATATGGGATTTCTCGAGATGAGATTATCGATCCGTTCCCTGAACACAACCCGTTGAACCTGTTTTATAATGAAGAAAAGTGCATCTTTGAGATGAACTGCGGAAAATCTATATATCCTAGGAGCTTTAGAGTTTTTTATGAAGTTAACGAATCTGAAAATGTAAGCTACCACTCTTTGAACCTTGGACAGAGATGAATACCTGGAGAGCAAATCATCAACAAACGATAGAGAAATGAAAGTTGACAAAGAGAGGTGACGCTCTTCTGTTTGTACAAGATGAAGAGAATTCTCTATTTCATCATTTGCGAAGGTGAGATGTTTGGAACGAAGCCAGTCAGGGCCTGTCCACCACAAAGAGCAGATCAACAGTTCGGCCGGCGTTAAGCCGCGTGAAGCACAATCAGCTGGATTGTCTTTCGATTGAACATGATACCAATTTTCTGTTGAAACTAAGTCCTGAATTTGAGTAGTACGATTGCTTACAAATGTCTTCCATCGATGAGGAGAAGACTTAATCCATGTTAGAGCTACCATTGAATCAGACCAAGCAAAAATGTCATCTATTGTAAAGGCTGATTGGTAAACAGAGGAAACCACATTAATGAGTTTTGATAATAAGAGACAAGCACACAATTCCAGTCTTGGAAGTGAAATTCTCTTCAATGGGGAGACCTTTGATTTACCACCTACGAAAGAGATGTCAATGGAGCCGTCAAAATTGAAAAACTTGAAATATACCACGGCTGCGTAGCCACGCTCACTACTATCTCCGAAACCATGAAGTTCGCAACGATAAAATTATTTCGATGCAAGTTTCCGAGGTATCTTTAATTTACCCAATTCGGTTAATTCGGATTTACACTGATTCGAGCGACGGCTAACATCGTCTGGAAGTGTATCATCCCACTGCAAACCTAATGTCCAAAGATGCTGGATCAAATGTTTAGCAAGAAAAGTAAATGGAGAAAGGAACCCCAAAGGGTCGAAAATTCGAGAAAGTTCCGAAAGTACGGTACGTTTGGTACATACCTGCACAGTAGTTTCCGCAAAATAAGAAAATTCGTCCGACGAAGGAAACCACCTCAAACCGAGAATTTTGACTAATATTTGACGATACAGTTGTTTGATATCAACTGTGAAAACGAACCGATGAACACGAAAGTTCATCAAAATGGCAATAATATCCTTTCGTAATTTAGGACCTATCAATAGAGCATCATTTAAAGATAAATGACCAGGTACATGAGCTGATGCATCGAAAACAACCCTCAACTTTGTGGATGGACTGTTTGGCCCGATTATACAATGGTGAGGGATATAAAAGGTATTTTCATAATCCGAACTCGTAGAAATCAATGACATATGATCTTTTTCTAAATATTCCTGCATGAAAGTAGAGTATTCCCTGTATATATTCTGGTTTTTAATAAGTTTACGTTCAAGGGATAAAAAACGACGTAGTGCGAGAGAATATGTGTCACCGAAAGAAAGTGTTGACTGATCAGGTTTAAATGGTAATGCCACAGTGTACCGTCCAGATGTATTTCTAGAATAGTTCTGAGTGTATAAGTTCTCACAAAATTGATCTTCTGGTGATACAATGACATTCTCTGAAACTTCTTCAAGTTCCCAAAATCTTTTCAACGAGGAGTTTAAACCTGATTCAGACAATGACAAATGAAAATTGTTAACTGATATGTTAGGTGATTGAATCTTTCCCATGAAAACCCAACCAAACACTGTCTCAAGTGCTGTTGGTTCCAAACCGTTACCCTCGATACGACCCGGTCGAATTATTAAAGAGAATATATCCGCTCCGAGGAGAAGGTCTATTGATTTCGGAATGGAAAAGTTCGGATCTGCTAACTTCTTGTTATGGACACAATTCCAAAACGAATAATTTACGAAAGAACTCGGCATCTCCGCACAAATCTTCGGAATCACGACGGCATCGAATGTAAATGATGGATTTATTTGACCTGATGGGCGAATAGTACATTCAGTGCTGCAATTAGCAGAAGATGAGCTTCACAAATTTTCAAGCCTAATCTATTTACACACGATTGAGTTATAATATTTATTTGAGAGCCTCCATCTAACAGAACTCGGACCTTCTGATATCTACCCCAAGCATCACGAATTTCGACCTCAGCGGTTGCCAAGAGAACGGTAGAATTTGAAGAAACATTGGTTAAAACCTGAGCTGAGCTTGAATCCGATGAATTTGCAGCATTGAAATGAAACGTCTCTGTTGATGAATTATTATCCGCATTATTGCGCATGTGCAACAGGGTATGATGCTTTGCGTGGCAAGTACGACAATTTGACCTTGAAGAACAATTGTTAATCTTATGTCCAGAATGGAGGCAATTGATACACCAATTTTTGTTCTTCACAATCTTGAACCGATCTTGAACAGTTTGTTCCAAAAATGATGGACATTTGTAAATACTATGAGCTAACTTGCAATAATTACAGGTTAAACGTTTCTTGAATGATTCAGTTTCCGTTTGAACGAGAAGAGTCGAATTTCTTTTCTTCATTGAGAGAGAACTAGATTTCAAAACTTGAGAATTCGAAACTGAATGAGTTTTCGACGGAAGAGAAAGAGCTACTGCCTCCAAGGCTATACACTGATTTGTCAGGAAATTTCGCAAATTGACAAACGACGGAATATCTGTTGAACATTCCTGTAATTCAAAACGTTTGATAGTTGCTGAATCTAATTTCTGAATGAGAATATGAAATAAAACAAAGTCCCACTGGTCAACGAGTAAACCTAAATTCCTTAATACCGATAAGTTTTCCGCAAAAACTTCTAGAATTCGCCTAAGGTCTTTAGCTGAATCACCCTGTAGCTTTGGAACATTACAGATTTCCTTCCAACACGTATTAGCGAGAAGTCTTTTATTTTGATATCTTTCCGCCAATGTCTGAAAAGCGCTTTCATAATTTTCAGCAGTCAATGGAAATCCTTTAACTAAATTTAAAGCATGAGAAGAAAGTGAACTAAGGAGGTATTGAAACTTTTCTATTTGACTCAAGTTAGAATTTTCATGTACCAAACTTTGGAACATATCGAAAAAGTAGGCCACTCTTTATAATTCCCATTGAAAATGGGCAATACTATCTTTGGAAGTTTAACATTTGGCGAACTAATAGAGCAACTGTCTTGGTTTTTTACTGGAATGTTTACTACAGGAAATAAATTAACATAAGTTGTTCTGATGGTGTAATAATTATCCATAAAGGCTGTTCGAATAACCTTCTCAGTGTTCAATTCGGGTTCTTCGGAAGATACTATCATAGAGACAATAGACGTATGTAAATTTTGAAAGTCCACGAGAATATCGTCAAGTATTTCACATCTTAATTTGAATCTAACGTGTAAACTTTGATCAGTGACAGCGAATTGTGCTAAATTGAGAATTTCCTCGAGATCATCAATAACAATTTGACGACGAGCTTTGAGTTGTTTCAATTTTGTCGCCATTATTATTATTCAAGGTATACTGCAGAAAACAATATGAATTTTGTTTTGAGTAATTTCGAAAAAGAGTAAATAGACTAACCGATTGAAAAGAACTAAATTAATTAATAAAGCAAATAATTAAGATTGAATCTATTAAATTGAAAATCGAGTTGAAAATAAACAAATGAAAATAATGAAATGTAAATAAACAAAAACAAGAATGTCAATCTTTGTTTATGTTTCGAATCAAGGTTATGAGCATAGATGAGAAAAACAAATGAAAGGTAATGAAAGCTAAATTCTTTTAACATGCGCAGATATTAAAGGATTTATGAATGTGTTCGATATCTTATCAAGTTTTCGAGGTCACGTGAATAATGACAGATTGAAATAAATGCAAATGAAAAAAACGAAATGAAAAAATTCCAAAATGCTTGATCGCAATAATTTTGAAAACGCGGTTCGAAAATATGCGGCTCAAGAAGGACCAAAATGGCACGACACGGCCTTTGAAATTAAATGAAAGCAAAAGAAATTAATAATGAAATTCTGAAAAAATATGAAAAAATGACTCGAAAGAAAGGCGAATGTTGGAGTATCGACGATTGCGTACCTGTTGGTTTTACAGCACGGCAGAATCAATGTGTCACTCACGAGCGAGAAATAGTCACCTTTTCACTGTTCGAACTTGTAGAATTAACGAGAAAATTCGACAGAAACGAAGAAATAGTCTTGCACTGCATCGAACGAGCGTCGACGTGTGTGTTCGAATTACTACTTCTTTCGTCTCGCACTGTCATATATCTCCAACATATGTCACGCGTCCATAGAGGAAGAAATGAACATACGTGGGCCGCATGAAACGAACAAGCATTTTGGAACAGAAAATAAATGAATGCAACTAACAACACTGAGTTGCAGTAACAGACACCCTGTCACTAACCCCTGATCTATATGCTTTATTGTTTGCTAACTAAATATTGTCAGCCAAAAGTTCAAAAGAATATATATATATATATATATATATATTTCATGTTTTATCCTTTTATGATAATTTTTCTCTGATTTCAATATTTTTACGTTTTCAAAATCTATACAGTGGTCTAGATTATGTGCATGTGTTGCCAGTGCACATCTTTCATGTTGTTTTTTTATGTCTGATTTGTGCAATGTCATTCTACTTTTGACCCATTGGGATGTTTGTCCAATATAATTTTGGTTGCATGTTCCACATTCCACACTCCACCTGGTATACGACATTACTCTTTACTGGTATAGGGATGGGGTCTTTTATTTTACTATATAGATTTTGGTGTTATATACCGCAATTTTCATATTTTCATGCTTGAATACATTCTTCAACTTGTTCGTGAGTCCGTTAATATTTGGGTACGATGTTAAATGAGGTCTATCGGATGTATCATTCTCTGTTGCTCCTGTATCTGTGTTCGGTGTGTCTTGTGTTGCATATATAAGTTTATTCCCCATTCCAGCTGGATATCCCTTTAGTTTGAAGTTCCGTTAATTTTCTCTCACATTCTTGTTTGAATGATTCATGGCATATTTTATCAATTATGTTTTTCATTTGCTTTATGGTGTTTATCTTGATATTTATGTTGTGTCCAGATCTGAATTGAATGATTTTATTAGAGTGTGTTTCTTTTTTATGCCACTTTAATTTCACTTTGTTATCCTGTCTTACGACTTGTGTGTCCAGGAATGGTACTGATTTTTCATCATTCTCTTCTTCTAGGGTGAATTGAAGATTTTTGCTATAAGTGTTGAAACATTCCAGTATGGCTTTTATTTGTGAAACTGGAACTAACATGAAGATATCGTCGACAAATTTCTTCAAAATCTCTACTTCATATGGCAACTTGACTATGATCGAATTTACTAAATGGTTCATGACGTATTGTGCCAGTATTGGTGATAACTTCGAACCCATTGCACACCCAAAAACTTGTAGATAGAATTTTCCCCGGAACATACAATAATAATTTTCCAGTATAAAAGTGGTAATTTCCATAAATAGTTCCATATCCATACTTGTGTGATCTTTAATGTCATGCCATTTCAGTTTGAGTAGTGCTTTTATTTCGTCCTTGTCTAAATTGCCTAACAGGTTTACTACATCCAGAGATATTAATCTGTAGTCATCCGGTATGTCGTAGTCATTGATTTTCTGAGCAAACTGAAATGTATCCCTAACATAGTATCTATATTCAGTATTGTATGCGGTCTTCAAGATATCTGTTATGTCCGATAGCTCAGTAATTTTGAGAGATAAGTAGACTGTATTTATTTTTGCGTTGGAAGCTGGTGCGAACGCGAAATATATAATATGAAACAACAAAATTCATATAAAGAAATGCGGTCAACAATGATGACTTACCACAGCGGTGAACTACGATGATTTCAGGGCTCTGCTCCAATTATCAGCTCTTCACAGGGGCCTCTTGCTGCGGGATTTCCAGTCCAACCTTTGTTCAAATGCGGTGTTGAAAACACAATCAAAATGCGATGCGAAACTTCCAAATATGCGGGTGAAACCAAGCGTGTAATATATCGAAGAAACAAATCAAAATTAGCGTGATTTTATAAACAATTCAATACGACGTGATAGCGAGAGCTCTTCTATTGCAATTCGCGTTCTAGAGGCGTATGTATATGCGTATCCATAACATGTGCGAAGTCACCAGTGTTGACTTATAAAATTAGTGCGAAATTCAAATATTTAGCGATCGCCTCAGCTTCAAATTCATGCTATAACAAAAGGACCGAACATTCTCCGGGCCGCGAAAAATGGCAAAATGTTACTTGAGCGGCACATAAAATTGATCCAAAGCGATGAGTAAAAACAAAAAAAAGAAGAAGAAAAGCGTGTCTCGTGACATGAAACAAATAATTGAAACATTTATACAAAATGATTAAGGGAACGAATATATAAAGGCGGTGAGTGCCCTTTCAAATAGGTAGAGGGCAAAGTTTAACGATTGGCCTCTTTAAGAAGCCGTTGTTTGTCTTGACAGAAGCAATTCGACTACTTTCGTCAGGTGCATTAGATAATGATGCAATCCTTCCTAAAACCCATTGACAGGGAGGAACTCTTTCGTTCCGAAGAGAAGACCCGCTCTTGAGTGGATTTAACCAATAGAAGCAAAGCTTCATCCAATTCACAAAGAGAAAGATGTTCAGAGCGTTTTGTATGTCTATTTTTTGCGTTATTTACAAAGCGAAGAACGTATCCCAAAATCCTTTGAACTTTTGTCAAGGAAGAAAAGTTCTCGAGCAAAAGATTTACTATGTTCGCGAGAGTTTCCTTCGAAATATTCGAACAGAAGTTATCGATTTCAGCAGGAGCGGTCGAAACAACATCGACATTTAAAATAGGATCCGTTAGCGTTATGACCAATGTTTGGGGTCCATCAAACCACAATGATTGAGAAGCGAATTCTGAAGGAAGCAAACCTCTGGAACCGGAATCAGCGGGGTTGCGTTGGGACTTAATATGATGCCAAGAGGCGCTAGGAATTTTCTCTTGGATGTAAGCCACCCTATTGGAAACAAAAGTCGGCCAACGATGAGGTGACCCTTTCATCCAATCCAATGTGATTTGGGAAAGAAGATAGCGCTTGGTGGATAAACCTTTTGAAGGTTCAACATTAAAAGAAAAACAATCATTGAAAGGGTCCCATTGTAGACCCAAGACCTTGAGAGAGGAGGATTCATCATGTCGATCAAAAGACATTGGATCAATTGACAGGTGCGATTTTGGTATTCCTTTCAGAATGGAAGGAATATTTGAAGAGAATTTCCTGAGTTCGAAGTTTCCCTTTTCAAGGAGGTCCATCAGTTCCTTGAGCAACTGATCCATTCCTTCCAAGGTTGAACTACCAGTTACTACGTCATCAACATAGGTATCTTCACTCAAGGCTTTCGAAGCAATCGGAAGTCCTTCTCCCTCATCTTTGGCTAGTTGCATGAGGGTACGCAGCGCAAGATAAGGTGCACTGTTAACACCGTAAGTGACTGTGAGTAGCCTATAATCTAGCGGATCCTCTTCCACAGAGAACCTCCAAACAATGCGTTGAAAATCAGCATGCTCAGGTTTTATGCGAATCATACGGTACATTTGTTTGATATCCGCACATAAAGTGTACTCATGTGAACGAAAGCGCAATAAAATTGAAAGAATGTCTTTCTGAAGTTTCCTACCAGTGAGAAGATGATCATTTAGAGAACCTTCCTCTGGGTGAGGAGATTTAGCGGAGGCATTAAAATCAACGCGGATTTTGGGTTGACCATTTTGATGTTTGATCACGCAATGATGAGGCAGATAAAACGAATTGGACTTTATTGAACTATCTGGCACAATTTCCATATAGTTTGAATCAAGATAATCCCGCATGAATTCGATGTAAAGTTTATACAAACTCGGGTTTTTCACAAGTCTGCGTTCCAGACAGAAAAAACGCTGTAGCGCCAGTTCTCGCATCCCCGTGAAATGAGGCAAGTTATCACGGAAAGGAAGGGAAACCACGTAGAGACCCTAATCGTCACGATAATATTGATCCGAAAAAATCCGATCACACAGTTTGTCATCAGGTGACAACGGTTCTATAGATGGAACAGAATCAAGTTCCCAAAATTTCCGAAGAGAAAATTCAGACGTGAATTCAGAGCACGAAATGTGGAATGAAGATCTGTGTTTTCGGACTACATTCAAATCTTCCCATCAGAATATACCCCAAAACAGTTTCAATGGCGTCAAGTTGACCTGCTTTACCCATCATCTGATCTGATAGTAAGATTTTCGAAAATACATCTGCGCCTAACAGAATGTCAACTGCACCAGGAGTATGAAAATTTTCATCTGCTAGCTTTAAGTGCTTCAAATATGCCCAAGCAGACTCAGGAACCTGAGAAGCAGGTACCTCATCACAAATTCTATCTAGAATTATAGCGTCTGTCAATATGACAGGTTCATTCAAATTGAGTGGTCGAAATAACAAAGTCAAGTAACCATGAGTAGCATTAGTTTTCATGGTGCTGAGACCCTTTACCTCGACATCTATTTTGCGGCGTGGTAGACATAACGAATTTGCAGCCTTTCGGCTGATAAACGTAGACATGGATCCGCAGACGATCTGGCATCGAAATGAATGGAAATTACCAAAATTATCTCTTACGTCGATTAATGCTGTCGATAAGAGTACTGCGGATGACTTTCGACAGACACCAGCAGATGCAGTCAGAACTGCTGTATCAGAAGGGGCAGAACTGGTCGAAGGTAACCCTTCTAAATTATTGGAAGGTTTAGACGATGACGATGCGAGATGAAGCAAAGTGTGATGTCCTTCGTTACATTTGCGACAGGTATTCACTGATTTGCAGGAGCGCAAATCATGAATTCCACTAAGGCAATTAAAGCTTTTGCTTGACGAAGGCATGACGTTCCTGAGGAGATCTTTCCAAAAAATCTGACCAAGATTGAATCGGATGATTTTGTTTACAAAGTGTACAAATTGGGCTATTTTTGGAGCGTTGAATCTTGTGATCATCCGAGAAGTAAGATGCAATGTTTGATTTCGGGTTTGAAGGTCTACTAGGATTAGAGGATTTAAACTTGTTACACGAATTATGAGCTGCTCCTGACGTATCCACTGCGATGCAATATTTATTAAGAAATTCAATGAGCGTATTGAATTCTGGAATTGATGATGAACCATTTTCAAGTTCGAAACGTGTTACTGTTGCATTATCTAAGCGTTTTATCAAGAGCATGAACAAAATGAAATCCCAAGATTCTACAGGAAAATTCATATTTTTGAGAGCGGCTGAGTTTTCTGTGAAAGTATTGAGTAACTTACGAAGGGCAGATTCATTACAACAACTAATTTTGGAAGTATTTTCAATAGCGTTCCAATGTGCTTGGACTCTCAACCTTTCATTAGAAAACCGACTGACTAGAGAATCGTAAGCTATTTGGTAATTGCCAGAGCTCATAGGTAAAGTGCGTACTAAGGAAAGTGGCGGACCTTCTAGAGAAGAAATCAAGTGATTAAATTTCTCAATTTCACTCAAAGAGTTATTATTATGAACCAAAGCGTCAAAAACATCAATAAATGTTACAAACTGCGTGTAAAACATTTGGTGTAAAAGCTGTAGCACAAGACCCAAGACTTTGTTTTCGAATTAAACTTGCTTGTGCCGACATATTCAAAGAATCGCCATTTGGACCAAATAATTCTGAATACATTGTTTTAACGGAAAAAAACGTATCCTGAAATTCTTTTCTAATTGTTTCTTCACTTATAAGTTCGGAATCATTATCGCCCTGCAAAAGAATACCAGTGACAGTTTGATGCTGCTTATGAAATTCTTCACGAACATTATCGATTTCATTAAAACGAATTTTAAAGGAAGTTCTTAGGGAGGAATCTGAGACGGCTCGGTTGGCTAAATCTAAAAGTGAAGATAATTCACAAACGCATGAACTTCTATTTAATCTTGCTTTCCTCAATTTGATATCTGCCATATTGCGATTTCAACTGATTTAAAAATCAATCAATTTATTTTAAAGAAATGAATATTCAATCCAAATGAATTACAATGAAAACTCAACAAACATGTATCGAATGCGATAAGCGAGATAAGCGAAAGCCGGGCGTTGGTCCAGATGCGTGAATGTAGCAAAAAATCTTCGAATAAATAAACAGACCAAATTTGAAATAGGTAAAATGAAATTTAATTTTTCAATCAAAGCGAAGTTCAATATCAATATACGGCCGAAGTGACCAATGTTATGTCAGATAGCTCAGTAATTTTGAGAGATAAGTAGACTGTATTTATTTTTGCGTTTGAAGCTGGTGCGAACGCGAAATATATAATATGAAACAACAAAATTCATATAAAGAAATGCGGTCAACAATGATGACTTACCACAGCGGTGAACTACGATGATTTCAGGGCTCTGCTCCAATTATCAGCTCTTCACAGGGGCCTCTTGCTGCGGGATTTCCAGTCCAACCTTTGTTCAAATGCGGTGTTGAAAACACAATCAAAATGCGATGCGAAACTTCCAAATATGCGGGTGAAACCAAGCGTGTAATATATCCAAGAAACAAATCAAAATTAGAGTGATTTTATAAACAATTCAATAACAGACGTGATAGCGAGAGCTCTTCTATTGCAATTCGCGTTCTAGAGGCGTATGTAAATGCGTATCCATGACATGTGCGAAGTCACCAGTGTTGACTGATAAAATTAGCGCGAAATTCAAATATTTAGCGATCGCCTCAGCTTCAAATTCATGCTTTAACAAAAGGACCGAACAATATCAGCTATAAATTTTGCTAGGGAACTTGTTGGGCTATTTATGCTAGATATGATGGGTCTCAGTGGGTAGTTTGTTTTATGTACTTTTGGGTTATCATATTTTCTTGGTGCTACAGAGTTGTATGTTCCCATCTCACTAGCTTCAACTTCCGTTATATAATTTTTCTGTTGAATTTTTGTTATATATTTATTACATTTATTTTGTATTGTTTGAGTATATCTAATATTTTTTGAATTTTTTCCTCGTATGTTTTTGTTTCCATTATAACAGTTACACCTCCCTTATCACCACTATTCAATACTATAATGTCTTTGTTGTCTTTAAGGAATTTCTCGGTTTCATGATACCATTTGTTTATTTGTGTGTTAGTTGTTGAACTTTTGTGCATATAATTTGTCAATATATTGGTGACTTTTGCTCTTTGGACATTTTTTCTCTCCTCTGGTATAGCTTGTAGGATGTATTCCGTATCTGTTATTATATTTTCTACATTTATATCCTTTGGTGTTGGTTGAATACCGAATTTGGAACCCAGGGACAACAGACTGTTGACTTCTTTTGGAATATGTTTATTTGATAAAGTTTTTTTAACCATTCATTCTGAATTAGTATATTGTCGATAATATTTTTGTTTAGGTTTTTGATCTTTCTGATATTATTATTTTATTGGTATTCGAAATATTTAAAAAGAAAAGAATAGACTCTTATTTCAGTACCAACATATATATAAATATATATATATTTTTAATTTCACACTAGTGTGGTTCATTATCCAGAATGCTCGGGCCGAAGCCAAGAGCTTTCATCGTTCATCAATGAGGAAAGATGGCCTGTCTGATGATTCCAACCGTCCCCAGGATCACCGCCTTTTGCATCCAAAGGTCCCAGTAAACTTTGGTTTCGTTCTCCAGGACTGTCTGCGTAGTGTATATGTGCTGTGGGACGAAATGTTGAAGAAGTTGCTCCCTTAGACACAGCGACTGATGCATGACCTTCCCCATTTTCTCGTGGCGCTCAAGGTATTTGGTGCCGGCTATTGTGGAGCATCCGGATGACAAGTGTTGCACAATTTCATCAGCGCTATCGCAGAGCCTACACTTTGTTGTTTGTACTTGTTTCATGATGTGCTTAGTGTAAACTCATGTTGGCACAACCTGGTCCTGGATCGCCAGGACTGTTCCTTCTGTTTGGGGAAAATTGTAACCTTGTGACAGGTAAGTATTAGAACTCAGCTTATCCACATCAGGGTGGTTCAGGCTTGCGAAGAATCTTCCATGCAGAGGTTTTGTCTGCCAGTTTTGCTTCAATCCCTCCTCGAAGTCTTCAGTTTCAGGCTCTTGTATACTAGTTTCTTCTGAGGATGGGTAGCGTTGTGCTACAACCCATTTTTGTACTGGCAGAACCCCCCTCTGGAAGTATTTCCTGATCTTCTTCTCTTTCCTCTGGTATATATCCTGCAAATTACTCAGCCCTCGGCCTCCTTCTTTACGCGGTAGATAAAGCCTTTCTATGGCGGAATTTGGATGAAGCATTCCATTTTGCGTGAGGGTGGTTCTGATTTTTCTGTCAAGTTTTTCAAGATCTGACTTCGACCAGACGAGAACTCCAGCTGTATACACGAATACTGGTCTTGCCCAGATGTTGATGGCCTCCATTTTAGATTTTGCTGATAGTTGAGTGTTCATGATGCGGCGAATTCTTCTCATGAGCTCCCTCTCTGTGTCCATCTTGTTTTCCTGCTGTCTCATCTCGAACGTTTGCTGGATGCCCAAGTACTTATATTTCTTTTCCTGTCCCAGAATGTGCATTGTCCGACCATCCGACAGTACAACATTTTCCCCCTCAGCTAGTTTTCCGCGCCTCACATTTACCACTGCATATTTTTTGAGGCCAAATGTCATGTCCATGTCCTCGCTCAATCTTCTTACCAACTCCAACTGTCCCTCCAGCTGTGTTTGACCCCTGATGAATAATTTTAAGTCGTCTAAATAAAACAGGTGGCTGACTTTATTCTGTGAGTCCACTGAGTAGCTGTAAGCAGCTCTATTCAGTATGTTACTAAGAGGGTTGAGCGCAATATTCCTCTTTTGATCTTGATTTCAGTTGCAGTGAAGGAGAACTTCTTATTCCATGTTAACGAGGTGCGCCATCATCAGGCTTTTCAGTAGTTCCACTACTTCATGATCGACTTTGTGAGAAGAGTCATGAATGGGGGACAGAGTCGAATGCTTTTTGATAGTCAATCCAGGCGACCGAGATATTCTTTAACCTTTTCCTGGCTTGCTTGGTGATGGAGTTGTCGATGATCAGCAGTTCTTTGCTTCCACGTGCTTTTCGTCGGCATCCATTCTGTTCCAGAGACATGATGTTGTTCTTATTGATATGGCTGTTAATCTTGTGACTAATTGTCGATGTGAGAATTTTGTAAACAGCTGGCAGAAAGGTGATAGGTCTGTAATTTTTGGGCTGAGTTGGGTCTCCCTTCTTAGGTATCATAAGAGTTGTGCCCAAAGTGAAGTATTCAGAGATTATTTTCGGGTCTTTTATTGCCCTCTGAATGAGCTCCGCCAGTATTTTATGGGTGGATGTAAACGATTTCCACCAGAAGTTGTGAACACCATCCACACCCGCAGTCTTCCAGTTCTTGAATCGTTTGACTGTAGCTCTAACGTCTGCTTCAGTGATTTTTACCTTGGCCATTTCAGTCAGATCCTCATGTGCTTTTCTTTCTGTAGCAATCCATGTTGCCTCCTCGTTATGGGTATCCTCTCGACTCCATATTTTTGACCAGTATTGGTTCATATCTTGCGGATTTGGTGTAATTCCCCGCTGGTCGTTTTCTCTGTCAGTTAGTCTTCGGAAAAATTCTCGCTGGTTGTTCCTGAACAGGTGGTTTCCCGGTATCTTTGTGTTCTTTTGTTGTACCTTCTCAGTCTATTTCCCAATGCCGCAATTTTCGGTTTTAATTTTTCCATATGTGTTCTCAAATCTTGATGGTACGGGTGGCCTTTTTTGATTTTTACTTTTGGCGCAGATTTGCACCTTTTTCTCAACCCTTTTGCTGACGTTCTGATTTTCAAGGTAGTTATGGAGGACGCCTATTCCCTTTCGTAGAGCCGTTATTTTTCTGCCAATGCGTTCCTGCCATGGGGGTTTTTGGTTTGGACGTCTTTCGAACTCTGTTTGCGGTGAAGGTGTTTCTAGAATAGTGTTGGCTACAATGGCGGCCCAGTATACTTTGTGGCAAAGCTCTTCGAAGGAGGTAGAGTCGGAGCAGCGTGTCTCAAGGGCCTCATTGATTGTCGTGATTGCTGTTTTCGTCTCTTTCCTCTGTTCTAGTTTTCTTATTTTGGGCCTGCTGATTAAGTCAATACCTTCCCACTTTAGTTCTTCTTCTCTCATAAGCTGTTGTAGTTCGGGATTGATCATTTCCGGTTCTGGACTCGGTGTTCGCTCTAATCTTGTTATGTGCAGTTGTGTGCTCCTACGGATGCTCATCCGTATGTTATCCAAGGGCCTTCTGGGCGATATATATATATATATATATATAGTGAAAATTTTGGTTTTTACCTAGCATATAATATGTTGAGTTTGAATTTCTTGAAACTTAAAACAGATCACATCACATATAATTGTAAATATCTAGCAGATAAATATGACAAATTACAAAAAAAATTTATATTTCGTACCATCAATTTGCTGATCACTGATACTGCCAAGAACATAAATACACTGGAAGGTAGCATTCGAACGATTCTGGACAATAAAGAAAAAGACGAAGGGGAACATTCAAGGCTAAATTTGGAGGATTATATAAATGAAAGATTAAACCTCATCACAACCAGAAGTGAATCCATTCACAAAAAGAAAATCCAAAAGTTAATGCAAATTCAGGGAAAAAGTGAAAACGTAAACAACAACCAAACAAGAATAGAAAATCTATCAACAACAGTGCTACCTGACTTCGTGGTGAAAACACTAAACTTGGGCCCCAAATACTCCATTGAGATAGAAAGAGAAAATGAAATCCCAACATTTAACATCATTACACAAATAGAAAATACCATTGAAGAATTATCGAAAGAAGACCAGGACAACATTCGAGCTAATGTCACACAAGCTCTAAATACCCATCAGAGACAACTAAGGGGTAAGAAACAGAGACAAAATATGATGAAATATAACTTCGAAAAAACTAAAACATTTTTGAAAGCACACAATGATTTGCAAGTCATAAGAGCGGACAAGGGAAATAAAATAGTAATAATAACAAAAACCCAATACAACGAAAAAATGCACGAAATTTTAGATGATGATACAACCTATAAACAGGTTAAACGAGACATGACAGTCACATTGGAGAAAGAAAACAATAGAATCATCAAAGAATGGGAACAAAATAAATACATAACTAAACAAGATGAGAAAACGATATTGACCCATAACAGTAAGATACCAAAAATATATGGATTACCAAAAGTCCATAAACAAAATATACCACTAAGACCGATAGTTTCGTGCATTCAATCTCCTCTGTATAAATTATCAAAATATATGGCGAGTATTCTAACCAACGCAATAAAAAATAATGAATATTATATAAAAAACTCATTCGATTTGAAAGAATCACTGAGAAATGTTATTATTCAAGCAAACCATCGATTATATTCATTAGATGTAAAATCTCTGTATACCAACATTCCCACAGAACTAACAAAGGAGGCAATCGAAAATAATTGGGAAATAATCAAACAACACACATTAATACCAAAAGAAGATTTCATCCAAACGATACAATATATCACGAACAATAGCTTCTTCCAATATGAGAAAAATTTCTATAAACAAATGAAGGGTGTAGCCATGGGAAACCCGATATCAAGCACGATTGCACAGTTAGTAATGGAGTTGATAGAAAAGAAAATCATGGAAAAACACAAAAATACGTTCTTCAAACGATATGTAGACGACATTTTAGTTATAACAACACCAACCAAAATACAGTCGATTTTGAACGAATTCAACAATACACACGAATTTCTACAATTCACACTTGAGGAAGAAGAAAACAACTGCCTGAACTTCTTGGACATGACACTGATGAGAAAAAACGGAAATTTGTTGACAAAATGGCACAGAAAGGAGCAGAACACAACACATATATTAGATTATAACTCCCAACACCACCACTCACATAAAAAAGTACGGCCATAGGATACATAGACAGGGCGTTAAAATTAACATCCCCAATACTCCGAGAGAACACTTTAAAAGAGGTGAAAGAACTTTTAACGAAGAATCACTACCCTGAAACCCTTATCACAAAACTAACAAAACAAAGGACGCACCGACTATACAACACACAACAGACGAAAATACCAACAAATACCACAAAACGAATACAATTACCATACATACAAGGACTGTCACAGAAAATAAGTAATATATTGAAACCCTACAACCGAGAGATAGTACACAGACCATACAATCAGGTGGGAAACATCTTCAGTAAATTGAAAGCACCAACACCCAAGACAAAAAAATCACAGGTCATATATAGTATACCCTGCAAGGACTGTGACAAACAATACATAGGACAGACTTCACAAAGACTAAAAGACAGACTAAACGCACATAAATATGCAAAAAATGCAACTACAGCACTTAATAAACATAAAAAGATCAAAAACATGATTTTAATTATGATGACACAAAAATTTTAGGAATAGAACCCCAACAACGACGAAGGGAAATATTGGAAATGATTCACATACAGGTAAACAATGAAAATGTAGTGAACAACAAACAAGACACGAAAAATCTCAGTCAAATATACATGCCAATACTGTGAAGACCACCGATAGAAAGAAGAAGACAAAACAACCAACATTCCATTGACCCCTGACATTGACATATATGACATTGACACGAATGACACGACAATACCGACCAGAAAAGAGCAAAAATGAACAGTGAGATATTTTAGTGATTTTATTATTCTACTTTTATATTATATATGTTACTTTTTAGATGTCGTTTTATAATTTATGTATACTGAAGAAGGCAGATGCGCTGAAACGTTTATACAAAATAAAATTGTTTAGAACCTTTTTAAAGACCTAGATGCCCAATCAACCCAAACTCAATATATATATATATATATATAACATTATTTTATTCATGGCTAACGAAAATATTTAATATTTGAAAATCTTTTAAAGTTTGATTATAGGAGAAAATAATATCTTGACGGACGATTTGAATGAAGAAATTGTCGACTGAATTATATTCCTTGAAAAAGGCGTAGACACGCCGAAACATGTGTTGGAAAAATAAAATAAATAAAATAATAATTTAACAATTACCATTTATTAGTAGAATAAGTGCTATACACCCAAGAAATTTTAAACAAAAAAAAAATATATATATATATATATGTAAAAGCCTAGGGAAAACACCTTGGCTCCCCGCATAAGTATTGTTGTGTGTACAGAAATAAGCTTAAATATATTTGAGGGACTTCTTTCTTTAAGAGTGGTCTTCAAGCAATAATCATAGAGGCTTCCTCAAGTTACACATATCGAATCTGATCAAAACCCGGAATTTTTCAGAACGATCAGAAATGAGATTTTTATCGAACATTTCAAAAGAGTTCCACTCAATCTTTCATGATTCTTTATCGCTTATGTTCATATTGAAGAATGTATTATACCAGAATGGTTTACGTGACTTTCATCTAGGAATTTTATTTTGTGGATTGTATAAAATAATTGGAAATAAATAAAGAAGAGAATGATATTTGCTCCAAGAATTCAGAGCTGCAGTCTGTCTGCGAATATGGGGAGGGACAATGTTAGACAAAACTGGTAACCAATGAACCGGTGTAAATCTTATGGTGCCAGTTATTATTCTCATGGACGTATTCAACTGTGCATCGATTTTTTGTGTATATGCACTATTACCAAACAGAGCAAAAATACTCAGCAGCAGAAAAGACTAAGGATAGAGATGCTGTGCGAAGAGTGGAAGCATCAGCACCCCAAGATGAGCTAATTTCTGAAGAATATTATGTTGAAGCTGGAGATATTCTCAGCAGCATTAGTTTATTTTGTTTCTATGATTATTGTTCTTTTAATAAGATCAGTATACATTAGAGATGTCTAAATAAAATAAATATGTCAATCAATTTATGAATAAATATTAGTTCCTTATTCTGAATAAAAGTAACTTCAACATGGTAGCAGAGCGTGGTTGGGTTGAAGAAACAGAATAAACGAGAAGATATTTACAAATTGAAAGAGAGTTAAAATCAGAAGATGGATACAAGCAAAATACAAATTGGTTTGCTAGAGGGGAAGTCAAACTGGTCAACCTGGAAATATAAATTGTGCATTTTGTTAAGAGAAATTAAAGGCGGTCTAGAGGTTATCTAAGGAAATTTAAAAGCCCCTAAATCCTTACCAGAAGATGCTACAACTGTTGATAAAACCAGGTACGAGAAAGACTTATCAGATTTCAATCAAGCCGATAATAATGCTCTACTAATTCTGACTCTAAATATGACACAAGAAACTTTAGAAAAAGTAATGCGTTTAACATCCGCTAGAGAAGTTTGGCTAGAATTGCACAGGCTTTATGATGGCAATGTCGAGGACAAGACCTATGACCTATGCATGCAATTCTTCAGCTATGTAAAACAAGCAGATGATGATATAGCCACACATACATCAAAACTGAAGAATCTTTGGGACAAACTTCAGAAAGATATTTTGAAGGACAAAATGACTGCTGGAAATGAGTGTAAATGTGATTTACCTGAAATTTTACTTATCTGTAAAATACTAGAAACTCTACCTTCTGATTACTTCTCGTTCAAGTCAAGTTGGATGCTCATATCAAACAAAGAAAGAACAATAGATAACTTGACAAATCAATTGGTTGCTTATGAAAAAGCATTATCAAGCAAAATTGAGACTAAACAGGAAGTTTTGTATACAGTCAACAAAAGAAGTAATCTATTTTGTAAATATTGTAAATCACGAGGACATAAAATAAGACAGTGTCTGAAATGGAAGGCAGATGGTAAGCCACCAAAACCTGACAAAACTAATAGAGCAAGTGATACGAAGAACAATGTTTCATTATTAGCCGTTTCCAATGTTGTATTGTTGTCTGAACAAGATGAAGAAAATTGGTACGTTGACAATGGTGCAACTAATCACATTACCAACCAAAATAATGTGTTTGAGAGCTATGTACCATTTGACAATCATCACCAAATAACTACAGCAAACAGAGAGTCAGTACCGGCATTAGGAAAAGGTACAATTAGAGTAAAAACAAACGTGAATGGTAGAATTCAAGTTTTTCCTCTGACTAAAGTATGGTATGTTCCTAGTATCAAGAAAAACTTGTTCTCAACATTGTCAGATCAAGATAAAAATCCAGACAGTGAATTTGTTTCAACAACAGAAGAGTGTTATTTCAAGTTATAAGGAGAAGTTATACTTGTTGGATCCAGAAATTGTTCAGGAGGATTGTATAAACTTAAAATAAAAACCTTAAAGCCAGAAAATTCGAAAGAAATTAATTCAGTTCATAATGATAATGTTTTGCAGTTATATTATGAACGATTTGGACATCAAGTATCTGTATCTATTGGAAAGCTCATGTACTCAAATTTGGTACAAGATGTCGAGCCAAAGCACCCGGTGAACTTTTACATACAGATGTATGTGGTCCATTTGACCCATCCAAATCCGGCTATCGATATTATGTCTTATTCAAGGATGATTATAGCAGATATCGTTTTATATATTTCATGAAACACAAATCAGAAGTGATAGATAATTTGAACCTTGTCCTAGAAGGAATTAAAGCTTCAGGTTATGGTATGAAAGAAGTTTTATCAGAGAATGGTGGTGAGTTCGACAATAATAGAGTCAGAAAAACGCTAAACCATTATGGCATACGTTAAAGACTAATCATGCCATATACACCACAACAGAACGGGTGTGCAGAAAGAGAAAACCGAACTGTTGTTGAAACAGCAAGAGCCTTAATGCATGCTAGAGAAGGAATATTTGATCAGAGTTTTTGGGCAGAATTAGTCAACACAGCCACATACATTCTGAATCGCACTAGTAAATCAGGTGTTGAAGGATTATCTCCTTATGAAATATGGTTCAATAAGAAACCAAAATTGAGTCATTTGAAAATCATAGGTAGTAGTTGCTATGCTCATATTCCTAAGATGCATCGGAAGAAAATGGAAAAGAAAGCTACTAAAGGTATTCTTATGAGTTATGAAAATGACGACGGTTATCGGATATGGTCTATAGATCAAAAGAGATTAGTAAGATCAAGGGATGTCATTTTTAATGAATGTGAAATTTTGCCAATAACAAATAGTCAACAGACTGAAAGTCAAAATGGTGGACTTCAAAATAATTTTGATTACTTGAGAGTTGTTGACAAAGGGGAAAACTTCCTTGAATCATCAAATTCTGACAATGAACATGATCAAGAGTCAATTGAAGAAGATAATCAAAATCTGGAACGAAGAGAGTTACCTACAGAAATAGTTGAAGAAAGTGAGCAGAGTACTGAAGAAATCAGACAGGCGTTAAGGGACAGAATGACCATTAGAAAACCATCACGTTTTGATGATTATGTTATGCCAGTTGCTGCAGAAATATGTGAATCAAATGAACCTTTAAATTACATGGATGCCATAACTTGTAATGAAAAAGAACACTGGATTACAGCAATGAAGCAGGAGTTACAATCTTTGAAGGAAAATAATACTTGGATTTTGAAAGAATTACCACCTTTTTTTTTTTTTTTTTTTTTTGCCCTGAGGTAGGGGAAGCTTATGCCTTTTCCACAGCAGGCCTTTAGATGTTGTGCGTTACTGTGGATTTGTGTGGGACTTTCACCCACTAAACCACCCTCCTCTTTCCCCGAGTATCATCGCCACCCGGAAATAGGCTGTATGCCCGTCCATCAGGTGCGTAACTCGGTTTGTTCTCACCCTTGTCTTTCTCTATCTTCCCTTTCTTTCCTCTTCATTACCCCCGTTATATATCCCGCAACCTGTATCCACACTTTTGGATCGTCCAGCATCCTCGGAACCATCTCTCGCACCGTCGGCAAGCCACCCATCTCCTCCCTCAACACTTCCCTCTCAGCACTCCATCTTTGACATACATAAAACATATGTTCTGGACTATCCTGCTCTCCACATACATAGCACGTATCTGTCTCCGTTTTACCAATCCTCTTAGTAAACGTACCATAGGACCCATGTCCAGTGAGGAACTGGGTGAGGTAGTAGTTCGTTCTCCTGTGTTTATACTCTAGCCATTTTTCCACACTGGGAATGATTTTCCTGGTCCATTCAGCCGTTTCCATGCCTCCGACCCATCTTTCTTGCCAGCTCCTGATCGTCCTCTTCCTAGCCTTTCTCCTGTTTCCGGGGAGCCGTGGTCCTATCTTGAACAGGAAGCATACCTCCGCCACCATGAGATCTATAGGTGGGAATCCTGAACTCACCTGTGCTGCCTCTGCAGAGACAGTGCGGTACGCAGAGATTACCCTAAGCAGTCCTCCTCTCTGAATTGAAGTTAGTTGTTGGCTCTGTTTACTCTTCTTGATCACCTCCCTCCACACTGGTGCTGCATATAGAATTGTGCTGTGCACTATGCTGCATAGTATTCTTCTCTTGTACGTACTGGGCCCTCCTATGTTTGGTAGGAGTTTTCTCATGGCCTCAGACCTCTGCAGTGCTCTCTTCCTTACGTAGTCAACATGCCCCGAAAATGCCATCCTCGAATCAGAAACCACCCCCAAATATTTGATGCTCTTTTTTGGCGATATTAGCCTGCCCATGATGTTGACGGCTCTTTCGCGCTTCCTCCCTCCCTTAACGATCATAAACTCCGTCTTCTCAACGGCCACCTCCAGCCCTCTCTTACGCATCCACCTCACTGCCAGGTCCACTGTTCTTTCAACCTTAGGGGTCAGTCTGAGTTCATCAATTTCCTCTACTATGAAAACAATATCATCAGCATACGCCACCGCTGTTACCCCCTCTCCATATGGTAACCTCAATACCCCATCATACAAGATATCCCACAACCTCGGCCCCATCACCGAGCCCTATGGTACTCCCATTCGGCACTCCAGAGTGGCAGACCCCATCTCAACCCACCTGTTCCTGAAATAGTCCTCAACCATTTCTATGAGGTATTCACTCACCCCTCTCTCTCTCATTTCTTCCACTATCTCTCCCCAATCAGCCGTGTTGAAAGCGTTCTTAACATCCAGTGTGACCATTGCCACCCACTTTTTATCCGTCTCTTGTATTGCCTCCTTCACATCCTGCATTGCAGTGACGGTTGACTTTTTCTTCACTAAACCATGCTGGTGTACTGACAGCGGCCTTCTGCTCTCCAACTCTTCATCAATCCGACTCACAATCATTTTTTCCAACAGTTTCCCAAACTGTGCTCAGCAAGCACAGAGGTCTGAACGAGGAGGACACGTTCAGGTCCTTTTCCTTCTTTGGGAGGAGCACCACTCTGCCCCTTTTCCACCTTGTTGGGAACTTCCTGTTTTCCAACAGCTCATTGTACATCTCGAGCATCGACCCTGTTCTCACGGTACATGCAATTTTGACCGCCTCCACCGTCACCCCGTCCAGACCTGGGGCTTTTCCATCCTTCATACTCCTCACCGTCTCCATAATCTCTTTCTCTGTGAACAATGACACATCTGTTCTGCATCCCGCCCTCCTTACCATCCTTCTGTTCGTGCTCGGGAATAAATCTTGCATGATCCTTTTCCTCCTCTTAACAGACATCCGAAAGGGCATGCTAGATGCCTTTAGCCTACCCGCCACAATCTGGTATGCCTGTCCCCATATATCCTCTTCCAGCTCGGCCAGGAGATTGCTCCATTGGCTTGCCTTGGCCATTGCGATCATCTTTTTCACCTTTCTTTTCACTTCCTTCATTTCACCCTGTAGCATCAGCCTGTCTTCTGCCTCCTCCTGTCCCAATCTTATGTACCTCCTTCTTATCCTCATATATTTCTTTCTCTCGTCTTCTTTCTGCTCACTCCACCAATACGTTCTCTTAGAGCTCGACTGGTCCCCCACGAACACCGACGATGCTCTAAATGCCTTGACTAGTCCCACGTACATACCTTCCGGGCTTTCCGGGTCAACTGCCATTATCTCGTCTTTGAACCTTTCAGTATTTAACAAGGCCTTGCGTCTCACCTCTCCCCTCCTTGCTTTTCCCCTCCACCTGCATATAGATTTGTCCGTGGTACGTATATGGATTCTCGTTTTTCACCGTCCAATTTTTTATTTTTCTTAGAGTTGCCTCCGAGGCCAAAGTGACATCTATATGTGACTCCGAGTTCCCTCGGATAAACGTAGGATCGCCGTTATTTGCCAACCCCCAGGCTAGCTGCGCCAGCCACTCCTCTATGTGCTGTCCCCTCACATCTGCTCTGTTCGACCCCCAAATTGTTGACTTAGCATTCACATCCCCCACCAACATCGCACATCCCCTCGTTCTCGCCGCAGCCTCAAATACTTCGTCAATCAATTCCTTAAATCGCCCTATTGGTATGTTCGGGGAAATGTATGTCGCTATAATATGTATTCCCTGCAATTCTATTTTCACATAGTTCCCGTATGATACCATTCCTTCCACGATCAAATTCCTATTCACCACTGCAACTGCGATGTCTTGCCTGCCATCCGTGCACCAACCGTATTTTTGACACAGCTTGCGGTTAGGTTCCGATATTATCATAACGTCGACCCCCTCACGTACTGCATCTGCCCATGCTATGTCATGCGCTGCCTTCGCTCTCCCTAGATTTAGCTGCATAACTTTTATACACCTTGTTGGTGTCATTGTATAGTGAATGCTTAAGTGTTCGACAATTAAATGAACCGTCAACAAATAAATAGAGTGCCAATTAATAAATAAGTTAATATAAGTACAAAAAAAAACCAAGTGAGAGTAATCCCCTGTGTATATATAAAAACAGTAAGTTTCCCTTAGGTTTTAAGACAGTTACAAATAAAAGCTTTCCTATGTACAAATATGAGCGTATATGCTCTCTCTTCTCTACTTTCTTTTCCTTCTCTTTTTTTTTTCTTTTTTTGCCCTTAGCTGTTGTTTGAACATTCACTCGTTCCTTCCTTTTCTCTTTCCCTTTTTTCTCCAGTTTTTGCGTCCCCGAGATACGTTATATTTTTGCTGCACCTGCCGCTTGTCGTGCGATGCCCCCCTGACCTACACAATGCGCAGTACGGTGGATTTCTACACTCTTGCACTTTGTGCCCCTCCTGGTAACAGTTCCTACAGCACATGCTCCTATCCTCGCCTCTGCATTGTTTGGCTATATGCCCCTGCTCAGAGCATCTATTACATTTAACTGTCTCTTCTCTTCCCCTTATAGTCACAAGTGAGATGCCCAGTTTCACCTGTCCTACCTCCCACCCTACGTGACCGTCACCTTGCCGCGGTGTAGGGCTTATGACCTGCTTGCAGGTGTACTAGGAGCGGTCTAGAGGTCAGTAATGATCTTATTGCGGAGCTTGGCTCAGGCTCGAATACCCAAGATTCAAAACTGAGAAGGGAATGCGTTCCCGTAGCATGTCCTAGCCAATGACGCGATGATTGGTACCACGGGGGGGCAGTCCAAGCCCCTAGGTCGGAAGAGCTTTGTCTCTTAGACTTAGATACTGCCTCGCTTGAGGAAGGACTCGTGGTGGCAGTGGTTGAAAGCCCGCATGCTGGGCGAGAGGGTGAAACCTCGACGGGTGAGCTGCGTTCTCAGCTCGGGCGCTAGCCTGCAGAGCTAGTAGTGACTTGGATAGTGTTGCGACTTGACTAGTAGTGGTTAGGCTTGGGTAAACCGATACCGAACTAGTAGTTAAGCCCGAGGCTTAACGTGCTGGCGTGGACATTTCCGGCCAAATGCCCTCATGTGGGGTACGTGTGGCGAAAAGAACGACCATGAGTCAACTTCAGGCCGCACGATAAACTGCATGCTTGTGCAACCAAGTAGGCACCAGAGCTCTCTGTCCTACCTCCCGAAGATTTTTAATTAGTTCTGTATCCCCTACTACCGTCGCTGCCCTTCGTCCTCCTGACATTGGTCTCAGTGCCTTAATGGCCATTCTCCCCTTCTTTCCGTAGAGTAACAAAACTTGTCCCAGTCCTTCCTCTACTTCCTTCTCGGTTAAATCTATGTCGATTCCATATATATTTGCTGCACTTGTGGTGCCCTTCCCCAGTTTCACCGCCGTGTCCACATTCGGTGTACCCCTTATCTTCTGGTATATGTTTTCCATTTCTTTGCTGCCCCTCTT
Organism: Micraspis discolor; assembly: GCA_030674115.1. Classification (NCBI taxonomy): domain Eukaryota; kingdom Metazoa; phylum Arthropoda; class Insecta; order Coleoptera; family Coccinellidae; genus Micraspis; species Micraspis discolor. The sequence continues at coordinate 1,146,107 of JARTUT010000436.1, forward strand.
TATCTCCAACAACATATGTCCCTCTCTAGTCTGTCTTACTGCGTGTATCTCATCCGTAAGTTTCCCATCTGTTCTCATCTCCTTCTTTAAACGATCCACCATTTCCGCATATGAGGTACCCTGTGTGACCTTAACAAGGACTGCTTCGTTTTGAAATTGTGTCTTTTCCGGATTGCCTCGTTACCCTTCTCATGCATATACACATCTCCCTTGTGTTCCCCCATTGCACACTCTAGAATCTTTCTTTTTGACTGCCATGGCATTTGTTCCTCTATAACGATATGCATGTTGCATTCCTTCTACAGTTATTAAAGACCTTCTGACACATATCATATAGAGCATAATCGCTCTCTGCACAGTCCACCTCCGGGAGCGCCGCGAAATACACCACCGCACTATCCGTTACTTGTGTTCCATTCACTTCCATGTGCCCATCTGCCCTATGCGTCACTATCTGCCCTGCCTTGATTCTTCCCTCTCTTATGTATCTAAACATTTTCTTCGATGGGCCCACAAGTGGTTTAAGATATTTCAATTCTCTTATGGCCTTTGGCCTCGCCACTATTACTACCGTGTCCTCAATTTCCATACTTGTGACGTTCCTGTTGTCTACCTTTATCCTATATATGGCTTGTGGCCACTTCCTACTCACTAAATTCTTCAGTTCTTCCCCATTCCTTATGTTCGTCATACTTTCCTTTATGTCCTGCATCTCCTTTTCCTCGTCGATTTCCTTTTCGTCTGTTTGCATTCCAACCTCTTTCACCTCTTTCCCGACTACAAGAGAGGGATCTGCACGCAGTTCCGCATTGATCCGTCGTCTCATCATTTCCAGTTCGCCCTTCATCACTTTAGATAGACTGGTCTCCCTGTCTAGTACTGTGCCCATCAATTCTTCTGGCGCCGTTAACACCTCCACAAGGTTAGTGTATATTTCGGTTTTTCTTGTCAAACTGCACGAAGACGTGTCCACTCTTTTTTCTTGTTTGGGTTGTCTGATGGTATCAACCACTTGAAGAAACTTTCATCCCCCTGTGCTCTGGCCTCCTCTTTCTCCTTTTCCACCTCTTTGCTTTCTTCTTTAGGAGAACTAGATGTTAGCCCTTGTGTATTTAGAGGTAGTGCCCTCTCTATCAGTTTGCTCTTACAAAACACTGCTTCTTCCGCCACTGCTTCACCCGCAGTTCTCTCTTCCCCTTCCCTCCTCCTCTCTCTTGTCTCCCTCATTTTCCTCGCCTTCTCATATATCTCGCCCTTTTCATCGGCCTTCTTTCTCTGTCTGTTCTTCCTGCTTGTTTTTCCAGTCGTTTGTTTGGATGGTTCGGCCTGGTCTCCTACCAAATCCACCCCGCAGTAGTCCGATTTCGGTCGGGCTTGGCAAGCTCCACCACCGCCCCCGACCGGTACTGGGGTATCCCTCCCCTGCACCGTAGATGTATGGTCTTTATCCGTGCTCATTATTCATATTTGCTATGGGGCAGTGCAACGCACACATCCCCCTTCCTTAAACATTCCGGGTCGTCGCCAGTTTTTTCCATCCTAAGGATTGGGGGCAGAAAGGATGCCTCCTAGCCCTCGGTTAACCTAATAGCATCGGAGGGGGAACACTGATAACTAGGTTTCATCAGGATGCAGCAAGGCCGGGAATATCCTTACTACTGGGAGATTGGGAGTGAGGTGGACAGTCTTTGCTTTCGCTGCTCTTCGTGGGGCCTTGGTGGCATGGGAGTCCCTACCAGTATAGCTCCTACGAGTTCTCGCAGCTACTTAAGCCCTCACACCACGTCAAGGTGCTGCCCTCGTGATGGAAAAAGGGCGATTCCTTGCAAATGGGTATTCAAGCTAAAAACAAATCCTGATGGCTCTGTTGAAAAGTACAAAGCAAGACTGGTTATAAAAGGATACTCTCAGAAAAAAGGGGTCGATTATGACCAAACGTATAGTCCAGTGGCAAAAGGAGGAACAATATGGTCACTATTAAGCATAGCTGCGAGTAAAAATATGTCTCTTACCCAGTTTGACGTATGTACTGCTTTTCTCTATGGTAATTTAGACGAAGAAGTGTACATGAAACAACCTGAAGGTTTCATAGATACAAGCGGCATGGTTTGTAAACTCCAACGGAGTTTGTATGGATTAAAACAAGCTCCAAGATGTTGGAATAAACGTTTCAGTGATTTTCTTGAAAAACGAGGATTTAGACGATCTGATGCAGACCCATGTTTATTTATCAAAAAACAAAGAACTGACATGTTATTGTTAGCTCTCTATGTTGACGATGGATTACTAGCTTGCAGCAATGATATCATGAAAAATGAGTTTTTGAATAGTTTAGAAGAAGAATTCAAGATAACAATAAAACCGGTATCCTATTTTCTTGGGCTCCAGATTCAGAAAGAAGAGAACGGTACCATTCGAGTGAATCAATCTTCTTATACAAATAAAATTCTTGAAAGATATGGCATGTCAAACTGCAAACCAGTAATAACTCCAATTGTAAAAGAAGTTTCTCAATTAGGGAAGGAAGATGGAGAATTGAACAAAACTTTTCCTTATCGAGAGGCAGTTGGTGCTTTATTTTACCTAATGACAAGTACGAGGCCAGACATAGCTTATGCAGTCAGTGTCTTCTCAAGAAAGCTAGAAAATCCAACAAACGCAGATTGTGTTAAGGTTAAAAGGATATTTCGTTATCTGAAGGGCACAATGGATCTTGGACTTAGCTACAAGTCGAAGGAAAGAGATGAGTTAGTGGCCTACAGTGATGCAGACCACGGAGGAGATTGTGAAACAGGACGCTCAACTTCTGGCGTTTTATGCATGTATGCTGGTGGAGCTATATCTTGGCTCAGTCAGCGTCAAACATCTGTTGCAATTTCCACAACAGAGGCTGAAATAGCGGCTGCTAGTGAAGCTGCACTGGAAATAGAATGGCTAAAGCGATTGTTCAAAGAAATACTCAGTTTTCAGTCAGTTCCAACATTGATGGTAGACAATGAAGCTGCTATTAAGCTGAGTCAAAACCCAGAATTTCACAGACGCACTAAACATATACATATAAGACATTTCTTTGTGCGTGAACTAGTTTTAGATGGGGAAATGAAAGTAGAAAAAGTTTCAACAGAGGACCAATTAGCAGACTTAATGACAAAACCTTTGTTCAAACCTCAACTTCAAATGCTAAGGAACAAAATGGGATTAACCAAAATATTCCAATGAGGGAAGGTGTTGAAGCTGGAGATATTCTCAGCAGCATGAGTTTATTTTGTTTCTATGATTATTGTTCTTTTAATAAGATCAGTATACATTAGAGATGTCTAAATAAATAAAGGTGTCAATCAATTTATGAATAAATATTAGTTCCTTATTCTGAATAAAAGTAACTTCAACATATTATTCCTACTTTTCAGTTTTAGGCTCAGATCATCTAAATGAGCCTTTGATGAGAAATGTTGAGTGATTATAAAAAAGTCAATCTGATATTAGTTGCCAAATGGATTTCATCAAACTCACATTCATAATTTTAATGTATCGAACAGATATCAAAATTACTTGGTAAGTTCTTTATTTCTGTATTTCTTGATTCGTATAATTGACAGTTATTAATTTTAAATTATTCATCCGGTATTATTCGAAGTATTAATTTTAAAAAATATACCCATAACCTTAATTTCTGAACTAAAACTCTATTTCGTTTTATAGCCACAAAACTTTTATCACAAATCCATCATGCTTCAAAAATTAACATTATTTGAGGATGTTACACGTAGAATCGACTTTATCAAATCTAGGTTATTTTTTATGACTCGATTTCATGAAAAGTAATTTTTGGAAACCTTGGCTCTATGGATACCTCTGATGAGAAATATTATGTGATCATAGAGAACATTAATCGATAATTCTTGTCAAATAGATGTTGTCAATTTAATATCTATATTTTTTTTTGTATTGAACAGATAGCATTATCCTTTGCTAAGTTCATTATTTCTGTATTTCTTTATTATTTATGATTTAACTGTAGTTATCTGGTGTAATATAAAGTATTCATGATAAATATGTCCTTATTTTGATATTGGATGCTCGATTAGACAAAAGAGAATAGTTGATACAGATGCTGTCAGATTCCTATTATGAGATTCATTCATACCGGAAAACAGATAATAATGAAAAATTTTTGAAAGCCATGAATACGGAATTTATAATATTTGCCAGAATGTATTTAACAATGATTGTGTACAGTTTTCTTATTGAAAAATCTGCTCTGATCCTCGCTTTGGCCCTATTTCTTCACGAGAAACAATTTGCACCATTAATTTAATTCGATTATTAAGAGATGACTGATTCCAAACGGTCATTATTTTCGTTGAATACCGGAGCAGAGGATTTGGAACTAATTGATTCAATCTAACAACGTCTTCTGTACGGAAGAAAGAGCAATTTTTATATCGGGATTATGGCACTGATTTTGTTTTAGTCGAACATAATCCAGATTTTGCTTATCTGATCTGTTTTAAGAGATATGCAACTTTTTAGCATTTTTTACCGTGAATTTCTGTATGCACTCTGCGAGCTGTTATAAATTTTCACCATTTTATTGTTCATTCTGGTAGATATTTAGGAATATAATAACGGAGTATTATATCATAAGAAATTAATTTCAAAACTGAACAGACTACAAAATTCATTTATTCGATTTGAATCTTCAGTATAACAAGCACTCAAACGATAGAAACAATAAACATTTTCTAGAGGATTCAAGGTATTCGATAAGCTTACTTCGGAAAATCAGAAAAGAAGAATCAATAAAATTCATGTGACATGAATAAGTCTAATGAACTTTCGGACTTCAAAAGAAATAATTAAATTAAATGATATTTCAAACTTCATAAAAAATGATAAAAATGAACTTCGGGGTCACAAAAAAAATTGAAGAAAGATCAGAATTCTACGTGAAAATACTTATGCTACGCATAAAACACACATAAAAAGAAAAAACACTTTTATGGCTGTGAAAAATTACTCATTCTAAATAATAAGAATAATAATAAGAGTAACCTTTATTTTCAAATTATCCCCAAAACATAAAAGAAATGAAATGAAATTGCGTCTACAAAATTCTCAGTCTGGATCATCTCAAGCAATCGTCCAGACTGTAAGGCTCATTGTGTACCAAGTGATTGTACAGTTTCTTTTTGAAGATTCTATAGTCTTCTAATCCTTGTAACTCCTTTGGTAGGTGGTTATACAATTTTATGATTCTATATTCTACTTGTTTCTAGGTGGTCGTCAGAGTGCACTTGGGTATTTTATATGTTGCACCTCTATTTCTATACTTATCTCTGATATTTCTGTATTCCTCAAATTTCTCACGGTTCTTATAAAAAAAGAGAAGACACTCCTGAGCATAAATATCATATAAATAGAGTATTCCTTTTTTCTTGAAGTGGGCCCTACAGGACTTTATGTATCTCAGGCCACATAAAATCCTGACAACTTTTTTCTGAAATCTGAAGAGCGATGATATGTTCCCTGATCCATAGAACATAAGTCCAAATCTGAACTTTGACTCTATGGTGGCATGATAGACTGTTTTAAGCACTTTAGGACTGATGTATTTTGATGTTACTCTAAAAGCATATATTGTGGGATGTAATCGTTCTTCCACCTAGGCAACTTGTTTTTTCCAATTTAGTTCACTGTCAAGATATACTCCAAGAAATTTAGTGCAGTTTGATATCTCATATTTGATGTTATTAATATTGACTGAATCTGTGTCACAAATACCTGAATTCATTGGATGAAAAGAAACGAGAGTTGTTTTATCAGTATTTAGTATGAAGTTGTTCAAATTGAACCATTTGCTAGCCTCTCTCATCACAGTTTCCATCAAGATTTTTAAGTGCGGCCACAGCGACTCCACCAAAAGGATATTTGTATCATTATATATAGTTGATTTTTGAAATTTTATTATTTCTCCATATCACACCTACGCCAAAATCATTTATATGCAATATGAAGAAGAGTGGGCCTTCTACCTTCCGTGCGGTATTCCGTAGGTTGTTTCTTGTTTATCAGAATATGCAACCTGATTCTCCATTTGTATTTCGACTTGTTGTATTCTCCCACAGAAGTGGGAGGATATGGATATCCATATCTACCTATTCCATAGGTTTTCAACTTTTCTATTAAGAGTTTACAGTCAAGACAATCATAAGGTTTTGTTAAATCGATGAACCAACCAAGAGCCAAATTTCTGTCTTCAAATGCTTCAGTGATTTTTTTTCACAAAATCATATATTGCTGTTTTTACTGATTTGTCTTTCAGATATCCATGTTGGCATTCTGAGAAAATTGCATTATTCATGAGAAACTCCATTAGTGAGTTACAGAAAACCTGTTCAAAGATCTTCGAAAATGATGGGAATAAACTGATCGGTCTTTAATTTCCATAATCATTGACATTTCCTTTCTTGAAAACTGGTTTAATAAGTGCAACTTTTTATTGTTCTGGAAAAATTACCTTTCTTAAAGGGTTGTTCATTATAAATGTTAGGGGATCAACAATCTCATCTATAGTTTTCTTGATTACGTTGTTTGACACCTCATCTATTCCACAACAATGTTTATTCTTCATTTGTTTTACAATCTTCCTAAGTTGCTCCTTATTCATTAATTGTATATTGAATAATCTGTCTAATTTTTTTTCTGATTTAAAATTATGGTTATCCCTGGAGTGAGTTTTTGTCAAACAGTATGCCGCCTTAGAGAAATATTCATTGAATTTTTGTGCCAAATTTTTGTATCTGTTGTAGATGGATATTGGTTTCTTACGGGTCTTTGTGTCAACGAATTTACCACTGCCCATATAGCTTTCTTTTTGTTATCTGAAGTTTCTATAATTTCACAATATTTTTCCTTTTTCTGTTTTGTTTATTCCCTATCATACTTTGTCTTGGTCTCTATATACTCATTTTTAAATCTTGTATCTCTTTCACTAAGTATAAGTAGTAAATCCAAACGTTTTTTTAATTGTCCCACAATATCATTATCAGGGCCCCCGTAAGGGCTACTGGCGCCTGTGTGCAAAACAGGAGTTTGGCGCCCCTTACGGCATTTCGGAATATCTTCTTTATGGTAGGTAGGTACTTGAAATAAAGCAAATAACTGAACTTTAAAAGTCATTTATTTGTAGACTAAACTATGCGAATGAAATAATAATAATAAATTCTTGTTCACACTCATTTTAAAGCATTTACTCAACTAATGGGGTACATACACGTTGTTCATAAATACTAGAAAATAAGCTAAAACTAAAAATCACAATTTTTTAGGAACAAATAACAGAGATGTTGCCTCATGTCTACATATACAACGTTTCAATAAGAAAGCGCAACACCTGAAATTAGTTCAGAATCGTGAGTAGAATCGATTTCACTAATAAAAAATAGGGGTTAAATTTGAATCAAAATAATATTCGTGATTCTTTTACAATAAAAATAGGTTGAGGTGTCTGAGGTTTTGCGCTTTTTCACTAACACGTATATAAGTACTACTTTCTACTTATATTAAAATATTTTATAAATATGCGGATACTTCTAATAACAAATACCTAGGTAACTTCGTTATAAAATCAAAACTGATATCTAGGTACAATAGAAAAATAGCTGTTGTAGTAGCGTCGCTACTATAATACTGACGCTACTGTAGCGATATTTTCCGCGACTTTGCTGTTGCAAATTCGTCAATTACATCGCTAAAATTTATACCATCAAAAATTTCTTGTTCAATTGCTAATATTGCTAGCCCAGACAATCTTTTTTGAAGCATTGTTGACCTTAAATAATGTTTAATTATTTATAACTTTGCAAAAGATCGCTCGCCAGAAGCTACAGATACAGGCAATGTCAGAAGAAGGGTGGAGGTTAAATTGTTTTCAAATATGTATTGTAAAATACTTAAGGGATCACAGTGAGTATCATCAGGTAATGAAAACAACTTTAAATCTTTAATTTCATTAAACAAATCATTGGAGTCTATATTCTTATTATCCTGATCTGTCAGTCGATCTTCAAGAACAGAACAACGTTTTAAAAGATCGCTGTCACTTAATTTGATATGTCGCTAAAAAATCCGAAGATACTATCATACTCATTTAATAAGTCAAATCGGTTTTTTAGGGAGCTTAAAGTTTGATCTATAATCTTTAAAAAAAAAATAATTTTAAAGGCAGTTTTTGGGTCATGAAGGGTCTCATCTCGGTGTTCATAGTCAAACAGTTTTGGTTTAAATTTCCTCCTGACCATTGGCAACGGTGGAAAGTCTTCTTCAATTTCGAGAGAGGATGCTACTTCTTTCGCTTGTACAAGAATTTCTTGAAATGATTGGTCAGATCTATATTGCTGGAAGTGGTCAACTAAATTTTTTAGGTAGGTTTGGCATAACTTAATATTAATTATAACACTTTGCATTTGTTTGCTGACAATATTTATATGAAATAAAACGTCATGCCAAATAATTATTCCGCAAATAAATTTAAAATTCTGTATAGACGTTATAAGAGGGAACTCGCTTTATGTCTAGCATCAATATGAAAGGAATTATCTTCAGCTACTTCTAAAAGACTTTCGCAAACCTTAACTAAATAAAGTTTAAGGGGTTTTCTTGCGTCAATTCTGCTGGACCATCTTGTCTCACTTAAAGGCTTTAAACTTAACCCTGAGACATTTTTTCTCATAACATCCCACCTTTTTGTGGATGATGAAAAAAAATTATATTATTCTTGCACAAGATTAAAAAAGTTTATAGTAGCATCTGACTCCTTCGAAGCGTCATTTACTGTTAAGTTCAAAGTCTGAGCCACACAAGGAACAAAAAGGGCTCTCGGATTCGCATCAAGAATGCGTTTTTGAAGCCCTACTTGCTTAAATGGACTATTTTTTATTTAATAGAGTATAGTCTAAGGATCACAAACACTCCTGTGTGCCTACTTTTTGAAAATTCGCTCAAGTCAGTTATGGTCACATAATGACTTTTATCACTTGTTTATTATATGTATTGATTATTTTTGTTTTTTTGGGCCCTTGGTTTTGGCGCCCCTAAAGGATGGCGCCTGTGTGCATTGCACACTTTGCACATATGGTAGCGGGGGCCCTGATCATTATTCATTTCCTCATTTTTGCGGCATGCATTCAAATCTACTCTTATGGAAGGACATGCATAATTTAGATGTTCCAAAAAGATTGGTTGAAATGTATTGAACTGTTCAACGACAACAAGATTTTTTTCAGAAAAGATTCTTCTTTTAACAATATTTTATGTTTTTTTCAATAGAAAAGTTATTTTCTGGGCGGAGTGATCTGAAATGTGTGTTTCCGTTATGTTTGTTGAATATAAGTGGTTTACTCTAGTGTATATTCCATCTAGTGATGATGTTGTTGCTGTTTTCCTAGTTGGCTCAAATATTGTTTGTTTGATGTTGTATTCTTGTAAGAAACCTAGCCACTCTGATTATTTCTTAGATTCTTTCAACATATCTTATCATATTAAATTAACAGAAAAATAAAAAATTGTTGAAATATCACAGTGAAAATAAAACAATCAAGAAGAAACATTACAACAAAGCACAGTATATCACATATTGTCAGTTGCAATGCATATTAGGAATTGTAGATGTTTTTACGGCATTGGGGTTTGTATCGTGCAAGTCTTCTTGAAAAAGTAATACTGTATCAAAACATTGCTCTTAGAAAACATTTTCCTCTTCCTCCTTTAAACAACATTTTAACACACATATAAATGCTCTTCTGGTAATTTACTTGGAAATAAATTATTTCTACAATCATAGAAATCATCGATAAACATTTTTTTCACTATGTAACTTGCTAGATGAGCCATGAAGGCATTCTCGTTTTATTATAATCAGATGTAGAGCATTGAGCAATACGAAATTAATAATTAGTATTAGTGTTCTAACTGAGCAAACATGTTTCTATTGTAAATGCAAAATGGAATAACTTCTTCAAAGCCAAATAGAATAGGTGAGATGAATAATTCTCTTAAATATGTTACATCCCACCCAATCATATGAATTACTACGAGACTGCTACTTGCAACATTCGTTATCATTACACCATATAAAAGATATTGATTCTAACCCACATCCACTTCTTTCTGTTCCTCATTTTATACAAATTGTTTTCAACCGACTAGACATATTGAAGCCTTGAAGTGTCATAGCTTTTCCAGGTCCTAAGTAATAAGAATCAGATGATTACAAAAAAACACAATTTCTAATACTCGTAACTTAGTATAGAAAATTTTGAGTTGTCAAAGAAGAACTCACCAAATATATAGAAGAAATCATAGATACTTTATATAGGTATATTATATAGCACTTGTTCAGATTCTTCGTTGTGGCTTACCTAGTTGTAAAATAGAAGATCAATTTGAATTAAAGGCAAAATTTCCATTTCCAAATAGTGTAGAAAACATCGACATGAGAGTCGATGCTTTGGCCAGCCACGCTAAGCTCCGCAGTCCAATCTATGCCCGACAAATGCACGTTCAGACCTACATAATCTGCGGCCTTAAAATTGAAAGTAATAATTTCTTGAATTTTTGACTAGTTTTGACTAGTAGGAACATCAATGAACAGCGCTGGATGATGAAAGTCCAGCCCCGACAGGAGATCAACTGAAGCATCGACCCTCAGTGAATTATAGCTAAAAAATACTAAATCTAACATTCTACCCCCGACATTTGATACAGAATTGTTCTGGTGAAAATTAAGAAAACTGAATGACTCAAGCAAACCCTGAGAACGCTGACACAAATCCGACTCAACAGACAAACTGGATTGGTCGTTGGATCACACACTGTAAGGCAAGTATTAGTCACCAATAATGATTACTCAAACTGTTCAACCGCAGCTTCGAAGTTCTCGCAGTGATTTTCATAGTAAGACAAGGGCATCTGAGGAGGTATATGAGCTGTCACAAATAAGAAGCTTGCGCTCATCGAGCTCAGAATAAAATTCTTCGGCAGAATTTGCAATGAGGAAATTTTTTCTTCCTGGGTTGCAAGGATCCACCCATTATGTTGATTTCCTTCCTCAACTCGACAATTTTACCAAGATATTTCTCTTCCATATCCCTTTTAAATCCGTTGAATTTCTCCTGGAATGACTACTCAAACTTCTGAACAGTTGATCAGCTTCAGAGGTCAGTTTAGGCGGTCTACAATACATTATTACCCCATCGGGCCCAACAGCATTCGCTCTATTCGAACAGCTGACATGGAAGTGGTTACCACACTCAACATAGCTTACAGGGTCCATAACCTTCCTCTTACAGTGCCCACACTCAATCTCGGTGGCAGACATGGTGACTCAAATGCGGTACGGTTCCAATGGAAAGCAGCAAAGACAACAAAAAAAAACAAGGTAAACGCAAGTACGGCCGTTAAAACCACAAAATCAACTCAAAAACAGCCAACTTAGGTCTCAGATCAGAATAGGCTTCAAAAACAGAATAAAAGCGAATTTACAAAGAGCTCTTATAAACACGTCGTCTTATCACTGCTTATTATTATGCCTTGCTTTATTTTGCCTGAGTTTAATAATTTTTAACACCAAAATCATAATACCTGAAGTTGACACAAAACTTTCACTTTCAACAAATTCTCGGGTAGATGGAATGTCCTCGCAATACGCACTTTCACTTCAGTAATGATTTTGCAGAACCATTTTATTGCAAGCAGGTAACGCTTCCCCAGAGATGTTTACTCTACAACGGTTCTAACATTCGGTGGCAAATCCTAAGAGCTATATTATGCATAAGTTTCATTCGGAAACACCATCTCCTTCAGGTCGAAATTCCGAAAAATCTCTTTTCGGGGGTGGTGTCACCACCCCATGGTGAGAAATTTTGAGAAACAACATTCTGAAGCAAATTCCAAGAGCTATGTAATGTATAGGTTTCATTCGGGAACTTTGGGGGGTTGTTTCAAACCCTAATCACCATGGTAAGAAATTTTGATATGAATAATTCGGAGATAAATTCCACGAGCTATGTTATGTATACATTTCATTCTGAAACACCATCTCCTTCAGGTCTACATTCCCAAAAACCTCAATTCGGGGGTAGTTTTACCCCGAAATCTCCATGGTAAGAAATCTTGTGAAACAACATTCTGTAGAAAATTCCAAGTGCTGTGTTATGTATAAGTTTCATTCGGAAAAACCATTTCCATCAGGTCGAAATTCCCAAAAATCTCATTTCGGGGGTGGTTTCACCCCAAAATCTCCATGGTAAGAAATTTTGACAAGAAAAATTCGGTGGCAAATCCCATGAGCTATGTTATGCATAAGTTTCATTCGGAAACACCAACTCCATCAGGTCGAAATTAACAAAAATCTCAATTTGAGGGTTGTTTCCGCCTCTAAATCCCCATGGAAAGAAATATTGACAAGAAACGTTCGGTGGCAAATCCCAAAAGATATGTTATGCATAAGTTTCATTCGGAAACACCATCCTTCAGGTCGAAATTCCCAAAAATCTCATTTAGGAGGGTGGTGTCACCCCGAACTCTCCATGGTAAGAAATTTTGACATGAAACATTCGGTGGAAAATTCCAAGAGCTATGTTATGTATAAGTTTCATTAGGAGACACCATCTCCATCAGGTCGAAATTTCCAAAAATCTCATTTTGGGGGTTGTTTCGTCCCCAAATCCCCATGGTAAAAAATTTTGACAAAGAATATTCGGTGGCAAATTCCAAGAGCTACGTTATGTATAAGTCTTATTCGGAAACACCATCTCCATCAGGTCGAAATTCCCAAAAATCTCATTTCGGGGGTGGTTTCACCCCGAAATCTCCATGGTAAGAAATTTTGACAAGAAAAATTCAGTGGCAAATCCCAAGAGCTATGTTATGCATAAGTTTCATTCGGAAACACCAACTCCATCAGGTCGAAATTAACAAAAATCTCAATTTGAGGGTTGTTCCGCCTCTAAATCCCCATGGAAGGAAATCTTGACAAGAAACGTTCGGTGGCAAATCCCAAAAGATATGTTATGCATAAGTTTCATTCGGAAACACCATCTCCTTCAGGTCGAAATTCCCAAAAATCTCATTTAGGAGGGTGGTGTCACCCCGAACTCTCCATGGTAAGAAATTTTGACAAGAAACATTCGGTGGAAAATTCCAAGAGCTATGTTATGTATAAGTTTCACTTGGAAACACCATCTCCATCAGGTCGAAATTTCCAAAAATCTCATTTTGGGGTTTGTTTCTCCCCCAAATCCCCATGGTAAAAAATTTTGACAAAAAATATTCGGTGGCAAATTCAAAGAGCTACGTTATGTATAAGTTTTATTCGGAAACACCATCTCCATCAGGTCGGAATGACTAAAAATCTCACTTTGGTGGTTGTTTTAACCCTACATCCCCATGGTGAAAACTTTTCACATAGAACCTTCGGTGGCAAATTCCACGAGCTATGTTATGTATAAGTTTCATTTGGACACACCATCTCCTTCAGGTCGAAATTCCCAAAAATCTCATTTCGGGAGTGGTTTCACTCCGAAATCCCCATGGTAAGGAATTTTGAGAAACAAAATGGCAAATTCCAAGAGCTAATTTATGTATAAGTTTCATTCGGAAACACCATCTTCATCAGGTCGAAATTTCCGAAAATCTCATTTTGGGGGTTGTTTCACCCCCACATCCCCATGGTAAGAAATTTTGGCAAGAAACATTCGGTGGCAAATTGCACGGGCTATTTGATGTATAAGTTTCATTCGGAAACACCAACTCCATCAGGTCGAAATCCCCAAAATCTCATTTCGGGGGTGGTTACTCCCCGAAATCCCCATGGTAAGCAATTTGGAGGAACAACATTTTGTGGCAAATTCCAAGAGCTAATTTATGTATAAGTTTCATTCGGAAACACCATCTCCTTCAGGTCAAAATGCCCAAAATCCCATTTAGGGGGTCGTTTCTCCCCCAAATAGCCACGGTAAGAAATTTTGACATAAAATATTCCATGGCAAATTCCACGAGCTATGTTATGTATAAGTTTCATTCGGAAACACCATCTCCATCAGGTTGAAATCAACAAAAATCTCATTTTGAGGGTCGTTCCGCCCCTAAATCTCCATGGTAAGAAATTTTGACAAGAAACATTCGGTGGCAAATCCCAAGAGCTATGTTATGCATAAGTTTCATTCGGAAACACCATCTCCATCAGGTCGGAATTCCCAAAAATCTCATTCTGGGGGATGTTTCACCCTCAAACCCCCATGGTAAAAATTTTTAACATTAAACATTTGTTGAATGATTTTTTGAGCTATTACCATCATCTATTGTGGATGTAATGTTTTCCGACGTTTCGATAGACATCTTCTATCTTTATCAAGGAGGAAAAGTAAAAAACCTTTTGAAAAATTATCAATTTTTCAAAAAGTCAATATGACAGAAGTCATGAAAGAAAAATGAACAATGTTATATACTCATCTGTGATATGATGATCTTTTTAAGTTGGATCGAACTATCGGCGTCCAAACTTCTGACAGATCTATAGATGGAGCACTTATGGAATCTGGTGTTATTTTCATGAATGCTGCTTCTTTGATTTTTCTTCTTGCAAGTTTTTCTTCTTTGGATATTATTGATGCTTCATCACATTTTATACGATGATTCTCATCTACAGCATGTTGGACTAACCTGGATTTGTCGCTGTCTAGTACTCGTAGAAGCTTCTGATGTTCTTTTATTCGTACATTCAGAGGGCGTTTAGTTTCTCCGATGTAAGATCTTCCGCACTAGCAAGGTAATTCATATATGCAGTTCTTTGTCGTTTTTTGTGTCTCATTATTAGGCTTAACTTTTGTAAGTTTAGCTCTGATAGTATCTTGAGTTTTGAATGCAGTCGTTATGTTGTATCTATTTCCAATTCTTCTCATTTTCTACGACAAACCTTTTACATAAGGAATTACGGTTTTAATGGTCTGATTTATATCTGTTGGTTCTGGTTGACTTTCTCTTGTTCGTTTATCTTTTTCTAATATCTTTTTGGGGTAGCCATTGCTTCTAAGATTTTTCGAGATGTTATTTATTTCTTCATTTTGGTCTTCTTCAGTGCAACAAATATTTATTGCTCTATCAACTAAACATTTTGCTACTCCCAATTTAGTATTTGGTTGGTGGTTTGACTTAAAATGTAGATATTGTCCTGTGTTCGTTGGCTTTTTATACACAGTGGTTCTTGGGATTCCATTTTGTTTATGTACGAGTACATCTAAGAATGGAAGTTGTCTGTCCTTCTCGATTTCAATTGTGAATTTAATTGATTCCTTTTGATTGTTTAGATATTGAAGGAATCCATCTATAGTGTCTCTTCCATGTTGCCAAATAATGAAAGTATCATCTACATATCTTTTCCACAGTTTGGGTTTAAGTACATATTTTTCTAATGCCTTCTGTTCGAAAATTTTCATATATAAATCAGCTAAAATTGGTGGCAAATTCCACGAGCTATTTTATGTATTGATTTCATTTTGAAACACCATCTCCTTCAGGTCGAAATTCCCCAAAATCTCATTTCGGAGGTGGTTTCTCCCCGAAATTCCCATGGTAAGGAATTTTGAGAAACAACATTCTGTGGCAAATTGCAAGAGCTAATTTATGCATAAGTTTCATTCGGAAACACCATCTCCTTCAGGTCAAAATTCCCAAAATTCTCATTTTGGTGGTTGTTTCACCCCCAAACCGCCATGGTAAGAAATTTTGACATGAAATATTCCGTGGCAAATTCCAAGAGCTACGTTATGTATAAGTTTCATTCGGAAACGCGATCTCCTTCAGGTCGAAATTCCCAAAACTCTCATTTTGGGGGTTGTTTCGCCCCCAAATCCCCACGGTAAGAAATGTTGACAAGGAGCATTCGGTGACAAATTCCAACAGTTAATTTATGTAAAGTTTCATTCGGAAACATCATCTCCTTCAGGTCGAAATTCCCAAAAATCTCAATTCGGGGGTGGTTTCACCCCGAAATGCCTATGGTAAGAAACTTTGACAAAGAACATTCTGTGGCGAATTCCAAGGGCTACGGTATATATTTCATTCGGAAACACGGTCTCCTTCAGGTCCAAATTCGTGAATGATTGTTTGGATATAAAACTCAGAAAAAATCAGCTGCTAGACTGAATTCACGCCCCTGATCCGTTTGTAGAGAATATTCTCTCAAAACGCCAGATACAGAATTCCAATTTATCTCTTTTACTTCATTGTTGTCATTTCATGTGAATAACCGTATGAAAAAACACGTCCATCATTGACCTACGTCTATGGGCATTCGGGTTTGGTCGGAAATTCTACCGGCTATATTTTTCTGCCATTTTCACGCAGGTTTGACAAACAACTTCTGAGTATTACATTCACATGAGGACATACGACATCGACGTGCCCGTCTCAGAACAGGGTGTTACCAACAAAACACGGCAACATCTAACGCTACTCCCATTCCGGTGGAACTTCTTCGCCAAAAATTCCCAGGACTTGTAATTTCACGGAATAGTATGATTCATTGAGCATTCTAGCGCTTCGGATCTGTCAACATGTGATTTCTTCTATGGTCATTACACAATAGTTTCATCATCGAAAGTTTTCTTTTAAATTTCAAGTGATGCTTTTGATACGAATTCAGGTTGGCCTGAAGCGAAAAGTTTACCCAGCGCGCTTTATACCTGTTACCAGCATGCCTTCAGCACACGCAGATCGTTAAGCTTGATCACTACAAGGCATAAGCTGAAAATGGTTTCATCTAAAGGATATTTTTAACCTCGAGTGGTCGATATTAATAATAAGATATCGTATATTGCATCACTTTAGGATCTGATCTGTAAAGTGCCCTACTTCTTCGGCCTCACATTACTGGAGATAATACTTTAGCTGTCAGGGAGAGGAGTAGGAGGCTCCAAGCTTTGTGTCCGAGCACTCCAGATCTCAGATCTCGGCGTCGTGGATCTGCTCCATCCCCATGACAACCGGCCGAGCGTTCCACGCAGGTGCCCGCTATTCCTTATATGTCAAATACGGCACGGCTGGAATTCAGTCTTTGAAATCGGGGATGCTCGCGATGACCGCGTCCCTTCACACAATTTCCGCAATCCCATGCGGCCAAGAAAACAGAATGCCGAATCGCCAGCTCCGCGAAAACTAACGCTATCATGAAGTGCACGAAAAAAGGTATTTTCTTGTTGGTTCTCGTACTGAGCTGTCGAGCTGATGTCGACGAAAGGAAACTGATCCGCATAAGGGGCGATATAATTTTTGGGGGTATCTTCCCCATGCATGAACAGATAAGTGGCAGCTTCGATGTACCATGTGGGGCCGTCAAAGAAGAAAAAGGCATGCAAAGACTTGAAGCTATGCTGTATGCCATCGATGAAATCAACAAAAGTCCGCAACTTCTTCCTAATGTTAGTTTAGGTGCCCTGATCATAGACTCGTGCAGTAGCGATACCTATGCCCTCGAACAGTCCATGGAGTTCGTGAGATCATACATGAATCAGGTGAGGAGGATTCTTTCTATTACGAAGAAGTGTCTGATACGTTTTAATGTTGTGTAAAAATTGATGAAAAGAACATGACATTGCGTTTCAAACCAATAAAAGAAGGGAGGGTGATTGAGCTTTTCTAATTGAAAAAGTTTTGACGCGAGTAACGTTCCTTTGAAATCTCATAAAGCGCCATACCATTTCAGTCACGTGAGGAAAAATGATCGAAGTTGCAAGAAGACTGGAATATCTGGAGATTTTTCCCCTTTGGAATTTTTTGCGCACCGGAACATCTGTCTACTTTCAGTTGTTCGACCGGAAAACGGAAACTTCGTGACAGAAACTGTTTTCAATCATCATTTTTCATTGCCAAAATGAAAAGATGATACACTAAAAGTTGATGAGCTGAACTACATGAATCAGATTCGATACAGGGTTAAGAAGACATATTATCAAGGAGAATCTTCCGCTCATCAAACAATTTTGGGAAATATATCTCTACATATTAATTTTATGACATAGGAAGCCTCTTAACATTTACGTTTAAAACTCAACATAATGAAACATAAATTTACTCATTGAAAGTACTCTTAAAATTGAACTTAAACCCAGATTCGTTGCTTTCCACTACTACAGGAAAGCTATTACCACGCATAATATTAATTTATATTTTATATTATTTAAATCTTTGTGCGTGAATTTTCTCTCAGTAAAAAATATATGATTCATATTTTTCAAGTTTTAGCACAGGTTAAGTAACGGCCCCATATGATTCAGCGACTGATATAGGAGCTTGAGGAGAAACCTCAGTAAAAAACTTATGAAAGCAATGATGTCTATCTCCGACATGATTGCTTCGTCAGTTAGGACTGATTTTCACAGATTTTCAATGTGGAACATTTCCATGAAGAATCCTATTGTAATATATGAAACCAAACATTAATACATATAAATACTCTGCAAAAATATACCAAATACTGGAAAAGTACAAATTTTTGGGCAGATTCCAGCTTCCCATAAAAGTCTTCTAACCACTTTAATTTTAAACACCCTGTAATTTTGTATCTGAAATAAACTGACAAAAAGTTCCGCGACAACATTCATGTTTCTTTTAGCTATTATATTGTAAATTATCAGTTGATGACGAGATATTATGTATATTATCGGTACAATAGAGTATATGCTTACAGTTCATGCAGAAGTTCAGTATATTTCTTTGTATAACACCCAGAAAATGCCAAATCTGAAAAATATTAATTAACAAAAATTGAATAAAAACGCTTGACTGTACGTTTCACAAATTTTATTTAAAGCATCGTTGACATGCATGTTTCGGGTGTCATCCCATTTACAAAACTGAATATAAAACAATATCGGTTAATACAGTACACATCTACATAACATATCAAGTAAAACATGTTAAAATTGGTGATAGACGGAAATCTAATTGATCATTTACAATGGGAAGATTTTGTTTAAAAGCTGATGTTATTTCTAAATATTCTAAAAGGTCCATGCCTTTACCTTTATGGCATTTGTGCAATATTTTGGTTTTTTCAAAATCAATAAAATGGTTTGAGATGATACAGTGACTAGAGAAACCAGTAGTGGGATTGTTTTGGAGGATTGATTTTTTGTGTTCATCAATTCTTTTTGCCAGGGAACGACCAGTTTGACCTATGTAGGTAAATGCAGGGCATTCATTACAGTGAAGCTTATATACACCGCTTAATTGTGTGTTGTTCGCTCCATCCTTACCATTAAAGAACATTGATCCTAGATTTTTCTTATCAGTACAACTAATGTCAATATTATAATGTCTGAGTCTTTGGCAAATTTTATCACTCAGAGATGGGATGTTGTCGATATATGCATATTTTTTGATTTCAGTTTCATTATTTAGTGGATGAATTGAATGTAACAACTTCTTCTGCCGCTTTCTGAAAAGGAGTTGATTTATTATATCCGGAGAATAGCCATTATTCCCAGCTAAAAATCTCAGTGTGCGAACCTCTTTGTCATAGTTAATTTTTGACATTGGAATCGAGACTAATCTATGAATGAGTTCGTGAAATGCTGACATTTTGATTTTATAAGGATGTGAACTTCTATTTGGTATTAAAATATTAGAGAAGGTGGGTTTTCTGTGTATATCAAATTCAAGGTGTTCATTTATTCTTTTAATCTGTATATCTTGGAAGTTCAGACATCTATTATCATCCTCTATTTCTAACGTGAATTTGATGGAATCATGGATGGAGTTCAACAATTCCAAAAATGCCATTAATTCCGATATCGACCCTGTCCACACGCAAAAAACATCATCCACATATCGCTTCCATAGCAGCACATTTGTTAAGCTAATGTTTCTAGGGGAAAATATTTTCTTTTCAAAGGCTGTCATAAATATTTCACTAAATAAATTAGATGATGGGGATCCCATAGGTAAGCCATTTAGTTGTTGGTAGATTTCATCATTGAATTTGAAGTAGCTCTGTCCCAGTCATATCTTACGAAGTCTCATTACCTCTTCTTTCGTTTCAATGGTGACCGAGGGGTTTTCATCAAGTTGTTGTTTCACTAGTGATTCGACTACTGAGGTTGGAATGGATGGAAATAAATTTACTACATCGAACGAAACCATTAATGCGTTGGTTGGAACTTTGAGTGTCTTCAATTAATTAGTTAATTGAATAGTATTTTTGATAGAGTATATAGCATTATGTTGAATTAATTCCGGTAGTATGGAGTTCAGATATTTACTCAATTTTGAAGCTGGTGCATTGGTGTAGGAGACAATAGGTCTCATTGGACAATTTTCCTTATGTATTTTTGGGAGAGAGTATAAAGAAGGTATTGTGGGATTCATCACGGTCAAAGACATATTTACCTTAGCTAATTAGTGTAAGTCTTACACCCCACTTCAGTAAACCACTACATTTATATGGTCTACCAAAAATACACAAAACAAATATTCCTCTAAGACCAATTGTGAGTTCAAGAAATTCAGCATGCCACCAATTGGCTAAATTTCTGCTGAAAATTATATAGCCATTAGAAAGTAATTCAACATCGATGATAAGAAACACGAAACACTTCATAGAAATAATGAAACATCAAGAAATCATGGAAGAAGACGTTATGGTCAGCTTCGACATCACCAGTTTGTTCACTAATATTCCGACAGATAAAACACTTATCATAGTTAAGAAAAAGCTTGAAGAAGATCAAACCCTTAGTGAAAGAACTACACTAAGCGTCAATGCAATTATGGAAATGCTTTCTCTTTGTATTGAAACAACATATTTCCAGTTGATGACGAGATATTGTTGATGATGGAGCTCGTGTTGAATGATTACTTGGGCTATTACCATCATCTATTGTGGATGTAATGTTTTCCGACGTTTCGATAGACATAAGTGCTCCATCTATAGATCTGCCAGAAGTTTGGACGCCGATAGTTCGATCCAACTTAAAAAGATCATGATATCACAGATGAGTATATAACATTGTTCATTTTTCTTTCATGACTTCTGTCATATTGACTTTTTGAAAATTGATGATTTTCAAAAAGTTTTTTACTTTTCCTCCTTGATAAAGATAGAAGATGTCTATCGAAACGTCGGAAAACATTACATCCACAATAGATGATGGTAATAGCCCAAATAATCATTCAACACAATTGATATCGAACTATGTTTCACCATGGGATAAGCGAGGAATCAGTTACTGAAAAATATGTTCCACGTGGATTTGAAGCCGGACCTCGGCTGGAGAAGTAACAGTATCACGCTTTTGACCACCACACGACGTAAGCAAGCTTTTACTTACAAGAATAACACAGACGGGTACAATTTTAAGAAGTGTATCTCTAAGACATGGATAATAAATAATATAATTTCATGACGAATTAAGCTCGTTAATTCGTAACAGCTCTAGGCCTTTGGCTCCAGCCTCATAACCAAGTGAATACACTTATAACACAACATAATACATAAATGATAAAGAAATGTCGATTTGTTTTGACTCCCTCATTGAATGTCTTAACCTCATTGAAAGTCTCTTGTGAAACCTCACCCGGCAACACCGCAGAAAATCTTTTACTTGGGTCACAATATCTTGTTGTTTACTTTTGGTAAATAATTGACCATCCCAACAGCAAAGCCCAAATTCTTCTTTCTTCATCGTCATCTGGGAACCTTAATTCAAGAAAACCTCATTTTATCTTATAATAATCTCATTGAAAACTTCCCTATTAAAACTTTCTACGCTACTGAACATGTAAATAACTAAATACTTCGGTTCTAAAAATACACCTACCTATGGAACGATAAATTCGGATTAAAATTTCTGTCTTTACTAGAACTTTCACACTTACGAACCATTTTTAGTGCGATGAAAAGTAATAAACAATAGAAAATATGAAAAACCTAATACTGACTCTCACAAATTTTCTTCAATGGAGCTGCGTTGTTTTTACTTTCACCTGAATTTCTTTACATCTGTGGTCTCTGACATAAGATAGCAGAATCAACTAAAGTTTTTTTGTTACTTCTTGCTAATATATCCGAAAAGACAGTTTCAATTCAAACTAAAATTTCATACAATGTTTTGAATGTAAATTGGAGAAAAAGTTTTTATGCACAATTATAGGGAATAGAGAAACCTACTATTTGCCCAGTTTGGCAATATGAAAATTTTTTATGACCTGAGCGGACTAGCTCAATACGTTAAATCGACCAGCTCTAAGTTTCAGATGCTACACTTTTCAAAGTAAATAAGGGGGTCTGTTGTTATATAGTATAAGATTGTTACAGCCTCAGCATGAAGTAGGGTACCACCTTGTTGAAACCAATGTACTTCTGGGTCCATATCATTAAAATGTTGAAACGAATTATCATTGATTATTGATCTGTAACATTCATTGTAATATTAGCTCCACCATCGTTTTTCAAGTTATTTGGACTACAGCGTAAAAACCATACCACATAGTGCATTTCTCAAGATGCAATGTGTTTTTCACATTTTTGAAGTGAGATGTTTGAGAATATTATGAATCTTTCGAGTTCCGCAAAACCCAATATTTGAAATATGGTGTATGTAACGAATATTATGCGAAAATTATGAGAAGAGAGGATATGTTATACATAGAATCGATTGAATCGAATCTAGATTGTTTTTTATTTTTCACTTGTACATTATATGTTTATTTTACCTTAGAAATGGTTGCTATAAATACACTCATTATGCCCGTGGGCATTTTAGCGGGCTTTATGGATCATAACGCCAGCTCGTTGTGCGAGAAGCAAAATAAGCTAGAAAGAAATTATTTATTTCGCAGAATTTTAATACTAAAACAACGACAACTCAACAAACGAAAACAAAGTCTTTCTTAATTAAAATTAAAAGTGCAGTTTTCGAATTTCCCGGAAAAATTCTTCAATAGCGAATCTTGGGATGTTTTCGGAACCTGAGGAGCGAAAACTTGAACACAAGTACTTGGAAGTTCGTTTACAAGAGAACCACTAGAGAATTCATGAGAATCTGTTACCGAATTCACAATCATCGTCGATATTTTGTTTTTGGAAAAAATGCTCTGCTCTATGTAACCTTCCGCCACAGATGCACTCTTCCATCTTCCGTGTATTTTTAACGTTTCATATGATGCACCAGCCTCAGTTAAAAGAGTTGCTGAAGTCCGTCTCAAACAATGTCCTGTATATTCATTTGCATTATCCAATTTTAAGTATTTGGCCATCATCGAAGGCACACTTCCTATGGTATTTTTGCCAACAGGTTGGATGGTGCACCGACCATTTCGGAACGTGAGGAAAAATCTAGAATTCTTCACTCCACTGGGTCTCAAGGATATATATTTTCTGACCAGCCCCAAAGCTCCTACTTTTTCTTCCTCTACAATGCTAAATCCTTTTGACATACCGGTTTTAGTTTTGGGTGTTTTAACAAGTAAACATCTACCCTTATCTTCTTTATCTTTGATTGACATTTTAACTAATTCATCTCTCCTTAGTCCTCCAAAAACACCCATTATTAGAACTACTTTATGAAGAAGATGAATTTCATCAGGAGCTTCATTGATGAATGTATGAACTTATTCTGCTGTCAAAACTTTGGATTTCTTCGGAATATATCCCTTAGATTTCATATTTAAAAACGCTACTAGCCGGGAGAATTGTGAAATATTGATATTTTCATTGACAATCAGTGTAGATTTCAAAATAGAATATTTCGTCCACAATGACGCAGGACAAAATTTTTCAGACTGAAATAAAAAAAATTACCCACACATTAACAAAATGAAAAATAAAATAGCATACCAATTCTTGAAAGTACGCCAATAACACTGTTTCATCTATAGCAATTATTTCATTTTTCAACTTCCATTGATGGAATCTTTCATAATTCTTGTCGTAAACGAGTCTGGATTTTTCTGGTAATAAATTATTTGCAGGTTTGGCTGCATTTTCAATTATATTATTTGGCAAAGTGCTATTCATTTCTGTTATTTCTTTCAATCTTCACAACGAAAACAGTAATGACATTCACTTAATAAAATGATGTCAGCAATAACGAACTTGGAAATATTAACAAATGCCATGGTTACTACTGAAAGTTAAATGGAAAAAAAATCATAGGAGCAATCGAATTTTATTGTAATTAAATGATATATTCGTGAAAAATAAAATCTTGTATGCACCACGAGCGTTATTAGATCTTAACGCCCATCGGGCAACATTCATCCTTCGGGCCAAAGGCCCTCGGGCCCAATGTTTTCCTCCGGGCGTTAGGATCCATAAAACGCACTGGGTACATATATAACTATTATGGCTCAATCTAATGAAAAATAATCTGTATTTATAGAAACCTTTGACAATATAATATCATAGATGAACCCAATTAAGTGACGTCTAAAGAAAGTAGCTATTCATAGATAATATTTAAATTTTTAATATCTGTTTTTCTGTTGATGTTGTTCTTATTTTCATTTATATAACACATTTCTAGAAATAGTCTTTTATTTTAGTCATTTTTGTTACATAAAATTTTTATACCGTCAAAATCGCAAGAATAATGGAGGGTTGATGAATGGTTTGCTAATGCACACCTTTTAATCTGGTGTCACTTTTGTGTAAGGCAATGCGTTTTTTTTTAAATTTGTGACGTTTGTCCAATATATACCGCATTACAATCTTTACATGAAATTTTGCAAATAAATAGTAATTTTTTTTTATTCGCCATCAAGAAAAAAAATTTACATGGCACGTCACACAAACACATCCAGCAATATTACATAATCAGAAGAAAAAAAAACATACTAATATAGATATAAACATTAGGATCATACCACAATATATATGAATGCAAGTTGAAATTTCAATCCATAAATATGTTGAATACAACACAAGTCAGAACTCGAATTTCAAAAATTCGTCAACCGAATAGAAAACGTTCTCCAACAATAAATATTTGATATTTCTTTGAAAAACTGATTTAGGCAAACTCTTCATAGATTGAGGAAGATTGTTGTACAGTTTAATGCACCAGTAATTCACTGCAATTTGAGTGGACTTCACTCTATGAAAATTGCTCCTGAACTCATCTCTGTGTCTGGTGTTGTACGAATGTCAATCGCTGACTTGAGTGAACCCATTTTTGTTCGAGTGAACAAATTTCAAGCACTCCAGAATGAAAACGGAAACAATGGTAAGTATCCTATGCTTCTTAAATAGTTCGCGACAACTATGTGTTCTTGGTACACAATATGGTATATTGGTACTCAAATATCAAATTTGACAATATAATATCATAGATGAATCCAATTAAGTGACGTCTAAAGAAAGTAGGTATTCATAGATAATATTTAAAATTTTAATATCTGCTTTTTTGTTGATGTTGTTCTTATTTTCTTACACATTTCTAGAAATAGTCTTTTATTATAGTCATTTTTGTTACATAAAATTTGTATACCGTCAAAATCGAAAGAATGATCGAGGGTTGATTTATGGTTTGCTAATGCACACCTGTCAGGTCTTAATCTGGTGTCAGGTGTCACTTTTCTATAAGGAAATGCGTTTTTTTAGAATTTGTGACCTTTGTCCTATATATAACGCATTGCAATCTTTACATGAAATTTGATAAAAAGGGTCTGATTTGGAGAGTTTTTTCATATTGTCTTTCAATTATTAAATATGCTTCCTACTATTAATGGATTGTATTTGGCAATTTTTATGTTGCTGATGTCTCTGAAAATATTTAATTTTGGAGTCAGGTCTGGAAGGAAGGGTAAGCCAACATATTTCTTTGCTTCTATGGGTTCAGTTCGAACGATATTATTTAATAGAATACAGTATTTGATTTTCAGGGTTCAATATTATTTAAAATAATGACATAATAAAGACATCCAACAAATACGTTGGGAAATAACTTGAAATAAATTATTTAGAAGGCTAGGAAAAGGGCACTGCCCGAAACGTCGCCCATTTTTATTATATTTTAAATAATATTAAATCCTGAAAATCAAATAATGTATTCTATCATAAATCATATAGGGTAAATACTTCCATTCGATATCATTTGAGACAATGGTATTCAAACTAAGTTCTTCATTATTGAGATCTTTAATGATAGAATGGAAACATTTTTGAACAAAACATTTGGGAAGAATGGTATCCCATTCCTTGACACAAAAGTAGTCAGATCTGTAGATAACCAGATTAAATTGGACTGGTATTAAAAAACCAACTTCATCGGGTTATATTTACTACAAATCTAATCATTCTTGGAATATAAAAACAAATCTTGTGAAAGGAATGAATCAGAGATATATTCCATCCTGAATTTTTAAATAATGCTGAAATTATTTAATATATTCAAAGATAATGGTTATCCCAAATCTTTTGTTCAAAAATGTTTCCATTCTATTATAAACGATCCCAATAATGAAGAGTTAAATTTGAATACCATTGTCTCAAATAATATCGTTCCAACTGAACCCATAGAAGCAAAGAAATATGTTAGCTTACCCTTCCTTCCAGAATTAACAAATATTTTCAGAGACATCAGCAACATAAAAATTGCCAAATACAATCCATTAATGGTAGGAAGCATATTTCATAAAATGAAAGATAATATAAAAAACTCTCCAAATCTTATTTATCAAATAATTTTGCAGATTCTGCTGGACATCCGATAGGCAACATGGCGACTTTAGATGAGTTTTACGCTAAACTAAATAAATTAAATAAGAATAAGTTAATCGAAATTATATTTAATAAAAGTGTATCAGACAATATTGCAATGAAAATATATGAAAACGGTTTGCATGGTACATCCGGCGATTCAAAACAACTTAACCTTGAAACAAGTATCCAATTTGTGAAGATGAAAAACGAATTGGAAATTCTAAAAACAAAATTAGACGCTTCATCTGAGAAGACATCATGCCTGATGGAGTTGGTGAAGAATCAAAAGTGTATAATCGAACTGCAAAAATCGTTGCTGAACGTAAACAAAACCAATACAAGAGAAATGAAAGGCGATGTTGCCGTTAATATTGAAAATTCCGAAATTCTCTCAGGTAAACCAAGAAAAATTAGACAAGTTGAAGAAAAAAGCAGGATGCCCAATTCTTGGGAAACACAGGTATCAAGAAACGATCTATGGAGGGAATCAATCATAATGGGAACTGAATCAAGCACAACTTTCGTGGATTCCCAAAGAAAGGCATGGATATATGTGGGACGTGCAAATATCGATACAAAGGAAGAGACGGTCCATAGCTACCTCAAAAGCAAATTTCCTAGAAGGCAAGAAACTTCCACAGAGAGAGAATGCCCATAGTTGCTCTTTTAGGGTAAGTGCAGATATCAATAAGACTGATGAACTATATAAATGTGAAAACTGGCCTGAAAATATTGTTGTTAAAAGGTACAGATTTTTTCGAGGGACAAAAGAGACTAAAAGCAAGTAAAAAACAGAAAACATTTGTAGTATATAATCTTAATTTACAATCAGTTAAAAATAAAGTGGATATTATGCAACATTTTCTCACTGACAACAACATAAGTATTGCTTGCTTTACTGAGCATTGGACGACCGTGGACATTCTTCAGCGAATTGTTCCTGCTAATTTCGTAGTGGCTGATTGTTTCTCTAGAGGGGGAGGTGTCTATGGAGGAACTGCTATAATCCTGAAAAATAACTCTAAATTTTGACGAATTTGGAATCAAATCATAATACATACGTCGCAGGTGATTTCAATATAGATTTTTTGAAAGAAAGTCGTCAGCGAACTGATATTATCGAACTTTTTGAGTGATATGGACTGAGTCGGATATTTAGTGAATCTAGTCGTATCAGCAGACACACGGAGTCATGTATTGATAACATTTTCACAGATTATGACGACTCTACTTACCAACACAAAACTATTGATCCATATTTTTCAGATCATCGTGCCCAGATCGTATTAATGCCTCTTGATGTATCTGGAAGTAAATTAGTAACTAAAATGAAGTACAATATAAATAGTCGAAATATACAAAAGTTTTTACTGGATTTACTGGCTGAGATAAACTGGGAATGTGTAAGGGATAATTAATAATGCTGCACAAAACTATGAGAACTTTCATTCAGTATTCCAAGGCTGTTTAGATGACTGCTTCCCAAAAATAATTATAAAAATACCAGTTCTCTAAGAAATTCTGACAATATCAAAAATAAGAACGAGGGACTTTGCAAGGCAATCGAGGTTGCTCAAACTATATCTGAGGTACGGAGGGATAAAGCCTCATGGGAATTACTGAGTGTTCTCGAACGTCATCTACGAGAATATTACACGAATATTAAAAAATATCAAAATGAGATACATATACAGCTAGCTGGAAATAAGACTAGAGCTATTTGGAATATCATCAGGAACCAACCGGGTAAATCGAAGGGAAATACCGAGAATGTCAGCGTCCTAAATACTGAGAAGTTCAATAAATTCTGCTCGGAAATTGGAGAAATTATCTCAAAACAGTGTAACCCCTTTGTGGATCAGGCGTCAACTATGTTGAAGAAGGACAAAGGCAGGTTATCATCCTCCTGTCAGTCAATGTTTTTAGAACCAACAACATTTAGCGAAGTATCGAATATTGTCTGCAATCTCAACAATAAGAAATCGGAAGATATATATGGACTCAATCCTGAATTGTTCAAGCAGATATATCCGATTCTTTCAGATGCTCTCTGTGAAATATTGAATATGTGCATGGAACAAGGAATATTCCCTCAGGAATTGAAAATTGCTAGAGCGGTCCCAGTTCATAAAAGAGGGCAGTTATCGCCCGGTGTCGATCCTGCCAATTGTATTTAAAGTTTTCGAGAAAATTCTGAAGAAACGCTTACTACCCTTCCTAGATAAACATTCCTATATTTCAGACTCTCAACATGGTTTTAGATCGAAGCGATCCACTACTTCAGCAATAGTTTAACTTATTCCGGGATTCACAGAGGCCTTAGACCACCATCTACACCCTGAAATACTTGCTTTAGATCTCAGTAAGGCTTTTGACTGTGTTGACAGGGAAATACTGCTTGAGAAGTTGGAATACTATGGAGTAAGAGGTACAGCTTTGAAATTTATCAGATCATACTTAACTGATAGAAAGCAGGCGGTCACATGGAAGGGTATAAACTCCGGAATTAGAGAGATAAATGTGGGAGTCCCACAGGGATCGATACTGGGTCCGTTGTTGTTCGTTGTGTACATTAATGACTTACCAGGAAATGTTCCGTGCGACGCAACGAAATTATATGCAGATGATACATCTTTTCGCAATATTGCTTCTTCACAGGAGGAACTCGAGCGTGTGTGTAATGAGACGATGCGAGTTGCGGAGGACTGGTTTACCTTCAATGGTCTAAAATTGAATAGAGATAAAACTCAGAGACTGAATTTCAATTTAAACAACAAAGGAAAACGTAGTTTGAGCCGATTTGGGATAACCTTGGAGAATGATCTTTGTTGGAGAGAGCATATCTCGTTACTTACCAGGAAACTGTCGACAGCCCTTTTTACTATGAGGCGTATGAAGGCTTTCTCTACCGATAATGTCTGTAAGCTGAAGTATTTTTTCCAACTTTCACTCTGTGGCGACATATTGAATACTAATATGGGGGCATAGTCCAGGTCTTGATCGGATTTTCCTGAAACAAAAGGAGACAGTAAGAATTTTGAGTGGTGTACCAAGAACACATAGTTGTCGCGAACTATTTAAGAAGCATAGGATACTTACCATTGTTTCCGTTTTCATCGTTGTTTTAATTTTGGTTGTTGATATGCCTAATTTCACCAACGCAGAGTATGCTGATATGGTAATGGCATATGGCAAGGCCGATGGTGTTGCTCGTGCATTATCGTGAAATTAGGCATATCAACAACCAAAATTAAAACAACAGTAGCAAAAGGTCGATAAAGTAACAAAAACAAAAAAAATCCAAATTTAAAAAACTGAACAACGCGGCACAGACACTTCCAACAGCAGAGACAGTTAAATCTCGAATGACAGTAGGGTCAAGTCAGCGGCGACTAACCCAATCCAACCTAAGGACAGAAATAATAATAATAATTCACACTCGTCTAAAATGGGCAGGTAAAATTTCCTTGCTCGCTGTGTTGTGTCGAAATCCGTACTTTTATTTAGGTGAGACTTTCTTCACTCTTCTGACTAAAACCTTATTTGCAGTATTATTTTTTTTATTGACTTACGTAAATAGCATATGATTAGCAACGTTATAAACCAGAGAACATTTTAAAATAAAACTAAGTTTGTAATAGCTGTAACTAATCCTGGATCTCTCTTCGATGCAGTATTTCGATAAGGGGTGAATTTGCAAGGGATTATCAACTTAATACTTCCCTTGTTAACTGTGCTACACAAGAGAACCACAACAAACATTAACATGAGGATTTCCCAACTTGGAAATAGTCTATTATACCCAAATGAAGCGTAGCTCCACCCAAACGAATGTAACATACAATATTCGTTAACATACGTATATCTCCAAATTGAGAAAGGTATTTCCTTTAAAAAAGAAAATATTTTTGTAGGGCTATTAATGATTAAAATTTCACCTGTTCTTATAATCCTATCAATAATGAATTTTCAGTTGAATCATATTCAAACAAGGGTTGTTTAGGTTTTTCGAATCTTTCTTCAATCTGCGATATATTCAATAGGGGTGAATTTCTCCTTTTGATGATTTTGGTACAGATTATAAACAGCGACTGTTTGATTTCAGGTGTTCATCTAAACTGATCTCAAAGTTTCTGCCAGTTTGGTCAACAAATGCAGCAATTAACTTCCCAGAATGAGTCATATGGATGAATTTATTTCTTATTTAGTTTTTTTGTAATTCTTTTAACGAGTTTCTCATTTTTTTAATCAATTTGTCCATTAAGTCAATTATTATTTGCAATTGGTTTATGTCAATTTCCGACTGAAGATTATCATTTGACAAAGATATTGTGGTAAATCTAAAAAGTTAATTGCATTGTTGATGTCTATTCCTATCGGCAACTCGATTTTGGGGTGAATTATATTAAGGAAGTATATCTGTTCCACTGAATCCTATTAATAATAATAATTTTCTCATATCATTGTGTATTTTGGTTATCACCCAAGTTCATATTCACAATGAATAACTGACTATAGTTGAATTTGGGGATTTTTTATCCTTCTGTGTTATACAGGGTGTTCGGCACATGCACCGTCAAATTTTTTTGGGGCGTTGGTAGGGTCATTTGCTACCTTTTCAGTCTTGGAACCTGGGTCCTTAGTATTACGGTTACGGAGGTATGATTTTTTATTAGGTTTTTCTAAATTACCCAAAATGTACCCTTCGAAGCCCCATAACTTTTTTTGCGTGTGCTTTTACATGTATTTTTTTTATTGTATTAAGTTTACATGAGTGTGTGTTTGAAAAAAAAACGTATTTTTTGTTACAGATAACACCACAAAATTAACACGTGGGCCTTTCATTAAAAAAAAAATTATGAAAGTATGAAAACATCTCCACTCCTATTGAAATTTAAAAAAAAGTTACAGCTATTACAAACTTAGTTTTATTTTAAAATGTTCTTTGGTTTATAACGTTGCTAACCATATACTATTTATGTAAGCCAATAAAAAAAATAATACTGAAAATAAGGTTTGGGTCAGAAGAGTGAAGAAAGTGGCGCAAAGTTTATAATAGCTGTAACTTTTTTTTAAATTTCAATAGGAGTGGAGATGTTTCCATACTTTCATAATTTTTTTTTTGATAAAAGGCCCACGTGTTAATTTTGTGGTGTTATCTGTAACAATAAATACGTTTTTTTTAAACACACACTCATGTAGACTTAATACAATAAAAAAAATGCATGTAAAAGCAAACGCAAAAAAAGTTATGGGGCTTCGAAGGGTACATTGTGGAATAATTTAGAAAAATCTAATAAAAAAATCATACCTCTGTAACCTTAATACTAAGGACCCAGGTTCCAAGACTGAAAAGGTTGCAAATGACCCTACCATCGCCCCAAAAAAATTTGACGGTCCATGTGCCGAGCACCCTGTATATTTGAAGTTAACTCTTATGACCTTTCCTGCTCGCTTTCAAGTCATAGTTCTGTTCATGTTTCTACTGTAGCTTGTACGTTGGGACTCATGGATGACAAAAGGAGGTGTTTGCTGAATGTGGCTCAACTGAATGTTTCTGGTTTTGCATTTCAGCGAAGTCAAGGACCGTTTAATTTCCAATGATTTCTACATTTTGGCTCAACAGAGGCCTGGTGGGATAAACAGACTACCAGTAGTTCTCTCGCCATAGATGGCTCCAGTTTTCTACGATTGGATAGAGGTACCCGGGGTGGAGGGGTTGGCGTTTATGTGAGGAGTACGATAGGTTACAAAACATTGAGGTAATTTTCTGTGAGTGAGCTGGTATGGCTGATTCTCAAAATTGGGAATAAGAAGGTGTCAATATGTGTGTGTTACTGCAACTTATTAGTTAAATTAAATTTTGTTGAATTCATTCATTTCTGTTCCGAGTTGCTTGCTCGATTCAATAATAATACACTCTGTATATGTTCATTTCACTTTCCGATTGACGCGTAACATATGTTGGAGCATATGACCTATGTCGAACAGACAGGGTACTGAAGCCGCGCTCGTCCGGTGCAGTGCAACACTTCTCTTCGCAGAATTTCTAGTTAATTCTACAAGTTGGAACTCTAGTGAAAAAGTGACTATTCTCGCTTGAGTGCTTGGACACGTTGATTCAGCCGTACTGTGAAACCAGGTAGGCAGAAGTCGATACTCCAACATTCGATTTTCTTTCGAGTCATTTTTTTCTTATTGTCAGAATTTCATTGTTGATTTTCTTTCGTTTTCGTTTAATTTTCAAAGGCCCTTGTCGTGCCAGTGTGGTTTACAGCCCCATTCATGCAGCTATAAATTTTTCCTGGATGGTAAAGGTTGCGGAGGTGATCCCAACTGTTGATTATTTGATATGTCTCGGTGACTTCAATATAGATTTTTTTGATAGGTCTAGTGTGGAATTGAGAAGGTTACTGGCGGTATTAGAGAGCGTTGGTCTTAAGCAAATAATTAAGAGGCCTACCCGGGTTCCACTCAACACCTCAACTCTGTTAGATTATATTTTGACAACTGATTCCGAAATGGTAGAGAATTCTGGGGTGTTGCCCGTACCGCATGAGGTGAGTGATCACGGCCTCCCTTACTGTGTTATCAATTTTAAAGTTAGAAGGACATCCCCAGTGTTGAGGACGTAGAGAGATTTCGAAAATAATGATGATGAGCAATTCAATTGTGATCTTATGTCCATTCTCGCCTTTTCACAATAAGAAATTTTGTAATTTTTTTTTCTTTGTAAGTAGACTATCATGTGAATAAAGACCTTTATTATTATTATAAATATGTCATCTACATGAAAAAATACAAATTCTGTGATTTCAATATAGCAGCTCTCCATTAAAAGAACCTCATTATTGTTCCTACTAAAATAGCGTGCTATCGGTTTGTTCAAATGTCTGTAATTTTCAACCATGGTCACAATCGATTGGGTTTGACTTCCTCATGAAGAATTCTGAGTCAAAGTTGAGTTTGTTCAGTCGGCCGTATACTCTGTATCATTCAACGGATATGATCTAGAATTTTCATATTTTCAGAATAGGTTTATTATTCAAATATCTCGGTCGAGTTCGTAATTGGGCCATATCCGTCAAATGGTTCCGATGTTATGAGCATGTGAAATTTTATTCTCTCGATAAATCCTGAAATACACAACTGATCAATTGGTAACTTTGCAGAGGTTTGAATGGGGATGAAACGAATGGGTTTGCGAAATTTCGTGGAAATTGCCACGCTGGACGGTAAAAATTTTATTAAATACCTAATATTTCGTAAATTACTCATGATTGATTTACAAAATCTTGGGTTCTGGTGCATAGTGGTGGATCCGGGTTTCGTTTTGCTGCAGAATCTGTTTTGATTGGACTTGAATAGGTGCAGACAATCCTTCGGAGTTGTCACACGATTTCGGTTTTGGTTCACTTTCAGCAAACGGGGAATCCATCTTGCTGATAGATTCTTCATTTTCAAATGTTGATGTAAAATATTGTGCACGCGTTCGTATGTGATGATTAGCATCTGAAACGTGATTTTTTAAAGTCTAAATTAGTTCTCAACAAGAACGCCGAAGCCATCTGACTTCAAGTCAGTGCGTTTCAATTTACCTAAAAAAGTGCTTTCCCCACTTGAAACAATGAGATTCATGTTTCATCTTCATCAACCAACTTTGTACAAGAAAAACACATGTTTTGGGTAAAATTATACAGGGTCTTTCACGAGGAACCTCACACATATTTATACGGGAAACTACTGAACGTATTTTCATGAAATTCAGCACTTATAACTATTTCACGATGCTGATGAAATCTAAAATATTTTCAAGGCATGAGCACCTCCGGTTTTTCCGGAAATGACGTCAACTTCCGTTTTTCGAATTAGAATACCATTTTTTTATTGCAGAAATAGATTCCATAGAAAATTTCAAGTTATTTTGATGTAACATTTTTCAGTTTTGGTTGGAAAATTTTCTCTGAGCGGGAAAATTCGAAAAAAAAATCGAAAATAGAGCTTCGCTGAAACAAGAATAACTTCGAGGTTTTGGATGGAAAATTTTCATTTTTGGGATTTTTCAAGATGTAAGATTGATGTATCCACTTTAAAAATCGAAATCGCGATTCACGATACAGGGGGTGAAAAAATCGCTTTCAAAATTAGGGAAAATCGTGAAAAATCAATTTTTTCAAATTAGAACCCCATTTTTTATGGCAGATATTGAATCTACGTTAAAATAATCTGAGTGTATGCATCCCACCTTTGCCCTAAAGTGGATATTTTCTGAGTTATTCACAAAAAACTGTTTTTCGTCTTGAATTTTCAGCTATTTCTTTTCCCTTCACGCCGAAAAGATGAAATTTTCAGGAACTGTTATTTGAACCATGCTGTAGATTTTTCATCACTTCTTGAAATCGACTTCAAGTTACTATTAGGAGAACCATGGCAAACTCTCGCAGTTATAACTAGAGAAGAAGCTCAAAGTTTTGACCGTTAATTTCTAGACATTTATTTATACGTCTCAGGAATGCTTCGTGCGTTGCTCTTCTTATTTCATCGGGAGGAAGAGATCTGCAAAAGTGTTTAAAGACCAAATTGAGTTTCAAAACTATGAATCTAAAAATCTAAACAAACCTGAACGCATTTCTGACTCGTTCTATGCAGTCCTCTTTATCAGTCAGGGGAGTTGAGTGGACAATATATTTTATCCTACCCCAAACATAATAGTCTAAAGGAGTTACATCGGGAGAACGTGGTGACCAAAGATGAGAACCATTGTTCGCCAACCATCGATCTTCAAATAGCCTGTATAGGATACTTGACACATTGAGTGAATTGTATGGAGGCGCGCCATCTTGTTGATACCATAAGTCATTATGGTTCTGTACTAGCGGCTCAATTATTTGAGTCAATGTCAGATTATCTATCTCCTGAGGGAGAACATTCTTTAAATAATGCAAACATGTGTAGTTTTCTATCATACCAGTTGAAGTCCCATCATAAATGAGAATTGCATTATTTTTGATGGCTCAAAAAACATTGAAACTCCAGGTCTCTTGAAAGTTCCATTGTCTGAAGTGGTGGTTGTTCTCTTCATCCCAATAATGACTGTTATGCCTATTGAAAGAACCATTCTTTGTGAATTTTGATTCATCTGTCCAAATTATACAGTCCAAACGTTTTCATTCTCTTGAAATCGAATTATCATAGCTTCGCAAAACTCTGTTCTCCCGACGAAATCAGTTTCCTTCAAATGCTGTACCCTATTGAATTTATATGGGTGCATTTTATGTTTTTTTAATATTCTCCAAACACTCGATTGAGATAATCCCAGAGCAATCTCGGCAACTTTGGGAGAATTTTGAGGATTCACACGAAAATATGCAAGAAATGTAATTTCGTTGTTCTCATCTTCTACTACACTTTTTTCTCTGTGTATGGTTTTCTTAAGGAAAGATCCGACATTTTTTTAGTATGTCATGGTTCTGTTAATGGTATCTCTAGTTGGTCTGGGTCGGTTAGGAAACCTCTCAATGTACAGTCGAATCGTTCTATCTACAACGTTATTACATTCTCCATGAAGTAGAATGAGATTTAAATAATCTTCATTGGTAAAATTAGGCATAGTGATCGATTTTATAACTTAATACGAATTATCACCAAATTAATAGTAAACACAAAATTCTACTGAATAAAGAGGAATTTGGCAGATGTAATTAATGATATCTATCATTAAAAAAAAAGAATGTGAAACATGGTAAGTTTTTGCATATGGTTCATAAGGAATTATTTATTTATCACTGGAGAGAAAACGGATGGCTGATTAGTTGAAATAAAGAGGTTTCCGATACAAATTCGAATCCAAATTCGCCATCTATTTAGGAACAACCTGTAATTTTTTCTCTTGCATATTAGGGTAGTAAAATCTAAAACATGGTTCAAGTAACAGTTCCTGAAAATTTCATCTTTTTGGCGTGAAGGGAAAAGAAATAGCTGAAAATTCAAGACCAAAAACAGTTTTTTGTTATCCGCTTTAGGGCAAGGGTGTGATGCATACACTCACAAAATTTTCAACGTAGATTCAATATCTGCCATAAAAAAATGGGGTTTTAATTTGAAAAAATTGATTTTTCACGATTTTGTCATCCCTAACTTTGAAAGCGATTTTTTCACCCCCTGTTTCATGAATCGCGATTTCGATTTTTAAAGTGGATACATCAATCTTATATCTTGGAAAATCCCAAAAATGAAAATTTTCCATCCAGAAACCTCGAAGTTATTCTTGTTTCCCGCTCAGAGAGAATTTTCCAACCAAAACTGAAAAATGTTACATCAAAATAACTTGAAATTTTCTAAGGAATCTATTTCTGCAATAAAAAAATGATGTTATAATTTGAAGAACGGAAGTTAACGACATTTCCGGAAAAACCGGAGGTGCTCATGCCTTGAAAATATTTTAGATTTCATCAGCATCGTGAAATACTTATAAGTGATGAATTTCATGAAAATACGTTCAGTAGTTTCTTCTATAAATAAGGGTGAGGTTCCTCGTGAAAGACCCTGTATATTGAGTAGTTCTTGAGTTTATCAAACAGGCTGATATGTCTGACGACTTCGATAAGACTCAAATGATTATTTTTAATTCTCTTAATTCAGCTGGATTTTTGGTCAAATGCCTAAAATGCACTTCTACGAAAGATTGCCTGAAAATTTTATTGGTAGAAAAAATTGAAATAGGAACTGAAGTCATGGTGGTAATGTGTTTCAAATAATTTGAATGTGTGCCGAGTGAAAAATGAGTTAGCTTAGCGATATATTCCATAAATATTCCATATTTGTATGACAATAAGAACTTAATGTATGCAATGAATTCATTGATATCATGTCAATCGTTAATTTCCTATTGTCACGCCACTGAAATTACATAGGCGGTAGATAGTTTTCATCGCTGCTAGGATTGAAATATAAAAAAAAATCATAGTTTTCATTTGACCAGTTTTTGCATGCCGTGGAAAGTTCAATAATTCTATTCGAGTTTTTTACAAAAACTCACGAAGAATTTGAAAGAAATAATTTCTAAGATTTTTTCCTTATATATTCGAAATGAATTTCACAATGTACCGAGTGTTCGAAATTCGTTGTCTAGTGAAGGGATCTCAGAAACCCGATGAGTTAATAAAATGAGTAACACATTCTCGGGGATAATTCATTCTTACACTAAAACATTATACAGGCCTTTTTAGTTGATTTCATTGAAGTAATCAATTTTTTTTATTACAGTTATTTTCGAAATTTAATACAAACTT
This sequence comes from Micraspis discolor, assembly GCA_030674115.1. Lineage (NCBI taxonomy): Eukaryota > Metazoa > Arthropoda > Insecta > Coleoptera > Coccinellidae > Micraspis > Micraspis discolor. The sequence continues at coordinate 1,184,159 of JARTUT010000436.1, forward strand.
GTGTTTTTATAAATGTGAACCACACACATTTCTGTACCCTCTCTTTTCCTTTTCAAAAAATATATAACATGATATATAAATTTCTTATCAAACTGTGAAGATCATTAAAAATTTAATTTTCACACGACAAATCAATGGTGGACAGTTTATGTTCATCTGGGTAAAGAATTCAGAGCTGCAGTTTGTCTGCAAATTAGGAGATGGACAATGTTAGACAGAACTAGTGACCAATGAACCGGTGTAAATCTTATTATGTCAGTAATTATTCTCATCGTTGTATGTATGACTTTTTGTAAATGTGCACTATTAAACCAAACAGAGTAATAATACTCAGCTGCAGAAAAGACTAAGGCTAGAGATGCTATGCGTAGAGTGGAAGCATCAGCACCCCAATATGAGCTAATTTCTGAAGAATATTATTTCTAGTTTTCAGTTTTGGGCTCATATCATCTAAATGAGTCTTGTAATTGGGAGATGAATCTAATTTAACTCATAAGTACTTAGGATAGAAATTATGTGCGATTGGAGAATCATTGAAAGTTACAGCTGATTTCCTAAATTTTTCATGATTTAGATGGAAACAAGATACCTCTGTTTTGTTGAGGTTGGGATATAATCGCCACTAAGCAAAATAATTCTTTGAAATCTCCAAATCAGATGATTGGATGTTCTCCAGAGTTTGAAAATCCGAATAGTAGTAAGCAATAGCAATGTCATCAGCAAAAACAAATTTCTGAGATGATGTCCTGGATAAATCACTGAGATATAAATTGAAAAGTAAAGGGGTTAGGACTGGTCCTTGTGGAAGATCTTTTTTCAATGTTTTGAAATCACTACTATTATTGTCAACAAAAACACGAAACCTTCTATCCGATAACATATTTTCTAATGATCTTATCACTTTCTCACACTTCAAATGGGTGTAGAGTTTGAAATTCAATCAATATTGTCATATGCCGAAGATAAATCAATGAAAGCAGTCCCTGTTTTCAACCTATAATGCTTCAATGCCCTCTTTGGTTCATCCGTAACTGGTGAATCCGATGAATATTCTTGGATTTGTTTGGTCGATAAGTTAACCGGTTCTTTTGGAGAGAGGCGTGAATGATTTCCATTCAGATATAACCTAAATGGCCGCCGCCCATGTGATCCGGTAATGCGATTTTGATGTCACGTAAGGCCAATTGTTCGAATTTCAGTATCACGTTTGCGTTTAACTCGACATCAGATGCAAATTATATGCCTCACTAATTAGCAGCCCTAAAAGTTTTTAATCCCTACCCCCACGAACGAGAAAACTCACGATAACTGCTTTCAGCTCTGCTTCATTCGATTTGAAATTTGTTAATTTCATAATACTATCCTTCCATTTGTGTAGGTCAAACTTTCTTTTTCAATTCGCCTATTTTTTGATTCCGTTTCACATCAGAAACATGATCCTGAGGAAAGGTTCTTCTGTACTGTTTTTTTTTTTGTTAGAGGTCCGTGAGGTTGAAAGATTATACAGGGTGAACCACGACGAACTGCATCGATCGATATCTCAGAAAATGAATGTGGGAAAAATTTGAAATTTTGGGAACTTGCCAGATGTCTTGGGACCTATAGAGCTAAAATATTTTCATCTATTGGGCACTTCCGGTTATACCGGAAATAGACCCTAAGTCGCTTATTTTAAATGGGATACCCTATATATTATTACATTTTTGGATTCCACTTAACATTCTAGGCAGATTTCATGCATCATGTCCTATCCCTAAGTCTGAGCGTTTTTGACATATTCAGGTTTTTATGTCAAAAATTACGATTGCAAGCCCTAACTTAATTATCAATTGATCCTATAAGTAAGCCCTTTTTACTTACTTTGGGTCAGATGTCTTGTTGAAAAGGACCTACTTGAATAGATTTTGTATAATACTTGGACAAATAATCATACAGAGTGTTAAAAAAAAAAAATCTAGAATGAGATTAAGAAAACTGACAAAACTCGATTTTTTCAAATAAAATCCCCCCATTTTTATTATTTTGTAGCATTAATCATCAAAAATGAAGGTAACTTTGTATGACGTTATCTATACCTAAAATTAGAAGTTTTCGAAATATTGCCAATTTAATATTTTTCTATGGCGGTTTTGCATTTAATGTGTAAACAATTGGATCTAGGATAGCCAGTTTTATATTTGACATTTCAAATCATCGTAATGCCAGCCCAGTTAAATTATACAAACGGGGATTATTTAAACTTATTTATTATTTATGGACAATGTGAAAAAGTTATTTCAAAAACCTGTGATACATTTGCTACCCGATATCCTCATAAACAAAAACCATGACCAAATACTGTTAAACGAATTATAGAAAACTTCAAGAATTTTGAATCAGTAAAGGCAAAAATGTACAAAAAGAAACCAGTTGTTGACAATGAAAATATTGAAATAGCAATTTTGGGATATTTTGAAGCATATCCAACAAAATCTTCAAGGCAAGTAGCATTAGAATCAGGATTATCTCAATCGTCATTTCTAAGAATTTGTGTCAAATATAAACGTGGCTATCTTAGATCTAATTGTTTACACATTAAATACAAACCGCCATAGAAAAATATTAAATTGGCAGATAGGATTTCAAAACGGACAAGTCAAGCCCTTATGAGAGAAAGACTGAATCAACATCGATTGAACAAAGCCAAATTACTTACAACATGCGAGAACTTTAGATGTAGCATTCAATCAAAAACTAATGCTGAAGATTATGAAAATATTCTGGGAGCTATTAAACATAGCTATGAAAGAATATATGAACAACAAAAATAAGTCCAAAAAAGGAAAATGGAGAAACTTATGAAGGAGTCAAGAAAATATGGACCCTTAGGTCATTCAAAAACCGTGATCAATTTATCTAATAAGAACTTAAGTGAAGATCAGATATCTCTCCTCAACAAGTGTCTCAAGTTCTCTATAGCCCCTAAGACGATACCAAAAATTGAAATCATGTTGGCGGCAGAAGAAACTGCACAGAAAATTCGAGAACCTGAAAAAGCCGAAGAGTACAGATGGAAAATCAGAACCTTGTTAGACAGAAATAACAAAACACCTCTACCCAATATAAATAAAGCTGTACAGAGGGCATTAAAAGATCTTAAATCGGATAGTTCCATAAAGATACTTCCAGCAGACAAAGGAAACGCCACTGTAATTCTAGATGTTGGCTCTCTTAATCAAAAAATCAATGAATTATTAGAAGCAGGAAAATATAAAAGACTAAAAAAGGACCCTACCACCACAGTTGAAAACAAGATTTACAAAATGCTTTATAAATATCGAAATGAATTTCCAGATCAATTCGTTAGATCAAGACTTACACCTCACTTCAGTAAACCACCACATTTATATGGTCTACCAAAAATACACAAAGCAAATATTCCTCTAAGACCAATTGTGAGTTCAAGAAATTCAGCATGCCACCAATTGGCTAAATTTCTGCTGAAAATTATATCGCCATTAAAAAGTAATTCAACATCGATGATAAGAAACACGAAACACTTCATAGAAATAATGAAACATCAAGAAATCATGGAAGAAGACGTTATGGTCAGCTTCGACATCACCAGTTTGTTCACTAATATTCCGACAGATAAAACACTTATCATAGTTAAGAAAAAGCTTGAAGAAGATCAAACCCTTAGTGAAAGAACTACACTAAGCGTCAATGCAATTATGGAAATGCTTTCTCTTTGTATTGAAACAACATATTTCCAATTCGAAGACATCTTTTATCAACAAGAATTCGGAATGGCCATGGGTTCACCACTATCACCAATTTTAGCTGATTTATATATGGAAATTTTCGAACAGAAGGCATTAGAAAAATATGTACTTAAACCCAAACTGTGGAAAAGATATGTTGATGATACTTTCATTATTTGGCAACATGGAAGAGACACTTTAGATGGATTCCTTCAATATCTAAACAATCAAGAGAAATCAATTAAATTCACAATTGAAATCGAGAAGGACAGACAACTTCCATTCTTAGATGTACTCGTACATAAACAGAATGGAATCCCAAGAACTACTGTGTATAAAAAGCCAACGAACACAGGACAATATCTACATTTTGAGTCAAACCACCAACTAAACACCAAATTGGGAGTAGCAAAATGTTTATTTGATAGAGCAATAAATATTTGTTGCACTGAAGAAGACCAAAATGAAGAAATAAATAACATCTCGAAAACTCTTAGAAGCAATGGCTACCCTAAAAAGATATTAGAAAAAGCTAAACAAACAAGAGAAAGTCAACCTGAACCAACAGATATAAATCAGACCATTAAAACCGTAATTCCTTATGTAAAAGGTTTGTCGGAGAAAATGAGAAGAATTGGAAATAGATACAACATAACGACTGCATTCAAAACTCAAGACACTATCAGAGCTAAAATAACAAAAGTTAAGCCTAATAATGAGACACAAAGGACAAAGAACTGCATATATGAATTACCTTGCGAGTGCGGAAGATCTTACATCGGAGAAACTAAACGCCCTCTGAATGTACGAATAAAAGAACATCAGAAGCTTCTACGAGTACTAGACAGCGACAAATCCAGGTTAGTCCAACATGCTGTAGATGAGAATCATCGTATAAAATGGGATGAAGCATCAATAATATCCAAAGAAGAAAAACTTGCAAGAAGAAAAATCAAAGAAGCAGCATTTATGAAAATAACACCAGATTCCATAAGTGCTCCATCTATAGATCTGACAGAAGTTTGGACGCCGATAGTTCGATCCAACTTGAAAAGATCATCATATCACAGATGAGTATATAACATTGTTCATTTTTCTTTCATGACTTCTGTCATATTGACTTTTTGAAAATTGATAATTTTCAAAAGGTTTTTTACTTTTCCTCCTTGATAAAGATAGAAGATGTCTATCGAAACGTCGGAAAACATTACATCCACAATAGATGATGGTAATAGCCCAAATAATCATTCAACACGAGCTCCATCATCAAAAATATCTCGTCATCAAATATTTTGAAAACTTCAAATTTTAGGTATAGTTAACCTCATACAAAGTTACCTTACTTTTTGATGATTAATGCTACAAAATAATAAAAATGGGGGGTTTCCATTTGAAAAAATCGAGTTTTGTCAGTTTTCTCAATCTCATTCTAGATCTTTTTTTTAACACTCTGTATGATTATTTGTCCAAGTATTATACAAAATCTATAGAAGTAGATCCTTTTCAACAAGACATCTAACCCAAAGTAAGTAAAAAGGGCTTCCTTATAGGAACAATTGATAATTAAATTAGGGCTTGCAATCGTAATTTTTGACATAAAAACCTGAATATGTCAAAAACGCTCAGACTTAGGGATAGGACATGATACATGAAATCTGCCTAGAATGTTAGTTAGAATCCAAAAATGTAATAATATATAAGGTATCCCATTTAAAATAAGCGACTTAGGGTCTATTTCCGGTATAACTGGAAGTGCCCAATAGATGAAAATATTTTAGCTCTATAGGTCCCAAGACATCTGGCAAGTTTCCAAAATTTCAAATTTTTCCTACATTCAGTTTCTGAGATATCGATCGATGCAGTTCGTCGTGGTTCACCCTGTATTCATACCAGCTGGCCCAGCAAACAATGATTTGTTAATCAACTATTAGGGAATATCTAGTGTAAAGAAAAGCTAATTTGAGGGTTTTGGGCTGGGGACAATAAGGGAAAGATGCATGGATACCTGCGAACGATGAAGGAAATAAAAAATTCAGAAAGCACTGACGTGAGGTCAGATTGCTTTGGCGCTCTTGTTGAGCTACTTGCGAGTAAATATTCAAACCATCAAATGTGATGCAAATATGAACGCCTAATGATTGAACAAACCTACATCTCAAATTAAAAATAACTATTCATAATTTTCCCCAAGTTTTGTTCGAAGCTATAATTCCCTTTTCCTAAAAACTTACGTCAGTTCTTTTCTGAATTTTGACAACGTATATTATTTCAGCCATCGAGATTGAATTCTATCTCTATGATTTCCCGTTATGAAAAATTTTGATTAATATTACGCCAACTGACAATGATTAATGAGCCCGGCATTTGTCAATCGAATATCGATCTGTGATGGCCATCGTTCAAAGAAAATCATCGGGACGTATGTCATTTCTATTTTCTCTTGAGTTAATGAAAAAAATGATCATATCATTAGATGGAAAAGAGCTACGGCAATGAAATTTGAGGATAAGTAAGATATCGATCACCTCAATATATTCACGAATTTTTATTGAAATCCGAAAAATATCTTATGAGATGCGGATTAAAACATTTTTCTTTGGGAATTTTTTAAAAATTTTCTAGCGTGACTATTTCTGCGAAATTTTGCGAGCCGTTTTGTTGCAGCCTTCCTCAACAATATTATTTATTATTATTATAGTAGCAGTTATTGAGGAAGCAAAATTTCAGATGCTCATAACTACTGAACCATCCGACGGATTTGGCCCAATAACGAACTTGACCGAGATATTTGGACAATTAACCTATTCTGAAAATATGAAAACTCTAGCTCATCTCTTTTGGATGCTAGAGAGGATACGGCCGGCCTGCCGGACAGACTCAACTTTCGCCACGGATTCTTCATCGGGGAGTCTAACCCAATCGATTGAGACCATTTTCGGCTCGATATCCCAAAATTACAGACATTCGGGCAAAATGATAGGCACTCTGTTCGGGTGAACAAGAGCGCCAAAAATTACAAAACACCAAATATTGATTATTCAAATATTTTCTTAAAAATTAAATATATCAATAATTAATCACGACAGTTACACTAATATCCAATATCAACTTTAGATAACACAAACAAATTGGATAGTTTACCCACTCGAGAGCATAGCAAGTGTAATTGTCCGTGTGAAAAACATGATGTGCTCATTTATTGATAGTCCTTGCAAATGCAGATCTATTCGGAAACTGAATAATAAGCATATGCCAAAGCACAAAGTGATGCCTACCGACTGGGTTTCAAGAAGCGAACAAGTTATGAGTATAACTTGTGGGAACATTTAATCCTTGCAATACTGAGTCATAATTTATCAGTAAATATCAGCTTTGTTCAATTTTGCAATCAACAACCTAACGGATATTCAAAGTGTTCTAGATATTTATGGACCAGATGTTACGTTCTCCGTGGATCGATACTCTTACAAAGTTGGAAGAACCCTTAAATTTTTAACGATTGTTCTCAGATGCAAGAAAACCTAATTTGATCAATAAATCTCACTTCTATGGATAGTTGTTTGACAATATTGAGAAAATGTTTTTTTATTCATTACTGTATTTCATACTCATTCACACTTTTTTGTAATGAACCTACCCATTTCATGAAAAAGAAAAGAGATTACTGAAATTTCTTCCTGAAAAATTTCACTTGTGAACACAACATAATAAAATGATGCAGTTTTGTTACAAGACTACGTTGGTCGACACCAAATATAAAAATAGATGGACAATGATTTACTTCATTAAACTATCGTAATATTTTGATTGACTTTTGAATTCTCTAATATACTATTATTAGGTATACTTAAAAGGAACAATCAAAAAACAGATTGGTCGATTCTAATAGTTAGCTATATAATATAGGGTAATTCTTTTTAGAATTGAATCTTCTATAGAAAATGTTCTACAAAATTTCCAGGAAATATAGGAATTGTTCAGATCAGGTTCACAGCCTCACGACATTCATAGAATCAGGCTTCAATAATAGGTTGAAAACGAGCTGCTTTCATTGATTTATCTTCGGCATATGACACTGTGTGGAAAGATGGAATAATTATCAAACTCTACCCATCTGGAGTGTGGGTGAATGGTAAGATTATCAGAAAATATGTTATCTGATAGAAGTTTTCGTGTTTTTGTTGACGATAAGAGTAGCAATTTTGAGACATTGAAAAATGATCTTCCACAAGGAGCAGTTCTGGCTCCTTTATTTTAGAAAATTATATCTCTGTGATTTACCGAAGAAATCATCTCTTACATTCGTTTATGCTGATGACATTCCTATTACTTACCATCATTCGGAGTTCCGTACACTGGAGAATATACAATCATCTGATGGAGATACGAAAGAATTATTTCATTGAGTGGCGATTATGTTCCAATCCCAACAAAACAGAGGTATCTTGTTTCCATCTGAATAATCATGAGAAACATTTAACATATGTCTTCCTACGAGAACAGATGTGTCGGCAGCGCTCCGCAAAGCGAATTATTCTCAAAGTGTGATACTTGTAAGAATTCTTTAACAAAAAGTGCTGTGCAATGCCCGTCATGTCAGAAAATATTCCATCGAACTTGTGGAAAAAGAATAGAAAAATGCTGTGACAAAGATTTAATTGTCTTTGTACCTGCTAGTTTGAATGAAAAAATCGGACAGCCGAGTGCGAATACAAGTGACGGATTCATAAAGAATTATGTTTCAGCTGAGTCAACAAATGTCGATTTGTTACTTAAAATAATAAACCAATTAGAAGAAAATGCAGACTTGTATAAGTTCAAAATATTAACATTGGAGAAAACCCTCGATGAGAAGGAATCTATATTACAAGAAATGAGAAAAAAACTCAAACAAAAAAGTGATAAACAGTCAACGAAGATAATAGTATATTATATACCGCGGGACTGAAGTAGTACATTTAATCCTGAAGGTAAAGTTTATGGCCCGACCGCAGGGACTCATTTAATAAACTGTCTTTAAAATAAATTACCATAGTAACATTGCGTTGTGACAATTATAATTTAGAATCATTGTCATTACTAGTGTCATTGTAAAGAAACATTGTTATTGATAATTATTGGTATCATGAGTGAAGAAGGTGTATCTGATATTGATAAAAGAGCAGCCGAAGTAGGTGAAGAATTGTTACCACCGAAATCTAGAAAACTATAAGAGCAGCAGTACGATGCTTTTAAAAAGTGGTGCCGCTTAAAAAATGTGAGACAACCTACTGAAAATGCGCTGTTAGTCTACTTCAATGATAAATCAAAAGCGGTTTGCCCTCAACTCTCTGGGCACATTACTCAATGCTGAAATCGGTTATTAACATTAGAGAAGATATTGATATAAGTAAATTTCCAAAATTATTAGCTTTTTTGAAGAGAAGAAATGAGGGATTTAAGCCAAAGAAGTCAAGAATTCTCACGTCTGAACAGGTAGATCAATTCTTACGGGAGGCTCCGGATGATGAATATTTAATGCTTAAGGTAAATTTGGAAATGTGTTTATATTCAGAAATTTTAAGAAATCAATTTTTTTGTAGGTTGCACTTATTTTGGGCTTTGCGGGAGCTTGTCGTGGAAAAGAGTAGGTTGATTTAGAAATCGACGATGTGAGAGATTTGGGCGATTCCTTCCTAATTGCGATTAGAAACACCAAAAATAAAATTGACCGAAATTTTGTGATCAAAAATTCAGAAAACAGTGCCATCAGTTTTGTGGCGATATTTCGAAAATATGTGGCATTGCGAAAGACAGGGACACCTCATTCAAAATTTTTTGTTCAATACATCAACAAAGAATGTACTACGCGAGTAGTAGGAAAAAACATGTTTGGTAAATTTCCACGGCAAATAGCAGCTTCCTTGAAATTAGAAAATGCGACGTCTTATACGGGACATTGTTTTAGACGCACATCTGCGTCTTTGTTGGCTGATTCGGGAGCAACAATAAACGTGCTGAAGAGACATGGAGGATGGAAGATGGAAATCCCCCAACGTGGCCGAGGGATATATTGAATCGTCTATTAAAAATAAACAAAAAATTTCAGATAAAATATTTGGTCAAGTCGCCGATTCGTCCACTATAGTTAAGCCACAGTCCTCATTCTCGCTTCCTGTTTCCGCAGGATCTTCGAAACAAACACCAGTTCAATATGATAAGGACCTATCTGTTACTCGTCAGTTGCTGCATTAACCCAGGAAAGACTGGTCAATATGACGAACTGTCACAATATTAATTTGTATATTAACGTTAATTACCATTCTAATTAATTGTATTTTTCAATAAAACATCCCTTAAATTCGTTTGTTTGTGATTTAATCGTTCCGGGAGTTTCATCAATATTTAATCCCGGAGGGATTAAATGTGACACTTTAGTACCTGTCACAAGGGAGTGAAGTTGCCACTTTAGGCCCAGAAGTACGAAAACATTGTTCCTTTCCAGCCATCAATTTCATGTGACGCCGTAAACATTGGGCGATCTGCAAGTGAAGATCCTAAACTAGAGGAACCACCAGTTTCGGTTCCCGTTCCCCAGTCCCGTGCGCACACAGTTCCGAGTTCCATACGTTCTAACCACACTTATTCCAACTCAATTGTTCAAAACCAAAACCAAAAACAGTCAACAGGAAATAATCATTAATTCTAATGAGCAAACCCCGTGTGATTGGAAAACAGTATCCAAAAAATCAAGAAAGAGGAAGATTGGGAACAAATAGAATGGATAATTCAGGAAATGGCTTCGTCGGTCAGGAGAAAAAGGCATGGTTCTATATAAATAGAGTGAAACCGCATGTGACGGAAGAACAAGTCAAAACCTACATCAATGTAAATGTCGAAGTGAAGGAGCTCTTTGGTTAAAAAGCATGGAGATCTTAAAAGTTTCTTAGTGAAAATTCCGTTCAATTATAAAAATGACCTATACAATACTGATTTCTGGCCTGAAAACGTCGGAATCAAAAGATTCAATATTTATGCATATGAAAAGAATAAAAGCTCCTCTGATTTTTTATAAATAAGGTGAACCAGATAAAAACTTCCAATAATAAAATCAGTATTATCCACCATAACGTTCAGGCCCTGAGTACTGCCTTCAATTCATTACAGCATCTACTAACCTTTCATAATGATTGTGTTATATTATGCTTAACAGAACATTGGAAAACATGATGAATAGGATAATTTCATAGATAATTTTGAATTGGTATCATCGGTCTATCGAGAGAAGGGTCAACGTGGTGGTTCAGCAACATTTTGGGATGAATTGAATTGAGGAAGTCAAGAAACATTTTTATTTGTCTATTTGTTCCGTTGAATCCTACTATAATATCATTCATAAAAACAAATGACCTATCAAAAAAACACGTCATTTTCTGGTTCCGGTATATTGATGATATTATAGTAGGATTCAACGGAACAAATAGACAAATAAAAATGTTTCTTGACTTCCTCAATTCAATTCATCCCAAAATAAAATTTACATTGGAAATTGAATGCAACAAAGCGATTAACTTTCTAGATTTGACCATAAGTAGAGATAGAAACACATTCGACTTTAACATCTACCGAAAAGACACAAACTCAGAAGCCATAATACCATATGATTCCTTCAGTCCTGATAATCATAAACTAGCAGCTCTGAAATCTATGATCAACAGAGCATTCACCATACCTTTATCGAACGCTAACTTACAATCTGAAATTGATAAAATCAAAGAAATTGCAACTAATAATAATTTTCCGAGAATCCTCGTAAACAAACTAATTGAAAACAAAAGAAAACTGAAAACCATTAATATGCTTTACACTACCACAGAAAAACCTACTAATAAATTCATACATATCACTTATTTCGGAGAATTATCAATCCAAATCCAAATCAAAATTATTTTTCTAAACTTGATTTCAAAACAACATTTTCAGGACGTCCAAACCTAGGTAAAATATTATATAATTCAAAATCCAAACTTAAACCTGAGAAAACTATAAACAGGTGTTTATAAAATCTGTTGTAAAAATTGCAACGCTGCATATGTAGGTCAAACCGGTAGAAATTTTGAGACCAGATTAAAAGAACATCTGAAATCAGGTAAACAGTCCGCAGTTTATGATCATATCGAGACTGAAGAACATCATATGGATATCGTAAATTTTAAAATCCTTCACAAATGCGAGAAAGGCCTGAAATTAAATTTGCTGGAAGCGATGGAAATAACAAATCTGTTCAATATTCCCAATGTGTCCCCACTTAACACCCAAATAGAAATAATCCATTCACCACTTTTGAATATCCCATAGATTTAAACCCACGAAATATTTTAGTCTGTACCTAACACCAGAAGATGGTTTAACAACCGAAACCGGTCGTGTAATAGTATTAATAAAGTGAAAATTAGACAAAAATAATTGTTTTCTTTTAATATTAAAGTCATATGGTTGAAGTGGTTCTTTTTCATGTTCTCTTATTGTTCGATTATATTTTGGTTCTGATCTGGATCCATATATTAATAGCTTGATATCAATTTTGCATTTGAATGACTCGTTATTTTTATCAAATTTCGGTCTGATACTTCCGTCTAGGACAGTTTGGATACGGAGGTGGCCCGAAAGGAATTATTTGTGATTCTTTTCTTTCTCATGAGCTAGTTCTTCATCCAAAATGAGATTTTGTTTATTACAAATGGACTGTTTTTCTACAAGTATCTGGATCTTTCCCAATAAGGATTTCGAGAAAAAAATAATCGAGTACACTCTTACTGGGCAAAAATTGGGACTATTGTTTTTAACTAACCATTTTGAATTATCGAGTTCTCGATCACCACCTTGCGTTGTTTTTGAAGAGATGGGGTTATACTGGATCCTACCTTTCTTTTTTCAAGGTTGTCAGTTTCCTCTTCGCAAAAAAGAACTCTTTCTACCCTTGCGCTTTCTTCTCCTCACCACGCTAGTTCGTAAGACAAAACAAAACAACAATACTTTTTTGTAGATGCTCAAGAGTTGAATCGTCGCAAGCGTCGATGAGTTTTTTTTAACTTATTATACGTCAAAAAAGCCACCAATTCTTTGCGCTTGCCGTCGATACCTTTGCTGAAACATTCCATATAATTTTAAAAGTGCCTTCTTTTACTCATCGCTGTTTTTCTTGTTCATATTGTAGGTCCATCTTTTTAAAACAAATCCAAGTTCAGATATTGGAGTGTCTTGATTAAGTATGTAATGTTTTTTCATCGCAAAACGAGGTGAATTGTCTTCAAACACTCCTTTAGGACTTTGCTGGGCTTTGCGGTTCAGTTTTAAGTATATTTATTAAATTTTGCGTTGTCAATATGTTATTATTGGTTGAGAGTGGAAAAATCACGGAGTCCTAGCAACGTTGAATTTCCGCTGTAATTTTTTGGAAATACCATGTTTCTTATGGGAATTTTTGTACATGAGTTAAATATTCGTTAAAATTTTTATCCATAAGAATAATCAAATAGCCTGTTCAATACATTAAGTTCACTGCGATCTATCTTTCATTGAAATGAAAAGCTAATGTTCCCTCTTGCTCCAGATAACAAATCCTCTTGCAGCTGGATAATCCGAAAATAAGTGGGATGTAGGTAGAAGCAAAGTTAGCAGGACCCACCAAAGAGTAGTAGGGAACGAAGGCATCAGTGCCTAAAACTGTAGAGAGATAAACATCAAAACTAAATTATCGCCTTGGAAACAGGCGATATAGTGTTAGCCTGAAGAGATTCCTTCCTCGGCCTGGTTTGAAGTGGATCAGTTAATAGTACTAATGGCGGTATCTTATCAAGTCGATTGAGCGTATATGGATATTAGGACCAAGGATAGATGGAGGTTTCATCCGAGTCTGAGAACGGCGAAGTTAAAATGAAACGTGAAACAATGCGTGTTTTCTAGAGATTTCGCAGAATCCGACCGAACTTCTTCGATCGAACGAAAGGAATACTTCAGATGGGGCAGGAATGATGTGTGTTCAATTGTGAAAGGTTTGAACAATGAAATTATTTATTCCTTCCAAAATACTCTTTATTATTCTACACGAGTTATGAAATAAACCATTACTTTAAAAGGATTAATAGTTGATATTATTTTTTTTATCCACGAAACAGCCAGTCAACATGATCGAAAAAATAATATTTATTTATTTATTTATTCAGTCTTATAAACACAAATATTTGCAATTACAAATAAGACTATAAAAGAGAAAACAGCCATAAAAGTAACAACAAAATAACAAAAAAACCATACCTAGACGGCTAGACTGTACATACAGCAAATACTCAAAATAATAATAAATTAATTCATATAATAAAATATTATATGTCTTACAACAACAATTCTCAAATCTACTATAGGTACCTCAAGATTGAGGCTTTCAAGATACATATACCTACATCGAATAGATACAAATGTACATCTTTGTTTAGTTATTTATTGCAGATATCTAACATAGTTGATAATGGACTGTGATTGATAGAATCAGCCTGGAAAAGATCCCTGCTAGTAGTACGCAGGCAGATCTTTGGCACCTTGAAACTTATTCGGTCTATCAGTTTGCAATGATTGTACTTCAGATCCTTCATTACATAATAAATAAAAACCACACATTGAAAGTCTCTTCGGACAGATAGATCGGATATTGAAAAATCCATTCGCATTGATAAATATGATATTTTGAAAGGATATATTCCATGTTGTTCATAATACAAATACTTCAAAAAGCGTTTCTGAACCCTTTCAACTTGGTCTCTTCCTGACTGTGTCCCAGGTGACCAAATAATGGATGCGTACTACAGCACAATTTCATAATAGTAGCAATTTGAAAATTCTTGCTGTTACGCATAATGAATCCCAGGAGTCTTAAGTGCTTTGTTAACTATAATATTATAATGGTTGTTAAATTTGAGATTACATTGAAAGTTTACTCGTAGATCGATAACTTCATACTTCCTGTCAACTTCGTTTCCGTCAATAAGGTAATCTTCAAGAATAAAATCTTTCTTGTTTGTGAATGTAACAACAAAGCATTTGCCAGTATTTAGCTTCATGCGATTTCTGCCAAACTAATCCACAATAGAGGCCAGGTCATGTTTAAGTTTCAAGCAGTCTTCTACATTTGCTATAAGTTCAAACAGCTTGAAATCATCAGCAAAGAGCAGACAACCAGAATATACAGGGTGTTCGGCACATGGACCGACAATTTTTTTTGGGGCGTTGGTAGGGTCATTCGCTACCTTTTCAGTCTTGGAACCTGGGTCCTTAGTATTACGGTTACGGAGGTATGATTTTTTTTATTAGGTTTTTTTAAATTACCCAAAATGTACCCTTCGAAGCCCCATAACTTTTTTTGAGTGTGTGTTCGAAAAATAACGTATTTATTGTTACAGGTAACACCACGAAATTAACACGAGGGCCTTTTATTAAAAAAAAATGAAAGTATGAAAACATCTCTACTTCTAAAAGAAATAAAAAAAAAAAGTTTATATTATTTTGAACCGTTCTTTGGTTTATCGCGGTTCTAAAAGTATGCTATTTACGTTAGTCAATAAATAAAAAAATACTACAAATAGTGTTTTAGATAAAATAGCAAAGTAAGCACAGATTTTATTAAAATACAGTTTTTGTATGATTGTTTATTTGCAAAGTTATAATATAACACGATTCTTTAACGTAAATTCTGTTCGAATTGTTCTCCTCTACTCCGAATGCACGCGCGACACCTTTTTCTGATTTCGACCGTTGTAGTGGCTAGCAACATTTCTTCTTTCATTAACACAAATGCCGCGTTTATGCGTTCAATACACCTCTCTTGTAGGTACCTCTGTGAAATAAACCAATTCTTTGGCTCTACTCCAGACATGGTAATCTAAAGACGTTAGGTCTGGAGATCTTGCGGGCCAAGGGATGGGGCCGGCTCTGCCTATCCATGAATTTGGAAAAGAGTTGTCGAGGTGATCTCGAACTTCTCTCAGGAAATGTGCTGGGCAACCGTCATGCTGGAACACAATCGGCACGTCTTCATCGAAGGCCGGAACATCGGCTAGTAGCTCCGCCAGAGCATTCTGCAAAAAAATGCAAATAAGCAGGCCCACTTAGTCATCACACCAGCCCAAACGTTAACACTAAATTTTTGTTGAAAACTCATTTGCCTTTTCACGTGGGGATTCTCATCTTTAGGTGCCCAGTGATGTAAATTGTGCAGATTTGTTATTCCTCCTCGGTTAAAACAGGATTCGTCTGTCCACAAAATTCGTTTTAGAAACAAGTTGTCATCGACATCTGTGTGCAGCAAAAATCTACAGAATTCCAACCGTCTGGCAGGATCGCCTTCATTAGTCTGTGACAATTTTTTCGCAGTCAAAAGGACAAATTTATCAATAAAGAAGTTCATTTACCTTGTACCGGGGTGTAATGAAAAGCGTGTTGATTTTTATCCCGAAGTACTGACCAAACTTTCCAAATCGTTAAGTTGAGTCTTTGAGCAACGACACGAATGCTTGCAGTTGGATCTTCTTCAAAGGCTTGAAGTATTTGATTGTCAACTGCTACATGGTGTTGCCTCACATTTAAGTTTCCAGTCTCTCTTAATCGTCGATAAGTCGTCAAGAATGTTTCGTGGTGGGGTAATCTTCGATCAGGAAATTTGGCTTGCTATATCCTTTGAGCTGCACGAGCAACACCATCGGCCTTGCCATATGCCATTACCATATCAGCATACTCAGCGTTGGTGAAATTAGGCATATCAACAACCAAAATTAAAACAACAGTAGCAAAAAGTCGATAAAAGTAACAAAAACAAAAAAATACAAATTTAAAAAACTTAACAACGCGGCACAGACACTTCAAACAGCAGAGACAGTTAAATCTCGAATGACGGTAGGGTCAAGTCAGCGGCGACTAACCCAATCCAACCTAAGGACAGAAATAGTAATAAAAATTCACACGCGTCTAAAACAGGCAGGTAAAATTTCCTTGCTCGCTGTGTTGTGTCGAAATCCGTACTTTTATTAAGGTGAGACTTTCTTCACTCTTCTGACTAAAACTTTATTTGCTGTATTATTTTTTTTATTGACTTACGTAAATAGCATATGATTAGCAACGTTATAAACCAAAGAACATTTTAAAATAAAACCAAGTTTGTAATAGCTGTAACTTTTCTTTAAATTTCAATAGGAGTGGAGATGTTTTCATACTTTCATAATTTTGTTTTAATAAAAGGCCCACGTGTTAATTTTGTGGTGTTATCTGGAATAATCAATACGTTTTTTTAAACACACACTCATGTGGACTTAATACAATAAAAAAAATGCATGTAAAAGCACACGCAAAAAAAGTTATGGGGCTTCGAAAGGTACATTTTGGGTAATTTAGAAAAACCTAATAAAAAAAATCATACCTCCGTAACCGTAATACTAAGGACCCAGGTTCCAAGACTGAAAAGGTAGCAAATGACCCTACCAACGCCCCAAAAAAATTTGACGGTCCATGTGCCGAACACCCTGTATATGTAAGGGATTAAGGCAAATCATTGATGAATAATATGATCAATAAAGGTCCCAAAATGCTCCCCTGAGGTACCCCAGATATTGCAATAAAGTGTCGAGAGTAAAAACCAGAAATTTTGACGCTTTGTGATCTATTACAAAGATAGGATCTCATCAACGACACCGCCTGTTCAGAAAAGCCAATATTAACAGCTAGTTTGTTCAATAGAGTAAGATGACAGACTGTATCAAATACCTTGGCCGCATCAGTATAGACAACGTCTAACTGAGTTTTACTACCCAATGCAACAGACACTTCAGAAAAGATCAACAGATTTGAGACAGTGGAAGCATTCCGCTCAAATCCATGTTGATATACTGACAATTTAGGTGAAACATGTTCATGAATGATGTTGTGCAAGATGATCTCAACAATTTTCGCAACACTGTTTAGAAGACTGATTGGCCTATAATTGGTCACAACATCCAATGATCCACTCTTATGGACTGGGGTCACGATAGAGTACTTAAAAGCATCCCGAAAACACTGAGATTTTATTGAAATGTTAAAAATGTGCGCCAAGGGATGACATAGAAAATCGGAATAGCCTTTATATATATAAGGCGGTATTGAGTCAGGACCAGTGGCCTTCTCAGGCTTCAATTTTTTTAGTGCATTCCTCACCATTGAAGCTGTAATCTCAGGGAAAGTGAAATTACCATAAATATCTCGATTAACTTAATTCACAAACTGATCGCAAATGAAAGAAAAGAGAAATACATAATATATTCTGTAGTCTATAGTCTAAGGTGTAGACCAAGATCGTTGAGTTGAATTTTCCATCTGATTCAATTTGTTTTGAACGTCGACGAATAGACAAATCTAGATCTTCATTTACATTAACAGTAGCGATATTTGCTTCTGTCTTGTTGTGGCATCGCGAAAAAAAATTGATTTTGAAAATGAATTTCAACAATACGAAAAGGTTGTTGCGGTGTGAATCTTTCCATGATGATTTGTAAATGCTTACTGAACATTAATTCAAAACAACAAGGCTTATTTCTTCCTTCAAATCACAATTATATCTATTCACAGTTCTATCACTATGAACATACAGAATACGTATAGATTAATTGACAAGTTCAAAGAGCATCATCTAATTATCAACGGTATACTTAAATTTCGGGAACCATTTCGAGATTATATACTAATAATATCCAGATAACAGGTTGTCAGTATCTCCCTTCCGCTTTTTTGTCTCTTGAATTTCGCGGCTATGTACAAAGCGCTACAGAGCTCGTAACTGGCAATACGATCTATACATATTTTGAAAGGTCTTGACATAACCTACAAAACGACGTTATGCATGATTAGTTTGGATATTGGGTTCAACAGTTATAGACGTATAAACATGGAGTTCACTAACGCCGAAATTCGCGCTATTTTAAAGTTTTCCTTCGGCAAATCCGCTAGAGAAACCTTCCGTGTGATTAATGGTGTTTTGGGGAATGGTACTCTATCAGTTCGAACCGCGGAGGAATGGCTTCGACGATTCAGAGCCGGTGAAAACGACACCGCCAGCCGGCGGAAGACCTGTGACGACAAATACTACCGATCAAATCGTGGAATACATCGAGTTAGACCGGCATGTGGCGTCTTGTGACATCGCCCAGGAGATGGGAGTTAGTCACCAAACCATTTTAAACCATCTGCAGAAGGCTGGATACAAAAAAATTTTGATGTTTGGGTGCCGCATGATTTGACGCAAAAAAACCTTCTGGACCGAATCAACGCCTGCGATATGCTGGTAAAACGGAACGACCTCACCTATTCTTGAAGCAGATGGTGACGAAAAATGGATCACATACGACAATGTCAAGCGAAAACGGTCGTCGAAGGCAGGTGAAACGTCCCAAACAGTGGCCATGCCGGGATTGACGGCCAGGAAGGTTTGGCTGTGTGTTTGGTGGGATTGGAAGGGAATCATCCACTATGAGCTGCTTATATATGGCCAGACGCTTAATTCTACCATATACTGCGAACAACTGGACCGTTTGAAGCAGGCGATCGACCAGAAGCGTCCAGAATTGGCCAACAGGAAGAATGTAGTGTTCCACCAGGACAACGCCAGAACACACAGTTCGTTGATGACTCGTCAGAAGCTACGGGAGCTCGGATGGGAGGTTTTATCGCATACACCATATAGCCCGGACATAGCGCCAAGTGATTACCACCTGTTGTGGCTGCCCGAGTTCCTTGCAAATAAGGAGGGGGGGTTTCTACGAGGGAGGTATTATGAAGTTGCCGTCAAAATGGAAACAGATTATCGAACAAAACGGCGCATATATATCATTAGATAATATCAACCCTGTATAGTAGATTGGATACATTGTAGACGCATAGTCATATTTCCAAATAAAGTGTTTTTAAAAAAGTACTTTTCTTCTCAAAATATCTAATTATATTTATATATATATTATTTAGAAATAGTCTTTTTGGGATTAGAGCACGGGATCAAAAATTAGGACTTCATCTATTTTTTTTCTATATTAATTAACTACATATGTTTCGGCGTATACTAAGCCTTTTTCAAGTTTACGTGCTACAAACATAGTGACAATCACATCAAAAATGTACAATCAGATTATTAGGGGTTTCTTAACATTTCCACATTTTATGCTAGCCTACCTGTCCAACAATTCGCCTTAAAAATCAGAAAATTAAAATCATGTTCATTGTGTTGTGAACGCTGTCAACTAGAATCATTCTTCAAATTATCTCTTGTATATGCAGGTTTTCAATTTATCACCTGGATATCCAGCGTTCACAACACAATGAACATGATTTTAATTTTCTGATTTTTAAGGCGAATTGTTGGACAGGTAGGCTAGCATAAAATGTGGAAATGTTAAGAAACCCCTAATAATCTGATTGTACATTTTAGATGTGATTGTCACTATGTTTGTAACACGTAAACTTGAAAAGGCTTAGTATACGCCGAAACATATGTAGTTAATTAATATAGAAAAAAAATAGATGAAGTCCTAATTTTTGATCCCGTGCTCTAATCCCAAAAAGACTATTTCTAAATAATATATAATATAGCACAAGAAAAATACATATTTATTTATATATATATATATACCTTTGAACTATTGGCTCACAAACAAATGTTAGCTGGGGTTTGTGACAGGGAGCCATACAATTTGGTGTATGATATAAAAGAATAGGGAAAAAACCCCAGTAAAAAAAACCCTAGCTCCCACATAATTATTGTTGTGTGTACAGAAAGATGGTTAAATACACTGATCAACAATTGCTAGGGATCACTTATGAACTTCTCTTCATTTGTATTTTTTTCGAGTTATCTCGTGAATATCTGTTCATTATATGTTCTCTAAGGAAAAAATTAAGATGTTTTGAGTTAGTTATCTCAAATTTTTCCTCACTTCATCGGCTCTTGTTCACAAAATAGATTATTATCTGTAGGCTGTTACAGGTGGAATGAAAAGCAATGTGGTATTTGTTATCAAATTTGTTTTTTTCTCTCGTTCAAACACATAAGGTGACACTAATTGAAGAAATGAGAACAATATCAGCTTATCAGTCATGCCGAGAAGACGTTTGGCTCCTGTGCAACTGGACCAAATCATACGGTGGATACAGGAAGGTTTGTCCCAGCGAGAAGTGTCCCGGCGGTTGAATATTTCGCAAAGTGTCGTGAGTCAAGCTTGGAATAGGTTCATCCAAAACGACTCAGTAGCTTATGTTCATGGGGGAGGTCAGCAGCGCAGTACAACAATGCTTGGAGAAATCCCACTTACCCGGCGTCGCGGCTCAATAGATCACTGAGAGTTGCAACAAGAGTTCTAATTTCGAACCAGACTGTAAGACGACGACTATATGTTCGTGGTTTGAGAGCACGTAGGAGGGTACAACATCCCCGTTTGAATAGGGAACACCGGGTTCATCGCCGGCAATGAGCTGAGGAGCACCGCAATTGGACAGTTGATGATTGGAGCCGATGTTTATTTACGGATGAGTCTAGATTTCGTTTGGTCAACTCCGATGGACGTATTCTTGCTTGAAGAGAAAGAGGTCGAAGGTATGCAGAACAGTTTATGGTACCCACGATAGCTTTTGGCGGAGGTTCTATATGTGTATGAGGAGGCATTTGTTTGAACCAACGCACAGAGTTGGTTGTTCTGCAGAACACCACAATGACCAGACAGAGATATTACGATATGATTATTGAACCCATAATTGTTCCGTTTGCGGCTGCCTTGGGCGAGAATTTCATTTTAATTGACGATAATGCCCGTCCACACCGTAGTCGTCTGGTTAATGAAGCGCTAGAAACTCGTGCTATTGATAGGATGGACTGGCCAGCTTGCTCTCCAGACATGAATTGCATCGAACATGTCTGGTCTGAGATGTCTAGACAATTGTCAACCTTAGAACAACCGATCAATAACCTGGAGGACCTTTCTAACGCTTTACGGGATATTTGGACGAATTTGCCCCAAAATTTTATAAATCGTTTGATTGAAAGTATGCCTCGTAGGGTAGAATGCTTGAGACGAGCTCGTGGGGGACCAACTAGGTACTAGCTTAACCGAAACTTTAGCCTTCTTGTGGTTTCATCCTAAAATTTTTATGTCATTTTAACACAGAATTTTGAGTGTTCCTAATAAAGTCTTTTTTCTCTCTAACTTTCCATTTTTTCATTCTTTTCTCAAGTGAACTATATTATCAACTGAAAATACTCTGATATCTGACTGAATTTATAATCTTGGAGCGAATATTTCGGAAATAAAATTAGAAAAAGTAAGTGATCCCTATCAATTGTTGGGCAGTGTATTTTTGAGGGACTTTTTTCTTCAGCAGTGGTCATCACAGAGGCTTCTTCAAGTTGCATATATCGAATCTGAAAATAAAAAGACAAAAGCATAATGAAGAACTAAATACAGAATATTATTACATTATATATTATTATAAATATTAAATTTGTTTAAAATTAATAACCCATTCTAAGAAAGAATTTGAAACATCGTGAATAGCCCTGAAACCATCTTGAAATTTATATATGGGACAATCATTGATGAGATAAGAGATTGTTTCGTCTGCATATCCACATTCACAATTGCGCTGGAAACTGAGTTCCATCTGAATAGCATGCTATTGGTACGACCATGAACTGTACTCAAACGATTAAGAATTGTCCAAATTTCTCTTGGAAGATCAAAACCCGGAATTTTTTCACAGGGATCAGAAATAAGATTTTTACTGAACATTTCCACTCAATCTTCCATAAGTCTTTATCGCTTATGTTCATACTGAAGAATGTATTATACCAGAATGGTTTACGTGACTTCAATCTTGGAATTTCATTTTGCGGAATTATGAAATAATTGAAAATAAATTAGGAAATGAACGATATTGCTCCAAAAATTCAGAGCTGCAGTCTGTCTGCGAATATAGGGAGGGACATTGTTTGAAAAAACTGGTAATCAATAAACCGGTGTAGATTTTATGGTGCCAGTAATTATTCTCATGGAAGTATTCAATTGTTCATCGATTTTTTGTGTATGTGCTCTATTGAACCAAACAGAGCAATAATACTCAGCTACAGAAAAGACTAAGGCTAGAGATGTTGTGCGAAGAGTGGAAGCATCAGCACCCTATGATGATCTTGCTAATTTCTGAAGAATATTATTCCTAGTTTTTAGTTTTAGGCTTAGATCATCTAAATGATCCTTGTAGTTGAGTGATGAATCTAATCTAACTCCTTCAACTTAAGCTTTGGATAGAAATTATGTTCGATAGGAGAATCATTGAAAGTTACGGCTAATTCATGATTATTCAAATGGAAACAAGATACCTCCGTTTAGTTGGGATTGGGACACAATCGCTCAATAAAATAATTCTTTAAAACTTCCAAATCAGAAGATAGTATCTTTTCCAGATTATGGAATCCGAATGTTGGTAAGTAATAGCTTAATGATATTATTATCATTAATAATAATATTCAGGTACTCATTAGTATTGAATACATTAAGGATCCTGTGATACTATCTCCATATGTTTCCATAGATTGATACGTCAAAAGTGACGCATTTTTTTGACCGACAGAAACGAATAAAAATCACGATTGCGTTAGACACCTAGCACAATCTGATTTGATGTTTTTTGTTAGAATCTCGAACAGAATTCCAACAGTCGAAAGTCCATTCATTTCAAACGATCCTTCTCTGTTTACTTCAAAACTTTGCGAAAACAAACAGACAAAGAATGACGTTGACTCTTCAGTCAGTTACGACAATTCCCGAAATATATTTTATATCCCTCAAGAAATATACCTCGATTTCTTTTCCTTTTTCGATCTGATACATACGAACTCGACCGAGAATGAAGGTTCGGCTAATTCTACACGAAAGGGCGTATTGTGGTCATGGTTATTTTCTCCATGAACAAACAAGATGAAAATGAAATGGACCCGTAGAGGATGTTTGTTACCCTTCGGCTCCACCGATTTTCAGATATTACATCATCTAATTGAACTAACGTCTCCACAACCATTTCGAAAATCTCTTATCATCCGAGATAACTACGGTAATCTAATATGTGTGCAGTTGATTCAATACTTTTGATTCTTTGGAATATTTTAGACAAAACTCATGAAGATGATCAATCAACAGCATGAAATTTTTGTTAAGTTCGAAACTTCGGTCACTGAAGAGTAGGAAAAACAAAGAAAGACAGACATAAGGGAGCCATACCAACACTATGGCTCAGTAAAAAACGGGGTTAACACCAGAATTCAAAGAATCAAAATTAATACTGCCGGATGTTCAACACGGACATGGAACATGACATATACAGAATGTCCCAGAATTCAACGTCAAGCCAAAACGAGGTGACACAATTGATTGTAGATTGTACCCACCATGAGAAAAACCTTAAATAAATTCTATCTCATGCAGTTTGAAAGCCTAGAAATATGGTAAATATTTTCGGTTATTGTGATTAATTTTAATTGTTTTTGTTCATTTAATCTTTTGAACTGTAACACATTACTAAAATCACATTCAGAAATAATGGCACGTTTGTCCCAATTTTCCTAGATTTAAGATTATTTGTTGAACTATGAATTTAAAATTTCCTAAATTGGTTGACTTTGAAAGGCCCTCTTTTGAAAAGAAATACTGGAGTACCATGGCAAGTGTCACTTAAAGTTGGCACATTCAATCAGGATTATGAAATAATACAATACTCGTTAGTTTCATATAAAAGCAAACGAAGAAAAAAATAATAACTCAAGAGACCCGATTTGTACAAACCCATTTTACCCAGTTGAAATAATTTTTATTCGTAGAAGCTCTTGGTAAGATTATTTTACAGAAAAATGATGAGGAAGATGGATAGTGGACCCCGTTACGTGCCTTAAACAAAATTATTTCACATTTAACAACACGTTTTATATGAATACAGAAAATTTAGCAATGGATCCCCTTAGTCCTTTACTAGCCGAATTTTTTATGAACTACCTGGAACAAGCAATAGAAAAAAGTTAATATTCCATATATTGGTACCACTATGTAGATGATATTTTATGTTTGTTTATAGCAATAATTAGACAGTTGGACCATGTTTTTAGATTTCATCAATAAACTTTCACCTTATATAAATTTTACGTATGAAGAAGAAAAAAATGGTAAAATAAATTTTTTAGATTTAACAATATCAAAAATCAATAGTAAACCCGATTTTGCAATTTATCGCAAACCAACCTACACCCACATAAAGATCCATTCAAAGTCACATCATCCAAATTCACAAAAACTAGCAGCATTCAATAGCATGGTACATAGACTAATCAAAACACCTATGAAGAAACAGAATTTTGACTGTGAACTCAATACAATAAAAAAAATCTCTTTTAATAATGGTTTCAAACCTGAAATTGCGGACCAAATATTGAATGAATTCTTGTTAAATCATGCTTCAGCATTAATATACCCCAAAAACGAAAAAATAGAACAGAATAGATATATAACACTAAATTACACAGGTGAAAAATCAATAAGTAGCAAATTTTTTGAAAAACAAAAAGAATTTCAATAAAGCATTCAAAACCAATACTTCAAGTGATTTCATGAAAAATAATAAAGACAAATTAGATAAAAACAAAAAAATAGGAGTATATAAGTTGAATTGTGGTTCATGCCAAAAAGTATATACTGGACAAACGGGAAGGAATTTCAAGAAGAGGATTAAGGAACATTCGAGTAGTTTCCTGAATAAAAAACAGAACTCAACTCATGCGAACAATCTTTTAGAGGAGAGACATATGTTTGATTCAAACTACAAAATTCTGCACATAGAAAACAAAAGCAGAAGACGTAATATTCCTGAGGCAATGGAAATTCACAGATATAATAGGCAAAATATCTTACCTAATGACCAAATGGATGTCAACAGATCTCCATTGATAAACATGCCGTAAAAATCCTAGAAGCATTTAGAATACCGTTCCTCCTCTTCCATCATGTGAAATATATAAGGAAGACTCAATTTATTTGGAGTGGTTTAACATCGAACTCGCCTGAAGAAGCCAAGAATTAGGCGAAACAATAGTCGCAAATGTGGTGTTACAATATTGTTGAAACACAATAAATGTGGAAATTTTATTAAATAAGTTGTTATTTAATCATATTCAAATTGAATGAAAATGGAATTTCATCAAGTGAGGACCTCAACCATTCAAGATATAACATATCTGTGTCACTTCCTCCTTGGACATATGCTTTCTACTCAATTCATTTCTTTAGTGGAATTATCCACTTTTTTATACTCCTGAAATGATTAGAATGATAGTCGACATAAGTAAGTGAAATTACACTATCCTTTGGAGAAATCGTATTCAATGAATGGCACGACAAGGGCCTTTGAAAATTAAACGAAAGCGAAAGAAAATTAACAATGAAATTCTGATAAGAAAGAATGACTCGAAAGAAAATCGAATGCTGGAGCACTGCCTACCTGGTTTCACAGTACGGCTGAATTCACCTGTCCATGCTCTCGCGAGCGAGAACAGTCACTTTTTCATCAGAGTTCTAATTTGTACATTTATCGAGAAAATTCATTCATTGCGGAGAAAAATGTTGTACTTTACCGAACGAGTGCGGCTTCAGTACTATTGTCTCTGTTCGACATAGGTCATATGCTCCAACATATGTTACGCGCCCATCGGGAAATAAATGAACATACGTGGGCCGCACGAAACGAGCAAGCAACTTGGAATAAAAATGAATTAATTTAACTAACAATAATGAGTTGCAGTAACAATGAATGACTCCCAAGTACAGTAGTCTATGAAAGATCCACTGCATATTTGATGGGAATCTTCTGGTTGCTATACACTATATTCATTGAAAGTTTTGGACGAATAACATTCGGAAAAGCCTTTTCGTAGTAGATGGTATGTCTAGATCCTCAGAATTCATTCACAACATTAAGAAATAGTTATGGCAATAGAATCAACTAAAAAAACTCTTCAGTGTCACAAGAAACAGAAATTTCCACACCAATACATCGATGAAAACTCAGTAAAATGACAGCGTATTCGTTTTGTTTCTCAACGATTTTGCTGAATTTCACCACTGAGGTCGCCACATATATTCTCTGATTGACTGCGGTACTGTTGTCGCCTGCAACATACGAGCCTCTGAGAACCCGGCTCAAAGGACATGAGTATCAACAGAACGCTGCGAACATTTAAAATACGCGATACTATTTTATTTTTAGTATTATTACAAAAAGGGAAAAAATTGAGGCAAAAGCCTATAAACTTACTAACTGGAACAGGTCTGTATGAGTGATACTCATGTTCACTTGTAGCCCATCATATGGAAGAATGCTGAGGTTACAATGATACCCAAACCTGGTTAACCAGAAAACAATGTTGAATCATATATTTTCATAATACTTCTGCCAATTTTGGGTTTTGAGAGAACCACTCGACAACGCATCACGCTCATCGCTTCGTGAACACCATCTCAACAAGCCTCGAAGAAGGAAACTTTTGCTGACCAGTATTTCTGGACTCATCCCAAGCATTCGACAAGGTTTGGAACAACGGACTGCTAAACGAACTAAAAAAACTCCTCCCACAACCATATTACATGCTTCTGAATACTTATCTAGCTCGGGCTCATACGCGTTATCCACGATTCATCATCTGTCACGGTGTCATAGACGTGATTCGCGATCGTATTTTTGGTGTTTTTTTGACCAATCGACACGAGCATTTTTGAGCGATTCACAAATTGTGTAGGATCCAACGCGAACAAATTTTTTTGACGGTCATATGTTCATGCAATATTGAATGTATGCTGGTCCCACTAATGCCTAAGCTTGTCTCAATTTCACGATTTGTCATATAACGATCTTGCTATATCAGTTGGTACACAGCATCAACGATTTTCGAAACAACAACTGATTTTGGACGATCTTCAAGAAATTCGTCTTCACCATACCATTTTTTGGTCGAGATGTATCTTATAAGTATGTATCCAGATTCGTCATTTTGCAACTCGACACGCATATTCTTGCTTAAATGAAGTAATTTGACATGTTTCCAAAAATTGGAGGACTTTAGACATGCATTGAGTTCATCAGCTGGCGTTGATCGTGGAATCACTGGCAATGTTTGACGAAAATCTCCTGCTAATGCACCACCAAATCGGTTACTATTGCTCCGTAGATCTTTTAAGGTTCTGTCTAAAGCCTCCAAAGATTTTTTATGTGACATCGTGCATTCATCCCAAACAATCAATTTACATTGCTGCAAAACCTTTGCCATTGCAGAGTTCTTCGAAACGTTGCAGGTTGGAGTTTCATTGCTTTGCATATGTAATGGCAATTTTAGTGCTGAATGGGCTGTTCGACCACCTTCAAGCAAAGTTGCTGCGATTCCCGACGAAGCGAGTGCAATTGCAATTTTATTTTGTGAGCGAATTGTTGCTAATATTAATGAAATCAAAAAAGTTTTTCCTGCAGCACCAGGTTAATGTAAACAACACAAATAGCGCTAGTATGTCAAAACGTTGTGACTACGTATAACTTTCAGAAAACCAAGCTTCACGATTGAGCTGCCAGTAGGCAGATTGCAAGACTAGGATTGTCCACTTCCGAAATATAAAAAAAAAATATGCGTTGTTGAATCGAGTGCAAAAGAAACATATACATACTTCATACCAATCAGATGGCTCTGCTACTAGTCTGACACCAGTTGTTTCCCTAACTCATCTATTACGCATCTTCACGTATTCGCTTGTGTAGATTTAGTACTGACAATTTCGGTCTCTCTATTTGCACCGAGATTTATGTGAATTGGACTTGTTGATTACATATCGACAACTTTGTTTCTCTTTTGTAGTTGACCATTTGTATTGGCATTATTGTTATTTACAATGCCTACTCGCTACACTTTATTAGAATACGCCAACCTTCACCTCTTTTGTGGAAAATGCTGATGAAACGTAAGTGCGGCCGCTAGACTTTATTGTGAAAGATTTCCAACCGTTAGAGCGCTATCTGGATCACCCTATTCTATTATTCTTTGTGCTGTAACAATTAATTATCGATTTTATTTTAGCAAGTAGTTGACCCTTGTAACTGCATTTTGTATCAATTGCCCTGAAATCATTTATATTCATCTTATTCATGCTCCGAATGCGCTGTAGGTCATAAAACGTTTTCTTTCTCACCATTAGTAAGGTGTGTTGCTAAAGGCACAGCCTGGATTGTCGTAAGTGCCTTGTATTTTGTCACCATACGTGCCCTGCTTTTGCTTTATGGCGATATCTATTCCCATGACATGTGCACTTGATTAATATTTTCTTGGGGATAATTATCAGTTAGGTTCACTGAACTGCTAGCTGGGATGAAATTGGCAATTACCACGTTCTATAGGCTTTCTAGTTATTTAGACTTGATGGCGTAATTTCTAGAGTAAATCGTTTCGGATTTTTTTCATTCGCCACTTCCCGAAAATCCAAACGATATACAGGGTGAACCACGACGAACTGCATCGATCGATATCTCAGAAACTGAATGTAGGAAAAATTTTAAATTTTGGGAACTTGCCAGATGTCTTGGGACCTATAGAGCCAAAATATTTTCATCTATTGGGCACTTCCGGTTATACCGGAAATAGACCCTAAGTCGCTTATTTTAAATAGGATACCCTATATATTATTACATTTTTGGATTCTACTTAACATTCTAGGCAGATTTCATGTATCATGTCCTATCCCTAAGGCTGAGCGTTTTTGACATATTCAGGTTTTTATGTCAAAAATTACGATTGCAAGCCCTAATTTAATTATCAATTGTTCCTATAAGGAAGCCCTTTTTACTTACTTTGGGTTAGATGTCTTGTTGAAAAGGATCTACTTCAATAGATTTTGTATAATACTTGGACAAATAATCATACAGAGTGTTAAAAAAAAAGATCTAGAATGAGATTGAGAAAACTGACAAAACTCGATTTTTTCAAATGGAAACCCCCCATCTTTATTATTTTGTAGCATTAATCATCAAAAATGAAGGTAACTTTGTATGATATTATCTATACCTAAAATTTGAAATATTCGAAATATTGCCAATTTAATATTTTTCTATGGTGGTTTTGCATTTAATGTATAAACAATTAGATCTAGGATAGCCACGTTTATATTTGACATTTCAAATCATCGTAATGCCAGCCCGGTTAAATTATACAAACGAGGATCATTTGAACTTATTTATTATTTATGGACAATGTGAAAAAGTTATTTCAAGACCTGTGATACATTTGCTATCCGATATCCTGATAAACAAACACCATCACCAAATACTGTTAAACAAATTATAGAAAACTTCAAGAATTATGGATCCGTAAAGGCAAAATTGTACAAAAAAAAACCAGTTGTTGACAATGAAAATATTGAAATAGCAATTTTGGGATATTTTGAAGCATATCCAACAAAATCTTCAAGGCAAGTAGCATTAGAATCAGGATTATTTCAATCGTCAGTTTTTTACATAAACATAAATATTATCCCTATGCAATTTCATTAGTGTAGCATACGAATGAAAATGATTTTCCAAGAAGAATGAAATTCTGTGAATTCATAATACTTCGTTCACAAGAAGATTTTTCTTATTTGGATAAAATCATTTGGACCGACGAAGCCAAATTTACAATGAATGGTGTTTTTAATCGACGTAATTGCCATCATTGCAGTGATAGAAATGTACACCCACTTAGGGAACACAATTTTCAAGAATCCTGGCAATTTAATGTTTATTGTGCAGTAAGAAATGACGGCATTGTTTGCTTACAATTTTATCAAGAGAACTTGAATGGTAAGTTAGGTCTTTTTGAATAGTTCTAATATAAAACACATATTTCAACTTATAGGAGACCGATACCTCAACATTTTGCGGAATTTTGAAGTTGACTATTTAGACAACTTGCCCCTGGCTGAACTTCGAAAACTTTTCTACCAACATGATGGAGCACCTCCACACAATGCCCATTTGGACATTAATTATCTGGAAAACTTATTTTACGATCAATGGATAGCCAACAATGGACCAAATCTTTGGCCACCTCGCTCCCCGGACCTATCAGTGCTCGATTTTTATGTAGGGGGAACAGTGAAAAATAACGTGTATAAAACATCAGTGACCACCATGGAAGACTGCATGAGACGTGTTAGAACAGCATTATATATATATAACAGCATTTGAAGACCTGGACTCCCAATCAATAAAAAAAGCCACCCATGAACAATTGCTGCTGAGATGCGAAAAATGTTTAGAAGTTCAAGGACACCAATTTGAATATTTACTTTAATAATTTTTTTAAGCCTGATTCAAATGCTACTTGAAATGTCAAATATAAACGTGGCTATCCTAGATCTAATTGTTTACACATTAAATGCAAAACCGCCATAGAAAAATATTAAATTGGCAATATTTCGAAAACTTCAAATTTTAGGTATAGATAACCTCATACAAAGTTACCTTCATTTTTGATGATTAATGCTACAAAATAATAAAAATGGGGGGTTTCTATTTGAAAAAATCGAGTTTTGTCAGTTTTCTCAATCTCATTCTAGATCTTTTTTTTTTGAACACTCTGTATGATTATTTGTCCAAGTATAATACAAAATCTATTGAAGTAGGTCCTTTTCAACAAGACATCTAACCCAAAGTAAGTAAAAAGGGCTTCCTTATAGGAACAATTGATAATTAAATTAGGGCTTGCAATCGTAATTTTTGACATAAAAACCTGAATATGTCAAAAACGCTCAGACTTAGGGATAGGACATGATACATGAAATCTGCCTAGAATGTTAAGTAGAATCCAAAAATGTAATAATATATAGGGTATCCCATTTGTAATAAGCGACTTAGGGTCTATTTCCGGTATAACCGGAAGTGCCCAATAGATGAAAATATTTTAGCTCTATAGGTCCCAAGACATCTGGCAAGTTCCTAAAACTTCAAATATTTCCCACATTCAGTTTCTGAGATATCGATCGATGCAGTTCGTCGTGGTTCACCCTGTATTGGTCCGGATGCTAATAGCACAATGTCTGCACGAAATATACAATGACGTAATTCTATCAATAATTTTTTTAATTAAACTTTATTGTGCTTCGATCACAAAGATCATTAGCACAATATTATTTGTATTATTGCCCTCTCTGTCTGAGTGATTTCAAAAATCTAAAGGTTAAATCACATAGACAGAGATTGAATTGGCCAAAATTGAAAGGAAAAAACTGATATCAACGTTCAGAAAGCGTGACCAGAGCAACATGTATAATTTTTAATGATTTAATCATCATAAAAAAATCCCACGCTCGTTTTCATCGAAGTGATAATATCCTGTGAACGAAGTGTAGGCAAACGCTGGGACGTTATTTACAAATTTCATCCCCTATGATTTGCCAGATTCACTCAGACTTTAGGAGTTAATGAATATGCATCCTTTCAGTAATTAAAGTTCATTGGTGATTGATTTAAATTATGTTCATCCGAAAGGTGTGGAGAGCGGATTATGTCAGAATCCGTAGGGAAAGATTACTGCATACTTTCAAGCTTGCAAACATCGAGTTTGTGATTTGAAATATAAATCAGATAGTTGTCTTGAATGGGATTCATCTGAACTCTTTTTCCTTATCCTTAGTTTATTCTTTTAGATGCTGCCATGATTTTACAGTTTTTCTCTCACTCTCCTTGTCTCCAAATGTAGCATTGATTTATACACCTGATACATTGAAACTGTTTATATAAAAATGTTCCCAATTTATTAACTCTCTTTCGTCCTCGTTATTTAGAAGACATTACCCTACTTCTGATATTGTAAAACTTTAGAGTTTCAACCACGCAACTTTGTTTCTTATGCAATGTTCTTCTCATAACAAGGCAACTAAAGTCATGTCCTTCTTTCCTAGAGTAATCAGTTGTTGTTTTTTGAGTAAGAGAACAATAAATGGAAATAAATCACTTTGGAATTAAGAATGATCCCAATCGACGGATCAAACTTGAGATGTCCCACCGGACTTATACTCTCTATCTCCCGAAAAAGATGTGTAAGTTTTCATATTTTCAGTATAGGTCAGCTGTCCAAATGTCTTGGCCGAGTTCGTTATTGAGCAAAGTACGTTCAATGGTTCAGGAGTTATGAGCATCTGAAATTTGGTGTCTTCTTTCTTCTCTTCTATCATAGAATATCCATCGGATCAAGTTGTAACTTGAATCATATTTGAATCAAGTTGAAACAGGCTTGCTCAATTGCACTGAAATCGACCTGTCAGAATTTTGTTTTTTAAATTCCAAAAATATATCCTAATTTTCCGCTAACGTAACTTTTTTTCCGAACGCTGGACACTGTTTTTTTACATGTACTCCATTACATCGATAGAAATTCCTTTGTTTTTTTTTCTGAGTTTGTAGTATTTTGTTCATAAGATTATTGTTTTGGTCCCTCAATATGCTTGGTCAATTTTCTTGAGCGCTTATTGAAGGAATGTTGGGTGTGACTTTCTCACAGTTTGTACTTCTAATGAACTGGACCTCTCGGCTGTGGCACTGGCCTGATGTTTCGAATTTTCAATCGTTACGCAAAATTTAATTGCTCCCCCTAAGTATTTGGTTGTGTACCACAAGTTAAGATTTTTTTGTACTTAAATTGATTCCTGGTGAAGAATCGTTATGTCTCGAATATTATTTTTTTTTTTGAAAAACAAATCATTTCGAATTTTTCATGGTCGTATTGTAACTTTCGAAACCTTCGTCTCCTTTAAAATGTAGTAACTGTGCGATTTAAATCTTTTCGTCTTTTGGCTACTTCAGTAGCAACCATCAGCTAACTATCTGCAGAATAAAATTCAATTTTAGTTCCGAGTGCGCCATGTTGTGTCTTTCTGTTTGCACCACTGACCCTTAAAAGTATCGCTCAGCTAGGTGTCGCTTAAATTTTTTTCCAATTGCACAACTGTCACTTAACAGTAACTTAAGTAAGCCACGCTTCACTTTTTCGATTTGGTGATATTTGAGTATTTTATTCTGTGCAACTTTTCTCTACTTCAATAAAGCCATTTTTCGTACTTCCGGGCCTAAAGTGACAACTTCACTCCCTTGTGACAGGTACTAAAGTGTCACGTTTAATCCCTCCGGGATTAAATATTGACGATACTCCCGGAACGATTAAATCACAAACAAACGAATTTAAAGGATATTTTATTGAAAAATACAATTAATTAGAGTGGTAATTAACGTTAATATTCAAATTAATATTGTGACAGTTCGTCATATTGACCAGTCCTCCTGGGTTAATGCAGCAGGTAACTGACGAGTAACAGATAGGTCCTTATCATATTGAACTGGTGTTTGTTTCGAAGATCCTGCGGAAACAGGAAGCGAAAATGAGGACTGTGGCATAACTATAGTGGACGAATCGGCGACTTGACCAAATATTTTATCTGAAATTTTTTGTTTATTTTTAATAGACGATTCAATATATCCCTCGGCCACGTTGGAGGATTTTCATCCTCCATATCTCTTCAGCACGTCTATTGTTGCTCCCGAATCAGCTAACAAAGACGCAGATGTGCGTCTAAAACAATATCCCGTATAAGACGTCGCATTTTCTAATTTCAAGAAAGCTGCTATTTGCCGTGGAAATGTACTAAACATGTTTTTTTCTACTACTCGCGTAGTACATTCTTTGTTGATGTATTGAACAAAAAATTTTGAATGAGGTGTCCCTGTCTTTCGCAATGCCACATATTTTCGAAATATCGCCACAAAACTGATGGCACTGTTTTCTGAATTTTTGATCACAAAATTTCGGTCAATTTTATTTTTGGTGTTTCTAATCGCAATTAGGAAGGAATCGCCCAAATCTCTCACATCGTCGATTTCTAAATCAACCAACTCTTTTCCACGACAAGCTCCCGCAACGCCCAAAATAAGTGCTAACTACAAAAAAATTGATTTCTTAAAATTTCTGAATATAAACACATTTCCAAATTTACCTTAAGCATTAAATATTTATCATCCGGAGCCTCCCGTAAGAACTGATCTACCTGCTCAGACGTGAGAATTCTTGACTTCTTTGGCTTAAATCCCTCATTTCTTCTCTTCAAAAAAGCTAATAATTTTGGAAATTTGCTTATATCAATATCTTCTCTAATGTTAATAACCGATTTCAGCATTGAGTAATGTGCCCAGAGAATTGAGGCACAAACCGCTTTTGATTTATCATTGAAGAAGACTAACAGCGCATTTTCAGTAGGTTGTCTCACATTTTTTAAGCGGCACCACTTTTTAAAAGCATAGTACTGCTGCTCTTATAGTTTTCTAGATTTCGGTGGTAACAATTCTTCACCTACTTCGGCTGCTCTTTTATCAATATCAGATACACCTTCTTCACTCATGATACCAATAATTATCAATAACAATGTTTCTTTACAATGACACTAGTAATGACAATGTTTCTAAATCATAATTGTCACAACGCAATGTTACTATGGTAACTTATTTTAAAGACAGTTTATTAAATGAGTTGAAGAGAGAAAAAACTGATTGAAATTATTGAAATAATTAATAAAATCATACCGGAAGTACGAAAAGTATCGTAGATACCTTGCGACTGAAGTACATTTAATCCTTCAGATAAATTATGGCCCTCCCTGCGGTCGGGCCATAAACTTTACCTTCAGGATCAAATGTACTACTTCAGTCCCGCGGTATATAATATACTATTATTGGCTGACCGGGATATTTGATGTTCTGCGCATCAACAAAATTTACATTTTCTGTCTATCGTTCTGTGGTCGAGATCTTTGTTTATGGATTAGTATGTCAATAAGTGAATATGAACCCGAGATTATTCTGAGCAAAATTTTGTTTTTAGCTCATTTAAAATCCTTCACAAATGCGAAAAAGGCCTGAAATTAAATTTGCTGGAAGCGATGGAAATAACAAATCTGTTCAATATTCCCAATGTGTCCCCACTTAACACCCAAATAGAAATAAACCATTCACCACTTTTGAACATCCCATAGATTTAAACCCACGAAATATTTCAGTCTGTACCTAACACCAGAAGATGGTTTAACAACCGAAACCGGTCGTGTAATCGTATTAATAAAGTGAAAATTAGACAAAAAAAATAATTGTTTTCTTTTAATATTCATTTAAAATGAACTTCACCGTCTTGCTAACAGCTGGTAAATTATTATATTTTAGTAATATATTCCCCAAGGTATGCAATAGAAATTCAGAGAAAATTCTAATCGGTGGTTTATTAACGTCAGTAAATCCAAGAAAGTCTGTTTTCTTAAGCGAAATCTCCGAAAGAAAAACAACTAATCCATTTAATCGAAATATGAATGTCGTTCGTACATACACCTAGGAAATCCTCTTTACATCATTTCTGCTATTTACAAGTGGTCCGAAATATATCAAATCTATTCTGGAAGTTCATAATAGAAATAATTAGTGTTGTTTTAAGTAAATATTTCTATTTCAATCAATCAAAACAGAACAAATTATTTCAGGTTAGAATCCCGCCCTTAAATTGTTTAGTGTTCATGAGCAGACATTCAAGTGCCGCTTAAAAGTTGATGCATCGCAATTTAAGTTGAGGGTTCATTTTAAGGGACGCTTAAAACTTAGTGTGATTGGTGTAAACGGGTTTTAGCAATTTAATGATAACACATTTGGTGTAAGACTGATTTGATAAACATATTTCAACTCCTTACATGCGAAAGTACACCCTGCTTACAACAAATAGGTAGTACAGTAAAATCAACCATTAATTCTAGGTATGAATACAACCTCATAACAAAAGAAAACTCATTATCTGTAGAACATTATGTCCTACAAAAAAATCGATAAGAATGAAACATTGGAAAGTGAAGAATATGTTCCACAAAAGAATGAAAAAAATCCATTGAGGCCAGAAACTGAATCTGAAAAATGGATAACCCCATATCGTTTTCAATCCAGTGGCGCGACAGAAATGATAAATTGCGGTTGGTTGGGGCCATGATAAAACATACACTTCCTCAATAATGACGTTCTGTAAGAGGACTCTTGAAGTTATCTCTGTGATCTTTTAACGGCGGGATTTTGTTGAGGTTAAAAAACCGGGTTAAGCGTTTTTCCATTCACTCTTCGAATGGCAAGACACATTCAGCCGAGTATATCTCTTTCAGATGAAGAATTTGAAGGGTTCGCGGATTTTTCACTAATTTCCCTGTCTCGCCGCTTTTAAACTGGGGTAACACGGCGGGATAGTGTTATCCTTCTTATTTAAAATTCCTTTGAACGGTTCTTTCTGATAGTTGAGGACTGGAATCTGTAATTTGCCAGAGTCAGACTTAACTTTTTTATATTCGACATTTGTATATTCATTCTCACGCATCATGACCCACATTTTGTTTAAAATCGTATTATCCACAAATTTTATTCAAGTTTCTCTGAAAGTTTTGCACATTTTCTTATATTGCGATATTGATATTGATATTTTCAATCAGGTTAGATTGAAGGACTATATACGATTTAGCATGTAGTCTTCGTGAAGGGAGCCATACAATTATTCCAGCTTAAGTGTAGTATTGTATACAAAAATTAACTAGAATAATTAAAATGGTGAAGGGCGAAGGACATCTGTATTCCAGAGTTATTAATGACACAGACGGTTTTCCAAGTTGTCCACATCAAATCTGAAAATAAAAAAAAAGCAGAAAAATAACTGAATAAAATAGAGCAACAATATTCAGCTTCAGAAAAGGCTGAGGCTAGAGATGCTGTGCATAGAGTGGAAGCATCAGCTAATTTTTGAAGAATATTAGTTTTCAGTTTCAGATCACCTAAATGAGCCTTGTATTTGAGAGATGAATCTAGTTACCAATTTTTGATGGACAAACGAGTTAATATAATTTTCACTTTGATGAGAATTTGAATTTTGGATCATTTATTTGATTGTTTAATTTTTTCTTCCAAATCAAGTATCCCAATTTGGTTCCTTGATTTCTGTGAAGACTTAAGAGTTTATTTCTGTGTTATCAAAATTTATCCTTTGTTCGAAGGTTTGGATACGACAAGGCAGAGATTGTAGAGCAATAGGGCATAAAGAGTCTAGATCATCTTGTCCGAACAGTGATACTTTTAATCTTAGGAATCCGGTGAGTACAACTCGGTCTTTCGAGAACTTTTTTACAAAAATTTCCAGTTAATATAGTAGGGCAAATAGCCCACCATGGTGAATATTTCGATTTCACTTTATTTTTCGTATACAAAATAACACTCCAAGATTCTTTCGTTACTAGGTACGAAAATATCCGACGCTCAAAATGTCGATGAGCTTTTAGAAGTGTCACTTTTTTGTCAAGTTTGAAAAAATACATTTTACATTTGTATGAATCTATAAGCACTTTGTTTCGGTGAAAGAGAGCGTCAGAAAAGCTGTAGAATTTTGGTCATCATTTATGACGTTACCATACACTTGACGTGACTGGACCATACGAGGGTTGCTATTGCAATGTCCTTGAGGAATAGAAGATCTAACAATAAAGGTTGACATTTTTTCGATATAGCGTTCAATTTTTCCAGCAATGGTATGGAATTTCACTTCTACTTCCTCACGATTTTCATCATCAAAATTTTCGTAATTCGGCAATAGAATCCTGAACTTCGTCATAACCTTTGAAAGCAGCCTCCAGTGATTCGAGGTATCTCTTTAAAACCTTTGGATTTGATTGTGATTCAGAGTTTTGATCAAACCAATTGATAGTTCTAGTTTTTCCATTTTAAATAGAGCTTAATTAAAATGTTCTATATATAAAAAATGAAGAAACTTAACAAAGTAGATAGAAAAAAGAACAGAATCACAGAATGTGTGAACACATAAAATTCACAATCTTGCAAACTCTACCAAAGTCGTATTCTTGGATCCGGCCCGAAGGAGAGAAGCGCACTTCCTGAGTCGCTGGTTATACTATAACAGTAGATTCAAAAATTATCTTTGGTAGAAAAGATGTTTGCAAGGTGAATAAAAACAAGTTGGTAGTTATAACAGAATTATGTATTCACAGGTAAGAATAGTTACACAATGTTCGGCACTTGAGTTTACACTCACAGAAAAAGTTTTTAGGTGTCTATAATAACCAAGGATTTGAACTTCTTTGCTCAATCTTGGACACTTCTGGTAGTACTAAACAATAAAGAGATGACCTTTTTTGTTGTTTTGGAAATCATCACAGCTCTGCTCTAATCGTCGAGGTAGACTTCGTAAAGTGAATTGTGCCTTGGCGATATGTAATTGCATCACAGGTTCACAATTCACAACCTTTTTCTTTTACGTAGAGAATTTCAACTGAGTAATTCACATACACAATGAACTAGGGTAGCTAACTGACCCGAAAACAGATTATTTTGAGAGATTTCAAGAGGAAGTTGTAGTTCTGAGTGCCGTTATAGACTGGTGAAAGTAAATTGGTAAAGGAGAACTTACTGGTCGAACTGTACACCTTGGAGTTAAACGAGAAGTGTACAGAGAGAATAAATTGGAATCACTGAGAAAGGTCGGACGCAGGGCCAGATTACCAATTAGGCACAGTAGGCACGTGCCTAGGGCCTACGAAGGCCAAAGGTCTTAACGGCTTTGAAAAAAAAATATATTGAAATAAAATACCCCAAAAACTTATAAACATTTTTATATTATTATATAGTGAAGGTCAAAATAATATATCTAAATACAAATACACAAAAAATACGAATAAAAAACGTTTGGTTTACTAAGTAGATCCTAAAATAACTCCTTTTTTCGGGATTTTGACACAGCGAATTCGTGTATTATATCTTCAAAATTAATGCCGCGAGCGACATCACTTTCAATACCCAGAAGGCCCAGTGGCGAAGTTCTCTCTTGACCCATAATTGAACGTATAAAATTTTTTATAAGCTTCAACTTGGAGAATGATCTTTCTCCTTCTGCATTCGAACCCAATATCGAAAGGTATATGCGCAATGCAATATTAACATTTGGGAAACTTGACACGAGTTTATCCTTTATTTGTAATTTGATGAGATCCGTTATAGAGGTGGTTTTGGGGTACAAATTTGAAAAAATCAAATACTCATCAACAAAGTTTTCTTCTAAGTCAGACGGATACATTTTTACCAGAGCTTGAGCCTTAACCTTGATAATGTCCTCGGTCAGTGTATTATCCGTAAAAAACTAAATGTGGAAGAAGAATATGAGAACATCAAAAAAGCACTACATAAGGCCGCTATGGAAGCTTTGGGTACAATTGGAAAAAACAAAAGGAGAAAAAAACCAGCTTGGCTTACAGAAGAAATACAAGAGTTAATTAAGGAGAAAAGTCAGTACTATAACAAATGGCTCACTAATAGAACGATAGAAAGAAGAGAAGAATATAAGTCAAAAAACAGAGATGTAGGGAAAAAAATAAAAGAAAGTAAAAATCTATTTTGGGAAAGAAAGTGTATTCAAGTAGAAAGTTTGATTGGAGGATCACAATCCACAGAAGTGTGGAAAACAATTAAAAATATGAAAGACAATGAGAAAAGCACATTTAACAATGTAATTCCAATTGAAGAATTGGAAGAACATTATAACAATCTACTACAAGACACAGAATATCAGGACGAAACTTATGAAATAACTAATGAAGACAATCCAATTATAATACAGGAAGATGAAGTTGAGAAATGCTTGAAACAAATGAAAAATAGGAGATCGCCTGGACCTGGAAATATAGCAATAGAATTAGCCAAATACGGGGGAAATCCTCTTATTAACAGACTGAGGAGTTTAATGAACAACTGTTGCAGACTACGACAAGTACCCCAAGAGTGGAAAACTTCTTATATAAGATCAATTTTTAAAAAAGGTAGAAGGACAGAACCAAACAACTATAGAGGCCTTAGTATAACAAGCAGCATAAGTAGACTTTTCGGGAAGATTTTACAAAACAAATTAAGATCAAATATAGGGCGAAAAATTGGTGAAGATCAGAGTGGTTTCGTGTCTGGAAGATCGTGTAT
The DNA here is from genome assembly GCA_030674115.1 of Micraspis discolor. Lineage (NCBI taxonomy): Eukaryota > Metazoa > Arthropoda > Insecta > Coleoptera > Coccinellidae > Micraspis > Micraspis discolor. The sequence continues at coordinate 1,225,078 of JARTUT010000436.1, forward strand.
AGATAATCTCTTTACCCTACAACAATTGATTGAAAAGAAAATAAGCAAAGATGACGAAGTACACATGGCATTTATCGACCTAGAAAAAGCGTATGACTATATACCCAGGCAGAAACTGTGGGAAGCCCTTCATATGCTGGGAACTGACAAACAACTGATAGACATAATCAAGGAACTTTATCGAAACAATATATCGTATATTAAAATTCAACAAAGAATGTCAGCCCCCATAAGAACTACAAGGGGTTTGCGTCAAGGATGTAGCCTATCGCCGATGCTATTTAATGCGTATGTAGAAATTGTACTAAAAGAGTGGAAAAGAAAAGTTCAAGGCATGGGTATTCCAATAAACAACAACCATCTATTTTCACTACAGTTTGCAGATGACCAAATAGTGCTGGCACAGGACGCATACGATTTAGAGTTCATGATAAAGAGAATTTACAGAATACAAAAAATGGGGAATGCATATTAGTTTTAAAAAAAACAGAATACTTAGTAATTAATAGTGACGTTAAATTTCAAATATTAATCAACGACCATGCAACAATTAACCAAGTTGATGAATTTAAATATTTAGGAGCGCTTATAAACAAAAATGATATAGGGGAAAGAGAAATTAAAGACAAAATAAATAAAAGCAGAAAGGTCATAGGATGTCTTAACAGTCTTTGGTGGGACAAGAACATAAAAAATATAAATAAAAAAAGACTAGGAAGAACACTAGTAGAGTCAGTGTTGTGCTATGGTAGTGAGATCTGGGTACTGAATGCAGATCTAGAGAGACGAATCCTAGCTGTTGAGATGGACTATTTAAGAAGAAGTGCTAGGTGTCACGCTTGCAGCGAATAACCAATGAAGCAATACGTAACCGAATGAAAACAAGAACAACAGTGATACTTGGACTATTTAAGAAGAAGTGCTAGGGTGTCACGCTTGCAGCGAATAACCAATGAAGCAATACGTAACCGAATGAAAACAAGAACAACAGTGATAGACAGAATTAAAATAAAAGGGCTGCGCTGGTTCGGACATCTTATGAGGATGAACGATAACCGATGGCCGAGGATTTTATTTAATTGGACACCACCTGGAAAAAAGAAACGTGGAAGACCAAGAAGATCGTGGAACGAAGGCATTAAAAAGGCAATGGAGGAGACAGCTTAATGTGGAAGATGCGCAAGACAGGCAGGCATGGAGAGAGGGATTGAGTAGACAACGCCCAGTTGTATTATGATATGTAACATAGCATTGTAATGTAATGTTCTTTGATATGTGCTATCTAACTCCATATATATATATAAAACTAAATGTGTCATAAAGGCTGGTATACGATGTGCGTCTCTTTGTCATTTCTGCGTAAAGCACATCCAGAACAATAAAAAAAAACATTAATCTTAAAGGAATCTTTGGCACTGCGAGAGGGAGTCTCATCTGGCCCTTCATCGAACTGTCGTTTTCTCTTACGAACTCTAGTTTCGGATTCTTCAAATTCTGAATCTGGTGCAAGGGTTTTTGCCTTAAGATAATAGCTATTATACATGTCCTCAGTTCTGCAGTGAGATAAATATTGAATTAAACTGTCGCAAAGTCGCACCATCGTGTTAAACTCGATGCCAGGTTCTTGAAGAGATTTATTTACAATATCGACGTGTTTTAGTAGATCTTCCCAAATAACTGTGAGTAATACCATCTCCAAAGTATTCATTTGATGAATTAAGGTTTGTGCCTCAATCACTGTTGTAGGTTTCATATCTTCACTAGTTGAAATATTTGTAAGAATACCACGTATATCATCATAATGGGCACATAATGTTTCTACAGCCTCATAACGTGCTGACCATCTGGTCTTTGAAAGTCTTTTTACAGAAATTTTACTTCCCAAAGACCTTAGTTTAGACCATCTTTGAGGGGACGCTGCAAAGAAATTGAAGAGCAATTGCAAAATTTAAGAAAATTTTACAGCATCTAAGCAGCTTTCTGCCGCGGCTGTGCCAACTAGATTAAGACTATGAGCTCCACATGGTACCCAAGTGGCTGCGCTGTTGATTTCCCTAAATCTAGTTTGTACTCCCGAATACACTCCGCTCATATTAGCCGCATTGTCATAAGACTGACATCTGCAAAATTTTGGGTCTATTCCCTGATTTTCTAAAACTGAAATTAGAGTGTCAAAAAGATACTTGGCATCATGTTTTTCTATTTTAACAAAAATCAAAAATCTTTCATATATATCTCCAGTTTTTGAGACATATCTAATAACTATGGAGAGTTGATCCGTATGGCTAACGTCAAGTGTAGAATTCAGTGATTCCATAATACTTGGCTTCTTTGATTTCTGTAACTATTTTTTCCAATACTTTTGACCCCAGTAAAATTATTAGTTCTTCATACGTTGCGGAGGATAAATATGATACTTTTCCGCGGCCTGGATTACCGTATCTTCTTACATGTTCTTCTAGAAACGGATCAAATTTGGCTACGAGATCGATACACCCAAGAAAATTGCCATTACTAGGATTACCATGTATTTCATTATCGCCTCTAAACTCTAGTCCCCTTTCGGCCAAAAACTTAATTACTTCCACTACTCTTCTTAAAACCGTTGTCCAATATGTGCTTTCTTTTTTCTTGACAATATTAAACGTCTCATCAATTTTTCTAGTTTGTTGGTAGTTCACTAAAGCAGAAATAGATGCAAAATGTTCTTTTGACACTTCATGACTTGAAATTCTCGAATGTGCGTTTTTCCAGTCATTAAAGCCTGTAAGGAATTGGTTACACAGGTTTGGATTTCCAGGTAGGTCCGATTTGAACAAAATACATTAATAACAAAAAAACTTGCCAGTAGATTCGGAAAATATCAACCAGTCCCTTTTTATAATATCATTGTTGTTCAGTTTTCTGAAAAAATAATCTTGTGATGGACATCTCATTTTTTCGCCAAATTTAGTGGCGTATAACTTGAAATTTATATTCAATTTCTGCACAGGGTGATTATGAGAGAAGTAATCGATAAGATCTGCGCTTATGGTTGTCCACCTTGCTGGATCAGAATTGAAAATACTTGAGGCTGATGTTGTTGGTAATGATTCAGGCACCACCTGCTTGGAAGCGTCGTTAGGATTTCGTAAACCCCCGTCAGCCTCTTCTTCTGTGACATTCTCAGTTTTATTGGTTGAACATTCTTGCGAGTCCCAACAAGCCTCAGCTTCTTTAGGTCTAACCTCGATCGAGGAAATATCTACCGCATCTGCATTATCTTCTGTCTCCTTAGAAATGTTAACATATTTCAATAAAGAACCTTTAATTTTACTAAGCGACTCACTCACTTTCTCTTTCTTTTTGCGTTTTTCATGTCCACTTTGGTGTTTTCTTCTATATCCATCAGACATTTTTCGCTAAAAAAAAAGTAGAAATAAGTAAAATAATTAATAGTTGAAATAAGAAGAGTATAAAAACAACTTTCCTTTACTTACCTTACTTATAATAAATTTAACTTCCAGTTTTTAAACTAAAGATTGACTTGGGGTTGAGCGTGATTAAATACAAGCACAGGCATACACGCTCTATAGTAGTGTTTACATATTAACTTATTACACAACTGAGCTACTAAAACAAAAGACCTCAGCAGCAGGGAAAACCTCTCGATCGCGCGCAAGCGTTTGGTAGTGGGCATGGAAACGTGGCCAACTGTGTCAAACGCATGTGCCCGTCCGAGAGGTTTTCCCGGCGGCTAATGTCTTGTCATGTTGGTAGATATAAAAGTTGCATTGTTGCAGATAAACTCAATTCTGGAATTATGGCTATTGAAAATGGCTCTATGAAAAATAAAAACATTAAAATCCCAAAATAAAATAATGTTATTATACCGCATCATCACATTTTCGGATTTATATCTACAACAAAATTATAACTTAATATTAGCGGTCAATTTCAGTTGAAAAATACTTATTATTTCGGGGCCTACGCTGCTGGAGTGCCTAGGGCCTACGACACCCTTAATCCGGCCCTGGTCGGATGTGTCGAAAGGTAGTACAGGTAGCTAAGCTTAGGGATTCCCAAAATTCCGTCCGACAGAAAGGGTTCTTGGAAGTAATGGCCGCTGTCCTAAATTCCAAGAACTGTCCTTTGTTGCGAGAATATCGCAACAGTTGCCTTTCGTATTTCGGGAGTAGAGAACGAAAACAAATATTGACTATCGAAAACCGCTTTATTGTTTCTCAAAATATTCTCCATCATGGGCTATATACTATTGCATGCGTTTGAACCAATTGTCGAAACACTTTTGCCACTCTGATTGAGGCATCTCCAAAACAATCATTCATCAACCGCTTCTTCAGGTGTCGAAAGTCATTCGTAGCCAAGTCAGGACTATACGGCGGATAACTCATCAAATCGATGTTTTGAGTGCACAGAAAGGCAGTTGTTTGAGCGAGAGCTCGAATTATCGTGGTGAAGGGTGATCGGTATTCGGCGACGCAGAATTGATTGTTCTGCGTTGTTCTAGTGGTACAAATGTCCAGTTTTTCCGAAAAAAACAGGTGACCATTTTCTTGAAAGTGCGTCGTGCGCGAGCAAATTTTGTTGGATTCGTCTCATCTTGAAACACCCATTCAGTCGACTGCTGTTTACTTTCGGGCGAATAATCACCTGTCACGATGTCATAGACCTGCTTCGAAGCACTGCAATCGTATTTTTGGAGCATTTCTTTCGACCAATCAACACGAGCCATTTTTTGAGCGATTGACAAATTGTGTCGGATCCAACGCGAACTAATTTTTTTGACGGTCAAATGTACGGAATGTATGCTAGTCCCACTAATGCCTCACGTTGTCTCAATCTCACGATAGGTCACATGACGATCTTGCAATATCAGTTAGCGCACAGCCTCAATGGTTTTCGGATCAAAAACTGATTTCGGATAACCTTCACGAAATTCGTCTTGGAGTAAACAACGACCTCGGTTGAATTCACCATACCTCCGATAAACACTGGTACTTGATGGAGCTTCATCGCCAAAAATTGAATTGAGTACATCGATGCCCTGAATGTTCATTCCGTTTTTTGGGCGAGATGAATCTTTTAAGTTACTGTAAACAACATAAATAGCGCTCGTATGTCAAAACGTTCTGACTACGTATAACCTCAAAAATGTCAAGCTTTACTATAGAGCTGTAAGTTGACAGATTGCAATACAAGGGTTGTCCAATCCCTAAATATCAAAGACAACCCTCGTACTGGGTTTAATGTGCTCTAAAAAAGTACAATATTTTCTCATGAATTCTATCCAATTTATATTTTTATTGTTAATCGAGCAATTAGGAAAGTTGCATCAAGAAATATATTCTACACAATTATTCCTTTTGGTGAAACAGAGGGGTTCATTTCATTTTGCTTCGTTTCCTGTGATTAATTGCGGAGAACTTGAATTTTCTCCTCAAGCGGATAGAGATCCTTATGTTCCATCAAGATGATGGCTAATTTACGCCCAGATGGTGCTCCCGAGTAAGTCTTGAAAAAAAGCACATAAACGTTGTCAAGTACAGTTTTGCGTAGTTTTTCTTTCGATTATTCCGTTACGGAATAACCGAACATTCAGATATTTTTCAGCGTCTTCAGTTCACCGAACCTTTTATTGTGATTTTGTTCGGCTGATTTGACATTTGATTTAATTTTGTTAAAAACATATTTCATGGATTCGGTCCTCACTTGTTGGAAATTAATTTTAAATGCGCGATTTGAAGGAGACACTTTTAATCTCCAGAAATGTTTATTTTGTTCTCGAGAATTTGATATTTTGAATATTTTCTTATCTTGTCAAGTTTTGAAATTGGAGTTATTTTGTTTAAACATACTTGAATATGTTATTTTGCCGAATGAATCCATCATGAAAGGATAAGGCTTGAGCAAAGCATTGGAGGTATTACTCGCAATATCCTGCAGATTCAAATATTGCTTTATCAGGATTTCCGAATCATGGAATCACGTCTGTGCTTTTCTAATTATTTTTCATTTCAGTTCCTTATTGAAGTTGAAATGGCATACTGATAGATTTAGAGAAAATTAAAGTACTGCTCGCAGAAATTGCAATAAGTATCAACGCCTTAACCAAGGAGGAAATACAATAAATTCGTGAGACGTAACTCGAAACAAAAAATGAATCAATCATTCGCCTTACCGCGTTCACCTCAAAATACCGAGTGTATATGGAAACCCGCTATAAATGAGCCGTGATTAAACAGTTTCCACTCGAGTTCACGAAGAAGTGTCAACCATTCAATAATAATTGAGTTCTTTCCTCTTTCATGCCTTTGAATGTTTTCTGAAATAACATTAATTCCCGGAAGTTTTCCACCATTTCATCTCGTTGAATTGGAAATGATTCAACATTTGTTGGCTGCCGGGAAGAAATTCAAGTTGGAAGGAAACGAGTCAAGGGAATAATCTTTCTCAAACATTTTTTCCATCACTTCCATTTGGCTTACTTGAAATTCTAATTCCTCTTAAACGATTCGACCGGTCTCTCAAAGAATAAACAACATTTATTTCACTCGGCTAAATGATGCTACTAAAATTTGTCCCTTAATCGTTTTGAAAAAATCATTTGGTGTACACAGAAAATGGTCGAGTTTTATGCGAATAACGCCAAGAGAAAGGAATCTGCGAAATTTTGGGAAAATCAACAGACCAGATAATTAAAAAAACAAATGTTTTCGGGAAATATTCGATTACTCAAAAAAAAGTGCATTTATTCATTATTATTTATATACTCCATTTTCAAGAAATCTATCAAGCAATCAAGTACGCGGATAAATTTAGAAGACATTATAATCCAATATATTCATGTTTCTCATTGAGAATTAGCGCCCACCACCCACCACATTGGAAAATTTTTCCAGCATCTGAACTGAAAACTCATTTGTTCATTTGTGCAATCAAAAATCCATTTAGGTAAATCACTGCCTCATTTTAATTACTCGTCTCCTGAATATTCAGTGACTCGGGGTAGTCGTGAGTTTATTGGGTAGGTAAACTCTAAAGAGCAACGTATGGTGGGCCGTATTAAAATTGAAATAACTCCCCTTGAAGTTCGTAAATTACCCCTGCAAAAAACAATGAGGAACAAAACTTCGACATAATATTTTAGGGGCTTGATGCAAATTTTTGTAGCCACTCTATTTCCTCTACTCGTATTTCTATGTAAACAAGTTCAGAGATTGCCAATCAAAGTTCCCTCACTTTGTGAAAGATCTACTCAAAAATTTCTGATTTTCTAATTTTTTGCTACTCTTGATTTCGGTAGATTTTTCAAGAAGGAATATGGTGAATTATCATGTTCGATTCAAGACTTATGAAGTCCAAAGGTCGTAATCTAATGGGAGTGATAAAAAATTTAGAAAGCACTGACGTGAGGTCAGATTGCTTTGGCGCTCTTGTTGAGCTACTTGCGAATAAATATTCAAACCATAACAAATCTATAAGCACTCTGATCAGGTAAACAATAGTCTTTTCTCGTACTATGGGACAATGTGATCCAAATATGAACGCCTAATGAATGAACAAACCTATACCTCAAATTAAAAATAACTACTCGTTATTCTCCCCAATTTTTGTTCGAAGCTATAATTCCCTTCCCCTAATAACTTACTCCAGAGCTTTTCTGAATTTTGACAACGTATATTATTTCAGCCACCGAGATTGAATTCTATCTTTATTATTTCCCGTTATGAAAAATTTTTATTAATATTACGCCAACTGACACTGATTAATGAGCCCGGCATTTGTTAATCGAATATCGATCTGTGATGGCCATCGTTCCGAGAAAATCACTGAGAGGTCATGTTATTTCTCTTTCAATTACAATTTACAAGATTCTTGATTTCTTGGACTTTTTTGTCGAATTAACAGTAGTCAAGTACATGCGGAATCTCATTCTTCATACCTCTCATCTGACCATTCACCAGTCTTGATAACCCTTCACACAATAACCAAATCGTATGAAATTAAATCTTTACTGACGACGGAGGAAACCAATTGAGCTATGTTCCAGCCAATACTCGAGGAAGAAACAGATAGATAGATAGATATATTTTATTTAGCAAAGCTATCGGAAACAGACATACAATCTTGGCATATTTCTTACTCTAAATAACACAATTTTTCATACAGTAAATTTTCAACTTATTTCTAATAGTCCTAAAATTATTACAGTTTTTTAAATCAACAGGTAATTGGTTGAATTCATTCAGTCCAGCATAACCAACACTATTCAAAGTAATCGACAGATTACACTGGGGTACATGAAAGTTTTGCCTATTTCTCGTCATATAAGAATGCATATCGCCAACACGGACAATACGCTCAGAAACATAATCAGGTACCATGTGGTTCTTAATTTTGAATATATACTCCAATGTTCGGAAAAGGATCTTTTGCTTCACGCTCATGACATTCAATACCTCCAACATGATCTTTATTGGAGTGTACCGGTTACACCTCAAAATTATTCTTAGAGCTCTATTCGGGGTTATTTGTATCTCCCTGTGTTTGTCAGAAACAGAACCGAAAAGCAATACCTAACAGTACTCAATATGTGGGGCCACAATCGCATTATAAAGTTTCAATTTCATATAGTAACTCAAATTTTGACCAATTCTTCTTAACAAATAAATTTTTCTAGACATTTTGAAGTTTACATAATCAGCGTGATTCTTGAAGTTCAAATTTTTATCTAACATTACTCCCAAATACTTCAATACCTCCACTCGTTTCAAATTTACATTCTCAATATTAACATGCACATTCGCTAAATCCAACTTAGACAACCTAAAAGGAGATCCCAATATCATATATTCTGACTTGTGAATATTGAGTGCCATACTATTGTCTTTGAGCCATACATCAATATTTATCATCTCTTGATTGATAATTTGAACCATTTCATCAATGCTAGAACCTACCAGATAAATCATTGTATCTTCAGCAAACATTTTTATCTGACATTTTTTTACAGATTCAACAATGTCATTGATATATATATTAAAAAGCAGGGGTCCCAGCACAGAACCCTGTGGCACACCATGAGTGACTTTCAATTTGCCTGTAAAGACTCCATTGTATTTAACCCGCTGATATCTATTCGTCAAATACTCACTAAACCACCTGTAAACATTACCTCTTATACCTATTTTAAATAATTTCTTCAATAATAACTTCCTATTGACCGTTTCGAAGGCCCTTCTGAAATCTAAGAATACGGCAACTATAAATTTACCTTCATTAATAGCTTTTCTCCATGTATTACATAAGTTGACCAAAACATCACAAGAATTATTTGACCTAAAACCACATTGGTTAATCTCTAATACCCTAAAGTTATCACAATATTTAGATATTCGATTTTTCACACACAGCTCTAACAATTTTTCATAAACAGGCAACACATTAATGGGTCTAAAGTTTTCTTTATTATTAGAACCTTGAATCTTCTGTACAGGTATAACAACAGAATTTTTGTTCATCAGCTGGCGTTGATCGTGGAATCACTGGCAATGTTTGACGAAAATCTCCTGCTAATAAAATCATTGCACCACCAAATCGGTTATTATTGCTCCGTAGATCTTTTAAGGTTCTGTCTAAAGCCTCCAAAGATTTTTTATGTGCCATCGTGCATTCATCCCAAACAATCAATTTACATTGCTGCAAAACCTTTGCCATTGCAGAGTATTTCGAAACGTTGCAGGTTGGAGTTTCATTGCTTTGCTTATTTAATGGCAATTTTAGTGCTAAATGGGCTGTTCGACCACCTTCAAGCAAAGTTGCTGCGATTCCCGACGAAGCGAGTGCAAGTGCAATTTTATTTTGTGAGCGAATTGTTGCTAATATTAATGAAATCAAAAAAGTTTTTCCTGTACCACCAGGTGCATCTAAGAAGTAAATCCCTCCAGTTTCATCATTTGTTACTTTCATAAGAGTTTCAAATAAATACTTCCGTTGTTCATTTAACAGTGGAAGATTTGTTTGAATTAATTCTTTCAAAGCGTTGAGATCATACAGTTTTTCTCGATGCAACTCTTGGTTAAATGCGTCATGCATTGGACGATTGGGCGCGGTCAGGCCTAGTTGAATTAATAGTTTGTTTGACATTATCAAGCACATGTCCTCAATTGAAATCAATGCTTCATTGTAAATTTCTTCACTGATTTGTATATTTGGATTTCCCATTCTATTCCGTATTTGATACAAAATATCATCACACATATAATCTTTGTACTTGATCCACAAATCAATTGGGTTTGATGGGAAGCATGTAGATATGATTATAGAAAACAATGTTCTTACTTGATGAGCGTGTGATGATATTACAGCATCATTGAGAGTTTGATCCCAATGAGCGTCATTTTCAAGCAATTGCAAACGTTGACAGGCTTCTCTCTAGGATCCACTCACTATCAATAGTTCGTAACTGTTGGAATGATGTTGGGCCACGTACATTGACTAATAGCAATCGTAAATAAAAACATTCGTAATTTAATATGAACTTTATACCATAGCAATAAAGCTCAAATTGACTACGTTTTAGTTACAAATCATTTGTATGGGAAAAAGAAAAAGGGCTATTTTTAGGGTTTTTCCAGCAATAATTCTAATTTTTCTCGCCGTAAAAACCATCCTTGAACTTCAACTAACATTTTAAAAAAAGATTTGGCCAAATTGGCCCAGGCGTTGTTGAGTTATGCGCTTACCAACACATTTTGCGATTCATTTTTATATTATAGATAATAAGATGAGGAAGAATAACAATAAAACAAACATAATAAATAGATAATAAAAGTAGATGTTTCAAATAGCAAAATATCACATTGAATTAGGTTTTCTTGCTAATGCAGTAACAAATTGAACTCAATTTCTTCTCTGTCGGTCATGAAGAAATCGAGAATTATACCCTCCGACAACACCGCATTCCAAACATCTAGCAGGTGAGTGATAGGTGATGGACTCCTATTGTAAATGTAAAACAGGTCATTCGATAACACCCTTAAATTCATCTTTGGCATTCTAAACTTGACGAAGTTCATAAGATGACAATCACAATACTTCAAATTATTTACAATATTGTATACAAACATCGCAGCTTGGGTCCTCCTCCGGACATCAAGGGAGCGAAGGTGAGACTGGCCAATTACGTCCGATCCATTTTTCTGGAAAATTATTATTCAACCAGTTTCTCAAATTTCTATGCTGGACAACCATCAAGTTGCAACCAAGCCGCTAATCTTGATTCCACTAAAATATTTTCCCACATATTTGCATGCTCTGCCGTTAGAAATTGTGAAACATTTTCACCATTGAATCCTTCTGGTAAGAAATAGGGTCCAAATAGCTGATTATAATAAACTCCAAACATTAACACTAAATTCTACTTGGAAATTTCTTGGTTGAATTTGGATGTGGATTTTCGTGGGCCCGTACATGATGGTTATGAGAGTTTACCACGCTCCGACGAGTAAAACACGATTCATCAGTCCATAAGATGGCATTTAAAAAGTATCTCTACTCAATTGAACGAAGAATACATTGGCAAAAGAATATCCTTCGCTGTTCATCGCTTTCTCGTAAACATTGGACAGGTTGCAAATGGAGAACATGTCGACGATCTCTTTTCAAAACTCGAAGAATTTTTGACTTGGAAAATGGAAGTGTGCGAGCTGCTATTCGACTGCTTGTTGTTGGATTCTTATCAAATTCACGATGAATCCTGTTAGTGTTTCTTTCTTGCTCAATATTCACCCTATTCTGCCGTTCATCAGGTCTAGTACTAAGTCCATTAGTTCTAACTCGTTGGTGAATGTTAACAACACCGAGGAATGCGGATGCCGCCTTCTCGGAAGTCTTCTTCGGTGCTCCCTAGCTGCTTCCGCCGAGTTTCCATTTGACACTCCATAACCGAAATGGATATCGGCTTGTTCCTGACTCGTAAAACAAAAAGGCATTTAGTTGTTAAAGAGAAACTGACTACTCACTGTGATAAATTACTGTCAAACTTCAAATAAATGTTCGAAGCTGACAACAGGTTTTTTTCTCCATGGCACACTTTGCTTTCCACAATAAGTAAATTACAGTTTTTTATGGTTATGTTTGTATTGAAACCAGTAATTGGAAACCAAAACTGTCATTAAAATTTTTAAATCAATGTAATTCGTAGTAACCGCTTCATTGCAATAACAAATTTTGGCGATTTCTTCATGCATGAGAATCTGTTTTATTTTTTAACCGGAAACGGTGCCTCGTACGGCAAACAATCACGAGACCGAATTTGCTCCTAATTAAATAAGGATTTAAAAAGGAATGTTCATTGTCGGCAAAACCAGTGGCGTTTCATCTTTTTATCTTAAAATATTCAGTTTTGCTGCAGTACGGACGCCACTGGTTGGATAGATAAGAAATGTTATTATGCCAAAAGGCTTATTTTTTTATGTTGAATACGTAGAATACGATCTTGACGTCCCTGTATTACTCCTATTGCCCTTTTTGAAAATTGGTGTTGCAATCGACTCCTTCAGTATATCTGGAAAGCATCCTTGTCAAAAGAGAGGTTATATATTATATACTTCAGAGGAACAAGCAAAAAATTGGTACATTCTTTAAAAATGTGGAGTCATATAGGCCTATAAGTCTTATACCAACCCTGATTATACTGAGAAGCTGCTTCTCAAGTGGCTGAAAGATGACCTGGAAATGCACCATCTACTACCAGACCACAAACTAGGTTTCCGAAAGAACCACTCGACAACGCATTAGGTTCATCGAATTGTGGACGCCTCCCAAGCATTCCACAAGGTTTGATACAACGGACTGTTATAAAAACTGAAACATCTTCTCCCACAGCCTTATTATATCCTGAGTCCCGCAGGGGGCCACTTTTATATAAAATCTGTACTTCAGACATTGTAGGGGCTTTATGCTATGTTTAATTATGTGGAGCTAGTTAGGACTGTATATTTTATTATTGGATGTTGCGTACGCAGATCACAACTACAGATTCCACAACAGTAAGATACTGAATATAAAAAGTCTTACCGGTTGCCGAAAAGAATGGGGCTTCCTTATCCTGGCAGGCTTCTTGAGGGATCCCTCGAATGCAGATACCACTGCTTCCATACGCCGATGGCAGTTCTTGTCACTTCAAGTGAAGTCACTATATTTGTCTGTTTTAACACAATTTGATGTCTGTGTCGATTGATGAGAGAAAACACTATACAAGCGAAATAAACTAAGAATTCTGCGAGTGTCACTGTTTCGTGCACTATCAAACCAAAAACAAAAATGCGGGTATTAACAAATATGCGAATATGTCCAAAAGTATGCGTATTTCACAAGGGCGAAATAAATCAAGGAAATGCGGAAAAACGTGTGTTTCACAACCAAAATCCAAAAATCTCATCTTAATTGTTCTTCAAAATATGCAAATCATATATTCAACATATGGGCGCGCGTAAATTATTAAAACGAAGGAAATTAGTCAATTTTATATGTCAGCAACTCACAATGCAGAATCTGCACACAACGTTGCGGACACAACAGACATAGGTACCAAAAAATGAAGAGACTTCCATAACATCCTTTGCAGACGATGTAGCCATAGATACTTTCATCTGATAAAAACGGCGAAACAGCTTCCAAACAATTATAAAACACTTGGACGACCTTGGGCAGTGGCATCGAAATTTTTTTCAAGTTTTCCATTCCTGGTATGAACGAGTATTCAATAGTGAATACATTTGTGTTAAAGCCATTGTATTAAATCGAATAGTTTTCAAAATATCAAAAAAAAACTGGAAAAAAAGTCGAATATGTTCAGTCAGTAAGATCTTCATTATTCTTATTTTAAATACCCTGAGCGTAAACCGTTTTACAACATCGAAGAGGAAGGATGTGAAAAGGTCATGCATCTTTTGGATGTCAAAAATATCATTACAGGGTGTTTCAAATTTTGTGTGGAAAATTGTGATCTTAAATTGGCCATAACTTCTGTTTTTCAAATTAGAACCCTATTTTTTTATAATTTTGTTGGATTCTGCGGTCAAAAATAATGATAGTTTTCTCACATTATGCTCCTAAATTCAATAATTTCTGAGTTATTTGAGATTTTCTGAATTTATGTAGTACGTAGAGTCAAATTCATAAGGATATTCTGTGAGCATATAAGATAAATCATCCCATTTATAATTCACAAGTGTCAGATAGGTCTTTTTGTTAGTCGTTATGAAATTTTTTCATTTCGCAAAATGAATCGTTGCTATTCTAATAATGAGATTTTGGATTTATTTCTTATATTGTATTTTTTCAATTGTATACGCAATACACATTCAAATGCACTTAATGATATTGTTTATTTCAAATCCATAGTGGATGACACAAAATGTTGAGAATCCAATGAGAAGTATCCCCATTTTTTTTACAATTTCTGAAAAAATGTTTCAAACTTTCCAAATTTTGGAATGTAAGAGCTCCTAAAGAATACAAAAAAAGGGCAGTTGATGAAATTAATATTTCAACTTATTTCGAAGCGAATGAGAATTCATCTCTTCAATAGGAAACACATTGAATAGATTCGCTACTTCAGTACACCGAATTATGATTATAAATAAATTATGATAATAAAAATAAAGCTCAAATTAACAGAATAAATGATCAGGTAAGAGATTCAATATGGCAACCATTTTGTTCCACACACTTTCGAATACGTCTTGAAACACCCCGGTTAGTCGCTCGCTCAATTTCCTTCCCCTTTAGTGAGTGGAAAGCATCCTCCACACGCCGTTTCAAATCTTCTTTGCTTTCAATAGGAGATTCATATACTATGTTTTTCATTCTACCCCATAAATAAAAATCTAAGGGAGTAAGATCAGGAGATCGTTTGGGCCAAAACAGTGAAGAACGGCGTTCGATCCACCGATTACCAAACATTGCATTCAGTTCTTCAGACACCTCGGGCGAACTATGTGCTGGAGCCCCATCCAATTGATAATATGCGGTAGTCGACATACTCAACGGCAGTTCATCCAAAAACTCAGAATCAAAATTTCTCAGGATTTCCAAATATTTTTCTGTATTTAAATTTTCTTCATAAATGTAGTACCGCACTTTATTGTTCATCAAAAGAGCAAACACATTAAAACTAAATTTGTTCGGGGGGTTTCTTTGTCTTTTTCTATGAGGATTTTCACTTCTCCAAATGTGGAAATTCTTTCTATTAAATAGTCCTTCATTATTGAATCTTGCTTCGTCTGTCCAAATGATCTTTTTCAAAAAATTTTCATCATTTTCAAGTTTTTCTAATATTCCTCTACAAAAATTTAACCTTTTTATGTAGTCACCTGGTTCTAATGTATGAACTTTCCCATATCTGTAGTCATGCATGTTGTGTTTTTTCAAAATTCGGTGCACTGAATTTCTGTCTAAATCGATTTCATGAGCTGCACTTCGAATAGATGCATTTTCATTCGCTTCGAAATAAGTCAAAACACTAATTTCATTTTCCTCATCATCAACTACCCTTCTTTTGTATTCTTTAGGGGCTCTCACACATCCAAAACTTTTGTTTGAAACATATTTTCTGAAGATCTTCTCCGTCAAGGAAGGTAAATGGGGATACTTCTCGTTAAAGGCCTGGCAGGTTCTACTAATAATTCTGTCACATTCACCATGTATATAAAATAGATCCAGAATTTCGTAATTAGAATAACAGTTCATTTTGTTAAATCGAGAAATGAAGATAACGAATAACAATAACACCTGACACTTGTGAATTATTAACAGATAATTTATCTTCTATGGGTACAGAGTGTTCCCTAGGTTTCGAAAGAATATTTATTGAATTATTCTAGATGCAATCAATTTGACTGTACGTACACCATAAATCCAGAAAATCTCAAATAATAAGAAATTATTGAATTCAGGAGCATAATCATGTGAGAAAACTATCATTATTTTTGACCGCAGAATCCAACAAAATTATAAAAAAATAGGGTTCTAATTTGAAAAACAGAAGTTATGGCCAATTTAAGATCACAATTTTCAACACAAAATTTGAAACACCCTGTAATGATATTTATGAAATCCAAGAGATGCGTGACCTCTTCACATCCTTCCTCTTCGATGTAGTAAAAATGGTTTACGCTCAGGATATTTAAATTAAGAATAATGAACATATTACTGACTGAACATATTTGACTTTTTTTCCAGTTTTGTTTTGGATATTCTGAAAACTATTCTATTTAATACAATGTTTTTAACAGAAATGTATTCACTATTGAATACTCGTTCATACGAGGAATGGAAAACTTGGAAAAAAAATTTTTCGTCGAATTTATTTTCACACCCTGTATAACCGGAAGTTTTTGGGCTTCGAAAATATTTTAGCTCTGTAGAGAACTTCGAACAATATCATAATCCCAATTTTCAGATTTCAAATATGTCTAGTTTTCCAGAAACGTCTAATAGGCACTCGAACTTGAAACACCCTGTATATATATATATATTCTTTTGAACTTTAGGCTTACACTACAGTACTCGTATTCCAGAGTACAGGAAAACACTCTAGAACAAGCACGCTAAAGCTCTTGACCTCACGTCAGTGCTTTTTTCGATATTTTGATGAGTTCTTTTAATTAAAAATTTAAAATGCTTGTCCAACGATGCAAGGCTCAGATTTTGAGAATTTCGCTTCGGCGTTGGAAGAGTGATATTTTCTGGACAATTCGTACAATATATTCTATTATCTGATCTTCCGGTAGTCCTATCAACTTAGTTAATTATACTTCACTATGGCTTTTATCAGTGACCGCTCTATGCTTTGCGATAATTGGGAAGATTCGAAATTGCAGCATGCAGTAAACTAGCGGGACCATTAATGTCACAAGCAACTGTGGAACAATTACCTTTCCCATACTTGGAGATTTGGTTGAGTTAAATTAACAATTAGATTTGGATTACCGTGCGCAATCCCTTGGAAATATTTGTTTTCCACGTTGGAACTGTGATTCTAACTCCGAGTTGGTAACAGCGTCGCAATGAACTATTTGTCATTTCTGGAGGGAAAACTTTCAACAAATTTTCAGTAGGCTCTGGCCTTGAACCGAATATGACTGTAGATTAATGCATTTGTGTCAGACAACATATTTTAACACTGTTCAGATGGGTATAGTGTTTGAAAATTTACCAATTTTTCCACAAAGTGTCATATGCCGAAGATAAAACTGATTCTGAAAGTTGTAAGGCTAAGGATCTCTTCTATTTTCCCTTAGGCCACCCTGGATATTTTGTAGAGCATTTTCTTTAATAGATTCAATTCTGATAAGAATCTACCTTTCTAATATCTTGAAAGTAACACTCAATAAACTGATTTGTCTATATCACAGGCCTACAAAAAAAAATTTCTGGAACTGGAATCACTCGAAATAACCGTAACAAGTGGACTTATGCAGATTTAGTCTCTGCAAGACGCCCTATCCCCCACTCAGAAGAAGTGCCAATTCCAACTTTTCAGCAGCTACCAGAACTCTGTGAGGACACATGTCTCTCTAATCAGAATTGTGACACTACTGAAGATGACAGTGATTTTGAAACGATGTCATCAATTCCCCAATGTTTCAAGCAAGATGAGTTAAATGACCTCACTAGAGATCTCAACCTGTCGAAAAAAGCTGAATTACTATCTTCCAGGTTGAAGGAAAAAAATTTACTCGAACCAGGAACGAAAATTACATGTTATCGCACAAGGCAGAAAGATCTGCTACCTTTTTTCTCTGAAGAACAAAATCTTGTATTTTGCCATGCTATTAGAGAACTCCTGGTAAAAATGGGTCTTCCTGAACATTTTCCGGATGATTGTCGCCTATTTATTGACAGCTCAAAACGAAGTTTGAAATGTGTTCTTCTACATAATGGGAACAAATATGGCTCAATAACAATTGCTCACTCAACGGAAATGAAAGAGCAATATGACAACATAGCTTTGGTTTCGGAAAAAATAAAGTATCATGAACACCAATGGGTGATTTATGTAGACTTAAAAATGGTTTCTCCTTGGACAGCAAAGTGACCACACCAAGTATTCTTGTTTCTTGTGCCTCTGGGATAGCAGAGACAAAACGCAACACTGAGAAGAATATCATCAATGATCCTTTAGTTCCGCGAGAGAAAATCATGTTTCCACTCCTGCATATCAAGCTGGGTCTAATGGTTTGTGAAGGCTCTTGATAAGAATGGATCATGCTTTGCATATACAGGGAAAAAAATGCCTCAGCTGAGTAAGGAAAAAATTAAAGCAGGAATATTTGATCTGAATAATTTCAGATCACTTGGGTGTAACATGAGCATTAAGGTGCATTATTTACACAGCCACTTAAACCGTTTTCCTGATAATTTAGGCAACATTAGTGAGGAGCAAGGTGGAAGATTTCACCAAGATATCAAATGTATGGAGGAACGCTATCAAGGAAGGTGGGATACTCACATGATGGCAGATTACTGCTGGTCTTAAAAACGAGATCGTTCTAAAATACATTCAAGAATGTCACGCAAAAGAAGTTTCCGAAATGTTTAGTGAGTAATTGGTTTAAATGATTACTTTTTCTGTTTTCTATAGTATATAATGAGTAATATCTGTGTAATATAATGAAAAGTCCTTTAGTAATTTGTTTCTTTAAACCATGGTCTTTGAAAGTTCCTAGCGCTCCTGGTTCTGATGGAATTTCTGCCCATATTCTCAAAAACTGTGCTGCTCCATTGTCCTTCCCACTATCGATGATTTTCACGAAATCGTTTGCTACGAGTTCCTTGCCGAAGAGCTGGAGGGAGGCTCTGGTCACTCCAATCTTCAAAAAAGGCGACAAGCTCGATCCAAACAACTACAGACCAATAAGCCTGGTTCCGATAATATCAAAAATCTGCGAGAAAATTATCCATGAAAAGATTCTTGAATTTTCTCTGTCCAATGGAACCATACCAGATTGCCAGCATGGGTTCCTGCCAGGTCGGTCCGTGATCACCAACATGCTGTCGTGTACCAACGATTGGAGCAGGATGCTTGATGCTCGTGTACCGATGGATGTTTTGTATCTCGACTTCTCAAAGGCCTTTGACCATGTGCCCCACCGACGTCTTCTCTTGAAGCTTGAGAAGATTGGGATTCGTGGTGATTTGCTCCGATGGATCGAGGCTTTTCTTTCCGATAGGACTTTTCGGGTCCGCGTCGGTGGCTCACTGTCTTCTGCAAGGAGGGTGGTGAGTGGCGTCCCGCAGGGTTCCGTTCTGGCCCGCTCCTCTTTTTATTGTACACGTCAGACCTGCCTTCAGTGGTAAAGTCGGCTTGCTCGTTGTTTGCCGACGATGCCAAAATCTACGGGAATCCCTTCACCCAGTTCCATGTTTTACAGGATGATCTCAACGCAATTACGAGATGGTCCAATACGTGGTTGATTCCACTCAATATGGACAAGTGTAGAGTTCTCCACATGGGTAAAAATAACCCACGACAGATATACCATTTGCCCAATCATGTCATCGAATCTGTATCCTCCCACTGTGATCTTGGAGTAGTTATCACTGAGGACCTGTCGTGGTCAGAACATATTGTGGCTATTACCAGCAAAGCCAAACGAATGCTCTACATGATTCGAAAGAGTTTTGGAAGATGTGACCCTCAGACCTGCAGAATCCTTTATACTACTTTCATTCGACCAATCCTCGAATACGCCGGTCCCGTGTGGGCACCTGTTTTGCTCAGAGATGCCCGTTTACTCGAATCTGTCCAGCGTGGGGCTACTAGGATGTCGTACGGATTTGTGAGACCTCCCTACGAGGAAAGACTATCCGTGATGCACCTCACGTCATTCGAGGCCCGCCGTCTGCGGGGGGACCTGATCACGGCATACAGAGCCTTCCATGGCTTGTTCGGTGTGGATTTGTCATACCTATTCAGCCGTAATCCACTGAGTTACTTGCGAGGTCACAATCTGAAGTTGGCGAAGGAGAAGTTCAACACCTCTGGAAGACAGCACTTTTTACCAAACAGGATTTTTGCTGCGTGGAATGCTCTGCCAGAAGTCGTGGTGAACGCTGCGTCGGTGAATGGGTTCAAGAGTTCTCTGGACCGATGGTCCGCTGGTTTGGTTTCTCGTTAATTGTTCTTTACTTTTTAGTTGTATTCAGTACTGTGACATATATTTCATTGTTAAGTTCTTTTGTGAGTTTATAGAATTTATTTCTCAACTCTTCTCAAACTGTAATAATAATAATGGTTTTTCTTTCAGAATAGTGTAATGTATAATTCACAAAAATGTTGATATCTTAAAAATTCGAGCTGACAGGCAAAAACTAATAGCATATTTGAATTAAGGGCATCAAATTCATATGAAATCACCTCCAAAATCTTCATCACCAAAACCACTGCGGACCAGTGTAATAATTAGGGCCACAAGGTCCTCTTCCTCGTTCCATGAAAGCTATTACTTCTGATTTATGAAATTCCATAGTAAAATTTTAAGAGTACAGAATATTGTGATAGGAAGACAATAACCGGAACAAGGCACTTTTCCTAAATATTTGATGGGTTTAAGATAAATTTTGATCCTGCTGCTCTCCGAGATTTGGTAGTCACAGCCCTCAGTTCATCCATTTTGAATGACCTCGAAACATCTAAAATAGTAGGCGATGATCTTTCGAATATGTGCATTTTTTTCTTTATTTTCTTCATTTTATAACTAATTTAGACTCATCCACTAGACAGCCAGCAATTAATTATGGATCAATTTTTGAGGATAATGCAGTAAGGGAGTAGCATCAATTTTCTCAATATATCTTATTATATCATAACAGAAAAGATTGATTTCAGAATCTACAGAAGGAATGAGATAATTTAGAGAATACAGTAAGAAAGGAATGTTTACCTGTAACTACGGTTATTTAGTCTGCACTACCAGTTTCATCATACTCATAATTCTCGACCATATTATGCTCGAATCAGTGGCAAATGTCATAATTGAAACATGTGAGATTCTGGAATTTCTGGAGTCGTTTCCTTGACACACATTGATACTTGTTTTGAACGTGAAGGATTTTACTGCTACCTTGCATAACCTTTAGCCTCATAAACTATAATTCTATGACACTAATAATTTCAACACAGTCTCCAAATTCCTTCCTCAGAGAACTGATTCAGAAGAGCTCTTCAGAAACAATCTCCCTAGAGCAAACAACAATAATTTCGCAAAGAGCAGTTTATGTAAATCCTACCATCCACTCGGAGCGATTACTTAGGAATCTTGTCTCTTTTTCTGTTGAGAACGAACCCTTTTCTTTTATTGAGTGATCTTTCCCTTATTTCGAAATTAAGGGGAAATAAATTGAGTTAATAGAAAAATTTAATTCTGCACAACTGGTTTTGATTTAGTGGCTTTCATAGAGATAATGTTAAGTTCATGTTTAGCCGTTGAAGGAGACTATTTATAGATTGTATTGATGAGACCATTATTTTATGAAAATTTATTATAAATATTATTGATATGACATTGCAAAATGAAACATAAAGTGCTTCTCTGTAAACAAAGATTCACTGTTTAATATTATTTACACAATAATGTATAAAATTGATGACGAAATATTGTTGATGATGGAGCTCGTGTTGAATGATTGTTTGGGCTATTACCATCATCTATTGTGGATGTAATGATTTCCGACGTTTCGATAGACATCTTCTATCTTTATCAAGGAGAAAAGTAAGAAACCTTTTGAAAATTATCAATTCAAACCACCAACTAAACATTAAATTGGGAGTAGCAAAATGTTTATTTGATAGAGCAATAAATATTTGTTGCACTGAAGAAGACCAAAATGAAGAAATAAATAACATCTTGAAAACTCTTAGAAGCAATGGCTACACCAAAAAGATATTAGAAAAAGCTAGAAGAACAAGAGAAAGTCAACCTGAACCAACAGATATAAATCAGATCATTAAAACCGTAATTCCTTATGTAAAAGGTTTGTCGGAGAAAATGAGAAGAATTGGAAATAGATACAACATAACGACTGCATTCAAAACTCAAGACACTATCAGAACTAAACTTACAAAAGTTAAGCCTAATAATGAGACACAAAGGACAAAGAACTGCATATATGAATTACCTTGCGAGTGCGGAAGATCTTACATCGGAGAAACTAATCGCCCTCTGAATGTACGAATAAAAGAACATCAGAAGCTTCTACGAGTACTAGACAGCGACAAATCCAGGTTGGTCCAACATGCTGTAGATGAGAATCATCGTATAAAGTGGGATGAAGCATCAATAATATCCAAAAATGAAAAACTTGCAAGAAGAAAAATCAAAGAAGCAGCATTTATGAAAATAACACCTGATTCCTAAGTGCCAGATCTGCCAGAAGTTTGGACGCCGATAGTTCGATACAACTTAAAAAGATCATCATATCACAGATGAGTATATAACATCGTTCATTTTCTTTCATGACTTCTGTCAATATTGACTTTTTGAAATATAAAAATTTTAGTCAATATTGACTTTTTGAAAATTGATAATTTTCAAAAGGTTTCTTACTTTTCTCCTTGATAAAGATAGAAGATGTCTATCGAAACGTCGGAAATCATTACATCCACAATAGATGATGGTAATAGCCCAAACAATCATTCAACAAAATGTATAAAATATTCTACCTATCTAATTTTTCATACCTATAAATAATGGAACGTCAATTAAGGTACCTAATTTTTACTGTCATTTCAATATTAATATAAACACGTTCAGAGACTGCTGAGAAAACTCTTATTGCATGTATTTATAAGTGTCCATAGAACATTAATGTGTATTCTTCCTTTTATATATATATATTCATCATGAATTTTTTTTAAATCAATGTTTAGTAAACTTTTTCTTACCTTCTTCTTCTTCTTATCTCTTCATTAGCTACGTCTTTCTTATTTCCTTAGATTTTTTTCTTTTATATCTTTTTTCTTTTCATTTTTCTTCTCCATCCCTTCAATAGCTACTGCATTATTATTTTTTTTCTTCAATCGTGCAACGATTTGGCCTTTTATTATGCTTCGCCACACCAATTCATTTTCCCTGAGCAAATAATTCATCAATCACTACCTGCTCTTGAGAGTATTTTTTTTCTTGGATTTGTTCGTTTAAGTTCATTAAATCGTCAAATTCAATTTCCTAAGAAGCTGTATCTGCTTTTTAAAAGCTCGTTCATTTATTTGTTTTTCCTTTTGCTGTATTTCAATAAAAATATTTTCAGATTTTATAACTTTTTTTTGAGAAACCATCATTCTTTGTTCTAAAGGTTCTTTTGTTACCTAAGAACTCATTTTCTCTTCTTTTGTTTCCTTATAAACTATTTTATGATAGAGTCTAACAGATTAAGAAATGATATCTGCTTTATAAGTTTCCTTACGCCCGGTTTCACAAAGTATAGTTAACCTGTCGGTAATTTGACCAAATACTTTCTAGTTAACTAATAGTAAACTGTGAAAACGTTTCACAACAATTAGTAACGGTGTTGGTCAAATTACCATGGGTTAACTTAGGTTGGCAATGGTTGACATTTTTCAAACCATAGAACCATATTATTTACCAGTTATTTATTCGGAAGAAAAGGGAAAATTCACCTGAAAATTCTGAGGATCCATCGCCACTAGAGGATGAGTGCAAAACATCTTCCGAAAATTGGAGTTCATATACAGTTAAAAATCTGAGGAGAGCTCCATCAGAGAAATTGAGGGGCAAAAATGTTAGAAAATTAAAAAAGTTAACTACCACAAAAATAATAGGTAATCCGTCCACTACCTTAATGGAACAAAAATTAGAATTTGTAAAACTTCAAAAAGAAAAATTTCTTCAGGAGCACAATTTAAAAATGGAACTTTTAAGAAAAAGCATCTACTTATAGATGCGCAATTGGCTGAATATGGCATCGATATTGTAGATGCTAGCAATAATGATGTTAAATAAATATATGTATATAATAAGATTGAGATATTCACTGAATTCATTTTGCTGATTCCCTGATGAAAGTATTTATTTTGAACATATCGATATCATTGCCTGACTCAATCATGTTTCAATTCAAATCTTTCATTTTAGAAATTGCATTTATACATATCTCTCACCGGTATGTGGAGTAGGATGCATGAATGATTTGTGCTCAATTTGATCACATTTTTCAATTAATATTCTGCTTTAAGTAATCATAAAACACTTTCAACAAATAATTTATTCGATATTAAAAAATTCACATGGAACACAGGTATAACCATGAATACAATCAATAAAAATTATATATTGGCAAAATAATTTATAAAATTATTCCTTGTGATATTGTTTCCAACATTTTCATTTAATGCCGTTCCAATATTATTTCCCAATTCAATAAGTCTTTCCTGGTCATTGCTTACTTCGGGTACATTTTCATTTGCATCACAAGCAATATTATGAAGGACAGCTGTTGCTACTACGATGGCCTGAATTGTGTCAAATGATACCCTCATTCCCATTGAAAGAGCTGGAAATCTACGCTTCCATACTCCAATTTGTCTCTCAACGACATTACGTGTTCGGATTTGTGACTCGTTCAATAAAGCTTGAGCTGCAGTTATCACCTCATGAAGAGGTGTTATCAAGTAACTCTTTGAGAGGTATGCACTATCTCCTAATAAAACTGAGTCACCATATACACCATCCTCGAACAATTGGTACAATGAGGAATTTCTGAATATATAGGAGTCGTGAGATGATCCAGGCCACCTTGCGACAATATTCCTAATTTTCAAATTTGGGTCTGCGACAGTTTGCACATTGATTGACAAGTATTGCTTTCTGTTCCTAAATATTTCAGCATTATTACCCCCTGGTGACTGAAGTTTTATGTGGGTACCGTCAATGGCACCAATACATCTTGGAAATTTTGCTGTGTTGTAGAATGCCTGTCTAATCGAAGGTATTTCTGCATCTTGGGGCATTTTTATATAGCGTGGGGCTAGAGATGCTAAGGCCAAGCTAACTCTTCTGACAATTCTGCTAGCAGTGGCTTTGCTTACACCTGACATGTCAGCAGATGTCCTTAAAAATGAACCATTGGCGTAAAAATTTAGTCAGCAACACCTGATTACTTGGAGACAGACAATCATTTCTGAAAAAATAACAGTATTTAATATAATAATGAAGCTAAACTTACTGTTATTTCAAGATTTACCTTCCTGTATTATGTTCAATCTGATCACTTATTTCACCTACCACGTTTTTGCTGTTCTGGGAGTGAGTCGAAAGCGATCGAAGAAATCCCTTTTATCATATTCATCGAAAAAGTTCGTTCTTGGTCTGGTAACTTTTGGCCGCCGTAGACCTTCCTCCTCATCACTGAAGGCGTTGACATCATACAAATCTATCATGATATCAAAGTATAAATCTTATTTTATTAAAGTTTGCCAATATATTCGAGAGTCATGCTACAGTAAACTAACACTGACAAACAGTAAAAAGTGAGGTTAAGGAATTATAATAATAATAATAATATTTTATTCATGTTTACAATGCCATCAATTGTTTACACTTGTCAAATTAAAAAATGGTTAAAATATTATCACAAAATTCACCAATGGAATATACAGGATAATTCAACAATTTACTTTTCACAATTTTTTTAAAATTTTCATCAGATAAGGCTCTAATATATACTGGCATTTTGTTGTATAAAGCAATTGCCAAAAATTCGGGAGCCCTCTGTGATCTGCTCAAACGTACAAAATTCTTTCTTATAAGGCCTCTACCTCTAGTGTCATAATTATGGATATCCGACTGCAACTGACAAGTGTACCTACTCACATGAGCATAAGTAAGGGCATAAGTGAGTTCTATAAATTTATACCTGCAGCATTCGCGATATAACAGACCTGAAATTATTCTAACTGCTCTACGCTGAATACCAAAAATCTTTTCCCTCCTGGAACAATTACCCCACAGAACCATACAGTATCTCAAGTGACTCTCAACTAGAGCGAAATAAACCATTCTTAGCGAGTCCACTGATAAAGATGATGAAAGCGTCCTCAAAGTAAATGTGTTCTGGCTAATTTTAGCTGTCACACTAGAAGCATGCGCCTCCCAAGTGAGCGTCGCATCCAAAAACACACCCAGAAACTTTACACTTTTCACCTCCTGCACTGGAATTGGCCTAAGACTGCAGACAAGGTTCTGCGTCTTGTTTTCATTCACGGTCAGTTTATTAGCAGCAAACCAATCAAAAACCCTCGACTGCGCCACAAGCGACGAATCGATTAAACCACCGAAATCCATAGAATTAAGAGTAATTGTTGAATCATCAGCAAACAGAGTGGTGCGCACACCCGAAATATACTCTGGAAGGTCATTAATGAAAATGAGGAATAGAATAGGCCCCAGTACTGAACCTTGGGGAACTCCAGTAGTCAATAGTCTAAGACTAGAGCACGCCCCTCCCACGCACACACTCTGATACCTATTACTCAAAAATGATTCAATAAGTCGCACGGCACAATCATCAAGGCCATACTTACACATCTTACGGAGCAGCCCCTCATGAGTGACACAGTCGAAAGCCTTAGTGAGATCAAAAAACAAGGAGAGGGAATGCTGACCATCCTCAAAGCACTCAAGTGTAGACCTTACCAAATCCAGGACGGCTGCACAGGTGTTACGCCCTCCTCTAAAACCGAATTGCCTATCTGTGAACAGATGATTTTCCTCGCAAAACTTAACCAGTTGTAGGCATATCAACTTTTCCAGTATTTTCGAGAATATTGGTGTCAGGGAAATAGGGCGATAGTTGTTAATGTCTCCCCTATAACCTTTCTTGTGCAACGGAATAACCCTAGACACCTTCAAACAAACAGGAAATACTCCTTGCATGAGAAACTTGTTGATTAGTTTGGTGAGAGGATAGATGATCGTATTCACGTTTCTTTCAATTAAAGTTGTAGAAAGGCCATAATAATCAGTTGAACGATTATTTTTTAGTTTTTGTATAACATCCCTAACATTTATGTATGAAACTTCCTTGAATTTGAACTTGATCAGGGAGCCAACAGTGACATTGAGGACAACATCAGCATCAAGGTCACATACAGGCACCCTATTCATAACAGACGCAGTTGCCTCCTCAAAGTGTAAGCTGAATTTTTCAGCCCCCAAGTCACTAGGAATGTTTCCGCTGTCACTACCTCTAAGATCCTTAACTATCTTCCAAGCTGTCCTTGACCTGTTGTCAGAGTTATTTATTAAGTTGTTATAATATTGTTGCTGAGTCTTTTTAATCTCCGATCTATATATAAACCTTAGTTTATTCCTAGCAATGCGCAAATGATCAGTCTGGAATACGGTCAACATATCAGCGATAAGCTGAAGCTGAGAGCGCATCTGACGCAGTTTTTCATTAAACCAAGGGCCACACGACTTCACAGCACCCACACGGACCTGTCGTTCGGGAAATGAGAGCTTGAAAGCATCAACAAAGAGCTGATGGAAAACATTAAATGCTTCATCACAGTCCAGGTCATCATGAAGGATACTGCCCCAATCCTGTGCCTCAAGGGTATCATACATTATATTGAAGCCTACCTCTCCTAAAGGCCTCATTTTTTCTTTCGTGTATTCAGCTGGCTCAACTGGGCAATCCAACGTCAACTGTTGGGCGTCATGGTCAGAAAATTCAGTTTTTACAACCTTGGCATCAGCAAGATCATTCTCAAAATTCATAAAAATGTTATATAAGCAGTTCTGTCTTCTTGTTGGTTCGAAAATTTTTTGTTTAAAACCGAAAGAAGAGAACAGATCACAGAGGGCCGACGCCCTCTGTCAGCAGGTCAGCAGGTGCTGACCTGACCTTAACCATCGAATTATCCAGTGGTCAAAAATACTACTGGTTAACTATTGGTAAATGTGTAACCGACAACTGTGAAACACTTTTCGGTGGTTTTAGCTTAACCCTTAGGTTAACTTTTGATAACAAGACATTGTGAAACCGGGCGTTAGAAACCATTCAATTTGATCTGGAGGTTAGTTTTTTCTGAATAATTTTCCTTGTTTTTTCTTCTGGTATTTTATAAAAGTGATCAATATAGGCCTTGCCTAAACTTTAATCACTTCGTAATAATAATAATTTAATCATCAGAAAAACTTTCCCTTTTAGTCTTGTCAAGTTCATCTATTGTCAATTTGCCAAATTTTTTGTAGATTTCAATACATCTGCTTTTATTACCGCTCCACTCTTCCAAATGAGCATCCTTGAAAACAATGTGACCACCTTTGTTAAAATAAACCGTTGGACAGGTGATCCAAATATGCAATTTTTGTCCCATCCGTTTGAGACTACTTCCAACTATTTCAAACCCAAATTTCATCCCCAGTAACAAACCGAGTCAATACATTATCTCTGTCTTCACAACAGAAATCCATGTTTTCGAGGCGGCGAGAGCATTCTTGGTATCAATCTTGCACTCACTTTAGTCCTGCCAAGATGATCATGAAGAATTTTTTAAATGGTTGTATCTGATACTCCACCATTTCTGCGAGTTATGTTTTCTTCAGACGGACATCTTCCAATATCATTTGTTTCACTTTTTTGGACGCCTCAATCAACCGTCCTGGGAGCTGGTCGTCTTTAAGTTTGTAGGGACCTCATGTGGCGGCACTCCATAAAGCGCCACATAGACACAATATACAGCGCTTCGGTAGCCGAAAGGTTAGCGTTCAAGTTTCACACCGACTAGGTGCCGGGCTCAACTCCCGGCGGCTCTACCATTCTCATGAATTTCTAATATCCTCTGCGTCTATGGCATGGCGCACACAAGCCATACTGATGAGTCCAAATGTGTGTGAAACGCATAAGTATGGGTTACACTTCCGATCCTACATTGGTTACCCCGACGTGATAGGAACGGTTGTCCTTACGACGTGTCCTTGAAAAGTAGACGGTTGACGCTGAGACACTCGCTACCTCTCTGCAACTTCCAACGAAGCTCTAGAGACATTCCTCATTTCCGTGCCTCGCGAATCTGCTTAGGTGCACATCACCCGCCCGTTTATCTCTGCCTTGCTTAATGAGGTTATGCCACTTCTAACCAAAGTTTTTGCAGGGCGAGGTCTCCGTAACAAATGACATCGCTTCTAATATGGTTTATATATATATTTATATATAATTCATTTCTCTTCGCACTTCACAGTTTCTTCCCGATTGACTTTTATGATCGACGATAGTTCAAAGACTAATGAAGTGAAAATGATCGAACTTGGTATTTGTACTAACAACGAATTATTCAATTCATTAAAATTTTGGTAAGTACCCTCACTAATAATCGTTCCATCCATTCTACGAACTTAAAAACTCCCCCTCCTCTTTTGGCGATGCAACCACAGCTGAATAAAATCGTGGTTACAGCAGTAACTCAAATTTTCGCGATGCCAACATCTAACTATGATGTATCAATGAAGTCACACACCTAACTACACGTAACCTACCTCGAAATCAGGGTTAATATTGTATTTATTAACTCTCATGTATGAAATAGAAGCATTTTTGAAATTGATTGATGACCCAGTAAGAAATTATGAAATCATTTTCAATAAACCGTGTATCGTATGTGAAGATGGGTTACCATCTCAGTGAGTGTATAAATCAAACCTACGGCAGTCCTCAGGGAACACTTTTTGGTCCCCAGCTATTTCTTCTCTACATAAATGTTATGTTGAAATTGGACATAGGGGGAGGTATTGTCTCTTATGCTCATGATATTGTTCTACTTTTCTCAGCTGAAACCTGAGAGAATGTAAAATCTTTCGAAATTGGACGCTAAAAGATTAAGTGTTGGTTGAATAAAAATTGACTGAGTTTCAAATTCCATAAAATGGTATTTTCTAGATCTGTTGTCACTCATCCAACATTATCCTCGATTATATGCCATTTCTAATGCTCGTTCTCTGAATGTAAGTGCGAAAAAAGGATATATGGTGAAGAAAATGTCAAATACTTAAGTATGATTATTATTCTTTAGTATTAAAGTGTTTGAGAGGATCACAAGTCTGTTTTTGCGAGAAACACAGTCAATAAAAAGCCGACGTTTCGATTTATTCAAAATCTTCCTCAGGGCACTGGAAGAAACGATACATCTTGAATGGAGAACAAACTTATAAACCATTAAAATGAAAAACAAAGAACCCTAGATAAACTCACAAATGATGTAAACATAATTCAGAACACAACTACAAGAATGTCAAAGACGTCAACTAATAAATGACATTCATAAAATCAACAAACCAAGCAATTTGAAAAGTTAAAATTATATAAGGCAACAAAAGTTACTCACATTATTGGTTGGTCTCTTTAGTTATTTCGATATTATCAATTATAATTTGACGGATGAATGCATATGGGAAGTGATACGGCAGACCATTGACAAATTCAAACTCAAAATGAAAACTGAACAATTATCTGAAAATCATGAGAGTTGAACAAGGTGGGGCAAGATTACCTTGTCGTTATGAAGGTCAACGCAGAGGTGGTAACAAAAATGAAATGTTATCTTGATGGTGGTTTCTTTATTTTACTAATTATATTAAAATAGGCTGTATTGAGATTCTCTTTATCAGTACGTTTATTTACAGAGTTGTCTTCCTTTTTTATTTCCAACATTTCACAAAATAATCTTTTTTTAATATTTGTTTGTTGACCCAGAATGTGTACATTTTCAAAATCAAACTCGTTTGATTTTGAAAATGTCTCTGCGTTGACCTTCATATCGACAAGGTAATCTTGCCCCACCTTGTTCAACTCTCATGATTTCCATATAATTGTTCAGTTTTCATTTTGAGTTTGAATTTGTCAATTGTCTGCCGTATCACTTCCCATATGCATTCATCCGTCAAATTATAATTGATAATATCGAAAGATATTTTTAATATAATAACTAAAGAGACCAACCAATAATGTGAGTAACTTTTGTTGCCTTATATATTTTTTAACTTTTAAAATTGCTTGGTTTGTTGATTTTATGAATGTCATTTATTAGTTGATGTCTTTGACATTCTTGTAGTTGTGTTCTGAATTATGTTTACAT
Organism: Micraspis discolor; assembly: GCA_030674115.1. NCBI lineage: Eukaryota > Metazoa > Arthropoda > Insecta > Coleoptera > Coccinellidae > Micraspis > Micraspis discolor. The sequence continues at coordinate 1,256,246 of JARTUT010000436.1, forward strand.
CATTTGTGATATTATCTAGGGTTCTTTGTTTTTCATTTTAATGGTTTATAAGTTTGTTCTCCATTCAAGATGTATCGTTTCTTCCAGTGCCCTGAGGAAGATTTTAAATAAATCGAAACGTCGGCTTTTTATTGACTGTGTTTCTCGCAAAAACAGACCTGTGATCCTCTCAAACACTTTAATACTAAATCATATAGTTAGGTCGTCAAACCCAATCCGATTATTATTCTTCCCACCGATTCCGCGAACTTAAAAACACCCCCTCGTATATCGATTTGAGAAGAACTCGATATTCTTGATAATGGAGAATTGTTTGGAGGATTATTTGGGTTGCTTCCATCATCCATGATATTATTGATCATCATTATGATAACTCTCAATATGATGCATGTTCTGAAATTCCATCAGCCTATCTTCGACATTCAGTTCTCTAATATTGATAGAAAATGCGCCTCCTAACATGAAATAGAATGCTATTGGGAAATTCCTTCCTTATCAGATTGGGCCACTTACTGGCGATATCAGAAAACGATGAAGAACTTTCCGCAAGGGTTGGATTACACGTCATCTTGTCTGCTTGTAATCGGATAACCTAGAACCGGCTTGGTTCCATATAGTTCAAATCGGTAGATAAGAGATCATAGCAGTCCTGACAAATTGACATTTCCGAGTTGAGTAATTGCCGATATCAGACCATCAGAAAAGACGTGGAATAAATTAATCGACTTCAATTATCTGGATAATTCCTTTTTCATCCGTAATTGACACAATTTGAATTGAAGAGCCCCCCGGGGTTCATATTGTGAGCAATCCATTTTCCCGTCCGGCTGAATAGAGGAAAACGTTTACGCTACATAAAAAGTTTCATTTCGCAAGTTAGAAACAGACAATTATTTTCACATCTTTCAAATTTGAGGTTGATTCAGGCTTAGATGGTTCTGCAAGACCCGGATTTGTGTGATGGTTGTTTGCCTGGTCTGCTATTATACCCACGAAAAATTGACGAGTTTTAACCTCAACTGTCGATATTTTATCCCAGTCACAAAACGAAGCCTCGTCCGATGGGATATGCATGTTTCCGCTCCAAAATGGCTTTTTCATATTGATTGGCACCGGTCGATTTGAATGACGTCCTAAAAACCGGATACGATATGGGAATAATGAACGTTCAGGCTTAGAAATTTTGCATACCATCCACCAGAAGCTATGGCGATCGTAGCCTCCGTAAAAGTAAACAAGTTCATAACTCCGTGTGACATCTCAAGAACAGAAATAGCTTGAATCTGATAAAAGTTTATCGATTCAATGCTGAAGCATCAGTCTTTGATGCTCGATACGCCAATGTGGTCATTTTCGTGGAAACTTTCATGCACAAATCATTATCTGACGCGAATTTAATGTGTTCGTATCATAATTAAGAATAAGCATGAGAAACAATTTTATTACTTCAAATTACAAATCTCTACACGGTTGAACCTGGTTACACCTTCATAACATAAATATAAATGGCTATAAGATCTTTATTTAAAATGAAATATAGGCATACTTCTAGACGTGTTTTCGGATCAAACAATATTTTGACATTAATTGGCATATATATGTATATATATTATATATAATAGCGTTAAGTTCCTGGTAGAACATAAGGAATTATTCGAAAAATATAAAAATAGAAATGAAAGAACAAGACATGGATCAATACTACTATCCAATTCACCTACTTAGCTTTACTAACAAAATTCTATATATATGTACAGCCTTGGCCAAAAGTATTGAGCACCCATGTCACCTTTCAGTTTTTTGAATAGGGTAAATCCGAAATAAAATGAAATAATTCCTGTATGTTTATATCATTATTTATTAACACATAATCAATATTTTGTGGGTCCACCTTTTGCATTAATTACGGCAGAAATTCTTTTTGGCATCGAGTTCACTAGTTTTCTCCCATAAATCCCATAAATGCTCTATGGGGTTTAGGTCCGGAACCATGTCTCGAAACCATGTCATCGAGCGAGCAGACTTGTGGCACGCTGCGTTATCCTGCTGGAATTCAACGCCATCCATATTTGTGTCTCCAAAAAGTGTGTTGAATGAATGCAACAACGCAGATTCTAGTACATTTATGTACTTTTTAGAGTTCATGCGACCCTCACACACGAACAATTCGCCAACTCCAGAATCAGTCATGCAGCCCCAAACCATTATGCTGCCGCCACCGTATTTTACAGTTGGTACTACACACTCTGGTTTAAATTCTTCACCTACCCGGTGACGCACAAAGATCACACCAGGTGTTCCAAAAATCTGCAACAACGAGAAAAATATTGAGCTCCGAGAAAAATATTAAATTAAAATAAAGAGGTATTTTTTTCAAACTGTTTATGAAATATTATAAGGACATTAAATTGACTAACTTACTTCAAAGTTTGATTCATCTGACCACACGACATTTGACCAATCTTCTGCAGTCCAACTTCGGTGTTTTAAAGTCCATTCATATCGAGCTTTCTTGTTGTCATCCGAGAGCTATGGCTTCTTTCTGGCTTTACACCCTCTCAAACCAGCTTCCTGAATTCGTCTCCGAATTGTGCGACCAGAAGTTTATGGTGTAATTTCTAGTGACAATTCAGCAGCAAGCTCGGAAGAAGTTTTTTTCCTATTTTTTAACGACTCTCTCAATAACTGACGATCTTGACGACCTGTACTGATGCGTTTGCTCCCGGTTCTAGGCCTATGTAGGATCGAATATGTTCCTTACTTATGCGTTTCGTCCCTGGCGCACACATTTGGACACATCAGTATGGCTTGTGTGCGCCATGCCATAGGCGCAGGGGATATTAGAGTTTGAGACAGTCGCCGGGAGTTGAACCCGGCAACTAGTCGGTGTGAAACTTGAGCGCTAACCTCTAGGCCACTGAAGCGCTATAAGTGGCTACACACTCCCTTACCAGTGACGGAGGAACGAAACCAGTGCTTGTTACAAGGTCAGTAGGTGTAGCCGGGTGATGGCCATCCCAGCAGAGCTACACCACACCGTTTGGTGCGGACGGGTGATGTCTACCTAAGCAGATCCGCAATACCGCGGCAGACCATGAATATTGTACGGAATGGGAAAGGCGTCTAGAGTTTCGTTGGAAGTTGCAGAGAGCGAGCGAGTATACCTCAAGCGTCAACCGTCTGCTTTTCCAAGACACGTCCTAAAGACAACCGTTCCCATCACATCAGGGTCACCAATGTAGGATCGTATGTTATCCCTACTTATGCGTTTCGTCCCTGGCGCACACATTTGGACTCATCAGTATGGCTTGTGTGCGCTATGCCATAGACGCAGGGATTAGAAGTTTTGAGGGAGCCGCCGGGAGTTGAACCCGGCACCTAGTCAGTGTGAAACTTGAGCGCTAACCTCTAGGCCACTGGAGCGCTGTGAATTAAGCTATGTGTGGCTATATAGAGTGCCGCTAAGAGATCCCTGCACACTCCCCTGCCAGTGACGGAGTGCCGCTTCACCTATTCCGATGAGATCCGGTAGCAGAGAATCGCTCAATAGCATATTGCACAGAACGACCGAACATTTCACAGTTTTGGAAATCTTTACTTGTGATTTCCCTTGCAGAACCTGTATCTGCACACGTTTTTCTAACGAAAGTTCGTTTCTTTTGGGCATATTATAAAGATATCACTCCAATCTTCCGCAAACAATCACCAAAAGCAAACTAAACGACTGGATGTGTCCACAACGAAGGGCAGTAGCGAACTGATAAATAAAGACAAAATGTACAAAAATAGCAAACTTTATGGCACCCAGGTGTTTTATTGCTTTTTTGCGGCACATGTAATTATTTTTAATCCTTTTTAGATGCCGACAAAAGAATCCTTAAACAATAGCTTTGTTTTTCCCACACTTGCCGTGCACCTGCAAAATTTTTTAGGGTTCTCAATACTTTTGGCCAAGGCGGTATATTAAACTGTACAATATTTTTCCAAGGAAATTTCATGTTATGGATTAAGTAAAAAAATTTAATATAATACTTTACCTGTTTATCATTTATGGTAAACCATTAATGTAGGATAATATTTAGATTATTATAGAATACACAAAAATATGTGGGTAGGCTAAAAATTATTTTGGGTTATGAAGTTTAATAACATACTCGGACATATTTTCTTGTACAATTAGTATGTACTATGAATTGTATAAAAATTGATATTGTTATAGTTGAATGTGAACACTATACAAATGCAGAATTCAGGAATTACTGAGATACATTATTATGTTTCTAATCATGGGGTATTTGTACTATTGTTGTTATTTGTATCTTTGACTTATTTCCTTTTCTTCGGAATTTTATTAGGTCATAGATTTGGGAAATATAAATATATTCTATTTTAATATTGATGATATTGCGTTGTTAGAAATTTTTCATTGAATTGAAACAATCTAGTTCAGTAGGAACGTACAAATAATATACATACCTAAGAATGGAAACATAGCTATGGATATTGTTACAATTACAAAATGGCGATCACGCCGGGTTTATTGGATCGTAACATCTCAGTTCGTAATTGTCAACAGAATGTTTAGGAGGTGACAAATATGAAGAAATTAGGAGGAAAATTCTGATTTAAAACAGTTCGAATAAGGACACTAACAAATAAATCATAAGCTTAAAATTTCCACATATTGTTATATTGTTTTACACAACAATTCTCTCGCCAAAAACTGTGGATCCTTCAAGTGTTTCATTTTGAATGAAAGTTTTGCTGAATTACATTCTTTATTTATAACATGTTTTGAGAATTTTATCTGTTCAAATCGTTAAAAAAATACTGTACGTTGTGACCGATAAATCAGAATGGTCCCATTTCACGATTATTGGGTGATTATGTCATTTCGTAAGTTTTTCCAAGATTCTTTTCCTATTTGGCAGAATGAGTTAAAGACTGTTTTCATTATAGTCTATATCCAAAAAAAGAGAATTATTAGTTTGAGTTACATATAATTGCAAACTATATTATATCCTTGATAGAATAATTTTCAATCAAGATGCATTCTGGATGTCCGTCCTTCATTGCATTTTCATTCAGAAATGCTCTTCTAGGAACATCCTGGCATGGGTAATTCTGCTGGAATCTGTTTCGCGGAAATGAGCTGCCTATTGTCATATTGAGAAAACCTCAAGTATTTGATTAATTCGTGAATACCTTTCATTCCTATTGTGCTTTGTCAATCAAGTACTGACTGAGTTCGTAGAATTATGTTGGTCTCTTATATACTCTCAAATTCTTCTGAAAATTTTCTGCTACAAATATACACGAGTCTCCGGTTTCCTTAAACATTAGTCAATCTCAAATTTTGTTTTATCAATTGATTCCACGATATTCGGTTTCATCTCTACTCGGTTAATTTCTATGAAATAGTAGATGTCCATATAACAATTAACAATAGAACTACCATAAAAGCTCTCCTGATTAAACTTCATTCAGGCTTCAAACTATTTTTGTAACTGAACTCTAAAAGTTCTTTCAACCATCTCAAAACTACTCATAACTACAGATATAAAATTTCACCAATGCCTTATATTAATTATAATAATAGCCCTTAACTTTCACAACAAAAGAACCCCTTTGTCAGCTGTTCTTGACGACCTGTGCACAAGGATATTTAATATAGAACTACCTTGCTTTCTTTATGATACGGAGTATAGAATGTTTCCTCATAAAATTTGACGGAAGAATCAGAGGCGTATCAAGTTTAAGGTGAAGTTGAACTTGGTTTTCGGAGCTTCAAAATCCTGGGTTGTTATAACGTAACATATGTGACAAGTTGAGGGAGGATCAAAAGTTTTGACTTAGTGTCCATTTTCGTAATTAGATTCAATTCATTCACTCTTAAAGCGATGAAAAATGCAACGATAGTTCAAAGGAATTACGTAACCGCCTGAATTAGGAAGATTGTTCCTCTTGACTTAATGGGTTTCGTTTTTACGCGAAGTTTGGACATAATAGAAAGGGTTGTTTTGTAGGAATTCGAAGCTGACATAAGTTCCAAATTCGCACTCTACGATGAAACTGGTGTTCCGAACAAATTAAAAATTCCTCATAAGCTTCAACCGTATCTCACTGTTTACTATGTTTCATTTTATCGGAGCTTCCGGCTGTTATGACAGTTCTCTCATCACAGAACAAACCAACTAGCTAATATTTACCAGTCTGATCAAGGTGGATTGGAATATGCATCATTTTCATCTGTATCGAGGGTTAGGCGAAGCGAATTCGAAGGTTACGCTCAACAAAATCCATTGTTTTTTTTTTGCCTCAAGTTCGTTCAATACAAACAACATATTTTCCTCCCGTTTTAACAGGTCTTGTGTACATCGATATTTTTAAATTTGAGGTTTGGAACATATGTATTTGTGAATGATCTGATGGATGATATCGGGTCGCTCCATTTGATGTTCGCTGATGACTTGAAGATTTTCTGTGCAGTTCAATCATTTTATGGCTGTGTTCAACTTCAGCTTGCTCTCCATCGTGTGTAGGGTTAACTTCTTGAGTATTTAATTATTTATTAACCGTATGGCTCACATGTTCAAGTTTTACGAGGAATATCGAATCCTGCAGATATGTTGGTGATGCACGACATACTGTGATACGTTGGGGCAACTTCCTCTTTCAATTTCTCTCTCCATCTTTAACTCAAGTCGAAGTTGTTTTGGTGTAGCAAATGAGCAGTCTTCAATGCGGGATGTCTTGATCGAAGTCGATTTCATCCTTGGATATCTGGAACATCATTATGAACTTGGAGCTGTGGGTTGTTCATAATTTTATTAAACTCTCTAACTAGGGCATCTTCTCGAAGCATATTGGGAGGAGTAATGTTCCTAAGAATAGGCAACCATATTGTGTGGGTTGGCTTTATTGTCCCTGATATAGTGCGCATGGTTTGGTTTAAATGAGTGTCGACCATATGTGTGTGTTTGCTATTAAGCCACACTGGAGCGCAGTACTCTGCGACTGGATATACTAAACCCAGTGCAGAGGATCTCAGGGTGGATGCTGAAGAGCCGCAAGTTGTACCGCACAGTCTCTGTATAATATTATTACGTGTTCTTAATTTTGCAGCTGTTTTTGTAAGATGGTCTTCGAATGTGAGCGCCCTGTCGAGAGCAACACCAAGGTATTTAGGATGGCTATTATGTTTGAGTAACCTGTTGTCCATGAACACTCTTAATTCTCTATTTGCCATCTTACTGTTCAGATGAAAGATGAAACTTCTGTTTTTGCAGTGCTTGGTTGAAGTCTCCATTTTTTTGAAGTATTCGCCGTTGTTCGCTAAATCTCTGGTAAGAATATCCTCAGCAATCTCCATCATACTGTGTCTGATAATTTTCGTATGCTTAAGTGACTGAGGACTATGTCCCGACCGAAGAATATCTGTGAAAATCTTTGCCAACCATTGCCTCGTGTAGTATCCACAGTGTATAAGGAACTATGGGTGAATGCCACCAAGGCCCGGTGCTTTATCACGTTTCATTTCCTTCATAGCAGTTGTGACTTCGCCAATTCGTATGTCCGCTGAGTATTCAGTGTCTACTGCACAGATTTGCTTCTGGGCCTTGAGTTTCTTTTTAACTTTAGTTGTATGTGAACGGTCTTGAGGGGCTTTGGATGAAAAAACTATACAAATAGCGACACTGTTAGGTGATATCTTATTCCTTTTACGTTCATAAGGTTTGGCGGATCCAAGTTTACGAAGTAAGGACCAGGTCATCAACTATTTCACGGTATCCATTTATAAGAAACTCAGCGTATAATTCGTCGCATGTCTCATTCCAGCCAGGTATGTATTCCTTGCGGTATCCCCTAGGAATAGTCGCCTTTGCAGAACTGATTACCGCTCCGACAAACCTTTCATAGCTTTTTGCAACTGGAATCCAGTTCAGGGTGTAGTCCAGACGCCCAGAAAACTTTTCCCAGTCTGCCTTATTGTTCTATTCCTATAAGTTCCACCTCGACCGAGGGTGTGACCGGATCATCGGTATTGATTAGCCTATACTAATGATCCCTAGGCGGTGTTGGCTATGTGGAAAATTCGAGAGGACATTTCTCGAGCTGGGCAGTGGTTTATCATTTCCATCTCTGGAAACAAAACACAGATCATGATTATATTCCCGTCTCCATGCGGCTGAAACGGACGTGCCAAGATCCTTGGCATCAAAAACGAGGTATGTCTTCTGTTCATCGGTCCAGCTGACCAAGGTATCTCTGTTGTTGTGGTTTGCACTGTATTTCCACATTTCAAGATGACTATTAAAGTCCACAATATAGACGCTTGGATGTGGATGAGTTTGTATCACTTCGGAGGTCCAGTTAGTAGCAGGGGGCTTGATGTTAACCATTGTAACTTCTCCAATTTTGGTAATCACTTGGTGAATGTTAATTTGAGTAGAGACATCAAGAAGAACAGCATTTTCCACATCGTTTCGCAAATACGTTGCCACGCCGTACACTATATCATATGTGGCTCCCAATAGATCATATCCAGATCTATTTGCTCTTCATCTTCTGCATGAGTTACCTGTACGGCTATCAGGTCAATTTCGTTATAATATAAGATCTTTTGCAGTACCTGGCATTTTGGTCTACTTATGCCTTCAATGTTAAAGTGGCAGATTCGGATACAGCGTCCTAAATCTTTAGTCAATGAGTCCTTAGAAGGGCCGGTTTCTGAGGATTGCATATTAAGTCTGTGATGTGTGGCAGGGATTGCTTTCTACGCCCTTTTCTGTTGCCTATTATGTTAGTTCATTTAGCATTACCCAGGGTGCATCACGAGGAGGCGAACTAACTTTACATCCCAACTTCTTGAGTTTGAATGTTTTAAAGTGTACGGTTGTCTCTTTTACTAAGACGAAGCAGATCTTGAATTACGATTATTCTATTGATGGTCAGTTGGTATTTTGATGTGATCTTTGATCAAAGGTTCTCGTTCATTCCACATATCACTCAATTGATTTCATCTACCCCGAAGATATATGGTTTCATTATTTGTAAAAAGAAGTATTTTACCAACATCTCAATACTCAACAGTCTAATTCATTCCTTGATTTGGAGTAATTTGGAGTATTGTAGCATAATTTGGCATTTGTCATCCTGTTTACGTTTGCCTTCAAAACCACCTTCAGGCCGTCCAGAGAAAGTTTCGAAGTTCTTGGATTGAAAAGAGGATACAGTTTTAGGTTTGATTCGATTTCTAATCTCTTGATCAAAATAAATTTCTCTGCCAACATCATCTGAATTGAAAATTCTTAATGTTTTTGTATTGAATGAACAAGTGAAACCGACTTCTAGTATTGTGATCTAATAGACCAAAAGGGTTGAAAGTATAAAATACTGGCATTCCTTGATGTCTTGTTATCAACAGAGATAGCCATGAGACTCTCTTCAAACTATATAGAAAAAGTACAGCAGAGAAAGAGAATCAATAAGCGAATAATTCTCTGAAGAATATTATTCAGATATTGAACAGTTTACACCTAACTCCAAGAAGTTTAAGGTGTAACAGTCGGCGAGGAAAATTATGGCAACAGTCTTTTGGGGTTCAGAAGAGATTCTATTGATCGATTATAAAAGCAAAGGTGTCTCCATAACCGGAGAAAACTACGCTTCAATTCTAGGGTGGTTGAAAGAAGCTATCAAAGAATGAAGGAGGGGAAAATTAACCAGAGATGTCCTCCTTATATACAAAAACGCACCTACTCACAAGACCCGCGTTTCTTCGACTGCAATGCAGGAAGTGGGCTTCGAATTTTCGGCTCACCCAACTTATAGTCCTGAGCTAGCTCCCAGCGATTATAATCTATTTCCAAACTTGAAAAAAGAACTTCGTGGGAAGAAATTTTCAAACGATAAAGAAGGGAAAGATGCAGTTTCTGCGTATTTATCAGACAAGGATCAAACATAGATAGATATGTTAATTGAGAGATCTGAAAAATGTATACGGGTTGCAGGTGAATATTTTGAAAAGGAAAAATAATTTTTATTTCTTACCCCCCAACCCGCGAACTTAAGAACGTCCTCTCGTACGTCTTTAGTTATTCACAGTAAGAAGACCGTTAACATGCTCTAATAAGGCCAATATCTTCAATTCCGAGATACGTCCCAGAAAATTTATCTTTCTGTTTGCTGAAATATAATTCTCAACATGACTTCACCCTTACCCCAGTTTCCAAGCTTTGTTATTTCTAGCTGTATGTTTCGATCGTGGAATGAATTGATTTCATCGCTTTCAATTTTCTTGCTGGGTAGAATGAAATACGATTATAGAATAGAGAAAAGACGGGTCGTGTTATTTTTTCCGGGTCTGTTTTCTTGCGAAATAATTGGATCGATGCAACGAGGTTTTTGTTGCTGAATCACCTTTGCTTGTCGTTAACTTCCGGTAAGAACGAGGAAGTGGTTTATTTTGGCTTGCCAGAAATCAATTATCTATTGAAAAATTTCATAATTGAATGTACTTACTTCCGTTCGCCGAACATTGTTCCGCCTCAGAGATATGGAATACTGGTTGATCTCAGCTTTTTTATTTTCATCAGCAAGGAACGACTTTTTCATCATCTTTATTCAATAATTTTTTCTTTTGATTATGAGTTCACAATATTTCAGATATCAAACAATATTGCCTTTGTGGATTGCAAATTTGCTCAGACGTTGATGTGCCCTCCTACTTTGTTACAAACTTATTTATCAAGCTCCTCCATCACATTTGAATGAACTGTATATATACGTCTTTCGAATTATGTCCAGCTTATAAGAGGCTCATCAAAACTCACCTAATTTATTGAAAATATTATGTTTATTATAATGGCTTCAGATCTTCAGGTTTATACTTTTTTTTAGGTGTGCCCCATGTTTCCAATTGGGGACCATTACTGTTCATTATTTATACCAATGACCTGACCAGAATTGAATTTGATCAATTGATGATATTATCTACTCATGAAGCATTAGGTACAAGAAACGTGGATAAGAACAAAAAATGGACAACGAAGACCCCTTGGTTTAAGAAGGAAATAAAACAAAAGTGCAGAGAAAAGAAGCAGGCTTATCTTAAATATAGAACAACAAGGACAAATGAAGCATATGAAGAGTATAAGGCAGTAAGGTCAGAGGCCCATAAGTTAGTGAGAAGAATGAAAAAAGAATATTGGGAAAGGTAATCGAAGAGATTAGAGTCAGATTTTTATGGACGACAAAAACAAGTGTGGAGGTTTATCAGACAGCAAAGAACAGAAATGAAAGATCTTTTGGAAGATACGCACACCACAAAGGAAATATGGGTACCATACCTCACAAACCTGTACAAAAAGGAGATCAGAGAAATACCACTACTGGAGACACCGGACATAACAAGTACCGAGGAAACACTGTTAACAGAGGAGGACGTGGAAGAGGCAATTGAAAAAATTAGAAATGGGAAGTCGCCAGGAGAGGACCAAACAACCAATGATTTGCTCAAATATGGTAGCAAAAAGTTGAGGAATGAGCTAAAGATACTAATACAGAAAGCTCTAAGGTCACACAGAATCCCTGAGGAGTGAAGAAGAGGAATAATGATACCAATGTTTAAGAAAGGTGAACGAACAGATCCGGACAATTCCAGAGGAATCAATTTGTTGAATACAACACTAAAGCTAATGACAAGGATAATAACAAACAAGGTAAATAAGAGAATACAATTACAAGAAGAACAACAAGGCTTCAGAGCAGGGCGATCATGTACAGATGCAGTGTTCATCATAAGGCAGATCAAGGAAAAATCCATCGAGTATAATAAACCTGCTTTTATGTGCTTGATAGATCTTAAAAAAGCATTCGACAGGGTCCAAATTGAAGATGTTATTCACCTACTCCATGATAGACAAGTACCCCTAGATATTATAAAACAATCGAAAACATTTATAAGGAAAACAAGATAATTGCTAGATGGAAGGATGGTAAAACGGAACCAATAAATTACGAAACAGGTATTCGACATACATTTTAATATAATCATGGATGAAATAATAAAGAAGGTAAAAACAAAAAAAGGGGTACAAGATGGGAAACAGGGAGATAAAGATTATTTGCTATGCAGATGTCGCAATAATAGTATCCGAAAGTGAAGACGATTTACAGAGAATGATACATCAGTTCTATTTAACAGCCACACAGTATAACATGATAATATCAATAGAGAAGACCAAAACAATAGTGATATCGAGAGAGCTCATAAGATGCAAGTTAGTGGTGGAAGATAGAACAGTAGAATAAGTCATGAAAGTAGATTACCTAGGTGTCAAAATGTCAAGCGATGGTAAAGTGGAAGAAGAAACAAAACAACAAGTAACTAAAGCAAATAGAGTGGCGGGATGCCTAAGTACCACTATCTGGAAGAATAAATTTTTAACGGTAGAGACGAAGACCAGAATATATAAAAGCGTAGTAAGACCCATAATGACATATACAGCTGAAACGAGACCACAAACCAGTGAAACAAAAAGGATGTTGGAAACCTCAGAAATGAAAGTATTAAGAAAACTAACTAACAATACGTTAAGGAATAGGCAAAGGAGCGAAGACATCAGGAGAGCATGTGGAATAGAGAATGTAAATCAATGGATAAAGGGCAGGAAAACAGAATGGAACGAACATATAGAGAGAATGGGAGATGATAGGGTAGTGAGAATAGCGAGAGATAAATCGCCAAACGGTAGAAGAAGCATAGGAAGACCTAGAAACAGATGGAGTGACGGCCTATAAGAGGAGAAATATTCGAAGAGTAAACAGGCTCATAGCCTAGATACGAGAAGGAAGAAGAAGAACTGAAATTTCGTATAAATAAGCAGTTGAGGGTAGAACTTCCAAACGCAGAAGTTCTGTGAAAAATGAACTAGTTGAATACTCTGAAGATCACTTTGAGCAGCGCTCACAAATCGCTGAAAAACTTCAAACTTCTGAAGATTTTGGAGGCTTGAAGGATTCTAATCATACGAGGGTTCTCTTTTATATTTCGGGATCAAAGAACAAAAACAAATATTAATAATCGCAAATCGTTTTATTGTTTTTCAAAATATTCCCCATCAGTATCTATACACTTATGCATGCGTTTGAACCAATTGTCGAAGCACTTTTGCCACTCTGATTCTGCATGCATTCTGATCGCATCAACAACTTCTTCTGGCGTCGAAACACGTTGCCCTCTCAAATGATCAAAAATTGTTGCAGTTGATTGAGCCGATGTGTGAGAGCTTGCATTGTCGTGTTGAAGGGTGATCCGTCTTCGGCGCCTTGTTTTCCTGATTTCTTGGAAGACCACTAGCAAAAAAATGGTTGTGTACCACTCAGAATTGACGGTTCTCCGTTGTTCTACTGGTACGATTGTGACATGTCCAGTTTTTCCGAAAAGACAGGCGACCATTTGCGTGCTCGAGCAACATTTGTTGGATTTGGCTCACCTTCAAACACCCATACAGTTGACTGCTATTACTTTCGGGCTCATATCCGTAAATCCACGATTGATCACCTGCCATAATGTCATAGATGTGCTTCGAAGCACCGCGATCGTATTCCTGCAGCATTTCTTTCGACCAATCGACACGAGCCTTTTTTTGAGCAATTGATAAATTGTGTGGGATCCAACAGGAACAAATTTCTTTGACGGTCGAATGATCATGCATTGATGATGGTTGTCGGTTCATCGCCAAAATTGAATTAAGTTCATCGATGCACTGTTGTTGAGTTAATCCACGTCGAAAGTTGTAAAAAATGATTGCACGAAAATGTTCACGATTTAATTCCATTTTTTGGGCTGGATGAATTTTCTAATCTACTGTAAACAACACAAATAGTGTTCGTAAATTTTCATTCCGTTTTTTGGGCGAGATTAATTTTTTGAGTTACTGTAAAAAACACAAAAGCGCTCGTATGTCAAAACGTTCCGACTACGTAGAATGTCAAGTTTCACTATAGAGCTGTAAGTTGGCAGATTCCAACAGTAGGGTCATCCAATCCCGAAATATAGAAGGCCACCCTCATATTGATGACATTCAAATCTACAGTGAAAAAGAAGAGGCTTATTGTTATTGCCAAAAGGTGTTCACACGAAAGATTTACAAAATTCAAATTTTTTTATAGATAAAGAATCGAAAATCAAAATTAAAGCAGAATAATATAAAATCCCCACCCTGTCCAGAAGTCAGTACTTTGTCAAATGGGGTGGTCTGAAAAGATAACACCGAAAAAAAGGAACTGAAAATGAAAAAGAAGAATGAACTGGAAGTGGAAAATGATGAAAGTGAGGAAAAATCTTACTCATATCAAAAATTTTGAAAGAAAAATTAAGGGTAAGAAACTCCAGAAGGTGGGAAAGTGATAAAGGTACAAAAATGAAACAGAAGAAAAACTGTGTAATGGAGAATTCCATAGCGCAACTTATTGAAAAAAAAATAATTTTTCACGATAATTTTAAATTCATCATGGATTTGAAGTGAAAGAAATAAATGTGAGTATAGATCACAAAAAACTGAATATGTGCAAAACGAAACATTTCAGATTCAAGAGAACAACAGAGATCATCTTTTGGAAGAGATTATCAGATCATGAGGTCTTAGTTTAAAGGATTAATTTCTATACAGGGTTTTCACGAGGAAACTCACCCATATTTATACGGGAAACTACTGAACGTATTTTCATGAAATTCAGCACTTATAAGTATTTCTCGATGCTGATGAATTCTTGAATATTTTCAAGGCATGAACACCTCCGGTTTTTCCGGAAATGACGTCAACTTCCGTTTTTCAAATTAAACACCATTTTTTTTATTGCTGAAATAGATTCCTTAGAAAATTTCAAGATATTTTGATGTAACATTTTTCAGTTCTCTGAGAGGGAAAATTCGAAAAAAAATCGAAAAGAGATCTCCGCTGAAACAAGAATAACTTCAAGGTTTTTTGGTGGAAAATTTTCATTTTTAGGATTTTCCAAGATGAAAGATTGATGTATCCACTTTAAAAATCGAAATCGCGATTCATGATACAGGGGGTGAAAAAATCGCTTTCAAAGTTAGGGATGACAAAATCATGAAAAATCAATATTTTCAAATTAGAACCCCTTTTTTATGGCAGATATTGAATCTACGTTAAAAAATAATGTGAGTGTATGCATCACACCCTTGCCCGAAAGTGGATGTTTTCTGAGTTATTCACAAAAAACTGTTTTTCGTCTTGAATTTTCAGCTGTTTCTTTTCCCCTCACGCCAAAAAGATTTTCAGGAACTGTTACTTAAACCATGTTTTAGATTTTACTACCCTAATATGCAAGAGAAAAAAGTTACAGGTTGTTCCTAAATAGATGACAAATTTGGATTCGAATTTGTATCGGAAACCTCTTTATTTCAACTAATCGGCCATCGGTTTTCTCTCCAGTTATAAATGAATAATTCCTTATGAACCATATGCAAAAACTTACTATGTTTTACATTCTTTTTTTTTAATGATAGATATCATTAATTACATCTGCCAAATTCCTCTTTATTCACTAGCATTTTGTGTTTACTATTAATTTGGTGATAATTCGTATTAAGTTATAAAATCGATCATTATGCCTAATTTTACCAATGAAGATTATTTAAATCTCATTCTACTTCATGAAGAATGTAATAAAGTTGTAGATAGAATGATTCGACTGTTCATTGAGAGGTTTCCTGACCGACCCAGACCAATGAGAGATACCATTAACAGAACCATGACAGACTTGAGAAATGTCGGATCTTTCGTTAAGAAAACTATACACAGAGAAAAAAGTGTACACTGAAAAAAAAACACGATGTAATTGAACACTTGTTTCAGAAATATTTTGTTGTCAATATTCGGCATTATTTACATAAAATAATTTGTATTCATAATTTCCTGATTCCTCAATTTGATTTGTTTATAAAAAGTAAAATCCTTATTTCACGAATGTGTTGTAGATTCTAATATCCTCAATTGAAACTTACTAAATTATGTACCATAACTCCCTTAAAATTTACTCATTACCTGATATTACTTATTTTGTTATTCGCTAATGGGGATTGGTAATTATTAGAATATATCGATTGCTGCTAAATAACACTTTGATAATATTACCAAGTATTCTTTACCAATTTTGAATACTTTATATTTAGCCTTGAAAATGCTATATTAGCCAATAATATATCTCTTTATGAATTACGAAATATTTTGTTTAGAGTACCAAAACGTTCGAAAGATGGAGCTGTAAGACCTACCCCCTTGTGCAAATAACGCTACACGCAGTCACTGCGCGCGTAGTTTCAAGTTGTTGAGCCGATACTTCCCCGTTTCCGAAACCGGTATAGTATTTCATTTCTAGCTCCAGCTTATCCATATTTGTATAATCATAGGTATCTTCATCTAATAAATCGAATTTGGGTTACAATTAGATCAGTTGTCTTGTGCTAAAGTGTACCTTCAACAACCTAGTTTATTATTATTAATTATAAGTGTAGTGAAAATGGAAACAACATCGGAGGTTCTGCAAGTAACTAAATTGTTAGAAGACATATTGGATGCTTCTTGTTAGATGATATTTCTGTAGGCTCTTCACATATTTCAATTCAAGAAGAATTCCCATATCTTTCACTGAACAAGTTGGATCATCCTGTAATTATCACTTGGGTTAAGGTAAATGGAGTTGTTTATAAACCTGGATTAGTTATTCAGATAGGTAAAGACCAATTTACTGAACCAATATTTGGTGAAATACTTAAAATAGTGTATATGAGCGATGAAAGCATTAAATTTGTTTACAAACTACGGATTTGTTACGGTTTTAACAAAGAATTACGGGCTTATGAAATAGCCAAATGCTCATCAGAAATTGTACCTGATCGCATTATAGATTTAACAAATGTTTTTTATGTACCTACAGCTGTTCATATTACTAGTGATGGTTGTAAGTACATAATTTCTATGAATCAAGATTGATTTTTATGGAGTTTATAAATGTTATGGTGTTATTATTATAAAACAAGTATGATTTTTTTTGTAAACCATTTTTTTTTATTTTTTATATTTGAGAAATTATGTTCAATAAATATTTATTTATGAAGGCTAACTCTTTTATTTAAAACAGCCAATCCTCTTATTTATAGTAAAGAAAGATTTCACTTGTTTAATATATGGAGTGTGTTACTTAAGTAAACTAATTGATAATGAAAAGTTATACTTTTACCAGAGCAAAGATTTTTGTTGCATAAATATGTGTAATCTGTTAGTTAAGTGCCTCTATTAATAATAAATAAATGATATTCTTATATGAATGAAGATTTTTGTTCTATGACTATATATAACTTATAAATTGAAAACATTTATTAGCAATAAACAAGCGATACATTTATTTGAAGTAAGTCTTTTTATCTATAAACATATGTTCAATAGATTTTAATACATCCATTATCACTAATTCAATGATAATTTTACTGGAACTGAAATAAAGGAATTAAAACTAACTATATGTATAATCGTTAATATATGGAAAGTAGAATTAAAGGAATATTTATTTGCAAGTTCCAAATGAATTATTGGGTAGAGACGAATGAATATTTATTAAGCCATATTTCAATGGAAGATTGTGTTGTGGTAAATGAATTTCGTAACTATTAAGTACATTTTTTTTTCGGTGTAGTAGAAGATGAGAACAACGAAATTACAGTTCTTGCATATTTTCGTGTGAATCCTCGTAATTCTCTCAAAGATGCCGAGATTGTTCTGGGATTATCTCAATCGAATGTTTGGAGAATATTAAAAAAACATAAAATGCACCCATATAAATTCAATAGAGTACAGCATTTGAAGGAAACTGATTCCGTCAGGAGAACAGAGTTTTGCGAAGCTATGATGATTCGATTTCGAGAGAATGAAAACTTTTTGGACTGTATAATTTGGACAGATGAATCTAAATTCACAAAGAATAGTTCTTTGAATAGGCATAACAGTCATTATTGGGATGAAGAGAACAACCACCACTTCAGACAATGGAACTTTCAAGAGACCTGGAGTTTCAATGTTTTTTTGCGCCATCAAAAATAATGCAATTCTCGATGGATATTCTGACATATTGACTCAAATAATTGAGCCACTAGTACAGAACCATAAAGACTTATGGTATCAACAAGATGGTGCGCCTCCACACAATTCACTCAATGTGTCAAGTATCCTATACAGGCTATTTGAAGATCGATGGTTGGCGAACAATGGTCCACATCTTTGGCCACCACGTTCTCCCGATTTAACTCCTTTAGAATATTATGTTTGGAGTTGGATAAAAAATATTGTCTACTCAACTCCCCTGACTGATAAAGAGGACTGCATAGAACGAGTCAGAAATGCGTTCAAGTTTGTTTAGATTTTTAGATTCATAGTTTTGAAACTCAATTTGGTTTTTAAACACTTTGGCAGATCTCTTCCTCCCGATGAAATGAGAAGAGCAACGCACGAAGCATTCCTGAGACGTATCAATAAATGTCTAGAAATTAACGGTCAAAATTTTGAGCATCTTCTCTAGTTATAACTGCGAGAGTTTGCCATGGTTCTCCTAATAGTAACTTGAAGTCGGTTTCAAGAAGGGGTGCAAAATCTACAGCATAGTTCAAATAACAGTTCCTGAAAATTTCATCTTTTTGGAGTGAAGGGAAAAGAAATAGCTGAAAATTCAAGACGAAAAACAGTTTTTTGTGAATAACTCAGAAAATATCCACTTTAGGGCAAGGGTGTGATGCATACACTCACATTATTTTTTAACGTAGATTCAATATCTGCCATAAAAAAATGGGGTTCTAATCTGAAAGAATTGATTTTTCATGATTTTGTCATCCATAACTTTGAAAGCGATTTTATCACCCCCTGTATCATGAATCGTGATTTCGATTTTTAAAGTGGATACATCAATCTTATATCTTGAACAATCCCAAAAATAAAAATTTTCCATCGAAAACCTTGAAGTTATTCTTGTTTCAGCGGAGCTCTATTTTCGATTTTTTTTTCGAATTTTCCCGCTCTGAGAGAATTTTCCAACCAAAACTGAAAAATGTTACATTAAAATAACTTGAAATTTTCTAAGGAATCTATTTCTGCAATAAAAAAATGGTGTTGTAATTTGAAAAACGGAAGTTGACGTCATTTCCGGAAAAACCGGAAGTGCTCATGCATTGAAAATATTTTAGATTTCATCAGCATCGTGAAGTACTTATAAGTGCTGAATTTCGTGAAAATACGTTCAGTAGTTTCCCGTATAAATGTGGGTGAGGTTCCTCGTGAAAGACCCTGTATTTAATAAAAATCACTCAGGTGGCCGGTTTTACCATTTGCAGATGGCCTCTACTTGTACATCAGGATAATTATGGCTGGTGCGATTTTGCACCAGCTAGTCCTCTTTGGAATTTCTCGTGAATGGTTAACGGTTAAGGTTGAACATGGATTAGTAAGTAACTTTCACAAGGCAATCACATCCACCAGTAAATCGAATGTGCAGAAGTGTTGATAACTTTGCATTCGATATTTTTCGCTATGTTCAAGGATCGTTTTCGTTTTTTTGTTGTTTTTGATGAATTAGATGTATAATTATTTTTCTATTACTTTTGTACACTGAATATGTCGAAAGTTATGCTTATAACCCCATAATTGTGATTTTCCTGTTGGGTAAATATTATTATATCGTGTTTATGTGATCTAATCCGATGTAAGAATGGCTACATTTTGTAGCTGTTGTGGAAAAAATATTTTCTTGTCGGATTGCAAGTTGTTGAAATAAAAGAAATGATACTGAAGCTTTATCGTCTAACTTGATAGGTAATGGAGACAAAGTCTGAGTGAGATTTACATCCTCCCCAAAATTCACGACCTGATGTGTTTTCCTCCGAGAAATGCTGGGGTCTGCATTCTTTCAGGATTACAACGGAAATACAGTAAGTGTAAAGGGTGACAAATATCGGCAAGCCAAGTGATAAATTTGCCTCGTTCTATTGGGAATTTGCACACATTGGGGTGTAGGAATTCAGAGCGAGACATTCTCGTAGAAAATTACACAGTGAATTATTTAACACCCTAATTGAATTCTGAAGCGTGTTTCTTCATGAGTTCACTTTTTCATTTTAAAGCGAAAATACGTTTAAAAAAATTCCACGAGCCCTAATTGAGAAGTGCAAATGAAATTTTAGATGACCGAATTCAGTTTACTGAGTAAGTTATGGTTTTTCATTGGAGTTCGGAGGAGGCACGTTCCGATCTAGTATAGAAAAAAGTATGAAATGAATCCCTACTGCTCCAATCATATTCGGTTGTTCTTGTTTGAGCTCCTGTTCTTTGAATTGATTTGCCGAAATGTATGTATGTATTTGAGTGAAAGTAGGATCATTAATTCTGTTTGGACTAACCGATGAAGAATCCGATTTCAAAACCGATTCTGTCCGTCGCATATACAGCAATCTTGATTTAGACCGATATCCTGAAAGGAGACTACTGTTTCGAGATATGCTCACTAGATTGCAGCAATACCTAGTAATAACAAGTCTTTTACAAAACAAAGAACAAAAGTTTATGAATCCAGAAATAGAGGTAGACGGTTCGAAGAAAGAACGGTTTTGGGGACAAACAAAACTAACCCAATATTTAACTTCGCAAAATTGGTGTTTTCTATTGAAAGTGTCCAATTTGAAATACTCTTTGAAAGTAATGAAATTGTGAAAAAATAATTTGATAATTCATTAGACCTAGAACAGGCTCTCATCCAATCTGCTATGCTAGGCTCAAACGAGGAAATTGGATGAGCAAATAAACCGTCTTCGGGGTTAATTCCCCCATGCCAAGCATGGAAAACAGATCCATTTCGAAATTGAATTTCAAGGAAATATTTTACGTCACCAAAGAAAACGGAGGGCATAACTTCGATTGCTCGTGTTGTTGGAAAAAAATGGGAAGATTGAATAATCGCTGAAGTTTCTTATCGATCGTTATTTTATATATGAGATGATGTTTTATAACCGGAGCTCATTTTAAAGGTCAACAGATTTTCGGACAAACAAGATATACCGGCTGCTTAAAGGGTGTCTCTTTTTAGCACCCTTGTTCACCTCAACTGAATTCTTACAGATTTGTCCTAATCTCTGCCAAATTTTGTGAAAATTCAAAGCAAGTTAATGTTAAAAAAACTACGAAATTTGCTCTTGGAAATATTCCATAACCCATTAGATATTCGACAAACCCCAACAAAAAATTGTGTATTTACGGAGGTTTTCTATATATTAGATACTAGCTGACCCGACAGACTTCGTCCTGTTAAAAAGATTTGTAATGTGGCAGTTTTTGTGCTTACGTATTTTAAAAAAGTCTCCTGAACAGAACCGTCACCCTGGTGATAGGGCGTTGTGAATAAAAATTATTAAATAAAACATATACAAGGATTTAAAAGTAAATAAACGCTTTATTGGTAATCATGTGAATCATAATTATTATTATTATTATCATCATTGTAGTGCTTTGTGGTATACGATGTTTTTTGTTTGATTACCTGGCGCATAGATAAACAAATCTGATGGTTTTCCAACACGGGAACAGGCAACATACAATTGACCATGTGAGAAACATGGGTTTTCTAGATTAATACCACAAACACTTAATGATTGCCCTGGGACTTGTTTATAGTCATAGCAAAAGCAAGCCGCACTGGAAACTGTAGTCGTTTAAACTCAAATGGCACATCAGTCGGAATCATTGAGATGCGCGGTATGAGCCTTTATACTTTCCTTTGAGTATAGTTGCTTCTATCACATTGTTTAGTAATTTTTTTATCGCTAACCGTGTACCGTTGCAAAGACGCGGTTGGTTGATATTTCGCAACATTATAACCACCGATCCAACCTTTAATTGAAGATTGTGAGGTGGCAATCCTGGCAAATCCAGCGAGTTTAAAATCTCCGGTGGATAGTTGACTACATCATCTTGATTAGTAGCTGAATCAACTGATTTATATATCCTCAATTCGCCTGTAATTTGTTCTTGAATTTTGAAATTCAATTCATTTACATCTATTTTTTTGCAGCCAGTATAGCTCATTCGCTCAACCAATCATGGTTTCTGTAATTTTGAGAAACATCTGGAAACACTTTTTGAATAAGTTCATCTTTTGATCGAGTTAACTGACAAAAACTTTGAGGAAAGTTAATGCAGCCAGTCAACATGTCTATAGGAAATTTGCCATTATCAATGTCAATGAGTTGTTTAGAGAATATATTTCCAGGTTGGTCATTTTGCAACTCGACACGCATATTCTTGCTTAAATGAAGTACTTTGACATGTTTCCACATATTGGAGGACTTTAGACATGCATTGAGTTCATCAGCTGGCGTTGATTGTGGAATCACTGGCAATGTTTGACGAAAATCTCCTGCTAATAAAATCATTGCACCACCAAATCGGTTAATATTGCTCCGCAGATCTTTTAAGGTTCTGTCTAAAGCCTCCAAAGATTTTTTATGTGCCATCGTGCATTCATCCCAAACAATCAATTTACATTGCTGCAAAACCTTTGCCATTGCAGAGTTCTCCGAAACGTTGCAGGTTGGAGTTTCATTGCTTTCCATATTTAATGGCAATTTTAGTGCTGAATGGGCTGTTCGACCACCTTCAAGCAAAGTTGCTGCGATTCCCGACGAAGCGAATTGTGAGCGAATTGTTGCTAATATTAATGAAATCAAAAAAGTTTTTCCTGTACCACCAGGTGCATCTAAGGAGTAAATCCCTCCAGTTTCATCATTTGTTACTTTCATAAGAGTTTCAAATACATTTTTCTGTTGTTCATTTAACAGTGGAAGATTTGTTTGAATTAATTCTTTCAAAGCGTTGAGATCATACAGTTTTTCTCGATGCAACTCTTGGTTAAAAACGTCATGCATTGGACGATTGGGCGCGGTCAGGCCTAATTGAATTAATAGTTTGTTTGACATTATCAAGCACATGTCCTCAATTGAAATCAATGCTTCATTGTAAATTTCTCCACTGATTTGTATATTTGGATTTCCCATTCTATTCCGTATTTGATACAAAATATCATCACACATATAATCTTTGTACTTGATCTACAAATCAATTGGGTTTGATGGGAAGCATGTAGATATTATTATAGAAAACAATGTTCGTATTTGATGAGCGTGTGATGATATTACAGCATCATTGAGAGTTTGATCCCAATGAGCGTCATTTTCAAGCAATTGCAAACATAGATATTATCTTTGACATTAGGTAACACCTACATTGCTTAGACAACAGTGAGTGCTTGTAATTTAATATGAACTTTATACCATAGCAATAAAGCTCAAATTGACTACGTTTTAGTTACAAATCATTTGTATGGGAAAAAGAAAAGGGCTATTTTTAGGGTTTTTTCCAGCAATAATTCTAATTTTTCTCGCCGTAAAAACCATCCTTGAACTTCAACGAACATTTTAAAAAAAGATTTGGCCAAATTGGTCCAGGCGTTGTTGAGTTATGCGCTTACCAACACATTTTGCGATTCATTTTTATATTATAGATTATGAAATTTCATCTTCGTAGAGTAAACCCACCAGAAGATATAAGAGTTTCTTCCATTGCGCTAGTTCTAGTGTAACTAGTTGAACAAGGTGCAAGTACTCACTTTATAGTTTATGGTTCTGGGACTTTCTTCGACAATTGTCAGAGCTTCTGTTACGAAAATATTTTCTGAGTCTAAAATGGTTACGTTCACCACTTAAGTGAAGTTCTCATCGTCTCAGACCTTTCATGCCATATGCAAATATTGTGAGGCGTAATACTTTCTGACTGGAATATATAAGTTTTTTCATAACACAAGGGACAAGGAAAGATATTCTAAATGGTTTTTGATGGAGTTCATATATCTTCTTTCGGTTGGTTTTCAATAGATGGAAAAGTGTGAGTGGTAATTTTTAATTTTATATATAGGTTGATTCATTAATTGTGGTGGTGGCATAAGTTTCACACTGTTCCAGACTATGGGGCTCCTGACCTCACGTCAGTGTCAATCTTTTTCATCTTTGCCGTAATACAGTTTTTACTCTTAATTTGGCCAAATAGTTCCACCCGGTGTATTCGCCATTCTGTAACTACAACTAACATAACTTGAACTCGTGGAACTCTTGAATAATTGGCTCAGCTGATTTGGATAGTACAGATTGAAAATGAATCCATTTCTATTTGAAAATTGTTGAACAAAAATTCGAGTATTCCTAAGATATTTGTCGAGGGTCAACAAAAAATTGTGTTTATATGAAGAATATTTTTATATTGCATATTTTTCAATTTCATCATAGTAGTATACACCCTCCATGCAAAAAGAAACCGAATTAAAAAAAAATAGGACCACTAGTGCCATATACAGGGTGTCTCAAGTTCGAGTGCCTATTAGACGTTTCTGGAGAACTAGAGATATTTGAAATCTGAAAATTGGGATTATGATATTGTTCAAAGTTCTCTACAGAGCTAAAATATTTTCGAAGCCCAAAAACTTCCGGTTATACAGGGTGTGAAAATAAATTCGACGAAAAAATTTTTTTTCGAGTTTTACATTCTTGGTATGAACGAGTATTCAATAGTGAATACTTTTCTGTTAAAACCATTGTATTAAATCGAATAGTTCTCAAAATATCCAAGAAAAAAAAAGTCGAATATGTTCAGTCAATAATATGTTCATTATTCTTATTTCAAATATCCTGAGCATAAACCGTTTTTATAACATCGAAGAGGAAGGATGTGAAAAGGTCATGCAACATTTGGATTTCAAAAATATCATTACAGGGTGTTTCAAATTAGAACCCTATTTTTTTATAATTTTGTTGGATTTTGCGGTCAAAAATAATGATAGTTTTCTCACATGATTATGCTCATAAATTTAATAATTTCTGAGTTATTTGAGATTTTCTGGATTTATGTAGTACGTAGAGTCAAATTTATAAGGATATTTATTGTGTGAGCATAGAAGATAAATCATCCTATTTATAATTCACAAGTGTCAGACAGGTCTTATTGTTAGTCGTTATGAAATTTTTTGATTTCACAAAATGAATCGTTGCTATTCTAATAATGAGATTCTGGATTTATTTCTTATATTGTATTTTTTTCAATTGTATACGCAATACACATTCAAATGCACTTAATGATATTGTTTATTTCAAATGGTGGATGACACAAAATGTTGAGTATCCAATGAGAAGTATCCCCATTTTTTTTTACAATTTCTGAAAAGGTGTTTCAAACTTTCCAAATTTTGGAATGTAAGAGCCCCTAAAGAATACAAAAAAAGGGCAGTTGATGAAATTAGTATTCCGACTTATTTCGAAGCGAATGAGAATTCATATCTTCAATAGGAAACACATTAAATAGATTCGCTACTTCAGTACACCGAATTATGATTATAAATAAATTATGATAATAAAAATAAAAATACGTTTCAAAACTCAAATTAACAAAATAAATAATCAGGTAAGAGTCTCAATATGGTACCCATTTTGTTCCACACACTTTCGAATACGTCTTGAAACACCTCGGTTAGTAGCTCGCTCAATTTCCTCTCCCTTTAGTGAGTGGAAAGCATCCTCCACACGCCGTTTCAAATCTTCTTTGCTTTTAATAGGAGATTCATAGACTATGTTTTTTATTCTACCCCATAAATAAAAATCTAAAGGAGTAAGATCGGGAGATCCTGGGGACCAAAATAGTGAAGAACGGCGTCCGATCCACCAATTACCAAACATTGCATTCAGTTCTTCAGACACCTCGTGCGAACTATGTGCCGGAGCCCCATCCAATTGATAATATGCGGTAGTCGACATACTCAACGGCAGTTCATCCAAAGACTCAGAAACAAAATTTCTCAGGATTTCGAAAAATTTTTCTTAATAAATGTACTACCGCTTTATTGTTCATCAAAAGAGCAAACACATTAAAACTAAATTTGTTCTGGGGGTTTCTTTGTCTTTTTCTATAAGGATTTTCACTTCTCCAAATGTGGCAATACTTTCTATTAAATAGTCCTTCATTATTGAATCTTGCTTCGTCTGTCCAAATGATCTTTTTGAAAAAATTTTCATCATTTTCCAGTTTTTCTAATATTCCTCTACAAAAATTTAACCTTTTTATGTAGTCACCTGATGGTTCTAATGCATGAACTTTCTCATATTTGTAGTCATGCATGTTGTGTTTTTTCAAAATTTGGTGCACTGAATTTCTGTCTAAATCGATTTGATGAGCTGCACTTCGAATAGATGCATTTTCATTCACTTCGGAATAAGTCAAAACACTAATTTCATTTTCCTCATCATCAACTACCCTTCTTTTGTATTCTTTAGGGGCTCTTACACATCCAAAACTTTGAAAGTTTGAAACATATTTTCTAAAGATCTTCTCCGTCATGGAAGGTAAATGGGGATACTTCTCGTTGAAGGCCCGGCAGGTTCTACTAATAATTCTGTCACATTCACCATGTATATAATATAGATCCAGAATTTCGTAATTAGAATAACGGTTCATTTTGTTAAATCGAGAAATGAAGATAACGAATAACAATAACACCTGACACTTGTGAATTATTAACAGATAATTTATCTTCTATGGGTACAGAGTGTTCCCATGGTTTCGAAAGAATATTCATTGAATTATTTTAGATGCAATCAATTTGACTCTACGTACACCATAAATCCAGAAAATCTCAAATAACTCAGAAATTATTGAATTTAGGAGCATAATCATGTGAGAAAACTATCATTATTTTTGAGCGCAGAATCCAACAAAATAATAAAAAAATAGGGTTCTAATTTGAAAAACAGATGTTATGGCCAATTTAACATCAGAATTTTCAACACAAAATTTGAAACACCCTGTGATGATATTTTTGAAATCCAAAAGATGCATGACCTTTTCACATCTTCACACCTTCGATGTTGTGAAAACGGTTTACGCTCAGAATATTTAAAATAAGAATAATGAACATATTACTGACTGAACATATTTGACTTTTTTTCCAGTTTTTTTTGGATATTTTGAAAACTATTCGATTTAATACAATGGTTTTAACAGAAATGTATTCACTATTGAATACTCGTTCATACCAGGAATGGAAAACTTGGAAAAAAATTTTTTCGTCGAATTTATTTTTACACCTTTTATAACCGGAAGTTTTTGGGCTTCGAAAATATTTTAGCTCTGTAGAGAACTTTGAACAATATCATAATACTAATTTTCAGATTTCAAATATGTCTAGTTCTCCAGAACGTCTAATAGGCACTCGAACTTGAGACACCCTGTATTGTAATATTCTATCCGTAGATGGCTTAGTCTCTCATTGACAACTGGTATAAATTTCATGACATTTTGATGCATACAACTGAAGTTATTGCGTTTCAAATGTCAGTGTGTTTGGTATATCGGTAGAAAAATGGGTTTCAAACAAAGACCTACAATTGATTTTTGTGTTGAAAATTTTACTGAAACGGAGCAAATGCAACAAATTAAAAAATTTACATTGATTTTTTGTTTTTTCAAAAGTTCGGTTTCTTTCGAAATGAGAAGGTATAGGAGTTTCTTTTATAATAAAGTCACATGGTAAAAACTTGAGAGTGGATATTTTCTTGTACTTTTTTGGATATGACTGGTTCACAAGAAAAGAAGGTTAATTGAAGTTTCTGAATCGTAATTCCTAATTATTATAAGTCTATCTTTCAACTAATAATGTTATCTGAAGACCAGAACGTGACTTCTTTTAATATCCTCATGGTAATATTTTGAAATTAAGAATGTAAAAAAGAATGTAGAACTCATTCAAGGTATGTGAGGAGAAAGAAATATTTTGTTTTATGTTGATCGAAGTGTTGTTGCTACAATCCGATGAATTCTTAATGGAATGGCAAATTATACCTTCTCAACTCTTATAAATTGATAACTTTACTGCATTTAGTTCAGTTCGATACACTGAATGAGTTCAATTATAGAAAAACGATTGCATTATTAAAACCTGTCCCTACAATGTGACTTGAATATCTTAAAGAAATATTCAATGATGTTAAGACTGCAGTATTTCTTTTCAGTATAGAAGATTCTTAGATATTATTCCTCATAAAGATATATATACAAGGTGAGTCTTTGACAACTGCGTTAATTTTAACTATAGGTTCTTGAGA
Source organism: Micraspis discolor (assembly GCA_030674115.1). Classification (NCBI taxonomy): domain Eukaryota; kingdom Metazoa; phylum Arthropoda; class Insecta; order Coleoptera; family Coccinellidae; genus Micraspis; species Micraspis discolor. The sequence continues at coordinate 1,284,510 of JARTUT010000436.1, forward strand.
TTAAAAGAAACACTTGTTCTCACATCGTTTTTCCATATTCAACTGCGTTCAAAAGTTATAAGCATTTTAAGTTTTCACAGTGGGCAAATACCACTCTGTAGTCCAGTTTAGTTTGAAGATTACCTTCCATAGCATCCACTATTGAATCTGAATTGTTGAAAAACATTATTTTTCCTCTAAAAACAATTCACTCACTCATGTTTCATCAGATGAGGTCCATATTCAGAAGGAAGATTCAAAATACTAATTTTCTGGTGAAAAAATTCAACACTATAAACATAGATTTTTGTTGTTCTACCATAATTTCTTTCTACTACAAGATTATAAACCATCCCCCTCTAGTGAGAAATTCCGAAAAAACCTCAGAATTATTGGATGTTATCATCGTAGATTTGTAATTTTCTTCTTTCCAAATCATAAAAACCATCATTTCTACAAAAACTTCCAAGGCATGAGGTTGTGAAATTGCTTTTTTTTTTCAATCAAAGCCAGAAAAAATCATCTATGATTGTCCAAACACTGATATTCTTTCTTCTTCTTGTTGGACTTTCCATAGTATTGAGCAGTAAACAGATCTATGAGGTCTGTTAATACCATACTGTTAAACATATGGAAATCTTCAACAACAATGAATGATGTCACTGCGAATATCATTCATTTGATAAGTACGCCATTTATGGTTGTTCAAGTGCAGGCATAATGAGATGAAATTCTTTTCCACAGATTTACACGAAACTTGAGGCATTATTCTATTTAGGGATATGGTAATATGTAGTTTTAATTTCATTCGCATAATTTCTATCGACATCCAACATCTCTGATTTAAAAATTTCATTTTATTTTTTCAAATATTCTTCTGATAAACATATTATAGATAAAAATTTGTGTGTCACATAGCTTAGTGGAATAAAGCCTTGACCTTTGACGTGGAAACTCGAAATGTCGTAGGTTCAAATCCGGGGCTAGGAAAGAAATTTTCTAGCTTTCGGTATGCGGCCACCATTCACTGTTGAGTCTGATGTTCCAAATGACCTTCTAATTAGTTAATTAATTGATTTTGCTTCAAGATATTACATTCCTCGAAAATCCTTTCAACTAGGTGTTCTCTACTCCTAATTTCAACCTTATAAATTCTTGTTTTCAGATATCCCCACACAAAATAGTCTAAAGGGTTCAAATCAGGCGATCTTTGTGGCCAAGCAATAGAGCCTCCACGACCAATCCATCTGTTCGGATAATTTACATCCAGGTGATTTCTCACATTCAATGCTAAGTGAGGTGGTGCTCCGTCATGCTGAAAGTACATAGAGCGGATATGTACATTTTCCAATAGATTTGGTAAAATATTTTCCAAAACATCTAGGTAAATTTCACCATTAAATCTTTCCGCAAAAATGTGAGGGCCAACTAAATTTCCGTCTATTGTTCCAAGCCAAATATTGGCAGAAAATCTGTGTTGTGTATTATGACTTTTCTTCAAATGCGGGTTGTCTCTTGCCCATTCGTGGGAATTGTGGATATTAAAAATTCCATTCTTAGTGAACATAGCCTCGTCGCTGAATAGAATACGAAAAATAGTTCGTTGGTGACTAATAACCCAGCGACAAACTTGTAATCGCTGGGGCAGATCTTGTGGCAACAGTTGTTGCACCTATGCTCACTTTGCTCTGCGAAATTTTTAATTCGGTACTAATTTGACGAGTACTAATAGACGGTTCCTCCTCCTCCCGTTCAACAATTTGAATCGAAATTTCATTTTGAGTAGGCCTATCAATGTACTCTGCCTTACTAGGATATTGCCCATGTTCTTTAGAATAATGGAATACTCGTCCGAAAGTACATTTATTTGGTTGACGTCGGTTGGGAAATCGTCTATGGTATTCCATTTTGGCTTTATTTCCATTTCCGTTACAAAAACCATAAACAAAAATCATATCCGCATATTCCGCATGAGTAAATAATTGAGGTATGTTGAAACACACTTCTTGTAAAAGATTATTTATTAAATATTCTCATTCTGTGGTTCACTGTGATGGTAACCATGGACCTTAAAGAACTTGATTTAAATAGAGATTTAATTTTCATGAAGAATTTTCAATTTCATTAAAACTATTTATCACACATTCGTGATTCAATATTTTACATACCATAAGGCCATAAGTAAGTACATTTTTGAACGAAACTACTATGTTTTAGGAATATTCGCTTCATAGAAAACCGGAAGTGTGCCGAAAATCACCTGAATAATGACTCAATTTTATGTTAATCCATCATTTTGCCTTTCATATGTTTCGAATATGTATTCTGTATTTGTAGTAGTAGTATGTAGATTTTTTTGGTTCACGTACGTATAAAGAAATTTTTTGAATTAAATGATTTAATACATCTGAATATGAGCGATGAAAAATGAATTTCGAATTTGGAAAACTTATTTTAGGACTCAGAAAGAGCTTTGCATTATTGGACGATACAGCTTTACCATCTAGTTCAGAATATTTTCAATGCCTTGGAGCGAAATAACGATATTGTTCATCTTTGAAACATTTTTCTAGGTAAAATGGACTTGTGCCAAAAAAAAATAAAAACGCTCCAGTAATCTAAACTTTCGGTAGAATCTGAAGCAAGTAGAAAATTTCTGAAAACGGAATGTACAGGGTTGTTTTTCAAACCTGCATACTTAATCTGAACTTATCATAATTCCCATTCTGTATTTTTGAAAAAATGTTGGAATTATTGAAAGAAGATAATCATATTGTTCTACACTGAAAATTTCATCAAGATTGATCAAGCCATACCATAGTTATGAACAAAAGAAAAATCGGTCGAATCAGACAAATCACCCTGTAGACTCTCAATGAAGGCCCTGAACCCAACATTGTTCCGAAACTATATTGACTACTGTATTCTTCATCTAAAATCTTACGGTCTCCTCCGGAATCACCCTGTAGAGTAGTAGATATAGATAGTAGTAGTAGATATAGATATAGAGTAGTAGAGCAATATTGCTCTTCTTTTATTATCTCCACTTATAAAATATGATCTACTTCTGGAATTACCATCAGGAATTAAGTTTTCTCACATCATGTCTACTCATAAAAATCTGAAAACTTGAAATTCTCCGTTTTATAAATAAATTATATTGTTTATGCTAATTTAGGAAAAAAGATGAAGAATGATTTTATCTGCTAAAAAGACTAATGATTCTAGGAAGTACAAGATACGGACCTTTAGTTCTAGTGATATTTGTTTTTCATGCAATTTAACCAATCTATACAGTAGTAGTGAGAAACCCACAAGAAATGGAGTAAATCTATTTTACCTTCTACAAGAGATCATTTCAATTGATATTGTCTTTTGAATATTACAGGTGAAAATTCAATTTCTTTCTGAAATTTCAACACCCTATATCTTTTGAACGGGGCCAAATTCTGAATAATGTTATAGGAAGAAAATGTTTCTTTTGACGTGGTCAAAGGTTCACCCTGTCTATGCTTGCACTTGATTGAAGGTGAGTGTGATGAATTCTTACACAGTTATCTTTCAGATAAAATTTTGGTCTCAAATGGTTGAAATAGAGTCAAAATATGTTGATTGACTTGATTAATTTCTAAGTATTCCTTTACAAAAAAAAACTTCAGGTTGAACGATAACATCAAAATATTGACATTGTATCATTAGAGAAACAGTACTACTTTGATGGTCATTCATTTTTGGTCCTTCAGGTTACCATTTTACACTGTACCGTATTCTGAGAATTTATCAATAAATTTTCTGTTATACAGAGTGAGTCTTACAAAATAATTGAGAACCATTAACTGATGAGTTTATCATTCACATTCAAAAAAACTGGATAACATCATATTTTATCCCAACCTTCTTTGTCTTCAAAGCCAATTTTTCCAATGAAAAATTTGAATTTCAGCTATTTTTGTGAAAAACAAAAATTTATGTAGCCAATTAAAAAGTCTTTTTTTATTAATTGATCGTTTCAAACTATCCATATATCGATCTAATTCAACTTGGACGATTTATTGTTCTCCATTAAGATAATCAATAAATTTTCCTCCGGCTTCTAGTATCCTTGATTATATATTTCATATGCTTATTTTTATCTCTTTTGGCAGAAACAACATGAGTATTTTTTGTTCATCATGTCGAAAAGTGAATTGACATTTTGAGAAAACTTTCTCTGACACGATCTTTTTATTATAAGGATAACAGTGCGTATTTACCTGAAAAGAAACTGAGGATCCTAAGCTAACTTTTTAATATACACAGTGATTCAAATTTCCATGGCACTCCGGGTGATTTTTTACTTTATATTTTTCTTCATTGTTTTTGTACTGCAGTCTTTTTCTGCACTTTTAAGAGATTTTAGTATTCTTGGTACAACTTTCTCGTTATTTTTGTGACTATTAGATGGAGGATAGAGCAATTTATCTGGCAAAAAATCGAATATTCCTTATTTAATAAAATTGTTCATTCAGCACTTGTATATCGGCAAAGTACCCTGTATAGATGTTGATTCGAGATTCCGGCATCCGGTTGTTTTCCACTCAAGCCGCCTGTAGGAATTTCAATTGCCTGCTGAGGACTCCCTACCTAACCCTGGAAATTCTGGTTGATATAAAAACAGTTCTCTACGAGTTTCGGAGATTGCAAGAGGCCTTCCATGCTGTGAGAAGTAAATACCGGATGGAATTATACACCTCTGTAATCAAGCGAAAACTACGTTTCGTCTCATCGAAATGATTTATTCGGAAGATATTGAACAACTGTTCATCATAAACAGTCTCCTGAACTCACTTAATTCATTGTTATTCAGATTTGTTATGTTAACTTTCTTAATATTGCGTTCGGACTTCTGTTCTGCTCCTCAAGATTGTTTTGAATCCATCGTGAAAACGGCGAGGAAAATTTTCAATGTGTTCAACCATGAAGGTACAAAATAACCGCTATTATGACTGAGAAGTATCTCTGTAGAGGATATAGTCCCCGGGTCCTCGTACAAAAAACTTTCAAGCTGCAACTTTACATATAGTTTATGTTTGTAACTTTTCCGGTGATTTTCAAGAAAACATGTCCATTTGGAGCAGACATATAATGTAATGACCAGCATTTTTCTTTCACTAATCTATTGTTTAAACCCCAGCAGAATTTGTCCGCCAAACATTGTTGTACTTTCAAGTTTGTCCCATATTTTGAATATGTCGATTTGATTTTTCTCGGAGATTTGGTATAACCATTTGAAAAACAAGTAACAACAAGTTTCTCTGTTTCGTTCTCATGGTCAACTGCTCCTACAGCACCAACTAGATTGAAGGCACTCTAGCTCCAACGTGGCAATCGGCGTTTCCAATAACTACGGATGAACTTTTTTTAATCAAATAAGTATCCTCAAGGATATTTGTTAGGATCTCAACGCATACCTACTTGATATTACTCGCAGAATGCCATATCTGAAAATTTGGTTTAGCTTGGGGTCCAATCAGGGATTTCCGCTTGAAAAGAAGGAGCATGCTATGGAATGTAGTTAATGAACATAAGAGTTACGAAGAAGACTTCTACCGTAAGATGATTCAAAAATCGATAGATAATATCTCCGGAAGTATTACATTGTTGAAAATGGTGACAATATATTCGTATAATAGAACTGAACCAGAAAAAAGAGAACTGTGAAAAGGAAGAAAAGTTTATTCATGACTCCGAAACTGCTGAGCCGATATGGCCGAATAACGAACTCAATCGAGTTATTTATTCTTCAAAGTTTCCCTTCGAATTTCATGTCTGCAGATCATTCCGTTCGGCCGTAATTGTGCTTACGGACAGACAGAAACGATTTTGATCAGGGATTGTTCATCAGTGTGTCCAAACGAAAAGATTGACACCATTTTTTCCCAAGTAGTAATAGTAATATATTTAGTGATGCCGAGAAATTACTTTAAATAAAATATATAAAAATGAAATAAGTCAAATTATAACAGAAACACCTAACCAAAATACAACTTCAAAAAAAATAACCTAACTCCTACAGTACGACCTAAATTCAAATAAAATTTTTATCACAAGTAATATTTCAAATATTCTCTGGCAGAGAATTACACAATGATAGTGCCATACATTCAACCGGTCTCTCCTTAATACTGTCCTATGAACAGGTGTATTAAAAGGAAACATTCTTATCATGATCTTAATATTTTTGGAGCCCTCAAAATGATGGCTTCTGTCCCTGAAAAAAAAACTAATATCCTATATATGTACAATCCATAAACAAAATTACCTCTACATGATTCTCTGAAACCCAAACGTAATATAGTAGGCAATGCCCTCTTTTGAACAACAAAAACTTTGTTCCATATGCGTCGAACGAACCCAGAAAATTATTCCATACGAAAGTATGGAATGCTATGGCAAAATTTAAAAGTTTCAGAACATTAAAGTTAACTTGACTCTTCAACATAAATAATGTGTAGCATGTCCAAAAATTTCACATTATCATCAACCACAACACAGCTATCATAAATGTCCACAGTTCTAGGATAATATAGTTTAGAATTAGCACTAGGAAAAATCATACACTTAATCTCTTTAATGTTCAAGATAAGATTGTGATTACTTAACCACGTTCTTATCGAGTTAATGATGATATTACTTGAATTGATGGCAGATGAAATACAAGAACATCGGGTCAAAGTATTAGCATCATCTGCAAACAATCTCAGAGTGGCAGTGTTCTGGGCTTGTATCGCGGACCCCAATGGACGTTCTGTACTCAAAGGAAAATTATTTGTAACAACTCTTTTTGCCACAGCAAATGGTAATTCTAATTCAGCCCCTGAAGAAGCTTCTGAGGTTGCCGTACCTGCCATCACTGTAACAATCGAGTTAGTTCAGATTTTCTCATTTACAGTTTCATTTTCATATACAGGGTGTCTCAAGTTCGAGTGCCTATTAGACGTTTCTGGAGAACTAGACATATTTGAAATTTGAAAATTGGGATTATGATATTGTTCAAAGTTCTCTACAGAGCTAAAATATTTTCGAAGCCCAAAAACTTCCGGTTGTACAGGGTGTGGAAATAAATTCGACGAAAAAAATTTTTTCTCAAGTTTTCCATTCCTGGTATGAACGAGTATTCAATAGTGAATACTTTTCTGTTGAAACCATTTCATTAAATCGAATAGTTTTCAAAATATCTAAAAAAAAAAACTGGAAAAAAAGTCAAATATGTTCAGTCAATAATATGTTCATTATTCTTATTTTAAATGTCCTGAGCGTAAACCGTTTTTACAACATCGAAGAGGAAGGATGTGAAAATTTCATGCATCTTTTGGATTTCAAAAATATCATCACAGGGTGTTTCAAATTTTGTGTTGAAAATTGTGATCTTAAATTGGCCATAACTTCTGTTTTTCAAATTAGAACCCTATTTTTTTATAATTTTGTTGGATTCTGCGGTCAAAAATAATGATAGTTTTTTCACATGATTATGCTCCTAAATTCAATAATTTCTGAGTGATTTGAGATTTTCTGGATTTATGGTGTACGTAGAGTCAAATTCATAAAGATATTCTGTGAGCATAGAAGATAAATCATCCCATTTATAATTCACAAGTATCAGATAGGTCTTATTGTTAGTCGTTATGAAATTTTTGGATTTCACGAAATGAATCGTTGCTATTCTAATAATGAGATTCTGGATTTATTTCTCATATTATATTTTTTCAATTGTATACGCAATACACATTCAAATGCACTTAATGATATTGTTTTGTAATATGATATGTCTAACGAAGCTGGATAATGGGTCTTGATAAGCGAAAGACCATATCTAACCGAAATTCCCAGACATTCCAGACAGTAATAAACCTCTCAAAAATATCTTACCAATAATCATAAAACCCAAGATTTAAAGCGAAATTTATTGATCCCCTACATGGAGATCTTGATGGATCTACGACTTAATGAAATTTGAGAAATTAGCTAGGGGACGTCGATATATGATATATTTATTACCTTAAGGGCTGATGGTTTCGAATTAACGATGGGAAAAAGGTGGATCTGTAGTAGAAAAATTAAAATTAAATCAGTGGACCAATCAGAGGTTTGTATCGAGAGACTCAGTGAAACTTAGATTTCTAATTAGTGGGGTAAATTTCGAACTATCGAAAAGAAGGGCACCAATTAGGAGAAATTAGGAAATTCCGGATTATGTTCGATAACGCCCACGGACAAAGGGATATTAGGAAAAATTAGGGAATGGAAAGGCAGTTCAACGTGATCCGTAACCATGAAAACACTTAAAAAAAAAGTATAGAAGAAATCAGTCTTTTAAATTCTAGAAAAAAAAGTAATTGTGTTGAAATTGAGTGAGTTCAAAATTTCGCTAGTGAAGTTCCGTGTTAGAAGTCCAAGGAAAAAGGTCAGATATAAACTTTATAAACAGTCAGAAGTCCATAGTCCGAAACCTTCAATAATATTTTGTGAGAAATTGTTTTAATTATTTTTTTGTGCTTGCTAAAATTGTCATTTTGTTGTTTTGTCTGCTTCGAATAAATTTGTTTTTGTTATTCAGGTATTTTATTGAGTTCCCTAATCTTAAGAACTGAAGACTCGTCCTTTCCAATACACAATTTTCAGCACAAAATTTGAAACACCCTGTAATGATATTTTTGAAATCCAAAAGATGCATGACCTTTTCACATGCTTCCTCTTCGATGTTATAAAAACGGTTTACGCCCAGGATATTTAAAATAAGAATAATGAACATATTACTGACTGAACATATTTTACTTTTTTTCCAGTTATTTTTGGATATTTCGAAAACTATTCGATTTAATACAATGATTTTAACAGAAATGAATTCACTATTGAATACCCGATCATACCAGGAATGGAAAACTTAAAAAAAATTTTTTCGTCGAAGTTATTTTCACACCCTGTATAACCGGAAGTTTTCGGGCTTCGAAAATATTTTAGCTCTGTAGAGAACTTCGAACAATATCATAATCCCAATTTTCAGATATGTCTGGTTCTCCAGGAACGTCTAATAGGCACTCGAACTTGAGACACCCTGTATATTTGCCTCAGAAAGATAATAAATGTTTATTATAAACAGAATAGGACCAATACTACCGTGAGGTAACCCAAGTTCATTTCAATATCACTTGAGATAAAAATTGCACCATAGGCCTCCAGGACTACCCGTTGTTTTCTGGATTTCAAGTAGTTCTCCAAAAGATTGAGCTGATTATCTCTAATTCCACATCTTTCAAGTATCTCCAAAAGCCATATATGATCAACACAGTCGAAATCCTTTGAAAGGTTTAAGAACAAAGCCAAAGGAAGCTGTCCTCGAAACCGAGCTTGAACAATTTTTTTTTATTAGCTCGAGAATGGCTGTTTCAATAGTTTTGTTTTCAACAAAACCATGTTGATCCGCCGAAATAACATTGAATTTGAGAAAAGAAATTCAATATTCTGTTACTCAATGTTTTCTCAAAAACCTTAGAAAATGAAGAAAGGATGCTCATAGGCCTATAGCTGTTAAGATCATTCATGCTACCATTTTTATGTAGAGGATTGACTATAGCAATCTTCAGGTTATCAGGAAAAATCCCCTCCTTGAATTAACGATTGATTATAAAGTAAGTGCATCAATAATATAGTCTATGGATACTTTAACAATTTTTATTGGTATCTCGTCCTATCCCCATGATGTATTGTTTTTCAATGATTTCAAATCTTCAATTACTTCGTCATGTGTGATATCAAACATGAAAAAAGATTTATCAAGCTTGCTATAAGATTCTGTAATGACAGATCGAGTCAAAACTTCAGTTTTCGTAACTGGAATATCTGCAAAAAATGTATTAAACTTGTCTGCCATAGACAAATTATCTCCTTGATTAAAAGACATTTTTCTTGGAACTATATTCTTGGTCGGAGAACCTTCCATGAATCTTCCATGAAGCCTTAGATTTATATTTAGAATTTTTAATAATCTTGTTAAAATGTTGTTTTTTGAATGGTTGAGGTCCTCACTTGATGGAAATCCATTTTCATTTAGTTTGAATATGATTAAATAAAAACTTATTTAATAAAGTTTCCACATTTATTGTGTTTTAACAATATGTAACACTACATTTGCAACAATTGTTTCGCCAAATTCTTGGCTTCTTCAGGCGAGTTCGATGTTAAACTACTCTAAAAATTTTTGAGTCTTCCTTATATATTTCTCAAGATGGAAGAGGGGGGACCGGTATTCTAAATGCTTCTGGGATTTTTTATGGCATGTTCATCAATGGTGATCTGTTGACATCCGTTTGGTCATTGAGTAAGATATTTTGCTTGTTATATCTGTTAATTTCCATTGTTTCTGGGATATTAAGCCTTCTGCTTTTGTTTTCTATGTGCAGAATTTTATAGTTTGGATCAAACATATGTCCCTCGTCTAAAAGATGGGTCGCATAAGTTGAGTTCTGTTTTTTATTCAGGAAACTACTCAAATGTTCTTTAATCCTCTTCTCGAAGTTCCTTCCTGTTTGTCCAATATATACTTTCTGGCATGAACCACAATTCAACTTATACACTCCTGATTTTTTGTTTTTATCTAATTTATCTTTATTATTTTTGATTAAATTACTTAAAGTATTATTGGTTTTGAATGCTATATTGAAATTCCTTTTGTTTTTTTAAAAATTTGCTACTTCTATTGATTTTTTACCTGTGAAATTTAATGTTATATATCTATTCTGTTCTATTTTGTCGTTTTTGGGGTATATTAATGTTAAAGCTTGATTTAATAGGAATTTATTCAATATTTGGTCCACAAGGTCTGGTTTGAAACCATTATTAACAGAGATTTGTTTTTTAGTATTGAGCTCACAATCAAAATTCTGTTTCTTCATAGGTGTTTTGATTAGTCTATATACCATGCTATTGAATGCTGCTAATTTTTGTGAATATGGATGATGTGACTTTGAATGGATTGTTATGTCGGTGTAGGTTGGTTTGCGATAAATTGCAAAATCGTGTTTACTATTGTGTTGCGATATTCTCGCAACAAAGGACCGTTCTCGGAATTATAACTTCACAAGTGGATTTTCATGTTGACATTTGATTCCACCAAGAAAACGATGACACAAATGATTTCTCAGAAATCTGTTAGAGGCAAGATATCTACTTCTGAATGAGCCTTCATTTAACTCAAGATAAAAAAAGATATTTTCAACCTAGAATATACACTATATATAAATTCATGAGATGATACACTTAAACAGCTCAATGTTATCAAATCCCTAAAATTCTCAAACTACAACCTTTATTTTTCATTTCCTAAGTCAATTAAAGGTATAGAAAGAAGAGAACATATATCAGCCAGACATATACCGAAATCATTTCAATAGCCCCAGAATGTGGAGATGTCTACTTATTTCAACTCAAATTCTTAATCGATAACTTTAGAATTGTTTAGTTCACGTAAGAGATCTGTTTAAGTAACCCTTTCCTCATTGACGCTCTTGTTCATCTGAACAGAGTTTTTAAAAATTTGGAGGTAAAATACCTGAAACAGGCATTGTATCGCCAAGAAAAGATCATCAAGGACAAAGAACTCATAATAAAGTTGTACAATGTGCCCCCGTGAAACTCTACGCCGCTGAATCACAGTTGTGCCTTTTGGTACCTGCTTCCTGGTATTTCCAACGTTGAGGGACTATATATACCCCGAACGGTACCATTCTAACCGAATTAAGCTTTCCAAAGAAGTCTGCAGCAAGACGTAAGTTGAGACAATCATTCCATGTTAGAAGTGTAACCTGTGCAAATATACGATTCTTAAAACTAACAAATACAGTCCACTTACTCTATACATAAACCCATCGAAACGACACACGAACATTGGTCCTTCGAGCCGGATACACGAACAAAAGTTATTGAGCAATCCGACAAAAAATGACAGCAACAACAGTCCCACAAAGACCCATGTAGGAAAAACCCCGACGTTCCCTATGTGAAAAATTTTACGGAATGTCGAGAAAAAAGTTATCGTCATTTCAGATAGAATGATGGTTGGGAAAGAGGCTATATTTTCTGGATCTTCTGAGTTCGGCTTGAAGGAGACTCAACAAGTGGTGGCTCCTGAATGTGGGAGATCGGGTGGTGCTCTGGAAGTTGAGAAGAACAAATGGATTAGGTTTTTCGAAAAGGAAAAGGAAACTACTCTGCAAATTTAGCTAAATGATATTTTATGTTTGTTCATAGGAACAATTAGACAGTTGACCATGTTTTTAGACTTCATCAATAAACTTTCACCTCATATAAATTTCACGTATGAAGAAGAAAAAAATGGTAAAATAAATTTTTTAGATTTAACAATATCAAAAATCAATATGTGCGGGTACAAAATTAGAAATAATAATAATCACCCGCTTAATGAAGGGCAGCGGACTTCCTGAGTCGCTGGTTATACTAAAACAGTAGATCCAAAAATTATCTTTGGTAGAAAAGATGTTTGCAAGGTGAATAAAAACAAGTTTGTAGTTACAATAGAATTATGTATTCACAGATAAGAATAGGTACAGAATGTTCGGCACTTGAGATTTCACTTACAGAAAGAGTTTTTAGGTGTCTATAATAACCAAGGATTTGAACCTCTTTGCTCAATCTAGGCACTTCTGCTAATATAAAATGATAAAGAGATCTGACCTTATTTGTTGTTTGGAGTTCACCACAGCTCTGCTTCAATCGTCGAGGGTAGATTTCTCAGAATAAGGTGCAGGCACTTTGGATAAAGCTTCTCAAACTTCCACTGATGAATTGTGCCTTGGCGATATGTAATTGCTTCACAGATTCACAATTCACAACCTTTTTCCTTTACGTAGAGAATTTCAACTGAGTAATTCACATACACATGAACTAGGGTAACTAACTGACCCGAAAACAGATTATTTTGAGAGATCTTTAGAGGAACTTGTAGTTCTGAGTGCCGTTATGGACTCGTGAAAAGTAAATTGATAAAAGAGAGTTTACTTGAAGTGTGCACGAGAGCGTCTTGAGAGAGAATTTACTTGTAGGAGTACTTACCACCTTGAGAGGTGCAGACAGAATGAATTTGAATTACTAAAATAGTTCGGACGTATACAAAGGTTCAGGTAGCTGAGTTTAGGGATTTCCAAAGTTCCGTCCCACAGAAGGCGTTCTTGGAAGTAACTAAAGGAAACTATGACAGATTATATTTGTGTAAAGACTGTATTTTATTCTTGTTTTATAGGATATGAAAGAAAGTTACAGTCATTAGAAGAGAATTCGTATTTTTCCGTTTAGTATTACTACAAAGAAATCGGATAAATCTTGGGCAAGTTGCTCGTTTTTTCAATCGAATGAATTTTTTATCCGGATTCTTTCCCTCATTAATGTTTATCATCATTGGAATACTCCGATTTGTGGAAAATATACGAGGAAATTATTTTCGTAAATGAAGCTTTGAGCACATCTGATCACTTGGACGTAGATTACAAGAAATATTAAACAATAATCCTCCGCTTATTCAATTTTCCGTGTTATATAGCCCTAATCCACATAGAAATGGTGTGGCTTGCCTTACATAAAATACACTGGAAGCGCAGATACAAAGCAAGATTAAATTAGGTTGATTTATAAACGAGGAATCCTGGGAGGTGCCTTAGTTGTTTTACTCCTTATGGAAGTAAATATAATGTATCATGGGAGTTTCTGAGAGAAGAATATGATCGAACAGAAGAAGAAAAGGCAGAAAGCAAATATTCTCCGGGTAATCCCTTCAGTTCAGTATGGTGTAGTTGTTAAACTGCAATGGATATACCATTACAGGGAAACTGACGAAGAAAATAAAACAGAACGTTACTCGTATGTATTAATTCAATTTTCATATTGAAAATTTCTTTTATAATGTGAAGAAGAAATTTATGAAGCAGTACCATGAGATCAGATTTGTATGGGATTCATATAAAAACCTCAAGATTTTGGAGAAAGAACTTGAAATAAGGAATTGAAGAAATGATGTTTTCATAATTCATAATTGGGATAACTATCGTAACTTTTCAAATCATTTATGTTCATTTGGAAATTTCCACTATTTCATTTATTTCCAATAACGATGGTACTGTTTAACACAATCTAATTTTTCACGTAAGAAGATTGAAACTTCTACATGAGCAAAACTGTAATAGACGATTTTTATTCGGTGACAAATTTAATCAGGTAGCATCATCGTCTCAAAGTAAATAAGCCATGACGAAGTGAAATTTCGTTAAATTTATAAGCACTCTGTTCAAAGAATACGGGGTTGCTTTTTATAATTCGTGATTGGAGAACCCTAGTGTTGCAATCTGCGAACCTACAGCTCTATCGTAAAGCTTGTAATTTTTGAGGTTATACGTAGTCAGAACATTTTGTCATACGAGCGCTGTTTGTGTTTGTTGAAATAACTCAAAAGATCAGTTGATGTTCCGAAAGCTATTGATACTGTGCGCCAACTGATATTGCAAGATCGTCATGTGACCTCTCGTGAGATTGAGACAACCTTAGGCATCAGTGTTCGCGTTGGATCCCACACAATTTGTCAATCACTGAAACAAACAAAAATACGATCGCGGTGCTTCGAAGCACGTCTATGGCAGCGTGACCGGTGATGAATCGTGGATTTACGCTTATGAGCCCGAAAGTAAATAGCAGTCGACTGAATGGGTGTTTCCAGATGAGCCAAATCCAAAAAAGTTGCTCACGCACGATGGTCCCTTGTTTTTTCGGAAAAACTGGACATGTCGCAATCGTACCTATAGAACAACGTAGAACATTCAATTCTGAGTGGTACACAACCATTTGTTCGCCAGTTTTCTCCCAAGAATTCAGGTAAACCAACCGCCGAAGACGTGTAGGATCGAAAATATTATCCCTACTTATGCGTTCCGTCCCTGGCGCACACATTTGGACCGAAGCGCTGTAAATTTAAGCTATGCGTGGCTATATAGAGTGCCGCCAAGAGATCCCTATACACTCCCCTACCGCTGACAGAGTGCCGCTACAGACGGATCACCCTTCACCACGATAATGAGAGCTCTCACACATCGACTCAAACAACTGCATTTTTGAGCACTAAAAACATCGATTTGATGAGTCATCCACTGTATATTCCTGACTTGGCGCCGAATGACTTCTTTTTATTCCCGCACGTGAAAATAAAATGAGAGGTCAACGTTTTTCGACACGTGAAGAAGTGGTTGATGCGTTCAGAATGCATGTTTGGAGATACCTCAATCGGAGTGGCAAAAGTGCTTCGACAATTGGTTTAAACGCATGCAAAAATGTATAGATCTTAATAGGGGATATTTTGGAAAATAATCAAGCTATTTTTGATGATTAATCTTTGTTTTCGTTCCTTAATCCCGAAATATAAAAGGCAATCCTCGTTTGAGCGCAAAAATGAAGGTGTCAGTTATTCTGGAAGCAATAGCTTCATACGGGTTCAAATTCTGACTGTTCCAGAACCATCAGAATCATGCGCATTTCAGTGTTCGGTGTTCGGGTTTTCTCTGACTAATTTCGAACCGAGTAGTCTGACTACTACCGAGTGGTCCGATGTTCGGGTTTTATCAGGATTTTTTTCTGATCATTTTCTGACGGTTCTGGGACTATCCTGAGGACCATTTTAGGAATTTGCCGTAGAACCGCCTTAGGAGGGAGGAGTTAACCAATTTCTTTCGTAATTTGAAATGTTTGAATTTTATCTGCATCCGTTAACAGATATAAACAAATCTAAACATAGATGGTTTCAAATCGTGCATAAATTGGTATTAAGTTAAATGATTATAAATTAATATTATAAAGGGTTTTCAGGGGCAGGATTATGAGTTTTCTTTATTTCCTTGAGTTGTCCAATTCAAATTGCAAGGACTAGTACAACTTTATTTATTACGATGATTCAAGTTTCCTAAATAATCATTTCGAATTCCTTAACTATTTTCAAGTATGTGAAAAATAGTTTTATCGAAAAAAATTTTTTAAGCTCTCGTCAACAAATCGGCAATATTAAAAATGTGCATTATGATTCATTATTGACACATTCATTAATCCATTTGATTTTCTTTCAATTTGTGGCTTATATGATCAGGTGAATTAAATTGAAATTTTCTGCTGTAACCGATTCAAATAGTCTTACGAGTTTGCGCATTTTGCCAAATTCAACTTGTTCGGGTTTTTCTCTGACAAATTTTGGACCAAATCTTCAAATTGGTTCGCTGTTCGGGTTTTTTCAGTACAATCCCAGTACAGTTCCAGTACAGTCAAAATCGGTACCTACTCGAGAGCAGGTATCAGTTCAGGATATTTTGCGGACTACAAATGCTACCAACGATCACTTGAAAACGCAATTTGTGGTAAATTCGTAATTTTAGATGAGAAATAAATCAAGATTTCTCTTTGATCAAAGTTTACTAAAAATTGCATTAAAAGCTCCTTTTAAATCAACAATTGAAAATCATTATATTCAAAAAGGTAATGTGCGCATGTATCTAGGTATATTTCAAAAATTCGAATTTTTGATGAAACGAAATGAGAATCTCAGTTTATTTATTATTAACCTGATAATCAATGAAATTCCTAGCGAACTTTATCTGTTTGAGAGTTTCGTCTGCATGAAATTGTTTTCCATAGTTAGAATAATGTTTTATCAAATTTTCATCAACAAACCAAAAATTTAATGTTGATAGAGACAGTTGAGTACTATAATAGCGCAAATCAAATTACTAATAATTATTAAAATTCTCAAAATATATATAATCCCACCTGATAAATTCTGAACAGTGAATCTGTATCAAACAAAACATTTTGATAGATCTAGTTTCTGTGCTTTGTTGCATCACCCATATTCAGACAGTGGTTGCATTAACACATGAATATTACTGATAGTATGAACTGAAATATAAACTAAATAAATTCAGAGCAATCCCTTACCTATATAGGTAAATTGTATGGTTAACTGATTTACCAATTTTACTTTGCGTTCAATAATGTTTTGGAAATATTTTCAGGTTCAGATCTGTATAACTAGTTATTATCACATCATTGAATTAACTAAGATTTCAGGTTTAAATCGATTTGATATAGTGGGAATGAAATAAGATTTCCTGCAAAGATGAAGAAGCTTTTTTATTTATGGGTAATACAACAAATTTAAATGTCACGAGATTCATCTTGAAATACATAAATCCAATGAACTGGTTTCATGAGGTTGAATACAATGCAAAGTTATTCATTGATTCTTTATCAAATAGAGCACAATTATGTATAGACTAATATTCACAATAAAAAAATTAATTCTAGGATATATAGATTCAGTATCAGCTCGATTGAATTTTTAACATCACATATCTGAGTTTCAAAGAAAACCAACTCTGTGATGATAGAACACTAGTGTACCCATGCCAAAACATAACAGATATTAGTTCTATAAATATTTTTTCTTATAAAAAGCACCAAGAAACTATCAGAATAATCAACAAGAAAGATCATAAAACAAGAATTTTCCTTTCGATACTAAAACTATAGAGCAATGCTTGATTTCAAGCACTGATGCCAAACTATATAGATTACCATAACAGATGATCAAACACAATCCCTTTACCAGCTTGATACACCAATTCTTTACATATAATAAATACAAACAACCATGTTCTTCAAAATCCATTACATTAGTGTTCGATCCCTTGTGTAATTTATCAAACAGATTTCAGGGTTGAAATGAGTTGTCTTTCAACATATAATATATGTTGAGACATCTTCACCCAATTTACTATGATTGTCAACCTTCAATATTTTTGTCGATTGAAATAAATATTCTTTCGTTTTGAATCCAATTCTTGAAAATTAGGTATACCCCAATAAACATATTTTAGGAATCCACAATCCTGAAACTGCAAATATGACAAATCAAAATTTTGTTTTAATGTAATAAAAAGAGCATTTGAAACTTTTAAATCAGTTGATTAAATAGAATCACAAAAATAAACACATATATTGCTATAAATGCTGTCTACAATTTCTCATATCAAAATTGATTCGCTGAATTATACTTTGCAATCATTATTTTATTGTTTTTTAATAAGTTCCAGTATCTTACAAAAAATAGCTCTGAAAAAAAAATGGGAATGGTTTGATTATTGCAAAAAGTAGCAATATGGAGTACAATGACTAGATGTTAAACATGGATACACTTGGTAATATTTTGGCATTATGAATTTTGATTAACTGTTCAATCTCTCTGCATATTTTTCTGTACAGTCCACAAGAGAATATCCATTTTGTTGCAGGTTATTCCGATGTTTATCCTGAAGAAAGCATTAGTGATAATTGGCCACTATTCTTTCTAATACCCATTGTATTAATTTTCCATTTAATGGAGAAGAAAATATCACCTAGTCTTCTAGGTACAAATAATTCTTCTTTCCATCTTATTTAGTCATTCATTTTTATGGAATGTAAGATTAAGAACTCCAGAATAAAACTCGACTCCCAACCACAATTAGTTTTGTCTCTTATTCCTAATGCTTCTTTTATTTATTCACACAGTTAGTGAAAGCCTGGAAACAATATAATTAACGTATTAATACAGCTTATTACAGAAACATCACTCCTTACCTTCATACAAGTTATTATTTGTCAAAAATTTCCTGACGACTATTCGTAAACACAAATGAAAAAACAACTATGAGCTTGAAACTTGTTGTCTGGCAGGCGCAATTAAACAAAGAACCTCCAAAACTGTACCTATCTTTCTCTATTTTTAATCCTCATTTTTCTGTTCGGGTTCTGCATTTCTCTGATAATTTTCTGACAGTCCAAGAATGGTCCAAAAATGATCCAAAAATCCTTAGCTATTACGCATCAGTTCTGCGCACCCTGAGGACTGTCCCAGAACAGTCAGAAAAATAGGAACCCGAATGAAGCTATTATAGGGAACTTATGTCATTCGATTTGTCAAGATGTAATACGCAAGAATTCGGGGATTGCAGTATGGGTACTTCGTTAAAAAAAACAGTATAGCTTGTAATTCGATTGGTTTGGAGAAATTTTAAACATAACATTCCGTATTCATTCCTTAAGCGAAACACACAAATTCGAGGATGGTAGAACAGATCAAAAGCTTCACTTCAGTGTCTTTGATATGCAAATTTGTTAAAACCCGATTTTCATAGTACTCAACCTCTGATTCAGTAAGGCAGGGTTTTCCATCCACAAAAATTGTGTTCGATAGAGTGTCAGTTTTGAAACAGATATAATACGCTTACAGAGTGATGATGTTTATGTCTCTTCTGAAAAGGGTAGACTTGTTCAATTTAATAATTTGAAGTATGGCAAGAACTCCAGTTTAAGTCAATTTCATTCTTCTATAATAAACTCAATTCTTCAGAATTTATATAATGCAGTTATAATTTTCTGTGTCGATTTGTTGAGCGAGATTATACTCTATGCTTATATTTGAGGTTAGTTTCTAGAATATCAACCGATTTCGAAGTAGCAAGTTCATTAGTTCCCTTGCGGCATGTCACATATGAGTTTCAACCAAGAATCATTTAAATTGTTGTTAATCGAATATGAATGCCCGATGAGAGAAAAGTATCTCGAATCAAATGTGTCATATTCTATTTCATTTTTTTGATTGATTTTTTGTTTTTTTTTATTGTAATTCATCAAAGAAATGTACCATTGATACTTTCAAGAAGTATAGGACTATAATTGTCTATTATAGATATTTTTGGTTAATCTACACTTTCAAGAATAGACTTGTTCAATTCGATAAGATGATAATAGTCAGTTCAAATCATCTACAAATATTCCATTATTAGAGGTTGAATGTAATAATTGCTCGTAAATTAAACTTTTCATTGAGTTAATTGTACTCATCCCATCATTATATTTTTAACTCTACATACATACTAGTCCAGTAAAGGAAGGGCTGAACTTTTTCTCGAAAATAACTGCATTTTTGATATGTTGATTGTTATAATGAGAGAAACATATGGTCAAAAATGCAGGTGTTCAAATTTTCTGGAACATTGAAAAATTCTTGAAAATATAGAGAAAAATACGGTTTTTCTGATATTTTTGCGAATTAGAAGGTTTAGTAAGAAAAAATTTTAAACAAAAGTTGTAGAGCGGAAAATTCTAGTCCAAATTATGTACTTTACCGTTCTCGAAAGTGATTTTGTATACTGATTATTAAGATATTTCTCTAATGCGTCGATAACAGTGAATTTGAAATTTGGCGCCCAGTGCAAAACCGAGCTGTCCTAGACATCTGAAGTTCTAGAACAGGGTAGGATTCAGCACAAGCTGTCTGGAGAGTGTGATTTGAAATTCTTGGTCTATTAGAATGAATAACAGCTCGCTTGGGATATCAATAACATATAATCATTGGGTTTAAACTCATTAGTTTGAAATCGATATTTCAGTGACGCATTGAAATGAATAATTGCCCCACCAAAATTTCATTTTCTCAAACATTTCGTTGACGGGATTTTGAATACTTACAAGAACAGATTATTATATAGTTAGTTATGGGGGGAAAACTTTCTCAACAATAATACTTTCATAAAAAAATTTAAAGAGAAATATGTCATTATCATCGAACAACATCGTGGGAAACAACCGGTTTTCTTTTACAAATCTCCCAATATAATGGGCTTAGTAAAGATTGGCATTTAATCCCGATTCTCTCAGTAATTATCAAAAAAATTTAATTTTACGGATAGCTGGACAAATCGTTGTAGCTGATATAAAAAAAACGAGATTATAACTATGAAATTTTTGCCCTCTCAAGTAAATTCTTGGATAGCACTATATCTGAAATTCCGGAAAGTTTGAAAACTCCCCTATTCCATTAACTAGATTCCAAATGTAGTGCAAGGAAAGATGTGAAACGTGATACAATAGCACATTCCATAATTTCCATTGTTCGTTCAAGAATATTCATTTCCAAATTTCAGTTAGCTGTAGGAACTTATGTCTATAGAAAAACAGGTTCTCGTTTGATAATTGACATGATGAGTAAATTAGGAGTATCGGCTTCATACCACAATATTCAATTATATGAAGCTTCCGTTATTAGGCAACCTGCAAAATTGACGCATCCAAACTCTTTCATTCAGTTCGTTTTTGATAACACAGATCACAATGTAAGTACGTCGGATGGTCATAAAACATTTCACTGTTTGGGGGGTATTGAAGTCATTACACTAGAATATGATGTTGAATATGAAGGAGGTTCCAAAAGGCTGATGGAAATGCCACCTGCTTTTATTTTAGATTCACAAAAGAAGATATAATTGATACCATTCAGTTACACGAATCCAGATGAATTGAAGAGTGTAGAGTTCGTTGATAAATCCAAACTTCATATAAAAGTACAACCTCAAGTTCCAAAATCATATGTTGCGTATTTATGTGCGAAATCTCTCGAAATAGAAAATATTCCAACATGGCAGGGTTTTCATGAAATTTTATCACGAGACGTTACATATATGATATCGCATGTTAATTGTCTCCCATTCATTAATGCACCACCATCTAGTTTACCACATTACACTCAGCTTTGCTCTATGCATTTGAAGAAACAAAGAGAAATAAAAGAAAAACAACTTTTGTAACATTCGATCAGCATCCTTATTTCAAAGCTAACTCTATCATTGTGCAATCGGACAATCCTGAATTTAGGAATATTGCTGTGAGATCAGAAGGGATTTTGAATACTTACAAGAACAGATATATTATATAGTTAGTTATGAGGGGAAAACTTTCTCAACAATAATACTTTCATAAAAAAATTTAAATGAAATGTTTGGAGGAATAGGCTGATTTGAGAACAGCGAATAGTGAACAGCACATGGATTTACCTGAAAGTCGTATGAAGAGAGATAAAGAAGACATAGAAAAAATTGTATTCTGGCTAAAGTGCCATAATCCTTTTGAGAAAAGAGATTGTCTGATGTCTCTTTCTACAAGTTATTGGTAGCGACTATATTAACTGTCATATGGCATTTCAAGGACGCAAAGGAATGGAAGCAATCGTTGAAAAAAAATTGTGGAATATGACTTTGTCATCAAAATTTAAAGTTGAGAATTTATGCGATAGCCAGAATAAAATTCGTATTCCTGGAGGTACATCTTCTATAGACACATCTGCATTGTTGCAGAGAATGTTCGTACTTTATCAGAACGATGAATCAAGGAAAAAAGAGGCAATTTCTTACGAATTGTCGCCATATCCAATATCTCTTTTCGAAGAATATGAATTAATAAAAAAAACCGGTAACTCTGATCTCTATAAATTATTCTCAACGCATCTTCAATCACAATCTCTGCCTACTGGTATGATATATGTTATAGATGGTGGATGGTTATTACACCAAGTTGTATGGGCTCACAGTAAGAGATTCGTAGATGTGTTAGAAATATATAGATCGTTCATATTGAAAAAATTGGGACAGAATTGTAAAATTGTATTTAGCGGTTTTTCGGATGAAATCGTCGGAATAGAATCGTATGAACGATTCCGCCAAAAAGAAAAAGTTGTTGCCCCTGATGTACAAATTGATGAAGACAAAATAGTAACAATGAAACAAAAAAAATTTTGTCAAATAATGGGAATAAATATACATTTATCAAAATACTGTCCAATTATCTACGAAAACATATTATAGAAGTAAATGTAGCAGAAAAAGATGCTGACGTAGATATAGTAATGGTAGTAATCTCTGAAAGAGAACATTCCAGAATCTTTTGCTGTGATTGGCAGTGACGTAGATCTCTTACACCAGATCACAGCAATATATTTTTCTACAAAGTTGTTCCAGGATCGAAAGGAAATACTTTGTATTCAACATATCAATACCGTGAATTGTATCCATTAATTTTATTCGCCCATGCATTTGCTGGATTTGATTCTACTAGTGCTATGTACACTCAAGGAAAGAATAAAAAAATACGTTTACTACAGAGAAGTCCCGATCTTCAGGAATCAGTGCAGATTTTCTATCAAGAAGATAAAAGTATTAGAGAGCTTTATCCTACTGCGGCAAAAATAGTGAGATATCTGTACAACACAAGTGGGGAAAATTTGAGCATCGGTGAACCGAGATATAAAATATTCACAACCCCAGTTTTAGGAACCAGGAAAACATCACCCATAGTAATGCTTCCTTGAACAGAGTCAGCATTGATTGAACACACCAGACGAGTTTATTCTCAAATTCAGGTTTGGCTAGGACAACCGTCCTTGAAACCTGAACATTGGGGTTGGCATAGACATTGTATGCTACTTTTTAAAATGATGACCAAAGCAGTAGCTCCACAGAAATTATTGAATAATGTGATCAAATTCATTCACACCCTAGTTTTATTATAATAGTTTCAAAAATTTCAGAAATTCACTCTTATTCTTGTTTTTATTTATTCACATTTGTTTAAGGTATTCTGCAGCTGGAATGGAAAATGTGATACTTCTCACTACAGTTGCAAAAAAGCAGGACTGAAATGTACGAGGTTTTGCAAAATGTGTAACGGCATAACTTATGAAAATGTCTCTGACCTGATAAACAGAATATAAATAAACTCTGATGTCCATGAAGACGAATGGGATCTAGATGACGCTGAGGGAGATGATATTGATGCATTTAATTGAAGAATTATTAGTAAACATGAAAAAACAGTTTTTCCTGATATTATTCGATGCAGATACTTTCATTATTATTCATTAATGCTACAGCTCTTCAAATAATTACTACAGTTTTTTAATTCAACTCTTTTGTCCCATTACTCTAAATAAATTTCTTTCTTTCGAAGAATTACTATTATTTTACTATCTGAAACATACCTACCTACGTCTAAATTATTATTCGTATATCGTATGCATCTTGAGGAAATTCAGCTAGGAATTTGTTCATAATTGCGGCTGAAAACTATTTTAGTTTCTGAATTAATAAAATTTCAATTTCAATTTCGTCAAATTATAAAATTTCCTTTTTAAAATTTATCCAATTTTTGACTTTTCTATTTTTCATATAACTTCTAGCCTCCATTGAAAAATCTATATCGCCTTCGCTAGCACATCAGATCAGAAAACCGAACATCGTTTTACCCAAATTGTCCGTTTCCAACCAACTCAACATTATATGATAGGGTTCGATGTAATAAAAGTAATACAATAACAAAGCAAGTAGAGTCCAACTATGGCGAATATCTGCCAGATGTTTGGTTCACCCTACAAGTAGTCATTTCATCGAGCGCCAAATTTAAAATTCGTTGGTATTGCGCTACTAAAGAAATACGCTGTTTATCAGTATACAAATTCACTTTCGAGAATGATAAAGTGCATAATTTGGACTAGAATTCTGCGCTCTTCAACTTTTGTTTAAAACTTTTTCTTATTAAACCTTCTAATTCGCGAAAATATAAAAAAAACCGCATTTTTCTCTTTATTTTCAAGGATTTTTAAAATTTCCTGAAAATTTTAACACCTGCATTTTTGACCATATGTTTCTTTCATTATAACAATCAACATATCAAAAATGCAGCTCTTTCCGAGAAAAAGTGATTTCAGCCCTTCCTTCACTGGACTATACACTTGAATAGATTTGAAGAAATTTATTTCTCCATTCATCGAAGGAATAATCATAATATGGAATAGAACAGAGTGCGATCCTTAGAAAACCATTATTTAACTTCAACAAGTATTCCAAGTTTTGGCTGGAGATTTTCTGTAAATAATCTGAAATTCGATAAATGGAGCTCAAACAAGATAGCTAAAGGAAAGTTTTTGAGAAATTGTATAGAGTGCGTTATCAGTCTGAAAATGAAAAAACACTGGGTGTCTAACTTGAAAACACAGAGTATTTTATTTTCAATTTTTAGAGTTGACAAACGTATATTTATTTTTGACCAAGCAAATCAACTGAGATGATTTCTACTGAATCTCGAATATTGAGCTAAATATAATCGTTTTCGTATCTCTCCAATTTGATCGAAAATTTCAAAAAATAATTTACAGTTACGATAGATATAGCAATGTAAAATAAATTGATTTAATTTTTCATGGAAAATCATGAAAAAATAAAAATAGTCTTATTCAAAATAACAAAGCTGTTTCCATATTTCCATACATCTGGCAACACTGGGAATTCGAAAGTATTTCGGAAATATTCATTAATTAACGTTGATCCGCAAGCTCAATTTATGAAAAATTTATTTTTCATTTTAAATATCATATCTTAACTGGCCTATTCTTTCAGGATATGTCAGAATATCGATGTGAATCTGGCAACCCTCCAGTTTATGTGCCCCACAAACCTGTGACAGCTGTAATCGGTGCCTCTTTTAGTGTTGTTTCAATTATGGTTGCAAACATACTGAGGCTTTTCAAGGTAAGATTTTATGAATACTTGTTTATAGCTTTTTATAATCGAGATAATGTGAGGATGAAAAAGACCTTTTTATTATCTCCTCATAATTTTCGTCATTAATATTTTAAATAGGGAATTCGTATCATTTTCAACTTCCGGAAATTACTGCTGATTAAAACTGAAAATATTTTATTGGATCAGTTTTAATTCCTTCAGCAGTTTATCTTCGCCCTGGAGATAAACTATGCTTAATTGACTCAGTTATGCTTTGAAGCGCAAAATTTCCATGTAGATTAGATTTTCTCATTTCTTTCTCTGCGAGATTCGGGAGGCATTTCTGGCAAGTGGATAATAAATTACCGAATTCTTTGCGCAGGAAGTTTAACTCAAGTCAAAGAGAAGAAGTAAGGTTTTTATGATATTCTGAAGGCTAAGCACAGTTCATCATTGCACGACAAAGATTCGTTGATTTAATTTTATAATCATTCAACTCGTAACTCGTTTCACCAATATACAAGATTAGCAGTGCAGAAACTTATACTTTGTTCAGAATAAGTGGAAAAATTGGGATCAAACATTTTACCTGGTATGGAAAGATTGAGAAATGCGTAAGATTGAAACGAAGACGCTAGATAATAGCTTCATTCAGGTTCAAATTCTGACTGTTCCAGAACCATCAGAATCATGCGCATTTCAGTGTTCGGTGTTCGGGTTTTCCCTGACTAATTTCGAACCGAGTGGTCCGATGTTCGGGTTATATCAGGATTTTTTTCTGATTATTTTCTGACGGTTCTGGGACTATCCTCAGAACCATTTTAGGATTTTGCCGTAGAACCGCCTTAGGAGGGAGGAGTTAACCAATTTCTTTCGTGATTTGAAAAGTTTGAATTTTATCTGCATCCGTAAACAGATATAAACAAATCTAAACATAGATAGTTTCAAATCGTGCAGAAATTGGTATTTAGTTAAATGATTATAAATTAATATTAAAAAAGGTTTTCAGGGGCAGGATTATGAGTTTTCTTTATTTCCTTGAGTTGTCCAATTCAAATTGCAAGAACTAGTACGACTTTATTTATAACAATGATTTAATTTTTCTAAATAATAATTTCGAATTCCTTAACTATTTTTAAGTATGTGAAAATAGCTTTATGAATTCGGATTTTTCTATGACAAATTTTGGACCAAATCTTCAAATTGGTTCGCTGTTCGAGTTTTTTCAGTACAATCCCAGTACAGTCAAAATCGGTACCTACTCGAGAGCAGGTATCAGTTCAGGATATTTTGCGGACTACAAATGCTACCAACCCTTAAACAACGATCACTTGAAAACGCAATTTGTGGTAAATTCGTAATTTTAGACGAGAAATAAATCAAGATCTTCTTTTACATCAAAGTTTAATACCAATTGCATTAAAAGCTCCTTTTAAATTAACAATTGAAAACCATTATATTTAAAAAGGTAATGTGCGCATGTATCTAGGTATATTTCAAAAATTCAAATTTTTGATGAAACGAAATGAGAATCTCACTTTATTTATCAGTAACCTGATTATCAATGAAATTCCTAGCGAACTTTTTCTGTTTGAGAGTTTCATCTGCATGAAATTGTTTTCCATAGTTAGAATAATGTTTTATCAAATTTTCATAGATAAACTAAAAATTTAATATTGATAGAAACAGTTGAGTACTATAATACCGCAATTCAAATTACTAATCATTATTAAAATTCTCAAAATATATATAATCCCACCTGATAAATACTGAACAGTGAATCTGTATCAAACAAAACATTTAGATGGATCTAGTTTCTGTGCTTTGTTGCATCACCCATATTCAGACAGTGGTTGCATTAACACATGAATATTATTGATAGTATAAACTAAAATATAAACTACTTCAGAATTCAGAGCAATCCCTTACCCATATAGGTAAATTGTATGGTTTACTGATTCACCAATTTTACTTTGCGTTCAATAATGTTTTGGAAATATTTTCAGGTTCAGATCTGTATAACTAGTTATTATCACATCATTGAATTAATTAGGATTTCAGATATAAATTGATTTGATATAGTGGGTATGAAATAAGATTTCCTGCAAAGATGAAGAAGTTTTTTTATTTATGGGTAATACAAATTTAAATGTCACGTGATTCACCTTGAAATACATAAATCCAAAGAACTGATTTCATGAGGTTGAATACAATGCAAAATTATTCATTGATTCTTTATCAAATAGAGCACAATTATGTATAGACTAATATTCTCAATAAAAAATTAATTCTAGGAAATATAGATTCAGTATCAGCTCGATTGAATTTTAAAGAACACATATCTGAGTTTCAAAGAAAACCAACTCTGTGATGATAGATCACTAGTGTACCCATGCCAAAACAGAACAGATATTAGTTCTATAAACAATTTTTCCTATATAAGGTACCAAGAAACTATCAGCATAATCAACAAGAAAGATCATATAAACAAGAATTTTCTTTCCAATACAAAAAGTATAGAGCACTGATGCCAAACTATATAGATTACCATAACAGATTCATTTAAACACATACAAAAAAGAATTTGAAGAATCAATTTCAACACTCCCCCATAGGTCTGGACAAGATCAAACACTCACATGAAATCTTAAAACTTCACAGATGATCAAACACAATCCCTTTACCAGCTTGCTATACCAATTGTTTACATCTAATAAATACAAACAACCAGTTTCTTCAAAATCCATTACATTAGTGTTCGATCCCTTGTGTAATTTATCAAACAGATTTCAGGGTTGAAATGAGTTGTCTTTGAACCATCTTGTTGTTTACCCAAGAGATTTATCC
Organism: Micraspis discolor; assembly: GCA_030674115.1. Classification (NCBI taxonomy): domain Eukaryota; kingdom Metazoa; phylum Arthropoda; class Insecta; order Coleoptera; family Coccinellidae; genus Micraspis; species Micraspis discolor. Next base: position 1,312,784 of record JARTUT010000436.1, read on the forward strand.
TTCAATACTTTTGTCGTTTGAAATAAACATTTTTTCGTTTTGAATCCAATTCTTGAAAATTAGGTATACCCCAATAAACATATTTTAGGAATCGACAATCCTGAAACTGCAAATATGACAAATCAAAATTCAGTTAATTTGCAGTTTAAGGACCCTACCTATATTTTGCATAATTTCTCGTCTGGTTAGGTTAGGTTAGTTTAAGTTAGGTTTAAAAAAAACAAAGAGCCAAAAAAGAAAGAAAAATGAAATTAATATTTTGAAAAATTTTTTTTTTTTGATTTGCAATTTTTTATTATGTTAGGTACGGCTTAGTTCAGTTATAACAAAAAAACGATGTCAGAATTTATTTTTTGCCATTTCAAACAGTGGAACATAGAAAAAAAAGAATTTTTACAAAAAAATTTTTTTTTAAATTATCATTAATCATTTATTATTGCTTTAGGAGGTCTATTTAAGTCTCCTAATGTTGCAAAAACATAAAAAACGCGATGGGTCCTTAAACTGGAAAATTACCCATTATTTCATTGTTTTGTAATAAGTTTCAGTATCTTACAAAAAATAGCTTTGAAAAAAAATGGGAATGGTTTGATTATTGCAAAAATTAGCACTACGGGGTACAATGACTTGATTTTACACATGGATACTGTTTGAATTTCATTTTATTATTTATTTTATTAAGACTTATTCAAAAATATCAGCGCATGCACTTGACCCCCACTTTCCCTGTCAAGTGCAGGCGCCGAAAGTAAACACATTTTGAAAAAATCCTAAAAACTCTCTCTGTCAAGTTAAGACATATAAAAGTTGTTCGCTCACAAAATAAAATTCATCGAATAAATATAAGAAGATCTCGTCCATCTCTCTCAAGTCTGCAGTTTATTGTAACTGAGAAGAAAGAATAAACTTTCAAAAGTAAATACGCTTTTATGTGCGGAAACGAAAATCCGTAACAGATACACTAGGTGATATTTTGGCATTATGAATTTTGAGTAACTGTTCAACCTCTCTGCATATTTTTCTGTACACTCCACAAGAGAATATCCATTTTATTGCAGGTTATACCGATGTTTATCCTGAAGTAAGTATTAACGATTATTGGCCACTATTCTTTCTAATACTCATTGTATTATTTTCCATTTAATGGGGAAGAAAATATCATATATAGTCTTATATTCTCTAAACATCTAGGTACAAATAATTCTTCTTTCCATCTTATTTAGTCATTCACTTTTATGGATTGTAAGATTAGGAACTCCAAAATAAAACTCGACTCCCAACCACAATTAGTTTTGTCTCTTATTCCTAATGCTTCTCTTATTTATTCACACAGTTAGTGAAAGCCTGGAAACAATATATTTAACATATTAATACAGCTTATTACAGAAACATCACTCCTTACCTTCATACAAGTTATTATTTGTCAAAAATTTCCTGACGAATATTCGTAAACACAAATGAAAAAACAACCAAGTGCTTGAAAGTTGTTGTCTGGTAGGCGCAATTAAACAAAGAATCTCCAAAACTGCACCTATCCTCTCTCTATTTTTTATCCTCATTTTGCTGTTGGGGTTCTGCATTTCTCTGATAATTTTCTGACAGTCCAAGAATGGTCCAAAAATGATCCAAGAATCCTCAGCTATTACGCATCAGTTCTGCGCACCCTGAGGACTGTCCCAGAACAGTCAGGAAAATACGAACCCGAATGAAGCTATCTTACGCATTGAAGAATGTTTCACTGAATATTTTTATGTAGCACAATTTTGGTCATCATCGATTCAGATGTCAGTTCTCAATGGCGTAACTTCGATCGTGGCACAAATTTTCGCTAACGAGTTATCAGTCGACTACTAGCCATGCCATTGTAAATTTCTTATGTTCTAAACGGACATCATTCAACGTCATTGATCCATCCAAAAATCGGTAGACCGAAACGGACGACTTAACTTATCGCAATTTCCGCAAGAGTGGAAATTCTATCGGAGAATTTTATTGGTATTTCGAATAAAGATAGGCACGACAGCTCTGGTTATCACTTGGTCCTTTCCGGTTCTGGAGAGGGTTCTCGATGTTCAAACTATATTTAGAGCACTCGTATCAAACAGGCCGAATAAAAAGACATGACGAACGTATTATCAGATATGGCCCGACTCTCGGATTGTACATGACTATATCGCAAAGAAAGTTTTCGACCTGTATTTTTTCGAGGTCTTTTAGGGATCAGAGGAGCTCCTTCGTTGAATGTCATTCATAGGAAAATTAAAAAAGCTTGAAATCAGATAACTCTATATTTGAATCCTTTTGAGACAATCATAAAAAGCAGAGAGGAATCAAAATTTTCCCTGCATTGAATGAAAAAAGGAGAAGAGAAGAAAATAGATTAACCATCATTAATTATTTCGACTAGAAACATTTACCGCATATCTACACTCATAAAAATAAACCTTTGATTGAAAAAATTTGAAGTTGACTCCAGAAAATATTTTCTCCCTATAAGCGAAACAAACATTCTCTTGAAATTTTCATGTAATTTATTTCATTGTAGAAAACATATTTGTTTACTTTGAATACATAATATCTTGAACCAGGTATATATGACAATTGAATGAGATATCTGGTTTTCCAATATGGACTTGACAACTTTGAATTTAATTTGTGAACGCACCCTTAGACCAAGAAGAGGTTATTTGCGTTATCTGAAAACCTAAATATTTTGATTCAAGCTGGTAATAAGTTTTCAGAGTGATATTTAGAGTGTATGGACCATAGTTTAGTCTATATTCATATAAAAATTATGACTCCGCTCATAATGTAACCGTAAATGTAATCACATTTCCTCACTAACAGAACGCATTCAATAAAAGATATATTGTTTTATTGTGGTTTTAATATCACTTTGAAAGAAACAGTAATTAGTGATTAAATTTACTCAATAGTATACTCAGAAACAGCAGAACCGGTGCCTCTGAAACTTTTTGAAATGTGTTAAAAATCAAAGGTACCTTAGGATTGTAAATGAAATGACTCATTAAAATTTTTCTAAACGAGGATTGAGTTAAAAAGTAGGTATTATATGGAAAAATAAGTAGTTGGTGATTGAAAGCATCGAATGTGTTTAATATGAAATCCTCAATACTTATAATTTCACTGAAACCTTTATCTTCGAGTCCATGAAAAATAACTTTATTTTTATATTGAATTGTTTCGAACAAATTTTTTCAATGAATTCTCTGATGATTTGGTTTGAACTGATACTATTTTTTACTATATACAATTTATGAAAAGAGGAATTTGATTATATAATTCTTAACTATCGGCAAACCCCCTCAACACAAAATGTTGCAAAAATCATTGGTTTCTGTAATAGGCCCCATATAAATGTTGCTTCAAATTTCTTTTCAACTGAAGAATCCTGTTTAATGCGATTAGTTAAATGTAGTAAATTTTCCAGATTAAATCAACATCCGAGCATATAATTTGTTACTTGTCAGTGGATTTCTCCCAGTTTGTTTATATTTTTTGCCTTAATAAATTTTTCTCAAGATTCGTTCACTCTAATCTAAACTTGTAGTACAGTTATCGGGTAATATTGAATTATCTTCTCATAAATACAATAATACAACTGGTTTTCTGATATAAAATTATATTTTTCATATTTCTAAAATGAATATAATATAGTAATATACAACGGAATGAAATACTATACAGTATTATAAAAATATAGTTTAATTCTGCATGCATTTCAGTCAACAATTATGTATACATCAATACATTCAAAATAACAAGTATACAAGGACTTTGTAAGTGATATGATAGAAATATATAGATTGAATGGTTACGCTATGTGGTAAATTTTCATTGACATCAATTCCATCAGAAAATTTGTACCTAATCTATAAATAAAACGAATACCGACAAACTGAAAATACATTAAAACTAATGCACAATTAGCAGGTTCGAAAGATCTGTTACCATTGCATTGGTGAAATCCAATTATTTGGTCAAGAGATATATCATAAAAAAAATGAGTTTTGATAGACATCTCATCAACATATAAGCATAGAGTATAGCCTTGTGAGGTAAGGAAAAAGTTTTTCTTAAACTTTAGGTCCCAAAAAATAGATAGTAAGTGCAAATTGTTTATAAGCGATGGAGTACCTGTAGCCATGGGGATTTGTTTTTCGAGTTGCAATTTGGCTATCATGAAATCAGCCATGTTCGAGCTGAAATTATTCCTGCAGAATCTAATGAAACTTTCATCCTCAATTTGTACAGTTTCTTTCTGCTTCATTGAAATATTTCTCCTCTTCAAATTCTTCACCATATTCTGCAACCTTTTTTTTCTTGGAGTGTAGGCAGACAAACTTGGTGATGTTTGAGTCACTTCAGTTTTTCTCACTGTGAGTAAAGATAATCTTTCATTAGACTCAGAGTTCAACAAATAAATAAAAGATAATGTTCACTTCTTACCAGGTGTAGTACAGATACTTGAATCCATAGAAGTTTCAGTATTTTTAACCCCAGCATCCACATTCTGATCAGAATGTGTTACACGTTACATTTATTCAATAAATACCCTTTACACCTACTCCTTCTTGGTATATATCTGGAAATGCATCCTTTTTCAATTTTCCACTTCTCATTTGACTTGAAAAGTGCTCACTACAAATCCTTTTTCTATGAGCTACTTCTGGCAGTTCTAGGATCCATTCTGACCTACCTATCTTTAAAACCCAAACGGTTTGTCTGTGAAGAATTAATAGAAAATTTGGACTGATAGCATAATGAAGGTCAATATCGATACCATTCGTAAGTGGTTAGGCTACTGAATCTCCATGGTTGAATGAAGCACTACTCAAATAACAGAACTTTTAATAAACAACATTTTCTACAATACTATATGTATCACTCACCTGTCAGTGTCTAATGGTATTGAGAAAATAGAAAGTTTCGGATTATTGATACCATTGTTTTTGCAGTTGTATACGCTACAATTGTTAACCATTATGGAATTAATTTGAAATTAACACATAATTGAAACAGATTACTTACTTGAATGAAAATGAATTATTGAATAAATGAGCTTTGCTGGTTTATGGTAGATTTTGACTCAAAAAAATTGCACTGAATTTATAAGTTAGGTTGCATCTTTTTCTTCAACTTCTTCTTTGAATTTTAAATAGATAGAAAAATTATATTCTTCCATATATTGAACGAATTAATTAAACAAAGATGTCTAAAATAATAATAATGACATCATTCCAGACATCTTAGAATTATTGATGAAAACAATAAAAATTTTTACATTCGCGGTCGATTAGGTTATGCGCAGGGAGGAATGCGCGAGTCAGACTTGGTGTAAGAAAATCCACGGAGTGCGACTACTGCTTGGTCCCTATACTGTGGTGCCACTAGCCACAGAGCACACGTAACAATCGGTTTATTGGCGCAGACATCCGGTGAGCATGCTCGAGAAATGGCCCAATCGATTGGCCGCCTCGTTCGTGCGATTTGACGTCTCTGGACTATTTTCTTTGGGGCTACGTCAAGTCACTGGTCTACGCGAACAAGCCGGCGACATTGCAAGAGCTCAGAGACAACATTGATCGTGAAATAGCGGCTGTTTAGGCTGAAATGTGTGGCCGAGTCATCGAAAAGTGGGTACAGAGACTTGACCGCTGCAAACGGGCCCATGGTGGCCATATGAACGAAGTCGATTTCTATTTATGAATGTTTTATTTGTACTTCAAGCCAATAATGAAGTTTTTGAAATATCTCGAATGGTTTGTGTTTTATTTAGATTCAAAGGTATATGACAATTCAATGAAATGAATACATTTCGGAAGTAGATAAATATTTTCTCAGAAAAATCAAAACATCATTTGAACAAGGGCTATTTGACCATTGTATGAAATGAATATGATTTTGAGGTAGATGATAATTCTCTCAGAAAAATCATACCTATTTGAAATCCGCAAACAATTGGTTAAATGTAATGTATTTTCTTAACAAAAAAATATATCATCCAAGTTAATAAATACTTTACTCAGTGGAAGACTGGTATTATTCATCGCATCAAGCAATTCTTAAGCCTAAATAAGAAATTGACTGAACTGAGTAAGAGACTTGTTCTACTTGCAAGCAAATGAATAAATAAATTGATGAATTATTCCAACGGAATTATGCCGACTCCAACTTACAGGGTGTTGATAAGAAATGCTTGTATTCAAGTGGAAGATTCTTCTATTACACTTTATGAATGTATATGTCCTGGCGGTCTTAACTTTTGAAATAAGGTGTGATAATATTTTGTAAAAAAAGATCACTGGAAAGGAAATGAAAATTGTTTGTTAATTACAAAATGGAACTTGATGAATAGAAGACATGTGCCAAATTTCATGAAGATGTGTGCAATATTATCTCAGTTATTATCGGAAATCTGAATATTTGCGAAATTACCACCCTGGATATTATAGTATCCAAGAATCATCCAGTTGAATTTTACATGTCGGTAAGGATCATCCTGTAGGAGATAATTACCCATTACAATAAAAAATATCTAGCGATAAAATTATCGTTTTGAAAAATATCATATTCAGACAAGCAATTTTAATATTCGATCTAGTTTAATTTCATTAGATCAGTTCACTTGAGTAAAATGTTATTCAAGAGCGAATATAATTTCTTCAATCAATAATATTGCCTCGAAATTATTTTCCATTTCAAACATTCAAGAGGAGAAATAATCAAGGTCGACCATATAATGAATCAAATGCTTTTTATATTGAATGAAAATAATATTTGTGAAACTTAGTCACAGGATTATCGATATCCTATTCTTCCAAAAAATATCATGTACAGACTTTTTGATTTCTTGAATAGTGGATTTAAGAATCATGTTAATTATCCAAACCGAATAAAACAAACTTTAGTATATAAAATACATGTTTATTCAAATAAAAATACATAAAATAAGCATTTTCAAAAAAAAACAAATACTGAAAATACACATAGTGAAATTTTATAGAACACTCTTATTAGAGTCTTTCCAGCACCAGTATAATGCATGCTATAAGGGGTAGGATTAGAATTTTCCTCGAAAGAATATAATTCAAAATTCTTTGAGTCATGTAAAATTTCTATTGCATGAGCTTGTGCATTCTTGTTGAATCCAAGTATTTAACAATGATAAAATAAAATATAGTTTGACTTGATCAATTATTATATGTTTGATTTGCCCAAACAGAGATATTATGGGATCAGAAATATGTATTGAGAACTTAGTAAAAAATGTTGAAAATGTTACACCATTGCACTGAGAAAGTATCAACACCAAATTTTTCAATGAAATAATATTCTGATAAAAATTCTGGGATATTTCTGGATGATCTGACATTTTGAATATTATTGAAACCCCCTGTTACTCAATACTCCGTGAGAAAAGCGCAACAAATCATTAATAGCAATGGTGAGTATAATATTCTTCTTGCAATTGGTTGTGTTCACAGTTGATTTTAGAGTTTTATGATAAGCTTCATATCTCATTTCCCATATGTTTCTTGGTGGGCCAACATCCCGTATCATTCTAGGGTAATGTAGTAAAAAATGATATTGTGGTTTCTAGTTTTCATCAAAAAAGAAACGGAACATACAATGGCGTTCTTCGATAAGAATTCGCAAATAATCATTTTTCTTGCAGTTTGAATAAACGATTGAGTAATATTTGCAAGAAAGAGAAAATGAGATCATAAAAGATCCACAAAGGATCTTCTGCATTTATTAAATCACCAAGAAGTATACCGAGATATGTCGTTAAGGCTAACATTTCCACTGCTGACATTATTGTTTGTTTATTCTTCATTGTGTTCTAATTTTATTTGGGGTATAGAATTGCCTCTATCAGCTTTTGAAAATTTGAAAAACTTAATTCGTTGATTCAGCCTATTTAAGGAGAAATATTTCTTGGCAATAAAACCATGAATGAAATATGCCATATCATATTTATTCGTACATTCAGAGGGCGTTTAGTTTCTCCGATGTAAGATCTTCCGCACTCGCAAGGTAATTCATATATATGCAGTTCTTTGTCCTTTGTGTCTCATTATTAGGCTTAACTTTTGTAAGTTTAGCTCTGATAGTGTCAAAAAGTTAAGCCTAATAATGAGACACAAAGGACAAAGAACTGCATACATGAATTACCTTGCGAGTGCGGAAGATCTTACATCGGATAAACTAAACGCCCTCTGAATGTACGAATGAAAGAACATCAGAAGCTTCTACGAGTATTAGACAGCGACAAATCCAGGTTGGTCCAACATGCTGTAGATGAGAATCATCGTATAAAGTGGGATGAAGCATCAATAATATCCAAAAAAGAAAAACTTGTAAGAAGAAAAATCAAAGAAGCAACATTTATGAAAACAACACCTGATTCCATAAGTGCTCCATCTATAGATATGCCAGAAGTTTGGACGCCGATAGTTCGATCCAACTTAAAAAGATCATCATATCACAGATGAGTATATAACATCGTTCATTTTCTTTCATGACTTCTGTCAATATTGACTTTTTGAAAATTGATAATTTTCAAAAGGTTTTTTACTTTTCTTCCTTGATAAAGATAGAAGATGTCTATCGAAACGTCGGAAAACATTACATCCACAGATGATGGTAATAGCCCAAACAATCATTCAACATATTCGTGGATATATGGAACAAAAGTATATCTTTGACTATCGGATGTTTATACCGTCCACGCCCATGTGCTGCTGACATCGATCTTTCGAATTACTTGAGTCATCTATCGTTTTCTAAGAAGAATTTTGTTGTTGGTGGAGATTTCAATTGTCCTGACGTGCACTGGCCATTGCTACAGATTCGTGCCGATTCTTAGTCTTCTCTTCCATACGTAAGACTGTTTACGCAAACTGGATTACAGTAGCTAGTTCTGGAACCTACTCGGTTTAGGAATGGTCAAAATCCTTCTCTTCTGGACTGGATAGTAGTGTCGGATGCCAACCTGACCTCTGAAATAGACTATTTACCACCTTTCGGAAAGTCCGATCACGCCGTTTTGTCTACTAAGATCCAGATGACTCCATCTTGCACTCCTAAGAAGGCTGCCCGAATTTTCAGTAGAGTGGACTACAATTTAGCAAACGCTGAATTTAACAGGAAAAACTGGAAAGAATTGTTTGATGGCTGCGATGGTGTCAATTATATGTGGAAGATCTTTCTCGATTTGGTGAGGGAAACGCTGTCGGGGTTCACCAGGGTTGTTACAACAAAACATAATCCGCTGAAGCATTGGGTGGACGAGGGCATATTAAATAGGATCAGATACAAGAAACCTTTGTGGCAGAGATATCTTCGCAGTAGATGTGAGTCTGATTTCCGTAACCATCGGTCTTGTTCAAATTTTATCTCATCCGCCATCGCCCATGAAAGAAAGACCTATGAGTCACACCTAGCCTCCAGTCAAAATAAGAAATTTTTTTTTAAATATAACAGATCTACGAGGAACTCAAAGGTTACCATTCCACGAGTCAGAATGCCCAACGGTGAGTTGTCTGGTGGCCCTCAGGAGTCGGCGGATGTCTTGGATGAGACTTTCACGGGTGTGTACGGTTTGAAGCCCGATGATCCAATACCAGAGGTAGGGATGCCTAGGGTGGAGGCACAGTTGAACCAGATTACTGTAGATGAGGATTAGGTACTCAAACATCTTTTAGACATCAGAACATCATCCTCTCCTGGTCCAGTTCTCACTGAGAAAAGGTGCATCAACTCTTGCCTTCCTTTAGCTATCATTTTCAAGAGGTCACTGGACACATCCACTCTACCTGATGATTGGTTGAAGGCGACGGTGACACCCATATTCAAGAAGGGAGATAAGTTTTCCCCCTAGCTAGTGAGCTATTTCTCACTAACTTTATAAGGTATTCAAACATCCTGGCAGAAAATAGACTAAGAATACCCAGATTGCAGCATTCCAAATATGTGTCCGACACCTTGACGGAATTGAACATCGTATTGGCTGGAAAAATAGAAAACGTTAAGAGTCTGGAGGAAAAGATCGATGTGGTATATGCAGCAGCAACAACAGTCTGTGAAGCTCATGGAGAGAACCTTGAAAATCGTGAAAATCAAATCGCTTGGCACCTCCCTGGAAAATTTGAATCGAAACAAAAATAACTAGTATGAGGAAGAAAATTGGAATTTTACATACGTACTTTCACACTCCCCAACCATCAAACAACATCATGAGGATGACAAGAAAAAATGCGTCTGAATTACGTGTGAAGCAGAAGGACCCATGCTTCAGGGATCGAGTTAGTATCATATGCGATAACCTGAAACAGAAAATCAGGTCATTAGGAAATCCCATACAATGATACAACCTTAGAACTAAGATAAGAGATATAACAACAACAGATTATTGTGCCACAACCAGAAGCAGTTTTTCCGAAGTCTTGAGAGCAATAATGCAGGTGAGAGTCATCTGCTGAATCTGAAGGAGGCTCATAAATTTTGGAGCGAGGTATGGTCTGAAAGGGTCAGGCATGACAGAGATGATCCATGGATGACAGAGTCAGATGTGGCGACTACTTTGAAACGCTCTAACAACTGGGCATCACCAGGAGTAGATGGTTTGCAGAACTATTGGTGGAAGCATTTCACATATGTTCACAACAAACTTGCAAAACTACTTCAGGAAGCAATATCTGATCCCTCAAGTATTCCTGCTTTCTTCACCATGGGCGTCACGCATCTAGTGCCTAAACAAGGAGATCTCGATGACCCCAAAAATTACCGCCCAATTACATGCCTTCCCTCCATCTATAAGATCTTAACTAGAGTGGTGAACAAATATGTCTCTAAACACCTAAAAGAGAATAATCTGATGGCTGAGGAGCAGAACGGATACAGAGCTTCTTGTGGTCGATCAAATTATAACAAAACAAGCCAAAAAGAAACTGAGGAACATATATGTATCATGGATCGACTACAAAAAGGCAAAAATGGTATCGCCCCTCAAGTCATTAAACTTCTTAGACACCTCATGAGCTCCTGGAGAACCACACTTCGTCTGAGAACTATGGAAGGAATGATAGAGTCGGCACACATAAATATTAATCGCGGAATCGCAGAGACTGTATAGAAGAGTAGGCCGATTACTGAAGTTCGGCCTCAACTCCAAATCGTTATTCATAGCCATCAACATCTGGGCGGTGCCTTGTATAGCCTACTCATTTGGTGTTCTCTCGTGGTCGCGGACAGATCTGCAAGAAATAGAACGGAAGATAAGAGACATGCGAACAAAAAACGGTATGCACCACCCCCATTCGTCTACCATACGACTTTACCTTCCTAGGAAAGACGGAGGAAGAGGCCTCCTAAGTCTTGAAAACTGTCACACAGAATCTGTTAATACCCTGAGAGCATATTTTATGCACTCACCTGTTTTTGTGGCCATCCGTGAAGCTGAAGAAATCTACTCCATACTGAGATTGGCATCTCCAAACTATGTTGTGGGTAGTTCATCTTTCCAGGAAACTTTGAGAGAATGGTGCGGTGAAGCTTCGCACGGCCGGTATCCGAACAACCTGAAAAACAAAGATGTTAATGAAGTAGAATCGTTGACCTACCTTTGAGCTGGACACCTGTTTTCTGAAACAGAGGGGCGTCTACTGGCTATACAAGATCAGGTAATACCAACTAGAATGTACATGAAACACATCGCGGGACAAGACACACCATCCACCATTTGTAGGAAATGATCCCAGGCCTCTGAGTCTATTCAGCACATGACATCAGCATGCCCAATAATGACCCCAAGAGACTATCTTGAGAGGCACAATGCCATGGGAAGGATATACCACTAACAGCTAACCCTAATACCTATTCTTGCAATTTGTTGACCATTCGTTATCCTGTATTATTTTAACTAATTCTCATATCTCATCATTTGCTCTGCTTTTCGCTATTACTTGTGAAATACATATTCCACTGGGTGTACATCGTTCTAGGATTGAAAATACATGGTGTTCATTTTCCTTATCAAATATTGCTACCTCTGAAAGTCGACAAAGTCTGAAAACTGCGTCAGCGATGTTCTGGTTTTCCGGTTGGTAAATGACCTTGAATTTGAAAGATTGTAACCTCAGCCTCCATCTCTCAATGCGAGCAGGTGGTTTTGAGTATGGTTTGAAACCTCTAGGGGTTTATGATCAGTTACAAGTTCAATTCCCAGCCCAACTAAATGATAGTAAAATTTTTCATATGACCATACTAAAGCCAAACTTTCCTTTTCTGTTTGCAAGTATCTACGTTCAACATCTGATAAGGTTTTACTTGCGAAGAATGTAATGTCTTGATTGGATTCTTTTTTCAATCCAGGTTGGTTCGAATGTATTTCGAGACAGTCGAAATGATTAATCTCTGATGGAAGTTTCGAATGTTCTATTTCTTTGCTTTCGATATGATTTATACCCTTGAATCACTTGTTTTTAGCATTAGAACTGTTAATGAAGACAGAAATCCTTATGTTGTGGGTTCTCGATTCACAAAAACTCGCGAAATGATCTGATAAGTTACTTTTTCCATTATTTTTTTTTCAGTTCCAAAGGTGCCCAATTATCGATAATTTTATCTCTAATATTGATTTCTTATTTTCAATAAAATTTGTTGAAATTATCGCCGTTCTCTGATTTGAGATTTCGGTGTCTTTCAAATGTCGAGTTTTGCGTTGGCGAAAAATGTTGGGTTAATTTTTTGACTAGTAATTGCAATACATCATTTCCTTCCTCTTAGGTGACAATTGCCTGTGGAATGTTGTAAGCAACTTCTTGTAATTGAACTCCCCCTAAGTGAAGAAGTTTGTTCCTCATTTTTGAGGGATCTGTAATTTCTTCAGTTGCTAAGTAGAATCTGAAGAAACGCAGCCATTTTCCCATTCTGCTCTCATAGCTTTTTCTATACTGCTTTAATTCCACTATCTGACATTTTCTGTAAATGAAAGGATAGCATAGAATAGAACCTGAATATTATTGATTCAGCTAACAACAGAGGTGTCACATTATAAAAAAACAGGACAGAGAGAAGAAAAACAAAAAAAAAAAAATAAACTAGAAACTCCCACAAAAAATCAAAGTATTAGCGTGACAATGTATGAAATAATTATCTCATTAATGAAATACCTCAAAATACATTATATCACGTATTGAGGTGTTACGTAAATCAGATTTTTATTTCCAATACGTATTTTACTAAATTCTTAGAATTTGAAAGACTTATTTTTTTCCACGTTGTATCGATTCTGTGTCCTTTAGATTTACATATTTGTTTCATTTTATAGGTTCTCTGCCTTTTTTGATATTTTTGGTTTCATTATATAGGTTCTCTGACCTTTTTAATATTTTTGTTTTCATTATACATATAGGTTCTTTGCCTTTTTCAATATTTTTTTATTTCATTTTATAGGTTCTCTGCCCTCTTTTTCTTTATGTATTTTGCCTTTTGGGTTTACCCTGGTTCGGAATCCTCGTCGCCAATGTGGTAACTCCAATATGGGTAGGAAACACTCGATATAACGATATAAAAACAATAATATAACTATGTTTATTTCCCACTAACAAACACTAACCAAGTTTCAATTTTATTATTTTAACACTCAAGCCTTCGTTCCACAAGCGATCGCCGTATATACGTAACTAACTAACTGAATCATCATCGAGCGCGTGACTCATTTTCTCTTCTTGAGTTATCCCTCGAAGCTAGTTTTCACAATGCTATTCGATAGAATCTCAGTCCTAAGTAAAGTTATGTCAATTCGATCGCTAACGCCCTTCAGCAAAATTGTTGTTTTTTTGACTGGCCATTTATGAATTTCAAACTGTGTAGTGAATATTTTAGAAAATTATTTGATAAAATATTTGGAAAATCGCTTTCTGCGACCTCAACAAGACATCAGCTTACTTATTTTTACCGCCATTTGTATGAAAGAGTGACGCGATTGAGAAATGTATGAGGTGGTGAAATTGGAATTCGGAAAGAACATATAAATGAGTTCACAAACTTTCTCAGAGAACCTTCTTTATCACGGCCGAATAATGCACACAGACGCAGAAGACAGCAGTCGAAATGGTAATTGGTGATCATATAGTGTGCTTTTGCAAGTGCTACTTAAAATCAATGCGATGGGCAGCCATCTTTTTGATACCATATGAGGTCATGATCTGTTAGTGGTACACTTCATAATAAAAGTGTTAATTTTTCTCGAAATAAAGTTCTTACCCACTTCAAAGGACTCAACAATTGTACCGTTCAAAATTCCGGCATACAGGTTCACCTTAAAGCAATACTGAAATATACCATTTCACATTAAATGTGGATTCTCCACATGGCACTCGAGAAAATTATGTTAGTTTATAAAACCACCCTATTTAATTGTAGGCTCGTCTGACCAGACAATTTTTCGGATAAATTTTAGATTTTCTTTATGGCTCTGTAGTATTGTTCTACAAAATGATATCCTTTCAAGATAATCTCGAAGGAGAAAACTTCGAACTTGTACGGATGCCTTTCGGCTCTTTGAAAATATTATGTGCTGTTCTTTTGGGTATTGAATCCTTAAATTCCACGAACGGAAATACTTGATTCATCTGCGACCTCTTCCAACTCTACTTTTTCGTAAAGAACGCAAGGTCTACGTCCAGCTCGTATTTGCTTCGGAAAATTGGTCCCCTCAATGATAAAACAAACATGTGGTGATCCGGATTGCGCTCTAAATTTTAAAAGCTATTACGATAAAGTCTATTTCGGCATTCCCAGTAGTTGAGGTGCATGTTCGCATATTCTTGCGAAATGTATTGTGAAGGATGTCAAAAGACAGAAGCCAAAGTTGCCCGGTATGTAATCAACAAGTTCAGTTCCCAAAAACCAAAAATCCAAAAAGTTGTCATTGCTAAATCAGCACAAGCGAATCCAGAATGATGCGTATTTTTGATTTTGATTCTGCTATTTGGGGTTACAGTTCCCAAAATTAAATGAACACGGTAATAATAAAAATTAACCAAAATAACCGAAAGATTATTGCAGTAGTTACAAACACTTTCAAACTGCATGAGATGAATTTCTTATGAGTTTTTTCATGATGGTTACATTCAAACTTGTTACATCGTTTCGGCTCGACGTGAAGTTCTGAAACTCTTTGTTTGAAATTTATTTTTCATTTCTTTGAAATGAATATACTAATTAATTTATAGGGCGATGAAAAATAACTGAGATATATTCTGAGAAATGATGTCTTAGGCTATTTTCGGCCTAGAAATTATCTCGTGAAATTTTTGCAGTTACGACTACATTTTCTCGATTCAATTTTTTTGAGGATTCCCTTGAACCAAAGAACACTGATGTTGGTTTGTCGTTTTCGTTTAGTGATTATTACAAGAAAAAAGGGGAGAATCAATCGAGGCAATTTATTTTTTTCCCACTTGATATAACTTCGACATCTTCCAGATCCGTTTTCAATATCTAGGACCAAGATCCGATATCAAACTTGCTGACATTCCCTTACATATCGAGAAACGACTTCGTAAAAGTTTGCAACTCGATATGTCTATTGCTATTTTCGACATAATACCGATCTCTAAAGCCCCATCCATTTCTCAATACAACTTTTCTTGGCGGATTTCATGAAAAAATTATTTGCCAAATTGGATTTTTGCTCAGAAAACTGAAGGTATTCATATAATCCTAGTCAGTGAGTTTGGGGAGTTCGTTCCATATTTTCTGGAAACTTTTAAGTAGTAATCAGCTGGATAACTGTTAATGGAAATGCATCGTCATTTTTTCTGGAGTATAAGATTCTTAGGACTTTCACTTCTTCCGAAACTTCAAACAATTCATTCGTGGAATGCGCTTTCGGCAATGGAGAACATAACAGTGATGACATAAAATTAATAGAGAAGCGTTGGGCCAAGTGTATTGGATTTCAGATCAAGTCTCGGGAAATCCAAATATAGGTACAGTGATCTCGCTACATAGATATTGAATATCCGAGCCAATCAGTCGTTAGATTTATTTGAAATGTGTAATCAATTCGTAACATGAATTAACCGCAGTTGTGGCATCGGAAATTTTTAGGGTATTTCATCGGTTCTATTCAGTTAATTTGCACTCTGGAATTGAATACACACAGCCAGGCTGTCAATTTATAGAGAGACTAACTAATTGTTTATCATTGAGTATAGTCTTCTTCATCGTTCAAATCAAATCAATATTCACATGATACAATTTAATGTGGGGAAGGAACATCGTTCTTAATACTGACATTTTATAACAAACTTGAACATTTTTCGAAAACACATGACGCTTGTTGCTTCATACTTTTTTTTAATCCAGGTCGAAGGACCTAAATGTTTCACTCAAGTATTTTAATCAAACTAAATAAGTTTACTCGAACGTTCAAGAAAATCCTCAAGTCCGACCGACTGCGCCTTGTAATAGTTGTTATTTGTAATAATTGTATATTTATTCAGTACTAGCTGACCCGACAGACTTCGTCCTATCAAAAAGATTTGTATTGTGGCAGTTTTTGTGCCTACGTATTTTAAAAAATTCTCCTGAACAGAACCGTCACCCTGGTGATAGGGCGTTGTGAATAAAAAATAATTAAATAAAACATATATAAGGATTTAAAAGTAAATATTCGCTTTATTGTTAATCATGTGAATCATAATTATTATTATTATCATTGTAGTGCTTTGTGGTATACGATGTTTTTTGTTTGATTACCTGGCGCATGATAAACAAATCTGATGGTTTTCCAACACGGGAACAGGCAACATACAATTGAAGAGAAACATGGGTTTTCTAGATTAATACCACAAACACTTAATGATTGACCCTAGGACTTGTTCATAGTCATAGCAAAAGCAATTCCACTGGAAACTGTAGTCGTTTAAACTCAAATGGCACATCAGTCGGAATCATTGGGATGCGCGGTATGAGAACATCTTCTCCTTTATACTTTCCTTTGAGTATAGTTGCTTCTATCACATTGTTTAGTAATTTTTTTGTCGCTAACCGTATACTGTTGCAAAGACGCGGTTGGTTGATATTTCGCAACATTATAACCACCGATCCAACCTTTAATTGAAGATTTTGAGGTGGCAATCCTGGCAAATCCAGCGAGTTTAAAAATTCCGGTGGATAGTTGACTACATCATCTTGATTAGTAGCCGAATCAACTGATTTATATATCCTCAATTCGCCTGTAATTTGTTCTTGAATTTTGAAATTTAATTCATTTACATCTATACTTTTTGCAGCCAGTATAGCTCGTTCGCTCAACCAATCATGGTTTCTGTAATTTTGAGGAACATCTGGAAACACCTTCTGAATAAGTTCATCTTTTGATCAAGTTAACTGACAAAAACTTTGAGGAAAGTTAATGCAGCCAGTCAACATGTCTATAGGAAATTTGCCATTACCAATGTCAATGAGTTGTTTAGAGAATATGTTTCCAGATTGGTCATTTTGCAACTCGACACGCATATTCTTGCTTAAATGAAGTACTTTGACATGTTTCCACAAATTGGAGACATGCACTGAGTTCATCAGCTAGCGTTGATCGTGGAATCACTGGCAATGTTTGACGAAAATCTCCTGCTAATAAAATCATTGCACAACCAAATCGGTTATTACTGCTCCGTAGATCTTTTAAGATTCTGTCTAAAGCCTCCAAAGATTTTTTATGTGCCATCGTGCATTCATCCCAAACAATCAATTTACATTGCTGCAAAACCTTTGCCATTGCAGAGTTCTTCGAAACGTTGCAGGTTTGAGTTTCATTGCTTTGCATATTTAATGGCAATTTTAGTGCTGAATGGGCTGTTCGACCACCTTCAAGCAAAGTTGCTGCGATCCCCGACGAAGCTAGTACAAGTACAATTTTATTTTGTAAGCGAATTGTTGCTAATATTAATGAAATCAAAAAAGTTTTTCCTGTACCACCAGGTGCATCTAAGAAGAAAATCCCTCCAGTTTCATCATTTGTTACTTACATAAGAGTTTCAAATACATACTTCTGTTGTTCCTTTAACAGTGGAAGATTTGTTTGAATTAATTCTTTCAAAGCATTGAGATCATACAGTTTTTCTCGATGCAACTCTTGGTTAAGAGCGTCATGCATTGGACGATTGGGCGCGGTCAGGCCTAATTGAATTAATAGTTTGTTTGACATTATCAAGCACATGTCCTCAATGCTTCATTGTGAATTTCTTCACTGATTTGTATATTTGGATTTCCCATTCTATTCCGTATTTGATACGAAATAGCATCACACATATAATCTTTGTACTTGATCCACAAATCAATTGGGTTTGATGGGAAGCATGTAGATATGATTATAGAAAACAATGTTCGTATTTGATGAGCGTGTGATTATATTACAGCATCATTGAGAGTTTGATCCCAATGAGCGTCATTTTCAAGCAATTGCAAACATAGATATGATCTTTGACGTTAGGAACACACCTACATTGCTTAGACAACAGTGAGTGCTTGTAAATTAATATGAACTTTATACCATAGCAATAAAGCTCAAATTGACTCCGTTTTAGTTACAAATCATTTGTAGGGGAAAAAGAAAAGGGCTATTTTTAGGGTTTTTCTAGCAATAATTCTAATTTTTCTCGCCGTAAAAACCATCCTTGAACTTCAACGAATATTTTAAAAAAAGATTTGGCCAAATTGGTCCAGGCGTTGTTGAGTTATGCGCTTACCAACACATTTTCCGATTCATTTTTATATTATAGATTGTGTCGTTTTTGATTACGCTTGAGTGATATTCGTTGATGGTGTAGTTTGCGAAAGATTTTATTTTTATTTCAATAATTCTGGTATCAGCGATGCAGAAGTTGAAACTTTTCTGGATGATGACGAGATATTGTTGATGATGGAGCTCGTGTTGAATGATTGTTTGGGCTATTACCATCATCTATTGTGGATGTAATGTTTTCCGACGTTTCGATAGGCATCTTCTATCTTTATCAAGGAGGAAAAGTAAAAAACCTTTTGAAAATTATCAATTTTCAAAAAGTCAATATTGACAGAAGTCATGAAAGAAAATGAACGATGTTATATACTCATCTGTGATATGATGATCTTTTTAAGTTGGATCGAACTATCGGCGTCCAAACTTCTGGCAGATGTATAGATGGAGCACTTATGGAATTAGGTGTTATTTTCATAAATGCTGCTTCTTTGATTTTTCTTCTTGCAAGTTTTTCTTCTTTGGATATTATTGATGCTTCATCCCACTTTATACGATGATTCGCGTCTACAGCATGTTGGACCAACCTGGATTTGTCGCTGTCTAGTACTCGTAGAAGCTTCTGATGTTCTTTTATTCGTACACTCAGAGGGCGTTTAGTTTCTCCGATGTAAGATCTTCCGCACTCGCAAGGTAATTCATATATGCAGTTTTTTGTCCTTTGTGTCTCATTATTAGGCTTAACTTTTGTAAGTTTAGCTCTGATAGTTTCGTGTGTTTTGAATGCAGTCGTTATGTTGTATCTATTTCCAATTCTTCTCATTTTCTCCGACAAACCTTTTACATAAGGAATTACGGTTTTAATGGTCTGATTTATATCTGTTGGTTCAGGTTGACTTTCTCTTGTTCGTCTAGCTTTTTCTAATATCTTTTTGGGGTAGCCATTGCTTCTAAGAGTTTTCGAGATGTTATTTATTTCTTCATTTTGGTCTTCTTCAGTGCAACTTCCATTCTTAGATGTACTCGTACATAAACAGAATGGAATCCCAAGAACCACTGTTTATAAAATGCCAACGAACACAGGACAATATCAACATTTTGATTCAAACCACCAACTAAACACTAAATTGGGAGTAGCAAAATGTTTATTTGATAGAGCAATAAATATTTGTTGCACTGAAGAAGACCAAAATGAAGAAATAAATAACATCTCGAAAGCTCTTAGAAGCAATAGCTACCCCAAAGAGATATTAGAAAAAGCTAGACGAACAAAAGAAAGTCAACCTGAACCAACAGATATAAATCAGACCATTAAAACCGTAATTCCTTATGTAAAAGGTTTGTCGGAGAAAATGAGGAGAATTGGAAATAGATACAATATAACGACTGCACTCAAAACTCAAGACACTATCAGAGCTAAACTTACAAAAGTTAAGCCTAATAATGAGACACAAAGGGCAAAGAACTGCATACATGAATTACCTTGCGAGTGCGGAAGATCTTACATCGGAGAAACTAAACGCCCTCTGAATGTACGAAAGAAAGAACATCAGAAGCTTCTACGAGTATTCCAAATCCAGGTTGGTCTAACATGCTGTAGATGAGAATCATCGTATAAAGTGGGATGAAGCATCAATAATATCCAAAGAAGAAAAATCAAAGAAGCATCATTTATGAAAATAACACCTGATTCCATAAGTACTCCATCTATAGATCTGCCAGAAGTTTGGACGCCGATAATTCGATCCAACTTAAAAAGATCATCATATCACAGATGAGTATATAACATCGTTCATTTTCCTTCATGACTTCTGTCAATATTGACTTTTTGAAAATTGATAATTTTCAAAAGGTTTTTTAATTTTCTTCCTTGATAAAGATAGAAGATGTCTATCGAAACGTCGGAAAACATTTCATCCACAATAGATGATGGTAATAGCCCAAACAATCATTCAACACTTTTCTGGATGTTCCATGTCAGATTTCCTTACCAATCAAAACTTTCACACCAACAGAAATAGCCAATGAGATAAAAAGAATAAAAAACAAGAAGGCTCCTGGATACGATTCTATAACGGCCGAAATTCGGAAAACACTACCCAAGAAAATTGTTGTACTGCTCACAACATTTCTTAGTAGAATGATGAGTATATCCTATTTCCCCAACATATAGAAGTATGATGAGGTTATAATGATACCCAAACCTGGTAAATCAGAACACACGTATATATGCCCATAAGTCTTCTGCCAATCCTGGATGAACTGTTTGAGGAGTTGCTTCCCAAAAGGTTCAAGGATGACATGGATATGCACCAATTGGTACCAGACCACCACCACTCGACAACGCATCATAACAACACTACTATAACTTCTTTTGCAGCTGATATAGCCATAGTTGTTCCCGATGAAAGCGCTGAAATAGGTTCCAAACAATTGCAGGAACACCTGGATGACCTTGAACAATGGCATCGAAAATGGCAACTCAACATCAATGAGGCTGTCCTGTCAAAATATTCGAAAGGGAAGTGCCTGTCGACATTTAGATTAGTGCCTTGATTGGAGACAGTACATTAATGCCAAAAAGAATGAAATCAATCTGAAATTCCGAAAAATGTATTGGCTTATAGGAAGGAAGTCCAAATTGAAGCTTCAAAATATATTGCTAATTACAGAGCGATCATCAAACCAATATGGACATACGACATCCAATTTTGGGGTTGCTCTAAGCCATCGAATATTCAAATTCTCCAAAGAGTACAATCAAAAATACTACTTGTAATGGTCGATGCTTCTTGGTATGTCACCAACCACACCAACTTTGAAGATTTGAGAGTCCCATATATCAGCACAAAAATAGAAGACCGCCCGAGAAATTACCGTCAGAAGCTTCAAGGACATGCTAACCAACTGATCGACAAACTGACAAAGGATCCATTCAACTTACGAAGATTGAAAAGGACCTGAACAAACGACCTAGCAGACTGATTATAACTAAGAGTCCATCAACGTGAAGAAATTTCTATTAGTCTGTACATACAACACATTTACTGAATATTTTCTGAAAGAAAATTGTAAATTCCACTGAACAATATACAAAAAACAATATTTCAATAATGCAGTGTGTTCCTGAATTCATGCGACAAACTTCGGGAGGTGAATGCTCGTATGAAATCAAGTTGACTCTTGCTTATAAATAATTTCCTCACCCCACACCCTTCCGAGATATCCCGAATAAGTGGTGGCTAAAATTAAGTTTTATCTATTTTCCTCAAGTCTTATTCAGTAGTTATGAGTGTCTGAAATTTTGAATAGAATATGCATCGTATCAAGTTGTAACTTGGCAGATGTTCGAATGAGAAATCTCTAGAAAATTTTCAGAGCATCCCAAAAAAAAATTTTATACTCCATATCATAAGATATCCGTCGGATTCAATCAGAAGTTTTCGCATGTGTCTTCAGAAATTTAAAGCTGAACTTCGGCCAAATTTGTCAGATTTCAAGCTGAATAAGGCCTAAACAAATGAAATCATAATGAAGAGGACAACTTCGTCAATTATTCTGAAATGTCTGAGAGGTATCAGTTGGACAAACAATGATGGTCTATTTCTTATGCTATTACCGATCCCAAAATAAAATTATTATTTCCATATTTATCGCATTTATCTTGGAATGGCAACGAAGGCGGTTTTCAGGAAACATGAGAGGCTGCCAGTTTACGCAATGATATTTTTTCGTAATCTTTCTCTCCAGACGGGTCAGACTAGGGCAGCAAGGGAATATAATTCCTTTTGAAGAGGTGCAACGAAAATATATAGATTTCTGAGAAAGCCCCGCGTCAGTTATATTCCAGCCTCTCAAGTTTTGCAAACCGATATTTTTTCTGAGGTTAGTGTGATTTCTCTCTGCTATGGTCCATTTTTGACTCGTGATAAATCAAAACAATGTTTCCAGAACTGAATCTCATTTTTTGAGTGCTATTTAGTGAAACCCATTCTGACTCATACAACACGAAACATAAATAAAACAAATATTTTAGGAAAAGGATGGATTTCGATTCACATCTCATAAAGTGATTCGATGTGCTCATTTCGAACCGAAGTCACATTCATCGATAAAAATGGATGAACTCGAAAAGTTTTCTTCTAACGATAAAATAACTTTTGAAGCCTGAATAAGACACAATTTCGCACAATCCAACATCTTTTATGCAGTGAGAAGTTTATCGAACGGAATCTGAATAACTGGTCGCAAAATATTAAATAGGTTTGAAGCTGGGGGATTATTTCTTTAACAGATTAAGTCTTTCATTTTATTCTATAAAAAATATCATCAGATTTTTCATAATGACAAATAAATAGGGTTATTCGTGCACAGGGTGAGCCTTCTATTGCTACACTACTGACTGCCGTCCACCATTGGCAAAATATGCAAGAAATTACTGGTGTTACAGCATCTCAGATTTGCTCTCACGAACAATGGAATTTCAAAAGCCAACATGTTTTTCCTGGGAGATCTGTCGTCACGTGTTCAAATGATTAGACAATGAAATAGGCGTCTACCTTAACTTTGCTTAAGCATAGACGTCTCCTGGCCTAACTGGATAGCAATGGAGTTCTAATATTTTTTCTTTGTTGGGTCGAAACTGTTACAGGCCGTGTTCCTCAAGGATAGCTATTTGGCCCATCATGTTTCTCATTTATAGTTTGGATCGCTCAACTTAGCTAGGATAAGGTTCATGAGATGATTTTTGAAGTGAAAATTTCTTTAGCAGCGCTGAGCACTCTCTTGTATGGGTAAAAACATCCAAACTCGCGTCAGGGTCACGTGATGCTGATCGAAAAAGCGTAAGATCGAGGAGTAGGAGAGGGAATAATATCCCCCACTCTTTCTACAGTGCCTGCGTGTGCTGTTTCGTTTAGGCGGTGCAGGGCGCTTGTGCGAATGTTTGTGTATGTTAATGTAATATAAATTAGGTTTGTTCGCGTGGCAGTTCGGAACTGAAATTTTTGGTAATTTGTGGTTCCCACCCGTTCGTCTGGGACGGAACAGGAGTTCCTTGTCGTTCGTGTGGTCGGAACACTTGATTTCGGAACTGTTCGTTACTGTTCTTACGGTTCCTGATCTAGAGATGGTACAAGGTACAACAGAAGAAGCGGTAAATTCAAATCATCGGTGATTCAAATTTTCAGTAGTTCTAATTGGCAATTAAGTTATATATTTGGTGACTAGGATATTCGCATAGCTGTTTTTGAGTATATTTGATGTTGTGGGAGTATAAATTTTTGATCAATTCGTTATAATAGCTTCTCAAAATTTTTGTTATCTCAAAGAAGAGGAAGGATCATTTGCAATAGATGAATAAAACAATTGCATAGTTGTTGATCAAAGTATGTAAGATAATTATTTTATATTATTTATATATACGATATTTCGTATTTATATACTATATATTTATTTTTGTTATTTCATGATTGTAGTATCTTTATTTTTAACCACTCAAAATGTATTGAAAATTTAGGAAGGAAACGGAGGAATGACCTCTTTCAAGAACACAACGACTTGTTAAAACAATTCTTATCTAAAAAATAATTAAAAAGCTATGAAAATTGTTAGAAAATATTTTTATTTATTTCCCAAATGCCACCAGTTCCGTATACAATTACCTAATTCTATTATATAAAATTTTCTGTACACAGTTTCCTCCAAAATCACAATGAAATAACAGAAAAATTCACAGTTTATCCAGATATGAACTAACAAAAATAATTTCTCCACTGATGAGCACTACTACATGTATTGAAATTTCAAATTATAATCAAATTAAATCATTTCTTTAAATATTTCATTACATATAAATTATATTCACAGTTATTTATATGGATATGTTTATGTTTATTTATTTATGACAAAAAAAATTGTTCAATTTTAATATTTGTAATTTCTAAAGTATTTCCACCGTATTAATAACACAATAACTTATTCAATATCTTTTTAACACTATCCATGATCATTGAACTCTATATGAATACCTATATGGTATTTAGAGTTCAATGTCCATGATGTACAACGAAACCATACTTTAATTTACCTATGCACTTAACGAAATCGTTTTGAAATTATCTGTTCCCACCTGTTCTCACCCGTTCGTGTCATAGAACAACTTGCGACGATTCCAAGAGTTACAGAACCTGGTTCTCTGTGACCCCAGTACAACTGGGAACTGCCACCCGAACAAACCTATTGTCATTTTTGTGTACGATAGCGCCATAAATGAATATTGTATTCCACCACATAAATAATAGCACTTTTATACTGAATATGAAAGCAATTCATACAAAATTATTCTCTAACCATTCCAAAATATCAAAAATGCACAACGTTAATATTCAAGTTTTCACTTCTGCCGGCACTCCCGGAGTGCAACCCGTCTTTTTTTTACTTTATTTCATCATTTCCTTCTAACTCTATCGGTTACTTCAAGATTTGGTTCTAGTCATGTGTGAAAAATGATACTAATCAATTCGCGAAATGATCACAAATATTGATGGAAGAGAAATATTCAAACTCTTTCGGTGTTAAAAGAAATAAATATATAAATATATAATAACTATTGTTTTCAGAGCCAATAAAGGGCAGAGATATTTGACTATTTTTGCGAATGTCTTTGTGCTGAGGACTGTTTGGGTAGACTGGCAGGTATATTCATTGTGGGCGACTTCAATGCTCTCAAATTCTTTGAGAATAATGTCTAAGATAGTAAATCTCTATCTTTGCTATCAGTTATGAACTGTTGCAATCTCAGTCAATTTAACAATATTAGAAATGCACTAGGTAGAACTCTCGATCTTGTTTTTGCTGGGTTGGAATGTGAAGTGTGTCACGATAGTTTCCCACTAGTGGTGGAGGATTCTCATCATCCAGCTTTGACAATTGTGTTGCCGGATGTCTCTGCCGAGGTTAAAAGGCTTATTCCGAATGATTTAAGTAAGGTGTATAACTTTAAAATGACGAATTAGAAGTATTGTACTCTGATTTGTCACTTGTAGATTGGTCAATTTCAGAAAACTACCTAGATGTGAACGTAGAAAAGTTTTATATGATTGTTCATGCAATACTTGATAAGCACGTGCCGGTGTATAGAAATTTTAGTCATAAGTATCCACCTTAGTTCAATTAAGATATTATAAGAAATATTAAGGCAAAAGCTAAATTTAGGAAAAGATTTAAAAAATTTGGTGATCGGTTGGATTGGATTGAGTTTTGTAGGTTAAGGAGGGAAATTAAACAACAAATAAAAATTTCTTATGTTAACTATTTGCAGGATGTTCAGGCGACGGTTTCTGATGATGGCAGGGCATTTTGGTCATATGTTCATTCCAGAAATCGATCTGGTCAAATGAGTTGTGGAAACAGTCACAGGGATCGAATCTGGGACCACTTTTATTCATACTGTTCATTAATGATCTGCTTAATATTATCGCTTGTGGAAAGCTTTGTTTTGCAGATGACTTGAAGTTGTTTTCCATCATTAGAAATATATTGTTGATTGCGTCAATCTTCAGGTGCAGTTGATGCTGCTACAAAGTTGGTGTGAAAGATACAGACTTGGTCTGAATATCAAAAAATGTAAAATTATTAGCTTCTCTCAGAAAACTGAAATTTTTCATTATGATTATGAATTTGTTGATACAAAGCTTGAAAGGTGTGTTGTGTTCAAGGATTTGGGTGTTTTGTTTGATGCTGAACTCTCATTTGTTAAACACATCTCACGAGTGGGACTGGATGCTGCCAAAGGATATAGATTTATGCTGAGAAATTGTGGTGGTTTCACGAATTTGAATTGTCTTAGGCAACTCTATAACTCAATTGTGCGATCAAGGCTTGAATATGCAAGTGTTGTTTGCAGTCCGATATATGAATGCCATAAGAAACGTATTGAAGGCATACAAAGAAAATTCTTGAAGTACCTTCTGTTGAAGATCGATGGAGTATATCCACCTCAAGGTTCTGACAATGCGCTTCTGTGTGAACGTACGGATTATCTAAGTTTGGAACTGAGGAAAATAATTGCATCTTTATCATTGCTTTACAATATGATACACTATAATGTTGATTGTGCTGGCATTCTATCCAAGATTAACTTCAATGTTCCAAGTTTCAATTCTAGATCTGTTCTGGTGTTCAAGCCTGATAGAGCGCGGACAAAACATTAGGGATAAAATTTTTTTTTACTTTTTTATATTTGATTTATGTATATTGTCCTGTAAATGGTTAATCTGTTGGGCAATAAAGCTATTATTTTTATTATTATTATAATGAAATAAACGAATGAAGTTTTGGAATAAGTGGGAAGTCGAGTCAATAAAGTCCTAACAATATCAGGAGAATAAGTGGATATAATATATTTAATGACTATGATGGTGATGTAATCCCATTTCTAAAAAGGAGACAGAAGAAAAAACACCCAAGAATAGATGAGAAAATTTGAAAAGGTCCTATCATGGAAGCAGCTATGTCAAAAACCGTGTCAATGAGAGTAGAACAGCAAGGTTTTCTGGTAATCTTTGGTTCAATCAATATTATCGTCAAAGACTCACCCTATATATTGATAACTCTAACGCTGTGAATATATACATAAATGATGTCGGGAAAAGTTTGCAAAGTTTGAAAACCCCATGTTCCGATTTTGAGACATGATGGATATCATTTGGATATCATTGGATGCCAATGTCTGGCCCCTTAAAGTTTAACTTGGTCTACCCAGATGTGAATTATCTTGGATATCCTGTTGCACTCAGAAACAAAATTATGGGGAATTTAATCTAATATTACCATCCTTGAAATGTTTGAGAAGAGAGGTGAATCCAATATCACATTATTGTTCCTTATATTTCAGATATGCCTAGAAATAAATTTCACGGAAATAGATTTTCTTATCTTATAAAACGTGAGAGAAAGAAACTGGTTAACAATATCTTGAAAATATAGGAATCTGGTGGTATGAGTCAGCTAGGGTGGAGACTAAGTTTATGTAACCACCCTTTTTAATTTTAGATTCGTCTGACCAGAGAATTTTTCGGATGAATTGGAGATTTTCGTTATGGCTCTGTAGTATTGTTCTACAAAATGATATCCTTTCAGGATAATCCCGAGGGAGAATACTTCGAACCTGTACGAGAAACGGATGCATTTCGGCTCTTTTAGAATACCATGTGCTGTTAAATTCTTGAAATCTACGAACGAAATTACTGGCTCATCTGCGACCTCCTTCAACACTTCTTTCGTCTAAGGAAAGCGAGGTTTAAGTCCAGTCGCTATTTGATTGGAGAATTGGTACCTACTCTCCATGTGTGAATAACAAGGGTGATCAGGATTACGTATTAAAATTGGATTATTTTCACGATAAAATCTATCTCTGCATTCCCCATTGATGACGTGCGGTGCATGTTCCCATATTCTTGTGAAGTGTCTTGTGAAGGATGCCAAATGACAGAAGCCAAAGTTGCCGGTATGTAATCAAATAGTCCAATTCTCAAAAACTAAAAAGAAAGGCCAAAGTTGTTACTGTTGAATCAGTACAAAGGAATACAGAAAGATGCTTACTTTTTACTGTGATTCTGGAAATGTTACTTAAGGTTACAGTCCAAAGATTAAATAAAGATATAAATAATACAGATTAACCACAATAACCGAAAAGTGGTGAATCCAATACCATATAATTGCTCCTTGTATTTCAGATATTCGGAGAAATAAGTTTCAAGGAAATAACATTCCTTGCGTAATACTAGTGGGAGAATGGAACTAGTTAACAATAACATGAAAATAAAAGAAACTGATGGTATGAGTCAGGTAAAGTTGAGACTTATACAGGGTGTCCCAAGTTCGAGTGCCTATTAGACGTTTCTGGAGAACTAGACATATTTGAAATCTGAAAATTGAGATTTTGATATTGTTCGAAGTTCTCTACAGAGCTAAAATATTTTCGAAACCCAAAAACTTCCGCTTATACAAGGAGTGAAAATAAATTCGACGAAAAATTTTTTTTCAAGTTTTCCATTCCTGGTATGATCGAGTATTCAATAATGAATACATTTCTGTTAAAAGCATTGTATTAAATCGAATAGTTTTCAAAATATGTAAAAAAAAACTGGAAAAAAGTCAAATATGTTCAGTCAGTAATATGTTAATTATTTTTAATTTAAATATCCTAAGCGTAAAGCGTTTTTACAACATCGAAGAGGAAGGATGTGAAAAGGTCATGCATCTTTTGGATTTCAAAAATATCATCACAGGGTCTTTCAAATTTTGTGTTGAAAATTGTGATCTTAAATTGGCCATAACTTCTGTTTTCCAAATTAGAACCCTATTTTTTTTATAATTGTGTTGGATTCTGCGGTCAAAAATAATGATAGTTTTCTCACATGATTTTGCTCCTAAATTCAAGTTATTTGAGATTTTCTGGATTTATGTAGTACGTAGAGTCAAATTATTCGAAACTGATTCATAAGGATATTCTCTGAGCATAGAAGATAAATCATCTATTTATAATTCACAAGTGTCAGTCAGGTCTTATTGTTAGTCGTTATGAAATTTTTTGATTTCACAAAATGAATCGTTGCTATTCTAATAATGAGATTTTGGATTTATTTCTTATATTGTATTTTTTTCAATCGTATACGCAATACACATTCAAATGCACTTAATGATATTGTTTATTTCAAATCCATGGTGGATAACACCAAAATGTTGACTATCCAATGAGAAATATCCTCATTTTTTTTTACAATTTCTGAAAACATGTTTCAAAATTTTCAAATTTTGAAATCTAAGAGCCCCTTAAGAATACAAAAAAAGGGCAGTTGATGAAATTAGTATTCCGACTTATTTCGAAGCGAATGAGAATTCATCTCTTCGATAGGAAACACATTAAATAGATTCGCTACTGCAATGGGAGATTCATAGACTATGTTTTTTATTCTACCCCATAAATTAAAATCTAAGGGAGTAAGATCAGAAGATCGTGGGGGCCAAAACAGTGAAGAACGGCGTCCGATCCACCGATTACCAAACATTGCATTCAGTTCTTCAGACACCTCGTGCGAACTATGTGCTGGAGCCTCATCCAATTGATAACATGCGGTAGTCGACCTACTCCACGGCAGTTCATCTAAAAATTCAGAAACAAAATTTCACAGGATTTCCAAAAATTTTTCTGTATTTAAATTTTCTTCATGAATGTAGTACCGCACTTTATTGTTCATCAACAGAACAAACACATTAAAACTAAATTTGTTCAGGGGGTTTCTTAGTCTTTTTCTATGAGGATTTTCACTTCTCCAAATGTGGCAATTCTTTCTATAAAATAGTCCTTCATTATTGAATTTTGCTTCGTCTGTCCGAATGATCTTTTTCAAAAAATTTTCTAATATTCCTCTACAAATTTTAACATTTTTATGTAGTCACCTGGTTCTAATGCATGAACTTTCTCATATTTGTAGTCATGCATGTTGTGTTTTTTTCAAAATTCGATGCACTGAATTTTTGTCTAAATCGATTTCATGAGCTGCACTTCGAATAGATGTGATGCATTTTCATTCGCTTCGAAATAATTCGGGATACTTCTCGTTGAAAGCCCGGCAGGTTCTACTAATAATTCTGTCACATTCCCCCTGTATATAAAATAGATCCAGAATTTCGTAATTAGAATAACGGTTCATTTTGTTAAATCGAGAAATGAAGATAACGAATAACAAAAACGCCTGACACTTGTGAATTATTAACAGATAATTTATCTTCTATGGGTACAGAGTGTTCCCATGGTTTCGAAAGAATATTCATTGAATTTCTTTAGATGCAATCAATTTGACTCTACGTACTACATAAATCCAGAAAATCTCAAATAACTCAGAAATTATTGAATTAAGGAGCATAATCATGTGATAAAACTATCATTATTTTTGACCGCAGAATCCAACACAATTATAACAAAATAGGGTTCTTATTTGAAAAACAGAAGTTATGGCCAATTTAAGATCACAATTTTCAACACAAAATTTGAAACACCCTGTGATGATATTTTTGAAATCCAAAAGATGCATGACCTTTTCACATCCTTCCTCTTCGATGTTGTAAAAACGCTTTACGCTTAGGATATTTAAATTAAAAATAATTAACATATTACTGACTGAACATATTTGACTTTTTTCCAGTTTTTTTTTACATATTTTGAAAACTATTCGATTTAATACAATGCTTTTAACAGAAATGTATTCATTATTGAATACTCGATCATACCAGGAATGGAAAACTTGAAAAAAAATTTTTCGTCGAATTTATTTTCACTCCTTGTATAAGCGGAAGTTTTTGGGTTTCGAAAATATTTTAGCTCTGTAGAGAACTTCGAACAATATCAAAATCTCAATTTTCAGATTTCAAATATGTCTAGTTCTCCAGAAACGTCTAATAGGCACTCGAACTTGGGACACCCTGTATAAGTCTCAACTTTACCTGACTCATACCATCAGTTTCTTTTATTTTCATGTTATTGTTAACTAGTTCCATTCTCCCACTAGTATTACGCAAGGAATGTTATTTCCTTGAAACTTATTTCTCCGAATATCTGAAATACAAGGAGCAATGATATGGTATTGGATTCACCACTTTTCGGTTATTGTGGTTAATCTGTATTATTTATATCTTTATTTAATCTTTGGACTGTAACCTTAAGTAACATTTCCAGAATCACAGTAAAAAGTAAGCATCTTTCTGTATTCCTTTGTACTGATTCAACAGTAACAACTTTGGCCTTTCTTTTTAGTTTTTGAGAATTGGACTATTTGATTACATACCGGCAACTTTGGCTTCTGTCATTTGGCATCCTTCACAAGACACTTCACAAGAATATGGGAACATGCACCGCACGTCATCAATGGGGAATGCAGAGATAGATTTTATCGTGAAAATAATCCAATTTTAATACGTAATCCTGATCACCCTTGTTATTCACACATGGAGAGTAGGTACCAATTCTCCAAATCAAATAGCGACTGGACTTAAACCTCGCTTTCCTTAGACGAAAGAAGTGTTGAAGGAGGTCGCAGATGAGCCAGTAATTTCGTTCGTAGATTTCAAGAATTTAACAGCACATGGTATTCTAAAAGAGCCGAAATGCATCCGTTTCTCGTACAGGTTCGAAGTATTCTCCCTCGGGATTATCCTGAAAGGATATCATTTTGTAGAACAATACTACAGAGCCATAATGAAAATCTCCAATTCATCCGAAAAATTCTCTGGTCAGACGAATCTAGAATTAAAAAGGGTGGTTACATAAACTTAGTCTCCATCCTAGCTGACTCATACCACCAGATTCCTATATTTTCAAGATATTGTTAACCAGTTTCTTTCTCTCACGTTTTATAACGTAAGAAAATCTATTTCCGTGAAATTTATTTCTAGGCATATCTGAAATATAAGGAACAATAATATGATATTGGATTCACCTCTCTTCTCAAACATTTCAAGGATCGTAATATTAGATTAAATTCCCCATAATTTTGTTTCTGAGTGCAACAGGATATCCAAGATAATTCACATCTGGGTAGACCAAGTTAAACTTTAAGGGGCCAGACATTGGCATCCCGCCCAAATGATATCCATCATGTCTCAAAATCGGAACATGGGGTTTTCAAACTTTGCAAACTTTTCCCGACATCATTTATGTATATATTCACAGCGTTAGAGTTATCAATATATAGGGTGAGTCTTTGACGATAATATTGATTAAAGCAAAGATTTCCAGAAAACCTTGCTTTTCTACTCTCATTGACACGGTTTTTGACATAGCTGCTTCCATGATAGGACCTTTTCAAATTTTCTCATCTATTCTTGGGTGTTTTTTCTTCTGTCTCCTTTTTAGAAATGGGATTACATCACCATCATAGTCATTAAATATATTATATCCACTTATTCTCCTGATATTGTTAGGACTTTATTGACTCGACTTCCCACTTATTCCAAAACTTCATTCGTTTATTTCATTATAATAATAATAAAAATAATAGCTTTATTGCCCAACAGATTAACCATTTACAGGACAATATACATAAATCAAATATAAAAAAGTAAAAAAAAATTTTATCCCTAATGTTTTGTCCGCGCTCTATCAGGCTTGAACACCAGAACAGATCTAGAATTGAAACTTGGAACTACCCTTCTTTTGTATTCTTTAGGGGCTCTTACACATTCAAAACTTTGAAAGTTTGAGACATATTTTCTAAAGATCTTCTCCGTCGTGGAAGGTAAATGGGGATACTTCTAGTTGAAAGCCGGCAGGTTCTACTAATAATTCTGTCACATTCCCCCTGTATATAAAATAGATCCAGAATTTCGTAATTAGAATAACGGTTCATTTTGTTAAATCGAGAAATGAAGATAACGAATAACAATAACACCTGACACTTGTGAATTATTAACAGATAATTTATCTTCTATGGTTCCCATGGTTTCGAAAGAATATTCATTGAATTTCTTTAGATGAAATCAATTTGACTCTACGTACTACATACATCCAGAAAATCTCAAATAACTCAGAAATTATTTAATTTAGGAGCATAATCATGTGAGAAAACTATCATTATTTCTGACCGCAGAATCCAACACAATTATAACAAAATAGGGTTCTTATCTGAAAAACAGAAGTTATGGCCAATTTAAGATCACAATTTTCAACACAAAATTTGAAAGACCCTGTGATGATATTTTTGAAATCCAAAAGATGCATGACCTTTTCACATCCTTCCTCTTCGATGTTGTAAAAACGCTTTACGCTTAGGATATTTAAATTAAAAATAATTAACATATTACTCACTGAACATATTTGACTTTTTTTCCAGTTTTTTTTACATATTTTGAAAACTATTCGATTCAATACAATGCTTTCAACAGAAATGTATTCATTATTGAATACTCGATCATACCAGGAATGGAAAACTTGAAAAAAAATTTTTTCGTCGAATTTATTTTCACTCCCTGTATAAGCGGAAGTTTTTGGGCTTCGAAAATATTTTAGCTCTGTAGAGAACTTCGAACAATATCATAATCCCAATTTTCAGATTTCAAATATGTCTAGTTCTCCAGAAACGTCTAATAGGCACTCGAACTTGAGACACCCTGTATATTGTCTGGTTATTTCGAAAAAATAACTTTGAGTTGAGACTTATTTTGTAAAAATGCGAAGTTCCGTCTCTTGTAACAACTTTATAATACTATCTTCTAGCTGAACAATATGTGAATCCTTGTCGACATTAGAATGTAGAGATCTTTCTACACCTTCCACTATTCAATAAAATTTGAAAATATTACGATGCATCTCTGTCTGCAAGAGCTAGCTTTAAGGAACCCTGGTGAAACAAACGAATCTTTAATTAAAATTGATTATTTTTTTTATTATTATGCAACTGACGCAGTAGAGTTTTCTATAGAAATTTTGTCCGCTCACATTTTTTTTTTCTGATGTGCCTCCCCATATTATACTGTCACGAGCTGCAACTGCTGGTGATGACGTTTTTAGAAGTTGATATTCCAAAAATACCTTATCAAGTTTTTTTCTTACAGGAAATATGAAAATTCCTTTTGAAAACTCCAAGCCAATCTGCTGAAACCATCGAAATTTTTATGAATTTTTTATATCAAGACTAACTATGTATCGGAGCTGGACAGTGTCATCTGCGTTAATTTTTCCATGGATCCAATTTGATTCTCTATACGGTCTTGCTAACTTGATTGTGCATTTATTCATCAAAAGACTTTTGCCCTGACTTTCGTTGTTCTATGATCTGTCAGCAGTGTTACATGTTTAAATAAACCAGTATCCCCGGGAATATTGTGTTCAGCGAGTTCTCTCAAAAAAGGCCTGTGTTCCTTATATCTCGAATATCTGGTTTTATTTCTGACATTTTTGCAACAGGCAATTTATTGAAAGCTCGTGATGCCCGTGATTCTTTCCCATGAAACAACCCTCTATACTTGAGATTATAACTGATCGCAAAAAGAAGGAATTTTTCTCTGGGGAACCATCTCCGTTCGGAACCTGAATTCGGGTCATACCATTATATTTTATCCGAGCTGATATATGTGTTTTTGAAAGTGATTTATACAAGAACGGATTTTTCTGTGAACTAGCAAAGTGAAGCAAGATGTGGAATATCGATTTTGAGCACGATAAGAATTCCACAAGATATATTCAAATCCCTGCGGTATATGGTAAATATCGGTTTGCGTTGTGTTGAATATTGAAATTATCGCTACATCAGTGTCGCGTCCCAAAATCGGAATTTGATTCGAAAAGATTGACTGACCTTCTCTAGGTGTTAATTCTGGAAGGTCACTTCTTGTTATATTAGTAGTTATAATATGCAATTTCTGGAACGAGTCAGTCGCTCGGAATACTTGGCTGTAAACTTATTATAAATCATACTATATTCCAAATGTTCTACGAAATATCAAATGAGGAAATCAGAACAACAGACTCCGTTATACGATTCAGGCACCTTAAAATTTTCAGGGATTGTTTCTTTCCAAATGGCCGAACTGCTTCAGCGAAAATATATTGTTGGGGTAGAAAACGGTCTTTCGCAATTAGTTGTTTCCGTAGTGCGCATTTTAAAAGGGCTGTTTTCTGTTCAAAGTGAAAAATGAGTGTAAAAGAAGTGCCTGAATGGAATTTCAACCCGCAGGAGGTGCTCCAGAATACTTAGGATTATACTCAGGTTATTATAGAAGGGATCCGTTAGTCTTTGATATTAACCTACTTTTTCTATGTGGCCGCCACCCTTGAGCTCATTCAAAGGAAAAACGGGGGATTTTATTTAATTATTCGTGACATTGAATTCCATGAGTCGAAAAATTGAGTTACATAGACGTGGTATGTTCAACATCTAACCAAACAGTTCCTACATTCCTACATTTCCGAAAAAGAAAGAAATTTCTCTTGCATTGGTAAATGAATCGTTAGTAACTAGTAAGACAGAAGATTTCCTTTGTGGATCAACCTGAAGTGAGTAAATGGCATCCCTTAAGTGCGGAATTATCACCAACATTTCCGAAAAAGTATTTTTTTTCTTATACTGGTTAGTAAGTGGTTAGTAACTATTTGTAATTCAGAAATTTCCATTTGTGAGTGGACCTGAAGTGGAAAAATGGCACCTTCAAAGTACGAAGTACCTACATTTTCGAAATTCGGATTTCCATACTTTGGAAAACATACTGTCATCTGATTTGGAAATTTTAAAGAATTATTTTATCGAGTGGCGATTATGTCCAAATCCCAACAAAACAGAGGTATCTTATTTCCATCTGAATAATCATGAAAAATATAGAAAATTAGCTGTAACTTTCAATGACTCTCCTATCGAAGATAATTTCTAACCAAAATACTTAGGAGTTAAATTAGATTCATCTCTCAATTACAAGGCTCATTCAAATGATCTGAGCCTAAAACTGAAAACTGGAAATAATATTGTTCAGAAATTAGCTGGATCGTCTTGGGGTGCTGATGCTTCTACTCTTCGCACGGCATCTCTAGCCCTAGTCTTTTCTGCAGCTGAGTATTGTTGCTCTGTTTGGTTTAATAGTGCACATACACAAAAAATTGATGCACAATTGAATACATCCATGAGAATAATTACTGGCACCATAAGATCAACACCGGTTCATTGGTTACCAGTATTGTCTAATATTGTCCCTCCCCATATTCGCAGACAGACTGCAGCTCTGAATTCTTGGAATAAATATCATTCTTTTCCCAATTTATTTCCAATTATTTCATATTTTCCACAGAATAGAATTCCAATGGCATGCTATTTACATGGAACTCAGTTCCTAGCGCAAGTTGTGAATGTGGAGAAGCAGAAGAAACAATACCTCATCTCATCAATAGTTGTCCCATATATAAATTTTAAGATGGTTTCAGGGCTATTCATGATGTTTCCAACTCTTTCTTGGAATGGGTTATAAATTTCAAACGAATATGATACGTATTTTTGTTATTCAGTTCTTTTGTCTGCTTTTGTCTTTTTATTTCCAGATTCAATGTGAGCACCTTGAAGAAGTCTCTATCTCCATCAATAGAAGATCACTCTTGAAGAAAGAAGTCCCTGAAAGATATTTCAGCTTATTTTTGTATTTTCACACTTAGACGGGGAGCCAGGGTTTTTTTACTGGGGTTTTTTCCCTAGGCTTTTATGTCATACGCCGAATTGTATGACACCCCGTCACTAACCCCTGATCTATATGCTTTACTGTTTGCTGTGAATATTGTCAGCCAAATGTTTAAAAGAATATATATATATACATAAATCTACCACATAAGGCTTGTTTACAATGTTTTTTTAATTTTAACAATTCTATCAGCGAACAAGTCAAAATCAATTCCAACAGGGCAGTTATTCACAGTAGTCATTGCTCTATAAAGTGGTGAATTCATGCCGCTATTAGTGCTTCTAAATGAAAGGAAAAACAGTTCTTCAGACCGTAAGTGACTTTGAGGAGCATAAAAAGTAAATTTTTCAAGGATATTAGAGCTCAATTTGTTTGTAACAAGTTTATGCACAAAAAGTATATCACTGATTTTTCTGTTAGTCTCAAGACTGTTGAAATTGAAATGCTTGAGCCTCAACTTATAATTATCTGGATCCTTAGGCCTTAAAATGAAATTACATTTGAAACTCAATAATTTTGAAAACTTTTTCAGAACCGATTCGATTTTATCTATATAAGTTATATAAAATGGATTCCAAACAACTGATGCAAAATTCAACCTACTGTTGACATCTGAAAAAGACAATGCCTTCAGCGCCAACTGATCTTTGAAGGGCTTACACTGTCTCATTATAAACCCAAGCATACGATTTCCAGAAGCGATAATAGAATTTATGTGCTTATCGAAGCAAAGCCTTGTATCAAAAAGAACACCGAGATCCCTCACACTGCCCACTCTTGATAATTGGACATTATTCAGTACGTATGAATACTGCAGCGGATTCTGGACTCGCGAAAACGACATGACTGGACATTTTGGACCATTGATATACAGGCCATTATCTGCTCAATAAAAAGCAAAAACCTCCAACTCCTTCTGCATTTCCTGACAATCTTTTATAGAATCTATAACTCTGAAAATTTTCATGTCAGCAAATAACAAAAATTTACACTTTCTGAAACATTTATTCACATCATTTATGTAGACTAAAAATATTAATGGACCAAAATGTGAACCCTGAGGTACACCCGATGAAACCAGAATGTTTTTAGAAGTGTAACCATGAGCTTCGACATATTGCTGCCTATCTGTCAAATACGACTTAAACCATGACATCATGACCCCAATAATGCCAATTCGACCGAGCTTCTCCAGCAGCAAATTCTTGTGGACCCGATCAAATGCCTTAGCGAAATCGGTGTAAATCACGTCTACTTGTGAACCCCCTTCCAAACAATCATATAGATACTCGACCAAACTCACTAAACTTGTTTCCACAGATCTTCCTTCAGAAAAGCCACGCGGCTCATTAATAATTAAATTCTTTACTACATACGGTACTCTTTCAAAAACTAAAGATTCGAAGACCTTTTCAAAACTGAGTTTACTTATAGGTCGGTAATTGTTAACCACTGTTCGATCTCCATTCTTGAAGATAGGAACAACGCATGCAATCTTCCATAATTTCGGAAAAATCCCAGTTCTCAATGATTTATTATAGATCAGCGTCAAAGGTGTTTTAAGAAAAGAGCTACAAGACTGCACAAAAAAGGAATTCAGCATATCCGGACCTGCACCCTTCCTCCTATTCAAAATATTCAGAGCCTTCGCCACTTCAGATCCAGAGAACTGAATATAAGAGAGAGATTTCTGTGAGGTAGGCAGACAATGCTCAGGAGTTGCACTATCAACACAACTCTGATCACTAAAAGATATATAAGTGCTACTAAAAAACTCGGAGAAAAGATGACTTATCTCTTGACCTGTTGTCCCTGTTCTACCATTGTATGAAAGTATATTAGGTATAGTTTCATGTTTATTCTTAACAGAGCATAGAATATATCTACATCCTCATTTACATCTTCATTGGTCAAAAAGCAGACCAATGAGTTTTCATGATCGAAGAGTTGATGGAATCATAATCCGCTTTTTTGAAATTATAGAAAACTCTTTTTTCGGGATAAAAGCTTCACAAAAAAATGTATCGAATGTAAACTCTAACGCTGGATGAAATTTATCCTCAGGTACCAAAGGCCCATCACAATGTTCCAAATTTTTAACTTTACAAACATTGGATAGAATCAAGTCTAAAGATTTTGCACTATAATTGAGAATGCTGTTGAACTGCATAAGTTCACATAGAGAGAAGGTGTCTACAATATCATCCAAGTTGCTCTGTGAAAGCGCGTGCTGGGATGAAGATGGAAAGTTGCTGTGTTATCAACACTTGAATGGGAATCCCTTATCCTTAGAATCCGACAAAATAATAAAACAACTAACTCACCTATTTGAGAGCCAGTTCAGGGAATTCAAGGATGAAATAAAAACGAATTACCTTTCCCAAATATTTGAGATGAACGAGAGGATTGAGGCATTGTCTGCTCGGGTTAATGCTCAGGCGGAGGATATTTCATCACTTAAGGCCACAGTTGCCTCTCTGAGTTCATCTTCAACACAATCCAATACGGGACGCTCAACGGGTCATGACGAGTTCATTATGGAAATGGAAGAGCGTCAAAGGCGATCCAAAAATATTATTGCTTATGATGTAGAGACAAAGAATTCTGTGGGTGACGAAATAAAGTTTTATGGAAACAATTTCGTCAAAAATTGTTCCAGATGTGAAGATTGTCAAGGCGTTTGGGGAAGAGGATGGGAAGCAGACCACCACCTTTGAAGCTGATGTTCGGCAGTTCTGACGAGGTTCTGAATATTTTGAAGAGCAAGCATAAGATTGGTCAACCTCCTGTGAGACTATCGGCTGATTTGACGCTCAGGCAGCGTGAGTATCTAGGTTATCTTCGGCGTGAGTTGGAGCATCGCAAGGCTAATGGGGAATTGGATATTACTATTAGATATGTTAGTGGTTTACCGAGAATAGTTAAGGTTAGAAAAAACTGATTGAAAGGAATAATTTCAGTTTAAATGTCTTGAGTGTCTATTACCAGAATGTTCGTAGTATAAGGGGTAAATTTAAGCTTTACGAGTTAATTAAGAATGTGAATGTTGCAAATTATGATGTAATTTTGTTGACCAAGACATGGCTTGACCCTTCCATTGTCGATGCCGAGTTACAATTTTGTAATTATAATATGTTTAGGAAAGATAGGTCCGTTCTTTCTAGTTCCAAACAGGCAGGGGGTGGAGTATTGATTGCGGTTAAAAAAAGGTTTTCATCTTCTTTGGTTCCAACTTTGCGTGATAATGTTGAGGATATTTTTGTATTACTTAAGTGTCATACTGATGTATTGTTGGGAACTGTTTATATACCTCCTGACTCATGTGCTTCTGCTAGAGTTCAGTACTTTGAGAGCCATTGTTTAAATTTGGAATATGTAGCTGGCATAACTAGACCGGAAAATGTTTTTGTAGCGGGTGATTTTAACTTGGGGGGGATTGACTGGCATGATGCGATTCTAAACGGAAGTACTGATTTATGTGCACGAATTCTTGGTGATGCTCTTGCTTTTAATGATCTTTTTCAAATAAATTCTGTAAGAAACTCGTATGACCGTTTGTTAGATCTCGTGTTCTCTAGGAATCGCCATCTCTCAATTGAGCCTGCCGTTGATGTTCTCTCTAGGTTGGATGCCTACCATCCCGCACTTTTTGCTAATATCCCTGTCAGCGTCGTACATTCTCCAGATGTGAGTAGGACCTCTTACAATTTTAAGAAAGCGGATTACACAGCTTTAAATAAACAATTTTTAGAGCTCAATTGGGAGGCCTTGCTCCATGACGATGCTGGGGTGGATGATATGGTTGGTGTATTTTACGATGTTGTTTTCAGGGCCATAGATAGATTTGTTCCAAAAATTCTCATTAAGAAGTCCACTTTTCCTCCTTGGTATACTCCCGAACTAAAAAAACTTGTTTTAAGAAAAAAAGAAATTCATCGTGAATATAAGAGATATAAACGCTGGGAGGAGGATTATCTTTCATTTTCCGAGATTCGATCGGCTTGCGCTAGAATGGCTGATTCATGTTATTCTGATTATATTGAGAGCATGGAAAAATCAATAAAGGATAATATAAAGTCATTTTGGAATTTCACTAATTCTAAAAGAACTGACAATGATTTGCCGTCAACTATGCACCTGAATGAAAGAAGTGTAGAGGGTGACACCGACATAGCTGCCCTCTTCTCCAAACACTTTAGATCTACCTATGTTTCGGGCCCTACTCCTTCCATTGACTCGACCTGTTCGGATCACTTCGGCGGGGGCAATTCATCTTTTTCTCTTGGCGAGGTTGCCGGGAAGTTGGAAACTCTTGATACTGGGAAGGGTCCGGGACCTGACTTCCTGCCTGCATTCTTTTTGAAGAACTGCTGTTCCTCAATTGCACTTCCACTCAGGATATTGTTCAACAGGTCCTTATCAACTGGTGTTTTTCTTACTAAGTGGAAGTGTAGTACGGTTAAGCCATTGTTCAAGTCTGGGAGTCGGTATAATATTGCTGATTACAGGCCTATAAGCATTATAAGCGCCGTGCCTAAAATTCATGAGGCATTGGTGCTGGATCGCATACAGAAGGATATATCGTCCAGATTGGTCGAGCAACAGCATGGCTTTACTAAGGGTAGGGGTGTTGAGTCCAATCTATTGGTTTTCGCCCAGTATGTCTTCGATGTCTTGGAAAGTGGAGGTAAGGTTGATGTTGTATATACTGACTTTTCTAAGGCCTTCGATAAGGTAGATCATTGCATTTTGAGTGAGAAACTGTCGTCTTTTGGAATAACTGGCATCTTGAGGAAGTGGTTTGTATCATATTTCACCCGCCGTACTCAATCAGTTAAAGTTCGTGATTCCTTCTCCCCGACATACATTGTTGATTCAGGTGTACCTCAGGGTAGTCATTTGGGCCCTCTATTCTTTCTAATTTATATGAACGACATTACCACTTGCTTTAAGTTTGCACGTTTCCTTTTGTTCGCCGACGACCTCAAGGTTTATTTATGAGTTAACACTCTAATCGATATGCTAGATCTTCAATCTGATCTGAATCGATTGGAACAATGGTGTAAAGATAATAAAGTCATCATTAACCTTGGTAAGTGCAAACATATGAGTATAGTTAGGCGTGAGCAGCACTTTGTATCGTACTACTATCTGAGTGAGCAATCAATACTTTCTGCGGACATCGTTACAGACTTAGGTATTTTTTACGACAATAGGATGTGTTTCAGGGCGCATATTGACCATATAGTTAGTGCGGGGTTTCGTATGCTGGGGTTCATTTTGCGGCACTCGTTTGAGTTCAGGGATGTCAATACTTTGAAACACCTTTATGTCAGTCTTGTTAGGCCGCATCTTGAGTATGCCTCCTGTGTATGGTCTCCATATACTTATGAGGATTGTGACAGGATAGAACGAGTCCAAAATAGGTTTCTTCTCTCTATGTCATGCAGGATGGTAATATCGCGAGTAAATTTTTCATCAACTCATATGAGATCACTTCTTCACCTTTCTGCTTTACGTACTCGTAGGATAAGGGCGGATGTATCGTTGTTTGCTAGATTGGTCGGGAGCCTTCTGTCCTCTTCCGGCCTTCTATCTCTGTGTAGTTTTCACGTTCCATCTAGAAATGTTAGAGGTACCGCGCTGCTAGCTTTCAGGACTTATAGGTATAATT
This sequence comes from Micraspis discolor, assembly GCA_030674115.1. Taxonomy (NCBI): domain Eukaryota; kingdom Metazoa; phylum Arthropoda; class Insecta; order Coleoptera; family Coccinellidae; genus Micraspis; species Micraspis discolor. The sequence goes on from JARTUT010000436.1 coordinate 1,355,452, forward strand.
ATACTAGAGCTTCGCCAATTCCAAGAATCTCGCAACATGTAAACACTGCCAGTAGAACAGGCATAGACTTCTTTAATCTCAGCTATTCCTTGATTGTGCGTTATGTCAATCGAAGTTTGTATTGATCCGTTAGTGGATTTCTGGAATTTTTGTATTGTTTTATTTTTTTCTATCAATCTGTATTAAGTTGTATTATATGTTGCAATTATAATTATGTATTAATTTGGATTTGTGGAATTGGGTTTATCCCGTTAATAAATAAATAAATATTGAAATATTTCGTCTCTACATTTGATGGTTCGAGATAAGAACCATCATCGCTGAATTCCCATGAAGTGGAAGACAAATTGAAATCACCAAGTATCAGCAACATTCCTTTTTCAAAGTTCTGTCTCATTTTTGATAAATTAGAGGCAAAAATATCAATAGATACAGTATCCCCAGGAGAAAAATATACAGAGCAAAGAAATATTAGCTGTTTACCCACAGTTATTTTCTTCCCAAACATCCTCCACGCCACACTGAAAGTTCGGGAAGTGAACAGGGTTGGGAGAACTACGCACTGCAACTAACACTCCACCTCCTTGCATTTTCCCACTCTTAACTGGACAACGATCCCGACGGAAAACACTGTACTCAGTGGTGTTCACTAATTCACAGTCACTGACACCTGCATTCAACCAAGTTGAATTAACTTTGAATTCCACTAGTTTGGTCTTTAGACCACGTACATTCTGGTAATACACGTGTAGAGCCATTTTGATGAGATGACGTGAAAATATACAGCATGAATGGGGATCTACATTCTATTCAAGTAAGAATAATCTGTTATATGTATAATCTTAGATGAATCATCCTTTCGCACGAAGATACTGCCATTCCTGACCCAAACGAACCTGTAACCTTTCTGTTTGACAATGTCTCTCACTTTTTTGAAAAGAATCTTATTATGAGTAATTAGATGTTCACTCATATATATAATCTACAGTTTAGCGCCTCAATCTCCAAGCCAGCTTTCCTATTATTACTCTCCAAACGTTCGGCTGCGAGAAAATTATCTCTTTCAATCTTTGTGAAAGCTAACAATGATATTTTTGGGAGTATTTTTTAGTTTAGCAGGCACTCTGGTTATATTATCCAAAGATTCCACGTCAACAGGCAGATTGATGAAGTTTCCGATTTTTTCAATTATCTTCAAAACATTCCCTCCAGACTTTTCAGGAACATTTTGAATTTCGACATTATTCGAACGGTTATGCTGTTCAATACTATTAATTCTGATATTCAATTCGATAATGAGAACATTTGTCACACACCATTCCAATGAGACGAATAGACAGATACGAACAACTGAAATGAAAAATTTTCGTGCCATATCTATATATATATATTATGGGATAGACAGAAAATACCCACATCAGAGGAAAGTGCATGGTCGGTAATGAGGTTGTCACGGTTTCAAAATTCCCGCTCCAGTTAGTACCTGCAAACCGAACTGGTGGCGTTAGTCGCAGTAGATTGCCAGCTTATCACGTACGTTGTCGGTGGTCCTTTTCTGTGATCATGTGACGTAGGTTGTCAATTACATCGTTCTTCCCGCATTTTTGGTTGAAATGTCCTGGAGTAATTAATCCCAATTTTGCGGATCTGAACAGGATTTTAACTGAAGCCTTGAGAGAAATCTTATCATGTTGGTTTGGTTTGTTCGTTGGTGAGATTTTTGCGCTTTGGCGGAGTGGCGTATTTGTTTGGAAAAACGACGTGGGATTGGTCTGTTAACCTATGTTTGTCACGAGGTATTTTTAGATTTTTGTTCGTATTTTAGCATCATTCTGCTTCGAATTGGGAATTATTATTGTACCATTGCGAGGTACCGCAGATTCTGAACTGTCTTTGAAGTCTTCGAGCTGTTTGTCTAGGCTGTCTTTGAATTACCGTCGAACTGCCGTGGGAGCTGTCTTTGGGGACCTCCACCAGATTTCGCCATCTAAGATACCACACCTGTCGTCTACCCAGGGCGCATTACTGTAAGAAATTGTACTACGTTGGCCCAGGAATATATATGAGCCCAGTTTCCATCTACGAGACTGTGAGAATACTTATGGGTTAAGAAACTATATCCTTTTGTACTTCAGTCAAGCCACGACCTAGACTGTTATAGAAGGTTAGTCTGTAGAATTTAGTTAAGATTGATTAGTATCAAAGAGGCCCAATTCAGTGAATACTGGTTAGTACATAAAACCCGACCTAACGAGAAGGTCGCTTAGATATAAGTAAAGAGCTATCTGTAACGACTACCATCGAGGCTCTAAGTATATACCTTGGGGTGATATTACTGTTTGTTTAGTAAGAGATAAAGCATTATATCGAATATTCGGGTTGTGAAGTAAGAACTAGTAAGTGATCTACCTTCTGTAAGATATATCCTCGTTTGAGGGACCTTGTGTATTTCATTTGGGCTCACTATATTATTAAATAATTGCTCTATATTCTTTCTACCAGCCACTACCTCCCGCTTGTGTGATCGGGCTCGTTTGGCATCCTGAGAGTGCGTTCGTTATTTTCTCTCTTTTGCGACCCTGAGATCTTTAGTGTACTTTCCTCTTTTTTTTTCTTTGTATTATCTTAAAAGAGAGTGGCGCCCCTTTATAAGTAGTCTCAGCTCTAGAGCTAGCCGAGGAGGTACTTTGTGCACTCTCTGGAGCCGAGTGGGTTTGGTGACAAGGTAAGGTGTGCGAGAGGAGATAGAGAGCATGGAATAAATATGATTGTTACACGACTCGCTAAAATAGCACAGAATGAAACGCTGATAAGAAGAAGACTACCCGGCAAACTATCAAAAAGAAGGAGAGAGCCTAGATAATACAGGTGAAATGCCTCACTAAAGCAGAAAAAGAAATTTTTTCACATGTTATGAGTTGTTTTTTTCTAGGAATAACTCTCACTTATGAGTATCTGCAAAGCATGGGTTTTTCTTTCCTGGGAAAAGAATTATCAACATTTCCACCATTTTGATTTTCACAGCGAATTTCAACAAAATCCCTTGGTGTCGAATTAAGATCAGATGAATGGCACTGACTAATTGGATGAGAGCATATGTATGATGTACTCATTGGCCGTCCTGTTGTTTTGTTGATTTGTTCGAATCATTTGGGATGGGGTGAAGCAACAAAATACACATCAGCTCTGTGTATTTCCATTTAATTCGAATTCCTGTCTAATTGCATCGAATTGAGTCTTTATATGAGGATGTCAATACCTTCAATTAAATGAACGAAAATGACGGGTTGAAGGGCTTCATTATGACCGTTATGCCAGTCTACTCCTGAAAAGTGAAATTATTTGAGCTCTTTCATCACGTACAATTGTTGGACTGCTGTTTTCATCGATTTTTGTAGTAATTGATTGGAATCAGTCAGGTTTCAGGGTATGGAAAATTGCGGAGGACTATATTCTCCTGAAATTATAGCTGTTATAGAGAAACATTCGAAATATTCTTCAAGACGCTAGGTATTGTACTTGGAAATCAGTAGATATCAATCTTGGAAGAAACCTTCTGAACGTACGAATGTTACAACATTAAATTAATAAATATAATCACAAATTCATGAAACAAAAGTAGCTATAAAGTGCGGGTTCTAGTGAAAGTCCGGCGCATCAACTTTTTCGTAAACGTATATTGAACTATCCACTAATGTTACTGTGATGTTTCAACGCTGACTAGATAAAACCCGAAATAATGAATTCGGTTTTCTTAAAGAGAGTCAAGTCATTTACGTTAAAGAGTTTTCTGTAGGGAAAACTTCGCAGATAGTATTGAAATCAACAATTATTAATTAAATTCATGAGGTCTCTATTGATTTGCCTTTCGAATTCTGTAGAACTTAATCAATATTAATACATCCGCAAATTCAATACAAACACATCGCTCAACGAGAATGAATTGAAATTATAATTCTATTTCCATCTGTAATCGGGGAACATTGAAATGGAAATCAATGAATAATTTCCCTTGTTCAAGCTAATAAATAATGGGTCGTTATTCAAATTCAATAGCTACTTCTTTATCGCCATAATTGTTTAACGTTGGTCTTTTCGCCTGTTTCGAATATTTTTTCAAATTTGTAGTAGTCCATACCGGGTGGACTTTTGAAAACGAAACAGATGGAATGATTCTCGAAAAGAGGATATTTATTATATTGAATTTACAACCATATCACTTCAACATATAGTATTTGATTAGCAATCTTAAAATTTGGAATGTCCTATCCTGAATTCAGCATAGTGATTATTTTTTCTTTTTCAGTACTGGCCAGTTCATTGAACATGCTGTACAAATGAAAGAAAATTTCACTAATTCATTGTGTGGTACGATGATGCTTTTTTTTTGGTGTCTAGTCTAGTTAGGGATCAGAGAAGGACATGTCTTATTAGATCAACATTATTGAATATGTATTCGGTAAAAGTTTCAGTGGCTCCTGAAAGTACAGTATGGTGAGGCACATAAGAAATGAACTGATTGGTCAGTAACAATTAGGTTCAGAATAATTTTTTCTCTTCTCTTTGAAATAGTTATTAATTTAGGATTACGGAATTCGGTAAGAAATTTTCCAAAATCCACAATATCGTTATGAAATGTTTAGTAATACCCAAGATAATGTCTTCTTTCTAGAAATTTTGATGATTAAAGGATAAACTCCATATTAATATAGCAATAGAAAGAAACGGATTTGCTGATATAGTACACCCAATATAAAATTTAATGAATCAAAAGAAAATAACACGTTATTTTACATAACACAATGAATATTATCGCTGCCTGCGCTGAGAAAAATTACTCCCTTGAGATACTTTTCACAAATTCCTGAAAACATCGCTATTTGATGTAGAAAAGGTTTAACGTGGAAATCTATTTAGTGGAGTTTATTGCTTTCAACGTCGATACTTATAGCAATAAAGCACCTGCTACACTTTTATCTCTATTAGGGTCGATTCTGCGGTTCATCCTGATATCTGAAAACCTTATATGCGCAGAAGTTTCGGGGCTTTTAGTATCACAATCTCGATTTCTGCTCGATCCTTTTCGAGAGATACTCCCGGGATGTCATAAATAATTCCTGGGCGCATTAATGCATAAAGAATAAAAATAAACGGTGTGATTTCAATTATGAACAATCAAATTATTAATAATTTGATATATAATATAATATATATATATAACATATATAGTAAATAATATTAAATAATTTCGTGAGTTTTGTCAATCATCATTTTGTGTCATTTTTTTAGTTTCATCTGTGCAAAGCAGGAGCTCCTTGAGAAATTAATGTTCATAAGTTATTCAGATCGATAATCGTTGGTTTCTTGTTCATTATAAATATCTGTTCTACAAATGACGAAGAAAAAATTTTACTCTCGATTCGGTTTTCGAGTTAGAGTCATTATTCATGGATGTGGCATTCTATGTGGTATCATATACAGGGTCTTTCACGAGGAACCTCTTCCATATTTACGGAAACTACTGAACGTATTTTCATGAAATTCGGCACTTATAAGTATTTCACGATGCTGATGAAATCTAAAATATTTTCAAGGCATGAGCACCTCCGGTTTTTCCGGAAATGACGTCAACTTCCGTTTTTCAAATTACAACACCATTTTTTTTTTATTGCAGAAATAGATTCCTTAGAAAATTTCAAGTTATTTTGATGTAACATTTTTCAGTTTTGGTTGGAAAATTCTCTCGGAGCGGGAAAATTCGAAAAAAAAATCGAAAATAAAGCTCCGCTGAAACAAGAATAACTTCAAGGTTTTTGAATGGAAAATTTTCATTTTTGAAATTTTTCAAGATGTAAGATTGATGTATCCACTTTTGATATCGAAATCGCGATTCATGATACAGGGGGTGAAAAAATAGCTTTCAAAGTTAGGGATGACAAAATCATGAAAAATCAATTCTTTCAGATTAGAACCCCATTTTTTAATGGCAGATATTGAATCTACTTCAAAAAATAATGTGAGTGTATGCATCACACTCTTGCCCTAAAGTGGATATTTTCTGAGTTATTCACAAAAAACTGTTTTTCGTCTTGAATTTTCAGCTATCTTTTTTCCCTTTACGCCAAAAAGATGAAATTTTCAGGAACTGTTACCATGGTTTAGATTTTACTACCCTACTATGCAAGAGAAAAAAGTTACAGGTCGTTCCTAAATAGATGGCGAATTTGGATTCGAATTTGTATCGGAAATCTCTTAATTTCAACTAATCGGCCATCGGTTTTCTCTCCAGTGACAAATAAATAATTCCTTATGAACCATATGCAAAAACTTACCATGTTTTACATTCTTTTTTTTTTTTGATAGATAACATTAATTACATCTGCCAAATTCCTCTTTATTCGGTAGCATTTTACTATAGATTTAGTGATAATTCATATCAAGTTATAAAATCGATCACTATGCCTAATTTTACCAATGAAGAATATTTAAATCTCATTCTACTTCATGGAGAATGTAATAAAGTTGTATATAGAACGATTCGACTGTTCATTGAGATGTTTCCTGACCGACCCCGATCAACGAGAGATATCATTAACAGAACCATGACAATCTTGAGAAAAGTCGGATCTTTCGTTAAGAAAGCTATACACAGAGAAAAAAGTGTAGTAGAAGATGAGAACAACGAAATTACAGTTCTGGTATATTTTCGTGTGAATCCTAAAAATTCTCTCAAAGATGCTGAGATTGCTCTGAGATTATCTCAATCGAGTGTTTGGAGAATATTAAAAAAACATAAAATGCACCCATGTAAATTCAATAGGGTACAGCATTTGAAGGAAACTGATTTCGTCAGGAGAACAGAGTTTTGCGAAGCTATGATGATTCGATTTCAAGAGAATGAAAACTTTTTGGGCTGTATAATTTGGACAGATGAATCTAAATCCACAAAGAATGGTTCTTTCAATAGGCATAACAGTCATTATTGGGATAAAGAGAACAACCACCACTTCAGACAATGGAACTTTCAAGAGACCTGGAGTTTCAATATTTTTTGCGCCATCAAAAATAATGCAATTCTCGATGTTCACATTTATGATGGGACTTTAACTGGTAAGATAGAACACTACACAAGTTTGCATTATTTAAAGAGTGTTCTCCCTTAGGAGATAGATATTCTGATATATTGACCCAAATAATTGAGCCGCTAGTACAGAACCATAATGACTTATGGTATCAACAAGATGGCCCGCCTCCACACAATTCACTGAATGTGTCAAATATCCTATACAGGCTATTTGAAGATCGATGGTTGGCGAACAATGGTCCACATCTTGGGCCACCACGTTCTCCCGATTTAACTCTTTTAGACTATTATGTTTGGGGTAGGATAAAAAATATTGTCTACTCAACTCCCCTGACTGATAAAGAGGACTGCATAGAAAGAGTCAGAAATGCGTTCAGGTTTGTTTAGATTTTTAGATTCATAGTTTTGAAATTCAATTTGGTTTTCAAACACTTTTGCAGATCTCTTCCTCCAGATGAAATAAGAAGAGCAACGCACTGAGACGTATCAATAAATGTATAGAAATTAACGGTCAAAACTTTGAGCATCTTCTCTAGTTATAACTGCGAGAGCTTGCCATGCTTCTTCTAATAGTAACTTGAAGTCTGCTTCAAGAAGGGGTGAAAATCTACAGCATGGTTCAAAAAACAGTTCCTGAAAATTTCATCTTTTTGGCGTGAAGGGAAAAGAAATAGCTGAAAAACAGTTTATTGTGAATAACTCAGAGAATATCCACTCTAGGGCAAGGGTGTGATGCATACACTCACATTATTTTTTAACGTAGATTCACTATCTGCCATAAAAAAATGGGGTTCTAATTTGAAAAAATTGGTTTTTCACGATTTTGTCATCCCTAACTTTGAAAGCGATTGTTTCACCCCCTGTATCATGAATCGCGATTTCGATTTTTAAAGTGGATACATCAATCTTACATTCAATTATTAATCATTTGATTTATAGTATAATATATATAAATATAACATATATAATAAATAATATTAAATAATTTCGTGAGTTTTGTCAATCATCATTTTGTGTCATTTTTTGAGATCCATCTGTGCAAAGCAGGAGCGGTTAGCTCCTTGGGAAATTAATGTTCATAAGTTATTCAGATCGATAATCGTTTGTTTCTTGTTCATTATAAATATCTGTTTTTAAAATGTCGTTATAATTCATGGATGTGGCATTCTATGTGGCATCGTATATTCTGGATGGAAAAAGTGAAACATCTTATTTACCTCTCAAAACCAATTTCTTTCGTGAGCATTCATTGATATTTCAGTTTAGTAATACATCAATCAATGTCAGAAATCTCTTGTCTTGTACCTTGATTTAAAACGAGCAGACAAATAATAAAGCTTCATCTCATGATGTGTCATCTCGGTATTGTAAAATGTTTTGATCCAATTATTTTTACATTCGAAATCCGACAATATTTATTTATTCAATGAATATACACCATAAGTTGAAACCAATAACCTAGTGAGAAATTTATAAATATTTTTACCGCGCTTGTACTACAAAGCATAAAGGTGACGAATTCATATCTGCCTGTACTTCTATAGTTAATAATATTTTGTCACCTAGTGAATTATTTTTTAGAAGAACAGCAAAAACTTCAAAGCCAGTAACAGATAGCTCACTATATCCAAAAAATATCTATTTACTATATCAGAAAAATAAATTCATCGAAAAGCAAAATAAAAGTCTATAATTCGAAGTTTTTCTCATTTAGTTTAGGATATCAGTGAAGTTCATAAAATAAACCAATTCTTGACAGAATTTTGATTTTGTTTGTTTTAATCACATTGGGATATTACTGAAATTCATGAAATAAACTAATTCTTGACAGAATCTTTTTTCATTTTATTTTGTGGTATTTCATATATTTTTATATATCTACCAATTTTTCAAAATATAAATAAATAAAGATATTTAGAAAAATCTAATTGATTCATTTTTTCCACAGTAATACTATATTCTTTCAGGTTCAGAGCAGACCTTGTATACAGGGTGTTCGGCACATGGACCGTCAAATTTTTTTGGGGCGTTGGTAGGGTCATTTGCTACCTTTTCAGTCTTGGAACCTGGGTCCTTAGTATTACGGTTACGGAGGTATGATTTTTTTATTAGGTTTTTCTAAATTACCCAAAATGTACCCTTCGAAGCCCCATAACTTTTTTTGCGTGTGCTTTTACACGCATTTTTTTTATTGTATTAAGTCTACATGAGTGCGTGTTTGAAAAAAAACGTATTTATTGTTACAGATATCACCACAAAATTAACACGAGGACCTTCTATTAAAAAAACAATATGAAAGTATGAAAACATCTCTACTTCTAAAAGAAATTAAAAAAAAGTTGCAGTTATTGCGAACTTAATTTTATTTCAAAACGTTCATTGGTTTATCGCGGTTCTAAAAGTATGCTATTTACGTTAGTTAATAAATAGAAAAATACTATAAATAGTGTTTTAGATAAAAAAGCAAAGTAAATACAGATTTGAGTAAAATACAGTTTTTGTATAATTGTTTATTAACAAAGTACAATAACACGATTCTTTAACGTAAATTCTGTTCGAATTGTTCTCCTCTACTCCGAATGCACGCCCGACACTTTTTTCTGATTTCGACCGTTGTAGTGGCTAGCAACATTTCTTCTTTCATTACCACAAATGCCGCGTTTATGCGTTCAATCAACACCTCTCTTGAAGGTACCTCTGTGAAATAAACCAATTCTTTGGCTCTACCCCAGACATGGTAATTTAAAGGTGTTAGGTCTGGAGATCTTGCGGCCAAGGGATGGGGCCGGCTCTGTCTATCCGTGAATTTGGAATAGAGTTGTTCCTCTCAGGAAATGTGCCGGGCAACCGTCATGCTGGAACACAATCGGCACGTCTTCATCGAAGGCCGGATCATCCTCTAGTAGCTCCGGCAGAGCATTCTGCAAAAAATGCAAATAAGCAGGCCCACTTAGTCGAGCCGGTAAATAGTGTGGCCGGATGAGATGTCTTCCTATCACACCAGCCCAAACGTTAACACTGAATTTTAGTTGAAAACTCATTTGCCTTTTCACGTGGGGATTCTCATCTTTAGGTGCCCAGTGATGTAAATTAAGCAGATTTGTTATTCCTTCTCGGTTAAAACAGGATTCGTCTGTCCACAAAATTCGTTTTAGAAACAAGTTGTCATCGACATCTGTGTGCAGCAAAAATCTACAGAGTTCCAACCATCTGGCAGGATCGCCTTCATGAAAACCTGTAACAATTAATAAAATTCATTAGTCTGTGACAATTTTTTCGCAGTCAAATGGACAAACTAATCAATAAAAAAGTTCATTTACCTTGTACCGGGGTATAATGAAAAGCGTGTTGATTTTTATCCCGAAGTACTGACCAAACTTTCCAAATCGTTGAGTTGAGTCTTTGAGCAACGGCACGAATGCTTGTAGTTGGATCTTCTTCAAAGTCTTGAAGTATTTGATCGTCAACTGCTACATGGTGTTGCCTCACATTAACCCGAGGCTCTTGAAAATTTAAGTTTCCAGTCTCTCTTAATCGTCGATAAGTCGTCGAGAATGTTTCGTGGTGGGGTAATCTTCGATCAGGAAATTTGGCTTCATAAATCCTTTGAGCTGCACGAGCAACACCATCGGCCTTGCCATATGCCATCACCATATCAGCCTACTCAGCGTTGGTGAAATTAAGCATATTTACAACCAACATTAAAACAACAGTAGCAAAAAGTCGATAAAAGTAACAAAACAAAAAAATACGAATTTAAAAAACTGAACAACGCGGCACAGACACTTCCAACAGCAGAGACAGTTCAATCTCGAATGACGGTAGGGTCAAGTCAGCGGCGACTAACCCAATCCAACCTAAGGACAGAAATAGTAATAAAAATTCACACGCATCTAAAACGGGCAGGTAAAATTTCCTTGCTCGCTGTGTTGTGTCGAAATTCGTACTTTTATGTAGGTGCGACTTTCTTCACTCTTCTGACTAAAACCTTATTAGTAGTATTATTTTTTTTATTGACTTACGTGAATAGCATATGGTTAGAAACGTTATAAACCAAAGAACATTTTAAAATAAAATTAAGTTTGTAATAGCTGTAACTTTTTTTTAAATTTCAATAGGAGTGGAGATGTTTTCATACTTTCATATTTTTTTTTTAATAAAAGGCCCTTGTGTTAATTTTGTGGTGTTATCTGTAACAATAAATACGTTTTTTTTTCAAACACACACTCATGTAGACTTAATACAATAAAAAAAAATGCATGTAAAAGCCCACGCAAAGTTATGGGGCTTCGAAGGGTACATTTTGGGTAAATTAGAAAAACCTAATAAAAAAATCATACCTCCGTAACCGTAATACTAAGGACCCAGGTTCCAAGACTGAAAAGATAGCAAATGACCCTACCAACGCCCCAAAAAAATTTGACGGTCCATGTGCCGAACACCCTGTATACATGAATTTATATGATTTATATATCTAATATTGTACTTTTGTCTAATTTACCGGATGTATAAATTCAAACATGATCATATAGGTACAATTTTGAAGCGAAATTGTTGTTTTCTTAATTTCGTTGCTTTTAAATTCATCAATTCCATATGCAGTTTTCAAATATTCAAATCTTTGGTCACGCTTTACCTGTAATGATGACGTCATCCGAGATCTCACCATTGCTCATGATTTTTACCGACCATTCTCACGATATTAGATCGTCCTCATCTGGTATCTCTGATCGGTCAGTTGGTCGATCAGTTGATTGGCATGTTCTTGCAGCTTTTTATGATATTTTCTCGAGCAGTCATCTATTTCTGTGCTAACAAATGGGACTCTCAAATCTTCGTAGTTGGTGTGGTTGGAGACATACCAAGGGGTATTAACCAATGTGCTATTTGGACAATTTGTACATTTGATGGCTTAGCGCGACCGTAGAATTGGATGCCGTACGTTTATATGGGCTTGACGATCGCTTTGTAAATTAGTGAACTTATTGAAAAGGTTCAATTTGGAGTTCCTGCCTATAAGTAAATACATTTTTCGGAGTTTCAGATTAATTTCTTTTTTTTTTGCATTAATGTCTCCAGTTGAGGCGCTGGTCCAAATGTATGCCAAGATACTTACTTAGCTTTGGTATCGACAGGCACATCCCTTACGAATATTTGGACAGGGGGACATATATTTCTTATTGTAACTTAAAATGACTTAGCCTCATCGATGTTGAGTCGTCATTTTCGATGCCACTGTCCAAAGTCGTCCAAGTGCTTTTGTAATTGACTGTAAGCTTTTTCAGCGTTATCATCAAATGCAAGAGTTGCTATATCATCTGCAAAAGATGTTATGATGGTGTCTTTATTTTCTGATATGTCTGAATTGTAGATGATATATAAAAGTGGTCCCAAAATACTTCCCTGTGTGACTCTGAATTTGACTTTGATAGGAGTGATTATTGCTTCCCGATACTTCACGGCTAAATAACTCTTTGCTAGAACGACTTCAGAATAATGTAATATAGAAATTGTTTGCATTTTTTTAGCAGTCCGTTGTACCAAACTTTGTCGAATGCGAGCGATGAGTCCAGAAAAAACTGCTAAGGAAAATTTTTCCTTCTTCGGGGTGTTCACGTTTCGATGAACTTGATGCGTTGTAGAGTGGTTCTCTCCGAAACCTCGTTTGTGGTCTGGTAATGGAGAAAGGTTAATATGTTCGTAACAGTAATTTAAGTGCAGATTTACCTTGTACTAGTAGGAACTTTGACATTGAAACTGAGATTCAAAATGCTCAAATGGATTATAAGCAAATTAACAAATGAATGATGCAGAATTATCGAATAGAGATCCAAATATATGAACTATTTTGACTTGAATCGGATAAGTAAGGAAAATAATAAAATCAAAATCTGGCTATCCTGGACAGGAAGATATAGGACTTATATATGCTTCGACATTGACAATAAAGGACTGTGACATTTGGCACGTGCGATATGGCGTACTGTTGCTGAAAGTTGAGGAATGAGAGATATCGTATGATGTTTTTAATGAATTCGCGCATTAATGAAAAAGTACTCTAAAGAATGAAAACGTTGAAAGGATGTGTGGCGAAGATGAAGAGAAGGTGCAAGTAGGTCAGAGGGAATCGCTCCGAAAACACTACCATCGTTTTCTATGATTAATTTCACTTATTTCGAGTGCTGTGTGAAATTAATCGAACCATCGAAAAATAATCGTTCCTTCTTAATCTCGGCCGCCAGGAAACTGGATCTGACTCTTCGGTTCGAAATGAAATAATGCTGGTGAAACGTAGCCCAACGCGGGCAATGGTTGGGGCCCACTAACTTCGGTGATTCATTGCCATGAACTTGGCCGAAACATGTTTTATGCTCATTTTCTCAATCAGATAATGCTCTATGATCGTTTTCGTATACAAGGTCTTGTTGAAGGATTATTCAAGCGGTGTAGTCTATCCTGTTAATTTCCAGATACTAGAATTTCCGCTGCGACATGGAAATGAGGAAATCATTGCTCCTGCTCGTCCTGCGGAGTTTCAGGAACTTGAAGGTCACGAAACAATGAGAGGCTTTGTTTCATTCGGAATGAAGGGAGTACAGGAGCTCACCGCCAACTTTTTACGTGATTAAATTCTCATGTAGACAATGTCGAAAAAAGAAAACTGCCTCTTAGTGGTTCATTCTTTCCAAGTCAACTGGTTAAGTCGTTTATTCTTGTGTTGTATCCGGGAAGGACTCAGCTGAATTTTTAATTGCATCCCAAGTAGCATTTTTTGTTTTATAAAAGTGCAAATACACTCTTCGACACCGCCTTACAAAATTCAAAGTTATATAATGTAGATACAATAAATTTTCCCTGTCTCCTATTCATCCTTTATTGGCCTTAAATGATATAATTTATAACTTCCCTATAAGTGTCGACAAAGACTTATGGTTTTTTCGGTAACCATTTAAACACTTTTATAATACTATCTATACGACTGTTATAAAACTCCCATACGGAGACGATACTATTTCCGTTACCTTTCTGTTGTTGTTTCAATTACCTTTCTGGATGAAAACGCGCATGCGCAACTTTGTCGTATTATTTCACTCTAATTCAACGTCAAGTATTTTTCATCTTTATTTATCTGTTGGTTTATTGGTTAGTTGAATTCAGAAACAACCAATAACATTAAATATGAAGTTGAAGATACGTAGTTGGTTTTATTGAACGCTTACAAGTTACATTTCTTATGAGCGCGAAGAAAATCTTGAAGGTAATTGAGCAAACACTTGCAATTTTTTCTACACTGTATGAAATCGAATTTTACCTCCAAATAACCCGTGCGCCCTCGATATTCGAAAGATTTGAATGTTTTATTGAATAATATACAAATCAATTTCAATTGTTTTTTTCTAAATGTAACAATTTTTCACTACAAACACTAAGTTTTGAATAATAGTATCTTGAAATTAACAAAAAATTCGTTTTCAATCCGAATTCAACTTTTTTTCTTTGTTCTAAATTTTTCACAAAGCTGAAAAAAACGACATTTTCAATAACAATATGGCCGTGTCGGATATTTGGTAATGCTCAACACTTGGACTCATATAAATTATTTCACATCTCTTATGTAAATACACTGCCTTTTTGTTCTATAATAATTTTTGAAATATTCATAATCACCAATTTAAGTGATAAAAATCACTGAATAAAAAAAAGAAGGAGCTTTATAAACTTTAAGTGATTTACACCACCGCAATCCCAGTATTTTAACTGAGGGTAACTCAAAACTCCTTAAAATGACCTGTAGTTCTCACGCATGCGAATTAATCCTGATTCGTGAGAACTACTGGTCATTTGAAGGTGTCACTTTCCGAATGAAAACATAACCTAATATTCTTGACGCAAGTTTTCACTCAAGATATTGTGTACTATTTTCAATAATTGTGTTTAGGTGTGGACATGTCTTTCAAAATAGTTCAAACCGAAGATAAAGGAAGAGATATTTCTTCTCTTACAATTGTTCCTGAAGCTTGGGAACAAAACGGCATCGTTTATTGGCCCAAATTAAGGAATGCAGCGAGTTCAGTACGAAATCCGTTTTCAAAGACTGGAAACAGTATCCTTGTATTAATAAGAGAGACAAATTTTTGTTATAGAAGGCTGCAGAAGAAGAAATATCTGCAATGCTGCAATAAATGCACAGTGATATAGATCATTCAACGAATTTTCCTGGAAAAAAAGGATTTAGTGGGGAGAATTCAAATCACCTTGCAGAAAAATTGGATAATAGATATAATATACTATAAATGAATAATATCAATAAGGACCTAAAGCAATTTCTTTCCCGATTGTTGGGTGTAAATTTAATAATTTTTATAGGTTATTCTGCAAATTATGAAAATGCAGTGATGTCAAACACTTTCAAGTAGTTATGAAATTGTATTTAATAACACCTTTTTATTACTTATTCTCATCTTGATTTATAAGGATACTAAGTTATTGGACATACATGATTTTTATGTATATAAAAGACTTGATAAAAACTTGAAAACACTGAACACTATCGGTTACATCACGAAGTTGCAAACACTTCTATAGAGCGCCCTATAATAACTGTTGTATCACCTTGCTTCTGACGTTTCATAGGCGGGTTCCTGTCACCGTTATAAACCCATATTATGAACCTTTTGGTACTATAACCTGAAGTTTTTATGAACAGTTGAAAATCTATAGTTTATAGAAACTTATGGGATTCAATAATTTTTGCAACTTAGCACTCCTATTATGGATCATTAATAACACCAATTTCAAATTTATAAATCTTCAGATTACCAAAAATGTTACTTGGGATGGACAAAACAATCAGAAAATTAATTATCAGTTGAACGATTTAGCTTGATTTCCTGCGATAGGACTCGAATAATAATTCTATACTAGTTCCATCATCAACAATTTCTCGTCAACAACTAGGAATTCGGTGTAAGTCTAAATTATTTCTAATAGTCAGAGCTTACGAAAAGACTTCGCAAAAGAATGCAATCATGGCCAGAGATCGAAAGCTAATATCGAAAGGTCTCACAGTTGAACTTCCAGTGAGACGTAGAAGAGCAGATAGAATTTCTAACAGAACTAGTCAATCATTGATAAGGGAAAGACTCAATCATGATCGATTCAACAAAGAAAAATTACTTAAAACCAGTGACATTCTAAGATGTGACATAGAATCAAAAACAAATGCTGAAGATTATGAAAACATTCTGGGTTCTGTAAAATATAGCTATGAAAGAATTTATGAACAACAGAAACAAATTCAAAAAAGGAAACTTGAGAAACTCGTTAAGAATTCGAGAACATATTAACCTTTAAATCATTCAAAAACAGTACTAAATTTATCAAGTGATGATCTAAGTAAATACCAAATATCTGTTCTCAAATTCCCCATAACACCTAAAGGGATACCAAAAATGGAAATATTGTTAGCTGCAGAAGAAACAGCACCTTAAAATCCAAATACTGAGAAAACTGACAAGAACAACAAAAAGCCTGTTTCTGATACAAAGCAAAGCAGAGAGCTCTGAAGGATCTTAAATCAAAAAATTCCATTAAGATACTTTCAGTAGACAAAGGAAATGTTATTCTCGTCGTTGATATTGGTACTTGAAAACAAAAAATGAATGAAATATTTGAAGCAAGAAAATGTAAAAAACTGAGGAAAGATCCTACCTCCACAATTAAAACGAAGATTTATAAATCTCATATAAATATAGAAATGAATTTACTGATCCATACATTAGATGAGGCTAACACCATACTCCAACAAACCTCCACATCTATATGGTTTACCTAAAATACATAAAATGAATATTTCTTTATGATCCATTGTGAGTTCCAGAAATCCACCATATCAACAATTGGGTGAGTTTCTTCTGGAAATTATATCTCCCATAAAGAATCAATCAACATTTATGATTTAAAATACAAAAAAATTCATCAACATCATGAAAAACCAAGAGATCTTTGAATAAGACATCTTGGTTAGCTTAGATGTTACGAGCTTGTTCACCTATGTGCCAAACGGTAAAGCACTTACAATCGTAGGAAAAAGCTTGAAGGTGATAAAAAATTAAGTGAAAGAAGTATACATAACGTCCATGCAATAATTTAAGTGCTCTCCGTTTCCTTCGACACAACATACTTCCAATTTTACATTTTTATCAATAAGAATTAGAATAGCAATGGCTTCACCTCAGTCTCTTATTTTAGCTGATTTATATATGGAGGATTTCA
This sequence comes from Micraspis discolor, assembly GCA_030674115.1. Classification (NCBI taxonomy): domain Eukaryota; kingdom Metazoa; phylum Arthropoda; class Insecta; order Coleoptera; family Coccinellidae; genus Micraspis; species Micraspis discolor. The sequence goes on from JARTUT010000436.1 coordinate 1,372,811, forward strand.
AACAAAAAGCTCTCGACCTATATAGGGTGTACTAACTTATTTCAGACAAACTGAAATGGGTTATGGATCACATCATTTTAAGCAAAAAAAGTTTCTATGAACATGGGTCCGGAAATGCTTCGTTTCCGAGATACAGGATATTAAAGTGAAATTAGCTGGATCGTCTTGGGGTGCTGATGCCTCCACTCTTCGGACAGCATCTCTAGCCCTTGTCTCTTTCTGCAGCTGAATATTGTTGCTCTGTTTGGTTTAATAGTGCACATACACAAAAAATTGATGCACAATTGAATACATCCATGAGAATAATTACTGGCAACATAAGATCTACACCGGTTCATTGGTTACCAATTTTGTCTAATATTGTCCCTCCCATATTCGCAGACAGACTGCAGCTCTGAATTCTTGGAATAAATATCATTCTTTTCCCAATTTATTCCCAATTATTTCATATTTTCCAAAAAACAGAATTCCCAGATTGAAGTCACGTAAACCATTATGGCATAATACGTTCTTCAATATGAACATAAATGATAAAGAATTATGGAAGACTGAGTGGAACTCTTACGAAATGTTCAATAAGTATCTCATTTCTGATCCATCTGAAAAAGTTCCTGGTTTTGATCTTCCAAGAAAAATTTGGACAGTTCTCAATCGTTTGAAAACAGGTCATGGTCGTACCAATGGCATGCTATTTAGATGGAATTCAGTTCCTAGCGCAAGTTGTGAATTTGGAGAAGCAGAAGAAACAATACCTCATCTCATCAATAGTTTCAAGATGGTTTTAGGGCTATTCATGATGTTTCCAATTCTTTCTTGGAATGGGTTATAAATTTCAAACGAATATGATACGTATTTTTGTTATTCAGTTCTTTTTTCTGCTTTTGTCTTTTTATTTCCAGATTCAATGTGAGAACCTTGAAGAAGTCTCTGTCTCCATCAATAGATTACCACTCTTGAAGAAAGAATTCCCTACAATATATTTCAGCTTATTTTTGTATTTTCACACTTAGACGGGGAGCCAGGGTTTTTGTTTACTGGGCTTTTTTCCCTAGGTTTTTATGTCATACGCCGAATTTTATGACACCCCGTCACTAACCCCTGATCTATATGCTCTATTGTTTGCTAACTGAATATTGTCAGCCAAAAGTTTATATTACTAAACTCCTAATTATGGAAGAGAAATGTAGATGATACGTTTAACCTTTGGCAACATGAAATGAACACTATAGATGGATTTCTACAACTTTTTCACTATCAAGAAGAATCTATTATATTCATAATGGAAATCGAGAAAGATAAGAAATTCTTGTTTTTAGACATTCATAAACAAAATGGAATCCCAAGAAACAGTGTATACAAAAATCCAACAAACGCAGGTCAATATCTACATTCCAACCCAACCATCAGCTAATTACTAAATTGGCACTGGCAAAATGTTTATATGTTAGAGCAACAAATATATGCTTCACCCAACAAGATAAAGATGAGGAAATAAATAAAATCATATAAACCTTCACTTCATGTCAATTCCACTTATTTCGTGAAGTCAAAAAAGAACTGAGATGTAGAAGATTTTAGATTTAAAACGCAACAACGCTGTGATGGGTATACTAATCAGATGTTTCGTTGAAATACTATCGCGCCAATCTCGTTTTCTATACCTCTACGTACAGAAAAGCCAATTTTCATGTATTTCAAACTTATTATTGAGTAACTCAAATGTTTCATCATCAGATAAGCAATACGAAAATATATTGAATTGATTGCTCAACTATCAATATTCAATCGAAAACACCCCCCATTATCAAATATATTCCGTAAGACATCGATGCTGCTTAACCGTTCAATGAACGATTTTCATCTTGGGGAAAATCCCCCCTCTCTGGAAGAATTTGAATATCGAGCTTTATACAAGTGTTTCTCCCCCTGCAAGCAGAATTCGCCTTGTCATCAACGGGGAAACCAAGTATTACTCCCGAAACATTCATTCTGTATAGTCACCATCATTTTTACAATATCACTGATAAAGTCCGTTCAGAAATTTGCTGAATGTTGAAGGTTTTCGGTGAAAATGGATTAATAAGAGCCGTTCTCAACTTTCAAAGTGGAATGGTGCAATAGCTAAGGAAAAATCCTTAGTAAAATAACCCTGTCTTCTTGCAAATGCAATGATTTGTATGTTTGGAAGTTTTTCTATATCCATTATTCATCAAGATTGTAATGGTTATGAATTTAGCATAAATTGATACTCATCTGTGGTTTGAAGACTTCTTCAAGTCAGATCGAACAAATCCAACAACTCTATTGATGGAGTATTTATCGAATAAAAAGTGATTTTCATGAATACTGCTTCCTCGACTTCTCTTCTTTTGAGTTTTTCTCCTTTGGATATTATAGATGCATTATTTTATTTATCTCACGATTCTCTTTCACAGCGTATTGTAGTAGACACTACCTCCACCGTTAAAACGAGAATTGACAGAATCTCAGATAAATATAGAAATGAATTAAATTCAAATTGGTGATACAAAATTGTATTTTTAAAGGTTTAAATGGTGATAGCAGAATCATAAAACGGGAAAATGATACTATGTCAGTTCGCCGACGTTTCGGAAATATATTTTCCATCTTCAGGGCTAGACTAAACAATTGTATCCTCCCATTATCCTCTATATAAATAATATAGTTTAGAAATCTCAGGTATGTGTTTTGCATGGAAAGAAATTATCAGACCGCAATGAAAAATAAACATTGTAGTAATTTTGAGAGACATACATTGGAACGAGGCTAAAAACAAAATTTAGCAAATCTACATCTATATTTTCTACCAAAAATACATAAAATGAATATTCCTTTGCGACCAGATCAGCATGTCATCCTTTGGCTAAATTTCTTCTGGTACTTATATACCTAAGAATCCATTCAACATCTTTGATATGGAAAATTTCAGAGAAATAACTAGTAAGCAAGAACACATCATGGTCAGCTTTGATATCACTAGTTTATTTACCAATATTCCTACGGAATAGTAAGAAAATAACTGAAAGAACTACACTTAGTGTAAATGCAATAATGGAAATGCCCTCTATTTGCATCGAAACAAAATATTTCCATTTCAAAGAGACCTATTATCAACAAGAATTTGGAATGGACATGGGTTCAACATTGCTTTCTATTTTAGCTAATTTGTATTGGAAAATTTTGAACGAAACGCGATCAGCCTACATATACTCAAACCCAAATTATGAAAGGGATATACAGAGGTCATACTTTCATTATTTGGTAACTTGAATTCCTCCAACATCTATACTATTAAGAAGGTTCTAGTAATTCATAACTTAAATCAACCAAGATAGACAACTTCCATTTTAAAATGTACCTGTACATGAACGAAATAGAATCTCAAGAACCAGTATGTATATGATATGGACTGACCGCGTCGGTTAGCTATACCGCAAATAACTCTAATTGCATATCTTATGTTGAGAAGTGACTGACGAGGATCTTTTTACTTTTTCAGTAAAAGGTCACATGAAATGTATACTGAATTCTCCCAAATTCTATCGCTTCTAACAACTTATACAATCCCAATAGAGAGAACCGTCGTATAGAAGATTGCTTTATTTAATTCTTCGAACCGGACCGATAATCAAATAACTCATCTTCACTGGTATTTAAAGTATGTAAGAAATTTTCCGCATAAAAAAGTTTTTTTCGATAACAACTGACATATGAATCATATAATATTTGAAAAACTATTATAATAGAAATTTCAATCTATCTCTAAAGGTTTTTGTTAAGGAAAATTTTCAATATTTTACGACATAAGAGTAATATAAAACTTTTTTCATTATTGAAAAACAAAAATTATGAGTAATATTTTTTACAATTTTGGGCTCAATATTTGGAACACACTGTGATGTGTTATAAAATTTCAGTAATTGAGAAATATTTGCAGTTTTTCAGTTTGTTTCCGATATTTTGTGAAAAAATTTGAGGAATGCTGATATTAAACTAGATCTTTAAGATATCATTTACGAAGAGAAAACATCAGAGAGATAACTTCTTCAAATTACTCATTTTTTTACCTGGATAACTAGAAGAATTCGGGCTTCAAGAAAATTCATCAGGTGTTAAAGTTTTTTAATGTTCAATGTTTCAAATAATTTAAGTTCTTCAGAAGTGCTTTATAGGCACTCGGAATGCCCTATTCCAAAGCTATATCGGAAAAAATTATTTCATTGGGATAAAATTAAATGACCTTATTTATATCTTCATAAGCCCAATCGATTGGAAATATTTTTGATTCGCTAATCGAAAAATTTATCTATTTTGGTTGAACAATAGCTTTCTGTTCTACTCGGAACAACCAAGCAAAAGTAATAAACCCAACTCTCATTAATATCCTGAAACCAATTCTTTTAGGATTTATCAGGAAGATCGCATCAAACCGTTTGGAATTTGCATTTCTATGGGGATATCTCACTCTACCGAGACCAAGAAAGTTGTCATAAATGTGAAATTGTATTAAAAAAACAGAAATGGTTTAACATCTCATAATGATACCGTTGGTTTTTGTGACCAGCATGTCATATTGAATTTAAAAACTTCGCGTTACAGGCTAGAGCGCTGACCCTTGGACCCTGAGTAGGTAGATGATTAACAAGGGATAAATAGAGTTCAGTTTCACCCGTATTTATTCAACATTTGAAAAATTATATGTAGGAAACAATTGGTTTGTCAAAGTCGAAAACGGTATAGGTGTATACGCCTGATAAAATTGCACCATAAAAAATTTTTTATTTGGAAAATTTTATTTTGTTACTTCGAAACTATTCTACTGATTTATCCGAATAACGAACTCAGTCGAGATATTTATAACTCAAATCTACTCTGAAAATTTCACTCTAGCTCTATCGTATTCACGTAAGTATTTGATATTCAAGATTGACGGAGTCTATCCTCCAGAGGATGTGATAATAATTATCTTTATCAGCGACTGAATTATCCAAGTTTAAGTCTAAGAATAACTTTAGGATCAGTTATGGTTCTGTACAAAATCTTAAATAATAAAATCGACTGTGCCGAAATTCTCAGCAAATTAAATTTCCACCTACCATGTTTCAATTCGAGAAATGCTTCAGTTTTAAAATGTGAAAGAGCTAGAACGAATATCCTGCGTAAGGCTCCAATAAATTTAATGTGTAATAACTTATATAATTATAGTAGCTGTACGTCTTGTGATATTTTTTTCGTGCTCTCAACAAACTTTTTATGTAAATTGCACTTGAACATCTATCCGATTCATAGTAAAATTTTGATTTTGTGTAATATATATATGTAGGTGGTTATGCAGCAGTTATTCTTAATAGTAACATTCATATCCCTGTATAGTGATTTGTCCTGTAAATGGATTTTCTGTTGGACAATAAAGCATATATATATATATTATATATATTCTTTTGAACTTTTGGCTTACGAAACAAATGTTTTATATCTGAAATACCACGTGACTGCTAATAATCTTATATATCGGAGAAACAAAACGCCCTTTGAATGAAAGAACATCAGGTTCTCGATAGCTGGACACTGATAGATTGAAGATAGTACAACTGTACGAAAATCATTGGATGAAATAAATTGAAGAATCTTTGATATCCAAAGAAGAGAAACTAACAAGAATAAAATCCCTGTAGTAGCATTAATGAAACAGATTGCATAAATGCTAGATTAATCGATAAATTTTTCGAGTCCAATCGTTCGATCTAACTTGAAGAAATCTCAAAATCACAGATTTTATCTGATTCCATAACTCTCGCAATTTTGACTATTGAAAAAAATGAAAAACTCAAAACCTTTTCTGCTTTGCCATAAGCTGAATTACCTTGAAAACGATTGAAGATATTCAACGAAAGGTTGGTATAAAGAATAACTATAACATGGTGGATAGGTACGAATATAAATGATGCATATAGCGCGAATAATCGACTCTTACAAAAAATCATCAATAACCCAAATAGAAAACGAAGAACTGAAGCTGTTGATATGGTGTTAATCTACAAGTAACATAGTTACACAGTGTTTCATTTTCTAATCTCCTAACTGATAATTCATCACTGCTCGACTTCCACTTTCAGTAGTTTCCAACAAATAACATCGACAGGAATCCACCGAAGGACAAGAGGGAAAGAAGTACGTCTGTTCTCGAGGGACTGGCAGAATGGCCCTCTCCTTTAAAACAATCGACGAAAACTCGTTTATTTACCTACGCGAAGCCGATCTGAATCCAATCTTTGGAAATGCCCCTGACGTGTATTGAAAAAATTTGGCGATTTGGGGCCAGAAAGTAAGGAATTGTCTGTAATCATGAATGCTTGATGGTTCTACACACTCCCCTGATTGCAATCGATTGCTAGAAAGAAGCTCATCATTTTAGAGCCAGTAGAAAGTAACTGACGCTCCTGAACGCTGAAGATATCCATCATTTTCACTGTATTTTTCACCGATTTATGTGCATTATACGTCAATTTCCACTTGATGGAAATGCATTGTTGAATTACTGGAGAATTTGAAATGCCCCTCTTCTTCGATTACAGAACGATGGATGGTTAAAAGGATGAGAACCTCGATATAGCATTGTTTAATGAGATTTTGATTGCTCACTATTCACAAGCTTATGTATATGTTTTTGGAACGAAGTTCCTTACGGCAGGCTTGGATGAAATAGGGACCGAACTGAAAAAAATGTGATAGTAAAACCGTAAGAAAAAGTCTGTGGAATAAAACCGTTAAATAAGACGTGAACAGACGCGACAGTCGTATACACAAGCGACTAGTGTATAATACCTTTCTCTTCCCTTTTTTTCGTTCTCTCATCCCTTCTGCCTCTATTACCACTCCATCCCGCTAATGCATAGACAAGCACGTTGCTAATACTCACATTATAGATACATTTTACTAGTGAGTAGCCACGTTTATTTTCATATAATTTCAAATCGTCAAAACAATAATAAATATAGTAACAATGGCTAATCAACTAACAAGTGACTTGAATGCAATTGACAGTGATAGTAGTGGTCAATTATTCAGTGCAAAAAAATTGAATACGTAAGTGTTAGTTTATTTATAAATATAAAATATTTGGTTAACATTGTGTGTACATACATACGTTCCTTCGGCTAATGTAGAATCGTGCTCAATTTTATGTAGGTTTTCTCCTAAATTTTACTTTTTTTTTGCAAATTGTGTCGATTCTGCATTCTGCATTCGAAGAAACTTCTTACCTGGTGTCCCACGACACCTCATCTTCGTTTTACTTATAGTTTTTTTACCACGAATGGAAAATTGGAGTTGAATGGAAAACAGGCAATTCAGGAAATAACAGATTCTCGTCTTTTTCGATTCTAGTTTTCATATTTAATCAAGCCCATTTCACAACTGAATCAGAAAACATCACCAATCTCCCTTGAAAACATTTAATAATTGGTATTAGTAAACCTGCAATCATTTTGAACAATAGAGTCCTATATCAAAAATTGTACATAAAATGTATTGATCGTCACCCAACTAACAAAGATATTTTATAATTTCTAATTTTTCGGGCCACTTTATTTCATGATATCTTTATCACGGCTCCTTGAAAGCAATTTGGTGTTATTCAAATTGCCGACAATTGAGTTTTTGACAAATATTTCGCTGGATAAGGGTTTCGTAAGAACGTTCATCTTCATTATGAATTAGATAGGTGAATGGAAAAAAGTTGAAAAGAGTGGAGCATTTTACAAAAAACCCAAAAAACTTTATACAAATATCTCAGGTGGCAAAGTGATTATTGAGGATAATTCGTTAGATGTCTCTATCAAGAAAGCATAAGGTGTGAAATCAGATTAACAAATTGATTTATTCCCCTCAAGTGGTCTTGCTGTACCATGTGGTTCCAATGAAACTGAGCTTAATCATCAAGAAGTTGATACAAGGACAATGTTATACTCGCATTTATTTTCCACTGACACTTTTTTCTACAGTCTGTTTAACGGAAATGTACCCAAATGTTGGAAATTTTCATAAAGTTCTATCGCAGAGCAAAAATATTTTGTGAGAGCTCTCACTGTATTAAAAGTATTTTCTAACGTTTAAGCCATATTTTGTTTTATTCAAACTTCCAGGTTAGGGCGGCCATTTTCAACTGTATTTCAAAAAGTCCCTTTCCAATGACAAAATGCCTCAACTAACTATTTTAGACTTTATATGACGCTGGAATATTCATCCAATAGTCGATTTCATTACAGTAGAGGCCAAAATGACAAAAACGCAATTTGTTTTTACTTTATCTCCAAAAATTAAATAATAGCTAATATATTCGAGGGGCTTGAAAATTTTGTTCTATATATCTAATAGAAAATTTTTTTCCGCAATGAAATTGAGCATCAGATGGAAAATGAAGGTTTTATCAGTGTGGTATTGGGTATGCACATATCATAAATAAATTTAAATGGCTGGCGTACACTGTAAAAAATAAAATTCTGCGCTCAAACTCCTCAGGAGTTTGAGAATTTTTTTTTCAATCAAACCATTTTAATTTAAATTAATCTAAAATTGATTACTCCAAATGAACTATTTTTCTTGATTAAAACAACCTAGTTGATTATAGAGAACAGCTAAAACATTCGCTTGAAACTTTTCACATTTCAGCGAAATGAAAGAAACAACTGATTCAACATAAACATACAATTACAAGAAATTGTTTATGCACTTGTCTCAATATCCATAATTGATTGATACAAATACATTATCCTAAATAGGTTTTAACGAAACCATTCGTTCGTTTCATTTTTATTTGTTCAATAGAACGAAGGTACGGTTGTCGTAAATTCTGTCAGTTGATGCAACGACTACAGTTTCTTGAGACAAGAATCTCGTGAGATTATATTATTCGCCTCATTTACTTGAAGAAAACTATAAATATTTGAACAACATTGAACATATAATTGTTGCAATATGAAGTGACATTTGTAAAAAAAATATTGCGTAATTGATTTAATAAAACGAATTAATTGTAGCAATTTTTTTATATTGGCTGCAATTAAATCAAAACTCTATCTCTTTTATATTAAATATATCCCATTTAAATGCAATTATTTGTGCATTTTACTCACAATATTGTTGTATTCGGTGATAAAGATGACATGGAATACATGATGCGCAAGCTAATTAAAGAATACGAGAAGTGGGGCTTAAATGTCAACTTAGAGAAAACCAAATATCTTTGTGTTGGTGGAGAACCGGGTGATCTGGTATTGGATGATGACAGGGATGAGATGATAACCCACTGCCTGGACTATAGCTATTGTAGCGGCAGGGGAGTGTATAGGGATCTCTTGGCGGCACTCTATATAGCCACGCATAGCTTAGTTCACAGCGCTTCGGTAGCCTAGAGGTTTGCGCTCAAGTTTCACACCGATTAGGTACTAGGTGCCGGGTTCAACTCCCGGCGGCTCCCTCAAAACTTCTAACCACTGCGTCTATGGCATGGCGCACACAAGCCTTACTGATGAGTCCAAATGTGTGCGCCAGGGACGAAACGCATAAGTAGGGATAAATTCCTTCGATTCTACATTGGTGACCCCGACGTGATGGGAACGGTTGTCTTTACGACGTATCTTGAAAAGCAGACGGTTGACGCTTGAGGTATACTCGCTCGCTCCCTCTCTGCAACTTCCAACGAAACTCTAGACGCCTTTCCCATTCCGTACAATATTCATGGTCTGCCGCGGTATTCCGGTATTTATTAATATAAAAGAGAAATTATTGTTCTGTGAAGAAAAATAATGATTACATACAAATGTTTTTTTTTTGTTTTATCAAATTATTCCTTTGCTAGTGTCAAAAACCCTTCAATTTAGCTCAAATCAATCAGTTTCTTAACCCAAGAAACTTTCACTTGACATAAGAGATACTATCATTTTTATCGACTGAATTCTCGACCCATTCAACTAAGATCCTTTAAATCAACTACAAATCGAGTTTCAGTGAAATGTAATATTTATTTACATGAAACCAAAATTTTTATTCTACGAAAAGTATCAATAGTTACATACTAATTAATATTACCGTTGGATCAAATTTTTTTACCACCTGAGTCAATAACTCTGAGCTTGGTTGAAACTAATCAGTTTCTTAGCTCAAGAAACTTTTATTTAGGGTAAACGCCATTCTCAACCGTAGAGGGCGGTAGGGTCAAGTACTTTATGCATTTGGCTGTATTCAAACGTACGGAGTACTTGAGACAAATTAATATGGTTTGAGATGAGGAACTATTTTTTACAGTGTATAAACAGTAACCTAAGCATATATTTTATTGTTTATAAACCATGCAATATTTGGCTTTTTGTTCTCTGGAGCACCATCAAAAAATGAATCATTCTCAGCGGGTTTACTTTAACAACAAAAAAGTTTTATTTTTAGTGTTAGTCAAAACATGATATTTAAATCTGCGATAATGTAACAACTTAAATAAAACAACTTTTTTCTAGCTCGGTAAATGTTATATAAATGCCATATACTGATGAAATAATATTTCGCTCTATAATTGAATTCCATAAAACTGTTTTGTAATTATTTCAACCTATGTTTTATAATAACTTGGTACCTAAATGTTTATCCGATAGAACCTATGGAAGCCGTATTAAAATAAAGTAAAGAACAAAACTGCTGCACAGGATTGCGCCCTTTTTGGCTTTGGCATAAATAATATTGAATCGTTTATAGCTACATGAAAATTTTATAAAAATTGTTTCGTAAAAGTTGTTGAACAGCGTGCTATCGTTTTACCCAAAATATGTTCGACTTCCTGAAGAAAAATACAGGCTCAAACTTGAGTGTGCCCGACTGTACACCCTAATATATCTACACGAGTCCCATCATCGAAAATTTCTCGTCATCAAATATAACATTTTGAAAATCTTTGATATATCAAAATAATAGATGAGAAATATAAATAAAGCATCCATCAAAACTGAATGGATAAAACGTACTTACTTCAGTTGTGAAAATGAGGCAAAGCCTTTTTCCACCGTCTAACAAGGGGAATTAATTTATCATCTCAAAGTTTCACTCGCCAGCTGCGTATATTGTTCATGAAATGAATTCATAATGCTGTTCTTCCAGTGTTCCATTATTGTGTTTTTCATCCATGAGGGAGAATTATTGAGAAAAAGTCAACCATCTAATAATCCTACTTTCAGATTTTCATTCAATCTATTTCAAAAAAGATAGCAACTGGAATTTTGATTGCTCAGACATTATTTTTTACAGATCTGAATATTGAACGTTTTCCTGAATGAGCTGAAAGGGATAAATGCACTCCTCTTTTAGATTTTCAAGAAATTCATTGTGCTCTCAACGGCCTTTTTCATTCTTGGAATCGATCCTGTTTTCTTCGTTTCTCAACGAGATTTACGTTGCTCTATGGTATAGTTGCCATTGTGAAAAGACAATTGAAATATATATATATATTCTCTTGAACTATTGGCTTACAGACAAATGATAGCTGGGGTTGGTGACGGGGTGCCATAAACTTTAGTTGTGGTTCATTTAATAATTTGAATAATATTATTCAACTATGGTTTTAACTTCCCAACAGCAATTAGATGTTCGTGATATTATTAAGGAGTCGTTATCAGATGATAAATTATTATCTCATATCGCGGAATATGTTGGTGATAAGGTGATTGATAAGTTGACTTCGAAGATCGAATGTTTATCGACTAAAACAGCTGATCTGGAAACCGAGGTTATTGGACTTAGAAATGAAAATAAAGATCTACACAAACGTGTAAATGTGTTGGAGTAGAATGCGAAATCAAAGTCACTGCGTTCCATTAGATTTACGGAGAATGAAAATGGAAATCTCAAAGCCTCTATCGAACGACTCCTGATTTACAAACTTAAACTGCGAGAATCGGATTTTCAAATTGATCAATGCTTCAAATTATATACAGGAGGGAGTGTGTTCCTAACGTCAAACATCATATCTATGTTTGCAATTGCTTGAACATGACGCTCATTGGGATAAACTCTCAATGATGCTGTAATATCATCACACGCTCATCAAATACGAACATTGTTTTCTATAATCATATCTACATGCTTCCCATCAAACCCAATTGATTTGTAGATCAAGTACAAAGATTATATGTGTGATGATATTTTGTATCAAATACGGAATAAAATGGGAAATCCGAATATACAAATCAGTGAAGAAATTTACAATGAAGCACTGATTTCAATTGAGGACATGTGCTTGATAATGTCAAACAAACTATTACTTCAATTAGGCCTGACCGCGCCCAATCGTCCAATGCATGACGATTTTAACCAAGAGTTGCATCGAGAAAAACTGTATGATCTCAACGCTTTGAAAGAATTAATTCAAACAAATCTTCCACTGTTAAATGAACAACAGAAGTATGTATTTGAAACTCTTATGAAAGTAACAAATGATGAAACTGGAGGGATTTACTTCTTAGATGCACCTGGTGGTACAGGAAAAACTTTTTTGATTTCATTAATATTAGCAAAAATTCGCTCACAAAATAAAATTGCACTTGCACTCGCTTCGTCGGGAATCGCAGCAACTTTGCTTGAAGGTGGTCGAATAGCCCATTCAGCACTAAAATTGCCATTAAATATGCAAAGCAATGAAACTCCAACCTGCAACGTTTCGAAGAACTCTGCAATGGCAAAGGTTTTGCAGCAATGTAAATTGATTGTTTGGGATGAATGCACGATGGCACATAAAAAATCTTTGGAGGCTTTAGACAGAGCCTTAATAAATCTACGGAGCAATAATAACCGATTTGGTGGTGCAATGATTTTATTAGCAGGAGATTTTCGTCAAACATTGCCAGTGATTCCACGATCAACGCCAGCTGATGAACTCAATGCCTGTCTTAAGTCCTCCAATTTGTGGAAACATGTCAAAGTACTGCATTTAAGCAAGAATATGCGTCGAGTTGCAGAATGACCAATCTGGAAACATATTCTCTAAACAACTCATTGACATTGGTAATGGCAAATTTCCTATAGACATGTTGACTGGCTGCATTAACTTTCCTCAAAGTTTTTGTAAGTTAACTCGATCAAAAGATGAACTTATTCAGAAGGTATTTCCAGATGTTTCTCAAAATTACAGAAACCATGATTGGTTGAGCGAACGAGCTATACTGGCTGCAAAAAACATAGATGTAAATGAATTAAATTTCAAAATTCAAGAACAAATTACAGGCGAATTGAGGATATATAAATCAGTTGATTCGGCTACTAATCAAGATGATGTAGTCAACTATCCACCGGAATTTTTAAACTCGCTAGATTTGCCAGGATTGCCACCTCACAATCTTCAATTAAAGGTTGGATCGGTGGTTATAATGTTGCGAAATATCAACCAACCGCGTCTTCGCAACGGTACACGGTTAGCGATAAAAAAAATTACTAAACAATGTGATAGAAGCAACTATACTCAAAGGAAAGTATGAAGGAGAAGATTTTCTCATACCGCGCATCCCAAAAAAACCTGATTCGGAGTATCGAAGACCTGAATAATTGATGGGGGTCTATCTTTGGTGAGAAGGAATAAAATTTTTTTTCTTACTCTGGCAAAAAAAAAAGGTTCATATTGGGATTTGTTTATTTCTCTTGAATATAAAAGTAAATATATTGTTTATTTATATTAATTTTCTTTACTTGGATTTATTTGAGTTCAATACATAAATTATTGCTTTTTTTGTGGGCTAATGGATGGTAGCAACTTCAAATGTGCTTTACTTAATATTTGTTCTTTATCACCTAGATTTTTAGATTTTCGTGACACCCTTGAAAAAAATAATGTTGATCTGTTTGGTCCGACTGAAACGTGGCTGAATGACTACTCTGATGGATATCTTACTATTGAGGGTTATAGATGCATATCGAATAATAGGCCTACTAGGGGGGGTGGCACGGCTTTATATTTAAGGGAGGGGATTAGGTGTGAGATTTTGGAATTGGGCCTGAGATTGGAAAATACTTCCATTCTGGTCACTATCAATAAATTGAAGTTTTTGATCTGTGTAATATATAAGCCTCCAAAAGTCGCTACCAGTGTCAATTTGTTTTGTTTTCTGTCTCAGTCACCGATAAAGTTATTATTATGGGGCATATGAATGTTGATTTGATTAAAGAAGATAGCTCGGATTGTCTTCTGTATATGAACACTTTGAACAACTTTGGTTTGAGTCAATTGGTGAGTCAGCCTACCCGTAAGTTGGCACTGTTGGATCACGTCATTACCAACATATCCGAAATTTTTAATTCTGTGGAAGTTGTTGATTGCCATTTTAGTGATCACGATATGGTTAAATTCAACATTGAGCTGCCGGGCACCGATCATAACTCTAATTTCATATCTTATAGGGATTTCAAGAGATTTTCACCTGATTCCTTCATGAGTGATCTTGAGCAGTCTCCTCTGGACGAACTGTTGAGAAAAGATGAAATTGATGAAAAAGTCAACTTTCTCAATGGAGTTTTGTTAAATCATTTGATAAACATGCTCCAATTGTTTCACGTCGTATTCCCAAGCCTCCAGCCCCATGGTCATCTGATGACGTCAAGGAGGCGATGAGATCGAGGGATAGAGCTAAGGCTAAATATAGATAGTCAAAGAAGGAGTCGGATTGGAAGAGATATAAGGAATTGCGTAATTTTACTACTTCTTCGATACGAACATCCAAGAGGGTTTACTTTTCGGCTGTTTTTCACTCCCAAAATAAAAAAGAATTATGGAAGCAACTAAAGTACATCAACATAGGAAGTAAATATAGAATCGAGATTCCTAAAGAATTCGCTGATCCTAATGAGCTGAATCAGTATTTTATTAACTTCGTTCCTGGAAAACAGACTGTCGACCGCGAACTCCTGGATTTTTACTCCTCTGATAGCTTCTGTGAGTTTGACCAGAAAAGACCATTCTCTCTAATAAGTGAATTGGTTTTGTCTAAATGTCTGGATGACGTTAAGTCCGATGCTATGGGTTTTGACAAGTTAAGGGTCTCGATGTTGAGAATTTGAGGTCCTCATATCCTGAAATATCTTGTCCACATAATAAACTGCTGCATTTCAACGGGATATTATCCTTCAGCTTGGAAAAACGCCATTGTGCTGCCTATACCCAAGATGAGAAAGATTGAACAGCTTAGCGATTTGCGCCCCATAAGTATATTGCCAGCAGTATCTAAGGTTTTCGAGAAGTTTTCGTATACTCAGATGGTGGAGCATCTTGATAGGTTTGACATACTCCCGGAATCTCAGTCTGGCTTTCGTCGCGGACACAGCTGTACGACTGCTCTGCTCAAGATTACCGATGATATTTTGTCAGCCACGGATAAGGGTCTCATTACAGCACTTATATTACTTGATTATAGTAAAGCCTTTGACTCTATTTGTCATCAATTACTGATTTCCATTTTATCTTTCGTGGGCTTTTCAAATGAGGCTGTGATACTGCTCAAAAGCTATCTCTTCCGCAGAACACAGCGAGTCAAAGTTGATGGCTCTTTGTCGGACCCTTTGTTCATCTCGTGCGGGGTGCCCCAGGGTTCTCTCTTGGGTCCTCTGTTGTTCATAATTTATACCCATGGATTTTGGAAATACCTTGAGTTTTGTGAGGTTCATTTTTATTGTGACGATACACAACTTTATTACAGTTTGAATGCTAACGCTGTTGATGTACTGGAGGAACTGAATAAGATTAATCGCGATTTACAAGCTATCAAAAAGGTGTCAGAACAACATAACCTGCTTGTCAATGGAAGAAAATCTAAGGCGATTTTTTTTGGTAATCAGTCAGCATGTGATATGTTAGAAGAGTGTAGTGGGTTTGTTATTGGTACGGAGAAGATTACTGTTGTTAAAACTGTACGTAATTTGGGTTTGTTGATGGATAATTCTTTTCGCTATAGATTACATATCTCAGGATGCATAGGAAGATCAATGCATGCCTTAAGATTGCTTCATCCGCATCGCCGATCACTTCCGCTTGAACTGAAGAAATCACTATGCGACTCTATGGTTCTGTCTAATTTTACCTATTACTCGCAGATGTTTTTCTTATGCCTGGATCAGAATACTCTGAGCTGCATTCAGAAGGTACAGAAATCCTGTTTGTGATTTATCTTTGAATTAGAAAATTCGAGCGTATTTCATATAGGTTGTCGGAGGTCAAATGGTTGAATGTACGTAATCAGTTCTTGCTGTCTGCTATGGTTTGCTATCATGGAGTTGTGCTATATCGGAAACCATCCTATTTGCATCGGAAAATTACTCCTAGATCTGATGTCCATAACCTTAATATTGGAGGAAGGGGTCTCATATCTCCTCCTAAACATAATTTGTCTATTTTTGAGAGGTCATTCAGTTTCAGCATATATAGGCTATACAACAAATATATTACCAATGGCTGGCATGGTCTTCCGGTGGCTTCCTTCAGAAAGAGAATAAAAGGTTTGTTATTATCTGTACAGTGTCAGTCCAGTAACTGACGCACTTTTACCTGCATTTGTTTTCGCTCCTTCATTGCACTGTAGCCAATTCAGAATGTATTGCTTTTTTTTTCTTCTCTTCATCATAGTTTTTTAACCTTTTGTATTGTACTACATGAACTAGCATGAACTTGAATCAGGCCTTGAGTGGAAGAGCAGAGAGTGGCTCGTCGTGTCACAATCTGAACTCCGCCCTGTGATTGTACATTGTTTTTATATTAGGAATAAGTGTGCTGATAATTTGGATTCAATAAAGTCATTATTATTATTATTATACAATTTGGTGTAAGACATAAAAGCCTAGGAAAAAACCCCAGTAAAAAAAACCCTGGCTTTGAGGGACTTTGACTTGAATTTTTTCCTAAATATTTGATGAATTCAGGCTAAATTCCGACAAAACCTGCTACTTTTCGAGACTTGGTAGACTCGATTGCAGCCCTAAATTCATCTATATTGAATGGATGCGACACATGTTCTGAAGTAGGAGCTGATCTCATGAATATTTGTAATTTTTTCTTCATATTCTTCATTTTAGATTGGGATATATTAACTGATTCAGATACATCTACTAGGCGGCGAGCAATTAATCTAAGATCAATTTTTGATGATGATGAGGCAAGGGGAGTAGCTTCACCTAATTTTCTCAATATATCCCCTGAACTCCTACTAGAAGATGTGAAATTCATTTTTGATACAACACTATCCCATTTCTCTTTTTGGCTTGTATTGATCAAATTCATAAGCCTTTCACATTTATCAACGGATGATGATTTTTGATAGTCCTTATACAAATTATGGGTTTCTTTCGATCAACCTGGAATATAATCGTTCCGGAAACCTCTTGGAATGATCTTTTTGACTGCGGCTTTCACAACACCTAAGAATCTGTGATAGTTATCGTGAGTGAGTTTAATCCATCCAATATCACTGTCTACCTTCTTAGCAAATTCAATCCAATTTGCTTTTTTTTAATTCCAACGAGATCTGTTTAAACATTCAGAATATTGAATTAAACTTCTTAAAGTCAACAGAATAGACCTATGTAGGCTATGAGGAAAAACTCCTAGAATTTTTCGTTTTATAGGAAGCGGTTTGCATGTATTGTCGCAAGACACTAGGCAGAGAACAGGATTATAGCCTCTATTCCATCGAGAAGAATGAAAAGAAGGTACATCTTTTCCATCAAAAATCAAATAGAAATTATTATCTTCCATCCAGTCAGCTAAAGCTATTCCACTTTTATCATTATTATCACATCCCCACATTGCGTGGTTAGAATAAATTTCACAGCAATAAATTGAAGGATGAGGAAGATTCATATCCAAATTTCTTGACCAAATAGTATTTGGAGGTTTATAAATATTAACGATAAAAATATTACAAATTTGAAAGAGATGAAGAAAACACCCTCAAATTCGCCTTTTCGGATTAACTCGATATTGTGGATTGAGGATTATTTTTAACATAACAAGCTAAACC
Source organism: Micraspis discolor (assembly GCA_030674115.1). Classification (NCBI taxonomy): domain Eukaryota; kingdom Metazoa; phylum Arthropoda; class Insecta; order Coleoptera; family Coccinellidae; genus Micraspis; species Micraspis discolor. Next base: position 1,390,867 of record JARTUT010000436.1, read on the forward strand.
GTATATTTCATTAAGGAGATCAATGAATACATAACCTCTTGAAGGAGAATAATCTCTGCACCATAAATTCTCTGCTAATTTGGAAATATAATCACTCTTGACCTTAAAAATACCCTCTATATTCAAATCCAATACACAAAATTTGTCGCCAATCTGCAAGGAGGATTCTGCGAATCGGGCTTCGCGGTCCAATTGACGATTTTTTATATCTTCTGATGTTTTTGAAGTCTGCTATGGAACCCATTCAAAAGGAAATCATTATCCATAGTTGGAGAATATTGAGATTCAATACTTATTTCATTTGAAAAATGACTTAAGAAAATCATCGACTGACGTAATAATAATTGAAATCATAGGTATTGAAAAGATTCATGTTTTGAATAAGCTCATATTAAATATGTAAACTGCTGATTGAAAACTTGAAGTCCGAATATACTAATACCTAAAAATCTTTCCGGAAATTCACCGAATCATCACTCTATAGCATGAGGAAGGTGTTCACAAAAATGTTATCCAATGGTGAAATAGGGAAAAAAATTCTACTGAAAGAAGATCACCATTGATTCGCTTGATTCGAACAGTTAAGGTCTACCGCACACCGTCCGATTTATAGTTCAAATCTTTTACGGGTCAGTTCCGGCGGGTGCGTCATTTTGTCCTTCCACTGATTTTCTCCTTTCCTTGCCGTGGTCTGCCATTTCTGTGAAAGTCCTTCTTAAAGACCCAAGAAGGTGAAAAGTCGGTTTTTGTATTCCATAGTGTTTTGTCTGATTTTAAGTTCGCTAAATTTTGTTTAAGATAAAGTGTGTCACTATAACACCGCTTACAAATAATACCACTGATACGACTTTTGCTAGGTGTTCTTGAGAAATAAAAATTTTTGTCATTTGCTCTGTATGCAGCAATTCTTATCACCCTAGCTGTATTCTCAAGATAAGTGGAATGTTTGTGGGACAAGGTGGACAAATAGTTTGTTGTAAAGACTTTCCCTCAACACAATGTCAATACCAGGAGAAGGATCTTGAGATTGGGGGGCTGAAGCGCCGACTTGCTGAATTAAACGAAGCGTGCTTTGAACTGTCTGTGAATGCACACAATGGAGAATAAAGAGAGCTGTAGCGAGGATATTTCTCTCGTGGCTCCAGAAAAATCGTTAAGGTTGATTATCTGAATGGAATTATTTGTGAAAAATCGAATTTAATCGATGAGCTTCATGACAAGGTATCTTTACTGAAAAAATATATAACACTAATTGAGGAAACTACTGGAATTCAGAGGAATGAAACCTGCTCGAATAGATGATAAAGGAGTGAAACCCGCTCAAATAGATGATAAATTTGTTATAGAGGGTACAAACAAATCTCCTGGTGGGTCAAGACCACCGGCTACAGTGTCTACAGACATTGAACTACCCAAGGATAAAATGGCCAAGAAGGCAAAAACCTGTCCCGTTCAGAGTACCACTTGCAAGGTTGCTGCTGTCGATCATGAAAATATAAGATCACGAATTGCAGATGGTAGACGAGAGTGAAATAGACAGCGTATGAAAGTGAATGGAGTAAAGGGAACGTGTGTCGAGTCTTCCATTTTTGCTGGGGTGCCGAAACGAATGTGGCTTTATGTGGGACATATAAGCGAAGACGTACGGGAATCTCATATTGAGGATCATCTTAAGAAAATATTTCCTGGGAAGGAGTTTGTTATAGAGAAACTTCCAAGGCGAGATACCGCTACTGCAGTATCGTTCCAAATTGGTGCAGATATGTCCATGTTGGAGGATCTTTACAAGCCTGAAAACTGGCCAGTTGGTTTGGTGATTAGGAGTTTCCGATTTTTTCGGGAGAAAAATGGAGGAAAGCGCTGATGACGCGGTACTGATGGGTAGACGAGTGAAGGTTCCAAAAACTGATATTGAATTTAAATATCCAGAGCCTCGGCAACAAATTTGACCAAATAGGGGATGATGTCGAAACAACGAAATTACCTGAAATAAATGAACTGTCAATAGAGATGAATATTAAAATGTTTTCGGTATTGGAGAAGTCTACAAACACATGCTATATATGCTTATACAGACCCCCACGAGGTGACTTCGATCTGATTTTGGAAAAGTTCGATGAAGCTATTGAGTATGTTTCGAATAAATCGTACCAAAATATCATAATTGCGGGTGACTTCAATGTGCGTTTCTGCGAAAGAACAGCTTATGCGATTAAAATAGAAGACCTACCTATATCATATGGTTTACATATCATATTTAGAGATCCATCCCATATAACGCTGACATCAAAATATTGCATTGACAACATCTTCACAAACCTAGACAGTTCAATATATAAAGTTGATCATCACTTCACGGGCCGTCTGGGCCAGAAGCTGGAGATTCCGATAACCTACCCACCTAAAAAGAGAGAATAAAGGACTATCCGTGTGATAAATAAAAATAACATTCTCGTATTTCGCCAAAGATTGAAAGAGGTGGATTGGAGCCGTATGAGTGGGAGCTCTGCTGATGATAAATACAAAGTTTTTCACCACACTGTAATAGATTTATTTCACAGGAGTTTTTCGGAAAAAAAAAATCATAAAGGGAAATAAATCTTCAAGTAGAAAAATCTGGCAGAAAACTGTAATCGCTGAACTCAAGAACAAAGTGGATGCGGCCTATACAATATTGAAAGTGAGAAACGATGGAGATTTATTCAGGCTGTACAAGGAGATGAACTCAAGCTCAAATCAAACAACTGATTGAAGATTCCACCAAACACAGAGGTGTGCAGTTTTTAAATGAAGCAGAGAACAAAAGTCGGACAATATGGAAAGTTATCAAATCCAGAATAAAGAACGTTACAAGGTCAACAAACGCCACTGGTATGTCTGAAGAGGATTTCAACAACCATTTTGCCACTATTGCGGAGGTCTTGAGTAGGCAGAAAACAGACCCGGGAAAGAGCGACACCCTTTTGAGGAATAAAAAGGTGAATAATGAAAAATCCTTCTAATACCAACAACTGAAAATGATATAACACGAGCAGTGGCTGAAAAACAAATATTCGAAAGACATTTATGGATTTTTAGTCGCATTCTTGAAGGAGACTATTGACAGTCTAATGGAACCGCTGACGCTGCTGGTCAATTGTTGTTTCGATATTTTCCGGATGAGCTGAAATTAGCTAGGGTGGTACCAGTATATAAGAAGGGTGACAAGGTCCTCTGGGAAAACTATCGGCCCATATCTGTTCTCCCAGCTGTTTTCAAAGTTTTTGAATCCCTCATCAAATCGAGAATATCATCATTTTTGGAAAAGAATATGCTGTCGTCGGATCGGCAACACGATTTCATGAGTGGGAGATCTACAATAACGGCCCTGGTCCAAATAATGGAGTTCATTGTGGAAGCACTGGATAATGCAGATGAAGTGATGTTGACCTGCATGGATCTCAGCAAGGCCTTCCACTGTGTGAAAACTACTTTCCAAGCTGGAATATATTGGGGTCTGATGGAGTCCTACCTGCAAAATCGATTCCAAATAGTGGACCTCGATGGAAGGTTATCATCCAAAAGTAAATTAACCCGAGAAGTTTCTCAGGGGTCGATGCTTGGACCACTGACGACGAAATCCTTTATGCTGATGATGTCTCGTTCCTAAATATAGACAAAAATGTGGGTTTACTCCAAGCGAAATCTAACAAATCTGTAAAAGATGCTGTTTATTGGCTCCAAAATAACTACATGAGTGTAAACGAGCATAAAACCCAGGAATTGATGATCACCACACAACGACACAACCAAGAAAGCATATCTATGCTTGGGTTACAAATCAGCCGCAACCTAGGATGGAAAACACATGTGACTGGATTGACTGCGAAACTTTCAGCGGTGATTTTTGCAATGAGACAGATAAAAAACTACCTCACTTTCGAATTCGAAGCCTTTATTGTGTATCATGCCCAATTTCATAGCAGAATGACCTATGGCATCATTCTTTGGAGGGCGTCCTCGGAGGCTGGAAGAATCTTCCTTCAACAGAAGCGCGCTATAAGAGTTATAGCAGGGATAGGACAAAGAATAAGCTGTAGACCATTTTACAAAATATATGGAATACTTACGGCCCCGTGCTGTCACATCATGGAGTGTTTCCTACTCGTACATAAAAATAAAAACAGGTTTCAAAAACACTTTCACAACACACGAAGTAGGAATAAGCATGGGCCTCCTTCACATCGTTTGGAGAAAACGCAAGATATTCATATATATAATGATTTGAAATTGTATAATAGATTACCGGATAGTTTAACATCATTACATCCAACAGCGTTCAAGAAGCGGATAGCAGATTTACTCGTAGAAAAAGTATTCTACACTGTGGATGAGTTTCTAAAACTTCTTTGTCCCTTTGGTCCCGTAGACCTCGTATTATTTTTCGCGATTGTTCCATCGTATTGTGTTTGTTTTCTCATATGTGATTAGTTTGTTGTGTCTTGGTCCTTTTGATTATTGTATATCTTTATAATATTGGTTTTTCACTATCGAGTGATTGATTATTATAACGACAAGTCTGTAACATTGAAATAATAGTTATTTATGTACCTAGTGCGTTATATGGATGGGCGTTAGGATCTAATAACGCTCGTGGTGCATACAAGATTTTATTTTTCACGAATATATCATATAATTACAATAAAATTCGATTGCTCCTATGATTTTTTTTTCCATTTAACTTTCAGTAGTAACCATGGCATTTGTTAATATTTTGAAGTTCGTTATTGCTGTCATCATTTTATTAAGTGAATGTCATTCCTGTTTTCGTTGTGAAGATTTAAAGAAATAACAGAAATGAATAGCAATTTGCCAAATAATATAATTGAAAATGCAGCCAAAGCTACAAATAATTTATTACCAGAAAAATCCAGACTCGTCTACGATATGGATTATGAAACATTCCATCAATGGAAGTTGAAAAATGAAATAATTGCTATAGATGAAACAGTATTATTGACGTACTTTCAAGAATTAGTATGCTATTTTATTTTTCATTTTGTTAATGTGTGGGTAATTTTTTTTATTTCAGTCTGAAAAATTTTGTCCTGCGTCATTGTGGACGAAATATTCTATTTTGAAATCTACGCTCATTGTCAATGAAAATATCAATATTTCACAATTCTCCCGGCTAGTAGCGTTCTTAAAAATGAAGTCTAAAGGATATATTCCGAAGAAATCCGCAGTTTCGACAGCAGAACAAGTTCATACATTCATCAATGAAGCTCCTGATGAAATTCATCTTCTTCATAAAGTAGTTCTAATAATGGGTGTTTTTGGAGGACTAAGGAGAGATGAATCAGTGAAAATGTCTATCAAAGATATAGAAGATAAGGGTAGCTCTTTACTTGTTAAAATACCCGAAACTAAAGCCGGTATGTCAAAAGGATTTAGCATTGTAGAGGAAGAAAAAATAGGAGCTTTGGGGCTGGTCAGAAAATATATATCCTTGAGACCCAGTGGAGTGAAGAATCCTAGATTTTTCCTCACGTTCCGAAATGGTCGGTGCACCATCCAACCTGTTGGCAAAAATACCATAGGAAGTGTGCCTTCGATGATTGCCAAATACTTAAAATTGGATAATGCAAATGAATATACAGGACATTGTTCGAGACGGACTTCAGCAACTCTTTTAACTGAGACTGATGCATCATATGAAACGTTAAAAATACAGGGAAGATGGAAGAGTGCATCTGTGGCGGAAGGTTACATAGAGCAGAGTATTTTTTCCAAAAACAAAATATCAACGATGATTGTGAATTCGGTAACAGATTCTCATGAATTCTCTAGTGGTTCTCTTGTGAACGAACTTTCAAGTACTTGTGGTCAAGTTTTCGCTCCTCAGGTTTCGAAAACATCGCAAGATTCACGATTGAAGAATTTTTCCGGGAAATTCGAAAACTGCACTTTTAATTTTAATTAAGAAAGACTTTGTTTTCGTTTGTTGAGTTGTAGTTGTTTTAGTATTAAAATTCTGCGAAATTAATAATTTCTTTCTAGCTTATTTTGCTTCTCGCACAACGAGCGGGCGTTATGATGCATAATGCCCGCTAAAATGCCCACGGGCATAATGAGTGTATTTATAGCAACCCTTTCTAAGGTAAAATAAACATATCATGTACAAGTAAATAATAAATAAATATATTTCTATTTCTATTTCCATTGATACAATTTTCTTCATTAAGAAAATAATACCAAAATATCCTAAGAATTGAATCGACCTGCCTCTTCTATTCTCTTCGGTCATGCTTGACAGTTCTGTTAGTTGTGATTGTGCTAGTTCTCATCCAAATTCTGTTCTCTCTTATGCGACTGAAAAGGATTTGCAACTACCTACACTTATTCCTCAAAATCCTCAAAAACAATTACAAGAAATTGTTATTTTTCAACCGGAAAATTTCTTTCGTATTCTTTTTTGCAAGTTATTATTTTTCGAGATATAAATTTGGATGCTTTTGACCCCTGAAAAATATATAGTAGAAGAAATAAATAAGTATGAATTTTATTTTATTTTATTCTTCATGCAATACTTAATGATATCCTCAATTACGAAATTCATAAGTGAAAACGTTCGATATATTAGACAATTTTGATTTTCTCTATTCCAAATATTTCTTGCCTTTCCTAAACGGTTTACAAATTCTCGAAATTTATGCGGTGATTTTCATGGTCCCTCTCATAAAAGAATGTCGCAGTTCTCCATGTTGAGAATAAATGATTCGGTATAAAGTTTGCAACTCTGCAATTCAGCGACTAATTCATGTTTCAGCTTGGATGTTTATTGCGCACATTATATTATGGTTTTGGCGAGGGTTGAAGACAATGGATGGAAGAACGCAACTTAACTGAAACAAATTTAAAAAGCCCTGACATGGAGTCCGATTGCTTTGGCGCCTGTTGAACCAATCACTAGTAATTGTTCAAACTTAAAAATTAAAGTTTTCGTAATATTTGTTTGTCAGCCACGTTTGATGGATTCGGGTTTACTTGTTGGAAATTAATGTTAATAACTTGATTGAAAGGAATTTCAATTTCCAGAAATGTTTAACTTTACGACAGCTGTTTCACCATAATATGGCATCCTCAGCTTGTTATATTTCAAACTAGCTGACCGGACAGACTTCGTCCTGCCAAAAAGATTTGTAATGTGGCAGTTTTTGTGCCTACGTATTTTAAAAAATTCTCTTGAACAGAACCATCACCCTGGTGATAGGGCGTTGTGAATAAAAAAGAATTAAATAAAACATATATAAGGATTTAAAAGTAAGTTATCGCTTTATTGTTAATCATGTGAAAAATAATTATTATTATTATCATTGTAGTGCTTTGTGGTATACGATGTTTTTTGTTTGATTACCTGGCGCATAGATAAACAAATATGATTTTTCCAACACGGGAACAGGCAACATAAAATTTACCATGGGAGAAACATGGGTTTTCTAGATTAATACCACAGACACTTAATGATTGCCCCTGGGACTTGTTTATAGTCAAAGCAAACGCAAGCCGCACTGGAAACTGTAGTCGTTTAAACTCAAATGGCACATCAGTCGGAATCATTGGGATGCGCGGTATGAGAACATCTTCTCCTTTATACTTTCCTTTGAGTATAGTTGCTTCTATCACATTGTTTCGTAATTTTTTTATCGCTAACCGTGTACCGTTGCAAAGACGCGGTTGGTTGATATTTCGCAACATTATAACCACCGATCCAACCTTTAATTGAAGATTGTGAGGTGGCAATCCTGGCAAATCCAGCGAGTTTAAAAATTCCGGTGGATAGTTGACTACATCATCTTGATTAGTAGCCGAATCAACTGATTTATATATCCTCAATTCGCCTGTAATTTGTTCTTGAATTTTAATTCATTTACATCTATGTTTTTTGCAGCCAGTATAGCTCGTTCGCTCAACCAATCATGGTCTTCATTTTCCCGAATCATTAGGCGGTATGAAGAATAGTTCATTGAACTGACTTTTTAGTTGGTTTCAGAACCTGTAAATAGATTTTGTTTTAATAACATTCAAATATAAAATTAAAATACATAATATAATGACTGAGATATTATCGCCATAGCTAAACTAATATTTTAGTTACCTGTAATGGGATTTATCATTTTTATTGAGAAATCGTAGCCATCTTCACCTTGCCAAAATATAATGGGATATTGCAGTGCATCATATGAGCGGTGTGTTTCCTTTATACGTTGTAATTGATCATTCCGACGATGTAAAACAATGTCACGGGATTCCAAGTTTTCTCCAACTACAACGATAGCAACTTCATCAATAGTTGGTGCATTAAAACGTCTTGTATGTTGACCTGCAGGTGTTTTATCAGCTCAGATTACAATTTTGTGATTATCGGATGGCATCAGATCCAGGGCAGTTTTAAACAATATAATTGATTGTGTTGATGAAATAAAGTTTGTAATTGTTCTACAATAGATCCTTTACTAAATTGTTATGTGCACAACGCAGATCAATTTCTTGTGGTGAATTGCCCATAAAATAAATTTGCAGGAATTTTTTGTCGCTATCTGACACTGGTAACAGTGAACCTGCTCTGTGATATATTTGCCCTTGTATCTGTGAATAAAAAAAAATATTATGGTGTGGTATAAATTAATGGATTGTCAGTGATCAAACTTAAATAATATTTAATCTTAAAAAGTATATATTTAGTTTTAACTAATATCTATCAAATATAAAATATAATAGAAGTGTCACTGAAACTGAATCACCATATAATATGATGACTAAGTGATATATAAGTGATTAAGAAATTGAAAATTAGTGACACATCTTAACTTTGGTGACAGAAAATTTTGTTCGCTAAAATAATGATGAGTAACTGCTATAATACATACCTTGAAAGTTGGCATAAAATTTTCCCGAACTACATTTGTTGCCCCAAATAAAGTCATTTGAAATTGTTATATTGTACGCGACATTGAACTCCTCCAACTATGTATTCTGTGCTCCAATGCACACACGCACATTGTTTTGATAGATATGATCTTTGACGTTAGGAACACACCTGCATTGCTTAGACAACAGTGAGTGCTTGTAATTTAATATGAACTTTATACCATAGCAAAAAAGCTCGAATTGACTACGTTTTAGTTACAAATCATTTGTATGGGAAAAAGAAAAGGGTTATTTTTAGGGTTTTTCCAGCAATAATTCTAATTTTTCTCGCCGTAAAAATCATCCTTGAACTTCAACGAACATTAAAAAAAAAGATTTGGCCAAATTGGTCTAGGCGTTGTTGAGTTATGCGCTTACCAACACATTTTGCGATTCATTTTTATATTATAGATTATACCATAGCAATAAAGCTCAAATTGACTACGTTTTAGTTACAAATCATTTGTATGGGAAAAAGAAAAGGGCTATTTTTAGGGTTTTTCCAGCAATAATTCTAATTTTTCTCGCCGTAAAAATCATCCTTGAAATTCAACGAACATTTTAAAAAAAGATTTGGCCAAATTGGTCTAGGCGTTGTTGAGTTATGCGCTTACCAACACATTTTGCGATTCATTTTTATATTATAGATTATACCATAGCAATAAAGCTCAAATTGACTACGTTTTAGTTACAAATCATTTGTATGGGAAAAAGAAAAGGGTTATTTTTAGGGTTTTTCCAGCAATAATTCTAATTTTTCTCGCCGTAAAAACCATCCTTGAACTTCAACGAACATTTTAAAAAAGATTTGGCCAAATTGGTCTAGGCGTTGTTGAGTTATGCGCTTACCAACACATTTTGCGATTCATTTTTATATTATATTATAGTAGACTGATTTTTGTGAAAAAGAAACAAATTTATACATACATAAAAACGTGGTTGAATAAGTGTTTGTAGACACCATATTTATTGTGTCTTTTTTTATCTTTATTTTTCTTGATCAAAGTACTCAGATTATTTAACGTTCTGAATGAATTTTAGTGAATATATTTCTGAAATATTCAGCAATATTTTCTGTTGTATTTTGGATTTACATCCTTTTTTGACAAGTGGTGTAGTTTTGACGACAAAAATTCATGAATACAATTTTAACGGTACTTATATCATCTGAAAAAAAAATCGGTTGTCTGTGAAGTTGGTTTACTGATGATAGTTGAATTGATAAAATACTGAGTAGAATTCATAGTTTAAATTTCTACTCGACTGTTAAAATTAAATTTTTGATTTTATTATTTTATAATAATAAATTTTGTATTGACATTATTTCTTTCAGCAAGTGAACTAGATAAATGTTGTTGTTCAATAATAACGGGTCATCCAAATATCGCGCCTACATGTTTCTTTGAAATAAAACACAAACTAATTGCAACTTTTTCAAACTGTTTTTTCATTGAGAGTATGATCCATTAAACTTATAAGTGGAATAGAATATCATTCAAATGTCCACCACGACTACGTCTACAGGCATCAATCCGAATATCGAAATTTTCAATGACTTTCTGACATGCTGCTGGTGTTATTTCTCGAATTGCAACTCGAATTTTGTTCTTTAGATCACTAATTGTTTGTGGCTTGTTAGCACACTCGACTATTCAAAAACACCCCACAAGAAAAAATCTAATGGTGTTAGATCACATGACCTTGGAGGCCAATTGAAATCTGCATTTCGTGAGACGTGAGACACATCAATATGACTCAACTGTGTCCTTGAAAACTCTCTCAACATTGATTGGTATTGCTTAGTATTTACAGTAACAGCATTTCCAGCATCATCTTCGAAGAAAAATGGCCCAATGATTCCATTGGTCCAAAATGCACACCAAACAGTAACTTTTTATGGGTGTAGAGATTTTTCAGGAATAACATGAGGATTTTCATCAACCCAGATACGACAATTTTGCTTATTGACGAATCCATCCATTGTGAAATAAGCTTCGTCACTAAACAAAACTTTGCTTGAAAACAATAGGTCTGTCGTTCGTTGTTCAATAATCCAACTATAGACATTACTCTAATCATGGGTAAAAAACACAGCACAGCGTTTAACTATATATTTAATCAATGAATAAAAGTATAGACATGAGTACAACTTACTTACAGGAGATCGTTACATCTTACATGAACAGAACAGGAAGTGAAGTCGACCATACTGCACACAGCATGCTGAGCTCAGAACATGAACACAGAAAAATATATATATGTACCACAGAATTGTTCTTCTTATACCCCCTCTCAATTCTACGATACATGATACACATTAAACAACAATCATACCCAAATCACTTCTCAATTTATTAACTTTCACATGATTAAGACCTTTCGTGAGAATATCGGCTACTTAATTCTCCGAACAAACATATTTTAACAAGAACTTTCCCCTACTTACTAAATCCTTAACAAAGTGAAATTTCACATCTATATGCTTAGTCCTCCTTGTTTCAGGAGTACTACTCATAAGGATACATGATTGATTATCTTCCATTATTGTTATCGGAAAAATCACTTTGCCCAGGAACTCCTGTAAGAACTGCCCTACAAATAAACATTCACAAATACTGGCTGATAAAGCTATATACTCTGCTTCACAGGTTGAAATTGCAACCATAGGTTGTTTCTTCGAACACCAATATAATATATTTGAGTTCATTTTTATCAAAAAACCTGACACACTTTTTCTGTCATTGACATCTGATGCAAAGTCCGAATCAGCATATGGAATTAATTTAATATCGTCACCTTTAACAAAATATAAACCCAAATCCCTAATACCAGCCAGATATCTTAAAACATTTCTTAACTGTTTCCAATGTGATTCATCATAACAACTCTGAAATCTGCCAAAATAAGCCAGAGAAAAACAAATATCGGGTCTTGTATTTAACATTGAATACATTAAACTGCCAACAAGTTCCCTAAATTTAAGTTCGTTAGAGGGATTAACAGCGATATTCTTCTTCAGATTCAAATTAAGCTGAATTGGTACAGAAGCATATTTCGAATTTTCCATTTAAAAATGTTTCAGCAAATTTTCAACTAGTCTCTTTTGAGATAATTTTAACGTATTACCATCTCTCCTAATTTCTATTCCAAGAAATGTAAAGTTATTGCTATCAGGAAAAACTTTCAAATGAAAGAATTTCATCAGACCATCTATCAAAAATTTAACATCATCTTCATTATCTGAGGCTATTGACATATCGTCTACCCAAATCAAAATATGAGTAAACTGATTATAATATAAACATGGATCGATTTTAGAACTTTTAAATTTCAATCTAGATAATTTTTCATTCATTAACTCATTGAAACATTTCGGACTTTGTTTCAGTCCATACAATGCCTTAACTAATTTACAAACTTTATCTTTTGGCACTTTCAAACCACATGGAGGTTTCATATAAACGACATCATGTAATGGACTCGATAAGAATGCAGATTTGATATCCAGTTGTAACAATTTCATTTCGTATTGAACAGATAACAATAATATTGTTCTCAACGTAAACATTCGAGCCACTGGAGAGTAAAAATTAGAGTTGTCTGAATCTGGTTGTTGAAAACCTCTTGCTTTCTTTACATAACAATTGTCAATCAATTTGAACGAAAACACTCACCTTGAGTCTATAACAACTGCATCTGCAGGCTTATCAACAATTTTCCATGTTTTGTTTGCCACCAGTGAATCCAGTTTTGCATCTATAGCACTCTTCCACTCTTCATCAGTACTTATGGCTTCATGGTATGATGACGGAACTTCTGATGGGATAGTTCCTGCTGATAAGGCCATCATCATCTCAAAATCTTTGAAATGATCAGGAGGTTTTCATTCTCATCTACTTCTTCTCAGCTCAGGTTGATCATCGGATTCACCACTCTGCTCGCCCTCAGAGACTTGATTACTGCCTCTTCCAGGTTGATCATCGGATTCGACACTCTGCTCGCCCTCAGAGACTTTATTACTGTCCATGAGCTGTTCAGACCCATCAGCAGCTGCTTCTCCATCATGGCTGGAATCTATTATGTAATGCATTGAATTAAAAGATTCATCAAAAATAACAGACCGAGAAGTTACTCCTTTGTTTCTTTCTTCATCCCATAGTCTATACCCATTGTTGCAGTACCGAACAAGTTTTAACTTTCTGGAACGTGAGGATAACTTTCTATTTCGATCTTCAGGAGGTATCAGAGCATGAGCAGTACAACCAAAAATATGTATTTTCCCCATATCAGGCTTGTACCCATACCAAAGCTCAGCCGGTGTTCTTCCATTTGGTATAACTGATGTTGGTGTACGATTCAACAGATATGTACCTGTCAGAGCAGCTTCCCCCCACATCTTCTTGTCGAAATTAGAATCGAAGATCATGCATCTCGCTTTCTCCATAATCGTTCTATTGAAGCGCTCAGCAATTCCATTTTGTTGTGGGTTGCGTGGAATAGTATACACTAGTTCAATTCCTTTTTCAGTGCAGAATTTTCTTATATTCATCGATACATACTCTCCTCCATTGTCGCATCGAATTCTCGATATTTTTGAACTGAACATAGCCTCAGTCATTGCCACATAATTTCTCAGGCATGACTCCACTTCGCTTTTCTTCTTTATCAAATATACAACGGCAAAATGGCTATAATTGTCCAAAAATGACACAAAGTATTCATACCCATCATGTGTTGAAGGAGTAATTTTTCCACAAACATCAGACGAAATGCACTCGAGTATTCTTCTTGGCTTCCTTTCTTCTGGTAATTGCTTCAGGAACTTGTTGTTCGTCTGTTTACCTTTCAAACATGTTTCACAGATACCATCTACAGGAAATCTGCATGAATGTCCCATTCTTCTATGCCACAACACATTTGTGTTTTCTACTAGATTGGCTTCATGGAATTTCCTTATACGTAATCTCAAAATAAACAGATTGCCAACACGATTACCTTGTAATAATATTTTTCCATCTTTCCAAATGTTGACAATTTTCTCATGAAATTCAACCTTCAATCCTGACTCTACCATCTTCCTTACCGACAGTAAATTGTGGAATAATTTTTCACAGGTGAACACGTCCTTTAATATAATTGGTGTGTTGTTTTCCGTGATAAGAGGTAGATCACCTGAAGTTGTTGACGTCACAGTTACACCTTCTTTTGCTACATTTATAGTATGGGATATCTTCTTCAAATTTTTACAAAAGCGTCCATATTCTGCTTATTAGGTGATTTGAAGCGCCAAAATCGATCACCATCACAATTTCTTCATTTGAGGCAAATACGGATTCGTCACTTTGAACTACTTCGACGATTTTCTTCGACGGGCTTTGAGAACTGATGTTATCTGACATAATGGCAATGTCTCCATTCTGATTTTTATTCAATGCCATATTGGCATTCGATCTGTTTCGCTGAGGACATTCGGATTGTTTGTGTCCCACAGCTTTGCATGTCCAACACCTCACCGAATACTCCCTTGAGTTCCCTGTATCTCTGCTCGAAGTTTTGTTGGTTGCATAAGAGCGTTTCGAACCGTTATTCGAAGAACCCTTGTTTCTGTTGGAAAATTTTCTTTGAGTAAAAAATGCATTACCACTGGCCTCCCTACCTTCTCTGGATTTTAGCATCCTTTCTTCCTCAGATAAGAGTTTACTCTTGACAAAGTCTTCATTTACAACGTCTGGATCAGAAACTAGTAGGATATCAATCGACATTATCACAGATTGATATCCATTTGGCATCGAGGAAAGCAATTGTGTTACATATTCCTCACTGTCAACGTATCCTCCAACATTCTTAAGTTCAGACACCACCTTATCAAATTCAATGATATACCCATTCAAGGAACTGCATCCATCAAAAGTCATATTTCTAAGACGTTTCTGCAAAGAAATTCTTGACATCAAGCTTTTTCGGACATAAGTAATTTTTAGTGTCTCCATTATGTCCTTGGCCGTACCTTTGGATTTAACCAATTCCAGCACTGAATCATCAATGCATTGAACAATTATATCACGTGCTTTGGCATCTCTACTTTTGAAGTCAGGCACCTTTTCTATTTCTTCCGGGTACGTTTCTTCCAGTATAGATAGAACCCCATTTCTTTCAAGCACTCATTCCAGTCTGAATCTCCAGTTTTCGAAGTTTGTTCCATCAAATGAACGAATATTTGAGGTCACGTTGCGCGCCATTTTTAAAACTTCACTTTTTTTTTATTGTTTTATAGGTTACTCAACACTTTTACAGTTCACTATTCAGATTAAAATACAGAGTCTAGGCCCATAACCTCTAATCATGGGTAAAAAACACAGCACAGAGTTTAACAATATATTTAATCAATGAACAAAAGTATAGACATGAGTACAACTTACTTACAGGAGATCGTTACATCTTACATGAGCAGAACAGGAAGTGAAGTCGACCATGCTGCACACAGCATGCTAAGCACAGAACATGAACACAAAAAAATATATATATGTACCACAGGATTGTTCTTCTTATAATTACGACGTTGTAAATGAAACTTTAAGAGTGTATATCACGGAATTGGAGTCTCCTGATGAGATCTTCACAGTGCAGTCCCCAGTTGAGTTTGCGATCTATAATAATACCTAAAATTTTTGTATAAGGGGCCACCTGGATGATTTGGTGGTCGAGAGTTAGATTGCTGGGGCACACTAAACTTGATCTAATGGTCCCGAAGAATACTACATTTGTTTTCCCGGTATTGAGTTTGAGGCCATTGCTCAAACACCAATCCTCGATCCCACTGAACACTACCTCTAGTTTGCCAGTCACTGCCTCAACGGTGCGTCCATGTACCAAAGCGCTAGTATCGTCAGCATAGAGATAAATTTCTGTCTCTGATTCCATTTCCTCAGGGAGATTAGATGAATTAACTCGCTTCCGTTTATCTTCAGTTCCGTCAAAGAGATCGGTCAAGTCATCAACATATACCAGAAACAACACTGGTCGAGAATAGTACCCTGTGGTACACCCAACATAACCTGGAGATCCGATGACTCAGAATTGCGAACATTCATCGCTCAAGACTACACGTTGTTTTCTGTTTGATAAATAGCTCTTAATAAGGTTGAGGGTAATTCCTCTGATCCCATATCTTTCGAGTTTAGCAAGCAATACCCCATGATCTACCCGATCAAATGCTTTTGACAGGTCAAGGAAAAGTGCTGCGGGTATCTCGTCTTTCTCAAAGGAATTCAATGATTTTATGTAGAAGATCATAAACTGCTGTTTTGGTACTGCGACCCCTGACAAAACCATGTTGTCTCTTCGACAACACGTTGAATTTCGAAAAAACTTAAGTATACGATTAGACAGGATTTTCTCAATTATTTTAGCAAATGAAGTTATCAAACTAATGGGTCGATAATTGGAAAGCTCATTTGGATCTCCTTTCTTGTGGCAAGGTTTTACCAGGGTGACCTTCAGAGAATCAGGAAAATTTCCCGCTCTAAAACAGTAATTTATTACATAACAAATATGCTTGGCCATTTTTTTAATGTGAGTTTTTATAACTTTTATGGGGATACCATCATAACCACTCGAGTTATTTTTTTTCAATTTATTTACAACTGATATGACCTCTGCTTCATCAACCTCAAATAAACCGAAAGATGATGCAATTGTTTTTTTGGAAGAAGTATCCGTATTTGCATCTATATTAGAAGTTGTCGAAATATTTGTGAAGAATTCATTAAAATCATTCGTCAAATCATACATTTTGCTTTTCTCTCCTTTTCACTAAATTTTGATGGTAATATTTTCTTTGCCGTTTTATTTTTTCCCTGTTAGTTGGTTTATAACCTTCCAAGTTGCCGATGACTTATTTTCAGCCATATTTATGATTGACCGATAATAAGATTGCTTGTTTAAACTCAAGGCCAAATCATAGCGTCGCTTATAGTCCTATACATATCAGTATATTCAGGTTTACACCTAGAGACTACAAACAAAGATCTAACATCTTCTTGAGGAATTCAATCTCAGGGTCGAATTTAGTTTTTTCTTTTTGCAATATTTATATTTTTAACTGGAAAGGCTGCATTGAAATTCAAATTAATTACATCTGAAAAATAATTCCACACTTCATTAACCTGATTTTCCTGCATATCATAAAGTTTAGTCCAATTAATATCTTCGAGCAATTTAGCGAAATTTTTATGTGCAGTTTCATTGTATATCTGATTTTTTTCTTAAGGCAAGAATGATCTGATTTTGTCTCTAATTGAAAAATAAATTTTTGTCCAGAGATTATACACAGATGCAACAGAAAGAAGCTTCATCCCCAACTTTTAAAGTACTTTCGTAATTGGGAATTCCCTTAGACTAGAGAAGGGACTTTCTATTATAGCCTTTCTGTTATAGACTTTCTATTATATTCTAAGAATTTGAATTTGAAATTTTCGTCACTGCGCCGGACGAGCATATCTTTCCGATGTATTTTGCAAGATGCAAAGTTTAACACCCGGGTAAACGTTCCGATTCATTACGAACGGGGGTATATTATATCCGACGTCGATTCCGAACGGCCAGGGTGCACTCCGAGCGACGTCGGACGTTGATTCTGAACGCACCCCAGAATTGTTCTTCTTATAATTACGACGTTGTAAATGGTCTCTTTCTTTCAATTTCTGGGTTAATTTTATAAGCGTGTAAATGCAAATCTTTATGCAAAATACTCCATAAGGAGCCATAAGAAATTCCCAATTTTTGGTTTATCAGTAACACAACCAGTTTCTTCGAATTTTTTCACTAATCTTTGAATTGAAGGTTGATTTGGCCGATTATTTACACCAAAAAAATCACGAATTTTGCGATGGGTATTTTTCAATTTTCATAATAGCTTTGAATGATGTAAACGCGTTGTTGCAATGTATACCTATCAATGGTTAAACCTGTACTAGCTTCTAATAAAACAAAATGGCTTATATCATTTGCAAAGATGTCAAGCGTAAAAATTATATAGTGCTGACATCTAAGCGTCACAAGTTCCAAATTATCATTATAATTTTTGTAACTCTTACTTTTAAAAAGTCAGCCTCCATGTGTTTGATAAAATTGTTTCCTTTGACGGCTGAACCAACCTGTCATCACAGACAGACACGTTGTTATGATATGTGGAAGATTTAACATTTATGTTTTGAATTTTTCATCATCAATCAATCATAGCTACGCTCGATGATTTTTTCGATTCAATAATAAAGCAATTGATTTTTTACTCATAGTGAAATAGTTCTGTTAATTTATTGTTATAGTTTTGTCACTTATAGCATAAGCTACAATCGCTGCATTGGCAGACCGATGCTATTTGTTTTAATGATGAAAGCATGAATATTTGACAATATATTTAATATCGAAAGAATCATTACTTTTATCGCCGGAATTATCGTTGCTATAAACAATCGACACCACATTCACTTTACACTGCATACTTGACAAAAACATGTAATCGTATTGTTGTATATCAGCTGTCCACGCGGACGCATAGCTCACTCAAGTAGGAGAGACAGATGTCGAACGCGGAGGCCGATTGTGCCGCGTTCTCGCTTGTACTTCAAACATTAAATTGAACTAATCAGAGCGAAGTAACGCCGCATGAGTCATGCTTTCTCGTGCATACAACCGGCTCCATCGAATTACAAGACGTTGTCTCATCAAAAAATTTATTTGGGTGATTAACGAACTTAGCTGAGAAATTAATTCCTCAATATTCCATCCTTCTGGTTTATTATGTTTGGACGTATCACTGCCTACGGACAGACGGAGTAACATAATCGATTTCAATCACGGATTCTTATCAATAACTACAAACAAAAGAATTGATTGATTAACTAATTTTTCTAAGCGCAGATATGTGGGGAGTCTTTAAGCAGTAAGTTCAGGTGAATAAGACAGCCAAAAAAAATCAAAGACATACCCTCATGTCGATTCCTACAAATCCAAATCGCGATTTCCAAACCTCGTTTTCTCGTTTCTAAACCTGGACGTAAAAAATACAAACGAAGAATACGTCGTCCTCCATCTATACACTTCGTAATGGATCAGGAAAAAGTATTATTTTCCACTCCCCCAGCATTCATTTTCTCTCAACTGCTTCCAAATCCAGGGATAAGTTCAGGATTCAAATGAAAATGGCACACAACAAAATTTGATTCGAGGATTTGCCGGCATCGGAATGTTCATTCCAGTATCCCTGGGTTGGCGAGGAACTATTTCTTTTTCCAAGGATATAAAATTGTATGCGGGCCATCTCGATGAACAGGATTGATTAGGTTTCCTGAATGGGGTTTTTTATACGGAAATCGCACCGAATTCCGGCAGATTCTTGTTATTTGTACCTTAGATTATCACTTGTTGAAATGAATGGAATTCCGGAGACCGCTCCAGTTCTTGGATATTTCTAGATGGTTTTCGACAACTTTGAATTTAGTTTGTGAATGCACCCTTTACCTAATCTTCGAACAGTATTAGGTTAACTTACAGTTTCATCATGGTTAAGTACACGAACGTACTACAGAAATAGGTCGAAATGACAAAAATATCGCTGCCATTGAAACGCAAATATAATGAAAAATGCTTTTCGATCTCGATTGAACTCACCTGTATATTTGGTATTTAATGAATCTTCTTTTGCAGATTCCACAAGTCAGTTACGCATCGACTAGCACTGAGTTATCAGACAAATCCAGGTTCGAATATTTCAGTCGAGTGGTGCCTCCAGATAATTTTCAAGCTCAAGCTATGGTGGAGATTGTGAAAGAACTAGGTTGGAAGTACGTCTCGACAGTTGCTGTAGAAGGTGACTATGGGGAACGTGTAAGTATCAGTTAAAAAATAAATAAATAAAAAGAGAAGACTCAGAATCGCTTACGGCACTCAATGTAGTATTCAAGATTACAGCAAAAGATCAAGGTTTGAGGTCGTAATCAGTATTTTCAGGAAGAATGAAAAGGGCTCCCTCAATTGACTATCTCACTTGATATTCTGAAGAATGAAATGTTAATACTATACGAGTAGCCTAAAAGTTGCTTTGTTGGACCTTCAATCACAAAAAATTTTAGATGCTAAATTTATATTTTTCGTTATATATCGCATCAGCTTGACATACCAATTACAAGCCATTAGTTTAAATAACGTTCTCGTATATATATACAGGGTCTTTCACGAGGAACCTCACCCATATTTATACGGGAAACTACTGAACGTATTTTCATGAAATTCAGCACTTATAAGTATTTCACGATGCTGATGAAATCTAAAAATATTTTCAAGGCATGAGCACCTCCGGTTTTTCCGAAATGAGTCAACTTCCGTTTTCAAATTACAACACCATTTTTTTATTGCAGAAATAGATTCCTTAGAAAATTTCAAGTTATTTCGATGTAACATTTTCCGTTTTGGTTGGAAAATTCTCTCTGAGCCGGAAAATTCGAAAAAAATCGAAAATAGAGCTCCGCTGAAACAAGAATAACTTCGAGGTTTTTGGATGGAAAATTTTCATTTTGGGATTTTCAAGATGTAAGTTTGATGTATCCACTTTAAAAATCGAAATCGCGATTCATGATACAAGGGGTGAAAAAATCGCTTTCAAAGTTAGGGATGACAAAATCGTGAAAAATCAATTTTTCAAATTAGAACCCCATTTTTTATGGCAGATATTGAATCTACGTTGAAGAATAATGTGAGTGTATGTATCACACCCTTGCCCTAAAGTGGATATTTTCTGAGTTATTCACAAAAAACTGTTTTTCGTCTTGAATCTTCAGCGATTTCTTTTCCCTTCACGCCAAAAAGATGAAATTTTCAGAACTGTTATTTGAACCATGCTGTAGATTTTTCACCTCTTCTTGAAACCGGCTTCAAGTTACTATTAGGAGAACCATGGCAAACTCTCGCAGTTATAACTAGAGAAGATGCTCAAAGTTTTGACCGTTAATTTCTAGACATTTATTTATACGTCTTAGGAATGCTTCGTGCGTTGCTCTTCTTATTTCATCGGGAGGAAGAGATCTGCAAAAGTGTTTAAAAACCAAATTGAGTTTCAAAACTATGAATCCAAAAATCTAAACAAACCTGAACTCATTTTTGACTCGTTCTAGGCAGTCCTCTTTATCAGTCAGGGGAGTTGAGTAGACAATATTTTTTATCCTACCCCAAACATAATAGCCTAAAGGAGTTAAATCGGGAGAACGTGGTGGCCAAAGATGTGGACCATTGTTCGCCTACCATCGATCTTCAAATAGCCTGTATAGGATATTCGACACATTGAGTGAATTGTGTGGATGCGCGCCATCTTGTTGATACCATAAGTCATTATGGTTCTGTACTAGCGGCTCAATTATTTGAGTCAATATGTCAGAATATCTATCTCCTAAGGGAGAACATTCTTTAAATAATTCAAACATATGTAATGTTCTATCTTACCAGTTAAAGTCCCATAATAAATGTGAACATCGAGAATTGCATTATTTTTGATGGCGCAAAAAACATTGAAACTCAGGTCTCTTGACGGTGTTAACAGTGCACGTTATCTTGCGCTACCTACCCTCATGCAACTAGCCAAAGATGAGGAGAAAGACTTCCGATTGCTTCGAAAGCCTTGAGTGAGGATACCTATGTTGATGACGTAGTAACTGGTGGTTCAACCTTGGAAGGAATGGATCAGTTGCTCAAGGAACTGATTGACCTCCTTGAAAAAGGAAACTTGGAACTTAGGAAATTCTCTTCAAATATTCCTTCCATTCTGAAAGGAATACCAAAATCGCACCTGTCAATTGATCCAATGTATTTTGATCGACATGATGAATCCTCCTCTCTCAAGGTCTTGGGTCTACAATGGGACCCTTCCAATGATTGTTTTTCTTTTAATGTTGAACCTTCAAAAGGTTTATCCACCAAGCGCTATCTTCTTTCCCAAATCACATTGGATTGGATCAAGGGGTCACCTCATCGTTGGCCGACTTTTGTTTCCAATAGGGTGGCTCACATCCAAGAGAAAATTCCTAGCGCCTCTTGGCATCATATTGAGCCCCAACACAACCCCGCGGATTCCGGTTCCAGAGGTTTGCTTCCTTCAGAATTCTCTTCTCAATCATTGTGGTTTGATGGACCCCAAACATTGGTCATAACGCTAACGGATCCTATTTTAAATGTCGATGTTGTTTCGACCGCTCCTGCTGAAATCGATAACTTTTGTTCGAATATTTCGAAGGAAACTCCCGCGAACATAGTAAATCTTCTGCTCGAGAACTTTTCTTCCTTGACAAAAGTTCAAAGGATTTTGAGATACGTTCTTCGCTTTGTAAATAACGCAAAGAATAGACATACAAAACGCTCTGAACATCTTTCTCTTTGTGAATTGGATGAAGCTTTGCTTCTATTGGTTAAATCCAAGATCAATCAAGAGCGTGTCTTCTCTTCGGAACTCAAGAGGAAGTCATTCCCGCGATATATGAAAAAACTGAATGTCTTTCAAGATGAAAAGGGTTTATTAAGAGTAGGAGGAAGGATTAATTCATGTTCTCTTTCGTTTGATTCCAGACATCCCTTACTTTTGTCCAAGAACATGTGCGAAGTCACCAGTGTTGACTTATAAAATTAGCGCGAAATTCAAATATTTAGCGATCGCCTCAGCTTCAAATTCATGCTATAACAAAAGGGCGGAACATTCTCCGGGCCGCGAAAAATGACAAAATGTTACTTGAGCGGCACATAAAATTGATCCAAAGCGATGAGTAAAACCAAAAAAAGAAGAAGAAAAGCGTGTCTAGTGACATGAAACAAATAATTGAAACATTTATACAAAATGATTAAGGAAACAAATATATAAAGGCGGTGATTGCCCTTTCAAATAGGTAGAAGGCAAAGTTTAACGATTGGCCTCTTTAAGAAGCCGTTGTTTATCTTGACAGAAGCAATTCGACTACTTTCGTCAGGTGCATTAGACAATGATGCAATCCTTCCTAAAACCCATTGACAGGGAGGAACTCTTTCGTCCTTAATGAGGACCAAATCTCCAATCTTTGGAGGGTTTTTATCAGAGGCAAACCATTTTGAACGTTGTTGCAAGGTGTGTTAGTATTCGCTATGCCAACGTTTCCAAAAATCTTGTTGCATGCGTTGAATAGTTTGCCATCGACTAAATGAGGATAACGAATTTTGCGATGAGTATTTTTCAAAGAACGCCAATTTTCATAATAGCTTTGAATGATGTAGACGCGTTGTTGCAATGTATACCTGTCAATGGTTAAACGTGTACTAGCTTCTAACAAAACAAAATGGCTTATATCATTTGCAAAGATGTCAAGCGTAAAAATTATATAGTGCTGACATCTAAGCGTCACATTTGTATGACCCTTTAAACTTGAATACTTTTCCAAATTCAATTGTAATTTGTTGAAAAATGTGAAAATTTCGAATAATTTTTCACAAGAATAAACTGTAATTGAATTATTGTTCATAAATCTCAATTAATTAATTAAAGTTCCAAATTATCATTATAATTTTTGTAACTCTTACTTTTAAAATGTCAGCCCCAATGTGTTTGATATAAGAGAAAATTGTTCCCTTTGACGGCTGAACCAACCTGTCATCACAGACAGACACGTTGTTATGATATGTGATTTAACATTTATGTTTTAAATTTTTCATCATCATCAATCAATCATAGCTACGCTCGATGATTTTTTCGATTGAATAATAAAATTGATTTTTTACTCATAGTGAAATAGTTCTGTTAATTTATTGTTATAGTTTTGTCACTTATAGCATAACCTACAATCGCTGCATTGGCAGACCGATGCTATTCGTTTTAATGATGAAAGCATGAATATTTGACAATATATTTAATATCGAAAGAATCATTACCTTTATCGCCGGAATTATCGTTGCTATAAACAATCGACACCACATTCACTTTACACTGCATACTTGACAAAAACATGTAATCGTATTGTTGTATAGCAGCTGTCCACGCGGACGCATAGCTCACTCAAGTAGGAGAGACAGATGTCGAACGCGGAGGCCGATTGTGCCGCGTTCTCGCTTGTACTTCAAACATTAAATGGAACTAATCAGAGCGAGGTAACGCCGCATGAGTCATGCTTTATCGTGCATACAGCCGGCTCCATCGAATTACAAGACGTTGTCTCATCAAAAAATTTATTTGGGTGATTAACGAACTCAGCTAAGAAATTAATTCCTCAATAAACCATCCTTCTGGTTTCTGCCTACGGACAGACGGAGTAACAAAATCGATTTCAACCACGGATTTTCATCAGTAACTACAAACAAAAGAATTAATTGATTACCTAATTATTTTAAGCGCAGATATGTGGGAAGTCTTTGAGCAGTAAGTTCAGGTGAATAAGACAGCCAAAAAAAAATCAAACACTTACCCTCATGTCGATGTCCAAATCGCGATTTCCAAACCTCATTTTCTCTTTTCTAAACCTGGACGTAAAAAATACAAACGAAGAATACGTCGTCCTCCATCTATACACTTCGTAATGGATCAGGAAAAAGTATTATTTTCCACTCCCCCAGCATTCATTTTCTCTCAACTGCTTCCAAATCCAGGGATAAGTTCAGGATTCAAATGAAAATGGCACACAACAAAATTTGATTCGAGGATTTGCCGGCATCGGAATGTTCATTCCAGTATCCCTGGGTTGGCGAGGAACTATTTCTTTTTCCAAGGATATAAAATTGTATGCGGGCCATCTCGATGAACAGGATTGATTAGGTTTCCTGAATGGGGTTTTTTATACGGAAATCGCACCGAATTCCGGCAGAGTCTTGTTATTTGTACCTTAGATTATCACTTGTTGAAATGAATGGAATTCCGGAGACCGCTTCAGTTCTTGGATATTTCTAGATGGTTTTCGACAACTTTGAATTTAGTTTGTGAATGCACCCTTTACCTAATCTTCGAACAGTATTAGGTTAACTTACAGTTTCATCATGGTTAAGTACACGAACGTACTACAGAAATAGGTCGAAATGACAAAATTATTGCTGCCATTGAAACGCCAATATAATGAAGAATGCTTTTCGATCTCGATTGAACTCACCTGTATATTTGGTATTTAATGAATCTTCTTTTGCAGATTCCACAAGTCAGTTACGCATCGACTAGCACTGAGTTATCAGATAAATCCAGGTTCGAATATTTCAGTCGAGTGGTGCCTCCAGATAATTTTCAAGCTCAAGCTATGGTGGAGATTGTGAAAGAACTAGGTTGGAAGTACGTCTCGACAGTTGCTGTAGAAGGTGACTATGGGGAACGTGTAAGTATCAGTTACAAAATAAATAAATAAAAAGGAAGGCTCAGAATCACTTACGGCACTCAATGTAGTATTCAAGATTACCGCAGAAAATCAAGGTTTGAGTTCGTAATCAGTATTTTCAGAAGAATGAAAAGGGCCCCTCAATTGACTATAGCACTTAATATTGTGAAGAATCAAATGTTAATACGAGTAGCCTAAAAGTTGCTTTGTTGGACCTTCAATCACAGAAACTTTAGATGCTAAACTTATATTTTTCGTTATATATCGCATCAGCTTGACATACCAATTACGAGCCATTAGTTTAAATAACGTTCTCGTATATAGATATATATATATATATATAGAATTGATGTATAATTGGTAAACAGAGATTTTTGGTCTTTCAATAATTATACCATTTATTGCAAATGTTTAGCTTTTGCAGTATTTCAACTGCTTCTTCAGAACATCTAAAAAAAGTACATACGTAAAGAATCTGTAAGTTATATAAATTAAAGTTAAGGTTCGTTACAAAGACATGACTGTAAAATGAAATGAATAACTTACACAATGTTGGGTTTTTTTGAATTGAGAGTTTAAAATAGTTTAACTGATATCCAACAAACTTCACAATGTGATGAGGAAAGGATTTCCTCTGGGACTTTATTTTGTATCTGGGAGCTGGGAAGAAGCTATCGACTCAGATAGCTTTAAGATAAGTCCTTAGTCTTCACGCTTTCATGCTCGTCATTTAAAGTGGCACTTTGTCATTTTACAACATTAGTCATAATAAATTTATTTATTTATGAAAACAGGAATACTAACAGGTTAACCCCAAAAACAGTATTCGCTTGAAACTAAAAATATCTACATCCATGCAATAAGCTCACAGCCAGAAAACGGTAAAAGTTAAACAGAATATACACATATATATATATATATATACACAAATAATTAATAGACTTCAATTAACAATCCATGATTCACCAAATCAAGACAATACATCAGCAATACTATGAGAGTTCTTTCTTCAGCATTCTCTTGAATGACCAAAATTTTGTAGATCAAAATGATCAAAAAATCTCCCATAAGTATCCATCATACGATTGAGTGGAGAATTCCGTGAACAATTTGTACGTCTGTATGGAGTGTAAAACAATTTATTATGACGAAGTCTAATATCAGGAATCCTGAAGGGAATACTTTCCAAAGTTCTTGGAATCGAGACTATATTATTCACAATTTTAAAAAGCCACAGAACGTCCGTGATTTTCCTTCTATCTGAGAGTAACATGAGTCCAAAATCCCTCATAATCTGTGAATAATCGTGATTGACTATGGTACAATTATTTTTGTAAGCCAGAAATCTGAGGAATCTTTTCTGTACCCCTTCTAATCTATTAATGTAGCATTTATATCGTGGATTCCATATACAGGATGCGAAATTCAATTTACTGTAAACAAAAGAATAGAATAAAGTCAAAAAAGTTTCATTATTTCCAAAGAGTCTGCTTTGGCGAAAAATGAAGCCCAACATCCGATTACTATCACTAATTATTTTTGCGATGTGCAAATCTAACAAGAGCTTCTTATGAAAAAGAACACCCAAATCTTTAGTAAAATTCTGCTCGTGAAGATTCTCGCCATTAATACTGTAATTGAACTCAATGGGTTCTCGATTTCGAGTAAATGTTATTTTATGACACTTTGAAAAATTCAAAAACAGGTGCTGCTCCCCACAGTAACGTAAAACCCTATTCAAATCATCCTGAATCATAATACAATCATCGACACCAGATACCCTCCTGAAAAATTTAAGATCATCAGCGTGCAGCAGGAACTCACAATGCCTGAAACATCCCTTCAAACCATTGATATATATGATGAAAAGTAATGGTCCCAGATGTGAACCCTGCGGAACACCAGAAGTACAGTAAAAGGCATCGGAGCACTTTCCGTTAATCACAACATATTGTGATCGATTCCTTATATACGAAGATAGCCACCTGAGTAGGTTTCCAGTCACTCCCACCTCCGCCAGTCTCCTACTCAATAACAAGTGGCTCACCTTGTCAAAAGCTTTTTCGAAATCTGTGTATATCACATCAATCTGACCTCGATAATCCAAACTCTCACAGAGATACTCAGAAAACTGTAACAAATTCGTTTCCAAACTCCTGCCCCTAATGAATCCGTGCTGTTCTTCGACTATAGAATGTTTTATATGGTTGGCAATATACTTGTAAACAAGAGACTCGAATAACTTTGGAATAGAGGACATAATGGTAATAGGTCGATAATTTCTTATTAAATTGCTCTGTCCGCTCTTAAATATAGGTGTTACAGATGACAACTTCCATTCCTGCGGAAAAACTGCCTTTTTGAGAGAGTAATTAAATATTACACCTAATGGTTTGATCAAGTTTTCCGCACAATTCTTCAAGAATAAAGGTGGAATACCATCCGATCCTGAACCTTTCGATATATTGATAGTACATAACGCCTCTCTAATTTCCCCATCACTCAAGAAAATGTCCGACAAGTACACAACATTATGGAGAGCCTGTATCTGGTCATCCAAATCACCGCAAGCATTGCCAGGCTCGTAAACAGTCGCAAAAAACTTTGCAAATAAATCAGCCACTTGCTTAGAATTGACACCCTTTTGATATTCATCTAAATACATTTCATTGGGGAAGCGACTAGTTTTTTTCTTCTGCGCAACGAACTTAAATAGATCATCGCGATTTTCCACCAGATTTTGCTCAGCTTTTTCCAAATGATTTCTAAAATCCGAAAGAACAAGTTTCTTCGATCTTGACCTGAGCTCTTTAAACCGTAGAAAGTCATAATAATTGTGATATTTTTTCCATTTTCTATGAAATTTATTTTTTTTCTCAATGACCCGGATCGTATTTCTTGAGAAATAACGGGGAACCTTGTATTGATTCTACACTTCGGAATATTCTCATAAATCAAATCATTTATGACCGCGTTAAATTTATTAACTCGCATGTTAACATCATCATCGTTCAACAACAAATCCCAATCAACCAAAGAAAGTCTCTCATTCACAATATCATAATTAGCCTTTCCAAAATTAAACCTAAATTCAGCACGTTTCTCAGAAATAGCTGTGTATCAACACTATATAAAAATTCTACCGAAGGATGATAACTGTCCTCTTCCACAAATGGATGTTCGTTCCGCCTCAAAAAATCAATTTTATCGTTATTACAGAGTATAAGGTCTAATATTCTATTTCTCTCATTTTGTATGTAGTCATAATAAATGTCAGTCGATAATTTTTCCTCTGCTATTTTTGAAATGAAATAAGTGTTATATCACAACCTTCCCCAACTATGGATGATGATTATTTCCCTTTGAATGGGTTCCATAGCAGACTTCAAACATCAGAAGATCTGAAAAATCGTCACTTGGACCGCAAGACCTGATTCGAAGAATCCTCCTTGCAGATTCGCGACAAATTTTGTGTATTAAATTTGAATATAGAGGGTATTTCTAAGAACAAGAGTGATTATATTTCTGAATTAGCAAAGCATTATGATGCAGAAATTATTCTCCTTCAAGAGACAGATGCGGATACGGAAAAAACTCTTCGTGAAAGAGGACACATAAAAGGTTATGTATTCATTGATTATCTCCTTAGTTTACGGTTTAGCTTTTTATGTTGAAAAATCGAGTAAATCCGAAAAGGCGAATTTGAGGGTGTTTTCTTTATCTCTTTCAAATTTTGTAATATTTCTAGCGTTAATACTTATAAACCTCCGAATACTATTTGGCCAAGAAATTTGGAAATAAATCTTCCTCATCCTTCAATTTATTGCGGTTATTTCAATTCCACCACGTAATGTGACGTTGAAATAATAATGTTAGAAGTGGAATAGCTTTAGCTGACTGGATGGAAGATAATAATTTCTATTTGATTTTTGATGGAGAGGATGTACCTTCTTTTCATTCTTCTCGATGAAATAGAGGCTATAATCCTGATCTCTGCCTAGTGTCTTGCGGCGATACATGCAAACTGCTTCCTATAAAACGTAAAATTCTAGGAGTTTTTCCTCATAGCCAACATAAGCCTATTCTGTTGACTTCAAGAAGTTCAATTCAATATTCTGTATGTTTAAGCAGATCTCGCTGGAATTTCAAGAAAGGAAAATTTGCTAAAAAGGTAGACAGTGATATTAGATGGACAAAACCCACTCACGATAACTATCACAGATTCTTAGGTGTTCTGAAAGCTGCAGCCAAAATGTTCGTTCCAAGAGGTTTCTTAAAGATCATATTCCAGATTGGTCGAAAGAAACCGATAATTTGTATAAGGACTATCAAAAATCACCATCCGTTGATAAATGTGAAAGGCTTATGAATTCTATCAATACCAACCGGAAAGATAAATAGGATACTGTTGTATCAAAAATGAATTTCACATCTTCTAGTAGGAGTTCATGGGATATATTAAGAAAATTAGGTGAACCTACTCCCCTTGCCTCATCATCATCAATAATTGATCCAAGATTAATCGCTCGCCTTATAGTTGATGTATCTGAATCAGACAATATATTCCAATCTAAAATGAGGAATACGAAGAAAAAAATACACATATTCAGGAGATCAGATTCTACTTTAGAACATGTGTCAGATCCATTCAATATAGATGAATTGAGGGCTGCAATCAAATCTGCCAAATCTCGAAAAGCAGCAGGTTTGACGGAATTTATCCTAAATTCATCAAACATTCAGTTCTTGTCTGGGTTATTGTCTTTCTATAACAATATTCTGAATTCAGGAAAGTTTCCTTCCGAATTTCTTAAGTCCAAATTAATAGGTATTTTGAAAAGAAGAAAAAATCGTTGTGATCCTAGTAGTTATCGACCCATCAGTTTATTGAGTGTTCCTTTCAAGTTATTGGAAAAGTTAATTCTTTGTAGAATTGAATCTTCTATAGAAAATGCTCTACAAAATTTCCAGGGAGGCTTTAGGCAAAATAGAAATTTTTCAGATCAGGTTCTCAGCCTTACAATTTTCATAGAATCAGGCTTCAATGATAGGTTGAAAACAGGAGCTGCTTTCATTGATTTATCTTCGACATATGACACTGTGTGGAAAGATGGAATAATTTTCAAACTCTATACCCATCTGAAGTGTGTGAAAATGGTACGATTATTAGAAAATATGTTATCTAATAGAAGGTTTCGTGTTTTTATTGACAATAAGAGTAGCAATTTCAAAATATTGAAAAACGGTCTTTCTGAAAGATCAGTTTTAGCTCCTTTACTTTTTAATTTATATCTAAGTGATTTATCCACGACATCATCTCAGAAGTTTTTTTATGCTGACGATATTGCTATTGCTTACCAACATTCCGATTCCCATACTCTGGAAAACATACATAAATTTCTAGTTTTGATCTTCCAAGAAAAATTTGGACAGTTCTTAATCGTTTGAGAACAGGTCATGGTCGTACCAATAGCATGCTATTCAGATAGAACTCAGTTCCAAGCTCCAGTTGTGAATGTGGAGAAGCAGAAGAAACATTATCTCATCTCATCAATAGTTGTCCCATATATAAATTTCATGATGATTTTAGTGCTATTCACGATGTTTCAGATTCTTTCTTGGAATGGGTTATAAATTTTAAACAAATTTGGTACGTACTTTTTGTATTCAGTTCTTTTTTCTGCTTTTGTCTTTTTATTTCCAGATTCGATATGGGCAAGTCCGTTACGGCAATATGGCGTCACGTTTCTGTACCATCCGATTTTCAAATATTTTTGATTTTATAAGTAGATAGTTTATAATCAAATCAATCAAAAATTTTTGAAAAAATAAAATTATTAGTAAAAAAATTTTAAATTGAATAATAATAACTGATTTTTGGTAACACAAATCAGCCGCCATATTTGGTAGTACAGGAACGAAGCAGTGAGAAATTTGAATTATCAAAGCAGCGAGAATTTAAAATTTTCTCAAGCATGCATGGGTAATAGCCACTGAATTAATTATGACGCTCATGTGGAAACAGGCATATGCTAGATGATTAAGATAAAGAAAAAAGCTGTTCATTCTCCTCATTTTATTATTATTCTGGTTAGGAATATAATTACAGAGTATTATATCAAATGAAATTAATTCTAAAAATAAACAGTCTACAAAATTCGTTGAATACACATCAGGGAAAATTAAATTAATATGAATGAAAGCTCAGTTATCAAATGATATGAAAGTAATGAACAAAATGAAAAGAAAACATGAAATGAAGACGAGAAAACAAAGGATACTGAAGTAATACAAATATAAATGAAAGAAGAATATTTCACTTATATTCGCAATAAACTCAACTCAAAAAATTTTGGAAATCATAACATGACATTCAAACATGAATACAAATTCTTCAGAAGCAGAACATAAAGAATTGTTAGGAAAAGTTGAGTCTTCAGTATTGCTAGCACGTAAACAATAGAAAGAAAAAAAGTTATTTAGAGGATTCATGGTTTTCGATTAGCATACTTTGAAATTACAATGCAATGAAAAAACAGTATGAAAAATAAATGCAATTCATGTGAAATGAATAAATCAAATGAACTTTCAGACTTCATAAGAAATGAATTAATAAACAACTAAAAATTTATATGAAAAAACTTATGCTACATATACAACACTTATAAACAATAAAAAATATTTATCGCTATAAAAAATACTTATTCTTTATGAAAACGGGTCATATTTCATATGATTTTTAACCTAATTGCCATCGCAATGCCTAAAAAGTTTTACTTCAATTGCGTGTGAACGTTACACACACTCTTTTTTTCTTCTCCTTTTTTTTTTTTTTATTATCAGATTTGATGTGAGACCACTGGGGTTGTTTATTTAAAGCTTTTATGCCATAAATCAAATTGTACATGTTACATATGCTGTCGTAAGACAGATAATGTTTATTTATTTATTTATTCATTTATTTCACAAAAGAACGCTGACAGGTGTAAACACCCAATATAAGCGCCCACTAATTACATATTTATAGACAACATTATAATATAAAAAACAAATGAAAAAGATTTTCAGAAAAAATTGTGATTCACAACTATTGTACCTGCATAAACATCCCCTTAACAATTTTCCTAAATGAACTTAGATTTTTTCCTAAAAATAAATCAATATTATTCACATGATTATTACATAAAGCTATCATCCCTGACAATGGCGAATACCTTGCACTGTTGGTTCTATAGGTGGTCAGGTAAAATACAGGGTCTCCTCAAATGTCTTGGTGGAACATAAAAATCGATTGACTCTAAAATTTTGGGACAATCCAACTGATCTGAGAGTAACTTATATATGAAAACCACGTCGTCAATCTTTCTTTTGTCCTTCAAGCTGATCATCTTGAAATGCCTCAAACGAACAACATAATTCTCAGGATCCCGAGGTCTCAGATAGAAACCTGTCCTATAACTCAGAAACCTAAGAAATTTAGCCTGCACACTTTCCAATCTTTCGATATGGACATTATATTGAGGACACCAAACCGAAGACGCGAAATTGAGCTTACTGTGAACGAAGGCATAATACAACGCCAGAATTGCTTCACCACTATTGAATTGACGACATTGTCTCATAATCCATCCAAGAACTTTCCTGCACATACTAGATTATTTATATGCTCATCAAAGAGGAGCTTCGAGTTTAGCATAACACCCAAATCCCTCACCACACCTGTGCGCCGCAGAACAGTTCCACCAAAAGAATATTGATGGTAAAAGACGGACATATTTCGTGTGAAAGAAACCACACAGCACTTAGCTAGGTTCAAATGTAAGCTGAAATAAGATAAGATAAGACTCGAACCACTTCAACAACGTGCCCATGACACCGACATTCTTTAGTTCGTTCAGAAGGGTTTTGATATTTATTCGGTCAAAAGCCTTACGAAAATCAGTATATACAGCATCAACCTGGATTCCCTGGTCTAGATTGTCTTGTATATATTCAATGAAAGAGATGAGATTGGTTTCAACTGATCTTGCTTTGACAAAACCGTGCTGCTCAGGTATTATTCGAGATTGCATATAACTAAGTAAACGTTTATATATTATTAATTCAAACACCTTCTCGAATACACATAGCTTACTGATGGGACGATAATTTTCTACAGAATTTTTACTACCGCTTTTGAAAACGAGGGTTATGCTAGCAACCTTCCAGGAATTGGGGAATAAGCCACTACGAAGAGATTTATTGAAGATTAATGCATTGAATCAGGGCCAGCTCCCTTCTTTTCGTCCAATCCAAGCATCATCCCTTTAACCTGATGAGTAGTGACATCGAATGAGCTCAAGAAGTAATGGTCAGGAGAGCTTGTGCTTGCAGGGGCATTCCTAGTTGGATCCGGCCTAGTAAAGTCGCCCTCAAAATAGTCCGCAAATAAATTACAAATTTCACTACCTGACTCACCTGTGCGTTGTTCATAGGTCATCTTATTTGGAAAGCCTGAGTTCTTAGAACCAACAGAGACAAAGTCGAAAAGTGTTTTTGGATATCTTTTGACATCAGACTGAACTAAAATTAGGTATTTCTCATAATCCTTTCTGATTAGACATTTAGTTTTAGACCTTAAAGCTTGAAACATTTTATAATCATCATAGTTCCTATAAATTTTCCATTTCTTGTGTGTTTTATTTTTACGTTTTATCAATGCAATGGTTTCTCTGGAAAAATAGGATGGATAGCCGTTGATTTTCTTAACTAAAGGTACATGTTCCTCAATCAACTTATTTAGAATTTCATAAAAAACAAACAAATCATCATTAACATTTTCATTACCTAGTAATTCATTCCATGGTGCTTCATGAAGATATTCATTTATTTGAGCAAAATTTGCCCTTTTAAAACTATGAAAGGAGTAATTTGAACATAGGGGCCTGATTAACCCCACTCTAAAAAGGAATTCAACAGATGGATGATTTTTGTCTTCAGGAACTAACGGATCAGAACATCTCATTAGATTATCAATTCTAAAGCTATTACTGAGTACTAAATCTAAAATTTTATTATTGTGATTTACAATGTTATTGAACTGCAAAAGCTCAAGAAATGAGGCAGATTTTGAATCAACATTCATAGAATTTAAGTAGTTACCTGAATCATCCTTCACCCAGGAAACCCCAGAACAATTGAAATCACCCAACATCAAAACAATGCTATCGCCAAGTAAAGGTTTGATATCACTTAGCTTAGACACAAAATATGGCAATGCTGCAGTGTCATTTGGCGGTATATAGACACAACACAAATAGATTTTTAAACTGTTTATCGATATCTGAATCCATAAATCCTCTGCGCCGCTCTGAAACTCCAGAACCTTTATTGGTTTCAAACCCTTTTCACTGCCACAAAAACACCACCTCCCTCACGTTTGGCACTAGCCGATGTAGAGCGATCTCTCCGAAAAGCATCGTATTCACTAGAGTTCACAACCTCAAAGTCATACACACTATCGTTGAGCCACGTTTCGGTTATAAATAAAAGGTCACAACCACTGCCAATAGAAGAGCTCTTTATGAGTGGCAATTTTGTTCGCAGGTCGCGAACATTCTGGTAATAAACGTTCAAAGCCATTTTTGAGTAGCAATATTCATAATGGGATAGTCGAGCAATTTCACCATATATTATAGCCTGTCGAGATCTGATGTATTGGTCTTATTTATAATTTTGGAGGTGTCATTTTTGCGCATTAGAATACTGCCATTATGCGTTAACACGAATTTATATCCCGATTTTTTTGCTGCCAAACGAGCCTCCTTAAATAGCAATTTATTATTCATAGTTAAATGATCACCAATAAACAAGCTGTCAGATACTCCAAGCACTTCAAGATCATGTGCTGTATTTGATCTAGCACTACGAGCGGCCTTATATGCAGCCAGGAAATTGTCCCTTGTTATCTTAGAAATGAACCGGACAACGATATTCTTGGGCTTATTTTTTATTTTCGTTTATGTTCCTCAAATCAAATTACTTGGTATTGAAAGACCAGTCAATTTGGTTATCTTTCAAAAAATGGTTAAAAGGAGAAACACCCAGTCCACGCTCTGATCACAAAATCAACTATTTTCTGTAAGGCCCTCAAGTGGTTATTTCAATTCCCGATTGGCAAAAGCACAATTTATCATAACACGCAGATTATCAATTATCAAAATGGCGATCTGCTTGAACTCATTGCAGAGATTTAATGACATCATGTGGAGCAGGGTCGTGTTGGAATAAGAGATATGGCAAATTTAGAACTGCAGCAGCCTCATTCATTCGAACGGATTAAGTTTCACCCCTTTCAATGTTCCACAGATGGAGCTACGATTCACATTGAAGTTTGCCAGGCTTGCCTCAGGGTTGACTGAGTTGCTTTCTGTGTGTAATGAGGATCTCAATAAATGACGATTCAGATGACCCAAATTTGAATTGATGGAATAGAGAATCGGGGAAGGAATAATCAGATTTATGATTAATTTAAGCTGGGTAGTTTTTAGAATGCCCAGTCTATCGGTTTCTCTCTGGTATTCGCGTAAGAATCGATTAGACATTTCACTCTTAGAGAAACTTAGTTCTGGGTTTATGAATTCGATGTTGATTATTATTTCAATTGACGATGCCACACTCTTTATGTGTTAGTCATATTTATTTATTTATTAACCAGGAACCTAAACAGAAATCCATTAACAGGGGTTCACTTTGATTACAATTAGATAATATCACAAATCACGAGATATTCAAAAATAAACATAACCATACAGAAAAAAAATACATTAAATCCTTGTACATCACGTACAGATAATTGTAAAACAAAAAAATACACACTCTGACCAATGACAAATCAATAGAATACATGCACTATCATGTCATGAAATTTGCAAATAAATAGGCCGACAGTTGTTTCTTGAAACTTCTCAAATTAAGACTGAACAGATCCAGGTCACTAATATGCCAGTTATAAGAACGCATTATTCTAGGGAATATTGAATTATAGTATAGGTTCGTCCTAGATTTGGGGATCCAAAACAATCTGTGAGCACGACTGGGATATTGTGGTACATTTATTGTAAGAAAGCTCACCAACGGATAATCGAAGTAATTGTTCGAAATCTTATATAAAAATACCGCGTCAAGTAAAGCCCTCCTTCCCTTCAGGCTCAAAAATTTGTGATCAATCAAGGAGGTTTCGTAATCCTTAAATGGATTCGC
Source organism: Micraspis discolor (assembly GCA_030674115.1). Taxonomy (NCBI): domain Eukaryota; kingdom Metazoa; phylum Arthropoda; class Insecta; order Coleoptera; family Coccinellidae; genus Micraspis; species Micraspis discolor. Next base: position 1,427,415 of record JARTUT010000436.1, read on the forward strand.
GGGATTAAATTTATAATTAGGGTTTTTGAAAAATTTTCTCTGAACTCGTTCAATTCTGTCTACGTACTTCCTATAGTGAGGGTTCCAGATCTGGGTGGCATATTCTAACTTACTTCTAACTAGAGGGACATACAAAGTTTTCAATGAAAGCGGATCTCTGAAGTTGTTTGTTATTCTTAAAATAAAGCCGAGCATTTGAAAACTTTTTTTACTACCACATCCACATGAAATTCAAAAGATAGCTTTACATCAAGTATTATTCCAAGATCTTTTATTATATCTACTTACTTCAATTCCAGACCGTCAAGGAAGAACACTGAACCCACAGTAGTAACATTTCTCGTGAACGTGATATGCTGACATTTCTGAACATTCAACTTGAAATATCTCTACAAAAAACGAACAGCCGATTTAAGTCCTGTTGGAAGGCAATTATATCATCTACATTTTCTATTCTCTTATCCAATTTTAAGTCATCGGCATACAAACTATGAAGGGTATTCAAAAAACATTTCGAGACATCATTGAAATAAATCAAAAAATAAAAAAAAATCATATTATTCAGATATGGAAGATAGCATAATGTCATTTGCTATTAGCGTTATCCGCTATTTAGGTTACTTGTTATTGGGTCTTGAACTGATCGTATGAAAAACACATCGAAACAACAGGGCATAATTTACCGAATAACTAAATGATAAGACATATTCAAACTGTCTAAACCTATCCCTTCCAGTCCTCAAGATCATTCCGTTCGGGAGTCATCATACTCACGGAATCAGTTTAAGGTAATGCTATTGATACAATTGTTACCAAAAATTTCGAATTTTAAAGAAAATTTGAGAGCACTCCATTCAAGTGAACATGAGCGTCAAAACAATTTTGACAAACTTACACTGCTCAACAATTGATAGGGATCACTTACTTTTTCTAAATTTATTTCTGAAATATTCGCTCCAAGATTATAAATTTAGTCAGGTATCAGAGTATTTTCAGTTGATAATATGGTTCACTTGAGAAAAGAATGAAAAAATGGAAAGTTGGAGAGAAAAAAAGACTTTATTAGGAACACTCAAAATTCTGTGTTTGAGTAAAATAAAAATTTTATGATGAAACCACAAGAAGGCTGAAATTTCGGTTAAGCTAGTACCTAGTTGGTCCCCCACGAGCTCTTTTCAAGCATTCTACCCTACGAGGCATACTTTCAATCAAACGATTCATAAAATTTTGGGGCATTATCGTCAATTGAAATGAAATTCTCGCCCAAGGAAGCCGCAAACGGAACAATTATGGGTTCAATAATCATATCGTGATATCTCTGGCTGGTCATTGTGGTGTTCTGCAGAACAACCAACTCTGTGCGTTGGTTCAAACAAATGCCTCCCCATACACATATACAACCTCCGCCAAAAGCTGTTATGGGTACCATAAACTGTTCTGCATACCTTCGACCTCTTTACCTCCAAGCAAGAATACGTCCATCGGAGTTGACCAAACGAAGTCTAGACTCATCCGTAAATAAACATCGCCTCCAATCTTCAACTGTCCCATTGCGGTGCTCCTCAGCCCATTGCCGTCGATGAACCCGGTGTTCCCTATTCAAACGGGGATGTTGTACCCTCCTACGTGCTCTCAAACCACGAACATGTAGTCGTCGTCTTACAGTCTGGTTCGAAATTAGAACTCCTGTTGCAACTCTCAGTGCTCTATTGAGCCGCGACGCCGGGTAAGTGGGATTTCTCCTAGCATTGAGGATCGAAAGACGATCTTGGGCAGCTGTTGTACTGCGCTGCCGACCTCCCCCATGAACATAAGCTACTGAGTCGTTTTGGATGAACCTATTCCAAGCCCAATTCACGACACTTTGCGAAACATTCACGCCGGGACACTTCTCGCTGGGACAAACCTTCCTGATTTGGTCCTGTTGCACAGGAGCCAAACGTCTTCTCGGCATGACTGATAAGCTAATATTGTTCTCATTTATTCAATTATTGTCACTTATGCTTTTGAACGAGAGAAAAAAACAGATTTAATTACAAATAACATATTGCTTTTTACTCCACCTGTAACAGCCTACAGATAATAATCGATATTGTAAACAAGAACCGATGAAGTGAGAAAAATTTTGATATTATCAACTCAAAACATCTTAATTTTACGTTAGAGAACATATAATGTACAGATATTCACGAGATAACTTGAAAAAAATACAAATGAAGAGAAGTTCATAAGTGGATCCCTAGCAATTGTTGATCAGTGTATTTCGCAACCTGTATAACCGGAAATGCCCGGCTTCGAGAATATTTTAGCTCTGTAAATTATAACGATCATCCAGTGACGGCTCGTCAGGGTATGCAGGGTCGTCCGGGCGTACCCAAGAATAATCGAGAAGGGGAAATTGAAAATGGATATTCTCTTCAAGAAAACTTACCCTGAATGATTGAATCAATATTCAAGTCTCAAAAGATTCCTTTTGTATCTTTTTCTCTGCCCTCTTTCTATCCCATTTTTCAACTTGCCACAAGTACACCATATTTCGATCAACATGACACCAGGAATAATTTTAATTCCAAATTCCCTCCTCTCTATATATGTATATATCGCCCACGTTGGCCAGCCCATCTAACACAGAACTCGTTTTGAAATTCCCTGTGCAATTTCTCGACGTTAGGTCGCTGCTTGATACATACAAGATATATATATTCCTGTGAACTTTTGACTTACAAAACAAACATAGGCCGAAATGTGCAGGCTTAAGGATGCTGCAGCATTATCTATTACTAGCTGACCCGACAGACTTCGTCCTGTCAAAAATATTTGTAATGTGGCAGTTTTTGGGCCTAAGTATTTTAAAAAATTCTCCTGAACAGAACCGTCACCCTGGTGATAAGGCGTTGTGAAAAAAAAATAATTAAATAAAACATATATAAGAATTTAAAAGTAAGTAATCGCTTTATTTATTATTTCTCGCAAAATGGAAGAGAGATGGACGTTTCGAAGAAAAACAAAATATTCAATTGGGAACTATAAGTATTTCATTCTTTCTTCATATTTTTTTGATTCAGGATGCGACAATTGATCTCACACCATTTCCATGGTAAATGAATCGTCAGATTCATTTCATATATGGATTCTTCCTCTTCCCGGAAATCTCAAATTACAAGAGAAACTTTATATAACTCATGGATGTAATGAAATTCTTTTCTTTGAACGTACTTTCGTATATTTACGGATGTCATTATAAAATAGTTGAATACATTAATATTAACTCAACCTTCAGCAGTCTACTTAGTTGTAGGAAACTTGTGAAGTATATCGTGGCTCGGAGTTTCACAAAGTTTGAATTTCATGATTAAATTTTTCGATCAGATACGTGTTTTGGACTAATTTCTTTCCTTTGTTAGGATAAAATTGTCTAAGATGATTTAATAATTTTTGACGTTCGCTCAGATCGAATTTCCCAAGGGTTTCCTCAATAATTCTGTAGGCAACTCGACTTTTATTATTAATACAATGAAAAAACAGATATTACTTAGAAAATGGAAAGCTTTTCTTCTCGAATGCCATATTTCTCTTATACAGTGATGGGCAAATGTGTGGAACCAAGTAAATATCTCCTCTATTATTATATATAAGGTTTTAAAAGTAAGTAATCGCTTTATTGTTAACCATGTGAATTATAATTATTATTATTATCATTGTAGTGCTTTGTGGTATACGATGTTTTTTGTTTGATTACCTGGCGCATAGATAAACAAATCTGATGGTTTTCCAACACGGGAACAGGCAACATACAATTAACCATGTGAGAAACATGGGTTTTCTAGATTAATACTACAAACACTTAATGATTGCCCCTGGGACTTGTTTATTGTCATAGCAAAAGCAAGTCGCACTGGAAACTGTAGTCGTTTAAACTCAAATGACACATCAGTCGGAATCATTGGGATGCGCGGTATGAGAACATCTTCTCCTTAATACTGTCCTTTGAGTATAGTTGCTTCTATCACATTGTTTATTAATTTTTTTTTCGCTAACCGTGTACCGTTGCAAAGACGCGGTTGGTTGATATTTCGCAACATTATAACCACCGATCCAACCTTTAATTGAAGATTGTGAGGTGGCAATCCTGGCAAATCCAGCGAGTTTAAAAATTCCGGTGGACAGTTGACTACATCATCTTGATTAGTAGCCGAATCAACTGATTTATATATCCTCAATTCGCCTGTAATTTGTTCTTGAATTTTGAAATTTAATTCATTTACATCTATGTTTTTTGCAGCCAGTATAACTCGTTCGCTCAACCAATCATGGTTTCTGTAATTTTGAGAAACATCTGGAAACACCTTCTGAATACATTCATCTTTTGATCGAGTTAACTGACAAAAACTTTGAGGAAAGTTAATGCAGCCAGTCAACATGTCTATAGGAAATTTGCCATTACCAATGTCAATGAGTTGTTTAGAGAATATGTTTCCAGATTGGTCATTTTGCAACTCGACACACATATTCTTGCTTAAATGAAGTAATTTGACATGTTTCCATAAATTGGAGGACTTTAGACATGCATTGAGTTCATCAGCTGGCGTTGATCGTGGAATCACTGGCAATGTTTGACGAAAATCTCCTGCTAATAAAATCATTGCACCACCAAATCGGTTATTATTGCTCCGTAGATCTGTTAAGGTTCTGTCTAAAGCCTCCAACGATTTTTTATGTGCCATCGTGCATTCATCCCAAACAATCAATTTACATTGCTATCTAAATATTGTCAGCCAAAAGTTCAAAAGAATATATATATATAATTTACATTGCTGCAAAACCTTTGCCATTGCAGAGTTCTTCGAAACGTTGCAGGTTGGAGTTTTATTGCTTTGCATATTTAATGGCAATTTTAGTGCTGAATGGGCTGTTCGATCACCTTCAAGCAAAGCGATTCCCGACGAAGCGAGTGCAAGTGCAATTTTATTTTGTGAGCGAATTGTTGCTAATATTAATGAAATCAAGAAAGTTTTTCCTGTACCACCAGGTGCATCTAAGAAGTAAATCCCTCCAGTTTCATCATTTGTTACTTTCATAAGAGTTTCAAATACATACTTCTGTTGTTCATTTAACAGTGGAAGATTTGTTTGAATTAATTCTTTCAAAGCGTTGAGATCATACAATTTTTCTCGATGCAACTCTTGGTTAAAAGCGTCATGCATTGGACGATTGGGCGCGGTCAGGCCTAATTGAATTAATAGTTTGTTTGACATTATCAAGCACATGTCCTCAATTGAAATCAATGCTTCATTTCAAATTTCTTCACTGATTTGTATATTTGGATTTAACATTCTATTCCGTATTTGTTACAAAATATCATCACACATATAATCTTTGTACTTGATCCACAAATCAATTGAGTTTGATGGGAAGCATGTAGATATGATTATAGAAAACAATGTTCGTATTTGATGAGCGTGTGATGATATTACAGCATCATTGAGAGTTTGATCCCAATGAGCGTCATTTTCAAGCAATTGCAAACGTTGACAGGCTTCTCTGTAGGATCCACACAATTCACCATCAACAGTTCTCCAACGCACACACGCACATTGTTTTGATAGATATGATCTTTGACGTTAGGAACACACCTACATTGCTTAGACAACAGTGAGTGCTTGTAATTTAATATGAACTTTATACCATACTAATAAAGCTCAAATTGACTACGTTTTAGGTACAAATCATTTGTATGGGAAAAAGAAAAGGGCTATTTTTAGGGTTTTTCCAGCAATAATTCTAATTGATGATATTACAGCATCATTGAGAGTTTGATCCCAATGAGCGTCATTTTCAAGCAATTGCAAACGTTGACAGGCTTCTCTGTAGGATCTACACAATTCACCATCAACAGTTCGTAACTGTTGGAATGATGTTGGGCCACGTACATTGACAAATAGTAGTCGTAAATAAAAACATTCATCAGGGTATCCCTCCCCTGCACTGTAGAAGCTTCATTTTTTTTCCAACCATTCTCCATTGCTTGGATGTACTGACTAAATCCGGCCAATCGCATCAGTGGAATATACATCTGTATATCCTGGAACTGATTTTCCTTGTTTCCGTCGTATAAATCTCCTTGAGGATTGATTCCAGGTATAATATTTTGGCATTTCAGAATAAAGCAATGTTTGTGCGAAATCATCGTTTTGGCATGTCTCAAAAATACTGGTTAATGTAGTAGATGGTAGCTGAGCAGCTCTTTGTACTGCGTTCTGTGCTGTAAAATACACTCTTTGTCCATTTTCTAAATGCACAGCTAAGTGAACAACAGAAGGGTGTCTCTCGTGAATAGGAAAAGAAAATATTCGCCAAACTGCTTCATTACTACTGACATAGCGGCCCATTTGGTATAGGGTAACTTCATCATTGGAATTCTCTGCACCAATTCCAATCACAGCCATATCACTCCCTTTGGTTACATATTTGCAAATGTATTTAATAGATTTCACTGAATGGCAAGATTCAACGTTGATGTGTGCTTTGAATGTCTTTGATAAAATGGGTGAATATGGAACAATCCAACTATTATCTATTTCAATATCTTGTTGATTTAATTTGACAATTGTTGATGAAAAAAAAGGGCTATTTTTAGGGTTTTTCCAGCAATAATTCTAATTTTTCTCGCCGTAAAAACCATCCTTGAACTTCAACGAACATTTTAAAAAAAGATTTGGCCAAATTGGTCCAGGCGTTGTTGAGTTATGCGCTTACCAACACATTTTGCGATTTATTTTTATATTATAGATTTCTTAACTCATGGGCTAAAAAGTCCAGGGTCTAATAAAGAAAACACAGTTTTTTTGGTTCAAAATTAACTATATACATCAACTTAATCTCCATCAATTACGCGATTATTCCAGCGCTGCTCTAACATTTCAGTGCCACTTTTGTAGAACGATTTATCTTCCGCCTCAAAATAGGCCTCAGGCCTTTTCATTCGTGCAAAATTTCTTACCGGCGAGCATTTTTTCAGGTCTGCGAACCGCCAGTAGTCGCTGGGAGCCAAATCTGGCGAATACGGTGTGAATTCGAAGTTCAATTCATGTAGCTTTGCTATTCTTTTGCTTTTTTCAGCCCACGTAGTAATATCAATGTTTATTCCATCTTTCAAATTGAAATTTTGTTTGAATATCTGATATCTCCAAGAGTTCGTCATTAAGATGACATACAAAGAGAAATTAATATAGTGTTCTTCAATCATGATTCTTCTCCTTGAATCTCATATAATTTTTTTCTATATGAATAAATGTTTCAAATTGATGTCACATCTACCCAAATATTCGAAAAACACAGACATTCAGACAATTCTTCAGGCACTCTGTCCAGGTGAACAAGAGTGCCAAAAAAAAAATGAATGAAATAGCCAAATATTGTATGCCCTACTAAAATGCTAACTCAAAAGTTGGATTTTTGTTTCAGGGAATTGCATCGTTCATTTCACATTCTTCAGAAGCGAATATTTGTATAGCAGTAACAGAAAAGATACAAAGGAATTCCAGGGTAGAAGATTTTGACAGAATCATTGACAGATTACTTCAAAAGCAGGCCAGAGCTGTGGTTCTTTTCGTTGACGAAGACAATACTAGGTGAGCAAATATTCTCTTGAGAATCTGCATCATTTTAGATATTGCAGAACCTGAATAGGTGAAATGAAAGAACATTTCGCTGGCTTAGTCGAGGCAATATCAATTCCTGTTCATATGTGGCAAAACAAAAGCTGAACGGTTATGAATGAGTCCAGTATGAAGCTCCAACGACTCGATATTAAGGAAAAATAATATCGCACCGTCGAACGAACTGAGCTTATATAAATCTGTGCAAGAACTTCGAAACTCCTTTCGAAGAGCAAGTTGATGACGAGAGTCGAGATTTGCACTTCCTGATAAACGACAGTTCTCGTATCCAAGCTTCTATGCTCGTCATATTTATGCTATTAATAAATCGGAAAGGCAGATAAGCGAAAGTAAACTTTACAAACTTCAGTTAACGTTGCTTCATTCTGAATGTGAACAGCAGGTGTTTAGAGTAGCGAATGGAGTTTTGGTTACGGTAGCCTGGATTATCCTTCTAGCTTCGAATCGCCGAATTTGTTATTGAAATCAGTCAGAGTTGGGGATTTTCGTTTGAAAACAATGTGCCTATCTGACAATCAGCATTGAACTGTTTCGGGTATTTTATCATCAGAAATCATTAACAAATCAATATTGGATAGTACGTACGAGGCTTGCCTTTTATATTTCGGGATAAGAGAACAAAAACAAATATCAATCATCGAAAATCGCTTTACTGTTTCTGAAAATATTACCCACATAGACAAAGAAGAGATAGACCACCAACTCCTTTGATTCGTTTTAGTCCATTGAAATGTTACATTTTTTAGGCTTTACCTTGCGTTTTTTAGAGGACGCAATTTTATTTTTTTGATGTGTAGGGGGGGTCAGTGTAAAGCTAAAACCAAGTTTGTGGGGTCGCCACCCTTGTCCCACGGCCGCCATCTTGAAAATAGGGGTTGAAATGGTATTTACGATATATCTCTTAAACTATTTATTTTATAAAAAAAATTTATTATCATTTTTTGTTGCAAATTGAATTCTCTACAACTTTGATCCAGTAACTTTTTGTCGTAGAACTATAAATAAAAAAGTTATAAGCGAAAATCTCCGGAAATTTGAGAAAAAAATTTATATTTTTCGATGTAACTTTTTTTTTATCATTTTACGAAAAAATGATGTCTGACCATTTTGTACATCGTTTTGAGGAACAACTTTTATTCGCATCATTTTTTCACTAAATCAATAGCTAAGGTTTTACAGCGCTCCGAAGTGAGTACCTACTATTTTTCAGTACTCTTAACTATACCTATATTATACGTGTGTATAACATGTCATCAGTTATTGTTTTTTTTTCTTTTTTTTTTTACTTTATTATTATAACATTTTTAATTACAAATTTTGCAATATTATTAATAATTAATTATTGACTCTTTTCCCCACCGCCCACGAGGTAGAGTCTAGAGGCGCGTTTTTTTTTACGTGGTATCCCCAATAGGCATAATCCACGGTGATTTTCTAAATTAGAACTACTCCGTCCTCAGCCGTTTCGATGGACCAGGCTGCGGCTCAGCATCTGATCGGCTTTCTGAATTGAATACCAGTGGAAGAACTGGAGAAGGAAGGGGTGTTAATGTTGGCGGTTCATCATCAAAGTCATTTTTATTTATTAAATCTGAGAGTTCCATTACGTTGCTGCAAGTCTCTCCAGAACAATGGAAGCACACCGCAGAACATTTCATTCCTGCTTTTCGGCATCCACACATCGCTCCACAGTTTCCTTTGCATTTGCAAAATATCAATTTTAGAAGCTCAGGGGGTGCTGGAGGTTTAAAGTTCTGCACTGGCATCAATAATTTTCCACATTTTTTCCAGCCCCAGTCTTCAGGATCATTATAATTACCAAGCCACGACTGGACCTGATGATAGACTCGGAAAGTATGAAAGCGAGCTGTGTCTTGTGTTGGAGAAAGTGAGGATAAGTTAAATGTACTTTTTGTCACTGCCTTGGCGAATTGTTTGTATCTTAGGCTGTCAAGAGAATTATCATCTTTATTACCACCGTATAAAGAGATAAAAAAACGTTCACCAATTACAGTGAGCAAAGCAGGGTCAACTCTCTTGTTGAGAAACAAAGCCGTTCCACTTGCAAACTCTAAATGTTTCTCTAGGGTTTTCACAAATTTCATTTTACCGATATTGTAAGGAGCTGAAGTTGTGTCACATCCGGAAAAAGCATGAAGAAACAGCAAGTTATTTGCAATGACATCTCCGTACATAAAACCTGAGTACTGAAAAATAGTACTCACTTCGGAGCGCTGTAAAACCTTAGCTATTGACTTAATGAAAAAATGATGCGAATAAAAGTTGTTCCTCAAAAAACGATTTACAAAAATGGTCAGACATCATTTTTTCGTGAAATGATAAAAAAAAAAGTTACATCGAAAAATATAATTTTTTTTCTCAAATTTCCGGAGATTTTCGCTTATAACTTTTTTATTTATAGTTTTACGACAAAAAGTTACTGGAGCAAAGTTGTAGAGAATTTAATTTGCAACAAAAAATGTCGATAAATTTTTTTTATAAAATAAATAGTTTAAGAGATATATCGTAAATACCATTTCAACCCCTATTTTCAAGATGGCGGCCGTGGGAGGAGGGTGGCGACCCCACAAACTTGGTTTTAGCTTTACACTGACCCCCCCTACACATCAAAAAAATAAAATTGCGTCCTTTAAAAACGCAACCTAAAATGTAACATTTCAATGGACTATTTGGCACGTTGACGGTGGCGACCTTATGAGCAGCAGATGGAACTAATCGTGAGAAATGGCGGCAAAGTCGATAAAGTAGAAAACTTTCAGAGCGATTGTGGCGTCCTCCACCGCTGTAGATGACACTAACGATAATGCTATTATGATAGGAAATAATTTCACAATTTCAATAACTTTTTCTGCAATTTTCAAGTCCTTGATTTTTTTATTAGATATTATTTTTAAATGCAAGGACTTAAAAATTACAGCAAAATATAGTATATATATATATATAATATTATAATAAAAATCAAAGAATATTTATCAACTTTTTATTGTACATAATTGAGCATATTGATTTCTGTAAACAAAAATAAATGAATTAATTAAATAATTTGATTAATCTAATTTTTTACTTTTTGAAGATATTATAAAATAATTTCTGATAACTGACAAATATCTAGGAGACTTAGAATTGAAAGCTGAACTTCTTTGGCGAAACACGGATGTAATCCTCGTCAGATCTGCAACAAAATGAAAAACATTGTAAGAATATAATGTTGATACTCTACAGATGAATATAATAACATAGTCTGTGTTCAATCGCGATTGAGAACACACGTATGTTATTGAGGGTTGCTAGAAAGAGTGAATAAATCAGCGTAAAAATTCCGCGTCCAACACTAACTGTACGGGAGTCGGATTTTGAGGCGTTCTGCTCCTCGGAAATGTATCAAGCCAGCGAAACAACGACCGACGATCCAGAAGACGAAAAATCGAAATCTCAAAGAGATGAAGGCAAGAAGAAACGAAAAAGGACAAACAAAAAGTTATCAGACAACAAAAAAATAGATGATAAACCGTCTCCAGAATCGCGTCAAGCCGATTTAATACATATGGAGCCAATCTTTCCGCCGATAACGAAACAAAATACGCCACAAATAAACACCGAGAATATGGAAACTGACGAAATAAACAGGAAAAATACACAAACCAGCGTAAAGGCTTCCACACACCGCAAGATTTATAAAAATCTTTATTTTGATACATTAAAAACTAAAATGACAAGAATTCAACTCGCGGATGTCTGGACTTCTGTCTTTCCTAATAATCAGGATATCATCATCCAAACAACACAGGGATTCCTCATAAAATCTAATAACACAAAAAAAACTTACTACAGGGATTGGAATACCTAGAAACCAACAAACAAATAGAGACATTCACAGAAACCACAACCAACACAATGGAAGAAAAACAAAGGAAGACAGCTGAGTCTTATTCTGCTGTAATTTCTTATGTCGAGACAGAAATAAATGAAGATGAAATAAGTCAACTGCTCAACCAACATAACATTGCCCATCGTTATTGCAGGCGCATTATATCAAGAAAAACTTCCAGACCATCATTATTCATTAGAATTATAACTGGTGATATTCATGCTCATGAAAGATTGATTAATGAGGGCATATTCTATAAGTGCAAACATTATAAGGCAAACCCAAGCTATCCACCTGATCCACTACCCATTCCATGCAAGAAGTGTTCTCAGTTCACTCATAAAACAGAAGATTGTAATACACCTATCAAATGCACCAAGTGTAATGAAGAACATAGAGACCAGGACTGCAAGACAAGTCTACCACCAAAATGTAGTGCATGCGGCTCGACAGAACATGTACCATGGTCATTAAAATGCCCAAAACGGCCCACCAAACCCATCGAAGGAATCCCAAATGTCAAAATACGATCAATAAACAAGAGAAGTGCAGAAATCGATAAAAATAAGACCAAAAACAGCAGGATACACACAAACTTCACTATACATGACCACATTATAGAAACTTTCATGAATAAGCTCAACAAACCAAAAAACACAGATAGACAGCAATTAATATTGAAATTACAAAAGCGATTTATTGATCTATACTAGATAAATACAATTCCCACATTTGTAGGTAACCGGGTCTACATTTTAATGATAGATTTAGAACTGGAATCCAAAACAGTGGATACAGAGCCTTCGGAGGGGGTCCAATTAGACAGAACAGTACATGATTAAATGCTTATACGCCAATATCAATAGCCTAAATAATAAAAAAGAGTTAATTAGGCACTATGTGGAGAGAAATGGCGTCCAATGTTTGATGATGGTTGAAACTAAAACAAAAGAGAATCAAAATCTGAAATATAGGAACTGGGATATGATAATCAGACATGGCAATATTTTAAATGAAAATACAAGAGGAGGTAGCATGGTTCAGGCAGCTAAAGAAATCTCAATAGGAAAATCAAACCCACCACATCTCATCAACCCCTGGAATGAAGTTTTACATTTCACAATACCATTCAAAAACGAAAAAATACATGTATTTCTGGTGTACATGCATCATTCGAGTAATGGTATTGAAGAAAATCTGTTAGTGAAGGCGTCTCAATTCAAGTATTCCATCATAATAGGAGATTTCAACATTAACAATCAAAGGAAAAAACAACTCAGAAATTTTTCCAGAAACTCTGACTTTGTAGAAATAAGAACTCCACCTACCTTTCTGATGGAAAATAATCAAGACAGTACTCCCGATAGATTATTCTGTACCAAGAACATATTAAAAAACATACAAAATATTGAATTGACTCCAGACTTGGGATCCAACCACCTGGCAATAGAATTTTCCCTAGATCTTGACTGTATCCCCATGTTATACCCGATGGAAACTAAATATGACTTCACATTATGCAGAGTGAAGACGGTGAATGCAAAAATGTGTGAAATTATAAAACCAGAAACACCTATAACCCCCGATTATATCACATGGTTCACAGAAAAACTCTCGGACACAATACTGAAACAAACACCAAAAATCTCAGTTGGATATCACAACCAGAAAATTCCACCATACATATTGAAACTCATAATGATCAAAAAACAGTTATATCGAGAAATCCGAGGAAACAGCGACCCCAACCTAAAGAAGAAATATAATGTGCTTAATAAGGATATCCATAAGCTTATAGGCGACTATCGATCCCATAAATACTTAGAAGCTTGCAAGGAATTTGAAAACCTGAAGGGAAAAACTTACTGGAAAATTGAAATGAATGTAAAATCAGTTACCAACGACCAGGAAATAGCCGATGCCTTCTCAGCATACTTTCAGAAGATTTTTGAAGTGAATGAGGATCCATCCTTCGATGTCCAACACAAGGAACTTATTGAAGATTGGTACAGGAAAAAGTTTCCTACATTAAGAAATAAAGTTGATATCGTACCCATTGATCAAAATGAATATTTTGAAGCCCTCAATCATGGTAAGAACATGATGAACATGACAATATTCCCAGTAGCATTCTAAAACTATTGTGTCAGGGAGTCAAGTTTCCACGAGAGTTGGAAAAGAGGTCTATTAATCACAATTCCTAAATCAAGAGCCGATACCAAGAAGCTAGAAAACTATAGACCAATTACTCTACTTCCAGTAATTGGAAAGAACCTCGAGAAGATAATCAAATCCAGGATGATGAAAGTGCTAAACGACAAAATTCCCAAGTTCCAATTTGGTTTCAAACATAAAACACCAACGATCCATCCATTAGTCATACTCACCCAGAATGTACAATTTGAAAGAAAAGAGGGAAATCATACTGCAGCAATATTTATGGACATACAGAAAGCATTTGACAGTGTCTGGCATGCTGGACTAATCTACAAGCTGCATGGACTGGGCTGTCCCATATATCTCACTAGGTTGATTGGTGAATTTCTCGCAGACAGGGAAATTCAGGTAAAAGTCAAGAACTCACTCTCTGGCAAATTCACCCCCAAACACCATTCACCCCACCTCTATCGCCATTTCTATACAATTTATATTGCTCGGATATCTTACCAGAAGATCCTACAAACAAGATGAGTTATATATTACAGTTTGCAGATGACACCACACTCATGGCCCATGGTAAAAGTACACAAGATACAATGAACAGATTAGAACAATTGAAGAACATAATAGTTATATGGATGAAAAAGTGGAGAATAAAAATCAACCCAAAAAAATCAAAATTTTTGCTATTCCATCATAAAAGCAACCAAAACTCACCGACTATATCCTTGGACAACACCATCCTGAAACCAAGCACAAATTGCAGATATCTTGGGATGACAATTGATCATAAATTAAACTTCAAAATGCATGTTAAATCGACTCAACAGGCTACTATCAACAGAGCTATCCAATTCAGAAAATTGACATACAAGAACGAAGGTATTAGTATAAAGACAGCCAGCCAAATATACATGATGATCAGCAGACCTCTCCTGGAATATGGGCATCAAATCCTTGGACAATGCAACAAAAGTGTGACTAAAACGATTGAGGTGGCCGAACGAACTAGTCTGCGAAAGGTCACTAAAATCAGACATCCGAACAATACACTGCATAACCCGGCCAACGAATATCTTTACGAAAAGACAGGAATAGAACCAATAAGCAGCAGAATACTGAAACTAAACAAGAAATTCATCAGTCAACAGCATAACATTGATACAATGGAACCACTAATACATAGGACATCTCATCTTGAAAGACCCAAAAGGAAACTACCGGAACAAACTATAATTCAATATCTACTTAACTTACTTTAAATTTCCAAACATTTTATAGAACACAGACTTGCATACATATCATATACCACTAATGTTATAAATACAAATTGTACATGGGCAGGAAGACCTCGGTCGTTAGCCCTTTGATTAGTTTCAATAAAGTCATTTTCTCTCTCTTCTCTCTCTATAATAACATATACTCCAATGCTGCACAAAGTGTGTGACTCATAGTCTTAGCAGTAAAGTTTTCAAGTTCGAGTGATTCAAAGCCAAAAGTTCTGGTTCAATTTTATACAATTTTTGGAACCTTTTTCTATCAAAATTCAAACTGTACAAATCACCCGAAGACCAATTTCTTGCAATGCAACAATGACTTCTTCAATCAGGATTTTTAGATGAGTGGTCTTTACCTGATCTATAGTGAAGTAGTAGGTAATCGGTTGTTTCCAAGATATCATCAAAACTAAAGCATGATAAGCGATTTCTTTGAATCGTCCTAGATTTGAGTCTAAATCTACATATCCTACTACTTTACTCAAGGCATGGTCATAATGTAAATCATAAGACAAAGACAATTCATCAAACATGACACAACAAAATTTATCAAGAGTGGAAAATTTAGAAAATTTGACTGCTTGTCTCTGAAATATTTGCTTATTAATAACTTTATCAAGAAGAAAAAAACTTAAAACTGTATTTAAAGTATATTTACTGAGCAATTTTAGAAAGTTATGCAAAAATCAGGTGTCCAACCCTCCCCATGTTTTCTACAGTTAGAATTTCTGATCTGAGAAGATATAAATCGAACCCCATTATCGCTTGACTGTTTAAGCTGCAAAAATAATTTAAAATCATTAATCTTCTCAGCTAATTTTAACTTATGTTTAGACTTTTTAATGTTTTTCTTTAATTCAGACAGTTGCTCTCTTTGTCTCTTATTAATGTCATAAAGAAATTTCTCTTCAGGCGATAATTGGTTTACTCGATGAATATTGATTTTTTTTTTAATTTCTGATTTTTTGTTCTCTACAAAAGGTTTATTAATTTTCATTGTATCAATCAAACTATTACTCGGCACACAATTTGGAAAATCTGATAATATCTGAGCACTAGATGTTTTCAAACCTTCAATTCCGAAATCAAATTCATTATTATATCATTATAATTTTGAGATGTAAGCATTTCATAATTTGGAAAATCTGGCAGAGCTGAAGGAAGGAGTTTATTTTTAAATGTACTGGTAAAGTTTTTGACATTGAAATGACCCTCACATATTCTAGTATTCGAATTTATAATAAAGAATGAAAAGGTCTAATTGTATGATCCCATTCTGAAATTCTACATGCAGGAGGTCGAAAAAAGTGCTTGTTATTGGTTGAAATATTTATTAGCACAATTTGGGATGCAACAAGATTATTGAAATTGGAATGATGATGACATACTGTTCAATAACGAGAAGAGGTGCTATGAATTTATACTTACCTTTACTTACAAAAACTGTCAATTAATCCCTCACCGAACACTAATCGCTGCTATCACAAAGTTTGGTCGATCTACAAAACAAATAGAGTAAATTTTACTTTAAATATTTCTCAGGGGTTTCAGTAAACGAAAAAGATATATCTCAAAGTTCATGATGATACCATAAAGAACTTTAAATGTCTAAAAAAAAATAGGTATGATGTAGTATAATACATAAAAAAAATTCAAATCATTCGTTCTATTCAACTTTTTAATATTCTAGATAACTCACCACGATTCACAAACAAAAAACAACAGAACCGATAACTGCACTTCAACGAAAGAATGACCGAAACTAAAGAGGGGTTAGAATTCTCGACATTTCGCGCGAAAATATGTCCCCTTCTTTTTTATTATATAGCTTTTTCACACAATCAGTTCCATCTGCTGCTCATAAGGTCGCCACCGTCAACGTGCCAAATGAATCAAAGGAGTCGAAGGTCTATCTCTTCTTTGTCTATGATTACCCATTAAGATCTATACACTTTTGCATGCGTTTGGACCAATTGTCGAAGCACATCTGCCACTCTGAGTTATCTCAAAAAACATGCATTCTGAACGCATCAATATACAGGGTGAGTCTTTGACCACTGCGTTAATTTAACCATAGATTCTTGACGTCAAAAGAAACATTTTCTTCCTTTAACATTTTTCCAAATTTTACCCCGTTCAAAAGATATAGGGTGTTGAAATATCATAAAAATATTGCATTTTCACCTGTAATATTCAAACGACAGTATCAATTGAAATGATCTCTTGTAGAAGGTTTTTGATAACAGTCATGCATATTTTGGAATCATCAGATTTATTCCATTTCTTGTGGGTTTCTCACTACTACTCTTCAGATTGGTTAAATTGCATGAAAAACAAATATCACTTGAACTAAAGGTCTGTATCTTGTACTTCCTGGAATCATTAGTCTTTTTCGCAGATAAAATCATTCATCATCTTTTCTCCTAAATTGCACCGTTCTTGAGATATTTGAAGTTGAAAGGAATTAAATCGATATAATTTTGTCCAAATTTTCTGATTTTCCCAAATCCAACTCTGTGCTGAAATGATTCAATCATCAGATTCGTTCAATGTTGCCATATTTTATGTCTTTATTAAATATTTCTACAAGGTTGAGGAAATTTCTCCAGTCTATGGTTCAACCACTAAACACTATAGATGAAATTAACCACTGAACAATTTTTGTCTTACATTCACTACAAAATCTAAATTGCCATTTGCTGTATTCATTATTAATGATGTCTAGCACCTTGTTTAATATTGAATCCAGAGTCATATTCTATAATAAATAGAGGAAAAGATTTCCATCACCCACATAGGTACTTCGGTATATCTTCATGATGACCGTTGAAATAGATAATATATTTTCTGTCAGGACCTGTTAAATTGAAGACTTGTCTTTATGAAGAACTGGTTCTTTATAGCTTCAGACTTTCACGGTTCATCAAATTATATCTATTTTAACATAGGAATGCTTCAAATTAAGCTCATATGAGTTTTAAAAACTTCGAACTCAGTCTCCTAGATTTGTTTTGTGGCTTTAAAGATCTTTTTTTCACATTTTTATTTCATACATCGATTCAACCTGGTTCACAAACTTAGGAGATAATAGAATTTGACTTGATTTTAATATTTCTGAATGTTTGTTATGATGCATGATTAATTAAAATTCTATCAATATTGAAACTGGAAGCTATAGGCTCATAAACAAGAAAGATTGAAATAGATTGCATTTTCTGACCATTATCATTTCATACTGAATTGAATTATTTAAAACTATCGAAATTATCCCTAGAATATTTTCCACTTTTTTCTTGAAGATACAAATAACTGTTGACAGTTTCAAACAGAATCAAAACAACAGGGAACCAAAGAACACTATTTTATTGGAAACTACCCACCACAGAGGCGTTATAACATTTTAATGTGATAATAATGCACTCTCGTTATTCTGAGAAAAATTATACCTAAAGATCAATAATAATTACAGATATTATCTTTCATTTAAAAAAACTTTGCAATTATTATTTTTTTTCTCTCCTGGGGTTCGGTAATAAATTGATATTCTATGGTAAGGTATTAAAATTTGACATAATCTATGGATAACCATTATTCAATATGTTTTTGTTTACATGATTAAAACAGATACTCTGATTATAAAATTCAAAAATTTACGCATGTTCAGTAATTAATTATATTCTAAACAGAATAGATTCATATTAATGATCTAACAAACATTTTTTCAAGCAAGAATAATTGCACATCTAAATCTGGGAATACTTGTAATATATCCAAGTAAATTGTTATTGGGATTCAGTACAGAAAACAATCATCAAGCAAATCATTTTAAAATAATTATTAGTAGTGACATCATTCATTGTTGTTGAAGATTTCGAAAAAGATTTTCATATTTTTAACAAAAAAAAATCAAGAGACTTCATAGACCTGTTCACTGGTCTCTGCCAAGGAGAAGAATCAGAATCAGTAATATCAGTGTTTGGAAAATCATAGATGATTTTTTCTGGCTCTGAGTGAAAAGAAAAAGCAAAGTGGCAACCTCTTGCCTTGGAAGTTTTCATAGAAATGATGGTTTACATGATTTGGAAATTTTAAGAAGAAAATTAGAAATGTTTGATGATAACATCTAAAAATTCTGAGCTTTTTTTGGAATTTCTCACTAGAAAGGGATGGTTTATTTGAAGTAGAAAGAAATTATAGTAGAACAACAAAAATCAATGTTTATGGTGTTGAATTTTTTTTACCAAAAAATTAGTATTTTGTATCTTCCTTCTGGATATGGACCTCATCGGATGAAACATGAGTGAGTGAATCATTTTTTAGAGGGAAAATAATGTTTTTAAACAATTCAGATTCATTAGTGGAAGCTGTAGAAGGTATTTTTCATTAAAACTAAACTGGACTACAGAGGGGTATTTGCCCAATGTAAAAACTTAAAATGCTTATAACTTTTTAACGCAGCTGAATATGGAAAAACCGTAATGGAAAAAGTGTTTCATTTGATCTCAAGAACCTACGGTTAAAATTAACGCAGACTCACCCTGTATAGACGTGCTTAGAAGCATCGCGATCGTATTTTTGGAGCATTTCTTTCGACCAATCGAAACGTGCCGTTTTTTGAAATATTGAAAAATTGTATGGGATCCAACGCGATCAAATTTTTTTGATGGTCAAATGTTCACGGCGTTTGTGTCATTCTGAATATGAAAACACTGCAAAACCATAAGACTGATGTGAAAACAGCCGAGTAAGATAGCCGAGTTTTATACAGAATTTTCCGTACGCCACTGGAATATTGACCGGATAGCGATGCAAACAATTTTGATTCGCCGAGATAACTTGAGATTTTTCTATTTTCACGTTGCAATCTGGATACGGTACGTTCTCTACGACGATGGCCCATGATAAATCCATCACCAGCACTCATTCCACAGGACATAGGATTGATGTTAAATTTGGTAATAGTGTCCAGGAAGATAAACAAACAATTACTTCTTAAGCCACTTTTACTTGCATCCCCCAGGGGGGTCAGTAGGTACTCGGCCTGATTATTAAAAATTCATTAAAAATCAACCATACATAAGAATGCCATCAAACTCCTGCAGAATTATCTACATGTCTCCAAAAAGATAATTCGACACGAAATTTGGTATTTATTCTTCTCTCTGAATACACAGAATAGCTTTGTGACTCACTTCCACTTTCACTTGATATTCGTATCTGCTTGAATAATCATTAAGCCGTTATTTTAGCCCCCCTTGGGGTTGCAAGTCAGAGATAACTTCTGAATTATTTTTTTGTCGATGTATAGATAACTCTGCGGGAGTATGATAGCATTCTCACGTTTGATTGATTTTTTATGAATTTTTAATATTCAGGCTGAGTACCTACTGGCCCCCCTGGGGGGTGCAAGTGAATGTGGCAAATGCAAAAATTATAAGTTGATGCTTCTGGTTGTTATTGTGTAATTTGACTTCAATCCTATGTCTACATGCCTAGGTATGAATTACTCACAGAAAACTCGGCTGGAACGCGGCTAGCCCTCCCCAGGGGGTGCAAGTGGAAGTGAGTCACAAAGTTATTCTGTGTTTATAGAGAGAAGAATAAATACCGAATTTCGTGTTGATTCTATGTCTAGTTCTCGAGATATTCGTATCTGCTTGAATAATCATTAAGCCGTTATTTTAGCCCCCCATGGGGTAGCAAGTCAAAGATAACTACTGAATTATTTTTTTATCAATATATAAATAATTCTACGGGAGTATGATAGCATTTTCACGTTTGAGTGATGTTTTATGAATTTTTAATAATCAGGTTGAGTACCTACTGACCTTCCTGGGGGTGCAAGTGAATGTGACAAATGCAAAAATTATAAGTTGATGCTTCTGGATGTTATTGTGTAATTTGACCTCAATCCTATGTCTACATTCCTAGGTATGAATTACTCATTGAAAACTCGGCTGGAACTCCTCGGTTAGCCCCCCCCCCCCTCAGGGGGTGCAAGTGGAAGTGAGTCACAAACTTATTCGGTGTATATAGAGAGAAGAATAAATACCAAATTTCGTGTCGATTCTATGTCTTGAATAACCCTTAAGCCGTTAATTTAGCCCCCCATGGGGTTGCAAGTCAGAGATAACTACTGAATTATTTTTTTGTCGAAATGTAGATAATTCTGCAGGAGTTTGATGGTATTCTCATGTATGGTTGATTTTTTATAAATTTTGAATAATCAGGCCGAGTACCTACTGACCCCCCTGGGGGTACAAGTAAATGTGGCATAAGAAGTAATTGTCTGTTTATCTTCCTGGACGCTATTGCCAAATTTGGCATCAATCCTATGTCTAGTTTGCCAGATAAGATTTTTTTTTATTGAAAACTCGTTCGTCATTCGGCATATGAGTGCTGGTGATGGATTTATCATGGGCCATCGTCGTAGAGAACGTACCGTATCCAGATTCCAACGTTAAAATAGAGAAATCTCAAATTATCTCGGCGAATCAAAATTGTTTGCATCGCTATCCGGCCAATATTCCAGTGGCGTACGAAAAATTCTGTACAAAACTCGGCTATCTTACTCAGCTGTTTTCACATCAGTAACCATAAGATAGGATGTAATTGGCTTATTTGGCGCACAAATCGGAAAGAGTGAAATCCTCCCCTTCTGTGGGCATGTACTCCATGTTAAAGAGTACGACTTTAGTGAAGAGAAATGTAAATATAGCCTCATTCCCAAAAGTATTTCTGAAACCGAAGAATGTTGGCAACAAATCCAAAATATCGAGAGTCTTTAGCAGTGAGCAGATAAGCAAATTCATCAGGGAAGCCGATAATAAATCATTTATAATGCTGAAGGTGATTTCAACAAAATATTAAGATTGTAGGATATAAAACTATCAATTCAATTTATAGGTTGCAATAATTTTTGGATTAGCCGGCAATTGAGAAAAATGTCAATTGTTATAATAAACAACAAGGAAGACATGCTGCTTGTGAAAATACCGGATTCCAAAACACATATCGAGAGAACTTTTCTCGTAATTGGGCAAGAAAACCTGCAGTTTTATGGGAAATATTTATAATTAATTGTAACGGTGAAAATGTAACACCTGAAGAAACCACAGTGTTTGGCGCAATTATTTTTGCAAAAAACAATAAAAATGGGTGGAAATCATAATTTTATGTAAATATTTATCTTTTCGAGCACCCAATGCTCCACATAACAGATTATTCTTGAATTACAAAAATTGAACTTTTGGCAGTTTGAGGGAATGATAGCATTCGTCGAACTTAAGCGATGTTATTTGCTGACATTGGAAACATAACAAATTTGAAGGAATACGGTGGCTGGAAATCTACTGATGTGGCTGAAGGATAAATAGATAATTCAATTAAAACAAAATTAAAATTTCCAAGACAATAAAAGAATCACCAGATGAAAGCAATCCATGTGAAACAGGAACTTTGCCGTCTCGTTATGGCTTCAACAAAAGGAATTTGGATATAATAGGCTCTTCAAACTGATTGAATCCATTCAATATTCCTAATTGGTCAAATTTTAATATTGATAGGAATTTGAATGTTTCTACTTATTACGATTATGTTGGTTTTGCGTGCTTGTCCAGTAGATCATTTGAGTTGATTCAAATATATCTTAGACTGAAAAATTTAGAATATTTTTATATTCTGTACCTATAATGAGCAAAACGCCATGAAGAATAGACCAAACCTCCCCCCGGAGGGTGGGAGAAAGCGTCATGCTTCAAGCAGCAGGCTAAGCAATACTGCAAGTTCGTGTGGGACTCAAATCCACATAAACCCCTGCTCCTACTATACTGTAACAGTACCAAGGACACCAACTCCTAGAACCCTATTTTGATGCTCAAGAAGACTGCCATCGCCCATAACGTATCTCAGCTGCCCTCGAGTTTGATTGAGGAATCTGCATTTATCAGCGTTAAAAGGGCCAGTGCAGGCCTGAACAGAAATAATGAATATTCGTTCGATTAGGCTGTATGTGGGTTCGAGAAAAATATTCGATGTCTGAAAATTTGGCATGGGATATCAGATATTCGTTTGCATTCACATTCGAACTGCATTCTTAGTGATCTGTTCGATTATAGCAATTCTACAGCGGCATATCCTACCGCTGGTCTCCAAGGGTCGATTGGAAGAAAACACAAATGGGAAAACCCGATTAAGTAATGGCTTGAAACATAATATCTGACATTCTTTCAACACAAGCCGGAGATGTTCCCCCGTGATATATTGTTCCAATCTTATTCTTCCAACATAATATCTGGTCGTTTTTTCTGTCCTGCCATAATGGATGGTGGAGATGGAAAAAGGTTTATTCTAGATTAGAAGGCAAATTCAAGTAAAGAATCTGCGGTTTTTGTTGGAACAATTTCCACTGCCTCGCTCAACTTTCAGGGTATTCAAGCGGCCTAGATGACTGAATTAATCTTGGTATTTTACATACAGGAGCAATGCAATTTATAAAATTGTGGATTTTTGTTGAAATGATGGCTTTCAGGATAAATGAAAACGATTTCTTTCCCCTAAAAACACAAATATGTTAATTTAATGCTATTCGATATGATTAAATGAACTGCTTCATGAAGTAGGTGCTTCCGAATCGTAGTATAAAATATCTCCAAATTATTTGGTCCAACTCATAAGAATTTTCTATCATCTGGAGTTGAAAAAGGGAGAGTTTTGTTTCAGATACACATCAAAGCTAGAAAAGTATCAAAAACGGATCAAATAAGCAGAACCACACAAGAAGACCACTGAGAAATCTCTTGCATTTGAAAGCTCGAAAGACTCTGTACGAAACTTTTTTTGTCTTCAGTTCTCTCCGATATGTATTTGGACACACCCCTACTCACTATGGTGAAGAAAATGCAAGAATAACGAAGAGATCCTAGTGACTTGAGGAGAAATCAACCTCGCCCTGATAATCTGAAAATTGAAGATGGAATATAAGCTGAAATGATCAACCTTGAACATTACAAAAATTTAATGATACACAGGGTGTCTACCCTCAATAACTCAACGAATCAGTATTTGTGAATACACTCAGACAGGCAGATTTTTTATGGCAGGGAGACGTGATCTAGGATACAAAGATCTAGCTAGCAACCCTCTGATGGGTGTTGCAGCCCCATCAGAAATTTGAATTGAAGGAAAGTTGGTAATTTTGCAGCATTAACTTATGCAAGGATTAAAATTTGTACAAACTGGCAGTTTATCTTCATAGAAATAGAAATAATTTTTTGATCCCCTTAGACACAGTGTATAGGACAAGTCACAAGAAATCTGAAACCATACAGTTAAGAAATCAGCTAACAGTATATTCATATCAAACATAAATTCTTTTACGCTATAGTAGGCTTTTTTTAACAATATATTTTTCACCATTTTCCCATACTAGTGCTCTCACCATCGATGGTAAATGATTATAAAGAATTATGCCTTTATAAAGAATAGAAGACTTAAATTTGGTGGTTCTATGCACTGGAATAGACAAAGTGTCAGTACTTCGGGTGGAATAACTATGATAGTTCGACAGTTTTGTAAATTTAGTTAGATTATCCTTCATATAAATCAAACCTCTTTACATATATATACAAGGAACCGTGAGAATTTTTTTTTGTTTAAAAATTGGTCGACAGGAAGTGCGTGGGTTTATGCCAAAAATCATACGCAAGATACGCTTCTGCGACACCAGGACTCTGTCTGAATCAACAGAGTTACCCCAGATCAAAATGCAATAACAAATATGGCTATACAGGGTCTTTCACGAGGAACCTCACCCATATTTTTTCTGAGTTATTCACAAAAAACTGTTATTCGTCTTGAATTTTCAGCTATTTCTTTTCCCGTCAGGCCAAAAAGATGAAATTTTCAGGAACTGTAACTTAAACCATGTTTTAGATTTTACTACCCTAATATGCAAGAGAAAAAAGTTACAGGTTGTTCCTAAATAGATGGCGAATTTGGATTCGAATTTGTATCGGAAACCTCTTTATTTCAACTAATCGGCCATCGGTTTTCTCTCCAGTGATAAATAAATAATTCCTTATGAACCATATGCAAAAACTTACCATGTTTTACATTATTTTTTTTAATGATAGATATCATTAATTACATCTGCCAAATTCCTCTTTATTCAGTAGCATATTGTGTTTACTATTTTTTTTGTGCTACTCTGGAAGCGATATGTGGATGATGTTTTTTGCGTATGGACTGGGTCGATATCGGAATTGACGGCATTTTTGGAATTGTTGAACTCCATCCATGATTCCATCAAATTCACATTAGAAATAGAGGATGATAATAGATGTCTGAACTTCCTAGATATACAGATTAAAAAAAAAAATGAACACCTTGAATTTGATATATACAGAAAATCCACCTTCTCTGATATTTTAATACCAAATAGTAGTTCACATCCTTATAAAATCAAAATGTCAGCATTTCACGCATAACTCATAGATTAGTCTCAATTCCAATGCCAGAAATCAACTATGACAAGGAGGTTCGCACACTGAAATTTTTAGCTGGGAATAATGGTTACTCTCCGGATATAATAGATCAACTCTTTTTCAGAAAGGGGCAGAAGAAATTGTTACATTCAATTTATCCACCAAATAATGAAACTGAAACCAAAAAATACGCATATATCGACTACATCCCATCTCTGAGTGATAAAATTTGCAAAAGACTCAGACATTATAATATTAACATTAGTTGTACTAATAAGAAAAATCTGAGATCAATGTTCTTTAATGGTAAGGATCGAGCGAACAACACACAATTAAGCGGTGTATATAAGCTTCACTGTATGAATGCCCTGCATTTTACATAGGTCAAACTGGTCGTTCACTAGCAAAAAGAATTGATGAACACAAAAAATCAATCCTCCAAAACCAACCCACTACTGGTTTCTCTAGTCACTGTATCACCTCAAACCATTTTATTGATTTTGAAAAAACCAAATTATTGCACAAATGCCATAAAGGTAAACGTATGGACCTTTTAGAATACTTAGAAATAACATCAGCTTTTAAACAAAATCTTCCCATTGTAAATGATCAGTTAGATTTCCGTCTATCACCAATTTTAACATGTGTCACTTGATATGTTATGTATATGTGTACTGTATTAACCGATATTGTTTTATATTCAGTTTTGAAAATGGGATGAAACCCGAAACATGCATGTCAACGATGCTTTAAATAAAATTTGTGAAACGTACAGTCAAGTGTTTTTATTCAATTTTTGTTAATTAATATCAAACTATGTTTCACCATGGGATAAGCGAGGAATCAATTACGATTTGAAAGCGATTTTTGAAAAATCCAAAAAATGAAAATTTTCCATCCGAAAACCTTGAAGTTATTCTTGTTTCAGCGGAGCTCTATTTTCGATTTTTTTTTCGAATTTTCCCGCTCAGAGAGAATTTTTCAACCAAAACTGAAAAATGTTACATCAAAATAACTTGAAATTTTCTAAGGAATCTATTTCTGCAATAAAAAAAATGGTATTGTAATTTGAAAAACGGAAGTTGACGTCATTTCCGGAAAAACCGGAAGTTCTCATGCCTTGAAAATATTTTAGCTTTCATCAGCATCGTGAAATACTTATAAGTGCTGAATTTTATGAAAATACGTTCAGTAGTTTCCCGTATAAATATGGGTGAGGTTCCTCGTGAAAGACCCTGTATACCAAGCCATAATAGATATTCAATAAGGCTTCAGGTGGAGGTGAATTCTGTAGACGGTATATAACGTAAAATGACGAGCTAAGCTTTTTACATGTCTTCTCGACATGATTGCACCACCTCAAATTTTTGTCAACATAGATACCCAGGAACCTAATCACCTCTTCAGCTTTTAAGGGTACATCATTGTGACACACCTCAAAGGTGCTGTCAGTATCACTTCTCAGTTGAAATCGAACGCAGTCGGTCTTATCAACGTTCATGATTAGTGCATTTTGTCTGCACCAGTTCTCGAATTGATCGATAAGGGATATGGAAACTTCCTTGAGTTCTTTCTAGTCAGCGGCAGAGACAGCAATAGAAGTATCATCAACCAAAATTATCAACTTTATTGAGATCGCAACTAGATGTTCAGGTAGATCGTTAATGAACATGATGAAAAGCAGTGGTCCCAATGTAGAGCCCTGAGGAACTTCCAGCTCGCAAGCATGTTTGCAGACCACTGGCTGCCCACCCTCACAGACATGGTACGCCCAGTGATGAAGCTGCATATCCATTCCAGAAATACACCTCTGAAGCCCAGACTATAAAATTTATCGATAATAAACCTGGGTGTAATACTGTCAAAGGCTCTTGAGAGGTCAAAAAACAAACCTGCTACATGAAGACCCTTGTCGAGAGATTGATAAACGCTCTCAAAAAACTCAATGGCAGCTGACTGAGTCGATCTTCGTTCCCTAAATCCATGCTGGCTACCAGTAAATAGATTATACTTATTCAGAAAATCACACATCGATTTAGTACTATTCTTTCCACGACCTTTGAAAAAACACTCAAAATGAAGATCGGTCTATAATTGCATAGATCTTCAACATTATTTTTTTTGTGAACAGGGAGCACCATGGAATGTTTGAAGGACCTAGGAAAAATACCTGGGGAGACCGAAAGATTAATCAACCAAGAAAGAGGTGCCGCAATATGCTCCGAAATCGCCTTCAGCATTCTGACCGAAACAAAGTCAACTCCAACACTCTTTTTGTTTTTAAGTGACCAGATTGTATCCAAGACCTCGAACTGACTCTCCGGATGGAAGAAGAATGTATGCTCTTGCATGGGGGCTGTTGTACATGAAAAAGATATGACGTTATCATATCGATCAGCAACACCTCTGCCTGCTATGGATGAGAAATGGTCAGCAAAAGTCTCAGCTATGATTAAAGGATCAGAGATTTGGATACCAGCAATATTCAGCGTCATATTCACTCCCGCATTTTTTGGTTCCTGGGTAGTCTCCCGTTTAACTATATTCCAAGCTGTTTTGCTCGGGTTATCAGATGTATATAACAATTTTGTATGGAAATTCAGCTTAGCAAATTTCAACAGCTGTCTGTATTCATTTTTAGCTTCCCTGTAAATTTCGAACGAATGTTGACTACGCAGGTTAACATAGAACCAGGGCAGATTCTTCAGGTTTTGGCCAGCTATTCTAACTTCTGATGTTATCCAGCCTGAATTAGGATGGTTTGAGATACTTCGATACTTCAATGGGCAACAGATATCGAAACAGTAATTAATTATTTCCAAGAGGGAATCATACGCAGAGTCTATGTCAGAGCACAAGTAAACCGGTTTGAAAGTAGTTCGAGACATAAATAAGCTGAGTTCATATACATTGTTAGCTGAAACAGACCTACATAATTTATTAATTCATAGAGTGAATATTCACTGAATTACAGGGTGCTATCATTTTTCAAAAACATTTTAGTAGGTACTATATTCTCTCACAATTCGTGCTCTAAATTCGTCAAAATATCCAACTCTCGTTTCATAAACGGTGCTAGATCCGGCGATCGCGCAGGCTGCTGCACTGGGCAACTTCGACCTTTCACCTAAGCTACAAAGTGCGGCTCCTCTTCTGAAAGATTTTGTTTTGTCTCCAAAGCTTCGGTGATGAGAAGATCGATCATGATTTCGCCCAAAGTCAGATACGCATCATCAGTGAGATTGCCAGAAATGAAAACAGGAAGAATCAAGAGATCTAGCGAAACACCCATCCAGACGCTCAGTTTTTGTGAGGATAGCTCTAACCCAGGTTATCGTTTGTTCATTCACTAATGAAACATGTCATTATAAACAACAAGAAAACAACAAAAGCGAAATAGCGATATAAGTCAAAACAGAAAACATCTCCAAAATGGATTTCATCAGAAGAATCATCAGCAATTTTGAAAAGACTGAAATGGATATTTGTCGAAGACCAAGACTAATTTGAGCAAGTAATGAAAATGCGTAACAACAGATAGTTCCATAGGATATGAGAAGAGCATGTGAGCTCAGAAAAGTTGAAGGAGTATGGAATATGTAACGTCTGCAAGAGATCTGGAAGCGTAGCGATGACAAAATGGGAAAAAAAAAGAAAAAACTTGGAGAGCTCTGAACAAAAGATATAATTGATATTCGTTTTAACCGGAGTCGTGATATAGTAGTTCAACTACAATATGTATTTTGGTTTATATTTTCCCCACTAAAATCTTTTTAATTTCAGTGGCCTCAACAAAAATATTTGGCTGTTCCTCTTAAGGTGTATTTTTTCATCAGACATACATATGGATAGGCGAATTGGAGTAAAAGTTTTATTATGATCCTCCATCGGTTCGAAGTCATCTTCAGCATGTTTTCAACCTTGTACAGCTCCTGATTTATCCGGATATAAAGGAGCGGAAAGCTATATCACCGGAATAACGTAAATTTGACTTAATGCATTGGACAAACACAACGTTTGGACCACACAGCATTATTGGCGTAGAAATGTCTGTCTCTATTCTGTCGGACTGCTGAAGATTGTATCTCTCAGGGATTACATTCAGGGGATATAAAGCATGTTGACAATTCGATCATGCCTGAGTAATTATGCCCTTGTGAATGTTAATTCCTTTACAATCTGATAAGCAGACGTGGGTAGTAATGGTCTTGTTTCAATTCAACCGTGATTCTCTTGTCGATTAGTTACGTAAAGGTCAATTAGCTACCTCATGTACTTGAAACAAATTCGAAGAGATTTTAAGATTCTTAAAATTGAAAATTTTAGATAAATAAATCCCTTTATACATGGAGGAATAAAATGTGTATCGAGCTGAATATATGGAAAAATAAGTGTAGTTTGATGAGTGAACTTTTGACCAAAAATGCATATCAAGGAACATATAAACTTCTGAAGTTAATACAATTAAAATAATAACGTTTAGAAAATCCAGTGAGGATACGTTTCATAATGGTTGGATAAATTGACCTTGTAGTGTGTACGTAAAGTCGACGTTTGCTTGAATTTAAGTTACGTTTATCGTTCCATATTTTTGAGACGGATCATATTTTGCTGGATCAGCTGGTTATAATTAAAATTTCGCATTCATCTGTTTTCAATCTACACGATTCCTGAGGGATGCAATGAATAATACTGGTTCAAAATCGTCATGGAAATTCAAATTCCACACAATAAGCATACATTTGAAATTGGCTCCTCTTTCAGGAAATTGCTGAAAGCCACCATCCGTGCAAACAGGACCGGTTATTTTCTTTGGATAGGGAGCGACTCCTGGGGGGCAAAAGTTCATCCGGTGAGGGATCAGGAGCTGGCAGCCGAAGGGGCAATTACCATTCTCCCACATCGAAATGCAATAAAAGGTAACTATCAGTATAATTTTTGAATAATAGAAACGGAGGGATGTTCGAGGTAGCTTTCACGTTTATAGATAGATCCTTTCGGAATTTTGCTGAAAATTCGTCTCTTCATATCTGACTGAACAGCGTTCCCCTGACGGAGACACTGGTTCACATAATCTATATCATGTTTCCGCCAAATCTATGGGGGCACAAAGGTAGGAAGATTCAGATTCTCTTTGAAACGGGTCCAGATCAATGGAAAAAGCATGTATAAACGAGCTATGGTTCTACAAATATCATCACTGGGTAACGAATTTCGCCCACCCCGTATATATTTCCCAAAAGAACTTTGATGTGAATTCGTTTTGCAGTGAAGTAGTTTGTAGGATTATTCAGTTCGAATCCACGAGAACTTTGAGAGTTGCACTTCAACATTTTTAGATCCTACCTTTCTTTCATCAAACCCCTTGAAAACATTCAGAAATCACCGACGTGAGGTCAGTTGTTTTGGAGCTCTTGTTAAACCACTTGTGAGTATTTATTCAACATTGAAAAATCAATCTCCGAAATATCTGTTTGTCAATACGAATGATGGAACTGTATAATAAAGAAAAACTTTTTTTAATTATTCAAATCATTCGTTCACTTTCCCAATATTTGCTATTACAACATCTTCATTTTAGACTGAAGTAGCCTTTGAATGATCTTGGGTTATTGTTGTTTTCTTGGTGTAATTTGAAAATTTGTGGAATGAGGTTATTCATAAATTCACTTGGGACACAAGCAACCAGAAATTTTCGTTCCATAATTGACCATGTAATTCAAAACATCATTGGAAGCCAAAGACAACTGACGAAGGGGTATTCCGTGAAGTAGAGTGTGTATCAGACCACCATTTACTTGTAACAAAGATAATACTGATCTACAGAAAGAAAAATAAGACAGTAAATAAACATCAACAAGAACGCAATGATGCAAGTTAACCTAAAAGAATATAGAAAGCCCTCAACAAGAGTCAACTCAATTCTTGGACAAATTAAGGCTAACAAGTAAATTACAGAACATCAAAAATGCCAATCTAACTTCAGAACAACTATATGGGCAGATCAAAGACTGCTTACACGAAACAGCAGAGGAAGCTCTGGGCTATAAAGAAATACATAAAAAACTAAGCCCAGAATAATATTCAAAAACAATGTATGATAATTTAGAAAAAAAACTTATAACACATGGCTAGGTACAGGAAGAATGGAAGATAGAACGACATTTGCTTACTGGAATAGGGAAGTTGAAAAACCAAAGAATCAAAGTAAACGTTGGCAGCAAAAATGTGAGGAAGTGGACAAGATATATTGGTAGGGCAAGAGCATCTGAAGCTTGGAATACTATGCGAAACCTAAGAAGAGACGGAAAATTCAACATCTAACAACTACCGTTGCTAGGTTTAAACGAATGAGTATATCATTATAAGGCGTTCTCACAGAAAATATAATTCAAAATAACGAATATAGACATAGAAACACCTCAAAATCAAGAAATAAAGGAAGTGACCGTAGCAGAAATAAAGGAGGCATTAATGAAGTAAAAGAATGAAAAGAATTCTGGGCCCGAAATTATCTACATTGAGTTAATTAAGTTTCTAGTTAAAATCTGATCAATAAGTGCCCAATAGATGGTGGAAACAGTCCAGAAGAAGATTATAGCGCAGAATATAGGCATAAGTGAGACTAGCGCAATGAATAAAAAACAGAGAATTTAAAAAGATATGGAAGATATAAAAGAACCTTCAGGGTTTCATAATGGACGATCATGTGTTGACATGTGTGTGTGTGTGTCATTATAAGGTATAAGCCATTGCGATCGAATACCAGATGCATAAAATGGAATGACGAAGCGATAATTCGACAATGTTTCCGCATTAAATATGGTATTATGGCGGCAATAACATATTTTGTGGCAGTCGAATGAAGGAATTATCTCACCCGCATCGCACCAAATGTGTTTTTATGAACCATCAATTTTTGATAGAACTGTAAAGAATAGAAGCTTAGTACTGACCAAAATTCATTCGAAGATTCGAAATCTGCTTTGTTACAGATCAATATTGTCCCCAAACTGGTTCAGTTCATGCTCAGATAGAAAAAATTAGGTTCCACTATCTGAATACGAATAGGATCATCGCCGATTCGACAATGAATTCCGAAGAATATCACTTCCCTAATGAAAATTCAAATCGTGGTGGACGGACTAAGGAATCGGTTGAAGTCAGCTTCCGAAGAATTTAATATTTCTTTCACAAAGAAGTAGATCAAATGATCCTGCTGAGTCTTCATTCTCTTTGGAAAACTCCAGACTTTTCATGGATGGCGAAATTAATATGTTAACACTCTATAAAATGGCTTAAATTGAGCAGGGAAAGTTTCTCTTCAGTGAAAGGAACTCATTATTTCATTAAACCAGCTGGTCAATGCCTCTGAAGTCGTCTTGGTAAAGTGTTGTTTATGAATTAATATATATCATTAATACATTTGAGTTGTTTTCCATTCTTGTATGATATTTTCCGCTTCTATTCTCTACTTCTTCAACATATGGGATATTCAGATCTTCATGAAGGGTCTGTTTGGTTACATATCATAAGGCGTTGGTCATCATTTTAAGTATTGTGTTTATTGATTGAGAGCTGTGCTGCATTTGCTTGAGCATCTCCAGATTTCTATTCCGTATATTGGAATAATGATAGGTTTGTTCAACAAAGGAAACATTTCATGGAATTATTGGCTGGAAGAGAAATAGAGGAACAGTTGAATCAATACAAACATATCGACTAAGATGTTGAAAACATAACAAAAGCAATTAAAAACAGAAGAAGTGATGGAAACTATCAGAAAACTTCAAAATAGAAAATGACATTTTGTTCTTTTGGTTTACCTTGATTTTGTAGGTCTCCATATTGTGTTGTCAAATCTATTCAATCCAATTCTTCTTTCAATTCTCAGGATTTTCTCTATTTGATTTAGGGATGTCTTCTCTGCAGGAGCATCTGTGTTTTGCCATATGTAGGTAGACCTAATTTTGCGCTTTTCAGCAATGGGTTTTTCATTACTATTGGAATTTGCTTTGTTGTTTTTGCTGGTTTTTGGAGTTCTTTCGGTAGCTGCGTCCTTAAGAATATTTATGAATGCCCCAGGGGAAGACAAACCCGTGCATTTACTATTTTGCGATATTCACTCCAAATGGTTTCTTGATTATCTAGTTTTGGTGGAAACTTCTTGTTGATTATTAAGGTGCTTAATGGCGCTATTACAGGACTATGATCTGATAATCTGACAGTATGTTGGACTTCTCGTAGAAAGGTTGGAGTATATCTCTTCATGCAACAATTCGCCAGCTTTAGTCCCTTGGTGATGTTTCCTCGTGAGCCCCAAAGAGTATTCTCTTTAATTCTTATAATATGAAATATATATATATTGACAAGAAATGGCATGCTCCACCCAAATTCGGCAATCGAAAGATTGTACTTACCGCACAAGGAAGGAGGCCGAGGACTTAACAATCTGGAGAACATCTATCGAAAAGAGAATCAGAACATAAGGAACAACTTTGTTCGAGGAAGGTTACCTGTTCAGCAATGGATGGCAACCCAACACCTCGCCTCCACACAACCTGAAGAGATGCCCGCAACAGAGGAACTGCCCGAGAGATGGAGAGAAAAGTGGCACTCTAAACCGCTCCATGGAAGGTTCTACGCCAGCCTCCACCAGCCTGAGGTTGATCGGTTGAGCTCGAGCATCTATCTCACCCAGGGGTATCTCTTTCTCCAAACGGAGAGAACTTTGCTGGCAATTCAAGATCAGGTTATTCCAACGCGCGCCTACACTAAACATATTATGAAGCAGCAAGTGGAATCGACGAAGTGCAGATTATGTGATAACGCCGAAGAGACGGTTCAGCACATATCCTCACGATATGCAATTGCCAATACTAGATATCTCGTTCGTCATGAAAACATGGGGAAGGTGGTGCATCAGTTATTATGCTTGAGGGAGGGCCTCCTGGGGCAATTCACGCCGCACCATGTTTATTCCCCGATAGCGGTTATGGTGAATGAGAACATCAAGGTCTACTGGGATCTCACCATCAACACGGACCTAGGAGTGGACCACAATAGGCCAGACATGGTGATATGGTCAAAAAAGAATAACACTGCCATAATCGTTGATTTCGCGGTGCCTCTTGGCCAGAACCTTTCAAAAACGTACAGCGAAAAGATCAGTAAATATGGGTCACTATCAAGGCAGATGAAAAATATGTGAGACCTCCAGAAAGTTGAAATAAAACCACTGATAATCAGCTGCAACGGGTTAGTTCACCGAAAGACAACTCTGCACTTTCGAGAATTGATGCTTCACAATAACACCACCCTTTGGATGCAGAAAACTGTGATCCCGCGAATGGTTGTCAGATATTCGTCAGATTCTCTACCCTCACTGACAGAACGCACGATTATTCTTGGCTAACTTGGCCCAAATGATTCCAAGTGTACCACTTACGTGTGAAATTTAAAAAAATTTATATATATATTGAATTAATTGTAAGGGTCTTTTGGCTCGGATTTGGGAGTAAATGATTCGAATACTCTTTATTCTATGCAGGGCTTCTACAAAAGAACAATAATATATAATTTATAAACAACAAATTTTTAAAAACGAATCAACTCACTGAATGTGAGGTTTTACATGGACAACATCTGCCACAAACGTTATAATTAATAGAAACAATAAAAAGTTAATTTTTGATTCCATAGGAATTCTTCACAAAACACGTCATCTAAATCTATTTTAAAATTCGAAAAATTCTTTTTGTTGATGCTCTTATTTTTAAATTCACAATCAAGTAACCCTCTTTTAAGGTAACACAATGTCATTGTATTTTTTATGGTTATGTTTTTGCTTTTCAGGAAAACCTGTCTCTCACTTCTCTGTGTTCTTTGTCTTCTTTATTCATCTACTGGGCCGTCATAAAAAGGTTCCATTTTTATCATTTCCAACAAATAACTGTATATAGAGCTTAACTTTATTGTATCTGTCTTCTTGTTTTTGGTTTTATCTTCTTTGTTTATGTTTATCATCTCATGAATCAATCTTTTTTGATAATTTTTCTCTGTTTTGAGTACCTCAACACCTTCAAAATCCACATGATGGTCAAGATTATACGCATGAGCAGCCAATGCACATCTCTCTGGGTATTTTCTTATGTCCGATCTATGCAGTGTCACTACTATTTTTCACCCATTGGGAGGTATGTCCTATATAACATTTGTCGCAAGTCTCACAATTTATTTTGTATACGACATTACTTTGGAAGAATGTTGGAATGGGGTCCTTGATTTTTGTGTATAATGACCTCACCGTTTTTTTATTTTGGACTGCAATTTTGATGTTATCCTCTCTGAACACATTTGTTGCGATATTCTCGCAACAAAGGACAGTTCTTGGAATTTAGGGCAGTGGCCGTTACTTCCAAGAACCCTTTATGTCGGAGGGAATTTTGGGAATCCCTAAGCTTAGCTACCTGTACGACCTTTCGACACGTCCGACCATTCTCAATTATTCAAGAACATTCTCTCTGTACACTTCTCGTTCAATTACCAAGTAAGTTCTCCTTTACCAATTTACTTTCACTAGTCTATAACGGCACTCAGAACTACAAGTTCCTCTTACAATCTCTTAAAATAATCTGTTTTCGGGTCAGTTAGCTACCCTAGTTCATTGTGTATGTGAATTACTCAGTTGAAATTCTCTACATAAAAGAAAAAGGTTGTGAATTGTGAACCTGTGATGCAATTACATATCGCCAAGGCACAATTCACTTTACGAAGTCTACCTCGACGATTAGAGCAGAGCTGTGATGATTTCCAAAACAACAAAAAAGGTCATCTCTTTATTGTTTAGTACTACCAGAAGTGTCCAAGATTGAGCAAAGAAGTTCAAATACTTGGACTTTGTACACAATTTAAAAACTCTTTTTGTGAGTGTAAACTCAAGTGCTGAACATAGTGTAACTATTCTTATCTGTGAATACTTAATTCTGTTATAACTACAAACTTGTTTTTATTCACCTTGCAAAGATCTTTTCAACCAAAGATAAATTTTTGGATCTACTGTTATAGTATAATCAGCGACTCAGGAAGTGCGCTTCTCTCTCATTAAGCGGATGATTATTATTATTTCTAATTTTGTACCCGCACAACCTTCTTCAATTTCCCTGTCAAGTTGGTAACATTTGGATAAGATGCATAATGTGTTCTATTTGTTGTCATATTTTGTTCCTCTATTTGTTCGGTTTGAGTGGCACTATTAGCATATAGTAATTTTTTAATCATAGTGTTTGGATAATCATTTTCTTTAAGAATTTGGTGTAATTTTTTTAATCCTTCTTCTATGTACGATTTATGACATATTTTTGATATTGGCAAGACAAGGGCCTTTGAAAGTTAAACGAAAACGAAATAGAAAATGAATAATGAAATTCTGACAATAAGAAAAAAATGACTCGAAAGAAAATCGAATGCTGGAGCCCTGACTTTTGCCTACCTGGTTTCACAGTACGGCTGAATCAACGTGTCCAAGCACTCAAACGAAAATAGTCACTTTTTCACTAGAGTTCGAATTTGTATGATTAACGAGAAATATACTGCGAAGAAAAGTCCACTGCCCCGGACGAGAGCGGCTTCAGTACCGTCTTTGTTCGACATAGGTCATATGCTCCAACATATGTTACGCGTCAATCGGGAAAATAAAATGAACATACGTGGGCCGCACGAAACGAGCAAGCAACTTGGAATAAAAATGAATGAATGCAACTAATAATAATGAGTTGCAGTAACATAATCGCCCACCTAAAATAGAATATTTTATGAAACAAAGCAAATATAAAATTGAAAAGATATCGAACATAAAGCAAAAAAAATATATACATATATACATCAACATACGTCATAATTATTGGAGAGGTAATGGACATAATTTAACCACTGATCTCTGCAGTACACCTTGAGTAGTCCGAACAGTAGCTACTCTAGCTATTTTACCAGCGCCAGGATGCAATTTCTCAATGCGTCCAAGTCGCCAGCGCAATGGAGGGAGTTGATCATCTTTTATCAAGACTAGTGCACCTATTGAATAAGGAGGCGAGTCACTATTGAACCACTTTTTTCGTTGTTGCAGTGTGTTCAGGTATTCTAAATTCCATCTTTTCCAAAAATCCTGATGGATACGAGTTAAAAGCTGCCAACGCGATAATCGACCGATAGATAGGTGAGATAAATCTGGTTCAGGAATAGCAGTTAATGGAGCCAAAGTAAGAAAATGTCCTGGTGTCAGTGCAGATATGTCATTCGGATCATTACTAAGCGGACATAGAGGGCGAGAATTGAGCACAGATTCAATCTGTGTGTGGACTGTATAAAACTCCTGTATGACCTGTTGAGACAGAAGGAATTGTAAAGTCTGGGCACCTGGATGCAGATATATTTTGTGGAAATGCTGAATAAGGAGCTCAGCAAGACGATGAGATGAAGGAAGCAAAGCTGGGTGTTTGCGATCATAAGCCAGACCAGAAAAAGACAGACGACCGCCCACCCTGAGAACACCATCTTCTCCAATAAACGGATTCAATTTTCGAACTGATTTAGATATGGGATTTCCCGAGATGAGATCATCGATTTGTTCTTTGAACACAACCCTCTGAACCTGTTTCATAATGAAGAAAAATGCATCTTTGAGATGAACTGCGGAAAATCTATATATCCTAGGAGCTTTAGAGTTTTTCATGGAGTGAACAAATCTGAAAATGTAAGCTACCACCCTTTGAACCTTGGACAGAGATGAATACCTGGAGAGCAAATCATCAACAAACGACGGAGAAATAAAAGCTGACAAAGAGAGGTGACGCTCTTCTGCCTGTACAAGATGAAGAGAATTCTCTATTTCATTATTTGCGAAGGTGAGATGTTTGGAACGAAGTCAGTCAGGGCCTGTCAACCACAAAGAGCAGTTCAACAGTTCGGTTGACGTTAAGCCGCGTGAAGCATAATCAGCTGGATTGTCTTTCGATTGAACATGATACCAATTTTTTGTTGAAACTAAGTCCTGAATTTGAGTAGTACGATTGCTTACAAATGTCTTCCATCGATGAGGAGAAGACTTAATCCATGTTAGAGCTACCATTGAATCAGACCAAGCAAAAATGTCATCTATTGTAAAGGCTGATTGGTAAACAGAGGAAACCACATTGATGAGTTTTGATAATAAGAGACAAGCACACAATTCCAGTCGTGGAAGTGAAATTCTCTTCAATGGGGAGACCTTTGATTTACCACATACGAAAGAGATGTCAATGGAGCCGTCAGAATTGAAAAACCTGAAATATACCACGGCTGCGTAACCACGCTCACTACTATCTCCGAAACCATGAAGTTCGCAACGATAAAATGGTTTCGATGCAAGTTTCCGAGGTATCTTTAATTTACCCAATTCGGTTAATTCGGATTTACACTGATTCCAGCGACGGCTGACATCGTCTGGAAGTGTATCATCCCACTGCAAACCTAATGTCCAAAGATGCTGGATCAAATGTTTAGTAAGAAAAGTAAATGGAGAAAGGAACCCCAAAGGGTCGAAAATTCGAGAAAGTTCGGAAAGTATGGTACGTTTGGTACATACACGAAAGTTCATCAAAATGGCAATAATATCCTTTTGTAATTTAGGACCTATCAATAGAGCATCATTTAAAGATAAATGCCGGTCATTTACATGAGCTGACGCATCGAAAACAACCTTCAACTTTGTGGATGGACTGTTTGGTTTGATTATACAATGGTGAGGGATATAAAAAGTATTTTCATAATCCGAACTCTTAGAAATTAATGACATATGATCTTTTTCTAAATATTCCTTCATGAAAGTTGAGTATTCCCTGTATATATTCTGGTTTTTAATAAGTTTACGTTCAAGGGATAAAAAACGACGTAGTGCGAGAGAATATGTGTCACCGAATGAAAGTGTTGACTGATCAGGTTTAAATGGTAATGCCACAGTGTACCGTCCAGATGTATTTCTATAATAGTTCTGAGTGTATAAGTTCTCACAAAATTGATCTTCTGGTGATACAATGACATTCTCTGAAACTTCTTCAAGTTCCCAAAATCTTTTCAACGAGGAGTTTAAACCTGATTCAGACAATGACAAATGAAAATTGTTAACTGATATGTTAGGTGATTGAATCTTTCCCATGAAAACCCAACCAAATACTGTCGCAAGTACTGTTGGTTCTAAACCGTTACCCTCGATACGACCCGGTCGAATTATTAAAGAGAATATATCCGCTCCCAGAAGAAGATCTATTGATTTCGGAATAGAAAAGTTCGGATCTGCTAACTTCTTGTAATAAACACAATTCCAAAACGAATGATTTACGAAAGAACTCGGCATCTCCGCACAAATCTTCGGAATCACGACGGCATCGAATGTAAAAGATGGATTTATTTGACCTGATGGGCGAATAGTACATTCAGTGCTGCAATTAGCAGAAGATGAGCTTTAACAAATTCCATTTATCGAAAATGAAGCATCACAAATTTTCAAGCCTAATCTATTTAAACACGATTGAGTTATAATATTTATTTGAGAGCCTCCATCTAACAGAACTCGGACCTTCTGATATCTACCCCAAGCATCACGAATTTCGACCTCAGCGGTTGCTAAGAGAACGGTAGAATTTGAAGAAACATTGGTTAAAACCTGAGCTGAGCCTGAATCCGATGAATTTGCAGCATTGAAATGAAACGTCTCTGTTGAAGAATCATTATCCGCATTATTGCGTATATGCAACAGGGTATGATGCTTTCCGTTGCAAACACGACAATTTGACTTTGAAGAACAATTGTTAATCTTATGTCCAGAATGGAGGCAATTGATACACCAATTTTTGTTCTTCACAGTCTTGAACCGATCTTGAACAGTTTGTTCCAAAAATGATGGACATTTGTAAATATTATGAGCTAACTTGCAATAATTACAGGTTATACGTTTCTTGAATGATTCAATTTCCGTTTGAACGAGAAGAGTCGAATTTCTTTTATTCATTGAGAGAGAACTAGATTTTAAAACTTGAGAATTCGAAACTGAATGAGTTTTCGACGGAAGACAAAGAGCTGCTGCCTCCAAGGCTATACACTGATTTGTCAGGAAATTTCGTAAATTGACAAACGACGGAATATCTGTTGAACATTCTTGTAATTCAAAACGTTTGATCGATGCTAAATCTAATTTCTGAATGAGAATGTGAAATAAAACAAAGTCCCACTGGTCAAAGAGTAAACCTAAATTTCTTAATATCGATAAGTTCTCCGCAAAAACCTCTAGAATTCGCCTAAGGTCTTTAGCTGAATCACCCTGTAGCTTGGGAACATTACAGATTTCCTTCCAACACGTATTAGCGAGAAGTCTTTTATTTTGATATCTTTCCGCCAATGTCTGAAAAGCGCTTTCATAATTTTCAGCAGTCAATGGAAACCCTTTAACTAAACTTAAAGCATGAGAAGAAAGTGAACCTAGGAGGTATTGAAACTTTTCTATTTGACTCAAGTTAGAATTTTCATGTACCAAACTTTGGAACATATCGAAAAAAGTAGGCCACTCTTTATAATTCCCATTGAAAATGGGCAATACTATCTTTGGACGTTTAACATTTGGCGAACTGATAGAGCAACTATTTTAGTTTTTTACTGGATTTATTACTTCAGGAAATAAATTAACATAAGTCGTTCTGATGGTGTAATAATTATCCATAAAGGTTGTTCGAATAACCTTCTCAGTGTTCAATTCCGGTTCTTCGGAAGATACAATCATAGAGACAATTGAAGTGTGTAACTTTTGAAATTCTTCGAAAATATCCTCAAGTTTTTCAAATCTTAATTTGAATCTTACGTGGAGACTTTCATCAGTGACAGCGAATTGTGCCAAATTCAGAATTTCCTCGAGATCATCAATAACAATTTGACGACGAGCTTTGAGTTGTTTCAATTTTGTCGTCATTATTATTATTCAAGGTATACTGCAGAGAACAATATGAATTTTGTTTTGAGTAATTTTGAAAAAAGAGTAAATAGACTAACCGATTGAAAAGAACTAAATTAATTAATAAAGTAAATAATTAAGATTGAATCTATTAAATTGAAAATAGAGTTGAAAATAATGAAATGATGAAAATAAACAAAAACAAGAATGTCTATCTTTGTTTATGTTTTGAATAAAGGTTATGAGCATAGATCAGATAAACAAAGGAAGAGTTGTCTATGTAATGAAAATGAAAAATGAATGTATTGAAAGCTAAATTCTATAACATGCGCAGAAATTAAAGGATTTATGAATGTGTTCGATATCTTGTCAAGTTTTTGAGGTTACGTGAATATCGACCGAATGAAATAAATGCAAATGAAAAAAACGAAATGAAAAAAATTCCAAAATGCTTAATCGCAATAATTTGAAAACGCGGTTCGAAAATATGCGGCTCAAGAAGGACCAAAAGGCACGACAAGGGCCTTTGAAAGTTAAACGAAAACGAAATAGAAAATGAATAATGAAATTCTGACAATAAGAAAAAAATGACTCGAAAGAAAATCGAATGCTGGAGCCCTGACTTTTGCCTACCTGGTTTCACAGTACGGCTGAATCAACGTGCCCAAGCACTCAAACGAAAATAGTCACTTTTTCACTAGAGTTCGAATTTGTATGATTAACGAGAAATTTACTGCGAAGAAAAGTCCACTGCCCCGGACGAGAGCGGCTTCAGTACCGTCTTTGTTCGACATAGGTCATATGCTCCAACATATGTTACGCGTCTATCGGGAAAATAAAATGAACATACGTGAGCCGCACGAAACGAGCAACCAACTTGGAATAAAAATGAATGAATGCAACTAATAATAATGAGTTGCAGTAACAGATATGTTAATAAGTTTCACGCTATCATATTTTTATAATTTATTATATTATTTATTTTTATAATCTATAATCTATAATATAAAAATGAATCGCAAAATGTGTTGGTAAGCGCATAACTCAATAACGCCTGGACCAAATTGGCCAAATCTTTTTTTAAAATGTTAGTTGAAATTCAAGGATGGTTTTTACGGCGAGAAAAATTAGAGTTATTGCTGAAAAAACCCTAAAAATAGCCCTTTTCCTTTTCCCATTCGAATGATTTGTAACTAAAACGTAGTCAATTTGAGCTTTATTGCTATGGTATAAAGTTCATATTAAATTACAAGCACTCACTGTTGTCTAAGCAATGTAGGTGTGTTCCTAACGTCAAAGATCATATCTATCAAAACAATGTGCGTGTGTGCGTTGGAGCACAGAATACATAGTTGGAGGAGTTTAATGTCGCGTTCCGAAACTCGCTTTTCTTTTATATTAGTTTCGGCACGCGAGATAAAATGCACAAAGTACAAAGATTATATGTGTGATGATATTTTGTATCAAATACGGAATAGAACAGGAAATCGAAATATACAAATCAATGAAGAAATTTGCAATGAAGCATTGATTTCAATTGAGGACATGTGCTTGATAATGTCAAACAAACTATTAATTCAATTAGGCCTGACCGCGCCCAATCGTCCAATGCATGACGCTTTTAACCAAGAGTTGCATCGAAAAAAACTGTATGATCTCAACGCTTTGAAAGAATTAATTCAAACAAATCTTCCACTGTTGAATGAACAACAAAAGTATGTATTTGAAACTCTTATGAAAGTAACAAATGATGAAACTGGAGGGATTTACTTCTTAGATGCACCTGGTGGTACAGGAAAAACTTTTTTGATTTCATTAATATTAGCAACAATTCGCTCACAAAATAAAATTGCACTTGCACTCGCTTCGTCGGGAATCGCAGCAACTTTGTTTGAAGGTGGTCGAACAGCCCATTCAGAACTAAAATTGCCATTAAATATTCAAAGCAATGAAACTCCAACCTGCAACGTTTCGAAGAACTCTGCAATGGCAAAGGTTTTGCAGCAATGTAAATTGATTGTTTGGGATGAATGCACGAT
Source organism: Micraspis discolor (assembly GCA_030674115.1). Lineage (NCBI taxonomy): Eukaryota > Metazoa > Arthropoda > Insecta > Coleoptera > Coccinellidae > Micraspis > Micraspis discolor. Next base: position 1,470,919 of record JARTUT010000436.1, read on the forward strand.
GGCACATAAAAAATCTTTGGAGGCTTTAGACAGAACCTTAAAAGATATACGGAGCAATAATAACCGATTTGGTGGTGCAATGATTTTATTAGCAGGAGATTTTCGTCAAACATTGCCAATGATTCCACGATCAACGCCAGCTGATGAACTCAATGCATGTCTAAAGTCCTCCAATATGTGGAAACATGTCAAAGTACTTCATTTAAGCAAGAATATGCGTGTCGAGTTGCAAAATGACCAATCTGGAAACATATTCTCTAAACAACTCATTGACATTGGTAATGCCAAATTTCCTATAGACATGTTGACTGGCTGCATTAACTTTCCTCAAAGTTTTTGTCAGTTAACTCGATCAAAAGATGAACCTATTCAGAAGGTGCTTCTCAAAATTACAGAAACCATGATTGGTTGAGCGAACGAGCTATACTGGCAGCAAAAAACATAGATGTAAATGAATTAAATTTCAAAATTCAAGAACAAATTACAGGCGAATTGAGGATATATAAATCAGTTGATTCGGCTACTAATCAAGATGATGTAGTCAACTATCCACAGGAATTTTTAAACTCGCTGGATTTGTCAGGATTGTCACCTCACAATCTTCAATTAAAGGTTGGATCGGTGGTTATAATGTTGCGAAATATCAACCAACCGCGTCTTTGCAACGGTACACGGTTAGCGATAAAAAAAATTACTAAACAATGTCATAGAAGCAACTATACTCAAAGGAAAGTATAAAGGAGAAGATGTTCTCATACCGCGCATCCCAATTATTCCGACTGATGTGCCATTTGAGTTTAAACGTCTACAGTTTCCAGTGCGGCTTGCTTTTGCTATGACTATAAACTAGTCCCAGGGGCAATCATTAAGTGTTTGTGGTATTAATCTAGAAAATCCATGTTTCTCACACGGTCAATTGTATATTGCCTGTTCCCGTGTTGGAAAACCATCAGAGTTGTTTATCTATGCGCCAGGTAATCAAACAAAAAACATCGTATACAACAAAGCACTATAATGATAATAATAACTATGATTCACATGATTAACAATAAAGCGAATACTTACTTTTAAATCCTTATATATGTGTTATTTAATTATTTTTTATTCACAATGCCCTATCACCAGGGTGACGGTTCTTTTCAGGAGAATTTTTTAAAATACGTAGGCACAAAAACTGCCACATTACAAATCTTTTTGACAGGACGAAGTCTGTCGGGTCAGCTAGTTATTATTATAAAAATGAATAATATATTATTAGATTATAAAAATGTGATAGCGTGAAACTTTTTGTTGATGTAAGCTCGCATTAAGAAAATTACGATTGCGTTTCATAGTGGCTCATTGTGTTTTTGATAAGTATTACTGTTCATGCGTTTTGTGGTCTGGTTAGTCAGTACTGTAGGTATGTTGAAGTATAACTATTCAGTTAGGTGAAACTCGCTTGGGAGGAAGATGTCCATATAATTTAGATGAAGAAACAATTTCCACTTTGTGTTTTGAAAGTCCGTTTGCATTCCATAGAGCTATTCAAATCAGTTTAAAGAATTACGTTGATCGGCGTTGACAGGATAATTAAGATCCTGCTATTTTGTTGAGTCAATTGCAATCGGATTCAGATCCATCTATGCTCAATTGAAATTATCGAAATTTGAACAGGATGTGGTCTGTCGCTCCAAATTAGGGGATGGAGACAATCCTTTCGCTTTGATCATTCCATGGCATGTAATATCCCCTCGTTCGACTCTTCCTGAATAATCGAATCAATTTTCTTCTTGTTTCAGAGTTTGACGATTACTATCTATCCCTGAGACCTAGGATACATACAGACGCATTTTGTAATAGTACATCCGAGGCGAACATCCCCCATAAGCAGAACTCTAGTCTCTTGATCAATTGTAGAAACGCATGGTTCAGAGAATTTTGGAGCCAACACAACAACTGTAGTTTTAATAACTCCGGATTGAAAAAATGCACTGGCCATGAAAGTATAGGAGACTACGAGCAGGAAGGCCTAGTACCCTTTGTTGGTGAGTGCATTTCAGAATATCTTATGATGTATGTTCGGTCCAATGACAAGGAAATTGAAAACATTATAAACAGGTGAATCTCTGACCTCGTTAATTTTAACTTCTGATTCTTGATTACTTGATTAGAAGGAGACAATTTTCAATTTCAAAAAACTTTATTTATTTTCACAACGACAGCTGTTTCACCATAATATGGTATCTTCAGGTTTTTACATTTTAAATAACTGATTTTTGTAAGAAAGAAACAGATTTATATAGACGGAAAATATGAGTATATGAGTGTTGTAAAATTATTTTACAGCTGAACTACAAATTTACTGTTTTCGGATGAGATGCAATAAAGGTGACGAATCCACATCTATTTGTTCATTCAAAAGAATATTGCGGCTATGGTACCCGTTGATTTCAAGAGATTGTAAGATAGTCCAGTAAAGGAAGGGGGGGGAGGTTTTTCTGATATTTTCGCTAATTAGAAGGTTTAGTAAGAAAAAATTTCAAACAAAAGTTGTAGAGCGGAAAATTTTAGTCCAAATTATGTACTTTACCGTTCTCAAAAGTGATTTTGTATATTGATTATTAAGGTATTTGTCTAATGCGGCGATAACAGTGAATTCGAAATTTGGTGCCTAGTGCAAAACCGAGCGGTCCTAGACATCTGAAGTTCTAGAACAGGGTAGGATTCAGCACAAGTTGTCTAGAGAGTGTGATTTGAAATTCTTGGTCTATTAGAATGAATAACAGCTCGCTTGGGATATCAATAACATGTAATCATTGGGTTTAAACTCATTAGTTTGAAATCGATATTTCTGTGACGCATTGAAATGAATAATTGCCCCACCAAAATTTCATTTTCTCAAATAACTCGTTGACGGGATTTTGAATACTTACAAGCACATATTATTATACAGTTAGTTATGGGGGGAAAACTTTCTCAACAATAATACTTTCATAAAAAAATTTAAATGAAATGTTTAATAATAATTTTCCCACTTCTATGAATCTTTCCAATTCTTTAGATCATCAAATCAACACTATTGCCATGTTTTTTATTTTTCATAACTATCAAAGATTTCGGTCTTAGTTATTTTTATGATATATTTTGAACCTGTAAATTCTAATGTTTCAATAATTCATAGAATACAAATGACAAAGTTATGATATACAAGATGTTCCTCATGTTTTGAAGTCTCAACAGAAGTCTCAACAGAAAAACCAGATTGATGAAAAAATGCAGTATTTTCAAAACCTATTCGGGAAACTGTGTAAATCACCTTCAACTCTACTGAATGAAATTCAGAATCATTTTTCTACATGAATAATTTTTCTCAAAACTGTTTTAAATACCCTTAAAACCACGAAGAAACTTCAATATGTATGTTGTATATTCATTTCACCTGTAAATAAGATAATGATAATAATATTGGCTACAATGTCTCTTCGAAGATGTTTCATAAGGTACATTTTGGGAGTAACAATAGCATTATAAATCAAACGTTGTCTTTTTAAATTACCTTCAAGATTGTCAGATTATCATAGAGATATATTTCATGTGATTTATTTGTACCTATTAAAGGGAAAGGCTGCATGAAAAATTCAATTACGATATTTCATTTTGCTATTTGTTGCAATAAACAACTTCATAAGTTGAAGGTCATGTTTTCTGTGATAAAATAGAATCTTGATTTTCACCGGATAAAATATTTATAAGAAAGAATGTGAGATGAAATATTCATCGTTGCATGTTATAGAATTATTACTGTTCAAGTAACATAGCGAATATTACTTATTGATTAATCTTAGATCATCCTTGTCAGTAGTTCTACTTAACCCACAGACTAGTAACAGTTTATTGATGAGCACTTTTCAATTTTTTTCCAAATTTCAAATCATCCAACGTCGAATATCTTGGAAGCAGTGCATTTTAGAAAGATGAATAAAAGGTTGCCAAATATATATTGTACATAATATATTATGTACAAAGCGCTACAGAGCTCGTAACATGCAATACTAAACATAATTTGAAAGGTCTTGCCTTAAGCTACAAAACGACGCTATGCATGATTAGTTTGGATATTGCGTTCAACAGCTTTATTCGGGTTCGTATTTTCCTGACTGTTCTGGGACAGTCCTCAGGGTGCGCAGAACTGATGCGTAATAGCTAAGAATTTTTGGATCATTTTTGGGCCATTCTTGGACTGTCAGAAAATATATATTAACATATATTATATGTTGAAAGATGGTTAAAAGGCAATTTCAACCCTGAAATCTGTTTGATAAATTACACAAGGGATCGAACACTAATGTAATGGATTTTGAAGAAACTGGTTGTTTTTATTGATTAGATGTAAACAATTGGTATATCAAGCTGGTAAAGGGATTGTGTTCGATCATCTGTAAGTTTTTAACTTTTCATGTGAGTGTTTGACCTTGTCCAGAGCTAAGGGGGAGTGCGGAAATTAATTCTTCAAATTCTTTTTTGTATGTGTATGTGTTTATATGAATCTGTTATGGTAATCTTTATAGTTTGGCATCAATGCTTCAAATCAAGCATTGCTCTATAGTTTTTGTATCGGAAGGAAAATTCTTGTTTATATGATCTTTCTTGTTGATTATTCTGATAGTTTCTTGGTGCCTTATATAAGAAAAATTGTTTATAGAACTAATATCTGTTCTGTTTTGGCATGGATAAACTAGTGATCTATCATCACAGAGTTTGTTTTCTTTGAAACTCAGATATATTTTAAAAATTCAATCGAGCTGATACTCTATGATAATCTATATTTCCTAGAATTAATTTTTTATTGTGAATATTAGTCTATACATAACTGTTGATGACGAGATATTGTTGATGATGGAGCTCGTGTTGAATGATTGTTTGGGCTATTACCATCATCTATTGTGGATGTAATGATTTCCGACGTTTCGATAGACATCTTCTATCTTTATCAAGGAGAAAAGTAAGAAACTAAACTTACAAAAGTTAAGCCTTATAATGAGACACAAAGGACAAAGAACTGCATATATGAATTACCTTGCGAGTGCGTAAGATCTTACATCGGAGAAACTAAACGCCCTCTGAATGTACGAATAAAAGAACATCAGAAGCTTCTACGAGTACTAGACAGCGACAAATCCAGGTTGGTCCAACATGCTGTAGATGAGAATCATCGTATAAAGTGGGACGAAGCATCAATAATATCCATAGAAGAAAAACTTGCAAGAAGAGAAATCAAAGAAGCAGCATTTATGAAAATAACACCTGATTCCATAAGTGCTCCATCTATAGATCTGCCAGAAGTTTGGACGCCGATAGTTCGATCCAACTTAAAAAGATCATCATATCACAGATGAGTATATAACATCGTTCATTTTCTCTCATGACTTCTGTCAATATTGACTTTTTGAAAATTGATAATTTTCAAAAGGTTTCTTAGTTTTCTCCTTGATAAAGATAGAGGATGTCTATCGAAACATCGGAAATCATTACATCCACAATAGATGATGGTAATAGCCCAAACAATCATTCAACATACATAAATGTGCTCTATTTGATATAGAATCAATGAATAATTTTGCATTGTATTCAGCCTCATGAAATCAGTTCATTGGATTTATGTATTTCAAGGTAAATCTCGTGACATTTAAATTTGTTGTATTACCCATAAATAAAAAAGCTTCTTCATCTTTGCAGGAAATCTTATTTCATATCCTCTATATCAAATCAATTTATACCTGAAATCTAAATTAATTTAATGATGTGATAATAACTAGTTATACAGATCTGAACCTGAAAATATTTCCAAAACATTATTGAACGCAAAGTAAAATTGGTAAATCAGGTAACCATACAATTTACCTATATAGGTAAGGGATTGCTCTGAATTCATAAGTAGTTTATTTTTCAGTTTATACTACCAATAATATTCATGTGTTAATGCAACCACTGTCTGAATATGGGTGACGCAACAAAGCACAGAAACTAGATCTATCAAAATGTTTTGTTTGATACAGATTCACTGTTCGGTATTTATCAGGTGGGATTATATATATTTTGAGAATTTTAATAATAATTAGTAATTTGAATTGCACTATTTCAGTACTCAACTGTTTCTATCAGCATTAAATTTTTGGTTTATCGATGAAAATTTGATAAAACATTATTCTAAGTATGGAAAACAATTTCATGCAGACGAAACTCTCAAACAGAAGAAAATCGCTAGGAATTTCATTGATAATCAGGTTACTGATAAATAAACTGAGATTCTCATTTCGTTTCATCAAAAATTTGAATTTTTGAAATATACCTAGATACATGCGCACATTACCTTTCTGAATATAATGGTTTTCAATTGTTAATTTAAAAGGAGCTTTTAATGCAATTGGTAGTAAACTTTGATGCAAAGGGAAATCTTGATTTATTTCTCGTCTGAAATTACGAATTTACCACTAATTGCGTTTTCAAGTGATCGTTGATTAAGGGTTGGTAGCATTTGTAGTCCGCAAAATGTCCTGAACTGATACCTGCTCTCGAGTAGGTACCGATTTTGACTGTACTGGGATTGTACGGAAAAAACCCGAACAGCGAACCAATTTGAAGATCTGGTCTAAAATTTGTCAGAGAAAAACCCGAACAAGTTGAATTCGGCAAAATGCGCAAACTCGTAGGACTATTTGAATCGGTTACAGCAGAAAATTTCATTTCAATTCTCCTGATCATATAAGCCATAAATTGAAAGAAAAGCAAATAGATTAATGAATATGTCAATAATGAATCATAATGCACATTTTTAATATCGCCGATTTGTTGACGAGAGCTGAAAAAAAAATTTTTTAATAAAGCTATTTTTCACATACTTAAAAATAGATAAGGAATTCGAAATGATTATTTAAAAAACTTAAATCATTGTAACAAATAAAGTTGTACTAGTTCTTGCAATTTGAATTGGACAACTCCAGGAAATAAAGAAAACTTATAATCCTGCCCCTGAAAACCCTTTATAATATTAATTTATAATCATTTAACTTAATACCATTTTATGCACGACTTGAAACCATCTATGTTTAGATTTGTTTATATCTGTTAACGGATGCAGATAAAATTCAAACATTTCAAATTTCGAAAGAAATTGGTAAACTCCTCCCTCCTAAGGCGGTTCTACGGCAAAATCCTAAAATGGTCCTGATAATAGTCCAAGAACCGTCAGAAAATAATCAGAAAAAAATCCTGATATAACCCGAACATCGTACCACTCGGTTCGAAATTAGTCAGAGAAAACCCGAACACCGAACACTGAAATGCGCATGATTCTGATGGTTCTGGAACAGTCAGAATTTTAACTTGAATGAAGCTAACAGTTATAGACGTGTAAACATGGAGTTCACTGACTCCGAAATTCGCGCTATTTTAAAGTTTTACTTCGTTAAAGGCAAATCCGCTTGAGAAATGTTCAGTGAGATTAATGGTGTTTTGGGGGATGGTACTCTATCAGTTCGAACCGCGGAGGAATACTTTCGACAATCCAGAGCCGGTGAAAACGACACCATGGATAAGCCAGCCGGGGAAGACCTGTGACGACAAATACCGATCAAATCATGGAATACATCGAGTTAAACCGGCATGTGGCACTTCGTGACATCGCGCAGGAGATAGGAGTTAGTCACCAAACCATTTTGAACCATCTGCAAAAGGCTGGATACAAAAAAAAACCTTGATGTTTGGGTGCCACATGATTTAACCAAAAAAAAACCAGATGGTGACTGGCGACGAAAAATGGATCACATACTACAATATCAAGCGAAAATATCAACGTGAATCGTCCCAAACAGTGGACAAGCCGGGATTGACGGCCAGGAAGGTTTGCTGTGTTTTTGGTGGGATTGGAAGGGAATCATCCACTATGAGCTGCTCCCATAAGGCCAGCTGCATATTTCTACCATCTACTGCGAACAACAGGACCGCTTGAAGCAGGCGATCGACCAGAGGCGTCCAGAATTGGCCAACGGGAAGGGTGTAGTGTTCCACCAGGATTATGCCAGACCACACATTTCGTTGATGACTCGTCAGAAGCTACGAGAGCTCGGATGGGAGGTTTTATCGGATCCACCATATAGCCCGGACATAGCGCCAAGTGATTACTACCTGTTCCTGTCCATGGCGAACGCCTTTGGTGGTGTAAAGTTGAACTCAAAAGATGAAAAGTGGTTGTCCGACTTCTTTGCAAATAAGGAATGGGGCTTCTACGAGGAAGGTATTATGAAGTAGCCGTCTAGATGGAAACAGATTATCGAACAAAACGGCGCATATTTGAACTAAATCCGATCACTGTAACACTTTTTATAAAGCATTGAATAAAGAGCAAAAAAGGAAGGGAGATATTTGACAAATTATTATGAAATGATAAATTCTTTTAAAATTATCAAGTATGCAGAAAATGCTAGGATATGTTTAGTAACTACTTATTTTATGGTACGTTTTTATGGTTTTATGAGTTATTATGTATTAAATAGAAGACCTTAGAGGATAAAGCCAGTGTCTTCAATCTGCAATGAATCTGCTACGAAGATATAAGCAGAATTCAATTTTTTGTAATGGAATTTCTACACCCTGTATCTTTTAAACGGAGTCGAATTTCAAAAAATGGTGTAGCAAAAGAGTGTTTCTTCTAGTCTCAAGAATGCATGTTTAAAATTAGGGCAATAGTCAGAGATTCGCTTTGTAATTTAAGTCCAAAAATAATTCCAGTCTATCAGGTGGGAAAATATACATAATTCCTTTGTTTGCGCTCTACACGGAATTACCCTTCTTTTCTTCTATGATATTTTTGATCATAGACTTCTCCATATTGGTTTCATTCACCTACCAGAGGCGTCTCGAGGTTTAGTTAAAAGAAGAATTGATCTCCTGATACCTGAAATGCCGCAACCTAGTAGGGGTTCGTCCCTTCGAAATATAATAATTCAATTCCATAGATGTGAATGCGTTTACTGCATTGCTGAATGTTCTCAAAAGTTCTCAATAATTCTGAGATAAAACCAGGACCTGTAAGACAACAAAAAAAACGGATTATTTTGTGAAGAACCGCATTTACCCAGAACTCAGTTGAGAGTTTTGTACATTTGCTTGGCGGAGACTGCAGAAACAAATATAACTCAGCCGTTGTATATTCGCGCGATAAAGAGTTTTCAATTTCAGCCCTCATTTCATAGGCGGAATTGGAAAATGTAAATCCCGGAATAGTGTGATTAACCTCGCTCAGCGTGAGGCTGCAATTCCAACGTTTCGTCCTGCGGAAAAACGATCGAATTTACGGCTGAGGAAAGAATATATGGTGAACGAAACACAACCGAAGCCATGAACTGATAACGATGGTCCAAAGCCGTTCAGATCGATTCTATTTCCATTTCCTGCTACAATTCAAAGCTTCCCCTAATTGTCAACGCATGAAGCTCTTTACACAAATCAGTAATTGATATGTATCGATTAATATAGGGTGGAAATATTAATTCAGCGGATGTAACATGAAAGCTGGCGCACCTAACGATTGAGCTATGTGTGCTTAAAGTGCAGTTTTCATGCGATTCTCTTCAAATTACTCTACTAATGATATAAATGCATGTTGTCAGGGGGCAACCCGGTGCCATATTGTTTAAGCCGAAATTGTTCAAACAATTACGATGAATTCTTATTTTTCGACCGGGAAATTATTTTTATTCTTTGTTAAACCACAATTTTCAAAAGCCCTATGTCTTATTACGATAAAGTTACTATTTTTCGAGATATGAATTTTTAAAGGTTGAGGAAATCTCAAATTTGAATGCTTATGACCCATGAAAAATATATTGAAGAAAAAAAGTATCAATTTAATTTTTTTTTATTCTTCAAACAATATCCTCAATTACAATTTCAAGAAATTTAATTGTTTATGACTGTTTCTTAGTCCTTAATTCACTCAAGAGTTCACTCGCTTACATATAAGTAACGCCTTCTCTTCCTGACTCATACGGCCTTGATGCCCTGAATAATTATATGTTATTTATCTTTAAATCCATCAATTTCATTAGAATAGCGGGACATTCGATTGTACGTTGCTTTTCGCTCAGAGCCATTCATTTTTTTTTTATTTTCCCGCAAAATTAATGAAGGGCATATACGGTACGGTAGACCGGAGAGGAAAACTGTACAGGTATACCTGCCAGGTCTGCCTCGTGTGTGGAGACGTTCCGGTAAACCGGACGGGTCGTGTGTTCGTTAGCAGCGGCCGTACGGTGCCATTAGACCGAGTCGAATCGCGACCTGTGCAGGCTTGAAAACTACGACACACACGCTCCGGTCGACCTGCGCAGGTATACCTGTACAGTTTTTTCTCTCCGGTAGACCGGACCGTGTATGACCTGCATAAGTCGTTTTTGCAGTAATATTAATTTATCGAAGATTCTTTGCATTTATATGTGTTAGGCCCGAAGACCGAAAACGCTCAGTGGCCGGAAAAAACGGCCACATCGCGTTCTGGCTGTCTTCGAACGCACAGAACGCGTTTTGGTTGTTTTTAAACGCTCGCAACGCGTTCTGGTAATTGTTAAACCGCCGGAACGCGTTTTGTCAATTGTTCAACGCTCACAACGCGTTCTTAATGTTCGACTTGTATTATTTGCCGATTTCTACCTGCGTAGGATAAAATTTATATTGTCCCTCATAAAACAAAGTTGAAAATTGAAATACAATTCAATTATTGACAACTACAATTGGATACCAAAGATGGGTTCGGTTTTTCTTGCCGAATCATTTCAACAATATTGAATTTCTTATAATTGTTTTTCAGTTCTAGGAAGAAAGTTACACTAATAAACTTATATTGTCGAGCATAAAATATATAAATGCATGAATTAAAAAGCGAAAAGTTCTTTATTGAACAAATGAATTTCAATTTATTTTCTACAAATCCAACTTATTGTGGAGAACAAAACAGACTTGAATTTATAACTCTTTTAATTACTTTATTAGAAACAATTCAATTATTGAAAACTACAATTAAATACAAACGACGGGTTTTTCCGAACTTTTGTGTACTTTACATAGGTACGTTACTTATTTTCACAAGAACTGTTTGAATGACAGTTCGAATTACATAGTACATTTGAATTGTATCCGTAAAGTATGGAACAAATTCATTTTTAGCTAATCAGACCATTTTAAGAAATAATCCTGAAACACATCGATTTTTATTTTAATTTACCTTATTTTAAAATAATAATCTAATATACAGCGTGAATTATTTTCGAGTAATGACATCACCGTCATTTTTTTTGAATTGAACTATTTCGTCTCCATTTCTAGATTACTCTAGCTGAGCTGATTCCAAAAATGTATCACATGTTGATTCCAATAGGTACAGGGTCGACAATTATACAATAGTTTTGTATGTGCTCAGTGATCATAAAGAAATGCTAGACCACAAGTACCAAACATGTTAGGACACAACTTATTTTTATTATTCTAAAAATGTAAAAAACTACAGGGTCTTACATTTGAACCAATTGCCGTTAGACAAACGCGTTCCGGCTGTTTAACAATTACCAGAAGGCGTTGCGAGCGTTTAAAAACAACCAAAACGCGTTCTGTGCGTTCGAAGACAGCCAGAACGCGATGTGGCCGTTTTTTCCGGCCACTGAGCGTTTTCGGTCTTCGGGCCTAACATATGCATTTGGGGCTCCAGCTCAAACATACTCTTATGATTGTACCATACATACCTTATGATTGTACGATTACATGTAAGGTTTTTGCTACGAGAAATAAAGATTTATTTATTTATTTATTTTATCATACCTTTGGAAACAAGCTTTATATCCACAATTTTTTATGTATATTACTTATTGAAATTCATAATCCATTTTCGATAAGTATTTAGTAAATATGTTGTTGACTTGTTCACGATGCGATTGACCTGATGCGTTGACGAGTGGGTCTCTCGGAAACCTAGTTGGTGGTCTGGTACCAGTTGGTGCATATCCATGTCATCTTCAGCCTTTTGAGAAGCAACTTCTCGAACAGTTTACCCAGGATTGGCAGACTAATAGGCCTACAGAATTCCACATTGTTTTCTAGTATACCAGGTTTGGGTATCAATATAACCTCAGTACACTTCCATATGATGGGGGAAGAGGCTTTACTCATCATTCTATTAAATAATGTTGTGAGCAGTACAAAAATTTTCTTGAGTTGTTTTTTCAGTGTTTTGGCCGTCATGAGGAGCCTTCTTCGTTATCACTCTTCTCATCTCGTTGGCTACTTCTGCAGGTGTGAAGTATTAATTGGTAAAGACATCTGACTTGGAACATCCCGAAAAATTTCAAATTCTGTATCGCCGATACCAGGATAGTAGTCCATTGGTGTGAAGACACGTGCAAGATGTTTGGCAAATGCATTGCATTTTTCTTCATCTGAGGCAGCCCATTCTCCATTGGTCATTTTAATTGGAGATTTCTTCAGTGTGGGTCTTTTGAAATTCTTTGTTGCTTTCCAAATACTGTGCTCATTTTTTTCATTTATATTCTCAATATAGTGTTGGAATCAAAAATTCTTATACAGCGTCTTTCACGAGGAACCTCACCCATATTTATACGGGAAACTACTGAACTTATTTTCATGAAATTCATCACTTATAAGTATATCACGATGCTGATGAAATCTAAAATATTTTCAAGGCATGAGCACCTCCGGTTTTTCCGGAAATGACGTCAACTTCCGTTTTTCAAATTAGAACACCATTTTTTTATTGCAGAAATAGATTCCTTACAAAATTTCAAGTTATTTGGATGTAACATTTTTCAGTTTTGGTTGAAAAATTCTCTCTGAGCGGAAAAATTCGAAAAAAAAAATCGAAAATAGAGCTCCGCTGAAACAAGAATAACTTCGAGGTTTTTGGATGGAAAATTTTCATTTTAGGGATTTTTCAAGATGTAAAATTAATGTATCCACTTTAAAAATCGAAATCGCGATTCATGATACAGGGGGTGAAAAAGTTGCTTTCAAAGTTAGTGTCGACAAAATCGTGAAAAATCAATTTTTTCAAATTAGAACCCCATTTTTTTATGGCAGATATTGAATCTACGTTGAAAAATAATGTGAGTGTATGCATCACACCCCTGCCCTAAAGTGGATATTTTCTGAGTTATTCACAAAAAACTGTTTTTCGTCTTGAATTTTCAGCTATTTCTTTTCCCTTCACGCCAAAATGATGAAATTTCCAGGAACTGTTATTTGAACCATGCTGTAGATTTTTCACCCCTTCTTGAAACCGACTTCAAGTTACTATTAGGAGAACCATGGCAAACTCTCGCAGTTATAACTAGAGAAGATGCTCAAAGTTTTGACCGTTAATTTCTAGACATTTATTTATACGTCTCAGGAATGCTTCGTGCGTTGCTCTTCTTATTTCATCGGGAGGAAGATATCTGCAAAAGTGTTTAAAAACCAAATTGAGTTTCAAAACTATGAATCTAAACCTGAACGCATTTCTGACTCGTTCTATGCAGTCCTCTTTATCAGTCAGGGGAGTTGAGTAGACAATATTTTTTATCCTACCCCAAACATAATAGTCTAAAGGAGTTAAATCGGAAGAACGTGGTGGCCAAAGATGTGGACCATTGTTTTCCAACCATCGATCTTCAAATAGCCTGTATAGGATATTTGACACATTGAGTGAATTGTATGGAGGCGCAACATCTTGTTGATACCATAAGTCATTATGGTTCTGTACTAGCGACTCAATTATTTGAGTCAATATGTCAGAATATCTATCTCCTAAGGGAGAACATTCTTTAAATAATGCAAACATGTGTAGTGTTCTATCTTACCAGTTAAAGTTCCACCATAAATGTGAACATCAAGAATTGCATTATTTTTGATGGCGCAAAAAACATTGAATTTCAAGGTCTCTTGAAAGTTCCATTGTCTGAAGTGGTGGTTGTTCTCTTCATCCCAATACACTCGATTGAGATAATCCCAGAGCAATCTCGGCATCTTTGAGAGAATTTTGAGGATTCACACTAAAATATCCAAGATTCGTTGTTCTCATCTTCTACTACACTTTTTCCTCTGTGTATAGTTTTCTTCACGAAAGATCCGACATTTCTCAAGTTTGTCATGGTTCTGTTAATGGTATCTCTCGTTGGTCTGGGTCGGTCAGGAAACCTCTCAATGAACAGTCGAATCGTTCTATCTACAACTTGATTACATTCTCCATGAAGTAGAATGAAATTTAAATAATCTTCATTGGTAAAATTAGGCATAGTGATCGATTTTATTACTTAATACGAATTATCACCGAATTAATAGTAAACACAAAATGCTACTGAATAAAGAGGAATTTGGCAGATGTAAATAATGATATTAATTATTATAATTAATATAATTAATATTAATAATGATATTAATAATTACCATGTAAAACATGGTAAGTTTTTGAATATGGTTCATAAGGAATTATTTATTTATCACTGGAGAGAAAACCGATGGCCGATTAGTTGAAATAAAGAGGTTTCCGATACAAATTCGAATCCAAATTCGCCATCTATTTAGGAACAACCTGTAACTTTTTTCTCTTGCATATTAGGGTAGTAAAATCTAAAACATGGTTTAAGTAACAGTTCCTGAAAATTTCATCTTTTTGGCGTGAAGGGAAAAGAAATAGCTGAAAAGTCAAGACGAAAAACAGATTTTTGTGAATAACTCAGAAAATATCCACTTTAGGGCAAGGGTGTGATGCATACACTCACATTATTTTTTAACGTAGATTCAATATCTGCCATAAAAAAATTTAGAAAGCACTGACGTGAGGTCAGTTGGCTTAGGCGCTCTTGTAAACCACTTACGAGTAATCATTCAATTGTTTGAAAGTAACATAATAGTATACGTCTGATAAAACTGCATCATAAAAAAATTTTTATTTGAACAGTGTCATTTGAAAAAAAAATTTTTTTTTGTTACTCCGAACCTATTCGGCCGATTTGACCGAATAACGAACTTAGCCGAGATATTTATACCTCAAACCTATTCTGAAAGTTTCAACTCTCTAACTTCATCCGTTCGAGAGTTATCGTGTTCACGGAACGGACGGACGGACAGAATCGATTTTGACCACGGATTATTCATCAGTAGGTTCAAACAAAACGATTGATACCACTTTTCCCCAAAAATTCGAAAGTCACAAACATTTGGGCAAATTGATAAGCACTCTGTTCAGGTGAACAAGAGCGCCAAGAATGGGGTTCTAATTTGAAAAAATTAATTTTTCACGATTTTGTCATCCCTAACTTTGAAAGCGATTTTTCCACCCCCTGTATCATGAATCGCGATTTCCATTTTTAAAGTGGATACATCAATCTTACATTTTGAAAAATCTCAAAAATGAAAATTTTCCATCCAAAAACCTTGAAGTTATTCTTGTTTCAGCGGAGCTCTATTTTCCATTTTTTTTTCGAATTTACCCGCTCAGAGAGAATTTTCCAACCAAAACTGAAAAATAACTTGAAATTTTCTAAGGAATCTATTTCTGCAATAAAAAAAATGGTGTTGTAATTTGAAAAACTGAAGTTGACGTCATTTCCGGAAAAACCGGAAGTGATCATGCCTTGAAAATATTTTAGATTTCATCAGCATCGTGAAATACTTATAAGTGCTGAATTTCATGAAAATACGTTCAGTAGTTTCCCGTATAAATATGAGTGAGGTTCCTCGTGAAAGACCCTGTATAGTTGCAGAGTTTCATGTAGTTTTCTAGTGAGTTGATTCAATATTGTCTTGTCAAGTGAAATCCGTGATCTCTGTCATTTCACTCTTGCTCTCCGTCTTTTTACCAGCAATTCCCGAATATGAATGGGTAATTCTTCTGTACATAGAGTTCATTTTTTTGTTGTTTTATGTAGAAAAAAATATTGTCCGAAATCTATTGATATTTTGATAAAAATATATTCTTTTGAACTTTTGGCTCACAATATTTAGTTAGCAAACAATATTTCGATGAATAAGCTTGTCTGATGAACACGATTATGTAAATCATAAATTACATGAAGTGCTCTACAAGTTTGACGACTAGAACACAACGTGTTAACGTTGTTGCGGTGTCAGTCTTTCGATAATGATGTATCGCTGCTTACTGAGCAGAAAAGTCAAAAGAGCATGGTTTCCATTTTCGATTAAATCACAGTTATCCCAATCGAAAGTTCAATCTTCAAGAAAAAACAGCTGATACTTAGTTTCTAGGATATCTGTAAAAAAACTTCTATTTCATGACACCTCATTTCATAATAGAACTGCACCCGGCAAGAGACATAGAAAATCAATATATGCTGTAGCTGAAGCAGCCGCTAACCCATAAATTGAGACTTGCAGAACAACTGTAACCTCTAGACAATATGACAATAAACAATACGACTCCCGTCTGCCGTGACAACTCATGGTATCAATCACAATGGTAATTGATGCCGGCATATTGCCATGCATAAGCCGAACCATAATCCACGATCCTGGTACAAATTTTGTCAGTCATTTCCTCTAGGACGATAATTCGCGAAATAAATTCCTACCCTGCAGTCGCGTGATGCTCCCTTCAATTGTGAGGGTAAGCTAAGCAGTGGATTCAGTACCTGACCTGAAATCTGTCGTGTTTTAATTTGAAAATTTGACATGTTTCATATAATATTCACTTCCGAGGTCCATGAAGAAACGTTTCGAGCTCATACAAAAATCTTAAGATTTCAGAACTATTTTTCATGGAAGAAATGCTATTATTAAGGATTTCGAGAAAGTATAGGTTAGTTCTATAGTTCGCGAAGCAGTATAAAGCTCCTATGGTTAGAAAAGTAGGATAAGTTTTTTTACTCCCCAGGATTGATACGATCGACTAGATCACTGAGCTCCACAGTTTTTTCAAATCAGATATGGGCATGAGTGACGTCATACAATTGACCGTATGAGTTTTTTTAATAAACGTTCTAGTAATCGTGTTGATCGTCAGATTTGGAGGTTCAAGCGGTCTGTTTACATTCTGTCAGTGTCGGTGATATTTTATGGGATTACTAAATCAGTTTTAGAATTTAGAAGTGTTTTCAGACATCCTAGTTTTTATTAAATTTTTTCTTCTTTTGGTCATTTTTCAACATGGCGGCGATGACAAGGTCACAGTTCATGAGTGAGTTGAATAAGTGAAAAAAGGATGAGATATTTAAATATACAGTGAATAAAAAAGTTCCGAATAACGTGAAAACGAATAGTATTTTATGTACTACACTTCATATGGAAAATTCGGATACCTTAGAAGAATCGCCGATTGCTGGACTATCGAAAATTGAAAGCGGAAAATAAGACGGGTGTGATCTTGGCAGAACAAATCCAGCAGACCGTTTGTCGGAAATACCCGAACGGCATGGTCATTGGCGTGCGGGTTGATTCAAATTATTCATTGAATAGGCGGAATTCTCTGGAAATATCAACAGGAATGAATTGAAATTTGGCATTAGGAAGGGAAGAGGTAGTAGAAATATAGTGCAAGTGAAATTTTTCTCTTCCCTATTATAATTCGGGCATTTTCATTTAATATCTCGGAAACTACTCGATAGAACATTTTTATTTTCTAGATGAAGTTGGATGACACCATAAGGAATTCAACTATGAAAAAATTTTCGACTGCCCGACGGTCCATCATGTTGTTTTTCCTATATATATATAGCATTTTCCAATATCTCGGAAACCTCTCGGTAGAACATTTTTATTTTTGGGATGAAGTTGGATGACACCATAGAGACTTCAACTATGAAAAAATTTTCGACTGCCCGACGGTCCATCATGTGGTTTTTCCGATATATATATATATAGCATTTTCCAATATCTCGGAAACCTCTCGGTAGAACATTTTTAATTTCGGGATGAAGTTAGATGACAACAAAGGAAACTCGATAGTGAAAAAATTTTCGACTGCCTGACGGTCCATCATGTGGTTTTTCCGATATATATATAGCATTTTCCAATATCTCGGAAACCTTTCGGTAGAACATTTTTATTTTTGGGATGAAGTTGAATGACTCCATAGAGACTTCAACTATGAAAAAATTTTCGACTGCCCGACGGTCCATCCCTAAAATCAAAATGTTCTACCGAGAGGTTTCCGAGATATTGGAAAACGCTATATATATGTTGTTTGCCGACGATGCCAAAATCTACGGGAATCCCTTCACCCAGTTCCTTGTTTTACAGGATGATCTCAACGCAATTACGAGATGGTCCAATACGTGGTTGATTCCACTCAATATGGACAAGTGTAGAGTTCTCCACATGGGTAAAAATAACCCACGACAGATATACCATTTGTCCAATCATGTCATCGAATCTGTATCCTCCCACTGTGATCTTGGAGTAGTTATCACTGAGGACCTGTCGTGGTCAGAACATATTGTGGCTATTACCAGCAAAGCCAAACGAATGCTCTACATGATTCGAAAGAGTTTTGGAAGATGTGACCCTCAGACCTGCAGAATCCTTTATACTACTTTCATTCGACCAATCCTCGAATACGCCGGTCCCGTGTGGGCACCTATTTTGCGCAGAGATGCCCGTTTACTCGAATCTGTCCAGCGTGGGGCTACTAGGATGTTGTACGGATTTGTGAGACCTCCCTACGAGGAAAGACTATCCGTGATGCACCTCACGTGATTCGAGGCCCGCCGTCTGCGGGGGGACCTGATCACGGCATACAGAGCCTTCCATGGCTTGTTCGGTGTGGATTTGTCATACCTATTCAGCCGTAATCCACTGAATTACTTGCGAGGTCACAATCTGAAGTTGGCGAAGGAGAAGTTCAACACCTCTGGAAGAGAGCACTTTTTACCAAACAGGATTTTTGCTGCGTGGAATGCTCTGCCAGAAGTTGTGGTGAACGCTGCGTCGGTGAATGGGTTCAAGAGTTCTCTGGACCGATGGTTCGCTGGTTTAGTTTCTCGTTAATTGTTCTTTACTTTTTAGTTATATTCAGTACTGTGACATATATTTCATTGTTAAGTTATTTTGTGAGTTTATAGAATTTATTTCTCAACTCTTCTCAAATTGTAATAATAATAATAATAATAATAATATATCGGAAAAACCACATGATGGACCGTCGGGCAGTCGAAAATATTTTCACTATCGAGTTTCCTTTGTTGTCATCTAACTTCATCCCAAAAATAAAAATGTTCTATCGAGAGTTTTCCCAGATATTGGAAAATGCTATATATATATATATCGGAAAAACCACCTGATGGACCGTCGGGCAGTCGAAAATTTTTTCATAGATGAAGTCTCTATGGTGTCATCCAACTTCATCCCAAAAATAAAAATGTTCTATCGAGTAGTTTCCGAGATATTAAAAGAAAATGCCCGAATTATAATAGGGAAGAGAAAAATTTCACTTGCACTATATTTCTACTACCTCTTCCCTTCCTAATGCCAAATTTCAATTCATTCCTGTTGATATTTCCAGAGAATTCCGCCTATTCAATGAATAATTTGAATCAACCCGCACGCCAATGACCATGCCGTTCGGGTATTTCCGACAAACGGTCTGCTGGATTCGGTCTGCCAAGATCACACCCGTAAAATAAGGCTGTTTTATTGATGGAGAAGCTTCAACATCAGTTGGAGAAGAGAACCGAAGAACAGGAATTGTTCATAGAAATCCTCAGGGAATAAGTTGGCAATTTGTTTGGAAATAAATCTGATATGTCCGAAAGTGAGGTTAACAAACTCAAAACAAATGAAGACGCATTACTTTTAACATGGAAAATATAAGATTCGGTGACAAGTGACAGTGTTCCAAGTTATCCAAAATCAACATTTGAAATTGGAACTACCCAGATAGTTCGGTCAGTGGCGGCGATTGGAACTCAGTCGAATGCCTATTGGAAACAAGTAGTGTCGAAAAAAAAATAAAAACCAAAAGATTAAATATGATGAAATTATAACAGGAAAAGCAAAAGTCGGTGAGGAAGACAGCTTCAAGGGTGCTTACAGAAAGGCCTGGTTTTATGTTGGGAGAGCATCAAATGACTCTAATCCCACCAAATTAAATAAGTATTCACTTTTTCTGTTTTCAGATGAACAATTTGTTACAAAAGCATTTTTCAAACAAATCAGAATAAATCTTTTAGGCTTGGATGTGCTTATTCCATGTTAGAAAAAATAAAAGATCCCGATACTTGACCAGAAAACATAATCATTCGACCCTTCTATTTTTATTCGTGGCACCCGGAAGACAGGCGTAAATTTAAATAATCGAATTGGTAAGATTTTCAATATTTTGAACTTCAATATTTGATCACTGCGGAATAAAATAGATCAACTGAATTTACAAGTCGTTGGACATGATATTGACATAATTTGTCTCACAGAAACATGGTTGAAGGATGAACAATTATATTTCATGAATTTTCATGGTTTAAAATTGGGGGCACACTATTGTAGACATATCAGGGACCATGGAGATGTTTTGATAACAATCAAAAATAGTTATTAATGTATTTCTTCAGAAAAATCAACTGAATTATCTATAGAGAGAGATGCCGAATTTGCTGATGTACGAGTATACTTGGCAAGTATCAGTGCAGTGATCATTGGGTTATACAGATCACCAAAGGGTTCACTGGATATTATTTTTGATCGTTTAACTGAGGTTTTCAGATATAATAATGTCTTTATTTTCATATCTGACCTATACAATATGATACATTATATCGACCTAGAAGAAAAATGGCGGAGTCCAGATGAGGCTCCGGAGAGACTCTCTGATCTACTCAACCATGAAACTGAATGTGAAATTCATAAATAATAACAATAGTGGAGTGAACAAGAGGAAATTAGCAAACAGTTTCATGAGATATGGGCAGCAAAAAGAATATATACATACAAAGTCAACTTCCTTTAACACGTAGAGGCAGTTAGTGAAGTCTTCAAGACTCCATGAGGAACCCTCCATAACGTTTTCTGAAAGTTGCTCTAGAGAGTCGTAAAAAAGATTCAGGGAGACCATTGTGAAATTTTGCAATGTTGTAGGAAAAACTCCTCTCAAACATTGCCGTTCTGTGAAATGGTGGAGTTATTTTTTCCCTGAATCTGATGTTAAAATGTGGACATGGGTTCTGAAAACTATTTGCCTGTAGAGGTAAGAGGGGCACTTGAGTAAAATTATATCTCTGAAGAAACATGCTGTGTGTAGCTTTCTCCTTTCTTCCATAGTGAGCCCTCCCGTCTCCCTAAGTTTGGGTGTAATTGACTCATACATTCTCACACCATGAATCAGCCTTAGACAAGAGTTCTGTATACGCTGTATCCTCATTTTATCAGACTGTGTGAGACAGTTTCCATAGACCACATCACAGTGATTAAATACTGACAAGACCAAAGAGTCACAGAGAATTACCTTGATCCCTCGAGGAAGCAAATGCCGATTTCTATAAATCATTTTCATCCTTCCATAAGCTTTTTTATGCATTCTGTCACATGTGAACTGAATCTTAGGGAACTATCAAGAACCAGACCAAGATTCCGCGCTGCGTTCTTCACAGACAGGACCACACCGTCGACCTCCACCTTCACCAAGTCCCTCAGTCCCAACACCTCCCGCTCAGGCCCGACAAGCAGCAAAGTGGACATATTCGCATTGAGCTGAAGGGAATGTTCAAGAGCCACAGTTCTCAATGCCGCCACAGTTCTCAATGCCTCAATTTCCCTACTTAATATGGCTGTGGATTTACTGACATTATTCCTAGTAAAAGATAAGTATACCTGTGTATCATCGGCATAGAATTGAGATGAACAAATTTTCAATGCCTTCGGCAGGCGCAACGAGTATATAGCATATAATAACGGCGCAGAAACCGAACCCTGGGGTACCCCCCGATAGATATCAGCGAAATCGGACATGAGTGAGTCAATCACCTACGCGAAAGGAAGTTCGAGAAAAATTGTACAGCTCCATCACTAAGTCCTATGAAATGGAGAATTGCCAAGAGTAGTTGGTGCTGGATTGTGTCGAATGCCTTAGTGAAATGCAGCATGCCAAATCTGTAACCTTCCAACATTTTGGGTAAACAGAATGACGGATGCAATAATTCATGATATGAGTAAAAAATGGCAGGATAAAAGGACAACAGAGTTGTAATATAAATATATTGATGCCATCCACTCCCTCGAATCGAGATTTTATTGCATCTACAGTTCTCAAAGCCTCAATCTCATCTACCTCCGTAAAGCTGAAAGGAGTAACCACTGCGTCCAATATATTGTCTCTATAAAAGTTCAGTGTTGAAAAGTCTACCACCTACTGAACACCAACGACACCAGTAAAGAAATCATTCAGCTCATTTGGGTTTTTCAGATGTTCTGGTATTTCTTCATTTTACACCAAATGTAAATTTTTTTCCGAAATTGGACTTCAAAAAATGCTCTCTTCTCATGCCGCATCATCAGAGTCGTTTGGTTTCTCAACGTTTTATAATATTCCCAATGGTGGGAATTTTTAGATTGTCTAAACCGAGAAAGAGCATTATTTCTCGATATAACTGCAGCGTGAATGCTTTAAGTCAACCATGGTGGTCTACGTTTAGTCAATTTGGCTATTCGTTTCGGTGCATGCAGATTGAGTAATGCTACAAGGTTTGAATTAAAGAACTCGAGTTTTTCGTCAGCATCCACGAAATGATATACATTCCGTCAGGGAATCGATTGGAGGTCGGTGTAGAACTGTTGCACGTTAATATTTTTATAATCCCTATATTCTCTAAAAACCAGCTCCTTCCGCAGACCAGAGACCCCAAGATCGCAATATACAAGATCATGATCCGATATGTTGGGAACATGGATAGTATCAGACAAGTGTGTAGACATTTTGTTGCCAACAATAATAAAGTCTATTAGTGAAGTGGAGCTGGCGGTTACTCGTGTTGCCTTATGGACGACCTGCTTCAAATCCAGGGCCTCCAGAACTGTATAAAAATTTTTAACTTGATTTGAATGTATATCAAATAAGTTTATAGTGAAATCACCAACGCCAAGGAGGTTATCACACTGAGGATGAAGCTCAGACAACCGCTCCTCGAAGCTCTCAAGAGGTGGTCGATAAATGCACCCCAGGATAGATCTAGTTTTCCCCATATATTTCTAATAACTTCTGTAATAAGAATATTATCTTTACTGGGGACAACATAGATTTTCTTGTGGATTCAAGACAGAGCAATTCTATTATAGACGTATGGTTCGAATAAAGATTTTAATGAACCATCTAGAATTTGTGATACAACTGAAACATGCATAGACAACGTATTTCTGAATACAAATAACCAGAATGGAACTTCATATGTCATCGGGCACAGTTAATAAGTCTGTTTGTAGCCCAAGAGTTGTCTGAAAATAAAGGAACAAGTATTAGGAGGATAACTGCGGCGCAAGATGATTATGTTTACTTGATAAAATAATTGTCTGGGGTCTCCTGGACTGAGTTTTTCCATTAAATAAAGGCACAGCAAGCATATTCGGCATTCCACTAATACTTTATGCGTACCATTGATCGTCAGTTGCCTTAAGAAGAAAAAAAAATGGGCAAGGGGTACAAGAAAAATAGGTAAGGGGAACAAAAACAATCTTATTTGGAGAAATGAACGAATTGTTGATGTTTACGCCGTTGCATAAACTTTGGAAATAATAAGCACAGAACACATCTCTATAGAATGGAAACTGCCATTATAAAATTTGGTCACTGCTTTCAGCGACCTCATGCGGCGGCAACATGAACTAAACGCCGAAAGGCGAGACGTTTAAAATGGATATTGGAACTGTTCCGAATTTTTTGTAAATGTAATGTAATACGGATATATAGTAATATATAGCTTGAAGAATCTTTCAAGTTATATATTACCATTGTTTTATAGTAAGAGTTCTTTCATATTCATTATTCATCTTAAAAATTATATTGTAATATTTATTACAAAATTGATGGATAAACACAAATATAGTAATTTATAATCTTTTATTTATATTTAATCAAAGCATGAAAAAATAACGAATCAAAAGTGGAAAATGAAATACTTGCATAGAACTTGCATTTGTACAAAAAGCAAAATACCCGAAGTACACATATATAAAAACCACATTTATTTTCTTCTAGGTCTCTTCATGTTTTTCAAAAATATTCTTTTTGCTATTTCCTTCATTGGATCTCTTACACTGCAAATATTTTGCTTTTGGACAAACTCATATTTAGTGTCAGTGCCCTTCACAATTGCATTAACTCGCTTACACCAAAAATAAATTGCACACTTTACAATAAATTTGCATACAGTGTTTGCTGACTCTGGATGCAATTCGCAATTGATTGGCCCAAAATCTACTTGTTCGAACAAAATTTTTTCAAGATTTAATGCTAATTTATCAATGTGGCATAAGCGTGGAATGACGTAATACAAATGTGAAAAACACCGGGAAACTAGATAATAAAAAAAACTGCCAGGCACCATCATAGCGGAATTTTCTGTAAATTTTCTTGCCTCAATAAAGTCAATATCTTGAACATGTTCACGATTAGATTGCAAAAGCTGTATACAATCTGAACATTTCAAAATTTTGAAGAGACGTTTTACGAAATAACCACTTATATAAACTAATGTATTTTTGGCCACCCTGGTCTTGTGAGTTACATTGACATATGGAATATTAGGTACCTGAGGTGTTTTCCTAGAGTACTCATTATCAACATTATAATGCTTGGTCAAAAATACACTCATATTATTGAGAGCCCCTTCTGATAGATTATCCTCACAATTTGCATTGGGAGAATGATGAGAAAAAAAATTATTTACTAGGAGAGCTTTGAAGGAGCTCTCAAAATGAGAAGCATCTGGGGAAATATGCCTACCTCCGTGGCTTCTTATAGCCCCAAAAAAAATTTCTAGAGGATCTTGATTAAATGCTCTTGTCAGAACATTAGAAAATTTATGTTTTGTTAGAAGCATTTTGGTCAATCTTAGAAATCCTCTAATTGTAAACACAAACTTTTTCAATGAAACCAAGCAGTTTTTTTTATTACAATGAAATTTCATTTTCCGAAGATGTTCGATAGACTCTCTCCAAAATTTAATATGTGGTGATTAAGCAGTCACACCCCCCTTCAATGGTCTTCCGCTTGGGGCCAACATATTATTGCTGTTCAGGCTATCGAACAGTTTGTCCAAAAACAAAATCAGTTCTGCGGTATCGCCAGCTTCCTGTGGTCCTGATTTTCGTCTTCAATATCTGTAATAAAAGAAAAAAACATTTATAAGTGAACCTGACTTACAATAGAAAAAAAAACCTAAATTATTAGGAATTCAAATTGTTATAAGCAATTTCGTCTAGACAATAATAGATGTCTATCGAAAGATTGGCCAGAAGAATATCATTGACAGATGATAAAAATAAATCAATTTATAATTTCTTAATTTCTTGAATTCTCTCTATATTATGTTTGGATATAATAATGTTCGAAAAATTGCTATCAGCTTTCTCAGCAGATTCCCCTTGGAATTGTTAAAAGATGTTCACCAAAGCGTTACTTACGAAAACATTAATAAATCCTGTGAATAGCCAAAAAAACCATTTTATATGACATAAGTTGTTCTAAATGTGTTAGTCTATATACATTTGTGATCAATTTAAATTATACATACCTACTCCATTTAGCAATCCTTTTCATAAAATAAAATCATAAAATTTTTCTATATGTGACCATTTTGCAACCCGCTGTTTGCCATCCTCAAAGAAATGAAGATCTTTACTTAACAAATTATTCCTAATACCTTTCATCAAATGTGGAACATCGAACAAAGAGATTATTTCCTTGTTACCCACAAGAAAACCAAAGTAACGATCTTCCACATTTTCTTTTATGCAAAATTCTCTTCTTTCTTTGATTAGACTATTAATAGTGGCTACATTTGCACCTCCCTGGTCACACACAGTACAGAAAACATTCAATCCAATCTCTTGACAAGCCCCAATTGCTTCTTTCAAAATATTCTTTAAAGCCCAACTTTTCTCAGGGCCGCTGGTGAAGGTATAAGAGATTGTTTGCTTCCACTGCTTTCGCAGCCCTTTGAGGAGAAAAACTGTAACATGGTCAGCAAGATCTGGCTTCCTTGTATGTCCTGTATCTGGCACTCCCTTGATGATATCCTGCTTAGAATCATATTGCAGTGTGGGAGTGATAGACATCTCATCAAACATGAGAATGCAGAACTTCTCATCCTTTGACATTTTTGCTACAGTCTACTTCAAAGTATTGAATATTTGTGTATTTATCCCTGGTTTCATTGGCATTTTATTCAAGAGGTTTCTCAATGTTTTTCTGGATGGCAAAGCGAAAATTTTTGAAAGCAAATGATACCCCCTTCCACTAGCCTTCAAGAGCGATAATGCTAACACTTTGTCATCCAGATTAAATCTTCTTCCTTTTGGTTTAGAACGCTGATTTTTTATTTGTGATATTATAAAATTGAACGTTGATTCAGAAACATATTTCAAAAGTTTCTTGAAGTTTTCAGATGAATTGAGTTCCTCTGCATTTGCCAAACGTTCCTTAAATAATGCGACTTTTTTCTGTGTTCTTTTTAACCGCCTACTCTCTTCAATTAATTTCTTAGCAAGAACACGTTCAGAATCATTCAACTTTGCTTGCCTTCTATAGTACCTGGAATGAAGCTTCCATCCAGAACGCGTTACAAATCGTGACGTTCCTACTACTGATCCACTACTTACTTTAACTTGAAACTTATTCTCCAAATTGGGCTTCCACTAACCGCTATTTTTCCTGAAACTTGAAGCAATTAATTCGAAGGAAACGTTTGATGTGAATTCTGTTGCCTGCTGATAGAAACTGGGTAAATGTTATCATTGATAAATTACAAGAACACATATTCTCGTGAAATCAACGGATTATTGAGGAGCGCCACCTAAAATCAGGTTCACTGACAAAAAAATTAAAAATATTCAAGTGATATAGACAATAGCTAGAGAAACGAACAGACAGAAGAACGCCATGCAAAAAATTGAATTTCGCTATACGAAAATACGCTGAAAAACTCACTAATATTACAATAAGATGCATCGTGAAATAGAAACAAGATGCAATTATTCATACTACGCTGCAGCCGAAAAATGTATTTGCTTATCAGGAAGTCCATATTGAACCTTCAAAATAACTTTCTCATTTACAAAGCAATCATTAAACCAATATGGACGTACGGCATCCACTTCTGGGGTTGCGCTAAGCCATCAACTATACAAATTATCCAAAGACTACAATGAAAAATACCAGGTTCATTGGTTAATGCCCTTAGTATGTCTTCAACCACTCGGATATTTCCGGTTTCTTCTTGGACTGGATTTCCCAAATTAATGAAAAATCCATTTAATTGAAAAGAGGTTGTACAACTTAAAACTTTATTTACACTTGTACACCTCGGATGTCTGGATGGCACATATAACCACCCCTTACGACCACAATGAGTCAACACACTCACTAGAAATGTTGTAAATATTTCTCTTAAGTCTTAACCTTAGTTCTATTTATGTTGACTGGCTAAATCAAACAAAACCTTGAAATATATACAAGTTCCCCTCTTCAAAAGGGGGCGTAAAAACGGTTTGACCAAATAAATGGAAAGTGCAAAACGTACAATTCTGGCCTTTCCCGAAAATGCCCAGGCGGAATTCCCGCATTCGACAAAGGTTCAAATATAAAGACCTATTTCTTGGTCATCCGGTCATAAACTCATACCGAAAGAACCTCTGGTCATCCGGTCATAAACTCATACCAAAAGTACCTCGTTGTAAATTCTATCACTTTCGAAACTAATTGGGGTACTTCGGATATTGCAGTTCCATGACCGTTACAAATCTTAACAATATATACATATATAATGTGTGAATAATATAAACATAAATAGGTATAGAGGAGAAAAAAGACGTCTGAAAAATACAAATTTGGAAGGATAAAATCACCATTCCATATCAAAAACAAAACAATACAATACTCATCTACAAAATATTAAATGTCAAGTCACTGTACAGGAACTCCTGCACACTCCAAAATGAATTCTCCGTAAATATACCATTGATTTTTTTTTTAATTCTTTAAAATTGAGCCTTTTAACTTTTTCGGGTAATTTGTTGAAAAGGTTTACGAGAGATTAAATTGGGACCTTCTTCGATGTTTCGAGTCGCATATACTTGGATTTTATGTTGTTTCTGTATCGTGTATAGTAATCATGGGTATCCCCATATTTTGGAATGTATATCGATGGAAAAGTAAGTATCTTCGGTTCTTTGAAAGCGATCAAACAATTATCTCTATATCCCAGGCCAGCCACTATTCTAACCGCTCTCCTCTGCAATCTGAAAATATTCTCTCTACTGGAACAGTTACCCCAGATGAGAACACAATATCGCAGATGTGACTCGATGAGACTTAACCTTAACAATCTTCCTGGATACAATGTTTGCTAAATTACGAAGCAGAAAGATATTCTTGATTAGTCTCGATGCTGTCTCGTTGGCATCAGAAATCCATGTGAGACGAGGGTCCAGATAAACACCTAAAAACTTCATCGATTCATTGGTGTTGTGATCTTTGAGACCTCTTAGGTTGAACAACATGGTGTCTATCTTTTCTTCGTTGCAAACTAGTTTGTTTGAGTTGAATGATTGTTTGGGCTATTACCATCATCTATTGTGGATATAATGTTTTCCGACGTTTCGATAGACATCTTCTATCTTTACCAAGGAGGAAAAGTAAAAAACCTTTTGAGAATTATCAATTTTCATATATATATTTCATATATGCAGTTCTTTGTCCTTTGTGTCTCATTATTAGGCTTAACTTTTGTTAGTTTAGCTCTGATAGTGTCTTGAGTTTTGAATGCAGTCGTTATGTTGTATCTATTTCCAATTCTTCTCATTTTCTCCGACAAACCTTTTACATAAGGAATTACGGTTTTAATGGTCTGATTTATATCTGTTGGTTCAGGTTGACTTTCTTTTGTTCGTCTAGCTTTTTCTAATATCTTTTTGGGGTAGCCATTGCTTCTAAGAGTTTTCGAGATGATATTTATTTCTTCATCTTGGTCTTCTTCAGTGCAACAAATATTTATTGCTCTATCAAATAAACATTTTGCTATTCTCAATTTAGTGTTTAGTTGGTGGTTTAAATTAAAATGTAGATATTGTCCTGTGTTCGTTGGCTTTTTATACACAGTGGTTCTTGGGAGAATTGAGAAAAAGCTAGACGAACAAAAGAAAGTCAACCTGAACCAACAGATATAAATCAGACCATTAAAACCGTAATTCCTTATGTAAAAGGTTTGTCGGAGAAAAAGAAAAGAATTGGAAATAGATACAACATAACGACTGCATTCAAAACTCAAAACACTATCAGAGCTAAACTTACAAAAGTTAATCCTAATAATGAGACACAAAGGACAAAGAACTGCATATATGAATTACCTTGCGAGTACGGAAGATCTTACATCGGAGAAACTAAATGCCCTCTGAATGTACAAATAAAAGGACATCAGAAGCTTCTACGAGTACTAGACAGCGTCAAATCCAGGTTGGTCCAACATGCTGTAGATGAGAATCATCATATAAAGTGGGATGAAGCATCAGTAATATCCAAAGAAGAAAAACTTGCAAGATGAAAAATCAAAGAAGCAGCATTTATGAAAATAACACCTGATTCCATAAGTGTTCCATCTATAGATCTGCCAGAAGTTTGGACGCCAATAGTTCGATCCAACTTAAAAAGATCATCATATCACAGATGAGTATATATTATAACATTATTACATTTTCTTTCATGACTTCTGTCAATATTGACTTTTTGAAAATTGACAATTTTCAAAAAGTTTTTTACTTTTCCTCCTCGATAAAGATAGAAGATGTCTATCGAAACGTCGGAAAACATTACATCCACAATAGATGATGGTAATAGCCCAAACAATCATTCAACACGAGCTCCATCATCAACAATATCTCGTCATCAACTAATTTGTTTAATGCAAACCACTCCTTAGCCTTCAGTTCCGCTGCACATGCCAGCTGCTCAGCTTTTCGCAGCTCCTTATGTTCCACAGTTATTCCTGAGTCGTCTGCCCATAAGGGGTGTTCGTAGGCAGCCATGAAAAAAGAAATATCATTCATTAAGATTAAAAATAGAAGGGGTCCTAATATAGAACCCTGAGGTACGCCCAGACTCAAATGACCCTCCATGGACCATGTGTTGTTGCAACCCTCTGGGACCAGTTTAAGAAATAGGACTCAATGAGACTGGGATCGACTTCGTCAAAACCTTATTTTGACAGCTTGCTAACAAGAGTCTTCGGAGCCACGCAGTCGAAAGCTCGACTCAGATCTAAGAATATTGATAGTGAAAGTAAACCTCTCTCTCAAAACAATCCAGTGTGTGTTCGACAAACGGCATTACAGCATCGCATGTACTTGACCTCATTCTGTATCCGTATTGATTCCTGTGAAACAGGTTTTCATTCTCAAAATAATTCATTATCTGTTCGTAAATGATCTTTTCACAGACTTTTGAGAATATAGGAAGTGAGGAAATCGGTTTATAACTTTTTTTGTCATTCTTATCACCCTTTTTATGTATTGGTATCACCTTCGCCACCTTCAGACAATCTGAGAAAACTTCTCATTTAATGCAGTGGTTAATAATCTCAGTGAGAGACCTCACTATATGGTTTACATTTCTTTTCAAAAGTGTTACTGACAGACCATAAATTCAATTCATGACGGTTGAAAAGAACCTGGCCAAATGACCTAACTGGCCAATCCTAACTGGGAATCCATCAATGTAAAATACTTTCTCTCAATCTTTACATACGAAACATCCTTAATACTCAATACTGAAAGTAGATTGTTAAATTCTATACAAAAAGAAAATTCTGAGCTTCAACAATTTGATAGGCAACTCACTCTGTTTCTTCTATTAAATTCTAAATCTTGATAATGAGGATTTATCTATTGAAGACTTTTTAACCTGAAATAAAGCATCGACTACACTTCTAAGACTTGCTCGATGACAATATATCTTCAACAGACTATAGAAAGCATCTTATATATACATTTCCATATTCCCCACCAAGAAATTCGTTTTCCCATTGATCCAGACAATTTTATCCAAATCCAGGTATTCAATAGTTGAAATCGAACTCCTCAAAAATTGATTATATAATGATTTACAGATTCCGCTCATACATACATTCCATGATGAGTGTTCTATTCTGTTTTGACGTTTAATGAATACACCGTAAATGTGTTGCGTCATCCATCTAGAATAAACAGAAGCACTGCTTCATTCTTAAGAGCTCTACTCTACTGTGCTTAATGCTAGGTATGTGATTCAATTGTTATGCATATTAACAATATCATGATGGAATAAAACGGAAACCACTGAGAGCTTCTGTTGATTCATTCCCTTTGTAATGGAGAGGAACCTGAACGTCATCTCACGCTCCTTTAAATATTAATGATATTTCACACAGAACAAAAGCTATCAGAAACTAGTCATAACAGTTCGAGTTCATTTCTGATTTTGATTGTGGATTTGAAGAATGAAAAATTATGAAGTATGGCATAAGTTCGCTATAGGAGTTCTAGTTTATATTTAAATTCATTGTATAAATGGCTCCCTGTATTCAAACCATCGTAAAAAGTGGCTGCAAATGTCTTGACTCAAGTAAGCGTAACTGACCCGACTTTTTCTATTTCTCGAACAAAATTTGAATTTGTCGAGGTCTATCAAAATTTGAATTGTTTTTAGCCGTTGAAATTTTTTTTTCATGCATTTCTTGGCATATTTTCAATTATTATTTTTATTACACAGTGATTAGAATTCAGGTGAAGCCTAATCTTACAGAAAAAAAAATATATAAAATCCAAAGAAGTTCCTAAAGAATACTTTACGAGTTTTCATTTAAATTGGGGCCTAGATAGACGTAGTTATTAACTTTTGGTAATAGTGGCTCATTTGAATTTTGTTGTCCAATAGGAATGACAAATTGAGCTGTTCACGAGGATAATATTCACTATAGACGTATACAGGTTATACGGGAAACTACTGAACTTATTTTCATGAAATTCATCACTTATCAGTATTTCACGATGCTGATGATATGTAAAATATTTTCAAGGCATGAACACCTCCGGTTTTTCCGGAAATGACGTCAACTTCCGTTTTTCAAATTACAACACCATTTTTTTATTGCAGAAATAGATTCCTTAGAAAATTTCAAGTTATTTTGATGTAACATTTTTCAGTTTTGGTTGAAAAATTCTCTCTGAGCGGGAAAATTCGAAAAAAAAAATCGAAAATAGGGCTCCGCTGAAACAAGAATAACTTCGAGGTTTTTAGATGGAAAATTTTCATTTTAGGGATTTTTCAAGATGTAGAATTCATGTATCCACTTTGAAAATCGAAATCGCGATTCATGATACAGGGGGTGAAAAAATTGCTTTCAAAGTAAGTGTCGACAAAATCGTGAAAAATCAAGTTTTTCAGATTAGAACCCCATTTTTTTATG
Source organism: Micraspis discolor (assembly GCA_030674115.1). Lineage (NCBI taxonomy): Eukaryota > Metazoa > Arthropoda > Insecta > Coleoptera > Coccinellidae > Micraspis > Micraspis discolor. The sequence continues at coordinate 1,503,594 of JARTUT010000436.1, forward strand.
GCAGATATTGAATCTACGTTGAAAAATAATGTGAGTGTATGCATCACACCCTTGCCCTAAAGTGGATATTTTCTGAGTTATTCATAAGAAACTGTTTTTCGTCTTGAATTTTCAGCTATTTCTTTTCCCTTCACGCCAAAAAGATGAAATTTTCAGGAACTGTTACTTAAACCATGTTTTAGATTTTACTACCCTAATATGCAAGAGACAAAAGTTACAGGTTGTTCATAAATAGATGGCGAATTTGGATTCGAATTTGTATCGGAAACCTCTTTATTTCAACTAATCGGCCATCGGTTTTCTCTCCAGTGATTAATAAATAATTCCTTATGAACCATATGCAAAAACTTACCATGTTTTACATTCTTTTTTTTTAATGATAGATATCATTATTTACATCTGCCAAATTCCTCTTTATTCAGTAGCATTTTGTGTTTACTATTAATTTGGTGATAATTCGTATTGAGTTATAAAATCGATCACTATGCCTAATTTTACCAATGAAGATTATTTAAATCTCATTCTACTTCATGGAGAATGTAATAAAGTTGTAGATAGAACGATTCGACTGTTCATTGAGAGGTTTCCTGACCGACCCAGACCAACGAGAGATACCATTAACAGAACCATGACAAACTTGAGAAATGTCGGATCTTTCGTTAAGAAAACTATACACAGAGAAAAAAGTGTAGTAGAAGATGAGAACAACGAAATTACAGTTCTTGCATATTTTCGTGTGAATCCTCAAAATTCTCTCAAAGATGCCGAGATTGCTCTGGGATTATCTCAATCGAGTGTTTGGAGAATATTATAAAAACATAAAATGCACCCATATAAATTCAATAGGGTACAGCATTTGAAGGAAACTGATTTCGCCAGGAGAACAGGAGTTTTTCGAAGCTATGATGATTCGATTTCAAGAGAATGAAAACTTTCTGGACTGTATAATTTGGACAGATGAATCTAAATTCACAAAGAATGGTTCTTTCAATAGGCATAACAGTCATTATTGGGATGAAGAGAACAACTACCACTTCAGACAATGGAACGTTCAAGAGACCTGGAGTTTCAATGTTTTCTGCGCCATCAAAAATAATGCATTTCTCGATGTTCACATTTATGATGGAACTTTAACTGCTAAGATAGAACACTACACATGTTTGCATTATTTAAAGAATGTTCTCCCTTAGGAGATAGATATTCTGACATATTGACTCAAATAATTGAGCCGCTAGTACAGAACCATAATGACTTATGGTATCAACAAGATGGCGCGCCTCCACACAATTCACTCAATGTGTCAAATATCCTATACAGGCTATTTGAAGATCGATGGTTGGCGAACAATGGTCCACATCTTTGGCTACCACGTTCTCCCGATTTAACTCCTTTAGACTATTATGTTTGGGGTAGCATAAAAAATATTGTCTACTCAACTCCCCTGATTGATAAAGAGGACTGCATAGAACGAGTCAGAAATGCGTTCAGGTTTGATTTTTTGATTCATAGTTTTGAAACTCGATTTGATAAAAATAAATGTACGAGCTCTTATGTGCCAAGTTGTCTTTTTATGGATTTGATGAGAATGCCTTGAGGTTTTTTAGATCATATCTTTTTGGTAGGTTTCAGAGGGTTCGAGTGGGTGACAGTTGTTCGGATTTTGCTTCTGTCACTTCTGGTGTTCCACAGGGTTCGATCCTGGGACCTTTACTTTTTTTGATATATATTGCCGACATGTATAAAGTCGTTATGCACGTAATAATGTATTTTTATGCCGACGATGTGCAGTTGCGGTTATCTTTTCATTCTTCTGACGTCGATAATGCGGTCTTGAGGATAAATGAGGATTTATCCAGGATAGCTGAGTACTCTAAAGCCAACAACCTTAAGCTGAGTACACGGAAGTGCATTTCAATGCTCTTTAATCGGGGGAGTCGGGTCAGATCTGATCAGATTATACTTAAAGTTGGAGATGAATCAATTCCATTTGCTGAGAGCTGTAGAAATCTAGGTATTATCTTTGACTGTAGGATGAGATTTGTTGAACATGTTTCGATGTTGATAAGGAGGTCGTTTCTTGCTCTTAGACATCTATACAAGTATCGACGCATTTTGCGTTTTAGTTCGCGCAAATACCTCTGCGAGTCCCTCGTTATGTCATCCATAAGTTATGGATTCGTTTTGTTTTATCCTTGCCTGGATTCGATCACTAAGTACAGACTGCAGAAAGTCCAGAATGCGTGTTGTCGATTCATCTTTGGTCTACGAAAATTTGAAAGAATTTCAAGTAGAATAAATCAACTCAAGTGGTTGAGAGTTGATGTTTTATTTGTCTTGCAGTTGGCTGCTTTGGTCTGTAGGATTTTGTCAACATCTGGCCCTTCATATTTGCGTGAGAAGTTGGTATTTCGAGGTGATGCCCATGGTGTATCTGTGAGACATAGGGATCGGCTTATGTTGCCAAGGTTTAGGTCGGCCGTGTTTCAGCGATCTTTCACATATCAGGCGGTTAGTGTTTATAACAGCTTTCATAACTTTTTAAATGTTATTCGGTGAATGGTCTGAGGAAGCATTTGAGAGCTTTTTTATTATTACGCCAATAATGTTAATTTGCTTGCATATATAATGTATCTTGTTTTTGAGTAAAAATCTCTTTTTTTTATTTTTGTACATGATTTGTTTATTTTTACTGATTGCTTTATATGTATGTTGTATTTTTTTTATGGTCTTCATTGTCAAATTGAGGTTGAGTGGAATAGCGTAAGCTAAACTCCGCCTCTCAATTGTATTTTATAAAATACATAATAAAGGCCCTTTATTATTATTATTAGTATTATAGAAATTAACGGTCAAAATTTTGAGCATCTTCTCTAGTTATAACTGCGAGAGTTTGCCATGGTTCTCCTAATAGTAACTTGAAGTCGGTTTCAAGAAGGGGTGAAAAATCTACAGCATGGTTCAAATAACAGTTCCTGAAAATTTCATCTTTTTGGCGTGAAGGGAAAAGAAATAGCTGAAAATTCAAGACGAAAAACAGTTTTTTGTGAATAACTTAGAGAATATCCACTTTAGGGCAAGGGTGTGATGCATACACTCGCATTATTTTTTAACGTAGATTGAATATCTGCCATAAAAAAGTGGGGTTCTAATTTGAAAAAATTAATTTTTCACGATTTTGTCATCCCTAATTTTGAAAGCGATTTCTTCACCCCCTGTATCATGAATCGCGATTTCGACTTTCAAAGTGGATACATCAATTTTACATCTTGAAAAATCCCAAAAATGAAAATTTTACATCCAAAAACCTCGAAGTTATTCTTGTTTCAGCGGAGCTCTATTTTCGATTTTTTTTTCGAATTTTCCCGCTCAGAGAGAATTTTCCAACCAAAACTGAAAAATGTTACATCAAAATAACTTGAAATTTTCTAAGGAATTTATTTCTGCAATAAAAAAATGGTGTTGTAATTTGAAAAACGGAAGTTGACGTCATTTCCGGAAAAACCGGAGGTGCTCATGCCTTGAAATTATTTTAAATTTCATCAGCATCGTGAAATACTTATAAGTGCTGAATTTCATGAAAATACGTTCAGTAGTTTCCCGTATAAATATGGGTAAGGTTCCTAGTGAAAGACCCTGTATACCAATCGGGCAGGTTGGCATCAGCGTAAACTGTGTATCCAACGATCAGCTACAAGTCATAAAAATGTTGATTGATACTTTCGGTTTTTGTTGATATCAAGAAGGCTTTAGGTACACTTGAAATGACGGCAGTCTTGGAAGCACTGAGAAAATGTCATGTTAATAATAGTTACTCAAAGTCAATAAACTATAATTTATTACTTCATCTGATCTTGAGCTTCACAACATATCAGTTATCGAACTATATTGACTTTGTGAGTTGGAGGTTTATGCAGAGATTGATGTAATTAAGTACTGAACAATTCAGCGTATGATGAAACAGTTTAGTGATATGTTGATGTGGAACTCCCAAAAAACCTGAAAGATTTGGAAGTTTGAATATTGAAGTTCATCTGGCATTTCAGGATGAATTTTTTTTAGAAATTTTCACAAAAATTCTGAAGAATCTAATATTAAGAAAAGCAAAGACAACCAAAGGAGCAAATAAAAAAATTAATATATATCTTTGAGAGATTCTTGTATAATTCTTGAGTATGAATTGAAATGGATGAATCTTCTATTTCAACAAGCTTAATACTATCCAACACGTTTTTGAACTTGCTCACTAGACTATCAGATGAACTTCAATGTCTGGTGTTGTTGCTCCACTACAAACTGTAGTTTCTAATTGCAAACTCCTTGCTTCTGGAAATGATTTTCTACGAACTCTGCCAACATAAGCTCAAATCTATTCCTGTCTGAGTTCGAGAAGCAATTATTTACCTGGGAATTATGAAGGTCGCGAATTGAAGTTGTTCATCATATAACATCCAAACAAGGGGTTCATATGAATTCCCAAGACTTGATTCCTCTTACGAGTTCGCAGCGTCGTAAACACATTGTTAACTAATTCTTATCCAAATAGATCTTCAAGTAGAAGCACAATTCGATGCATTAATCTTCAGCTCCTAATAGATTTTGCTAGAGCCATATGTTGTTCGAATAAGGTATTTGGGAAAAGAAACATGTATAAATATATAAGAAATTTCATCTGATGGATTTATATTGATATGAGATGATATTGCACTATTTTTTCATTTGATTTTCTTGTGCCTTTCGATATATAAATTTTCAGATAATTTTCTTGAGTATATAGCACCAATTTTTGACCAGTTAATATCACTTATTTAAATCATTTTATTATTCTTTAGTTTCATCCAATAAATGCTTCAGCTCAAAAGTCTTTTTCGAAGAATATTTAAAATATAACAATTGAATAGACCCTGTGAAACACATAAGAGTAAAAATCATATACAAACATCATAAATTCAACTTACTTCACTATTTTTGTCAAAAAAGTCACTAATTTACAAATAAAAATTCAAAAACATATAGTTTTTGTGTTTGTCATGAACGAAATAAAAATGACGGAAGATCAGCTGTCATAATTTTGGTTATTCAATTTATCAAAGACAATACCCCAGCATCTGTACGATCTTATCGCAGGTACTAATATATTTATATAATATGAATATAATAATATATCTATGATAATAATGCAGATGGAGTTGTTGACTATGAATTTTCGATGTCGTTTTAAAGGCAGAAAATTAGCTTTCAAAAAAGTTGATAATATTAGAAAAGTGTGTACATGACCCCCCGTCAAATCAGCAGAAGTAAAAAATTCATTACAACATATAGAAATATCCCGAAAGCCAGAAGACAACAGGTGTTAATCAATAGTAGACTTTGAATCAACTATACTACACTTTCACATGAACATTTCATCACCCTGTTCCAAGAAATTTCCTGTGACTTATGCAATGTTAAACAATCAGTTGAACATATATTTTGCAAATATCGAATACAAACCATAAAGAACAAGAAATGGAGTACCTGGAACAATACAAGACAGTTTTGTGGAACAATGTGACATTAAAAATATGATGAAATTTCTCAACAGTATACAATTGATCAAAAATATAGAATTTTGTGATAATGTTGATATGTATTCTATATCTCACACTCCATCGTTAATGAACCCAGTGGTTGAATCGAATTTTTCTAAATAAGAGAATGTGGTCTGTCATTTCAACTATAAAATTCAATAATAATGAAAAATGTTCAAATTTAGCAGTCTAGTCACAATAAATCCACTTCATTCGCTCCTTCATCTCCTATGACAAATAGTACATATTTTCAATTTGAAGAGTGAACGAAAATTAGTGGACACAACAAATTTCCAGAGGTATATATCTTCTTTCACCTGACAGACTTGACACTTCATTCATTTTATTTTCTTGATTGTATCAGGCTGATCAGTAATTGCCTTACATTATGTACAATATTATATTTCTTTTCAGTTGATGCTGTCTATGCTGCCGCCCATTCAGTTCATGACATCATTGTCGACATCTGTGGGGAGCCCTTTCATCTTTGTGATAAATTGAAACCTGCTCCAACTGGACCGCAACTTCTGAAATACCTCAGGAATGTTTCTTTTATCGGTGAGTGCAATATTAGTTCGAATATATCACTCGTGTACAAAAAGTGCCATAAGAACCATGGTATTTCCAAAAAATTACAGCGGAAATTCAAAGCTGTTATAACTCCATGGTTTTTTCATTTTTAACCAATAATAAAATCTAGACAACGCAAAATTTGTTTTAATAAAGGACGCTAAAGTCCGTAGCAGTTGATATTTTTCAAATTCATTTGTCAGGAGTACATTAAAAGTCGTGGTGCAGTTCGAGAAGACGTAATCAACTATAATATACTGAAAACTGATCCGCAAAACAGAGCAAAGTCAAAAAAAAATTTAGTATTAAAGTGTTTGAGAGGATCACAAGACTGTTTTTGCGAGAAACACAGTCAATAAAAGCCGACGTTTCGATTTATTTAAAATCTTCCTCAGGGCACTGGAAGAAACAATACATCTTGAATGGAGAACAAACTTATAAACCATTAAAATTAAAAACAAAAAACCCTAGATAAACTCACAAATGATGTAAACACAATTCAGAACACAACTACAAGAATGTCAAAGATATCAACTAATAAATGACATTCATAAATTCAACAACACCAAGCAATTTTGAAAGTTAAAAAATATATAAGACAACAAAAGTTACTCACATTATTGGTTGGCCTCTCTAGTTATTATATTAAAAATATCTTTCGATATTATCAATTCTAATTTGACGGATGAATGCATATGGGTAGTGATACAGCAGACCATTGACAAATTCAAACTCAAAATGAAAACTGAACAATTATGTGGAAATCATGAGAGTTGAACAAGGTGAGGCGAGATTACCTTGTCGTTATGAAGGTCAACGCAGAGGTGGTAACAAAAATGAAATATTATCTTGATGGTAGTTTCTTTATTTTATTAATTATATTAAAATAGGCTGCATTGAGATTCTCTATATCAGTACGTTTATTTACAGAGTTGTCTTCCTTTTTGATTTCCAACATTTCACAAAATAATCTTTTTTTAATATTTGCTTGTTGACCCAGAATGTGTACATTTTCAAAATCAAACGAGTGCATTTCTTTGAAAGAATGGACCCAACTAGTGTTGTACAAAATAAACTTAATAAATTAATATCTGAATTGTATAAACAACATAAGATTGATGATACAAAGCTTAAGTACCTACGATCTAGTAATGGTGTCTGCCCAAGAATATATTTTTTACCGAAAGTTCATAAGAGAGACTGTCCCCTACGCCCAATTGTCAGTTTTATTGGTTGTCCCTTGTACAATTTAAGTAGGTTTTTGGGAGAATTTCTTCCTCATATTTTTAAGAAAGATAATAGACATGTAAAGGATTCCTTTCAATTTGTTGAGGACTTGAGGGGTGTTAGTTTACCACAGGGTTATATACTAATATCACTTGATGCTGTCTCACTTTTTACCAACATACCTATAGATCTTACACTAGAGCTTATCAGAAAATATTGGCCACAGGTTGAACCACATACTCAATTGTCTCTTGATCAAGTTCTATTCGTGGTGTTATTCGAGTTTTGTGTTGGTAATAGCTATTTCAGCTATAAAAATGAGTATTTTCGACAGATTTTCGGATTGGGCATGGGTAATTGTTTAGCTCCAGTTGTATCAGACATAGTCATGTATGAACTTCAGAGTGTTGCTCTTTCTCAGCTACCTTTCGAAGTGCCAATCTTCAAAAGATTTGTAGATGACATTTTCACGTCAATACCGGAAGGACACCTTGATATAATTTTGAAATCTTTCAATTCCTTTCACCCACGCCTGCAGTTCACAGTTGAGATAGAGAGTATCAATAGGATACTACATTGAGAACTGATTGGTACCAGAAACCGACATTTTCTGAGAGATTTTTGAATTTTGACTCACACCACCCCCTTATACATAAAATAAACCTCATCAAAAATCTAAAACATCGAGCCCTAAAACTAGCCAGCCCTGAATTTCACAATGATAACTGTGAAAAAATAAAACATTTTCTAATAAAGACTAATTATCCCATCACATTGATCAATAGAGTCCTAGATAAAAATGAACCTGAACCTGAAAGAGATACACAAGATAGAAGTAGACTTAGATATTACAAAATTCCATTCATTCCGGGTTTATCAGAGAGGGTTGGTAAAATGTTAAGTGATGAGACAGTCAGTATAGCCTATAGACCATGCAAAACCATAGGAAAATAGTTTTACGCTAATTTGAAATCAAAAATATTCACTCAGTTAAGATCTAACGTCATTTATAAGATACCTTGCAAAGATTGTAACAGAGTCTACATTGGGCAAACGGGAAGATATTTGAAGGCCAGAATAACAGAGCATATGAGGGATCGTATTAAAATCCATAACCCACTAAAAACTAAACAAAATAACACCGCTTTGGCAGAACATTCTTTCAAAGAAATGCACTCGTTTGATTTTGAAAATGTACACATTCTGGGTCAACAAACAAATATTGAAAAAAGATTATTTTGTGAAATGTTAGAAATCAAAAAGGAAGACAACTCTGTAAATAAACGTACTGATATAGAGAATCTCAATGCAGCCTATTTTAATATAGTTAGTAAAATAAAGAAATTACCATCAAGATAACATTTCATTTTTATTACCACCTCTGCGTTGACCTTCATAACGACAAGGTAATCTTGCCCCACCTTGTTCAACTCTCATAATTTCCACATAATTGTTCAGTTTTCATTTTGAGTTTGAATTTGTCAATGGTCTGCTGTATCACTACCCATATGCATTCATCCGTCAAATTAGAATTGATAATATCGAAAGATATTTTTAATATAATAACTAGAGAGGCCAACCAATAATGTGAGTAACTTTTGTTGTCTTATATATTTTTTAACTTTTAAAATTGCTTGGTGTTGTTGATTTTATGAATGTCATTTATTAGTTGATATCTTTGACATTCTTGTAGTTGTGTTCTGAATTGTGTTTACATCATTTGTGAGTTTATGTAGGGTTCTTTGTTTTTCATTTTAATGGTTTATAAGTTTGTTCTCCATTCAAGATGTATCGTTTCTTCCAGTGCCCTGAGGAAGATTTTAAATAAATCGAAACGTCGGCTCTTTATTGACTGTGTTTCTCGCAAAAACAGACCTGTGATCCTCTCAAACACTTTAATACTAAATCATATAGCTAGGTCGTCAAACCCAATCCAATCAAAAAGAAATGTTTGGAGACTATTTAGATTTAGCGATGAAAAAAATTACATACTTCATCAAGAACATTTCAGCATCTGAACTTGAATTTATTTTAAAAAGCTGCGCCTACAATATGAAGAAGAAAAACAGCGAAGAATATAAAGAGTGCAGTGTTACAATTATATGGAATGGTACGACGAAATTGCTGATGGAGTAGTATTTTAAAGACTTCAATATTGAAATAAATAATTTTGAATAAATTGAGTTTTAATAAGCAAGAGACGCAAGAAGTGCCAAGAGAAGAAGTTTACAAGGTATCGACGACAATCGCAAAGAATCGGCGGCGTTTTTGACGTATAATGAAATCAAAACACTGATCGACGCTCGCGATGAGTTAACTCCTGAGGGCCCACAAACAAAAGTAATTTTTTGTTGTCTCACGAACTGGTATGGAGAGGAGGAGAAGACGCAAGGGCAGATACAACTTCTTTCGAACTGGAAACCGACAACTTTGAAGGAAAAACAGGTAGAATCCAGTATTATCAAAAACTAGCTATTTCAAGATGGTTAGTAAAAAACATGAAAATCTCTATCTGAAACAATCTGCTCACATAAAGATCGATGGAGAACAAAGCAATAATGTTGAAATCTGCAGAGGAGTCCGGCAAGGGTGTGTTCTCTCATCTCTGTTATTCAATTTGTATTCTGAGAACATCTTCCAAGGGGCACTTGAGGACGTTGAGAGGGGTATTAAAGTCAACGGAACATGGATTAATAACATTCGCTACGCGGACGACACGGTCTTAATTGCTGACAATATATTCATATGATATTGAAGATCATTCGATCTTCAATACCTTATCGACGTAGTAGGACAACACAGCGAGAGAATGGGCCTTGAAATATATGCCAAAAAAACAAAATATATAGTCATTACTCGTCAACCAGACAGACTCAATATTGCAAAACTAACATCTGATGGGTCATTAATTGAGCGTGTAAATAAGTTTAAATACCTTGGAGTATGGCTCACTGAAGACTGGACATCTGACCTGGAAATAAAATGTCGTATAGAAAATGCCCGCAACACATTCATGAAATTTAAACGTATTCTTACCAATGCGGACTTAAACCTAAACCTGAGAGTGAGATTTGTGAGGTGCTACATTTGGTCGGTGTTACTGTACGGTGTGGAGAGCTGGACACTAAAGGTGGTCACAATGAATAAAATAGAAGCCTTCGAGATGTGGGTATATCGCAGAGTACTAAAAATCCCATGGACGGCCCGAGTGACCAACGAAAATGTCCTACGAAGAATAAATAAAGAACGTGAATTGCTGCTGACGATCAAAAAAAGAAAAACTGCGTACCTAGGGCATATAATGCGAAACCCGAAATACCAGCTTCTATAATTGATTATCGAGGGAAAGATTGAAGGAAGGAGAGGAATGGGAAGAAAGAGGATGTCATGGCTACGTAACATAAGACAGTGGACGGGTTTGCGAACAATGGAAAGCCTAATACATACAGCTAGAGACGGGATAGAAATAAATCGTGTGGTCGCTAACATTCATTAGTGAATATGCATTAGAAGAAGAAGAAGTAAAAAACAATAAAATTCCCAGTTTCTGTCCAGTAAAAATGTACTTGAAACTGTAGAACAAGAGAAAGAACGTCCCCAACAAACGGTTATTCTTAACTCTTAACTCTTATTTTCAACTCCAAACCTTATTAGAAAAGATCCGGAAACTGGTACAAAAACAGTCCAGTTGGAACAAAACCATATCTTTGACGAAAAAACTAGCACTTGAAAAAGGCCTCGACACTAGAAAGAAATCATAAATCATTACCTTTGAGCCACCGTATCCGTATCCAAACTGAGAGCAGTATCAGCCCAAAATTTGATAAATATAACGGGTAATTCGAATGCAAAATCGATTTCAAGCTATTCACAAATGGATCCAGATCACCACCAAAATATAATCGAACAAATAAGAGAACATGAAAAAGAACCACTTCAGCAGCATATGGCTTTAGTTTTTAAGGCAAGTAGCATCAGCATTGGCTCAATGGAAGCGTCAACACCAACACATCTAAAACGAAATGCGATTAACAATAATAATTACGAAAATTGTGATTTTTATTATACAATCAATAATATTAAATGAAAATAGCATTTTGGTTAATATTCTAGACAATTTCTTGTAAATATTTGATGGAATTGGTCTTTACTTGTTGGAAATTCATTTTAATTACTTGATCAAAAATACGCAGTTTTCAATTTCCAAAAACTTTATTTTTACAACGACAGTTTCACCATAATATGGCATCTTCAGGTGTTTACATTTTAAATGACTGATTTTTGTGAAAAAGAAGCAAAGTTATATATACGGAAAAAAGGGGTAAATGCGTGTTGTAATAGTTATTATTTAATAAACTAGTTTATTAATGATTATTCATTCAAATCAATTTTATTTCTCACAATATACAATTTGACAATGAAAATCTCGATGCTCACTTTGACATATTTATACAGGCTCTTTCACGAGGAACCTCACCCATATTTATACGGGAAACTACTGAACGCATTTTCATGAAATTCAGCACTTATAAGTATTTCACGATGCTGATGAAATCTAAAATATTTTCAAGGCATGAGCACCTCCGGTTTTTCCGGAAATGACGTCAACTTCCGTTTTTCAAATTAGAACACCATTTTTTTATTGCAGAAATAGATTCCTTAGAAAATTTCAAGTTATTTTGATGTAACATTTTTCAGTTTTTGTAGGAAAATTCTCTCTGAGCGAGAAAATTCGAAAAAAAAATCGAAAATAGAGCTCCGCTGAAACAAGAATAACTTCGAGGTTTTTGGATGTAAAATTTTCATTTTTGGGATTTTTCAAGATGTAAGATTGATGTATCCACTTTGAAAATCGAAATCGCGATTCATGATACAGGGGGTGAAGAAATCGCTTTCAAAATAAGGGATGACAAAATCGTGAAAAATTAATTTTTTCAAATTAAAACACCATTTTTTTATTGCAGAAATAGATTCCTTAGAAAATTTCAAATTATTTTTATGTAACATTTTTCAGTTTTGGTTGGAAAATTCTCTCTGAGCGGGAAAATTCGAAAAAAAAATCGAAAATAGAGCTCCGCTGAAACAAGAATAACTTATTAATGTTTTTTATGACAGATATTGAATCTACGTAAAAAAATAACGTGAGTGTTTGCATCACACCCTTGCCCTAAAGCGGATATTTTCTGAGTTATTCACAAAAACTGTTTTTCGTCTTGAATTTTCAGCTATTTCTTTTCCCTTCACGGCAAAAAGATGAAATTTTCAGGAACTGTTACTTAAACCATGTTTTAGATTTTACTACCCTAATATGCAAGAGAAAAAAGTTACAGGTTGTTCCTAAATAGATGGCGAATTTGGATTCGAATTTGTATCGGAAACCTCTTTATTTCAACTAATCGGCCATCGATTTTCTCTCCAGCGATAAATAAATAATTCCTTATGAACCATATGCAAAAACTTACCATGTTTTACATTCTTTTTTTTTAATGATAGATATCATTAATTACATCTGCCAAATTCCTCTTTATTCAGTAGCATTTTGTGTTTACTATTAATTTGGTGATAATGCCTATTAAGTTATAAAATCGATCATTATGCCTAATTTTACCCATGTATATTATTTAAATCTCATTCTACTTCATGGAGAATGTAATGAAGTTGTAGATAGAACGATTCGACTGTTCATTGAGAGGTTTCCTGACCGATCCAGACCAACGAGAGATACCATTAACAGAACCATGACAAACTTGAGAAATGTCGGATCTTTCGTTAAGAAAACTATACACAGAGAAAAAAGTGTAGTAGAAGATGAGAACAACGAAATTACAGTTCTTGCATATTTTCGTGTGAATCCTCAAAATTCTCTCAAAGGTGCCGAGATTGCTCTGAGATTATCTCAATGGAGTGTTTGGAGAATATTAAAAAAACATAAAATGCACCCATATAAATTCAATAGGGTACAGCATTTGAAGGACACTGATTTCGTCAGGAGAACAGAGTTTTGAGAAGCTATGATGATTCGATTTCAAGAGAATGAAAACTTTTTGGACTGTATAATTTGGACATATGAATCTAAATTCACAAAGAATGGTTCTTTCAATAGGCAAAACAGTCATTATTGGGATGAAGAGAACAACCACCACTTCATACAATGGAACTTTCAAGAGACCTAGAGTTTCAATGTTTTTTGCCCACGTTCTCCCGATTTAACTCTTTTAGATTATTATGTTTGGGGTAGGATAAAAAATATTGTCTACTCAACTCCCCTGATTAGATTCATAGTTTTGAAACTCAAATTGGTTTTTGAACACTTTTGCAGATCTCTTCCTCCCGATGAAATAAGAAGAGCAACGCACGAAGCATTCCTGAGACGTAGAAATAAATGTCTAGAAATTAGCCGTCAAAACTTTGAGCCTCTTCTCTAGTTATAACTGCGAGAGTTCGCCATGGTTCTCCTAATAGTAACTTGAAGTCGGTTTCAAGAAGGGGTGAAAAATCTACAGCATGGTTCAAATAACAGTTCCTGAAAATTTCATCTTTTTGGCGTAAAGGGAAAAGAAATAGCTGAAAATTCAAGACGAAAAACAGTTTTTTGTGAATAACTCAGAAAATATCCACTTTAGGGCAAGGGTGTGATGCATACACTCACATTATTTTTTAACGTAGATTCAATATCTGCCATAAAAAAATCGGGTTCTAATTTGAAAAAATTGATTTTTCACGATTTTGTCATCCCTAACTTTGAAAGCGATTTTTTCACCCCCTGTATCATGAATCGCGATTTCGATTTTTGAAGTGAATACATCAATCTTACATCTTGAAAAATCCGAAAAATGAAAATTTTCCATCCAAAAACCTCGAAGTTATTCTTGTTTCAGCGGAGCTCTATTTTCGATTTTTTTTTCGAATTTTCTCGCTCAGAGAGAATTTTCCTACAAAAACTGAAAAATGTTACATCAAAATAACTTGAATTTTTCTAAGAAATCTATTTCTGCAATAAAAAAACGGTGTTGTAATTTGAAAAACGGAAAATGGCGTCATTTCCGGAAAAACCGGAGGTGCTCATGCCTTGAAAATATTTTAGATTTCATCAGCATCGTGAAATGCTTATAAGTGCTGAATTTCATGAAAATACGTTCAGTAGTTTCCCGTATAAATATGGGTGAGGTTCGTCGTGAAAGACCCTGTATATAACATAAAACGAAATTGTCAAACTGTTTTTAATACACGCGGTGGAGTGCATGAACTAGTGCTCCACTTATCTTCTAGAACACTTTATTGCTAATAATTTACAATTTATTTACAATATAGGCAAAACCAACTCTCAGGAATATCATTTAAACCGATACATTATTAAAATGATTATCTGAAGAATAACTTACTCTTCCTAAAAAAATGAAAATATTTTTATTGTGTTGCCTCATCAAAACTTCTTGTACAAATCCTGCCTTGTAATATTTATATGCCTGAAAGATTTATAGGCTTTCAGTTGATCCCCTGTATAGAAGCTATGAGTAAGTACAAAATAACTTACTGAGTCTATAAGTCCAACGGATGGTAACTTCTGCAAATTTGGTGAATGTTCATTCAATCCAATACAATAAGGATCAACTCCATCATTATTTCAAGTTTTTTAATATATCTCTCCTTCACATCACCACATAGTGTTGAAAAATATTGTGCCCCAGACATAATCAACGAACTCTAAGCATTAAACCATTTCTAACTGTACAAAACAAATTTCGTATTCTATCAAGTGATTACCACGTGCTCGGTTCCTTTTTCCAGAAATAAATATTTCCCTCAGGACGTCACAATCCAACATATCAACATAAATAATTCTTCTCGGATTCGAGTATTCTTGCTTATACATTGATATCCCTAGCTCTTATGAAGCAGTTCGTTTTATTTAATTCTTATCCAGTTGTTTTTTTATTATTTCAGTCTTCTTCATTTCATAATTTTTTATAAGCACGTACCTAGATTTCCCTCTGAGATATATCTAAGAGCTTGAAATGGAAATTCCTTGCGCCAAGTATGAAAGAAATATACCTGGGCGTTCATTTTATATGACTTCAAAAAGATACGAGCAAAACTTGAAACATCTTTATCTCGGTTCAAAGACAGTGAGAGCCAATAAATGTAGTTATCTAGGATAATTACAGTACCTTCTATTCACTTCTTAAATATTCTAATGAAAACTGACCTTGAATTTCAACGCTTGAACCTTGTATATTTCAGATCAATATACAGAGATGGGCAAATGTGTGAAACCAAGTGAATATCTCTGGAATTATTAGAGATATCAGAATGAAATTTGGAAGATGGATACTGCAGTAGATTGCCTATTTGTTTTCATATTTTTTAACAACTTCTGGTTTTACCGGAAGTAATGTCAATTTTAAAATTTGCAATGGAGCACCCTATATATTATTTTAGTTTCTGATCAAATATTTTATTACAAATACAAAAATATTTGATATTTTTTATTTCAATACCTAACAAGATATTAACAGAAAAGTACCTAAAGAAAGTGAAAATCTAATATCCATTAAAGAAATAACGAATCATAATTATTAACTAAAACTAAGTGATTCTTAAAACATTGATACTTAACTAAACTAAACATAATGTATTAGATGTTTACTTCTTGACAATAAGCATGTCAATTTGTAAATTTTCTAATTTTGCAAATTATTTGGTCTATCAATATAAACCTTAGACTTTAAATAACACCAGAGAAAATAGTCCAGTGGATGAAGGTCGGGACTTCGTGCAGGCCATTCTTAAGTACCCCTTCTTCCAACCCATGTGTGATGAAATATCCTATCTAAATAATCTCGTACAATGCGATCCTAATGGTGTGGTGCTCCTTACTGCTGAAACCAGATATTATTTGATAATTGTCCATGTACCTCCAATGCCGGAATCACTTGTGTCCCTAACAGCTGTAAATACCTATCTCCTTTTAAAGTTTCTTATAGGAAGAAGGGTCCCGCGATTCTGTTGTTATAAATGCGGGCCCAAACGTTTAATTTTGGTGGATGTTGTGCAAGCCTCTTGAACCTAATGAAGATTAATTTGTAACCAGTAGCGCAGTTGTGTCGATTAACTGTACCCTTCAAACACAATATATCTTCGTCTGAAAACACCACATTTCTTATAAAAATATTATCACAGTAGCAAATATCCATCATCGTTTCACAACATTGTAAACGTCTCTAGAAATCGTCTTCGGACAGTTCTCGAACGAGATGAATTTTGTATTTATCTGTGTTTATATTTTTCTCGTCTTAATATTCTTCGTACTGAACGACGGTTAATTCTATGCATATTGGCGAGGTCGGTAGTGGTGAGGATTTTCTTCCAAAGATGTAGTAACATTTTGAGATACACCTTCTTTAGTTTCACTTTTTAACCATCCACTTTTTGGTACATTGCTATTTCATTCGTATTATACCTTCGCAAAGTTTTCGTCACTACTGAACGGGATATTTGTGCATTAGGATGAACAATGTTGAAAAGATCACAAACTTCTTGATGCATCCTTGTCCTCTCCCCAAACCCAATCATCTATAATATAAAAATGAATCGCAAAATGTGTTGGTAAGCGCATAACTCAACAACGCCTGGACCAATTTGGCCAAATCTTTTTTTAAAATATTCGTTGAAGTTCAAGGATGGTTTTTACGGCGAGAAAAATTAGAATTATTGCTGGAAAAACTCTAAAAATAGCCCTTTTCTTTTTCCCATACAAATGATTTGTAGCTAAAACGTAGTCAATTTGAGTTTTATTGCTATGGTATAAAGTTCATATTAAATTACAAGCACTCACTGTTGTCTAAGCAATGTAGGTGTGTTCAATATGCAAAGCAATGAAACTCCAACCTGCAACGTTTCGAAGAACTCTGCAATGGCAAAGGTTTTGCAGCAATGTAAATTGATTGTTTGGGATGAATGCACGATGGCACATAAAAAATCTATGGAGGCTTTAGACAGAACCTTAAAAGATCTACGGAGCAATAATAACCGATTTGGTGGTGCAATGATTTTATTAGCAGGAGATTTTCGTCAAACATTGCCAGTGATTCCACGATCAACGCCAGCTGATGAACTCAATGCATGTCTAAAGTCCTCCAATTTGTGGAAACATGTCAAAACTTCATTTAAGCAAGAATATGCGTGTCGAGTTGCAAAATGACCAATCTGGAAACATATTCTCTAAACAACTCATTGACATTGGTGATGGCAAATTTCCTATAGACATGTTGACTGGCTGCATTAACTTTCCTCAAAGTTTTTGTCAGTTAACTCGATGAAAAGATGAACTTATTCAGAAGGTGTTTCTGAAAATTACAGAAACCATGATTGGTTGAGCGAACGAGCTATACTGGCTGCAAAAAACATAGATGTAAATGAATTAAATTTCAAAATTCAAGAACAAATTACAGGCGAATTGAGGATATATAAATCAGTTGATTCAGCTACTAATCAAGATGATGTAGTCAACTATCCACCGGAATTTTTAAACTCGCTGGATTTGCCAGGATTGCCACCTCACAATCTTAAATTAAAGGTTGGATCGGTGGTTATAATGTTGCGAAATATCAACCAACCTCGTCTTTGCAACGGTACACGGTTAGCGATAAAAATTTTACTAAACAATATGATAGAAGCAACTATACTCAAAGGAAAGTATAAAGGAGAAGATGTTCTCATACCGCGCATCCCAATGATTCCGACTGATGTGCCATTTGAGTTTAAACGACTACAGTTTCCAGTGCGGCTTGCTTTTGCTATGACTATAAATATGTCCCAGGGGCAATCATTAAGTGTTTGTGGTATTAATCTAGAAAACCCATGTTTTTCACATGGTCAATTGTATGTAATCAGCCAGGTAATCAAACAAAAAACATCGTATACCACACAGCACTACAATGATAATAATAATAATTATAATTCACATGATTAACAATAAGCGATTACTTACTTTTAAAACCTTATATATGTTTTATTTAATTATTTTTTATTAACAACGCCCTATCACCAGGGTGACGGTTCTGTTCAGGAGAATTTTTTAAAATACGTAGGCCCAAAAACTGCCACATTACAAATCTTTTTGACAGGACGAAGTCTGTCGGGTCAGCTAGTCATTAAGATTTTTATTCTTTCTCTGTCACTTAATTCAGCCGTTTTACGATTACATTGAAACAACATATCTTTTACGTTCAAATTTAACACTAATAACTTATTCTAACAACTACTGTCACTTCTACAATGAATTTCATTGACTAACAGATACCATTAAATGTTTCCTTTCTTTAGTTATTTTTCTGCTCATATCTCGGTAGGTATTGAAAAAAATATATCGAACCCGATATTTTGGTACTCATAATAATATATTTCATCAGAAACTAACATAATATACAGGTTTTCCATTGCAAATTTCAAATTTGACATTATTTCCGGTTTTATCGGAAGTTCAAAAGTGTTAAATAATATGAAAACAAATGGGCAATCTACTGCAGTATCCATCGTTCGAATTTTATTTTGATATCTATAATAATTGAGGAGATATTTACTTGGTTCCACACATTTGCCCATCACTGTATAATTTACAAAGAGAAATATGGCATTCGAGAAGAAAAGCTTTCCATTTTCTAAGTAATATCTGTTTTTTCAATGTATTAATAATAAAAGTCGAGTTGCCTACAGAATTATTGTGGAAACCCTTGGGAAATTCGATCTGAGCGAACGTCAAAAATTATTAAATCATCTTAGACAATTTTATCCTAACAAAGGAAAGAAATTAGTCCAAAACACGTATCTGATCGAAAAATTTAATCATGAAATTCAAACTTTGTGAAACTCCGAGCCACGATATACTTCACAAGTTTCCTACAACTAAGTAGACTGCTGAAGGTTGAGTTAATATTAATGTATTCAACTATTTTATAATGACATCCGCAAATATACGAAAGTACGTTCAAAGAAAAGAATTTCATTACATCCATGAGTTATATAAAGTTTCTCTTGTAATTTGAAATTTCCGGAAAGAGGAAGAATCCATATACGAAATGAATCTGACGATTCATTTACCATGGAAATGGTGTGAGATCAATTGTCGCATCCTGAATCAAAAAAATATGAAGAAAGAATGAAATACTTATAGTTCCCAATTGAATATTTTGTTTTTCTTCGAAACGTCCATCTCTCTTCCATTTTGCGAGAAATATGTGTTATTTTTAGTTTTCAGATCGAACGGTTCTGTTATTACTTCTAAAATGAAGAACCCCTGAGAGACCACAGAGCAAAAAATTGATGAATATGTCAGCCGATCAACATTTCGATTCTTTGTATATTGTTGATATTAGATTATCGGTATTTACTCTCCAGTCCAATTTATTTTTGATAGATTCTATGAATGGTGCAGTAGGTGCTATATGATATGGCAGATGTTGTGTTTTATCGTTACTCATTTTGGGATTGTTGGTATGGAACTAATTCGCCATGTTATTCTTCATGTGAATCTCTTGATTCAGGAAATCATCTATAATATGAGTCCTCGTAAAAATTTAGGTATCTTCGACATACAGTATTCCTCCTCGTATAATTCTACACCACCTCAGGTTTTTGATTTATATGAAAAGAAAAGAGATCCAAGTACCCAACCCTGTGGGAGAACCTCCTTCGAATAATATTGTTTCTGATCTCTAATTTAACCATGTCAAGTCGCCTGCCGATAGTCTATTTGGACACGCAAAATTGAATTTCCAGCATCTATACTCACATAGCCTTGTCATAAAATTTCAGGGGACCAAAGCTGATTCACATCCGGAAAGTCCTGAACAGACCTTTCAATTCTCCAACGACTGATAAAAAAAACACTGATATTGAATGACATTCCTTCCTCAATAACCTGCCCACAAACTTATACGAGTCGCACAGGATACTAATGGCTAATATACAGGGTGTGCGGCACATGGACCGTCAAATTTTTTTGGGGCGTTGGTAGGGTCATTAGCTACCTTTTCAGTCTTGGAACCTGGGTCCTTAGTATTACGGTTACGGAGGTATGATTTTTTTATAAGGTTTTTCTAAATTACCCAAAATGTACCCTTCGAAGCCCCATAACTTTTTTTGCGTGTGCTTTTACATGCATTTTTTTATTGTATTAAGTCTACATGAGTGTGTGTTTAAAAACAAAACGTATTTATTGTTACAGATAACACCACAAAATTAACACGTGGGCCTTTTATTAAAAAAAAATTATGAAAGTATGAAAACATCTCCACTCCTATTGAAATTTTAAAAAAAGTTACAGCTATTACAAACTTAGTTTTATTTTAAAATGTTCTTTGGTTTATAACGTTGCTAAACATATGCTATTTATGCAAGTCAATAAAAAAAATAATAGTGTAAATAAGGTTTTAGTCAGAAGAGTGAAGAAAGATTACCCCACCACGAAACATTCTCGACGACTTATCGACGATTAAGAGAGACTGGAAACTTAAATTTTCAAGAGCCTCGGGTCTTCAAAGGCTTGAAGTATTTGATCGTCAACTGCTACATGGAGTTGCCTCACATTATCCCGAGGCTCTTGAAAATTTAAGTTTCCAGTCTCTCTTAATCGTCGATAAGTCGTCGAGAATGTTTCGTGATGGGATAATCTTCGATCAGGAAATTTGGCTTGATAAATCCTTTGAGCTGCACGAGCAACACCATCGGCCTTGCCATATGCCATCACCATATCAGCATACTCAGCGTTGGTGAAGTTAGGCATATCAACAACCAAAATTGAAACAACAGTAGCAAAAAGTCGATAAAAGTAACAAAAACAAAAAAATACAAATTTAAAAAACTGAACAACGCGGCACAGACACTTCCAACAGCAGAGGCAGTTAAATCTCGAATGACGGTAGGGTCAAGTCAGCGGTGACTAACCCAATCCAACCTAAGGACAGAAATAGTGATAATAATTAACACGCGTCTAAAACGGGCAGGTAAAATTTCCTTGCTCGCTGTGTTGTGTCGAAATCCGTACTTTTATTTAGGTGCGACTTTCAAAGCCTTCAAGTATTTGATCGTCAACTGCTACATGGTGTTGCCTCACATTGACCCGAGGCTCTTGAAAATTTAAGTTTCCAGTCTCTCTTAATCGTCGATAAGTCGTCGAGAATGTTTCGTGGTGGGGTAATCTTCGATCAGGAAATTTGGCTTGATAAATCCTTTGAGCTGCACAAGCAACACCATCGGCCTTGCCATATGCCATCACCATATCAGCATACTCAGCGTTGTTAAAATTAGGCATATCAACAACCAAAATTGAAACAACAGTAGCAAAATGTCGATAAAAGTAACAAAAACAAAAAAATACAGATTTAAAAAACTGAACAACGCCGCACAGACACTTCCAACAGCAGACACAGTTAAATCTCAAATGACGGTAGGGTCAAGTCAGCGGCGACTAACCCAATCCAAGCTAAGGACAGAAATAGTAATTATAATTCACACGCGTCTAAAATGGGCAGGTAAAATTTCCTTGCTCGCTGTGTTGTGTCGAAATCCGTACTTTTATTTAGGTGCGACTTTCTTCACTCTTCTGACTAAAACCTTATTTGCAGTATTATTTTTTTTATTGACTTACGTAAATAGCATATGGTTAGCAACGTTATAAACCAAAGAACATTTTAAATTAAAACTAAGTTTGTAATAGCTGTAACTTTTTTTTTAAATTTCAATAGGAGTGGAGATGTTTTCATACTTTCATAATTTTTTTTTACTAATAGACCCACGTGTTAATTTTGTGGTGTTATCTGTAACAAAAAATAAGTTTTTTTTTAAACACACACTCATGTAGACTTAATACAATAAAAAAAATGCATGTAAAAGCACACGCAAAAAAAGTTATGGGGCTTTTTCCCAGAATTCAAATGTTCTTAGTGCGGAAATTTTAATAATGGAAATACTAGAAGGTAATACTAACAACATTTGAATTCTGGGAGAAAGGGGTCCTCGATACGGTTGGATAACGCATCTCCTTGGTAGCTGAATTAGTTAAGCGCCAGACCAGTAATTTGGATATACGAGTTCGAGTCCTGACCGAGGAGGCATTTTTTCTGGAATTTCAAATATCGAATTTCATCTGAAATGCCTTAACTTTAATTCTGTATTTACTTTCACAGACGTTAAATCAATTTCATTGATTCTAATAGCATTTGAATTTTTTCAAATGTCGAATTTCGTCTACACGCCACTACTCTTAATTCTAGATTATAACAGACTGTGAGCAACTATCATCTATGGCCCATTCATTTTTATTTTGAATCACCATCCGAAATTGTCATATAAAGGAGAACTGAATTTCTGAATATTTTTCAGGGCGCCAAAAAACTGAAGTCAGATTCAACAAAGACGGTGATGCATTCGGTCATTACAATATCTATCAATATCAGAGACACGAAGAAGGCAAATACGACTATAGACTAGTTGGTTCCTGGAAAGAGAGGTATGAAAATCCAAAGAATATGTTTATTTTTAGGAATCTGCACCATTCTTTACTAAATGTTGTTTTTACGAACAATCCGGTTTTCTAATTTCAGGTTATATTTGAATTTGAAAGCATTATCCTGGAGAGAGACAAGTGCAATTCCTAAGCTCATTTGTAGTGATGAATGTCCTTCAGGGCACATCCGTAACTTTCAGGTAAGTTCCTTTTCTATATACAGGGTGAGTCTTTGACCACTGCGTTAATTTTAACCATAGGTTCTTGAGATCAAAGAAACACTTTTTTCCCATACCATTTTTCCATATTCTGCTGCGTTAAAAAATTATAAGCATTCAAGTTTTCACATTAGACAAATACCCCTCTGTAGTCCAGTTTAGTTTGAATGAAAATCACCTTCCACAGCAACCACTATTGAATCTGAATTGTTTAAAAACATTATTATCCCTTTAAGAAATATATATATATATATTCTTTTGAACTTTTGGCTGACAATATTCAGTTAGCAAATAATAAAGCATATAGATCAGGGGTTAGTGACGGGGTGTCATACAATTCGGCGTATGACATAAAAGCCTAGGGAAAAAACCCCAGTAAAAAAAACCCTGGCTCCCCGTCTAAGTGTGAAAATACAAAAATAAGCTGAAATATATTGTAAGGACTTCTTTCTTCAAGAGTGGTCTTCTATTGATGAAGACAGAGACTTCTTCAAGGTTCTCACATTGAATCTGGAAATAAAAAGACAAAAGCAGAAAAAAGAACTGAATAACAAAAATACGTATCATATTCGTTTGAAATTTATAACCCATTCCAAGAAAGAATTGGATGATCATGAATAGCCCTAAAACCATCTTGAAATTTATATATGGGACAACTATTGATGAGATGAGGTATTGTTTCTTCTGCTTCTCCACATTCACAACTTGCGCTAGGAACTGAGTTCCATCTGAATAGCATGCTATAGGTACGACCATGGCCTATTCTCAAACGATCATGAGTTGTCCCAACTTTTCTTGGAAGATCAAAACCCGGAATTTTTTTAGAAAGATATAGTCCGCTCTGTAATTAATTGTACATTTCGTATGAAAACACGTTTAATAATACGTCTGAAGATTATGACCAGTGCTATTATATAAACAGCGAATGATTAATCGAGTTTACACTGCTGAATTATTTTATATTGAATTATTTTATACTGAATAGTAAAAATGGTGTTAACTATAGAACAACAAAGTGGCGTGAAGGATATAATCAAGATGTTTAATGATATCAACACTGACCGAGACTGTCACCAATCTGGTTTTTGTTGAAATAAATGATAAGCGGAATTCCCTTCAAGAAAGAAACGATATGTTGGAATCCCGGGTGACTCAACTAGAACAGGAAAATGCTGTTAAAAAAAAACTCAATTCTATAGATCACTTTACTAGACGGAGGAGTCTAAGATTATTGGGGTTGAAAGGACAAAAAGATGAGGATTTGACTTTATGCTCAAAATTGAGTTTACAGCAAGATGAATTGAATATCGAAAATTGTTATAGATTGAAAGCAAATACAGTGGAGTCAAAGGATAATAGACCAATAATAATAAATTTCTCATCGTTGCAGTCACGTGAAATAATTTTCAGAAGCAAACGGAAAGGAACTTAACTCATAATAACGGAAAATCTTACATCGCAAAATTACAATCTCCTCAAACTCGGTGCATATCGCCTTGTTTTTAGAGAAATATGGACTTCCAACGGCAATGTGTATGCAAAGAATGGAACAATGGAAGAAGTATACGATCTGAAGCAGATCTTGAGGGTTTGATTGGAGCCGGAAAAGAGGAACCTAGTACGGTGGTGCATACAGGTTCAAAAGAAGAGCCCAAAGATAAGTGTTTATTGTTAATTTTTTATAATTTTTTTTTCCTAATTATTTTCTGTGAGGAAGATTGTCGGTTGGCCCTTGTGAATTCAATCTCTGAGTGGAGAAAGGGAAATGTGTGAATTAATTTCAATTTCGATTTGAGGGAAAAGTTTAGTGAGCATCTGCTCAATAATTAAGACACCTATTATATATTATTTCTCAATTTCAATTTGGTCTTTATATATACTTGTTCTGATAAACAGATTTGATGGATTTGTATAATTATATATACACGAGAGGCACTTATTCACGATGAGAAGGAAAAATGGGAATATTTCTTTGATTTCACTGAGGATGAAGGTTTTGAGGGTTGCTCATGTGTACATGAGGTCGTTGATTCCTAAATTTTATATGCTGAAGGAAATGCTATAGGGGGGATAGGATATTCTGTCTATCTCTGAAACCTGGCTGGGCGACAACATCAGTTCTGATATGATTTTCGTAAAGGGGTATAAATTTATAAGACAGTGGTGTGTGTTGCAATTTATTTCAAAAACAATATTAGCATACAGAGAGTGTCTGTTAGGAGGTGTGCTGGTTATGAACAAGTTATGGTAAAATTCACTATAGGGAAAATTAGATATATTCTGGGATGCATTTATAGACCATCTGATTTCAGCGCGTTTTCATTTCCTGAGAGCTTCATACCCGTAGTGATAATCTTCTTTGCGTTGGTGATTTCAATATGAACTTATTTGATATACTTTCAAATCAGGTTACTAATTTTCATACGCTTCTGGAGTCCCTGGATTTAAAGCAGGTTATCGATAAGGTAACACGAGTAACTGCCAACTCCTCGTCACTAATAGACTTCATTATTATGAATAAGAGTATACACTTGACTGATAACATCCATGTTCCCAACATATCGGATCATGATCACATATCTATCAGGACCCTCAATAACAAAAGCAGAAATAGAAAGGACCATCCGCACACTGAAAAATAACAAAGCACCTGGTCCCGATGAGATAACTGCAGAGCTTATTAAACTGCTTGACGACAAAGGAGTAACAGTTCTTCACAAACTCTTCAATAGAATATATGAAACCGGTCAATATCCCGCTCAATGGTTGTCATCTACCTTCATACCTTTGCCAAAAAAGAATAACGCTAGGAAATGCGAGGATCATAGACTTATCAGCCTTATGTGCCACTCCTTAAAACTGTTCCTCAAGATAATTCATCAGAGAATATTCAGAAAATGAGAGCAAAACATCAGCGACTCGCAATTCGGATTCAGACAAGGCCTGGGAACTCGAGAAGCATTAGTAGCAACACAAGTACTAATACAAAACTGCCATGATCAGCGGAAAGATGTATGCCTATGCTTCATAGACTTCTAGAAGGCCTTTGACAGAGTTCAACATCATAAATTACTAACAATTCTGAGGCAAATGGATATAGATGGCAAAGATATTCGATGCATTGAAAATCTCTATCTGCAACAATCTGCTCTCATAAAGATCGATGGAGAACAAAGCAATAATGTTGAAATCTGTAGAGGAGTCCGGCAAGGGTGTGTTCTCTCACCTCTGTTATTCAATTTGTATTCTGAGAACATCTTCCAAGGGGCACTTGAGGACGTTGAGAGGGGTATTAAAGTCAATGGAACATGGATTAATAACATTCGCTACGCGGACGACACGGTCTTAATTGCTGACAATATGAATGATCTTCAATACCTTATCGACGTAGTAGGACAACACAGCGAGAGAATGGGCCTTAAAATAAATGCCAAAAAAACAAAATATATGGTCATTACTCGTCAACCAGACAGACTCAATAATGCAAAACTAACATCTGATGGGTCATTAATTGAGCGTATAAATAAGTTTAAATACCTTGGAGTATGGCTCACTGAAGACTGGACATCTGACCTAGAAATAAAATGTCGTATAGAAAATGCCCTCTACACATTCATGAAATTTAAACGTATTCTTACCAATGCGGACTTTAACCTAAACCTGAGAGTGAGATTTGTGAGGTGTTACATTTGGTCGGTGTTACTGTACGGTGTGGATAGCTGGACACTAAAGGTGGTCACAATGAATAAAATAGAAGCCTTCGAGATGTGGATATATCGCAGACTACTAAAAATCCCATGGACGGCCCGAGTGACCAACGAAAATGTCCTACGAAGAATAAATAAAGAACGTGAATTGCTGCTGACGATCAAAAAAAGAAAAACTGCATACTTAGGGCATATAATGCGAAACCCGAAATACCAGCTTCTACAATTGATTATCGAGGGAAAGATTGAAGGAAGGAGAGGAATGGGAAGAAAGAGGATGTCATGGCTACGTAACATAAGACAGTGGACGGGATTGCGAACAATGGAAAGCCTAATACATACACAGCTAGAGACGGGATAGAAATGAATCGTGTGGTCGCAAACATTCATTAGTGAATATGCATTAGAAGAAGAAGAAGAAGATCACATATCACATATTGTGATATTGAGGTCTCTGATTTGCAGAGAGGAATAGTTTTCAAGGAATAAAGGGATTATAAGAATATTAACGTGCAACAGTTCTACACCGATTTGCAATCGATACCTTGGCAGAGCATACATCATTTCGTAGATAGTGACGAAAAACTTGAATTCTTTAATTCAAACCTCTCGGCAATACTCGATTTGCATGCACCAAAAACGAACAGCCAAA
This sequence comes from Micraspis discolor, assembly GCA_030674115.1. Lineage (NCBI taxonomy): Eukaryota > Metazoa > Arthropoda > Insecta > Coleoptera > Coccinellidae > Micraspis > Micraspis discolor. Next base: position 1,531,040 of record JARTUT010000436.1, read on the forward strand.
CTAAATAAAAGAAGTGCACCATGGTTAACTGACACAATTCGAGCTGCAATTCGATTGAGAAATAGTGCTCTTTCACGATTTAAACGATCTCAAAATCCCCATCAGTAGGAATATTATATAATGTTGGGAAATCAAACGACTCTGATGATGAGGCATGAGAAGAGGCTATTTTTCGAGGACCAATTTCGTGAGACCGTTGAAGTTTGACATCGTTGGCTCTGGAAATTCTGAAATACCAGATTATCTGAGAAACCCAAAGGAAATGTTTTCTTTACTGGTGTCGTTGGTGTCCAGACACCGCTAAACTTTTTTGAGACCATTGAATGCAGCCGTTGTTCCTTTCAGCTTCAGGGAGGTGGAGGAGATGAAAGTATTAGGAACTGTAAATGCAATAAAATCTCGATCCGAGGGAGTAGATGGCATCAATGTATTTATATAACAACTCTGTTGTCCTTTCATCCTGCCATTTCTCACGCATACTGTCAACTATTGTATCACTCATTCAGTTTACCTAGAGTGTTGGAAGAGTGCATTTGTGGTCCCTTTGCCTCCTGTTTCAATCCCTTTGGAGTATAAAGACTTACGTCCTATAAGCTTATTGTCTTGCGTGTCAAAGGTGCTGGACAAGATTGTGAATAATCAACTTTCAGTTTTTGTTGAAGCCAACAGTATACTTCCACAAAATCAATCAGGTTTCAGAAGGGGCCATGGATATTCTTCTGCACTTAGTAATGTAACTGACGATATTTTTCCTGCTGCTGATGAGGACAAAGAAACAGCTTTGGCCTTGCTGGATTTTACTAAGGCATTCGATACGATCCAGCATGAACTACTCTTGGCAATACTCCATTCCATAGGACTTAGTGATGGCGCTGTACAATTTTTCTCTATCTTCCTTTCGTATAGGTCCCAATGAATGGTGATCGGTTCATCTATGCCCGATTTTGCTGGTCTCGTTCGAGGAGTCCCTCAGGGCTCAGTCTCTGCTCTTTTATTGTATGCATGCTATTTAGTTGTCACGTGTGTCAAGGGCATTGAAAATTTGCTCATCTCAATTCAATACTGATGATACACAAGTGTACCTATCTTTCAACATGAACAATGTCACAGTATCCTCAGTTATATTAAGTAGAAAAATTGAGGCGTTAAGAACTTTGGCGCTCTTTGGGCTTGAACGAGAGGTGTTGGGACTAAGAGAGATGGTGAGGGGGGAAGTTGATGAGGTAATCTTACCTGTGTCGAACGCAGCCCGGAAGCTTACTCACGTTCTTAATAGTTCTCTCGGATTCAGTTCCCATGTGACCGAATGCATAAAGAAAGCTTATGGTAGAATAAAATTGATTTATAGAAATCGTCATCTGCTTCCTCGTAAGATTAAGGTGGTTCTCTGTGACTCTTTGGTCTTGTCACTATTTAATCAATGTGTTGTGGTCTATGGAACTTGTCTTACACAATCTGACAGGATGAGAATTCAGCGTGTACAGAACTCTTGTCTCAGGCTGATTCATGGTGTGAGGAAATATGAGTCCATTTCACCCAGGCTTAGGGAGACGAGGGCTTACTATGGAAGGGAGGAGAAGGCTCCATACAGCATGTTTCTTTAGAGATAGTTTTGCTCAAGTGTCCCTCTTATCTCTACAAATGGATAGTTTTCAAAACCGATGTCCACAATCTTAACATCAGATTCAGGGGTAAGATAACTCCTTTTCATAGAACGGCAATGTTTGAAAGGAGTTTTTCTTACAACATTGCGAAATTTCACGCCTTTCTAGAGCAACCTTTAGAAAACGTTATACGAAGTTTCTCAAGGAGTCTTGAATTCTAAGGATGACTGCATCTCGGTGTTGATATATCTTGATTGTATATGTGTGTATATATTTTGCTCTTCTTCTTCTCTATCCAGATCTCATGGAAATGTGGAATAGTTTCCTTTTGTTCATTCCACTATTGTTAAAATCATGAATGTTCACATTCAGTTTCATGGTTGAATAGATCAGAGAGTCTCCCTGAAGGCTCACTTGAACTCCGCCATTTTTCTTTTGGGTTGATATAATTTTTGTTGATACTGTATGAATCAGAAATGAAAAAAAAGATATTATTATTATTTTTATTAATGTTATTTTTCTAATATTCAAAAAAGAAAGGTTGAACCCAGTGTTTGATAGTACGAAATATATTTCAAACGTGAACCGAGCACGTTTCAGAATTCTTATGAATTCATAATAGTTGGTTATTTGTTTTCGGCTGGGTTTGCCATCCAACAGTACCATTGTCAAGAAAAATAGAATTTCAGATTATTTTATTAGATTAAATAAATATGGTATGGGCCTGAATTATTTCAAATAGTCAGAACTCACGAACGGACTTCCATTAAATTGGCAAAGGAGTGCAACCACCTAGCATTCATTCATCTGACCAGAGATAGAAACCTAATAATCAAAGGTCTCAGAGTAAAACTTCCAGTAAGAAGTAGAAGAACATATAGGATCTCTAACAGAACTAGTCAATCATTGATAAGAGAAATACTCAATCAACATCGATTCAACAAAGCGAGATTAGTTAAAACCTTCGAGAACGTAAGTTGTTATGTAGAATCAAAAACGAATGCAGAACACTATGAAAACATTCTGAGTGCTGTAACATAGCTAGGAAAGGATATATGAACAACAGAAACAAATTCAAAAAAGAAAATAACAAAACCTCATGAAGGATTCTAGAAAATATGAATCTTTGGATAATTCAAAAACAGTAATCAATGCATCAAGATCTCAGTACAGACCAAATATCGCTTCCCAACAAAGATCTCAAATTCTCCATAGCACCATTGAGTATAAATCTCAATGATAGCTACAATGAAAAAGAGGCACAGTAACCCAATACCGTCAACAGATGGTGCAACCAACTACATCAATCTTAAAACTCGCTACCCTCTTTAACTATACCCAGGGGATGCTATGCTACCTAATACTGCCAATAGATGGAGCTACATGGCATACCAGTCTCAAATCATTCACACATATCGTGATAAAAAAACAGCGAAGTGCCTTGCAAGACATGCTTCTCCAGTAGTGTCGGATCTGATGGTATAGGATCGTTATATTATTGTATAGTGTTTTACATGTTATTATTAGACGGGGAGCCAGGGTTTTTTTTTTACTGGGGTTTTTTTTCCCTAGGCTTTTATGTCATACGCCGAACTGTATGACACCCCGTCACTAACCCCTGATCTATATGCTTTATTTTTTGCTAACTAAATATTGTCAGCCAAAAGTTCAAAAGAATATATATATATATATGTTATTATTTCTTGTGTTCTATATTTATAGTCTCATTGACTTTCTTTTAGTGTGTAAAAGTTAGATATTGTTTTAGTCGCCATCACCCTTGCTCGTCTTGTCCTGTCATAATTAATTTTTATTTAAATTATGTGTTAAGTTCATAATTGGTATTGTAACTAGTAAAACTCTTGGTCCATTAATCGCTATGGTATGTCTTTTTTTCTGGCGACGAGTCACGACCCTTCCACAAAAGAACTCTTGGTTTCTTATTATGTCGATGAAATCTTTTGTATTTTTAATCATAAACGTTGAATAATTTTTTATGAGAGATACAATTTCCAGAAGAAACTTAGCTAATTGTTGACATGGTGAATTCCTGTAACTCGCAATAAAGGAATATTCATTTTACGTATTTTAGGTAAACCATATAGATATGGACGTTTGCTGTAGTGTGGTGTTAGCCTTGATCTAATGTATGGATCAGAAAATTCATTTCTATATTTGAATAGAAATGTGCAATTGTCAGTTCATTATTATAGATTTATTTTTCATAATTCATTTTTTGATTTGCATTTTTTTTTCAGGATCAATGCTGTTGGGTTTGTGTGGCTTGCAGAGAGGACTCATACGTATTCAATGATACCTGCAAAGCTTGCAAGCCAGGCTGGGCACCAAATAAAAACATTGATGGTTGTGATAAACTCCAGGCTCAAGTGATAGATTGGTTGAGCCCATGGGCCCTAGTACCATTGATTTTCAGTTCCTTCGGTATCATATGTACCCTATTCACCACTTGTGTATTCATAAGATACAATCGAACACCTGTCATAATGGCATCGGGAAGGGAACTATGTTATGTTTTACTCAGTGGCATTTTATGTTGTTATTCGATGTCGTTTATAATTTTAGCAAAGCCCACTGTAGAAACATGCGCAGTCATGAGAGTGGGTTTAGGACTATGTTTAAGCATATGCTATAGTGCCATATTTACTAAAACGAACAGAATTTCACGTATTTTTAACAGGGGTGTAAAGAGCATCAAAAGACCCTTATATACTTCTCCAATATCTCAAGTGGCCATCGCTTTAGGTAAGATTTATTAATTTACAACCAAAATTAAAAGAAACAATTCCTCAAGAAAAACTCTACAACACCCAGAAGGAGCTGTTTCTTGTTCAATTTTGTTTTGTAAAACAAATAATCGTGAAAAATCTTAAATATGGTGTATCTGATACTCCGACCATTTCTGCAAATTGTGTTTTCTCCAGACGGGCATCTTTCAATATTATCTTTCAACTTTTTGAATAATTACCGGAGTGGTCGCCTCAATAGACCGTCCGGGGGCTGGTTGTCTTCAAGTGAGCCCCTGCCTTGCTCGAAGAGGTTATGCCACTTGTAAAGCCTAGTTTTACCAGGGCAAGAGCCTCCATAAACGAGTGACATCTCTTCCAATAGGGTTTGAAATGATTCCCCTTGGTCGTTCAAAAACTAATGACCTAATTACGATAAATCTTGGTATTTATACTAATAATGAGTTACTCAATCCATCAAAATTTTGGTAAGTACCCTTACTAATCATCTTCGAACTTCTTCCACGAACTCAAAAACTCCCCCTCGTATATTATGTATGTTTATATTGTATATGTTCTCCAAAAAAAAATATGATTCAAACAGCTCCTTCTGGGCGTTTCAGTTTCTTTGTCAGTAAGTATATTATACTGAAAGAAGACAAAAGAATTGATAAAATATGAGATAATAATTCTCTTCCAATGGATCGATCGTAATATTTATTCATCAATTTTTTCTTTTCCAGGCATTGTCTCGATCCAGCTCATCGGAGCAATAGTCTGGCTTATAATAGAGAGGCCAGATGTCAGAGAAATCCACCCTCAGCCTCTAACTGCTGTATTAACCTGTCGAGTTTCCACATTCTCTCTCATAATGTCTTTAGTTTACAACATGATTCTGATAACGCTGTGCACTTTGTACGCTTTCAAGACGAGAAAAATACCAGAAAACTTCAACGAGGCTAAATATATCGGATTCACTATGTACTCCACTTGTATTGTCTGGCTAGCATTTTTACCAATTTATTTCGGCACAAATAATGACTACAAGGTGAGTAAGCAACCGATGCAAGCTGAAGTATGCGCAAAACAGCTTTGACATCTCAAAAATGAAACTATTTTCAGCAGATCTACGTGCGAATCTTCGTTTCTCCAGTAGTTATGTATCAAATTTTCTCGTGTCTTAACATGTTGTCATGTCTGTCTCATTACAAGAATTCGTATTTTCAATCTTTTAATTTATCTAATGTTTTTGCACACAGTGAAAATCTGTTGGTGAGTGCACATGTGCGACCTCCGATAAGTACACACATTACATCTCTTTATCTCCTGTGAGCGAAGATAAATTATCAGAAGTAATAATTATATGGAAAAGAAATTCATCTTGGAAATCGCATTCTAAAATATTTTTATTTTCGAAATAAACAGATCATAATATTCAATAATTAATTCATCGAGCCCCGTCTCGGTGGGTTTAATTTTCCTGCACTAGCCGGTGTATATTTCTCGCGAGAAAATATGCCGATAATTAATTCTTATCTCGAACAATATGAGTGATAAGATAAACACAATGAATAAAGGTATCATACACGAACCATCCACCTCTCAAGCAGAGAATGCCGTAGCTACTAAAACATCATACGCAAATTCAATTAAATCCAGTCCGACCCAGAATTTTCCAAAAAAAGAACAAGCAATTATATTGAATGTAATCGAAGGTCACCGTAATTCTGACTACATAAAAGCTATTGGTAACTTAATAGGACCAAAGTTTATAAGATTCATCTCACGTCTTTCCAACCAGAGAGTGTGCATCTTCTTAGATGAAGAGAAAACGGTAATAGATTGTTAAAAATAGATCCAGTATTAACATAAGTGGTAATGCTATACACATTCGAAGATTCATAACTCCTGCCAAGCGAATAATTATTTCGAATGCATGCCCTTCCATTCCAAATGCAACGATTGAAGCAAAGCTAAAAGACCTCGGCCTCACACTAGTATCCAGTATGAATTTTCTAAGAGCCGGAATAGAAGGAGACGAATTTTCCCATATATTGAGTTTCAAAAGACAGGTTTACATTAGTCCCCCAGAAAATGAAGAGGAAGGATATCCATCATCTTTCCTTCTCACACATGAACAAACTACTTACAGAATATTTCTTGCCCCAGACACAGTAGTTTGCTATAACTGCAAGGAGCATGGCCACATCGCCAGCACATGCCCAAATATACCCGAAAACCCAACGTCCCTCAATGATAAGTCATCCCCAGCATTTCTTACTAACCAGAGAAATCCAGAAGCGGAAGAAGGAAATGAACAAATAGAGAATGAACGCCCTACAGTCGAAGTACCACAGAACTCGAATCCAAAAAAACATCGAGCTTCTTCAAGTTTACCGATTTCTCCAAATACAGAAGAAATCATAAATCCGCTCACACAACAAACACCAGAAGCTAGCTCTGAAGAACCTGAACCACTTTTCAAATCACCTATTACCGACTCTTCGAAAATCAGTAAGAATAAAAAGTATAAAACTACACAAAATTCCCATCCGAGCCTCAACTTAGATGGAATCGAAGAAGTTTTTCCAGAGCAATTCCCGTTGAAATTCAATGACTTCAAAAAGTTCATCGACCTCAGCATCACGAACAAAAACCCACTCAGCAATGCATACAATATTACAGAAAATGTCGACTTGATCATACACACAATGGAAAATATTTACACACACCTACCCAGTAAAACCTCAAAAACAAAGTTCACAAAAATATTAAATAAACTGAAAGGTCAATTAAAGCTTGAAGAAGAGAATATGTCCAATAGCATGAGCGTTAGTCCCCAGGATCCTTGCGATGAAGTAGACGAAGATAAAACCGAATAGAATATAAAGAATTACTCACAAAATTCATTATCTATAATATAAAAATGAATCGCAAAATGTGTTGGTAAGCGCATAACTCAACAACGCCTGGACCAATTTGGCCAAATCTTTTTTTAAAATATTCGTTGAAGTTCAAGGATGGTTTTTACGGCGAGAAAAATTAGAATTATTGCTGGAAAAACCCTAAAAATAGCCCTTTTTTTCCCATACAAATGATTTGTAACTAAAACGTAGTCAATTTGAGCTTTATTTCTATGGTATAAAGTTCATATTAAATTACAAGCACTCACTGTTGTCTAAGCAATGTAGGTGTGTTCCTAACGTCAAAGATCACATCTATGTTTGCAATTGCTTGAAAATGACGCTCATTGGGATCAAACTCTCAATGATGCTGTAATATCATCAAACGCTCATCAAATACGAAAATTGTTTTCTAAAATCATATCTACATGCTTCCCATCAAACCCAATTGATTTTTATTGATTGAGGACATGTGCTTGATAATGTCAAACAAACTATTAATTCAATTAGGCTTGACCGCGCCCAATCGTCCAATGCATGACGCTTTTAACCAAGAGTTGCATCGAGAAAAACTGTATGATCTCAACGCTTTGAAAGATTTAATTCAAACAAATCTTCCACCGTTAAATGAACAACAGAAGTATGTATTTGAAACTCTTATGAAAGTAACAAATGATGAATCTGGAGGGATTTACTTCTTAGATGCACCTGGTGGTACAGGAAAAACTTTCTTGATTTCATTAATATTAGCAACAATTCGCTCACAAAATAAAATTGCACTTGCACTCGCTTCGTCGGGAATCACAGCAACTTTGCTTGAAGGTGGTCCATTCAGCACTAAAATTGCCATTAAATATGCAAAGCAATGAAACTCCAACCTGCAACGTTTCGAAGAACTCTGCAATGGCAAAGGTTTTGCAGCAATGTAAATTAATTGTTTGGGATGAATGCACGATGGCACATAAAAAAATCTTTGGAGGCTTTATACAGAACCTTAAAAGATCTACGGAGCAATAATAACCGATTTGGTGGTGCAATGATTTTATTAGCAGGAGATTTTCGTCAAACATTACCAGTGATTCCACGATCAACGCCAGCTGATGAACTCAATGCATGTCTAAAGTCCTCCAATTTGTGGAAACATGTCAAAGTAGTTCATTTAAGCAAGAATATGCATGTCGAGTTGCAAAATGACCAATCTGGAAACATATTCTCTAAACAACTCATTGACATTGGTAATGGCAAATTTCCTATAGACATGTTAACTGGCTGCATTAACTTTCCTCAAAGTTTTTGTCAGTTAACTCGATCAAAAGATGAACTTATTCAGAAGGTGTTTCCAGATGTTTCTCAAAATTACAGAAACCATGATTGGTTGAGCGAACGAGCTACACTGGCTGCAAAAAACATAGATATAAATGAATTAATTTTCAAAATTCAAGAACAAATTACAGGCGAATTGAGGATATATAAATCAGTTGATTCGGCTACTAATCAAGATGATGTAGTCAACTATCCACAGTTTCCAGTGCGGCTTGCTTTTGCTATGACTATAAACAAGTCCCAGGGGCAATCATTAAGTGTTTGTGGTATTAATTAAATTAAAAATAATTAAATTTTAAAATACGTAGGCACAAAAACTGCCACATTACAAATCTTTTTGACAGGACGAATTCTGTCGGGTCAGGTAGTTTTCAATAAAATAAGTCTGATTATTCGCCTTGGTCAAATTTCCCACCAGACTGTCATTTTTGATAGGATAATGTAATGACCAGCATTTTTTTTTAACTTTAAGAGAATGATAGATATCTTTTTTTATAAACCCCCGGCAAAATTTGTTCATGGTTTGTCGGTGCAGCTGAACTACATCTTGCAGTAAAACGCGGACGGGTGACCAAATAATAGTTTTTGTGTAAACTAGTTACCACTACGGATAACTACCACCTTCTAAACAAAACGCCATTGTCATGAAAATAACGTTCACAATTTGTAATAATGCCTGTTCAGAAAGCAGAATATAAATTAATTTCATTTCAGGTTCAAATCGTAAGTATGTGTATGTGTTTGAACATCAGCGCAACTGTGGCTCTGGGATGTCTGTTTACCCCGAAAGTATATCTCGTAATATTTCAACCATACAAAAACGTACGACAGAGTGGAAATGGCAACCAAGTAAGTCAGCTTATATTGTGCTCCAAATTGCACAGGTAGTTCAACGTTTGATTATGTGAGGAAATGGACAGTTATGCACTTTTTAGGGGCAGGAGCGTCCAGCATACAGCATGCGCTTCACAGCACCTCGCTCACAAACAATGCAATCTATGACTAGCAATTCGAGGTCATCGCCAAAACCTTTGAGACACTCCAATGGAGACCCAAATCCGTTACCAAGTCCCAGCGTGGAAGAGAGTACGTTGAGTTAAACATCAAAATGGAGTCTTCTTCCCAGTGGATATGGGTTAACGTTGTGGTTTAACGTTATATCAACCTTGATTTTACGAAATGATACTAAACCTTTTCTTGATTTTAGATCTTCACAATGCTCCACACCTTGATCCTTCCACTGATCCTCTACCTCAGCATATAATGTGGCGATGCCGTCAGAAAAAAATTTAAATCGTGGGTGATCACAATATAAAAAGTAGTTTATCTGTATCACTCTGAGGTACGCCAAACCTGACAGAAAGTATTCAAAGGAAATTAACTTCAAAGTTGCTCTGAAAAAAGTTAATTCTGAATGGAACTGGTCTTTAATAATCAGAACTTGACAGAATTGTTTCTTTTGAATAATGAATAAATTTTATTTTCGAAATTCTGGACTACCGAAGCAATTTATTGAAACCAGTTTTTTATAATTATGGAATTACAAAATTTCAATTATACATAAACAATCGTGGGATGATGAAATTCGACTAAAATGTTTACGCTAGGTTATGAGGCTGATTCAACTTTCAAAAGAACTGACGATGATTACATCACGACTCTTCTACTCGTCTTCTAACATCTTCCAAATAGCCATATAGTCTAGTCAACAAGTGCTGTTTCAGGTCAAAGTTTTTACGTATTCTCCGAAAATAATGATCAAAAATGTGGTACCATTTAGAATGATAAGGCCGCTCGCAAGAAATGCAATACTCAGTTATAAATAATTTGGAAAAAAGGTTGGTTTTTTTGCCAAATTTTTCACCTAAGAAGATTTTGAGGGGTACTTATATTCTATCTGTTGTCCCAATAGGTGGCAACCTATTAAATTATTAGGAAAACTATTTATGTCAAATATTTCTAATTGTGTAGATCAATATTAGATATCTAAAGTACAATACTGAAATATTTTCAAATTTACAGTGTTACCAGATGTATGGAAATTTGGCAACAACTTTGTTATTTTAAATGGGACACTCCGTTTTTCTTTTTTTTCAAAGTACTCCATAAAAAATGGGGTTATTTAAATTAAGTACATCTATTTTCAACATTCTTCAGTTAAAAATTATTCTCGAAAATTTTAAATAAAATTTGAGAATCACGACAAAAGCTTATTTCTCTCAATATTCGAGATTTCAGTTGGAAATTTGGCATGAACTCAGATAAAAATTGATCTGCGTATCGTTTTCGAATCTTAGTTGCCAGTTTAGACCAGGGTAGATAATTATGAAACCAAAAAAAATTACAGTAGGATGAAACCCATTAGAAAAGGAGGGAAATATGATCAAATTGAAAGGAAAAATAAATTACTGTCGATCCGAGTTCGGCAAGTGGGAGGGGGTGAGATTTTAAGGGTAAAAAATGGTTTATCTTGATTTCCGGCAAAACTAAAAGTCCTATGGAAAAAAGTTCAATGGCAAAGTTGTAGGCAATAAAAAGATCTACAACTTTTGAATTTGCAGATTTTTCACATAACCTCAAAATTCAGGTGAAAATTTCAAAAAACCAAGTTTTTGGTTTTTTATTTTTATCTTTTTCAAAAAAAAATTTTTTTCTACGAAATTTGGTGAAAACTTACCTTATTATGTCCCAAATACACTGTAATTTATTTGATTAAAAATATTTATTTTTTCATTCATTTTAATTTAATATCAAAAAAGCACCCTAATTTTCAATCGAAAATTCTGACGTCAAAATATCAGCTTTTTTCACAAAGTTTCGGGGCTTTTTGTTCGTTGAAATATCTACTTTCTGATGGTGTAAAGAAAAATATACATTACTAGAGGAAATATTCTTAGAAAATGCAAAAAATTGAAAAAACCTCAAATTCGAAATTTTTTTTTTAATCATTATGTACAATTTCATCAAAAAAATGTGATTGCTGCAATTTTATTTAGTCAAAAGTTTATTTATTTTACTCGAATTACATTCATGTCATAGAAAATCTCATACAAAATAAATATACATGTAAATCGTACTATTGAATTTAGAAACTTAATTCTGATTACGCTATTCATTAAATTTTTTTTAAAAAACGTTAATCTTGTTATTTATAAATACGTTTCTTTGAAATTCTAATCAGTTACTCATTCGTTTTTGTCTCTTTGGAGGCATTTCTTCATCGTCAGATTCGACAAATCTTTCCAACCCTAGTTGATCGTCGAAATCTTCAAAACCACCATCTTCGTTTCCAATGTTATTTCCAGTCTGCATTGGTTCTTCATCAATAATTTCATCTGAATCATTTACTTCCTCGTAGATTTTTTCTTCCATATTGGAGCAATTCTCAGAACCATGACAATTAGTGCATAAATTTGTGCATTTTAAACCATGTTTCCGGCAGCCACATTTTAAACTGGTACATCCAGTTTCACAGCTGCAGCAAATAGTTTTGAGCAATACTTCCGGAATTAAATCATTTTCTGTAAATTTGGGCATAATGCCATGCTGATGTTGCTTCCAGCCCCAATCTGTTGCTGTCAATTCGTTACCCAACCAAGTTTGAAGATGATAATATGCTCTGTAACAATGTTGTTCTGCTGCTCCTTCTGTGGGTGGGAGGTTTGCCAAAAAAAAGGATGATTTAATTTTTGCCAATTGATATTTTTGAAACCTTAATTGATTTAGTGTTTTTTTTTTCTTTTTACATTTATAAATAGATTTGATTAATTGTAATCCATTTTTTCTTATATTTTCTTTACTTTCATCTTTTTTGTAAAAAACATTGGCCAAATTTGACAAATTTTTCGCGTCTAATATAGAATTAACGATATTTTTCTTTCCTTTTCCGGCAAATCCAGATGTTGTATTGCAACCAGAAAAACAATGCAGAAATGCAACAACATTTTTGAAGGATTCGTGTTTGAAACTATTAGACGTAAAAAATAGATCCTTTGCATTGCCAAAGGCTGGTTTGAGAAAATAAATGTCATGATTATTTGAATTTAATTGATTTAAAAGAACCAAAAGATCAATATCTTGACCCACAACTATAACAGTTTTATTGGTATCTCTGGCAACTTCTATCGAGGTGTTAATTATGTCGGCATCAGCATCTTCTCAAACTTGTTTACAGGAAAATCCTTGTGACTGTAATGTGTTCATTAAACTTTTAATTATTTTGTCCTTGTTTTTCTCGTTAGATAAAAATTTTTCTTTACACCATCAGAAAGTAGATATTTCAACGAACAAAAAGCCCCCAAACTTTTTGAAAAAAGCTGATATTTTGACGTCAGAATTTTCGATTGAAAATTAGGGTGCTTTTTTGATATTAAATTAAAATGAAGCGAAAAAATAAATATTTTTAATCAAATAAATTACAGTGTATTTGGGACATAATAAGCTAAGTTTTCACCAAATTTAGTAGAAAAAAATTTTTTTTGAAAAAGATAAAAATAAAAAACCAAAAACTTGGTTTTTTGAAATTTTCACCTGAATTTTGAGGTTATGTGAAAAATCTGCAAATACAAAAGTTGTAGATCTTTTTATTGCCTACAACTTTGCCATTTAACTTTTTTCCATAGGACTTGTAGTTTTGCCGGAAATCAAGATAAACCATTTTTTACCCTTAAAAACTCACCCCCTCGCACTTCCCGAACTCGGATCGACCGTAATTTATTTTTCCTTTCATTTTGATCATATTCCCTTGCTTTTCTAATGGGTTTCATCCTACTGTAATTTTTTTTTCATATTTTACCATTTTTGTAGGCTTTGACCCTGGTCTAGTTATGGAGTCGTGAATGAAAAATATCCATTTATCACCTCACAAAATTATAAAAAACTCTGTTTTTCCAAATTAAACACCCAGTATGTTTTTTCGTTTTCAGAATGAGAACAACTTATTCCACAAATTGTTTTATACATTTCTTTATACCTTAGGGAGCACAGAGAAAATATCAATACAAGGAAATTAAGGCATATTATATCAATCTGAAATTCAATAAACTCAGATAACTTAGAATCAAAACAAGATAGGTATATGGAAATGTATAAATAAAAATTTAAGGGTGGGTTATTCTCATTCTGAAAATGAAAAAACATACTGGGTGTCTAATTTGAAAAACAGAGTTTTTTGAGTTGACAAAAGGTAATTTTTTTAAGTCTGTATAACTGACAACCAAGATTCGAAAATAGTGACGCAGCTCCAACTATTATCCGAGGGAATGCCAGATTTCGAACTGAATTCTGGAATATTGCGCAAAATATAGTCATTTCGATCTTTAAAAATAATTTATAACTCGAAAATTTGTAAAGATAGATAGGGAAGTAAACTAAAGATTAATGTTTTTTGGGAATCATGAAAAAATACAAATAAGGGGTGTACCATTTAAAATGTAAGTTGTTGCCAAATTTGCATATATCTGGCAACAATGTAAATTCGAAAGTATTTCAGAAATGTACCATAGATAACCTTAAATATAAAATAGTTTGCATGCATAGTTTCCATAATTATTTAATAGGCCAACCACCTTGGGCCATATATATTCGATCAAAAACTCCATCTTCGAAGAATCTTTCATACAATAGAATAATGACTGATACAGAATAGGTGCCAATTTGTTTTCAATATTTTCACCGATCAATCTAAATGTTAAAATAATATTAGTGTTGCCATTATTACTGTTATAAACATGAGCAATGAGATCTTATAAGATAAACTGGGTAAACTCGAAAATTCACTACTGATGTTCAATTAAAATACTCGATATATATCTGAAAAATAGATAAGTGTGATTGTAAATAGTTATATCAAATATGTATATGTATATAGCTGTCACAGATTTTAATAGGTCAAATAATTTCGTCCTTGTAACAAACATCAGTAAATAAAGACTTTTTTGAAGAGTGTTATATCGACATCGTGTTGTAGTAAATCAAAATAACGCTCACAAATGAATAATTAGATAATGTAAGGTGCTATACTCCTACCAAATTTTGAGTTACCTTCCTTATGAATTGTAGAATATGAACAATGACACATACCTATATCTTCGTCGTTTATAGTTCAAATCTGGCACGATTTGAAATCATGTAAATAGTTAGTTTGTAGCCAATTAATTCTATATTTGTCGACGCCTATTTTTTTTTCTGAAGACGTTCTTTATGCTCAGATTCTTCTGAGGTGATAACCATCTGAAACGCATTGAAAATTCAGATTTTCAGAAAAGTCTTATTTTTTGGCAGCTCATTTCTACATTTCATGATCAGGTTACTAACCTACCAAGCATAGTAAAGCAGAATTCTAACAATATTTCAACGGTGTTCATAAGAGTTTTAATTGTAAAAGTATTCAATAAAGCAGCATGCAATTACGTAAATGGTTTTATGGATTCATTGTGAATTTCGTGTTTGTCGAAGCATTGTGATAACTTTTTTTATTATTATATATGTATCATGATTTTCAAGAAACTCACGTCACAATGCTTGAACTTAAAAGGCTGTTAAATGTAGACTGTCAAGCATCTTCGAACGATTAATATCACAATCTGAAGAAAAAATGAATAGTTTATCGTTAATGTCTTTCTTCTTTGTGATAGCTTCTTTGGTATTGTTTTCGAATTTTCAACTGATTCGGTTTATCAATTATAGATGCAAATCATATCGAAAATATAATCACTCTTGAAAACGATGTAATGTGATAACTATTTTTCCTGCTACTTGTGTGATTAAATGTATTTATTGTTGAGCAATTATTTCAATCAACCTTTGTAAGCGGTCTTGGTTTTCACCTACAACGAAAAAATATTTTTGGTCTACATACACCCCCATTACAAAAAAAAACGTACTTTCAAAAAAAACAAAAAACCAATATACATTTTAGAACAAATCATTTTTATTAATATTTTATTAATAAAAAAAAATTTTTTAAAAATTTATTTTTAATTAATATTTTATTAATGCAGAAGGGGAATACCCTTCTGCATCGATACACAAATTGGCACGCTCCAACAAGTTGTCAAACGACTTCTGCATGTCCTTTATTGGATAGTCCAGTCAAAATGATGGTGAAATCGGGTTTTTCGCCTATAAGGCTGATTTTATAGGGAAATAATCAGAAAAAAAGCGTAGAAAACTGTGGGCAAAGTGAAAAAATTTCCAAACACCGGGAAGGGGGTGAAAAACATGAAAAACTACCCCAAAATACGATTTTTCGGTTAAATTTCGGAAATATCAAAAAAAGTTTCGAACAAATGTTGTAGAGCGGAAAATTCTAGGCCAAATTTGTATACTGATAAACAGCGTATTTCTTTATTTGCGCAATAACAATTTTAAATTTGACGCTCGATGAAATGGCTACCTGAATAGAAAGCTGAACCGAACATCTAGCAGATATTTGCCAGGGTTGGACTCTCGTCTCGTTTTGTTTTGTATTTATTACATCGAACCCTTGACTATAATTTTGAGTAGTATCGGAAACCGACAGTTTGGTAAAACGATGTTCGGTGTTCTAATCTGATGTGCTAGCGAATGCGATATAGATTCTTCAATGGAGGCTAGAAGTGATATGAAAAATAGAAAAGTCAAAAATTGGATAAATTTTAAAAAGGAAATTTTGTAATTTGACGCATCTGAAATTCAAATTTTATTGATTCAAAAATAAATATAGTTTTCAGCCGCTATCGTGAACAAATTCCTAGCTGAATTTCCTTAAGATGCATACGATATACGAATAATAATTTAGACATAGGTAGGTATGTTTCTGATAGTAAAAAAAAATTTGGAAAAAGATTAGATTTATTTGAAAAATATTTTACAAAAATATACAGTGGAACTTCACCATCATCATTATTAATAATCAATTCATAGACATAGCCTGATTCTTATGTTCAAATTCGAGACAGAAAATGAATCACAACCTCATATTTAGATCGAATCAGTTTCAATTGGAATACATAAGTTTTTTGTCTCAGAATTACACAATATTTCAAAAATCAGGCAAAAGGTGCCTTGGTAATAGTTTAAGTAAAAAAGGGAGTAAATACTTTTAATTGATAAACGATTACAAAAATATTAGTCTTATACAAGAAACTTGATGAAATCTCAAAGAATAGCAAAGCATTTTTAACCTCGCAATGATGAAATTATCGAATAGTTTAAATTCTTTGAGATGCCATATACTGTTGTATAATAATACAAAAATATATATTTAAATAGTATTAAAAATACATATTAATTAAGTGTATTCTCTAGTAAGTATCAGATACTTTGTATAGGAGTAAAGAAAAAATCAGTCGCTACAATTTCGTTCTTGGCAGAATGACTTGTGGAAGAATGAAGCACATCATGATTTATTCATTTATACTTGAGCATCACAGGCAGAATACAAATACGAATGTGTTTTTTTATAAAACTAAGAATTTACGAAAATGAAGAATCAGAATTACTCAATACTCTATTTCCATGGATGGAGTCAACGGAATAATGTTTTCTAATAAGAATTGAGATCAGCCATCTATAGCGACATTCGATTTTTTGATCTTTCACATCACATTGAAGAGATCAAAAGTTCAATTTCATAATAAACGACTGAAACAAAGCTAACTCATATTCTCTAATTGATAACACCAAACGGGGAAAAATGTTTCAAGTCTAAGTAGATTTCATCAAATTTGTAATAACAAAAATTGAGGCGAAATTACAATAAAAACAAAAAAACGCCAGAAAAATTGGGCATAACACGTGGATCAAAATGAAATGTGAAATGAATGGTAAGTAGTATGAATAAATGAAATTTTACCGTTCCAACGTTAGTTCTAACCTATACTTATTGTCATCAGCACAAAGAAATAATTCAAAGTACAATTTTAATGAATTTGTTTTCAAAATTGAAAAATATGAGATGTTTTTCGCGCATGATAAGTCCATGTTAATTCAGTCTTTGAATTTATTCTTGATCCAGTGTAAGAGATCGAATAATCAAGGGAAATGATATATAGAACTTGGCAAAACTCCCCAAGTCAGGTAAGTGTTAAGTCACTAAAATATACATCTTATCAAATTATTTCTTAAAATATGACACTTTAATACGTATTTTATACAAGAAGACCGCAATCTTTCAGATTGTTCTTGATGATGACATCAGTGACTGCATCAAATACGAATTGTATATTGGATGTATCTGTGGCACATGTTAAGTGAGTATATATTTCTTTCTGATCCTTTCTTTTATTCAAATTCTCAAATTTCATTCTTATGTAAGCTGAAGCTTCTTCAAATGTATTCGACCCTGTATATTCTGGGAAACAAATAGTAAGAGGACTGCGTGCAATTTTTTCCTTGAAGAGATCCTTTTTGTTCAAAAACAAAATGATAGAAGTGGTCACAAACCATTTGCTATTACAAATCGAATCGAAAAGCTTCATTGATTCAACCATACGGTTCATTTCTTCATCTTCTGCCAGCACCAGATCATATCCTATAAAATCCCATTGAATCAATTTCAATACTTAAATCACACAATAAAAAACAATTTTAGAGGAAATTCATTTTCAAAATAGATATTTGCTCACATCAGAATATTCAGGCATCTTGTTATAAAAAAAGTTATATTTCAAACTCACCAGATAAGGCAACACAAAAAATAATGGCTGTGACACCTTCAAAACAATGAATCCATTTTTTTCTTTCAGATCTTTGACCACCTACATCGAACATTCTGTAAAACAGGAAAAAAGATTTGTACAACCAGTTCTTCACAGAAAAACATTATAAGATGAATACAGGATCTTTCACGAGGAACCTCACCCATATTTATACGGGAAACAACTGAACGCATTTTCATTAAATTCAGCACTTATAAGTATTTCACGATGCTGATGAAATCTAAAATATTTTCAAGGCATGACCACCTCCGGTTTTTCCGGAAATGACGTCAACTTCCGTTTTTCAAATTAGAACACCATTTTTTTATTGCAGAAATAGATTCCTTAGAAAATTTCAAGTTATTTTGATGTAACATTTTTCAGTTTTGGTTGGAAAATTCTCTCTGAGCGGGAAAATTCGAAAAAAAAATCGAAAATAGAGCTCCGCTGAAACAAGAATAACTTCGAGGTTTTTGGATGGAAAATTTTCATTTTTGGGATTTTTCAAGATGTAAGATTGATGTATCATCCACTTTAAAAATCGAAATCGCGATTCATGATACAGGGGGTGAAAAAATCGCTTTAAAAGTTAGGGATGACAAAATCGTGAAAAATCAATTTCTTCAAATTAGAACCCCATTTTTTTATGGCAGATATTGAATCAACGTTAAAAAATAATGTGAGTGTATGCATCACACCCTTGCCCTAAAGTGGATATTTTCTGAATTATTCACAAAAAACTGTTTTTCGTCTTGAATTTTCAGCTATTTCCTTTCCCTTCAAGCCAAAAAATGAAATTTTCAGGAACTGTTATTTGAATCATGCTGTAGATTTTTCACCCCTTCTTGAAACCGACTTCAAGTTACTATTAGGAGAACCATGGCAAACTCTCTAAGTTATAACTAAAGAAAATGCTCAAAGTTTTGACCGTTAATTTCTAGACATGTATTTATACGTCTCAGGAATGCTTCGTGCGTTGCTTTTCTTATTTCATCGGGAGGAAGAGATCTGCAAAAGTGTTTAAAAAACAAATTGAGCTTCAAAACTATGAATCTAAAAATCTAAACAAACCTGAATGCATTTCTGACTCGTTCTATGCAGTCCTGTTTATCAGTCAGGGGAGTTGAGTAGACAATATTTTTTATATACCCCAAACATAATAGTCTAAAGGACTTAAATCGGGAGAACGTGGTGGCCAAAAATGTGGACCATTGTTCGCCAACCATCGATCTTCAAATATAGGATATTTGACACATTGACTGAATTGTGTGGAGGCGCGCCATCTTGTTGATACCATAAGTCATTATGGTTCTGTACTAGCAGCTCAATTATTTAAGTCAATATGTCAGTATATCTATCTCCTAAGGGAGAACATTCTTTAAATAATGCAAACATGTGTAGTGTTCTATCTTACCAGTTAAAGTCCCATCATAAATGTGAACATCGAGAATTGCATTATTTTTGATGGCGCAAAAAACATTGAAACTCCAGGTCTCTTGAAAGTTCCATTGTCTGAAGTGGTGGTTTTTCTCTTCATCTCAATAATGACTGTTATGCCTATTGAAAGAACCATTCTTTGTGAATTTAGGTTCATCTGTCCAAATTATTCAGTCCAAAAAGTTTTCATTCTCTTGAATTCGAATCATCATAGCTTCGCAAAACTGTTCTCCTGACGAAATCAATTTCCTTCAAATGCTGTACCCTATTGAATTTATATGAGTGCATTTTATGTTTTTTTAATATTCTCCAAACACTCGATTGAGATAATCCCAGAGCAATCTCGGCATCTTTGAGAGAATTTTGAGGATTCACACGAAAATATGCAAGAACTGTAATTTCGTTGTTCTCATCTTCTACTACACTTTTTTCTCTGTGTATAGTTTTCTTAACGAAAGATCCGACATTTCTCAAGTTTGTCATGGTTCTGTTAATGGTATCTCTCGTAGGTCTGGGTCGGTCAGGAAACCTCTCAATGAACAGTCGAATCGTTCTATCTACAACTTTATTACATTCTCCATGAAGTAGAATGATATTCAAATAATCTTCATTGGTAAAATTAGGCATAGTGATCGATTTTATAACTTAATACGAATTATCACCAAATTAATAGAAAACACAAAATGCTACTGAATAAAGAGGAATTTGGCAGATGTAATTAATGATATCTATCATTAAAAAATGAATGTAAAACATGGTAAATTTTTGCATATGGTTCATAAGGAATTATTTATCACTGGAGAGAAAACCGATGGCCGATTAGGTTTCCGATACAAATTCGAAACCAAATTCGCCATCTATTTAGGAACAACCTGTAACTTTTTTCTCTTGCATATTAGGGTTGTAAAATCTAAAACATGGTTTAAGTAACAGTTCCTGAAAATCTCATCTTTTTGGCGTGAAGGGAAAAGAAATAGCTGAAAATTCAAGACGAAAAACACTTTTTTGTGAATAACTCAGAAAATATCCACTTTAGGGCAAGGGTGTGATGCATACACTCACATTATTTTTAACGTTGATTCAATATCTGCCATAAAAAAATGGGGTTCTAATTTGAAGAAATTGATTTTTCACGATTTTGTCATCCCTAACTTCGAAAGCGATTTTTTCAACCCCTGTATCATGAATCGCTATTTCGATTTTTAAAGTGGATACATCAATCTTACATCTTGAAAAACCCCAAAAATGAAAATTTTCTATCCAAAAACGTCGTAGTTATTCTTGTTTCAGCGGAGCTCTATTTTCGATTTTTTTTTCGAATTTTCCCGCTCAGAGAGAATTTTTCAACCAACACTAAAAAATGTTACATCAAAATAACTTGAAATTTTCTAAGGAATCTATTTCTGTAATAAAAAAATGGTGTTCTAATTTGAAAAACGGAAGTTGACGTCATTTCCGGAAAAACCGGAGGTGTTCATGCCTTGAAAATATTTTAAATTTTATCAGCATCGTGAAATACTTATAAGTGCTGAATTTCATGAAAATACATTCAGTAGTTTCCCGTATAAATATGGGTGAGGTTCCTTGTGAAAGACCCTGTATAACTATTACTTGAAAGTTTGTTGTTTACTCATTGTTTTATTTAATTAGTTCATTCATATTTCAAAAAGCACACACACACACACAAAAAGCATTGAATGAAAAACAGAATTAAAAATTCATTTTGACAAAAGTTTGGTTAATACTTCATCCTACGATTATTTAGTCCAGGGGAATGTATAACTCAAGATTCATATTTCTGTTCAATAATATTTAAATAATCTGTAGAAAATGAAGCCAACTAAAAAAGCCATATCCAAATGCAACAAGGTTAAACTAAATATAATTAAATGAAAGAATTAAAATTGCTTTAAATCAAGTATTACTCACTTGAAATGCAGATTTTTGAATGAAAAATGGGTTTCAACAATTCCAGTAGTTTTAACTCGAGTGCGTAGAACATCCTGTTGAGATGGTATGTATGTTGACTGTGCTATTCTATCTAGTGCATTGAGATAGTAAGCCGCAGAATCATTCAACTGATATTCTCTTGAACGTGCAAAACACTGCTGTACACCCGAGTCTTGCCATAACTTTTTCATTAATGACACCAACTCCGGAGTCAGTTCTCCTTCTTCTGCTGCACTTGCAAATGTGAAAAACTGCCTGGCAATATCCTACAGAGTGAAACCGAAATTTGATAATCGATTTGTAAATTCCTGATACAAATGAATTACAGACATGAATGTCATAGTTTTTTTCTTGAAGAAATACCTACGGCTTTACTAGAGTCTCCAAAATCAATTCGTAACTGGCCCATCGCTCGAATTATAGCCATGAGACTTTGAATGGTATTACTGTAGACAACAGGCTTATAGAGCTTACATTCTTCTATTGAGTAACCTGTTTCATGAATTATTTTCATTTGCTTCACTATCGTACTCTTGCCAGACTCTCCAGCACCTTAAAAGGTAGATATTTTCAAAAATCACTTCAATGAGAATTCCAGAAATTCTCACCTAAAAGTAAAAGTTTTACTTCACTAGCAGCCTTTTCTCCATCTGCTCTGAGATCTCTATCGATTTTTTTAGATCTTTCAGTGGCTTCCTTGTCCCCTGTTGTACTTATTGCACAACCCATATTTACTATTTTGGTTTTTACAAAAGGATTGACACACTTATTGTTATTTTACTGGAAGAAAAGTGACTCCACCCGCTTACAAGAAATGACAAATTTGTTACATATAACCAGGGTATATTGACTCTTCAAATAATAACTGACGTATTGACAGGTAATTCCGTTAAATTACCGTGAGTCATTGGTACAGAATACTGCAGATGGGGAACTGCAAAACTGCATCATACTTGTGTGCCATCTATCGGAGGATATTTGGAACATGATACATTTCCAAGCCTAGACCATAAAGTAATTACTTTATGGCCTAGACTTTAGTAAGAGTTTCCAAGGCGAAATCGAATGAAAATATAGTACAATTGGCGAAACTCTTCTCTAATACCTGAAAATATAATGAACTCTCTTTTTATTGAAGTTAAATCTCTCCTTACAAGCATGTGGCTTTCTTTTACAGTTGAAATATTATTTTAGAGCCAATAAGATTATTTGTTAGAAACGGCTGCTAATGAACGAATGAGTTTTCATTGTTCCTCACAACATTTCTTTCCTTCAAAATATATAGAAGAAAAGCCAGAACACTTTTAAATTAGAGCAGACAATTCAAAATACTGAATTCAACATGCTAAATATCCTGATAACCTCAAACCATTAATTACCTTGCCAGTCTTGCTAAAACTTGTATAACAAGTGATACACACTTATTTATTTTTTTTTGCATCAAACAAATATGTTTCACATATCTTTTTTTTGATTTGATTTCTTTATATCTAGTATTTTGAAAACCTTGGGGAAATCACAATGCAGTGTTCAATCTAATTTATTTTAAATTTTTCATGGAATCAAACAAATCATCGTTACGATTTACTAATTAGAAATGCCTGGTTACAGGGTAATTCATGGTGTATTTGCAGGTCTTGCAATTAGCAAGATTGAATATCTATTTAATAATACAGGATACACACATCGACCATTGTATATTGAAATTAACAAAACAACCATCTGATGCAGTTCTACAGAATTGATGAATCCATTGATTTAATTGGAATTGGAAGTATATAATCAAATAATTAGTTACTGTTATGCTTTATTCAATTCCTCATATAGGTACATTACTAATATGACCTACAATAATTTATATTCCTGAAAAGCACCACCAAATTTATTTTAATAATCAGGGATGAACCTGAAGAGTTCAAGTAGAAACCAAAGATATTGAATATATTCAATATCTTTGAAAGAAACTTATTCGAATACCTAGTGTTAGAGTTTAGCTTCATTTGAACCACTTATATATTGCTGCAACCAACATTTTTCGTTTGAGTATTACGTGTTGCTGCAATGTGTATACGATCTGTCAACCTTCATCATGTATCGAAATATTTATCTTTTTGGCGCTCTTGTTCACCTGAACAGAGTGCTTATCAATTTGCCCAAATGTCTGTGACTTTCGAATTTTTGGGCAAAGGTGGTATCAATCGTTTTGTTTCGACCTACTGATGAATAATCCGTGGTCAAAATCGATTCTGTCCGTCCGTTCCGTGAACACGATAACTCTCGAACGGATGAAGTTAGAGAGTTGAAACTTTCAGAATAGGTTTGAGGTATAAATATCTCGGCTAAGTTCGTTATTCGGTCAAATCGGCCGAATAGGTTCGGAGTAACAAAAAAAAAATTTTTTTTCAAATGACACTGTTCAAATAAAAATTTTTTTATTGTGCAGTTTTATCAGACGTATACAAAAATACCACTCTCGACTTCGACAAGCTAATAGTTCTGGAGATATGATTTTTCAAAATTTAAATAATTGTAAGTGGTTTACAAGAGCGCATAAGCCAACTGACCTCACGTCAGTGCTTTCTAATTTTTTTGAATTTCTTGTGCTTTGATATAAATATTTCTGTTACAGAAACAGAAATATTTATCTATATTAGTAGAACTTGAAGTAAAACCTTAGACTATAGTCTGAGAGTAAAACCAACCTGAGGTTTTCAACAGCTGATGATTACAAAATATTATCTTTGTACAATTCTGAACTTCAGTCTGTAAGAGTAATGTTGCATATAAATTTTATGAGAGTGTAGAGTTAAGGTTTTTCCTACATAATCGCTTATAATATTAAAATCCCGTGTAACGTTTCGAAATTTTTTTTTATTTCGATAATGATATGGAGGAAATGAAATTTTTTGTTGAAAATAGAATTTTTCGCAATAGCCATGCCATCTAACAAGTTTGATTCAAATCTCAAGTCTACTGAAACTTATGCTAATGTTTCGTTCTGACTATAAAAACAAGAGTTAAACAAACGAATGAATAATTATTTGTTTAATTGAACTCTGATTGCTCCATTTTCCAAAGGCTTCATCAATCTGACTCCTCAATTGAGGGGGAGTAATTACTACCCCTCTCAATTTGAGTCGAACGGGAAAAGATATAAAACGCGTTTGTGATTCATTAGGCTCGCATTCGAAAATTGATTTTGTCGAAAAGTTAGTTTATCAGATCTCCTGAAAAGAAAAAAATGCATCGATCAGTATTCATATTGTTGGTGTTAAGTATCTTCAGTTTGTCCATGGCTCAGCTGAATTTCACTCCAAATTGGGGTAAAAGATCTTCTGAAAATGTCGACGCGAACAGTTGCAGAATTTCAATGATTGACTCAATGATGGTCATCTACAAAATGATTCAGGTATCAAGATCTATTCTCGAAATAATATCCTTTTTATTTTTCTCAATTCTTTTAGAACGAAGCTCAAAAGATGATAGCATGCGAAAAATCAGGAAATTGAATTCAGAACCAAGGCCCTCTAACATTTTGAATCACTCGACGATCTACATTCATTTAAATTTAATGTAATTAAATTGTAAATCAGTTGTTATGATTTATTTCTGAATGAATTATTATGATTTATATCTGAAAAAAATTATGTGATTTATTTCGAAATATTGTAAATGATTACATACAACACCAAAAATATCGTTCCCATATTAATAGGATGCAGTTTTCTGGTATGAAACTGAAAACCAATTGATTTCGACGTATTATTCAGGTTATTGATTGCAGGAAACAAGCAATAGTAGATTCGTTGAACAATTTGAATTTCGCTCCAGTTATGCCTAAACGACGCTTACCTCGTCAAGTTTACCCCTTTTCACACCCCTGACATTTCAGCACTACGTTTCATGTTTGACATGTTTATGATATAGGTTTTCTATGAACAGGTAGAAGGGCGTGAATCAAACAATTGTTTTATTAATTCAAAAATTACTTGCAATTTTGATGTTTAAATGATAGAGTCACCAATATCTAACCCTTGATATGAAAAATGTGACGTCTCACTTGCAGAATGTGTCGGCGATTAGAAGAACCTTTCGATGAATCGATTCAATGTTACATTTTCCTTTTCATTATCAATATCACATTTTAAAATTACTCAGGTGATAAAGCATGAAAACCGAGAAGTTTGATTATTTGAGGTTCAGAATGAAATCGTAGTTGAATGTTGAACTGTAGTGATCTAGTAGGTATGTTACTGATAGTGTGATATTCTAATGAGAAACCGATGACCAAAATAGCAGAATACAATGGTACCAATGATTTACACTTTATATGGATTTGCAATATTTTTTTTCATATACTGGTTCGCCATGTGGCTTCTTCATATACTAGCAATATTTTATGGGTATGATAAATTTTTTAGTTAAAATTTCAAAATGCTACAAATCCACAATTTCAGGAAATTTAAACTTCATAGGAAATTACCTCAACCGCCTACTGATGAACCATATCCAGGTGTTTCTATTCTAAAGCCCTTAATGGGTGTGGATTCTAATTTAGCAGCTAATTTAGAAACCTTTTTTACCATGACGTATCCTCAGGTGAACAGTTCTACTGCTCTGCTTTCATTTTTATATTAATTGTCTCAATATTTCAGTATGAAATCCTGTTTTGTATTGAAGAAGAAGCTGATCCTGCTGTGGAAATTGTTGAAGGTTTAATTAAGAAATATCCTAAAGTTTCTGCAAAACTGTATAAAGGAGCTACTACGGTGGGGGTCAATCCTAAGATAAATAATATGAACAAAGCATTTGAAGACAGTTTATATGAGTTGATTCTGGTATCAGATAGTGGAATCAAGAGTAAGTGATTGAATTTTTATTGATGGACGTTTAATGCAAATACTATATGTTTTAGTGAAGGAAGATACACTACTTGATATGGTCTGCTATATGACTGAAAAAACTGGTTTAGTTCATCAAATGCCATTCACATGTGATAGAAATGGTTTTGCAGCTACATTAGAGAAGGTAAAATTCCAGGTTTGACTTGTATTAATTATATTTATTTGAAATTTTCAGATATACTTTGGAACAGCTCAATCCCGAATATATTTAGTAGCTGATTTATTTAGAATAAATTGTCATACTGGCATGTCGACCTTGCTTAGAAAGTCTGTGCTTAAAGAGAACGGGGGATTGAAAACATTTGGCTGTTATTTGGCTGAGGATTTTTTTATATGTAAATATTTTTTGGATAAGGGATGGCGGACAACAATTAGTAGTCAACCAGCTATGCAAAATTCTGGACTATGTGATGTAAACAGTTTTCAAGCTAGGTTAACAAGGTTAGAGTGATCAATTTTTTATTCTTGAAGCCGTTATAAAAATTAACATTTTTTTTAGATGGGCAAAACTTCGTGTAGCTATGATACCTTTGGTTATCATTTTTGAGCCGTTATCTGAATGTATGGTTATTGGAGCATGTGCTGCATGGGCATCATCAGTATTATTTCAGTGGGACTCTTTAGCTTTCTATCTGATACATGTTTTGCTGTGGTTCATATGTGATTGGATTTTATTAACAACGGTTCAGGTAACTTCTGACCCATTTCTTTCATATGAATTCCAATCAGTACCGTAATGTCCGCAGGCCCATGTAAAAGACTCTAACTCAAACTATGCGCAAAGCTGCAGCTTGCTGGTAATCATTTTTTTTTATGTAGACCTGCGGACTAGAAGGTTGGAAACGCATTGTGGATTCAGTAAAATTACTATAATATAGGACCTTGGCTAAGGATTCTAGAGTGCCAACACCGAACTTATGGTGTAGCATAAGCTATTAAGCAACCAATACTTAATTGCAATCTTCTGACGGCCAGCCACAGTTGCTTGAAAGTTGAGTTGTATGGTATTAATATTGAATGAATAAGGGACAAATCTACTGATTTGCTTATTTAGCTACTGAATCAACTCTATATCTACTTAAGAATATTATGACGTTTTATCAGTATTACAATTACCTTTTCTATTCATTATTAAAAATGAATTGTAATTGCAAGATACTTCGAATTACATATTTGGAATTCATTTGTGATATATGATGGAGACATGTGTGTGATCTCCATTAGGTTGATGAAACCTTCAACTGCGAAATAGAAAAACTGAATGTGGGAGTTTGGCAATCGTGAATTCTTAGACGAAGTCCTCTATTAGAGTAGGTTTGGTTTATGATGGTAGTAATAGTAGTTAGTCATTTAGTACCTCATGAGCAAAAATGCCAAAAGATATGATTCCTTGAGTGTACATCAATCATCCATCCTTGTCCTACCTCAAGTTTTGGTCAAATTGGAAGGGGATGTTTTATTTACAGAATGGTTCACTGCCCTTCAATAAATTTGACTTCTTAGTAGCATGGCTTTTCCGGGAATGCTCAGGACCTTATCTTTTTCTTCACGCTATCATCTACCCAGATATACAATGGAGGAACAGGGTATTTAAGCTGGCGTGGGGTGGTGTTGCTCAGGAGATCAAACCAGGAATAAAATGCTAATATCTTTTGAATTATTAACTTCTGCTTATAGATAGAGATAAACCTGACAAATCTCGAAATATTTCTGATTTAATTCAAAATGAACTTATTTCAATGTTGGATATTCAAACAGATGCTTGGAAAATTGTCCTAGGAGTAGATATTTATTATTCCGTACTTTTACAAGTATTTAAGATTTTTTCCAATTTTTTTACTGCATTCTAGATGAATAACTGTAATTTCCTAACGGCAAGCTGATTTGCTTATATTTTAAGCATATTGCTCAATTACGAGATTAATAAGGAACACATTTTCTAAAATTCAATAGTGTCCTTTATATGACTAATTCATTTTAAATACTCTGAAGATATATGAATCTCATTTTTAAAAAAATATTCCCTCAAAAATATTTGGTTAAATCAATCGATTTTTAATTTATAATCGTTACATTATGTTCAATTTGTAATAATGACCGTTTTACTGAACTAGTTGCATTCAATTGCCAATTTCCCAAAACATTGTGGATAAATGACTAGTAGAATTCGATGAATTGTCTCATCACAACAATCACAAATTTCAACTGATTAGTTGATATGCATCACATTAATGAAAAGCAATATTTAAGTAATACATTTATCTTATTTCTAATGACTAGCATTCTGAACATTTTGAAACTTCAGGCTTTTTACGCTGCCTGGCACAAAGTTCAATTTGAAATGAATGTGAATGTTCATCTTAGTCTTCCCAGAATGTCTTTTCCTTACTTTAAACCAAAATCTCATAGTTCTTGAAATATCTGTTTCACTCAGTAAATTGTTTAAGAGCCTGATTTTTATTTATTACTTCTGGCCAATCAGAATAGTATTCGAATATTTCCTGACTAGTGAGGATAATAACTGAATCTTTTGTAATACCTTTCCCAAAGTCTGTATGTGACATAATTTTAAAACTGGATTCTTGCAGCATCTAAGGTGAAATAAGGAAGTAAAGAAACTGAATTTCAATGAATTCTGTGGAATTTTCATCACATATTTCAAGGAAATAGTAGTATTCATTCAATAAGTTGTCTCTAGGAAATCTGAATAGTTTACTTTCTCGAGAATTAATTTTAGTTTTTTTTTGCATCCAATGCAGGGTGAGAATATCAGAGATCGTGATGAATAAACGATTTATATACAGTCTATGAAGATGCTACAAGAATCTTACTATTATAAGGATCACTTGCTAGTGTAAAGTGAGATTAACCCTACTTGTGTTTTGGTTTCAACACTCATCAGAGAAAATAGAATTTTCAATTGAATAAAACTTCGGTATTCATACAGTGTACAGCTAATTCAAGGTTACAGCATATACATTCACATGTAGATCTCTTTAAATGAAACAAATGGAACTTCTAGTAATGATGAACATTTTTATGCAACTTAATTTATTACTTAATTTATTTTGATATTATTTTTTTTCATATCATATTTCATAATTATGTTTCAGCTCCGTATTTTCTATGTTCTAAATATATTTGTAGTTTTCATTTCTATATCGCACAAAATGTTTTATACCTTCTTCTCTATATTTACTCATCTAATGTTGTAAGAACTACTTGTGATCATTCTGGTTGAACCAAAAAACATTTTTTTACTGTGATTTGTTTGGTGAATGAAATTCAAATGGTTGTCTGAATGTTCCCAGTAAGATGACCATCATCATTTAAATCTCCCTGTGTTTTAGTTTCTATCCACATACTATTGTGGATTCACTTGATCAAACGTGATGATGGGCATTTCAGTGTAATCTCAATAGAAACTTTTTCAGATTTGACAATTTCAAGAGAAATATTTGTTGTAATTTTCCTGGTACATCAGAAATACCAGTGATTCAAAAGATATAAGACCAGCTTGATTATAAAAAAAAAATCGATCTGTCATTATTATAGCAATATTCTGAAAAATAAATCAACTGCTTATGTACCATTCCATTTGGAAAAACATTGAAGGATCGGATTTATATCGTAGAATGTACATATCAATTTCTGTTTGTTTTTTTTTTATAAATATATTGAAACTTGTTACATAATTATTGCATTCTTCATCTGAATCGAACTTGGAGCCTTAGCTAGGAAAAAGGTCGCCGTTTTGACTGAGAACGTGGTAAACCTTGTGATATGATGTAAACCAAGAACTGTAGGGCATGTGATTTGAAAATACGTTAGTTTGTGGTATGCACACAAACTTTGCCACATTATAAGGTTGAACCTATGTATGTATTTTATTTCAGAATTTCATACCTCACATTGATTAAATGAAGGAAACTTATTGGTCATTTCTTGTTTCAAAATAGGTAGAAAAAAATTTCAAGAACAGAAAATTTTTAGTGTTATATTCAATTACTTTACGAAATTACAAAAACTTTTCTGAATCCTTCAAGTTTCACGACTGAAAAAATATTCTAGCACTTTTGTAATTACAATACAGTAGTTGGAATTCCTGGAAAAGATTGATATATTTGTAAATATTTCATTCAATGTTTGGTATACCTACACGTTCATATGTTTTTATTCTTCGTTCTGTCAGAGACAATGTTTGTTGCAACTTATCTTCATCCTTGTTTCCTTTGGTTCTTTCTTTGAGAATGTTTTGTTTCTCTAGTGATAATTTATTTTTCACAGAATGAAACCAATGCAAAGAATTGAACTGATTCTCTTGTTCAAGTAGCTCAATTATAAAAGCAAGACCCATTGCAAAACCATCATCAGTGAAGGCAGCATCACTTCTGTTTTTATTCAATCTCTCTTTGCAAGTTATTGTGTTCTCCACAAAATTGATGGTGAGAGCAGGTATGATAATGAAGAAATTTTTCAGATGTATATTTTTGGAATCTGTCAAGATTGGTCTGAATACTTTCACCAGTAAATCAAAATATTCTGTTGCCTCCTCAAAGTTATCCAATAATATATTTAATTCATGTTCGAACTTCAATTTGGCTGTCTTCGTGAGTTCTGGTATATTCTCGTTGACAATTGCAGCAGAAATATTTTCAGTTGTTTTCAAATCTGGTATGAAACAAGTTCCTTCTGCTAGACACCTTCGTCCCCCTGATCTTATCAGTCTCACATAACCCATTGCGTTGCCTGTTTAAAGAATCATTTTAAATATAAAAAGTTTATTGAAATGAAATCTATGATCGTTTCAATAGACTAGCTTCAAACTGGGTCTCGTATTGCACTAAAAATATTATTTCGACAATTTTGAAATTAGTTTTTTAGATTATTCAGAAATTTCTAGACATAATATTTGTAGAATGTCCTTTATCTAGCTTCAGCAGTTTTGGAAATATTAAGTGCTTTTAGATTTATCTTAGAACTCTATATTAAAAAAAGAAAATTATTTTATTTCACAAATTCTCCACATTCAACTAAAAACCTAATATGGTATGTGACAGACCTAACATTTTACGAAGACTTATCAATGAAGCAGTCATCAAACATAGAAGCAGAAATTACCATGGAAAAATTTAAAACCACCAAGTACTTCATTAGAATCAGTGATGAACACCTCAATAAAAAGACTATGCTTTATTTACTGGAGAGGAGTTTATTCCGCCATATACAAACACACTTGATGGTCGAAGAAATTCAAATGAAATTACCCCTTCAAATTGGGGAACTGCTGGTAGAAAAACGAAGAGCAAGAGGAAAATATCAAAGACCACAAAACTACTTGAAACCCTAACCATATACGAATTATCAATTCCAACACTATTTTGAGGATATAAATGACAAAACCGAGCACAGCATCTGGAAGGATACGAAGAAATTTAAAAGACCCATAATTTTCGGAGAAGTTTTGGGACCCTTTGGCTTAAAATGCATTTTTCTCTGAAACGGTTGCTCCTAGCAACTTCCTACCTTTTCTAGGTAGAAGCCATGAGAGAATCGATTTTTCTAAGTTCAAAACGGTAAACAGGGTAGCACAAAGAAGTTGCAACGTTGAAATTGTTGCCGGTGATGCCCTCTGGAAAATACAACTAAATCGACCACAATTTGAATTTATCGTCCAAAAAATCCCTGTAAACGAAATTTCATGAAAGGATTTCGAAGCAGTCAAAAGATATTAAAGAAAACGCGAATTATTTTTTCAACTTTAACGCCCTCGGAAACTAAGCATTTCTCCCCATGTTCATAGGAACTTTTTTGCTTAAAATGATGTGATCTATCATTACAGTTAGTCGGAAACAAATCGGAACACCTGTAGATATGACTCTTCAATCATTTCAAAAGATTCAGTTGCTGTTTTACTCAATCGAAAACAAAATTTTATCGCGTATCTTTGCCCCACTTTCATTTTTCATGGAGTTGAAAATTCAGTCTCGTTATATAATCTATAATATAAAAATGATCGCAAAATGTGTTGGTAAGCGCATAACTCAACAACGCCTGGACCAATTTGGCCAAATCTTTTTTTAAAATGTTCGTTGAAGTTCAAGGATGGTTTTCACGGCGAGAAAAATTAGAATTATTGCTGGAAAACCCCTAAAAATAGCTTTTTTTTATCCCATACAAATGATTTGTAACTAAAACGTAGTCAATTTGACGTTTGCAATTGCTTGAAAATGTCGCTCATTGGGATCAAACTCTCAATGATGCTGTAATATCATCACACGCTCATCAAATACGAACATTGTTTTCTATAATCATATCTACATGCTTTCCATCAAACCCAATTGATTTGTGGATCAAGTACAAAGATTATATGTGTGATGATATTTTGTATCAAATACGGAATAGAATGGGATATACAAATCAGTGAATCAATTGAGGACATGTGCTTGATAATGTCAAACAAACTATTAATTCAATTAGGCCTGACCGCGCCCAATCGTCCAATGCATGACGCTTTTAACCAAGAGTTGCATCGAGAAAAACTGTATGATCTCAACGCTTTGAAAGAATTAATTCAAACAAATCTTCCACTGTTGAATGAACAACAGAAGTATGTATTTGAAACTCTTATGAAAGCAACAAATGATGGAACTGGAGGGATTTACTTCTTAGATGCACCTGGTGGTACAGGAAAAACTTTTTTGATTTCATTAATATTAGCAACAATTCGCTCACAAAATAAAATTGCACTTGCACTCGCTTCGTCGGGAATCGCAGCAACTTTGCTTGAAGGTGGTCGAACAGCCCATTCAGCACTAAAATTGCCATTAAATATGCAAAGCAATGAAACTCCAACCTGCACTGTTTCGAAGAACTCTGCAATGGCAAAGGATTTGCAGCAATGTTAATTGATTGTTTGGGATGAATGCACGATGGCACATAAAAATCTTTGGAGGCTTTAGACAGAACCTTAAAAGATATACGGAGCAATAATAACCGATTTGGTGGTGCAATGATTTTATTTGCAGGAGATTTTCGTCAAACATTGCCAGTGATTCCACGATCAACGCCAGCTGATGAACTCAATGCATGTCTAAAGTCCTCCAATTTGTGGAAACATGTCAAAGTAGTTCATTTAAGCAAGAATATGCGTGTCGAGTTGCAAAATGACCAATCTGGAAACATATTCTCTAAACAACTCACTGACATTGGTAATGGCAAATTTCCTATAGACATGTTGACTGGCTGCATTAACTTTCCTCAAAGTTTTTGTCAGTTAACTCGATCAAAAGATGAACTTATTCAGAAGGTGTTTCCAGATGTCTCTCAAAATTACAGAAACCATGATTGGTTGAGCGAACGAGCTATACTGGCTGTAAAAAACATAGATGTAAATGAATTAAATTTCAAAATTCAAGAACAAATTACAGGCGAATTGAGGATATATAAATCAGTTTATTCGGCTACTAATCAAGATTATGTAGTCAACTATCCACCGGAATTTTTAAACTCGCTGTATTTGCCAGGATTGCCACCTCACAATCTTCAATTAAAGGTTGGATCGGTGGTTATAATGTTGCGAAATATCAACCAACCGCATCTTTGCAACGGTAGACGGTTAGCGATAAAAAAATTACTAAACAATGTGATAGAAGCAACTATACTCAAAGGAAACTATAAAGGAGAAGATGTTCTCGTACCGCGCATCCCAATGATTTCGACTGATGTGCCATTCGAGTTTAAACGACTACAGTTTCCATTGCGGCTTGCTTTTGCTATGACTATAAACATGTCCCAGGGGCAATCATTAAGTGTCTGTGGTATTAATCTAGAAAACCCATGTTTCTCACATGGTCAATTGTATGTTGCCTGTTCCCGTGTTGGAAAACTATCAGATTTGTTTATCTATGCGCCAGGTAATCAAACAAAAAACATCGTATACCACAAAGCACTACAATGATAATAATAATAATTATGATTCACATGATTAACAATAAAGCGATTACTTACTTTTAAATCCTTATAAATGTTTTATTTAATTATTTTTTATTTACAACCAGGGTGACGGTTCTGTTCAGGAGAATTTTTTAAAATACGTAGGCACAAAAACTGCCACATTACAAATCTTTTTGACAGGACGAAGTCTGTCAGGTCAGCTAGTAATACATATATATATACAGAAAAAATATATAAATAAATAAATAAAAGAAACACTTTTTTAACATATTCAGCTGCGTTAAAAAGTTATAAGCATTTCAAGTTTTCACATTGTGCAAATACCCCTCTGTAGTTCAGTTTAGTTTGAATGAAGATTACCTTCCACAGCATCCACTACTGAATCTGAATTTTTTAAAAAGATTATTTTTTCTCTAAGAAATGATTCACTCACTCATGTTTCAAAAGATGAGTATGTATATCGATTTAATTCCTTTTAACTTCAAATATCTCAAAAATGTTGCAATTTAGGAAAAAAGATGAAGAATGATTTTATCTGCAAAAAAAAACCTAATGATTCTAGGAAGTACAATTTACGGACCTTTAGTTCAGGTGATATTTGTTTTTCATGCAATTTAACCAATCTGTACAGTAGTAATGAGAAACCCACAAGAAATAGAATAACTATTGATGCCAAAATATGTATGACTTATGAAAAACCTTCCAGAACAGATCATTACAATGCAGATAATCTCTGCATATTTTTGATAACATTGCTTTTTGCTGATGACTCCACCTTCTTCCTCAAGGCGTTAAATTTGAAATTCCTATAGCAGTTGAAAGAAGAAGTTTTGATGGAAGCTATAGATTAGTTCAGCTTCAATTCCCTTTCAATAAATGAGAGTAAAACACGACAACTAATCTTAAAAAGTAATAAAGAAAATACAATCAAATTATTGGGAGTAACCTTGGACGGAGCTCTGTCATGGGAACCACATATAGAGATCATGAAGAAAGAACTAGCAACGGGCATTTATACAATAACAACTGTGAGCAAAGTATCAATTTCAGAGGCAGCATCAACAACTTATTTCGCCAACTTTCATTCAATTGCTTCCTATGGTATTCTTCTGTGGGGAACATCATTACATGTGCAGGATCTGCTAATTTACCAAAAAGAGCTATTCGAAATACCCTTAACCTTCAGCAAACTGATAGTTGTCGAGAGGCTTTTGGAAAATTGAGAGTACTTACGATTCCAGCCATTTATGCATTGGAGTGTGTCACTTATATGCACAACAACTTGAATTCCAACCAATAGTACTTATCATTCTATAAACAACAGGAATAGGACAAACTTGTCCATTCCATATCATAGCCATACATTTTCCTAGCAAGGAGTTGACTTTTGGGGTCCGAAAATTTTCAATAAGCTGCCAGAGATTAGGGTTTTATCAGAGAAGTTTAAGAATTTTTATACTTGAATACATTTTACTCACTGGATGAGTTCATGACCATGAGAATAACATGGGAATTTCTTTGTTTTGACTAAGCATGTAAATCAATGATGCTGTAAATATATTATTATTATTGATATTGTCGTTTCAATATTACAGGTGAAAATGCAATTTTTTTTTTAAATTTCAACACCCTATATCTTTTGAACGGGCCCAAATTTGGAAAAATGTTGAAGGAAGAAGATAAAATACCTTCAAAGTTACAACTTCATCAAATGAATATTCTAGGAGTTATGGAGGAAATCACATTTCATGCTCATATCTGATGAACCATTCAATGGATTTGCCCCAATAACGAACTGAACTCTTTTTCTTCTTTCAAAGTTGACATTGTACATGAATTATATTTAGAATTTTCTGAATCTAAAAAATAAATGATGTACAGAGGGTTGCATTCAATATGAAATGGTTTGTATTGGCCACTGTCACATGACACCCTAACAATTTACATTTCAAAATGCATTTATTTATTCATCATGGAATTTATTCAATCCATTTGTCTATTCCACAGGTTTTATATTCTTACCAATATGGGATATCAGCTTCCGGAATAAGTCCAGGTAGCTTTGACCGTACTCATTCAGACCAAGCTTTTTTATGCCATTATTAAATTTCTCTGCTCTTTCATGAGGGTACATCTGGTTCATTTCTGTTTTATTTGTTGAGAAATATTTCAAGTCTTTTAATAATCTCGACTTAATCTGCTCATCGAACATGAACTGAGAAAAGACGTAAAACTTTTTCTGCAGAAATTGATAGGTAAAATTAACTGTAGTATTCATTATACCAACACCATGGGTCCTTATGGAATTTGCAATATGTGAAATGTTGATCGTGTTTAAATGCTTGTTATTACTTTTTTCTTCAACGAAAACTTGAGAATTCAGGTTGTAGAGGTACTTGCTGACAAAAACATTAATATTTCTCATTATTTCTAATACATCTAAGCCTTGTTCAATTGTTTGCATGGGCAGGTTGTCTTCGACTGTTTCAACATTGTATTGAAGCTTTGCCAACCTATCAAAAATAATTTCAGTTTCAATTTGTATGTAAATATACAATTGATAATTTTACCTCCTCATCTCGCCATATGTTTGCCAATCATGAAGAACAACTGTGATCAAATTGTAAAACATTGTACTCAAGAAATGTTCTACTTCACTTTTGGTACTGTATACATTATTGCGTAACTTTATTGGTGCAACTGTTGATAAATTCAAAGGAATGTATGAAAAGAACGGATCTGACGGTGGTAAAACCAAATGTAAGTGAGTTTGGAGTCTCAAGTTTGTTTCAACATTTTGAATAAGGAAGTCGAAGAAATTTCTTTTGATGAACTCATCAATTACTACGACTGCACCTTCATTCAAATCTGTACAGTCATTTAAAGCAGAGACCATCAACTGAAAATAAAAATTGTATGCCACACCATGTATTCAGCAATGGATAATTCTCAATTGAAAATAGTGAACTTACATAATATCTTGGCAAATCTAACTTATTTTCCAGAAGTTTAGAAAAGTAGGTTGGTATTAATGATTTGAAATGTTCATGAAGAAAAGAACAGTTGAGACTTTTATCGAATAAATTTTGTATGGAACTGATCAGTTGGAGACGGTTTATAACATATTTTATTTGTTGAGATGTTTCTTTAGTTATTCCACTTGCGGACAAGGCTAATTTAGCAATTAGTAACCGATCCTTTGTGTTGGGCCCTGAAATACTCTCATTTTGAATAATCAAGTTTCAATTGAATATTATAAATACCTTTTATTGCTTGTTCACAAACAGATAGACTAGATAAAACATCTAGTTGTTTCTGCTTGTAGAATTTATCTTGTACAAGATTCTTTTTAGCTGTCAGAACCATTGATAGAGCTTTGTAAGTCAAATGCTGGGATATAAGCATTGTTAAATATGTCTGCGGAATCAAATTATTTGTTAGTAATAATTGAAAGCATTTCAATATTTCCACCAATCTGCAGATAGCCAATAAAGGTGATTTTCCTATAGGTATATTCTGGTTTGCATGTAAACCTAATATCCATTTGATAAGTTCACTTATCTTTTTCAAGACTTTCATGGTTTCAATTAGTATTTCAGTAGCTTCTTGTATATTTTTCAAATCCACAGCAGTCATGTCCTGCTTCATCACTTTATTTAAATTCATCATACATAGAGAAGCCTGCCAATTATAAGAGAGTGATTATCGTGAATTTTATCTGTATCTATACCTGTATGTATGTATACCTGTGAGACCAAACCTTGACTTTCCTTAATTATGTTCGGATGTCTGGAATTTAATGTGTTCATTCTCATTGCTTTCAATGTATGAGTGGATAGGTATTTTGAAAAAGTAGGCACTTGTGTCAAAAGAAATTCATCAGAATACCATATTCTCTGCCCTGCTAATGTACAAAAACTCCTCTGTAACATAGTTGAAAAAGATTAATAATTAAACAAGAACTTTTACAGGCAAAATTAAAACTGTAGATGAAGCTATGCTGAATCTCAAATTGTTTATTTCATTTCACAGAGGTTTGGCATATGGTAGGATATATATATTATACGTAGACCGAGCACATTTCAGAATTCTCGCGAATTCATAATAGTTGGTTATTTGTTATCGGCTGGGTTTGCCATCCAACAGTACCATTGTCAAGAAACAGAATAATACAACAAAGGCTGTGTAGGCGCAGACATTAAGATTTTGTTGTTATCGGGAGGGGTAGCGGCAGACTAGTTTCACTCTTATTAGGGATCATCAGTACCACATAACCTAATAAGGGTGAAACTAGTCTGCCGCTACCCTTCCCGATAACAACAAAATCTTAATGTCTGCGCCTACACAGCTTTTGTTGTATTATTCTGAAATTCTGTTTCTTGACAATGGTACTGTTGGATGGCAAACCCAGCCGATAACAAATATCCAACTATTATGAATTCGCGAGAATTCTGAAATGTGCTCGGTCTACGATAATATATATATCCTACTATTATATTACCGGGTTCAACCTTTCTTTCTTTTTAGAATGTTTGGCATATGATTGTTTGGCTACTGGTTGGTTGAAATTTTGTGGAATGATAATGAAAACAAAATAGTCCAGTAAAGGAAGGGGTGAAATCACTTTTTCTCGGAAAGGGCTGCATTTTTGATATGTTGATTGTTATAATGAGAGAAACATATGGTCAAAAATGCAGGTGTTAAAATTTTCAGGAACATTGAAAAATTCTTGAAAATATAGAGAAAAATACGGTTTTGCTGATATTTTCGCGAATTAGAAGGTTTAGTAAGAAAACGTTTTAAACAAAAGTTGTAGAGCAGAATTTACCGTTCTCGAAAGTGATTTTGTATATTGATTATTAAGGTATTTCTCTAATGCGGCGATAACAGTGAATTCGAAATTTGGCGCCTAGTGCAAAACCGAGCGGTCCTAGACATCTGAAGTTCTAGAACAGGGTAGGATTCAGCAAAAGTTGTCTGGAGAGTGTGATTTGAAATTCTTGGTCTATTAAAATGAATAACAGCTCGCTTGGGATATCAATAACATGTAATCATTGGATTTAAACTCATTCGTTTGAAATCGATATTTCAGTGACGCGTTGAAATGAATAATTGCCCCACCAAAGTTTCATTTTCTCAAATAACTCGTTGACGGGATTTTGAATACATGAACAGATTATTATACAGTTAGTTATGGGGGTAAAACTTCCTCAACAATAACACTTTCATGAAAAAATTTAAAGAGAAATACAGTAATGTCATCATCGAACAACATCGTGGGAAGCATTTCCCACGCAGATTTTCTATCAAGAAGATGAAAGTATTAGAGAGCTTTATCTTATTGCGGAAAAAATAGTGAGATTTCTGTACAACACAAGTGGGGAAAATTTGAGCATCGGTGAACTGAGATATTTAATATTCACAACTGCAGTTTTAGGAACCAGGAAAACATCACCCCTAGTAATGCTTCCTCCAACAGAGTCAGCATTGATTGAACACACCAGACGAGTGTATTCTCAAATTCAGGTTTGGCTAGGACAACCATCGTTGAAACCTGAACATTGGGGTTGGCATTGATCATATTGTATGCTACTTCCTAAAATGATGACCAAAGCAGTAGCTCCACAGGAATTATTGTATAATTTGATCAGATTCATTCACACCCTAGTTTTATTAGTTTCAAAAATTTCAGAAATTCACTCTTATTCTTGTTTTTATTTATTCACATTTCTTTAAGGTATTCTGCAGCTGTAATGGAAAATGTGATACTTCTCGCTACAGTTGCAAAAAAGCAGGACTGAAATGTACAAGGTTTTGCAAAATGTGTAACAGCATAACTTGTGAAAATGTCTCTGACCTGATAAACAGAATATAAATGAACTCTGATGTCCATGAAGACGAATGGGATCTAGATGCCGCTGAGGGAGTTGATATTGATGCATTTAATGGAAGAATTATTAGTAAAAATGAAAAATCTGTTTTTCCTGATATTATTCGATGCAGAAACTTTAATTATTATTCATTAATGCTATTGCTTTTCAAATAATTACTACAGTTTTTTATTTAAACTCTTTTGTCCCATTACTCTGAATAAATTTCTTTTTTTCGAAGAATTACTATTATTTTACTATTAGAAACATACCTACCTACGTCTGAATTATTATTCGTATATCGTATGTATCTTAAGAAAATTCAGCTAGGAATTTGTTCATAATTGCGGCTGAAAACTATTTTAGTTTTTGAATTAATAAAATTTCAATTTCGTCTAATTACAAAATTTCCTTTTTAACATTTATCCAATTTTTGACTTTTCTACTTTTCATATTACTTCTAGCCTCCATTGAAGAATCTATGTCGCCTTCGCTAGCACATCAGATTAGAAAACTGAACATCGTTTTACCCAAACTGTCCGTTTCCAAACAACTCAACATAATATGCTAGGGTTCGATGTAATAAAAGCAATACAATAACAAAACAAGTAGAGTCCAACTCTGACGAATATCTTCCAGATGTTTGGTTCAGCTTAGAGGTAGTCATTTCATCGAGCGCCAAATTTAAAATTCGTTGGTATTGCGCTACTAAAGAAATAAGCTAATTATCAGTATACAAATTCACTTTGGAGGACGATAAAGTACATAATTTGGACTAGAATTTTCCGCTCTACAATTTTTGTTTAAAACTTTTTCTTACCAAACCTTCTAATTCGCAAAAATATCAGAAAAACCGCATTTTTCTCTAAATTTTCAAGGATTTTTCAATGTTCCTGAAAATTTTAACACCTGCATTTTTGACCATATGTTTCTTTCATTATAACAATCAACATAGCAAAAATGCAGCTCTTTCTGAGATAAAGTGATTTCAGCCCTTCCTTTACTGGACTAAAAAATAAACAACTCTAAGGGTAATAATTTGAGTTTTCAGTATAGGTACTCTTTCGAACGTTTAATACATTTAGCTTATGCTCCTCAGATAACTTTATGCCATCTTTGCAATGACCTTCTACTTTCTATATAGGACCATCCATGTAGATTTGTAGATACATACCTTTCTGTTTACTTCCAATAATTTTTTAGCAATTCTTTTCTCTATGTCGCCATACAACCTACAGTAAAAAGCAACAAGGGCATTAACTTGCAACCATAATTGAGTAAATAATATGCCATCTCCTTCACGATCCAATTCAATCAATATCTCGGATATGTGAGAAGCAAATTCAGCAGCAACTCCTGGAGAACAAATGCTTGTAGATGCACAATAAGTTGTTACATCCTGTCAAAAACTCAAGATCAATAAATAATGGCTTATTCAATGATGGTGTTATGGATCACCTGAAATATGTTTCCAGTTAATAATCTGTTTTGCAAGTCTTGTATGTTCCTTTCCAAAAATTGCAGCTGATCACTTGAGAAACTGAATTTCCTGTGGTTATGTGATAAGTTTCTAACTATTATAAGATAATGATCGCAATATTGCTTGATGGTAGTTGTGTCAAGCAAATTCTCTAAGACTATAATACAGACTAGTAGATCTCCTAAGTGTTCAATGCTTTCCTGAAAACAAAACCTCAAAAAAACATTCTAAGTGAAGGAAGTTTTACACACAGAAAAATTTGATCCTCCGCTTGAAGAATAGTATCCATTACCTATCAAAGCATTCAGCTGAGATAGGAGTAAATGTATTACTTGCTGAGATCGAAACACAATTGATAATATGTTCTGAAGCTTTCCGTAGAAGTTTTTTATGAAGTTGATTGTTGATTCTTTATGAATTAGAATTGGTTCAGCTGAAATATTTCATAATAAGATTTTACCTCTTGCAAGTTATTCTGGTGCCATATTTTTTTAGTTGGCATTAGAAGGGTTTCCTAATTGATAAAAAAATTTAATGATTATACTCATACAAACCTTCAAGATTGATGAAATGTTGATATACATCTTCAGCTTCACCGATTATCAAATTCATCTCATAACAAATGGAAGCTAAGCTGGCCAACATTTTAGCCAACAACCTATTGTCAGAATTCACTAAATTCAAAATCGTTACATCCTCATTGGATTGGGACTGTAAAAATGATATTACTTCTAAAATGAGATTTTTATGAAAATTCCACATTTTTTTTACCTCTAATGTTATGAGGCCCTGTGTGTAATTATTAATATAAGAGGAGAAACGCAATTTACTCTCGAATTTTGCAATATGTCTATTAAAGGTTTCGGAGAACACACCATATTGATACAGCTTATTCTTTCCAATGAGTTCTAGAATGGAAGAAATTGCTTTGTGTGAATACCATATTTTTAATATGATTAATAGACTTACTGTATGTATTGGAAGTGAGCCTTCTTTCTGAGAAATGACATTCCTCCATTTTAAACGAATTGTGTGAAGCATACTATTGACATAAATCAATTCCAAGCGAAAGACCGATCATTGGAGGTCATCGTTTTGGT
This sequence comes from Micraspis discolor, assembly GCA_030674115.1. Taxonomy (NCBI): domain Eukaryota; kingdom Metazoa; phylum Arthropoda; class Insecta; order Coleoptera; family Coccinellidae; genus Micraspis; species Micraspis discolor. The sequence goes on from JARTUT010000436.1 coordinate 1,573,991, forward strand.
CCTTCTAGCGGTCATTTCATTATTTGCGTGCACCTATGGTGTGCACTTATCCACGGTTTTCTAGCCACGGTTTTCGTTGTACGCTGGGATTCTCGAGCTGTGTTGCCAAACTTAATCATATTTACCGATTCGCTTCTGGCGACGGATTTCTTGAGTTGGCGATAGGGAGAGGAAAAATGCATGAAGAATAGTTGGAATATTTTTATCAACTCTTTAAAATCAGCAAAAATTCGATTGTTGGAATATATAATAGTGTATTTTATCAAGTAAAATTTTATTCTGCAATGCGTTTGACATTCAGATAAAATGTGATATCTTACGAAATAATGCGTGCTCCAAAATAATTCTCATACCGAATTATTCGTCTTTGAATGCTCAATCATTATCAGTAATCAGATAAATTTGCGACACCGTCAGGATATCTCAAAATTGAGGATTCAACCTATCCACGGTTTTTACATTAAGAAAAAACGTAATATCTCCCAATATAGTTCGTACTCCAAAATAATTCTCATACCGAATTATTTGTCTTTGAATGCTCTATCATAATCAGTAATCAGATGAATTTGCGACACCGTCAGGATATCTCAAAATTGAGGATTTAACCCAGCCACGGCTTTTATATTCAGAAAAAACGTAATATCTCCCAAAATAGTTCGTGCTCCAAAATAATTCTCATACCGAATTATTTGTCAACGAAATATCTCCCAATATAGTTCAAGCTCCAAAATAATTCTCATACCGAATTATTTGTCTTTGAATGCTCTATCATAATCAGTAATCAGATGAATTTGCGACACCGTCAGGATATCTAAAAATTGAGGATTTATCCCAGCCACAGTTTTTTTACATCCAGAAAAAACGTAATATTTCCCAAAATAGTTCGTGCTCCAAAATAATTCTCATACCGAAATATTCGTCTATCATAATCAGAATTCAGATGAATTTGCGACACCGTCGGGATATCTCAAAATTGAGGATTCCCACCTATCCACTGTTTTTACATTCAGAAAAAACGTAAATATAGTTCAAGCTCCAAAATAATTCTCATACCGAATTATTTGTCTTTGAATGCTCTATCATAATCAATAATCAGATGAATTTGCGACACCGTCAGAGATATCTCAAAATTGAGGATTTATCCCAGCCACGGTTTTTACATTCAGAAAAAACGTAATATCTCCCAAAATAAATCGTTTGACATTCAGAAAAAATGTGATATCTTACGAAATAATTCGTGCTCCAAAATAATTCTCATACCGAATTATTCGTCTTTGAATGCTCAATCATTATCAGTAATCAGATAAATTTGCGACACCGTCAGGATATCTCAAAATTGAGGATTCAACCTATCCACGGTTTTTACATTAAGAAAAAACGTAATATCTCCCAATATAGTTCGTACTCCAAAATAATTCTCATACCGAATTATTTGTCTTTGAATGCTCTATCATAATCAGTAATCAGATGAATTTGCGACACCGTCGGGATATCTCAAAATTGAGGATTCAACCTATCCACGGCTTTTACATTCAGAAAAAACGTAATATCTCCCAAAATAGTTCGTGCTCCAAAATAATTCTCATACCGAATTATTTGTCTTTGAATGCTCTATCATAATCAGTAATCAGATGAATTTGCGACACCGTCAGGATATCTCAAAATTGAGGATTCAATCTATCCACGGTTTTTACATTCAGAAAAAACGAAATATCTCCCAATATAGTTCAAGCTCCAAAATAATTCTCATACCGAATTATTTGTCTTTGAATGCTCTATCATAATCAGTAATCAGATGAATTTGCGACACCGTCGGGATATCTAAAAATTGAGGATTTATCCCAGCCACAGTTTTTACATCCAGAAAAAACGTAATATTTCCCAAAATAGTTCGTGCTCCAAAATAATTCTCATACCGAAATATTCGTCTATCATAATCAGAATTCAGATGAATTTGCGACACCGTCGGGATATCTCAAAATTGAGGATTCCACCTATCCACTGTTTTTACATTCAGAAAAAACGTAATATATAGTTCAAGCTCCAAAATAATTCTCATACCGAATTATTTGTCTTTGAATGCTCTATCATAATCAATAATCAGATGAATTTGCGACACCGTCGGGATATCTCAAAATTGAGGATTTATCCCAGCCACGGTTTTTACATTCAGAAAAAACGTAATATCTCCCAAAATAAATCGTGCTCCAAATTAACTCTGACACCGAATTATTCGTCTTTAAATGCTCTATCATAATCAGTAATCAGATGAATTTGCGACACCGTCGAGATATCTCAAAATTGAGGATTTAACTCAGCCATGGATTTTACATTCAGAAAAATCGTCATATCTCTTAAAATAGTTCGTGCTCCAAAATAATTCTTATACCGAATTATTCGTCTCTTAATGCTCTATCATAATCAGAATTCAGATGAATTTGCGACACCGCCGGGACATCTCAATATTTAGGATTTAACCCAGCTACGGTTTTTACATTCAGAAAAAACGTAATATCTCCCAAAATAGTTCGTGCTCCAAAATAACTCTTACACCGAATTATTCGTCTTTAAATGCTCTACTATAATCAGTAATCAGATGAATTTGCGACACCGTCGGGATATCTCAAAATTGAGGATTTATCCCAGCCACGGTTTTTACATTAAAAAAAAAACGTAATATCTCTCAAAATAGTTCGTGCTCCAAAATAATTCCCATACAGAATTATTTGTCTTTGAATGCTGTATCATAATCAGAATTCAGATGAATTTGCGACACCGTCGGGATATCTCAAAATTGAGGATTCCACCTATCCACTGTTTTTACATTCAGAAAAAACGTAATATCCCCAAAAATAGTTCGTGCTCCAAAATAACTCTTACACCGAATTATTCGTCTTTAAATGCTCTACTATAATCAGTAATCAGGTGAATTTGAGACACCGTCGGGATATCTCAAAATTGAGGATTTATCCCAGCCACGGTTTTTACATTAAAAAAAAACGTAATATCTCTCAAAATAGTTCGTGCTCCAAAATAATTCTCATACAGAATTATTTGTCTTTGAATGCTCTATCATAATCAGTAATCAGATGAATTTGCGACACCGTCGGGATATCTCAAAATTGAGGATTCAACTCAGCCATGGATTTTACATTCAGAAAAATCGTCATATCTCTCAAAATAGTTCGTGTTCCAATATAATTCTTATACCGAATTATTCGTCTTTTAATGCTCTATCATAATTAGTAATCAGATGAATTTTCGACACCGTCGGGATATCTCAAAATTGAGGATTTATCCCAGCTACGGTTTTTACATTCAAAAAAAACGTAATATCTCTCAAAATAGTTCGTGCTCCAAAATAATTCTCATACCGAATTATTCGTCTTTGAATGCTCTATCATAATCAGTAATCAGATGAATTTGCTACACTGTCGGGATATCTCAAAATTGAGGATTTAACTCAGCCATGGATTTTACATTCAGAAAAATCGTCATATCTCTCAAAATAGTTCGTGCTCCAATATAATTCTTATACCGAATTATTCGTCTTTTAATGCTCTATCATAATTAGTAATCAGATGAATTTTCGACACCGTCGGGATATCTCAAAATTGAGGATTTATCCCAGCTACGGTTTTTACATTAAAAAAACGTAATATCTCTCAAAATAGTTCGTGCTCCAAAATAATTCTCATACCGAATTATTCGTCTTTGAATGCTCTATCATAATCAGTAATCAGATGAATTTGCTACACTGTCGGGATATCTCAAAATTGAGGATTTAACTCAGCCATGGATTTTACATTCAGAAAAATCGTCATATCTCTCAAAATAGTTCGTGCTCCAATATAATTCTTATACCGAATTATTCGTCTTTTAATGCTCTATCATAATTAGTAATCAGATGAATTTTCGACACCGTCGGGATATCTCAAAATTGAGGATTTATCCCAGCTACGGTTTTTACATTAAAAAAAAACGTAATATCTCTCAAAATAGTTCGTGCTCCAAAATAATTCTCATACCGAATTATTCGTCTTTGAATGCTCTATCATAATCAGTAATCAGATGAATTTGCTACACTGTCGGGATATCTCAAAATTGAGGATTTAACTCAGCCATGGATTTTACATTCAGAAAAATCGTCATATCTCTCAAAATAGTTCGTGCTCCAATATAATTCTTTTACCGAATTATTCGTCTTTTAATGCTCTATCATAATTAGTAATCAGATGAATTTTCGACACCGTCGGGATATCTCAAAATTGAGGATTTATCCCAGCTACGGTTTTTACATTAAAAAAAAACGTAATATCTCTCAAAATAGTTCGTGCTCCAAAATAATTCTCATACTGAATTATTCGTCTTTGAATGCTCTATCATAATCAGTAATCAGATGAATTTGCTACACTGTCGGGATATCTCAAAATTGAGTATACAGCTCATCCACGGTTTTTACATTCAGAAAAACTATAAATCTGAATAGGTCATCAATCAAGTATACATATTGAATCTCTGAAAACTTCAACTATGTAATTGAATTCACCTTCTTGTAACATAGTTGGATTTGTATGCAGACTTCTTGAATGTTTTAAGACATATATCTGTGCTGAATACTGGAACTGTGGTTTTGTCTTCAATCATGAGAATTCTATAAGAATCGAACCAATTTTTCACGATTGCAAATATCTCATCCACTCTTTCTGCTGATACTATTAAAATCCTGGCCCTCCAATAAAATATTGGTGTCATCTACGAAACAAGTAATGATGACCAACAGGGCTTCAATCAAAAGACATAAATTATTCATAAAGAGAATAAACAATACTGATAGTCATTACATTAAGACTGAATTTTGAAAACATCGTTAGTAATGATGACCTATGAACTATAAACTGAATATTTCATACAAAAGTGGAGTCTTTAAAGCAAACATGAAATGAAACAAAAAAATCATATTTTCACTTGAATTTTCAAGTTATTAATGAATTATAGAAGTAGTCATTCAATTTCTGCTTTGAAGCGTTTAATGCCAAAACAGATCTTATACATCCTGAACTCAGTTGTACTTTTCACACATTGAATATATTGAAGGAAATTTTATGTAATTTGTCCTTGGACAAGATGAGTAGTGGAATAAGATCTAAGATTAATTTTTAGTACTAAATAAAGCTATTTATTAAGTTTAGAATGGTCAGCATTTTTATTTGTAAGGTTTTTATGTAAGTAAACTATCAAAAAACCTGTTTTAATGTAACGTTATTACATTATAATTTTTCAAATTGTTCTTGAAACTATTTTTATATGATATAATTTTAGCATATTGAGAAAATATCATTAAATATCTATCAAATAATACCCAAACATTTAATTTTTTTCATGTCTGACCAATAGCCCACCATCCACAGCATAATTACCGATAGGTATTATCCCCCTTTCTCTGAAAATTATTACAAAATAACATTTTTCATTAACTACCAATTAATTTCTTATAGCCCAAATCATAATTTTATCTAAATCAGATTACGGAGCCTATGCATCATTAGGATTTCTATTAGTTTTAAATAATTTTATATTATCAACATAAAGACTCATTTTTGAAAAACTCGCATTATCATTGACATAGAGAAGGAACAAAGGTTCAAAGTTTGAAACCTGAGGAATCCCTAATGTTGCTTCAACATTTTCTGATTGAGATGAACCCTTACACATAGTGTTCTTTTTTCTAAGTAAGATAATATAATAATATAAGATGATATTGTGGTGCACCCTATCAAAGGCTCTTACTGAGTCTAAATAAATCACATCTACGTGAGATGATTTATGGGAATATTAACTAACTATAAAGTTTAATGATGTAGACCAGCGGTCGCCAACCTCTTCAATGTGTTGAGCTACTTTGTTAATTTTGGAATAAACAGTGAGCTACCCACACGGAAGCCACGTAACGCAACGTAAATGAAATAATCCAGAGTTAATTTATCATTATATGCATTTATTTTAATATTTAACTGGTAATACATAATACATAGGTACTAATAATAAACTAATAACAAAACAACTAATATTACTAGTACGTACTTGTTCATAGCTGCATTCCTACCTACCAAACGAAGTTGTTTGAAAAATAAACACAAACTTTTATCCAGCCACAACGGCATGTCACGTAAGATTTAAAAATTGTTAATGATAACAACAAAAAAGTAACGCACTATCATAAACATAAACATTGAGAAATAGAAAAGCACGTTCAATGAGAAGGCTGACACTCGGACTCATCGATGATTTTTTCAATGTTTGCAGTATAATTTGATACAGTCATTCGAATACAATTATCCAAATGTTCATCTGTAAGTCGATTGCGATATTTGTTCTTAATAAACTTTATATTGGAAAAAGAAGACACAAATAGGTTGAGCTGAATAATGCTTTCACTTTCAAGGCAACACGGCATAGAACTGAATATTTGTCTTTATTTACAATAGGCGAGATACATTTGGTACTTGAGACTAACGATTTTAAGGCTAAATCATTTTGAAACTCAATTACTTCCATTTCTGTTGCAGCGATGTCTTCGCCAAAGTTCTGCATAACACAAGTTGCAAACTGTTGGATATCAATTTCCATAAAGGGTGAAACAACAAACTGCGCTACTAAAGCCATTTCGTCGAAATCCTCAAAACGATTTTTGAAGTTATTCTTCAAGATAGAAACTATTTCTACATGATATTTGCTGTCATAGGGTTCTAATGGATTTTGAGAATATCTTTTCTGAAAGAATAGGAAAATGCTTGGCATCGCTGTTAATTAGGTTTTGTTCTCAGAACTCCAGCTTTCTGATAAATGCTTTTTTATCAGAAATCATTTCCGCTAGTTCTTTGTCTCTCCCCTGAAGCTGCAAATTAAGTTCGTTTAATTTCTCTGTAATATCCACGAGAAAACCAAAATCCCGAAGTCAGATTGAATTTTCTAGTTCCGGAATCGGTTCATCGCGTTGTTTGAAAAATTGAACTATGCCAGATAGGACATCATTATTGACAGTCGACTTCATCGGCCAAAGTTTTGAATAATCTTCTTTGTAATGCTTGAGCTCTAATCTTGTTCACAATTTTTACCACCAGTTTCATAACGTTGTTTAGTTTCAGGAAATTTCCACATAATGCTTGCTGATGGATAATGCAGTGGTAAGAGAGAAATTGCGGAAAAGTTTCATCTTTACGACATAACGCCACCAGACCCTCATCGCAACCCACCATACCTGGAGCGCCATCGGTTGTCAAGCCTACCATTTTCGATATTGGAATTTTCTCGGAAGAAATAATATTTTTTTCGTGTTGAATTTTCAGTTATTTCTTTTCCCTTCACGCCAAAAAGATGAAATTTTCAGGAACTGTTATTTGAATCATGCTGTAGATTTTTCACCCCTTCTTGAAACCGACTCCAAGTAACTATTAGGAGAACCATGGCAAACTCTCGCAGTTATAACTAGAGAAGATGCTCAAAGTTTTGACCGTTAATTTCTAGACATTTATTTATACATCTCAGGAATGCTTCGTGCGTTGCTCTTCTTGTTTCATCGGGAGGACGAGATCTGCAAAAGTGTTTAAAAACCAAATTGAGTTTCAAAACTATGAATCTAAAAATCCAAACAAACCTGAACGCATTTCTAACTCGTTCTATGCAGTCCTCGTTATCAGTCAGGGGAGTCGAGTAGACAATATTTTTTATCCTACCCCAAACATAATAGTCTAAAGGAGTTAAATCGGGAGAACGTGGAGGCCAAAGATTTGGACCATTGTTCGCCAACCATCGATCTTCAAATAGCCTGTATAGGACATTTGACACATTGAGTGAATTGTGGGGAGGCGGGCCATCTTGTTGATAACATAAGTCATTATGGTTCTGTACTAGCGGCTCAATTGTTTGAGTCAATATGTCAGAATATCTATCTCCTTAGGGAGAACATTCTTTAAATAATGCAAACATGTGTAGTGTTCTATCTTACCAGTTAAAGTCCCATCATAAATGTGAACATCGAGAATTGCATTATTTTTGATGGCGCAAAAGACATTTAAACTCCAGGTCTCTTGAAAGTTTCATTGTCTGAAGTGGTGGTTGTTCTATTCATCCCAATAATGACTGTTATGCCTATTGAAAGAATCATTCTTTGTGAATTTAGATTCATCTGTCCAAATTATACAGTCCAAAAAGTTTTCATTCTCTTGAAATCGAATAATCATAGCTTCGCAAAACTCTGTTCTCCTGACGAAATCAGTTTCCTTCAAATGCTGTACTCTATTGAATTTATATGGGTGCGTTTTATGTTTTTTTAATATTCTCTTATCACTCGATGATTGAGATAATCCCAGAGCAATCTCGGCATCTTTGAGAGAATTTTGAGTATTCACACGAAAATATGCAAGAACTGTAATTTCGTTGTTCTCATCTTCTACTACACTTTTTTCTCTGTGTATAGTTTTCTTAAAGAAAGATCCGACATTTCTCAAGATTGTGATGGTTCTGTTAATGGTATCTCTCGTTGGTCTGGGTCGGTCAGGAAACCTCTCAATGAACAGTTCGAATCCAAATTCGCCATCGATTTATTAACAACCTGTAAATATTTTCTCTTGCATATTAGCGTAGAAAAATCTAAAACATGGTTTAAGTAACAGTTCCTGAAAATATCATCTTTTTGGCATGAAGGGAAAAGAAATAGCTGAAAATTCAAGACGAAAAACAGTTTTTTGTGAATAACTCAGAAAAAATCCACTTTAGGGCAAGGGTGTGATGCATACACTCACATTATTTTTTAACGTAGATTCAATATCTGCCATAAAAAAATGGGGTTCTAATTTGAAAAAATTGATTTTTCACGATTTTGTCATCCCTGACTTCGAAAGCGATTTTTCCACCCTCTGTCTCATGAATCGCGATTTCGATTCTTAAAGTGGATACATCAATCTTACATCTTGAAAAATCCCAAAAATGAAAATTTTCCATCCAAAATCCTCGAAGTTATTCTTGTTTCAGCGGAGCTCTATTTTCGATTTTTTTTTCGAATTTCCCCGCTTAGAGAGAATTTTCCAACAAAAACTGAAAAATGTTACATCAAAATACCTTGAAATTTTCTAAGGAATCTATTTCTGCAAAAAAAAATGGTGTTTTAATTTGAAAAACGGAAGTTGACGTCATTTCCGGAAAAACCGGAGGTGCTCATGCCTTGAAAATATTTTAGATTTTATCAGCATCGTGAAATACTTATAAGTGCTGAATTTCATGAAAATACGTTCAGTAGTTTCCCGTATAAATATGGGTGAGGTTCCTTGTGAAAGACCCTGTAGTTGTACCATTACTGAAAGTGAAAACAGATTTATTTTAACACTTCAAGATGATTTGACAAAATATATTCAACTTTATGCAATGCCAAATCACGATGCAGAGAATGTAGCAATTCATTTTTTTGAAATTCTGTATTAATTTTGGATTTCCAGAAAAAATATTATCAGACCAAGGAGTCGAATTTACTTCAAAAACCTTAAAAGAACTCAATCGTATGCTCCGAATAAATCATAAATTAACAACTCCATATCATCCACAAACCAACGGATCATTAGAAAGAACACATTTAACACTTAAGGATTATTTGAGATGTTATGTGAATAAAGATCAAGATAATTGGGACGAACTTTTAAATTTAGTTTTATACTCTTATAATACAAACATTCATAAAAGTACAAAAGTTACACCTTATGAATTAGTTTGTGGTCAAAAATCAAGAATACCCAATTCAATAAAAGACAAAGTGAAAAACCACATTACTCTGACTCAGCAAATGCCATCGCAAAGAAATTGAAAACAGCAAGAGAAGCTGCAAGAGAAAATATAATCCAATCTAAAGAAAAATCAAAAATATGTTATGATCAAACTCATAATCGAACTCATACATTTAAAGTTCACGGAATTTTTTATATTGTATTCAAGTAATATATTTTGCTTTAAAAGTATATTTTTTAAGTTACGCTCAAGATCGAAACTGAGATAATTCAAGATCATAATATAATTTCAAATTAATAGATTAGTTTAAAAATAATTATGTGTAATTTTGCACGCTTCTTCTGAAGTATTTTTTCGGAATTCGAAACAAGGCTCACAAAGATTGTGAAAGAATCAAAAACTTATATTTTGAATTGAAAATAAAATAAATAATTGAAAATAAATTGAAAAGAATTTCCATTTATAATTATCACGATTATTCGCTCGAGATATTTTGTTTCATTCATTTGTTTCAACATGCAATATACCTCCATGAATGCACAGCTTATGAGAAATCGAATATCCCAAAAGAAACTTATCGAAACTGTGGAGTTACAGAAAGCTAGGCAGATTCCTTTTTCTCAACGTTATTCATACGTGTTCCAAGTTTCAAATTGATCAGACACATAATGTAGCAGATATTGAGACAACAGTATCTCAGTTACTGGTGAACTATTCCTTTGGAAAATAGATACGAGGCATCAGCACTGATGACTTGTAATTTTGCCTTTCGTGGCCACAAAGATATCGCAGATAGCAGAGATCCAAGCTCCAAAGAAAACTTCCTGAAAAAGGTTGAGTTATTAGGAAAATACAACCCGATTTTACAAGAATTATTTAGCATGTCAGATGAAATATTAATATCCAAAATGAGTTTATTTCTGTCTAGGTCAAAGAAAGTAAAAAATGCACTGACAAACGAAATAAATGCCGCCCCATTCGTATGTATTATATTCGATACTGCTCATTTAAAAAATTGGTCATGTGTGAATCGTTATTGTATAATCGAAAAGGCGGTAATGGGATCCCGAAGGCACTTGCCATTAATGATAAATATTCCTCATAATTAAAACCTTGTCAGGAAAAGAGGTTATTGTTAGGCAAACTTGTTTGGAAACAATACATTATTACGAATTTTATCGATATGGGGGCCCCTTCAAAAGAATTTGCCACAGGCCCCAGATGATAGTTACGCCAGTGGAGAATATATAATCACGGTTAGCTTCAATTATTCCGAATAACAAAACCCTCATATTCAGTAAGATCTTCCCCTCACTCGCTCACCGTCCTAAAGTTTCTAAATCCAACAATTAATTTGCATTCTAAATTTTGCCTCTTTTATTACTTCAATTCTGTCGAAAGTTAACGTTACCCTCCTATCGCAGCGACATATTTGAAGTGAGACATACCGTCAACGTTTTTAGTTCCTACTCAATGTAAGACGTGAGCTACCCCATCCACAACGTCTTTCCCCTTCCATAAGTCGGCGGGGCCATTAGAATACCCCTTAATTCTTGGAAGAGAGCAGATGTTTACAAATAAATCGCGACATATTTGACATTAATTATCTAGCGGCAAGCGCGGTCAAAGCCTAAATTCTCTTATCTTTCCGACGTCGTAGGCCTAATAGGGTTATGTTCCAACCATAGAGTCCCCAGTTTCGCAAACGCAATTCAGAGCACTTTCCTTCATTTAATCGAAAGAATATTTTCTATTTGAATTTGCCCAACGGTCGTGAATTGAGGAAGACACAGAAATATCTCAGATAAAGTTCACCTATTTTGTGATATTCTCAAAAGTGTAGTGATGACGTCTACAATTAAATGTTTCAAATATCCTATGGAACTTCACCAACTGAAGTACCAGCGAATTCTTATCACAACCCATATCTCCGGAGAAAATTCAAAAGAAATTTTCGTAAGTAATATCCCTTCTGATTCCGATGAAGATGAATTGGTACCTTTCTTCGAACAAATTGGACCATTATATTCTATAAGACTTATGATGAACATCGATCATCGTACAACTAGAGGCCATGTCTTTATTAAATTCATCCACCAGAAGGATGTAAAACGTGCAATCTTACACCTGAATGGAGCAATGCTAAGAAGAGATCATCCTTTATGGGTTAAGTATTCTTTTGGAAACAATTGTAGGATATTCGTTGGAGGAATTTCTCTGAGTAAGTCAAAGGACGAAATATGGCACGAATTAGTGAAGAATGGAGTAGATGAAATAATAAATATGATAATGCATAGACCTTTCGGTACCACAATGTTACATAACGGCTTTGTTTTTCTGGAATTCCCGTCCCATAAGATCGCCGCAAAAATGAGGCTCAAACTCAAAGGATTGAAGCTGTGGGATCAGGAAGTGATAGTCGATTGGACGATGCCCAATCAAGTATATACGAATGAAGAAATGTCTAAGGTATGATAAGTTCATTATATCGTCTAAAACAATGGTATATTATCTCCATGAAATACTTAGTAGGGAAAATTTTTAAAACCCATATCATTATTAATTACGTGCTAAAACAATATAATGAAAAACCAAATTGATTACTAGAAATCATAAGTCATTTTATGATTAGGATTCCCTGGAAAAACCTCTTAGTTATTGAAACATCAATTGGAATACTTCATTACATCCATAAATGAATACTTTTATTGAATCTATTGATTGATTGATTCACAATATTGAAATTTCCAGGTGAAAACTGTTCTTTTGCGAAACTTGAATGTTATGGAATCTAAAGAAGATTTATTAGCCGTAATTGAGAGATTCATCAACCCTGCTCATATTGAAAAAGTTTATAAGTTCACGCATTATGCATTCGTACATTTATCTTCACGAGATTCAGCATTAAAGCTTATAGATTCATTGAAAGGTGACATGAATGTTAAAATGTTAATGTTATTTATTTCATCTACACTTTCCATAGATCTATACAAGGATACATGCATTGAGATCAAATTAGCTAAACCTCCAAACCAATTCAAAAAACCTGGATATCGGCAATCTGAAAGGTGAGTATTATTCCATTTTTGGCGCTCTTGTTCACCCGAACAGAGTGCCTATCATTTTGCCCGAATGTCTGTAATTTTCGAATATCGAGCCGAAAATGGTCTCAATCGATTGGGTTCGACTCCCTGATGAAGAATTCGTGGTTAAAGTTTAGTCTATCTGGCCGGCCGTATCCTCTCTAGCATCCAAAAGGAATCAGCTGCAGTTTTCATATTTCCGAAATAGGTTAATTGTCTAAATATCTCGGTCAAGTTTGTTATTGGGCCAAATCCGTCGGATGGTTCAATCGTTATGAGCATCTGAAATTTTGTTTCCTCAATAACTACTAAAATATCCATCCGATCAAATTGATACTTGAAATATTATTGAGGGAGGCTGCAACAAAACGGCTCGCAAAATTCCGCAGAAATCGTCACGCTAGAAAATTTTTAAAAAATTCCCAAAGAAAAATTATTCAATCCGCACTATCTCATAAGATATTTTTCGGATTTCAATAAAAATTCTTGAATATATTGAGGTAATCGATGTCTTACTTATCCTCAAATTTCATTGCCGTAGCTCTTTTCCATCTAAAGATATGATCATTTTTTTAATTTACTCAAGAGAAAAGAGAAATGACATACGTCCCGATGATTTTCTTTGAACGATGGCCATCACAAATCGATATTCGACTGACAAATGCCGGGCTCATTAATCAGTGTCAGTTGGCGTAATATTAATCAAAATTTTTCATAACGAGAAATCATAGAGATAGAATTCAATCTCGGTGGCTGAAATAATATACGTTGTCAAAATTCAGAAAAGCATTGACATAAGTTTTTATGAAAAGGGATTTATAGCTTCGAACAAAACTTGGGGAAAATTATGAGTATTGATTTTTAATTTGAGATATGGGTTTGTTAATTCATTAGACGTTCATATTTGCATCACATTGTCCCATAGTACGGGAAAAGACTATTGTTCACGTGATCAGAGTGCTTATAGATTTGTTATAGTTTGAATATTTACTCGCAAGTAGCTCAAAAAGAGCGCCAAAGAAATCTGACCTCACGTCAGTGCTTTCTAAATTTTATTTTGAATATAACAGAAGGTATGTAAAATTTAGTGTACCACACACAGATTGATAATGTACTGAAAAATGTCACTGGTGAAAATATTTAAAGGTAATGAAACTCCAAAAATTCCTTGATATTGTAATTTGCTGGATTTCACGATTGCTAGTCTGGTTAGGTTAGTTTAAGTTAAGAGGGGTCTACACCGATTTCATGCTCAGTTCCAAAAGAAAAAAACAAATCATATCTGCTAGATATCTCCAAGTGGCATGGATTTTTATTCAATTTAAAAATTAGGACATTGCAAAATTATTGATAGGGAAAAGTCATTTGCGAAATTCGGCTATCCAATATTCGTACTTCCACAATTATTGAGAGTATGAAACATTCCACGATATTATATGAATAATGAAGGATTCTTAAATAATTGAAACATTAATTGTAAGATGTATGGTGTTAGATGAATGAAGATATTATTATTATTATTATTATTATTATTATTTTCTGTTATTGAATATTTCAGCTCATTTGAAAAAGATTTTTATTCTAACATAACCATTTGAAACTCGTTGAAAATTAATTATCTTAGTCTACAATTCAATCCATTGATTATCCTTTTTTTGCGCGCTTGATTTATTTTTAATTTATTTACTATACAGACTATAATAATCTTTATTCATCGAATGTTATAAATATTTTCGTATGGTTATTGAAGAATTGTGAATTATCGATTCTAATTATTTTCTCTTCACCACGAGAGAACTTTGTACAAGTGGATAGACATTTAACGAATTTTCTCTTTCCTATTTCGTTTATAAATAAAACTTCGTTGAATTAACTTCAACAATAACACCGCCTACGGTTTATCGCGGGCGGTCGCAAAAAATGCCATTTTGCCGGACTAGATTTCCCGCAGTAAATTGATACGAATCCACGTAAGGAAACAATTACAAGATTTTTTCCTCAATATTTTTCCCAACCTCACGTTCCTTGTATATTCATAACAAATCAAACCCTCTTTGAATAAACGGTTGGAGGCATGCCTAACGCAGGCTTCTTTGACTGAATAAGCGTGTTATCTACTTCGATGACCTACGAGAACGTAATGGAAAGCCGTTCTAGGATTAATCCGAGGCTGGCCTCTGCGCGATCTTAGCCGATCTGAGATCGTTTCGTTTCTGCGATGTCCAGCGGGTTATTTGCGTCGAATCGGTGAGAACATATCTAGGACTTTGAAGGCGGCTTCTCGAGGAATTAGAGGCTCGCCTCAGGTTTTTATTCTAGTTAATCGGGAAGCGGGAAATACAGAAATAGGATTAGTTCACTTTGTCGTTTTTTAGTGGTATCGCGTTTGCTGGGTATCGCGTATGATTATAATCTTTTTCAGGTGAATTTTTTCTGAAATATAAATCTTTTTTATCGAAAGTGACAACTAGATCGCGAAATGGATTCAGCGGGACCTAGTAATAGTAAATCTTTTGAAATTCCTAAGGATCATATTCGGTGTACTTGTGATATTGTTAATTTTTTAATAAATAAGCAACATTTTTCGACTCATTCGTATGATGATGAATTATATTTAATTAAGGAAGTTAAGCGACCTTTTCCAGATTTGAGTAAATCTCTAGTGTCTAGTGGTGGGGTCGGTAAATCAAATCGGGGATTCCCAAATACGTGGAATGACAAGTACGACTGGCTTGCTGGAAGTATTACTTCGAAAAAAATATTTTGTTGGCCGTGCATTTTATTCTCAGCAACTAATGGAAATTCCGACAAACTTTGGTCCAAAAGTGATTTTAGTGATTTGAAAAATTTATCTCGGGGTCTATCGCTACACAATGAAAGTGCTGAGCATATTTCATCTAATTGCAAGCTTACCGTTATGAGAAAGCAAATACAAAATATCGCCACAGCAATAGACAATGCGCGTCAAATAGAAATTAAAAATTTCAATGCTAGAGTCGAAGAAAATCGACAAATTCTAAGAGGTTTAATAGATATTACGATGCACCTCTGTATGCAAGAGTTACCTTTTAGGGGGCACGATGAATCGAATGAGACTTTAAATCGCGGAAATTTCAAAGAATTGGTAGTTCTTGTTAGTAAATTTGACACGAATTTAAAAACATTTTTAGAAAATGATACCAACAGTAAATCGGTATTTTCTGGTACATCTAAAACCATTCAAAATGAATTAATTGATTCGGTTGCTTTTGTTGCGAATAAACAAATCGAGGACGAAATTTCACAATCATTTTTTTTCTTGGCAAGTTGATGAAACAACTGACATAAGCTGTCATTCCCAGTTATCAGTCATTTTTCGTTATGTAATAGATGACCAACTTGTTGAGCGCTTCGTGGGATTTTATGATGTTAGTTCTGGGCGTTCTGCTGATGATCTATTTCAATTTGTATCGTCAAAATTCGGAAAATTTGACTTGCGTTCACAATTAGTGGCTCAAACATACGACAGAGCGAGTGTTATCTCCGGAGAAGTGAACGGGTCAAAGCAAAAATTATATCTATAGCACCACAAGCAATCTTTATTCATTGCTATGCACATGTATTCAATTTGGTTTTAAGAAATGCTTGCAGTTCAATTCAATAGGTTAAAGTTTTTCTCTCAACCTTGTCAGGATTTTCATCAAATTTTTCCAAATCAACAAAGCGTACCCAAGTGTTAGAACAAATTGGAGGAAAACGTATTCTTTCGAATGTGGCAACTCGTTGGAATTTCACATCACGAGCCGTTTATACAGTTTTCATTAATAGAGATAAGTTACTTGAAACATTTTATTTCATAATCAATAGTAATAGTCGCGATTTTGATCAAAAATCTAATAGGAAAGCAATAGGTTTGAAAAATTTTTTACAAGATGCTCAAAACATATTCTTTTTAGAAACGTTTGTATTGATTTTTGATCAAACCGATACTGTTTTTTCTGTTTTACAAAATAGAAATATAGACATTTTAAAGGCGAGAAATTTACTGCAAACAACATTGAATAGAATACGTGAATTCAGGAGTAACGGCACTTATTTCGATACAACTTATAGAAAACTGAATACCGCAGATTTACATTCGAAACGTCGTAAGGGATTTGAATTTGCAGATAAAGAACAAAAGTTGAGACAATATTTTTTCAAAATCTGGACATTATAATGACTCAAATAGAAGTTAGATTTTGCGACATTGAAAAACTACATTTCTTCGATCTCTTAAAAAACTCATCAGCTTCTCAAAGACTAGACAACACAATATAATATTTTTGATAAAAATCAACTGAAGAACGAATTAACTGTTCTGTACGGAAACGATATAGTAGAAAATTGTACAAATCCCTATGAAATGTTAAGTTTTCTTCACGATACGGACTTGAAATTTTGTTTGCCGGAACTCTTTAAATTATTATGTCTTGTAATTGTTTTGCCAGTGACAACTGCTTCCACAGAAAGAAGTTTCTCTGCGTTGAAAAGGATTAAAAATTATATTAGAAATACAACTGGACAGGCGCGGCTGAGTAATATGGCTAAAATTTCGATCGAAAAAGGAATCATAAAATCACAGGACGAAAATATTTTTATTGACAAGGTTATAGATAATTTCGCTGATCAAAAAAATCGTAGAATTCCATTGATTTACAAATAAATTTAATATTAAGAACACAATTTAGAATAATTTTCATTTATAACTTTCAGAATATATCCTTTTTTACAATGCCTTTTTAATTTTTTTGTTCAGTATTAATTTTTTAGGGTTTATTTTATTTATTCAGAGTTTATTTCGTTATTTTGAAAATTTCCAACTTGATCTGATCCGATTTCCTTCATTTCCATCATTTCCATCCCACACCTGGCAGGAATGCTCTACACCTCCACGTTGGTTCTTGCTGTATAAGCTGCATAATAATGGTTTTCATATTTTTGAGCAATTTTGTATATCGAAAAATAAGCTCATAATATATTGGGACAATTAAATTAATGGCTTTTTTTGCTGAATAAAATAAAGTAATATGTATATAAATAATTTGAGAATTCATCAAAAATTCCAAGCATTAGTGAAGAAAATTTTTTTAATATATTTGTTATGCAACTGACGAAGTAGAGTTCACTATATAAACTTTGTTCGCCACGTAAACCCCATATATCTATATATATATCATTATTACATTTTTTTCATATGTGCCTCACCATACTATATTGTCACGAGCCGCCACTGCAGAGTATATATTTATCTTTCAACGAAAGAAATTGCTGAAAATCTTACCAAACAACACAAAACTCTGACGATAAATAACACGAAAATAAAAATGAGAATTCTAATGACACCGGCCAAAAGAATAATTTTTTCTAACATTTGCTATACCGCATGATGAATTACTCGCAGAAATAAAGAAATTAGGCTTCCTTAGGGGTAAGTTTGATGGGTGAAGAATTTTCCCATATCATAAGTTTCCGGAGGCAAATATATGTACAACCGAATGACATCATAAAACTACCATCATCGATTGTCATCAGTCATGATAATATCGGGTTTTTCAACGGAAACTTGACAACTTTGAATTCAAAGTGTGAACGCACCCTTAGACCAATCATCGAACTTTCAACGTCAATTTATTCAGTGAAGTGAAGATTTTCATCATGGTGAAGTACACGAACGAACAATGTTTGCAAGTTATAAAAATTTACTATCGAAATTCGGGGTCGGTGACTGCAACTTTGAGAACCTTAACTCCAATTTTCTCTCGTAATTCGCGCCCAAGTAGACAGACAATCACAAGTTTGGTACAAAAATTTGAATCTACATATTCGCTGTTGGATGTTGTCGTGACAGTGACACAAAAGACCTGTCGCAGTAACGAAAACATCGCTGCCGTTCGGGCCTCTGTAGCCGACGACCCAAATCAGTCAATTCCAAGGCGTTCTCAAGAATTGGGCACCCGTTAGACCACTCTATGGTGAATTTTGCGTAAGGATGTTGGTCCACACGTGATTCACGAGGCTCAATTGCATCCTCAAAAAATCACGGTTTGGTGCTGTCTTTACGCCGGTGGCATCATTGGACCGTATTTTTTCGTTGATGCCAACAATCGTCACGTTACGGTCAATGGCGATCGCTACCGCGCCATGATAACAAATTTTTTTTGGCCCCCAATTGCAAGGTATGGACTTGGCCAACATGTAGTTTCAACAGGACAGTGCCACTAGCAACACAGCACACGTAACAATCGGTTTATTGAAGCAGACATTTGGTGAGCGTGTAATTTCGAGAAACGGCCTCGTCGATTGGCTGCCTTGTTCGTGCGATTTGACGCCTGTGGACTATTTTCTTTGGGGCTACGTCAAGTCACTGGTCTATGCCAACAAACCGACGACATTGCAAGAGCTCAGAGACAACATTGAAGGCGAAACAGCGTCCGTTTCGGCTGAAGTGTGTTGCCGAGTCATCGAAAATTTGGGTCCAGATAATTGACCACTGCAAACGGATTGTGGTGGCCATATGAACGAAGTCGAGTTCCATTCATAAATGTTATGTTTGTACTTCAAGCTAATAACAAAGTTTTTGAAATATCTCAAATGGTTTGTATTTTATTTAGATTCAAAGTTGTCAAGTCCCTATTGGACAACACTTTACAAGCTACAGAGTGTTCCTAGCTTACGATGTACTGACACGCTTTGCATGTAGGGACATTTCGCTAAAAACTGCACAAAGTTACTGAGTGCACAAACCGTTACTTCTGACTTCTATTCATCGAATTCAAGAAACACAGGAGTGAGTAACGAGTTAATCGAAGAATCGACAACTTTTTCCGAACCAATTCAAGAACGGAAGAAATAGTCAAGTAAAAGAAGGTCTGGAATCACTTTTTCACGGAAAGAGCTGCATTTTTGATATGTTGATTGTTATAATGAGAGAAACATATAGTCAAAAATGCAGGTGTTAAAATTTTCAGGAACGTTGAAAAATTCTTGAAAATATAGAGAAAAATACGGGTTTTTCGATATTTTCGCGAATTAGAAGGTTTAGTTAGAAAAAGTTTTAAACAAAAGTTGTAGAGCGGAAAATTCTAGTCCAAATTATGTACCTTATCGTTCTCGTAGTAGGACAACCTTATGGAAATACGATTTCCAACGTCTTTGACCGACATCTATCGGAAATTCTCGAAAACCTTCAAATACATACAGATGCGCCCCAAATAATAATAATAATAATGATAATAATTTATTAATCCTTTAGGATACAAAAAAGTGTATAGGACAAGTCAAGTACAAGAATATAAATCTGAAAATAATTTACATCAATTAATTACTATGTTAAGGGATCAGATAGAAATTCCACAACAGAATAGAAGCATCTTTGAATCAACATTTTTTTAATTTCTCTTTTGAACATTCTTTTGTTCAATGATTTTACATAAGAAGGCAAATTATTGTACAATTTTACACCCTGATACAACGGAGAGCGTTCGAAACTGCCAGTCCGATGCTTTGGAACCAAGAGTACCTGTGAATTTCGTGTTCTGTGATCATGCGAACTCGATAGTTTAACCCAATTAGTTTCGTTATCCTTGGCGTAAAGGAGACACTGTAGCATGTATACAGGGTGTCTACTATAATAGGTGCCAAACTTCAGTAGGTGATAAGTACAAGTCATTTGCAACAAAAAATGTCCTCTAACACTTTTTCGAAATGTTGATAGTTATCGAGTTATTCAACACTTCTTGGTTTTTCGGAATTTTTTGCTTTCCCCTTTAAAAACAAGAATATCTCTGTTATTCTTACAGCTACATCAAATCTGACCATATCATCGCAAAGGGTAATAGAGGTGCTATAAAATAGGTAGTTACTAATGTTAAAAAAATGTTTTATACCGGGTGTTGTAAAAGGGTAAATGTAAAAATTAAAAAGAGAGCAAACTTAGTGGTATTTTCTTGTTAGCTGTACCAATGAAAATTGGTGAATAAGTAGTTGTTTTTTTTCTAGGAAAAACTAGTACATGTAATAGACTTTTAAACGGTATATCAACTTTACACTTAACTTTTTGTTTTTCCAACAATATTACTGTTTCAAGTCAGAAAAACATAAAAATCAGAAACGCAAATTTTATGATAATTCATTTCAAAACATTGTAGGTTCAGAACAGTTATAAATATTATTAATAGCATTGAGTATAAATCTAGTGGTAGAGTAGATTTATACTCAATGTTAATAGTAACATAAAAACAGCAAAGTTGTATACAAAGGTTTGAGGAGGAGACGGGTTGGAGGGTGTGTTGGTGCGTATCTGGCGGCCGCCGGAAATGAATACCAAGAATGAAAATGAAAACTTGACATATGCATTGTTCGAGGATATGCAAATCAACTTAAATTTGACAAAATTTGTCATTAAATAAACTTAAAAAAAAGATCATTTACTTTAACGAATTAATTCGACTTATACGCATCTACAAAAAAAAAAATATGCCTGTTTTCTCTAATATTGAATATCGGGATATGCTGTTTATTTACGGGTTCGCTAACGGAAATTCGCGAGCAGCAGTGCGGGAGTACGCGTTACGTTTCCCCAATAGACAACAACCTAGCAGAAAGGCATTTGTAGAAGTTTTAAGGCGCTCAGGTGAAACTGGATCGTTTCGAGGCTTCGAGGTATACGAAATAGAGAAGGAGGTCGAAATGCTCAGCACTGGAGGCAAACACCAGCAATACTTCGCGCTATTAGAGAAGATCCCACTCGGAGTGTTGGTGCCACATTAGAGCTCCACCATTCCACAGTACACAGAGTTCTGAAACAAAATAATTTACACCCGTATCATTTAAAAAAAGTCCAGAATTTGTTACCTGTGGATGGCGAGGTCAGATTAGAATTCTATAGGTGGTACCTATAGATTCATGAGAGGGCGGCTAGGGCCGGTAATACTTCCCGATTGTCTTAATTCCAATGAATTCACAAATTCACTAAATAATAACGTAGTTGACATTCTTGAAGATATTTCCATAGCGGATAGATATGAACTTTATTTTCAACTGGACGGATGCTCTGCCCATAATAGTCGAATTGTGAGGGACTGGATGCATCAATGCTTTGGGGAGAAATAGATTGGAAGATATAATCCCTTGAGATGGCCACCTAGAAGCCCCGATCTTACCCCATTAGACTTTTATGTAAGGGGCACTTTGAAAGAAAATGTCTATAAAAATCGCATTAATGAACGAGAAGAACTAATCAACAGCATTCAGGAATGTT
Organism: Micraspis discolor; assembly: GCA_030674115.1. Lineage (NCBI taxonomy): Eukaryota > Metazoa > Arthropoda > Insecta > Coleoptera > Coccinellidae > Micraspis > Micraspis discolor. Next base: position 1,596,131 of record JARTUT010000436.1, read on the forward strand.
GTGATACAATGCGTCGAAAACGTAATGAACTTCGAAAGGTTATGGATTCTGTACGAAAAAGATGTATAAAATGCATTGAGCAAAGGGGTTGGCGATTTGAACAGTTTTTATAGTTTTCAATTCGGTTTTACAATAACACTGATTTTTACGTTCATTCAGTTTAATTCAAAGTTTATTTAATGTTTTTATGATACTTTTAGTAATATTTATGACTATTTTGAACCTACAATGCTTCGAAATGAATTGTTATAAAATTTGCGTATCTGAATTTTATGTTTTCCTGACTTGAAACAGTGATATTATTGGAAAAACAAAAAATTAAGTGGAAAGTTGATATACCGTTTAAAAGTCTATTACACGTACTAGTTTTTCTCTAGAAAAAAAACCACTATTTATTCACCAATTTTCAATGGTACAGCTTACAAGAAAATACCACTAAGTTTGCACTCTTTTCAATTTTCACCTTTACTCTTTTACAACACTCGGTATAAAACATTTTTTTAACATTAATGAGTATCTATTTATTAACGTGTTTATTGTCCTTTCTGATGATAAGATTTAATGTAGCTGTAAGAATAATAGAGATATTCTTGTTTTTAAAGGGGAGAGCAAAAAATTTCGAAAAACAAAGAAGTGTTAAATAACTCGATAACTATCAACTTTTCGAAAAAGTGTTTAGGACATTTTTTGTTGCAAATGACTTGTACTATCACCTACTGAAGTTTGGTACCTCTTATAGTAGACACCCTGTATACAAGGGAGAGACAGCAATTTATTTGCCACAAATAAAGGTCTGCATGATTGACGACTGGACAAACCAAAAATGAGAAGTATTACCCTCTTCTGCGCCACAAAAACTCTACTGAAAGAAGTACAGCCTCCCCAGAGAAGAATATTGTAGGACAGGTGACAATAAACAAGGCTGTAATATACATCGATTAGAGACCCAAGCAGTAAGGATGTTTTCAATCTACTCAAGGCGAAAAATGACTTGTTAATTTTCTTGCATAACGCGTCGACATGGGTCACCCAGCTGAGATTTCGATCCATATGGACACCTAGGAATTTAGTTTCGTCTGATGGAAAAATTGAGGATCCTAGGCAGTCAATCCTCAGAGAATCTCTTTCGTTGTGACTCAAACCGAAATACAGTAAAGACGTCTTTTCAATATTCACTATTAAGTTGTTGGAACGGCACCATGACATGAACTCAACCATAATTCTCTGACAAGCTGTCTGAAGCTCTTCACAACTTTTGGCAGCGACAACGACAGATGTGTCGTCAGCAAATAACAACAGCAATAAGCAGGATAAATGAGGAGGTAGATCGTTTATAAAAAGTATGAACAATAAGGGCCCCAATACAGAGCCCTGGGGTACGTCCATATTCACATTGTATTCACTGGAACATTGACTATCATTTTTTACTATCATTGTGTTGAAGAAAACTATGTAGCCATTCAGAAAAAATACCTCTAAACCCCAAGTTAAGGCACTTGTCAATAATAAATTGGTAAGATAACGTATCAAAGGCACAGGACAGGTCAAAAAATATTCCTGCAACATGCAAACTAGTATCCAAACATTGATGAACTGTTTCCACGAACTTGAGTGCAGCCGTTTGAGTGGAGCAACCGTTTCTGAAACCATGCTGAACTTTACTGAGAATATCGAATTTATCCAAAAAAGACATCATTCTTATGAAAACGATCTTTTCAAAAATCTTCGAAAAGACACTCAGAATTGATATGGGTCGATAATTTGTGATGTCAAACACATTACCTTTTTTATGAATAGGTATGACAACAGATTTTTTTAAAGCACTAGGGAATTTCCCTGTAGTGATTGACAGATTCACAATATGAGCAAGATGCTCACTGATTATTGGGCCAATTCTCTTCAGAATCCTAGTAGAAATGTTATCTAGGCCAACACATTTTTTATTCTTCAATCCTCTGATGATATCCTCAACCTCGAAACTTAAAACCGGTTGAAAGAAAAAATTATTTCCCAATAATGGAGTAACAGTACAATACGGTAATAATATATCGCCATAATGTGCTTTCAACCTCTGAAATGCAACCGTAGAAAAATAATCACCGAATAGATCAGCCACCTCATTCGGTTGATCGACAGTTTTGCCGTTGACATTGAGGGTTATGGTACCACTTACCTTGTGTCTTCCTGTGTACTCGTTCACAATGTTCCATACTGTTCTACTCCTATTTCTAGATTTGTTTATAAGGGAGCAGAAATAATTGTGTTTTTAATAGGGCATTATAGAAATATTTGGCTTCTTTATAGTTGTTATAGCTTTCCGCAGATTTAATTATTGTGTGAAGCCAATGAAGGTTCAGAAGATTTTGTTTACTTTCACCAATTTCTGGGGTGACCCAAATTACATTTCATAGGCGAACTAGTAATATTTCTTGTGGGACAACATAACTCAAAATAATACAGAAGCGTATTTCTGAAAACGTTAAAACATCGATCCGTATCGGTCTCAAGGAAAATGTCAGAAAAGTCACACCTGGATAAACAGCATGCCAAATTATTCAAATTGTCTTCATTCAAATCAACAATCGACCTTATTGATTTTTGACTAGGAAAAAAATTAATTTTAAATTCAAGTGACAACACCCTGTGATCACTTATAAAGGGTTCAAAAACAACAGTCTCGCAGTTCCGAACTAAGTCGGAGTTAGTTATAATATAGTCCACCTTGGAAACAGAAGTGCAACCCGTACAATTAGTGAAAACTCTAGTACACTGTAAAAAATAAAATTCTGCGCTCAAACTCCTCAGGAGTTTGAGAATTTTTTTTTCAATCAAACCATTTTAATTTGAATTAATCTAAAATTGATTACTCCAAATGAACTATTTTTCTTGATTAAAACAACCTAGTTGATTATAGAGAACAGCTAAAACATTCGCTTGAAACTTTTCACATTTCAGCGAAATGAAAGAAACAACTGATTCAACATAAACATACAATTACAAGAAATTGTTTATGCACTTGTCTCAATATCCATAATTGATTGATACAAATACATTATTCTAAATAGGTTTTAACGAAACCATTCGTTCGTTTCATTTTTATTTGTTCAATAGAACGAAGGTACGGTTGTCGTAAATTCTGTCAGTTGATGCAACGACTACAGTTTCTTGAGACAAGAATCTCGTGAGATTAAATTATTCGCCTCATTTACTTGAAGAAAACTATAAATATTTGAATAAAATTGAACATATAATTGTTGCAATATGAAGTGACATTTGTAAAAAAAATATTGCGTAATTGATTTAATAAAACGAATTAATTGTAGCAATTTTTTTATATTGGCTGCAATTAAATCAAAACTCTATCTCTTTTATATTAAATATATCCCATTTAAATGCAATTATTTGTGCATTTTACTCACAATATTGTTGTATTCGGTGATAAAGATGACATGGAATACATGATGCGCAAGCTAATTAAAGAATACGAGAAGTGGGGCTTAAATGTCAACTTAGAGAAAACCAAATATCTTTGTGTTGGTGGAGAACCGGGTGATCTGGTATTGGATGATGACAGGGATGAGATGATAACCCACTGCCTGGACTATATATATAATAGCTATGGACTATATATATAATAGCTATTGTAGCGGCAGGGGAGTGTATAGGGATCTCTTGGCGGCACTCTATATAGCCACGCATAGCTTAGTTCACAGCGCTTCGGTAGCCTAGAGGTTTGCGCTCAAGTTTCACACCGATTAGGTACTAGGTGCCGGGTTCAACTCCCGGCGGCTCCCTCATAACTTCTAACCACTGCGTCTATGGCATGGCGCACACAAGCCTTACTGATGAGTCCAAATGTGTGCGCCAGGGACGAAACGCATAAGTAGGGATAAATTCCTTCGATTCTACATTGGTGACCCCGACGTGATGGGAACGGTTGTCTTTACGACGTGTCTTGAAAAGCAGACGGTTGACGCTTGAGGTATACTCGCTCCCTCTCTGCAACTTCCAACGAAACTCTAGACGCCTTTCCCATTCCGTACAATATTCATGGTATGCCGCGGTATTCCGGTATTTATTAATATTAAAGAGAAATTATTGTTCTGTGAAGAAAAATAATGATTACATACAAATTTTTTTTTTTTTTTGTTTTATCAAATTATTCCTTTGCTAGTGTCAAAAAGCCTTCAATTTAGCTCAAATCAATCAGTTCCTTAACCCAAGAAACTTTCACTTGACATAAGAGATACTATCATTTTTATCGACTGAATTCTCGACCCATTCAACTAAGATCCTCCTTTAAATCAACTACAAATCGAGTTTCAGTGAAATGTAATATTTATTTACATGAAACCAAAATTTTTATTCTACGAAAAGTATCAATAGTTACATACTAATTAATATTACCGTTGGATCAAATTTTTTTACCACCTGAGTCAATAACTCTGAGCTTGGTTGAAACTAATCAGTTTCTTAGCTCAAGAAACTTTTATTTAGGGTAAACGCCATTCTCAACCGTAGAGGGCGGTAGGGTCAAGTACTTTATGCATTTGGCTGTATTCAAACGTACGGAGTACTTGAGACAAATTAATATGGTTTGAGATGAGGAACTATTTTTTACAGTGTAGGCTCTCTAGATGTAACATTCATATCAAAACAATCAAGTAATTCAATTAAACACTTAGTTTTATGAGAACTCTCATCGAGATAATCAACATTAAAATCACCACATAAGAAGTAATAATCAATATCAGCAAAGCAACTCTGAAGTGCACAAAAAAGTTTTTCAAAAAATATTTCAATGTTCCCAGAACAAGGTCTGTAAACACTAATAATGCCCAGACGCATATTGTCTAGTAAAACTAGTACCCCGGAAATTTCTATATGCATTTCATGAGAAAACTCGGACACTGATAGCTTCCTCACCCTTAGACCTGTCCTGACGAGAATCATCGAACCACCATGTCTTCTATATATTCGGCAAAATGAATCAGCCTGTATATATCCAGGAACCACCAGCGAGTTCACACTGTCGACATTGCACCAATGTTCCACCAAACTTATCACATCAGGTTTATTTACATTCACAAGAACCTCCAAGTTTTCCAATTTATTGGATGAGCATTGTAGATTTACCTGAAGAATTCTAAATTTTTCTACGAAATCATTTCGGTTTGAATTCAATTTGGAGATTGTTGTATAGTCTTTCTTCGATGAAAAAAACGGTTTACACTCACTTTATTAGGCCAATTTGTGCCATCCATGGCTTTTTCATATTCGGAACTTGATATGACAACCTTAAATGAGGCATACAAGTCAGGGTACTTAGATGTTATCTTTTCGCACTTGACATACGAAAAGTTACGACTTAGAAATTTTTCCAAACTTGCTTCAGAAGTCTCGGGTTTCAAATTAGACACATGAAGGGTTATTAACTTGTCCAGCCCCTCAACTTCGGCTGCTCCCATGTAGGATCCCCTCACCAGGGATTTTCAAAATTTTCGTGGTTTTTTACGGTGGACCACTTTTCATTCATTGTCAAAAGATGTTGCATTGACAGTCGAATTCTCCAATTGTCTGGATGTTCCCTCTGAGATGACGTCATGCACTCTTAAATCAGATGTTTGAGGAAAGGATTGCGGTTTATTTGGATATGGATTTATATGAACCAAGGAAGAAAATGCAGGGACCGCTTGAGAAAAGATTGAGTTCAGATACGGTAGTTGAGTTTTGGCATTAAAGCATAAATGCTTGATTGTTTTGATCTTGGCGGTAATAAATGATGATGAATTAGTAGGACACTATATAAACGAAAAAAAAAAAAATGTTCAAATAATGAATGCATTAACATTTTCCATCTCACTTTGTGGACTTGTCGTGAAACCATTTGGAATCGCAGAATGAAAGCAAAAAAATGTCTATATGCATAGCAGCGGATGATAGGGACTTGGAAATTAAATAAATGGTTTGTTAGATAATAGAAGTTAGTGTTGTAATTTAGTGCATTTTTTGGGGTGGTTTCTTTTGTTGAATAGTTTTTCTGACGTTAAACTATTGCTATTGAATTCAAATTTGGTAAACGCTTATTCTAATTGCCATTTGAAAATTTCGAAAAACTTTAAAACTTCAATTCAGGAGTGTCTTATTACATTTTCGCCCCTTTCTCTTAACTATCTATTCTTTATCGTCCCTTGTTAATCGATAATGTTATTCTGAAACGCTTTATATATATCTAAATGTAAACAAGAATGATACGAAAGTAAAAGAGATTGCTAGGTACTTGTCTACTGTTCTATTTTTCCGCGAAATCACCTTCAAGTGATTATCTTCCATAAAAAAGGGAAAAATGATGGAAGGTATGTTTCGACACGTGTTTCAGCTTGGCATCAACAGGACAGAGCAACCAAGTGCCTTTTTATTCAGGAAAATAAAACTTATTGTATTTACGGTAAATATTTTTATTAAACATGCAGTATGTACAAAATATATTCAAACCAAAGTTAATAAAACAGTAATGAAATCTGGTGTTATACTTATGGAGGGTCGCAGGTAATAAGTTTCAATTGATTTTATTTTAAAAAATAACTAAGTAAGTGGGATAGTATGCATGACAAATACATGTAAATAAAATGGCGTACTTGAAGGTAATGCTGAAAATTTGAGAGTAAAACTGATAAAATAATTTAAAGTTAATTTTTCGGCCGGACACCCTCAAGTTTCACCTCGGAATCAGGAAGTCGAACCGAATCGATTGTGCCTATTTCGTGCTCGATATTCAAAAATAACAGACATTTGGGCAAATCGATAGCCCGCTGTTCCACTAGAAGCAAGCGCGCAAAAGCGAAATAATATCTTTACTGCTAGGGCTATAAGATTTTTCTGCTTTCTTCAGATATTTTTGTGTTCCTAATGGAACACCAAGCTTTCGTTTTGTCCAAATGTATTATTTTCGAATATCAAGTCGGAAATGGTCTAAATCGATTGGAGTTGACTTCCTGATGAAGAATCCATGGTCAAAAATGAGGGTGTCCGGACGGTATACTTTGTATCTTCAGAAGGAGATGACCTTGAGCTTTCATATTTTCAGAATAGATTGGTTGTCCTAATATCTCGGACAAGTTCGTTATGAGCCAAATCCGTCGAACGGTTCAGCAGTTATGAGCATCTGAAATTTGGTTTTCTCAATAACTCCTAGAATATTAATCTGGTCAATTTGTAAATTGAAAAATATTTAGATATGGTTGAAAGAAAGGAGTGTGCCAAATTTCGAGGAAATTTTCAAGCAAGCAAATTTTCATTTAATTGCCTAAATTTTTTTGTCAATACTTGATTTATTTCGAGACCATCGGCAACTGCATCGGCATCGTTTTATCTAATGCAGGGCATACACGCTTCGGTAGACCGGGGAGGAAATCTGTACTGTTATACCTGTACAGATCTGCCTCGTGTGTGGGGATGTTCCGGTACACCAGACGGGTCGTGTATTCGTAGCGACTGTACAGTGCCAGTAGACCAAGTCGAATCTCGATTTTGCTCCGGCGACCTGTGCAGGCTTGAAAAACTACGACACATACGCTCCGGTCGACCTGCGCAGGTATACCTGTACAGTTTTCCTCTCCGGTCTACCGTAGCGTGTATGCCCTGCATTAAGAAAATGACGGGAAAGGAAAAAGACGTCTTAGATCGTACTGGTAAACTCAGGGACCCAGAGGGAAAGGAGGAAGCTAGAATTTCAGGAGTCAGTGGTGTATAATATGGTGAAACTCCCCTTAAGTATAAAAAAGCAATGCCTAAATTGAAGAGAATTTTAGATTGGGATAAATTGACTGATTCAGAGACATTAACTAGGCGGCGTGCGATTAAATTTGGATCAATTTTTGATGATGAGGAGGTAAGAGGAGTAGCTTCACCTAATTTTCTCAATAAATCCCATGAACTCCTACTCGAATGTGTAAAATTCATTTTTGATACAACACTATCCCATTTCTCTTTTCGGCTTGTATTGATAGAATTCATAAGCCTTTCACATTTATCAACGGATGGTGATTTTAGATAGTCCTTGAACAGATTATCGGTTTCTTTCTACCAACCTGGAATATAATCTTTCCGGAAACCTCTTGGAACGAACTTTTTTGCTGCGGCTTTCAAAACACCTAAGAATCTGTGATAGTTATCATAAGTGGGTGTAATCCATCTAATATCACTGTCTACCTTAGCAAATTCAATCCAATTCGCTTTATTGAAATTCCAACGAGGTCTTTTTAAACATTCTGAAAATTGAATTAAACTTCTTGAAGTCAACAGTATAGGCCTATGTTGGCTATGAGGAAAAACTCCTAAAATTTGACGCTTTACAGGAAGCGGTTTGCAAGTATTGTCACAAGACACTAGGCAGAGATCAGGATTGTAGCCTCTATTCCATCGAGAAGAATGAAAAGAAGGTACATCTTTTCCATCAAAAATTAAATAGAAATTATTATCTTCCATCCAGTCAGCTAAAGCTATTTCACTTCTATCATTATTGTTATAACCCCAAATTACGTGGTGAGAATTGAAATCACCGCAATAAATTGAAGGATGAGGAAGATTCATTTCCTAATTTCTTGGCCAAATAGTATTTGGAGGTTTATAAATATTAACGATAGAAATATTACAAAATTTGAATGAGATAAAGAAAACACCCTCAAATTTGCTTTTTTGGATTAACTCGATATTGTGAATCAATGATTTTTTAACATAACAAGCTAAACCGTAAATTTTACTAAGGAGATAATCAATGAATAAATATCCTTTTATGGTTCCTCTTTGACGAAGATTTTTTTCAGTATCCGCATGTATCTCTTGAAGAAGAATAATCTCAGCACCTTAGTCCTTTGCTAATTTAGAAATATAATCACTCTTGTCCTTAGAAGTACCCTCTATATTCAGATCCAATACACAAAATTTATCGCCAATCTGCAAGGAGGATTCTTCGAATCGGGTCTTGCGTTCCAAGTGACAATTCTTCAGATCTTCTGATGTTTGAAGTCTGCTATGGAACCCATTCAAAGGGAAATCATCATCTATAGTTGGGCAAGTTTGTGATATAATACTTATTTCATTTAAAAAATAGCAGAGGAAAAATTATCGACTGACATTTATTATAACAATTCATATTCGCAGTATGATACAAGAGCTTAAGGAAAAAGCTCAGTAAAAAATGCCCTGTCTCCCCGTAAACCTGTCTTCAATCGATTTAGAACTGACAAAATCAGAAATAATTGTTTATCGGAAATTTCATTAGAGTTCCATTCAATGTCCCATATTGTTATATGAAACATAAAATATTCACATTGCCAGATATCACTTCGAATTTTGCAGTATTTCCCAACTAAAACAAAAAATATGCAGATTAAGGAAAGGGAAGTACCTCATCACAATATTATATCTGGGCAATCCCTGCCTAGGAAAACAATAACTTTGCTATCATAATCTTATAAGATTACGGATATCCAAACGTCTTCGATGTTCAAACTTTGTGTTAGGTTATATTACTTCAGAGAAGCCCGCAAAAGCTTCTGACGGCACGTCAGTGGCACACATAGACTAGACTTTTTTATTCGGGAGATATCTATTGCGGAAGCTGCTGTGGTACATATACCAGGAGTAACCTTTAGACCACCTTGAATGCAATACTGATATATGTATAATGTCTTTAATAAACATCAGTTGAGAATTTCCATGTTTATAGGGTGACTGAATCTTGGAATGCAGGGTTACATGCCACCTCCAGGTCTTCGATTTGCGGTATACATGTCGGTCAATCAGCTCCAGCACATAATTTTGCAGCAGACAGTAGCAATTCTTCACCTGGTATTTGTTATCCGTCTACCAGCAATTGCAATGATATTTACAAATGGAATACAAATGAACATATTCCAAGAAGATTGGAAAATATTCAACCACTGAATGATCATACGGCATGTGATAACATCAATTTGACGGTAAGATTTTACATTTACTGGTTTTCTTTAAACTTTAATTTTATTTAGCATAAATCCGTAAGGAAAATCTTTGTATCTTGTTTTGAAAATTTCAAATTGCCTTGAAACTTTTATTATCATTTCTTGAAGAATCTTAAATCGGTAGGTACTCGAGCTTCATCGAAACCTAGTGGGTTTTGGTAATATACTGAACTTTCGGCTTACAATTTTTTGGTTAGCAACCAATAGAGCATGTAGTGTTAGCAGGGGTTAGTGATGGGGTGCCATACAAGTCGGCGTATGACATAAAAGCCTAGGGAAAAATTCCCAGTAAAAAAAACCCTGCCTCCCCGCATAAGCATTGTTTATGTACAAAAATAAGCTGAAATATATTTGAGGGACTTCTTTCTTCAAGAGTGGTCTTCTATCAATAAACACAGAGGCTTCTTGAAGTTGCCCACATCGAAATATAGAATACTTAAAAAGACAAGAAGCAGAAAAAACAACTGAATAAAAAATATACATATCAAATTCATTTAAAATTTATAACCCATTCCAAGAAAGAATCAGAAACATCGTGATTAGCCCTGAAACCATCTTGAAATTTATAGTTGGGACAATTATTGATGAGAGGAGGTATTGTTTCTTCTGCATATCCACATTCACAACTTGCCCTTGGAGCTGAGTTTCATCTGAATTTCATGCTATTGGTAGGACCATAACCTGTTCTTAAACGTTTAAGAACTGTCCAAATTTTTCTTGGGAGATCAAAACCCGGAATTTTTTCAGAAGGATCAGAAATGAGATTTTATTATATATACATATATATTCTTTTGAACTTTTGGCTGACAATATTTAGTTAGCAAAAAATAAAGCAAATAGATCAGGGGTGTCATACAATTCAGCGTATGACATAAAAGCCTAGGGAATAAAAACCCAGTAAGAAAAACCCTGGCTCTCCGTCTAAGTGTGAAGGTACAAAAATAAGCTGGAATATATTTTAGGGACTTCTTTCTTCAAGAGTGGTCTTTTATTGATGAAGACAGAGACTTCTTCAAGTTGCTCACATTGAATCTGGAAATAAAAAGACAAAAGCAGAATGCAGAACTGAATAACAAAAATACGTATCATATTCGTTTGAAATTTATAACCCATTCCAAGAAAGAGTCGGAAACATCATGAATAGCCCTAAAACCATCTTGAAATTTATATATGGGACAACTATTGATGAGATGAGGTATTGTTTCTTCTGCTTCTACACATTCACAACTTGCGCTAGGAACTGAGTTTCATCTAAATAGCATGCTATTGGTAAGACCATGACCTGTCCTTAAACGATTGAGAACTGTCCAAATTTTTCTTGGAAGATCAAAACCAGGAACTTTCTCAGAAGGATCAGAAACGAGATACTTATTGAACATTTCGTAAGAGTTCCACTAAGTCTTCCATAATTCTTTATCATTTATGAAGAACGTATTATGCCATAATGGTTTACGTGACTTCAATCTGGGAATTCTATTTTGTGGAAAATATGAAATAATTGGGAATAAATTGGGAAAAGAATGATATTTATTCCAAGAATTCAGAGCTGCAGTCTGCCTGCGAATATGGGGAGGGACAATATTAGACATAAACTGGTAACCAATGAAACGGTGTAGATCTTATGGTGCCAGTAATTATTCCCATGGATGTATTCAATTTTGCATCAATTTTTTGTGTATGTGCACTATTAAACCAAACAGAGCAACAATACTCAGCTGCAGAAAAGACTAGGGCTAGAGATGCTGTGCGAAGAGTGGAAGCATCAGCACCCCAAGACGATCCAGCTAATTTCTGAACAATATTATTCCTAGTTTTCAGTTTTAGGCTCAGATCATTTAAATGAGCCTTGTAATTGAGAGATGAATCTAATTTAACCCTAATTTAAGTATTTTGGATAGAAATTATGTTCGATAGGAGAATCATTGAAAGTTACAGCTAATTTCCTATATTTTTCATCATTATTCAGATGGAAACAAGATACCTCTGTTTTGTTGGGATTTGGACATAATCGCCACTTAATAAAATAATTCTTTAAAATTTACAAATCAGTTGACAGGATTCAGACAGTTTTCCAGAGTATGGAAATCCGAATGTTGGTAAGGAATAGCAATGTAGTCAGCATAAACAAATTTTTGAGATGATGTCGTGGGTAAATCACTTAGATATAAATTGAAAAGTGAAGGAGCTAAAACTGATCCTTGAGGAAGACCGTTTTTCAATGTTTTGAAATTGCTACTCTTATTGTCAATAAAAACACGAAACCTTCTATCTGATAACATATTTTCTAATAATCGTACCATTTTCCCACACTTCAGATGGGTATAGAGTTTGAAAATTAATCCATCTTTCCACACAGTGTCATATTATTATTATTATTATTATAACAAAAACTAGAGTAGAGGAAATTTCCTATAAACTCAATACAAAATAAATTTAACTGTTTCACATTTGAACAGCTCCACCACAAAACAAGTCCAAGGCATTCTTAAACCCATTGACACTTCGAGCATCAACCACAGCACTTGGTAAACGGTTCCACCTCTCAAAGATTCTGTTGGTAAGAAAACTATGCCGCTGGGAAGTAGCAAACTTTTCCTTTGCCAATTTGAACTGGTGACCTCTCAGATTATTGGTGTTTAAAGTATATAAGCCACGGATATCATCACCAAAGTGGCCACGTAAGGACCTGAAAGAAAAAATTAAATCACCTCTGTCGCGCCGCGACTGGAAAGTCGGCAATCCGAAAGTGATGAGCCTGTTCTCGTAGGTGGGGCGAATCCTTCCAAAGGGTATACGAGTGATCCAGCGCTGGACCGACTCGAGGCAATGCTCATCGGCACCAGTGGAAGGCCACCAAACTGGGCCAGCATATTCCAACAATGGTCTTACGTAAGTGGTGAAGAGAAGCCTCAATGTAGCAACATCACATCCGTGGAAGGTCTTTTGGATGGCATAAGTCAACTGTCTGACTCTGGCAGTGATGATGCTAACATGGTTTGACCAGCGAAGAATCTCGGAGACAGTTACAACCAGGTCACAGTGACTTGAAACTTGTTTCAGCCTATCGCTGCCGATGAAGTACTCCCTCCTCGGGTTGTTTCTACCAATATGAAGAACACAGCACTTCTCCACATTCAAAGGAAGTAACCATTCACCACACCAAACATTCAATTCATTCAGGTCACGTTGCAGAGTATTGAAGTTAGATAAGGGAAAGTTATATATTTTGGTGTCATCTGCAAACATAGAGCACGAAGAGTGGAGTAATCTAGGTAAATCGGAAGTGTATAATAAAAATAATATAGGGCCCAGGACGGAACCTTGTGGAACACCAGATAACAAAGGGCTCCCGGGACTGGAGAAGGAACGATCGACCCTGACGTGGAAAAAACGATTGGATAGATAAGCCCCAATCCAAGCAAGAACACTTCCCCTGATTCCAAGATGAGAGAGCTTAGCAAGCAACCGACGGTGAGGGACCCTATCGAAGGCCCTGGAGAAGTCAAGGTAGATAACATCCACAGGCTCCCCCCGATCCCACGCTTTAGTCCACTCATTGATACACAAAATGAGGTTGGTCATGGTAGAGCGGCCAGATAAGAATCCATGCTGTTCATTAGGGATAACATAGTTTGTTAACGCAAATTGGGTGATCTGGTCCGAAACGATCCTTTCCAAGACCTTGGAATATGCCGAAGATAAATCAATTTCTATTTTTCCTAAAACCTCCCTGAAGATTTTGTAGAGCATTTTCTATAGAAGATTCAATTCTAAAAAGAATTGGCCTTTCTAATATCCTGAATGCAACACTGAATAAACTGGTGGGTCGATAACTACTAGGATCACAAGGATTTTTTCCTCGTTTCAAAGTACCTATTACTTTAGCATCCCATTTCTCTTTTCGGCTTGTATTGATAGAATTCATAATTCTATCACATTTATCAACGGATGGTGATTTTTGATAGTCCTTGTACAAATTATCGGTTTCTTTCGACCAACCTGGAATATGATCTTTCCGGAAACCTCTGGGAACGAACTTTTTTGCTGCGGCTTTCATAACACCTAACACCTAAGAATCTGTGATAGTTATCGTGATTGGGTTTTATCCATCTGATATCACTGTCTACCTTCTTATCAAATTCAATCGAATTCGCTTTCTTGAAATTCCAACGAGGTCTTCTTAAACATTCTGAATATTGAATTAAACTTCTTGATGTCAATAGTACAGGTCTATGTTGGCTATGAGAGCTAGAATTTTACTCTTTACAGAAAGCGGTTTGCAAGTATTGTCATAAGACACTAGGCAGATATCAGGATTGTAGCCTCTATTCCATCGAGAAGAATGAAAAGAAGGTACATCTTTCCCATCAAAAATTAAGTAGAAATTATTATCTTCTATCCAGTCAGCTAAAGCTATGCCACTCCTATCATTATTATAACCCCACATTACGTGGTGAGAATTAAAATCACCACAATAAATTGAAGGATGAGGAAGACTCATTTCCAAATTTCTTGGCCAAATAGTATATGGAGGTTTATAAATATTAAGGATAGAAATATTACAATATTTGAAATAAATAAAGAAAACACCCTCAAATTCGCCTTTTTGGATTAACTCGATATTGTGAATCAAGGATTTTTTTAACATAGCAAGCTAAACCGTAAATTTTACTAAGGAGATTGTACAATGTGCCCCCTTGAAACTCTACGCCGCTGAATCACAGTCGTCCTTTGGTACCTGATTCCTGGTATTTCCAACGTTGAGGGACTATGTATACCCCGAACGGCACCATTCTAACCCCATTAAGCTTCCAAAGAAGTCTGCAGCAAGACGTAAGTTAAGACAATCATTCCATGTTAAAAGTGTAACCTGTGCAAATATAAGATTCTTAAAACTAACAAATACAGTCCACTTATTCTACACATAAACCCATCGAAACGAAACACGAACATTGGTCCTTCGGGCCGGATACACGAACATTGTTTAAGCTTCCAAACAGGTCTTCAGCCAGACGTAAGTTACGAGAGTCATTCCATGTTAAAAATGTAACCTGTGCAAATATACTATTATTAAAACGATACACGAACATTGGTCCTTCGAAAGAAACACGAACAGAGATAATCAATGAATACATAACCTTTTATGGTTCCTCTTTCACGAAGATTTTTTTTCAGTATCCGCATGTGTCTCTTGAAGAAGAATAATCTCAGCACTATAGTCCTTTGCTAATTTAGAAATATAATCACTCTTGTCCTTAGAAATACCCTCTATATTCAGATCCAATACACAAAATTGTCGCCAATATGCAAGGAGGATTCTTCGAATCGGGTCTTGCGGACCAAGTGACGATTTTTCAGATCTTCTGATGTTTGAAGTCTGCTATGGAACCCCTTCAAAGGGATATCATCATCCATAGTTGGGGAAGGTTGTGATATAATACTTATTTCATTCAAAAAATTATCGACTGACATTTATTTTTATTTTGATTGAACATTTCCACTCAATCTTCTATAATTCTTTTTCGCAAATGTTCATATTGAAGAACGTATTATACCAGAATGGTTTATGTGACTTCAATCTTGGAACTTGTGTCGTGGAATATCTGAAATATTTGGAAATAAATTAGGAAAAGAATGATATTTGCTCCAAGAATTCAGAGCTGCCTTGTTAAAAGGCAGCAAACCAGCATTATTTTTCATGGGGTGATTAGTATAACTAATACTTCACATATTTTTTTCTTGTTAGTTTTTTTTTAGATATTATCGACCCTTCATTCCGTTTTCTAAGATTATATTCTTACATAACATGTTGTATCTTGAGTCATTCACTCTAAGTGTAGTTCTTGGAAGGATTCTTGAAATACACCAAATTATCCTCAAAAAATATTTCGATTTATTAAAAACATTTTTTTATGATTAGGAGACTTCAGCTATCGAGAAAGGAGTTGAAGACCTTGTGTCTGCAATAAAAAATATTATAATTTGAAGAAGGGTTTTGTGGATACTCCCACATTGCGAGTGCATAAATTATCTTCAATGAAATTTTGCTTTTTTGATATTTTATTAACTTTCCAGAGATTTTATGAGAATTTGTTTTATTTTATTTATGTTATTGTTATTTTTTATTTGTTACCTTTAGTTTTTATGATATATATTTATATAATGAAAGTTTATTTTTTTATATGTACTGAAGAAATGAATAAATAAATAAAAAATAAATCTTTATTTCTTGTAGCAAAAACCTTACACGTAAT
Organism: Micraspis discolor; assembly: GCA_030674115.1. Classification (NCBI taxonomy): domain Eukaryota; kingdom Metazoa; phylum Arthropoda; class Insecta; order Coleoptera; family Coccinellidae; genus Micraspis; species Micraspis discolor. The sequence goes on from JARTUT010000436.1 coordinate 1,612,389, forward strand.
CGTACAATCATAAGGATATGCAAAAGAATGACGTCAAAGAACAAAGTAAAAATTCTACTTATTTCTGCAAAAATATTCATCCAAAGAATAAGGTTCTAATTCTATTAAAAATTTTCTTATGTTCTTTACATATAGTTTATAAGGCTCAAAAACCTTTAATCGTGGTGGTAAATTATTGAATAGTTTTCTACACATGTAATCAGGGTGCTCCTCTGTGAGTGTTAAACGATGTTTTGGATATTGCATATTCATATACCTTGCAAGATATCTATTACTTTCATAGGTTTCGAAACGAGATCTATTCTTGTGAAAAAATTTCAAACGGTCAAGAATATATAAACCACTCAAAGTTAATAAAGAAGACTCCTCTACATGAGTCCCGATATGACATTTTGAAAATTATTCTTACAATTCTCTTCTGTATTAGAAATATATCACATGTAACACCTGAGCTGGCTCCCCAGAATATAATTCCTTATCTTGCAATCGATTCAAAATTTGCAAAGTAGATACACTAGCAACATTCTTTTTCCAAGTAATTAGCCATAACCTTACTCGGAAACAAATACTACTTAGCTTCTTACAGAGCCAATTCAGATGATGGGACCATCTGAGAAATTCATCTATATACAGCCCCAAAAATTTTGTCGAGTGCTGTAGAACGATGTTCTCATTTTCAATACTCAGTTCTTCAATCCTCTCCTTCCTTGATCTTTCCGTTGAGAATAATATCCCTGTAGTCTTCTTCTTATTAATAACGAGCTTATTCATTTCTAGCCAGTGTTTAATTATTGAATATATGAAAGAGGCATTAGTGGCAACGTGTTGACCTGTCTCTCCACCAATGATTGCGTTTGTGTCGTCAACATAACCTACAATGGATGTTCTGTCCTAACCGAAGCAGTCGTACAGATCATTGATAAATATCAGGAACAATATTGGACCCAAGATGCTCCCCTGTGGTACCCCATAATCAGTTGAAATAATTGAAGATTTGATCCTATGTCCATCCCTTTTAATAACTACTTTTTGTCTCCTATTTGTTAGATAGGACTGAAACCATTTGTAGACAATGCCTGCAATTCCAAACTTCCTCAGCTTAGTCAAAATTATCGATCTGGACAAACAATCATATGCCTTTGTTAAATCTATAAAGAGTGCGAGTGCCAAATTATCTTGTTCTATCAGTTCAATTATTGTCTTTGAACCTGCAGGTAACCATGTTGACATGTTGAGATCCTGAAAATAGCCCACAGCCATCAATAAATTCTATCAGTCTTTTACTCATGCAATGTTCAAAGACCTTGGAGAGAGTTGGCAATACACTGACTGGAAGATTATTATCAAATGACTCTTTATTCCCTTTTTTATAGATGGGATGAATCAACCCTATTTTCAGCTGGTCAGGAAATATGCCATACTTGAAAGAATTGTTTATTATATAGGAAATAATACCCTTCAGCTCCTCGGTGCATTCTTTTATAATTTTTGTTGGTATTTCATCATCTCCACATGAATATTTGTTTTTCAATTTATTTATTATCTGAGATATTTCTTCTTTAGTTGTTGGCCGAAGCCACATTGACCTATCATTGTCCCACATAAGGCACTCAAACTTAACATCCTCAAGAAGCTTTGGAATAATCTCTGGCATATAGTTGTTGTATGCATTTGCTAGTTGAAGAGGATTACCTTTCTTAGGGAAATCTCCAGTGCTCGTTTTTGTCCCTTTTAGCTCATTACAGATTGCCCACATCGTCCTTTGTTTGTTGTCAGAGTTAGTTATTCTTTTTTCATATGAAGTAGCCTTTGCCTTCATAAGTAGATGATCATATTTCCTCTTCTCTGCATCATAGTGGGTCTTGTATTTTGGATCGCATTGTTTCAATGTTAGCAGAATATCCAGTTTCCTCTTGTATTCCTCTAGTTCCTCACCAGTGAAGGATGTATAAGTTTTATTAGATGTTCGTATTAACTTCTTTGGAAAACATTCGTGATAACCGTGCGCGATGGATGTTGTTAAATTTAAGTCGGAGTTGTTAAAGTTAAACAAAGACGTTTTAATAATGATAATAATAATAATAATTTATTGGTCCTTAGAGACAAAATACATGTATAGGACAGGTCAATAGAAAAAAGGAGAAATACATAAACTTAGAATCAGACAAAACTATTCTCTAAAATAATCAACAACAGAATAATAGCCCTTGGAACATAACATAATCTTGATAGTCTTCTTGAATTCACTTAATCTGAGACATTTTATATTGCTTGGCAGATGATTGAAAAGCTTGATGCATTGATAGAGTGGCGATAGTTCGAACTTTGACGTATTGTGAACCGGAATGCAAATAATGTGATTACTTCTTATATTGTATGTATGAAAACTTGAAATATTGGTCATATAATTTTCATTTTCTTTAGCATATCCAAGGCATTTGTAGATGTAAATATATGCCACCGTGAGTATACCACTTTCCACAAAGGTTTGTCGACAGGAAGACCTTGGAGGTACGTTGAAAATCGTACGTAAAATTCTTTTCTGTATTAAGAACACCCTTCGAACGTCCGAGGAGTTACCCCAAAGCATGATATTGTAAGATAGATGGCTATAAACAGTACTGTAGTAAATGTCTATAAAAGATCTTAACGGGAGCGTACTCTTCATTATGCTTATTGCATAGTATGAGCTATTCAGCTTCCTACAAACAGCATCGACGTGCATGCTCCAGTTCAAACCCGAGTCAACGTAAATGCCGAGAAACTTGCAAACATCCGCGGATACGATGATATTATCCAAGTGGCGAATGGCCAACTGCTGGCCACCACCTCTCAGAGTGAAGTGAACACACTGAGATTTTTCAATATTCAACATCAATAAATTTGAATGACACCACTCAATAAAGCAATGCACTAAGCGATTACATAATGCCTGTAATTCATCAAAACTTCTAGACGAAACTGAAAAGGTGGTGTCGTCAGCAAACAGAATTATTCTACAAATCTTAGTCATAGATAAATTATGACGGAAAAGATCACAGTCAGCCATCATACTTCTCAAATTCTCCGGCAAATCATTGATGAATAAAAGAAACAGGAGCGGTCCCAGAACCGAGCCCTGAGGAACTCCAATTCTCAAGGTATAATCATCAGATATTTCATCCATAATTTTTACACTCATAGTCCTGCCCTCAAGATAGCTGGACAACCAATTCAGGAACACACCCCTGAAACCCAAATTATAGCATTTATTCAATATAATTTTGAAAGAGAGACTATCAAACGCCCGAGATAAGTCAAAAAACAGTCCCGCGACGTAGGAGCCATCGTCAAGACATCGATACAAAAATTCCACAAAAAAAGTGCTCCAGACTGAGTTGAGCGGCCCGACCGAAACCCATGCTGTGCGTTATCAAGTATATGATGTTTCTCCAAATATTTCATCATCCTGTTGAATACTATCTTCTCAAAAACTTTAGAGAAAACACTCAAGATGGAAACTGGTCTGTAGTTTTCTACACTGTGCGCATCGTCTTTCTTGTAGACCGGTACAACAATTGCCCTCTTGAGAATGCTCGGAAAAACGCCAGAACTTATTGAAAGATTGATCACATGCGGGGCAATATAGGTAGCAATCAACTTCAAAATACGACACGAAATAGAATCTATTCTGCTACTCTTTTTATTCTTCAGAGACTTGATAGTTTCAAGGATTTCAATCTCTAAAACAGGATGGAAGAAAAAATTAGTATTCAATATTTTTGAAGCAGTGCCCGATGAAGTTAAAGACCCCTTGTAATAATCATTAAGATTATTTGTCGTCACTGTGGAGAAGTATCGGGCAAAAATTGTAGATACATCATAAGCCTCAGTGTACAAGACACCATCAACAATCAGCTGAGCAGACTGATGCAGTGTCTTTCCTCGACCAGTCAGTGAATTGACCAAAGACCAAAGTGTTTTACTCTTATTGTCAGAGTTTCGTATGAGATTACTATGATACTTAAGCTTAGTGTCTTTAATGAGCTTATTATAGGAAATTTTGGCTTCTCTGTATAATAAATAAGTTGACTGACATTATATAATTAAATTATAATTAAAAACGACTAACTTACCTTCTAATTTAAACACAGTAACACACTGACCTGAAAATAAAAATCACAAATACGTAAAGGAGATGTTGACATTCCAGAAAATATGGTTTGAATGAAAAAATCATGAAATATTCAAAACTTAAATATGGCATATACCATACCATATAGTCCAGTAAAGGAAGGGCTGAAATCACTTTTTCTCGGAAAGAGCTGCATTTTTGATAAGTTGATTGTTATAATGAAAGAAACATATGGTCAAAAATGCAGGTGTTAAAATTTTCAGGAACATTGAAAAATCCTTGAAATATAGAGAAAAATGAGGTTTTTCTGATATTTTCTCGAATTAGAAGGTTTAATAAGAAAAAGTTTTAAACAAAAGTTGTAGAGCGGAAAATTCTAGTCCAAATTATGCACTTTATCGTTCTCGAAAGTGAATTTGGATACTGATAAACAGCGTATTTCTTTAGTAGCGCAATACCAAATGTGTGTGAAGTTGGCCCCGCACTTTTTGATTTTCGAAAAATTTTTTAATGTGCTAAATTGTGCTGCTTTGTGCTGTTTGAATTTTCTCGTTATTTCAAGTAGATTTCGAGATATTTCACTAAATGCATAAAATGGGCCAGCCCCGCACTTTTTGAAAATTTGAGTTTTAACAACTGAAATGAATTGTGCTAGACGTATACTGAGTTGTGCCGTTCGAATTTTTGAGATGGATCTCTCAATTTCCCAGAAAATGGAAAATCAAAAAAAAGTTAGCCCCGCACTTTTGTTTTTTCTTATCGGAAATTAGTGTAAAAAGTTGTGCTAGGTTTGTGCTGCGTTGTGCCGTAAAAATTTTTATGGAAATACCTCACATTTTCCGGAAAATCCCCAAAATCCATTACAAGGCTAGCCCCGCACTTTCGTTTTTTCGATCGGAATATGTGGAAAAAATTGTGCTACGCGTGTATGAAGTTGTGCCGTTAATATTTTTGAAAAATCGAGTTTTTTTTCCGAAAAAAGTGGAAAATTCTAAAAAAGATAGCCCCGCACTTTCTGTTTTTTTCCATAAAAATCATCTCATAGAGTTGTGCTACATTTGTGCTGACTTGTGCTGATAATTTTTTCAGAAAAAACATCAAGTTGTCTTTTCAAACGGTGAAAAATCAAAATATCAGTAGATTGAATGATGAATTGTGTGAATGGCAACACTGTTGTGAAGTTAGCCCCGCACTTTTTGATTTTCGATAAAATGTTTGTGATGGTGAATTGTGCATGGTTTGTGCTGTTTTGTGCCGTAAAAGTTTTTTTTTTCAAATGGTACGATTAATAAGATATTTCACTAAGTGAGTAAAAGCGAATAATGTAAATTTTCATTTTTTCTTTCCGTTTAACGGTCATTTGATAACTGAATCTCTTCATCTTTTCAAATTTCAGATTCAGACATCTAATCTATTCGATGGATTTGGAAAAATAACGAACTTGTCCGAGATATTTGGACAATCAACCTATTCTGAAAAAATGGAAACTATAGGTGATCTCCTTCGGAAGATAAAGAGTATACGGCCGGACGGTCAAACATACTCAAATTGACAACAGATTCTTCATCAGGAAGTCGAACCCAATCGATTGAGACCATTTGCGGATCAATATTCGAAAATTACAGACATTTGGGCAAAACGCTGTTTCACTAAGAACAAGCACGCAAAAACAAAAGGGCTGTGTTAACTTTTTTTGAATTTTCCATTTTCAACGTAATTAAAAGTACTATCTCGAAAATTTCAACGGCACAACTAAGAATACGTCTAGAATTCTGGAACAATCTTCAGTCGTTGAGCTGGATAACTTTCTACATTTTATGGAAAGTCGGAAAAACTTCAGAAAACCTTAGCACAGTTCAGTAAAAATAAAAATTTTCTAATTGAGAAACATTTAAGACTTTATTCTTACTTCAGTGGAAATTTCATTATGAAGAAAATGAAACTTTAGTATCAATATTTTCTTCTCAAAATCACAATCTGGCAACTTCTCCTATCTACGGCTATCCACCTGGAAGTAATAAAATTCTAGATGAGTCATACGATTTTGTTTACACGGTCGCATCACGGGGTAGCATCTAATTCCATGAATTGCTACTACGTTGCCTTCTATCAAGATTGTTCAGGAATATACTGATTTCTCCAATGTTTCCACCTTTTGAGAAAAAATTTCATGTGAATTTTGAAAATTAGGTTTGAACGAGTTTGTACGAAAGTAGCACAAGTTTTGGTGATTTCGATTCGGAAGAAAGAACACAAAAAGAATATTGAAAATTTTTCAAACTCGATTTTCCGGTATATCAGAGTTTTTTCGAGGAAGTTCGAAAAGCACAAATCAGTGTATTCACTGTTGAATGAGATTCAGTTATCAAATGACCCTTAAACGGAAAGAAAAAATGAAAATGTACATTATTCGCTTTTACTCACTTAGTGAAATATCTTATTAATCGTACCATTTGAAAAAAAAACTTTTACGGCACAAAGCAGCACAAACCTTACACAATTCAGCACCACAAACATTTTATCGAAAATCAAAGAGTGCGGGGCTAACTTCAAAACAGTGTTGCCATTCACACAATTCATCATTCAATCTACTGATATTTTGATTTTTCACCGTTTAAAAAGACAACTTGAAGTTTTTTCTGAAAAAATTATCTGCACAAGTCAGCACAAATGTAGCACAACTCTATAAGATGATTTTCATGGAAAAAAACAGAAAGTGCGGGGCTATCTTTTTTCGAATTTTCCAGTTTTTTCGGAAAAAATCAATTTTTCAAAAATATTAACGGCACAACTTCATACACGCGTAGCACAATTTTTTCAACATATTCCGATTGAAAAAAAACAAAAGTGCGGGGCTAGCCTTGTAATGGATTTTCCGAATTTTCCGGAAAATGTGAGGTATTGAAAATTTTTACGGCACAATGCAGCACAAACCTAGCACAACTTTTTACACTCATTTCCGATAAGAAAAAACAAAAGTGCGGGGCTAACTTTTTTTTTGATTTTCCATTTTCTGGGAAATTAAGAGATCCATCTCAAAAATTCGAACGGCACAACTCAGTTAACGTCTAGCACAATTTATTTCAGTGGTTTAAACTCAAATTTTCAAAAAGTGCGGGGCTGGCCCATTTTATGCATTTAGTGAAATATCTCAAAAACTACTTGAAATAACGAGAAAATTTGAACAGCACAAAGCAGCACAAACCTAGCACAATTCAGCACAACAAAATTTTTTTCGGAAATCAAAAAGTGCGGTGCCAACTTCACACACATCAATACCAACGAATTTTAAACTTGGCGCTCGATGAAATTACTACCTGTAGGGTGAACCAAACATCTGGAAGATATTCGCCAGAGTTGGACTCTACTCGTTTTGTTATTGTAGTATTGCTTCTATTACATCGAACCCTAGCATATAATGTTGAGTTGGTTGGAAACGGACAGTTTGGGTAAAACAATGTTCGATTTTCTAATCAGATGTGCTAGCGAAGGCGATATAGATTCTTCAATGGAGGCTAGAAGTAATATGAAAAATAGAAAAGTCAAAAATTGGATTAATTTTAAAAAGGAAATTTTGTAATTTGACGTAATTGAAATTGAAATTTTATTAATTCAAAAACTAAAATAGTTTTCAGCCGCAATTATGAACAAATTCCTAGCTGAATTTCCTTAAGATGCATACGATATACGAATAATAATTTAGACGTAGGTAGGTATGTTTCTGATAGTAAAATATTAGTAATTCTGCGAAAGAAAGAAATTTATTCAGAGTAATGGGGCAAAAGAGTTGAATTAAAAAACTGTAGTGATTATTTGAAGAGCAATAGCATTAATGAATAATAATTGAAGTTTCTGCATCGAATAATATCAGGAAAAACTGTTTTTTAATTTTTACTAATAATTCTTCAATTAAATGCATCAATATTATCTCACTCACAGTACTTCACGGTATTGATATGTTGAATACAAAGTATTTCCTTTCGATCCTGGAACAACTTTGTAGAAAAATATATTGCTTTGATCTGGTGTAAGAGATCTACGTCACTGCCAATCACAGCAACCGATCCTGAAATGTTCTCTTTCAGAGAGATTACTGCCATATATATACGGGAAACTACTGAACGTATTTTCATGAAATTCAGAAGTATTTCACGATGGAAAATTCTCTTTGAGCGGGAAAAATCGAAAATAGAGCTCCGCTGAAACAAGAATAACTTCGAGGTTTTTGGATGGAAAATTTTCATTTTGGGATTTTTCAAGATGTAAGATTGATGTATCCACTTTAAAAATCGAAATCGCGATTCATGATACAGGGGGTGAAAAAATCGCTTTCAAAGTTAGGGATGACAATATCGTGAAAAATCAATTTTTTCAAATTAGAACCCCATTTTTTTATGAAAGATTCTGAATCTACGTTAAAAAATAATGTGAGTGTATGCATCACACCCTTGCCCTAAAGTGGATATTTCCTGAGTTATTCACAAAAAACTGTTTTTCGTCTTGAATTTTCAGCTATTTCTTTTCCCTTCGCGCCAAAAAGATGAAATTTTCAGGAACTGTTATTTGAACCATGCTGTAGATTTTTCACCCCTTCTTGCAACCGTCTTCAAGTTACTATTAGGAGAACCATGGCAAACTCTCGCAGTTATAACTAGAGAAGATGCTCAAAGTGTTGTAATTTGAAAAACGGAAGTTGACGTCATTTCCGGAAAAACCGGAGGTGCTCATGCCTTGAAAATATTTTAGATTTCATCAGCATCGTGAAATACTTATAAGTGCTGAATTTCATGAAAATACGTTCAGTAGTTTCCCGTATAAATATGGGTGAGGTTCCTTGTGAAAGACCCTGTATAATAATAAATAAAAATTATGTTCCATCATTAAGGGTCACTAAAAATTCACACAAAATTAAATACAATGAAATTCTACAATACAATTTTTTCTCTTTTCGTCTTGTGTAAATTTTTAGTGACCTAAAGATGGAAAAAATATTTCCGAAAGCTTGGTTAATGAATAAAGAGTAAGCTAGATCCTTGAATATCAGTCAATATCCCTAAACCAAATTCCATATAAAATATCAAGTACAACTGTGAATGCACAAATATATTTTATATTATATATGAATTTCAGTAGCAATTCAAAAAGATGAATGAAATAAATGTTTGCGGATTATACAAGTAGTCCCATTCATGATGATATAGGTATTTTTCTCAAATAAGGAAAATGCAAGATCTATTACACAAGGTTTGTATTATTTAATATATTCCATTGCATTTCTATATTAAATTTTTTATAGAACCCCCAACTACAACTATGACACTAGTTGAACTGGAAATTCAACAGTCACCAAGCCAATAAGGGTCTACGAAAGGAAGACATCCAATGTGAAAATGAAGGATGGTAAAGAAACCATCTTATAAACTTCCAAAGCAAAACAGAGGTTTGTGTAACTTTTATCAAATTTTTTTTCAAAGTTTAATCTCATTTATTCCTGTTATTCATTTCATCAGATTTCTTTCCATTTTCATCAAATGGTTGAACTTATTACTATGTTTAAAATTGTTTACTAAATATTCTACCTTAAAAATGTAAAATATCCCATTCATGTACATTTTGGAATGAGTTCATTGTATTTTTATGAATATACCAATCATAATTCATGTGAATCTGCCTTTTTATTTTGATTTTAATGCAGCTAAAACAAATTGTGAAGAAATCCAGTTCAAATTTTCCGCAATTTCTAGGTCAGCCTCAAATTTAGCCTGATATGATAATTAATCTTCTTTGTGCTGAACAATTTTTCTCTTCTGAATAAAGAAAACTTCACTAGAACATGCTTGCCAATAGGTTTTTCTCCTTTATGGTTTGGTTGACTATTGAATAGTTAATAAATATGCCATCATTAGGCCTTAAACGTTTACTTTCGTTCAGGAATATATGCAGGGGTGTTTCAAAGTAGGTATTCATGCTCTTCTTGTAGATAGACTTGGGAAATAATTATGTATTTGAACTGAATAATGACTTATTTGGTGTCTTGAAAGAACTGTTACTAGCATATGACAAAGGTCGATAATTAATTCATATTCTCAGCTTTTTTCCGGATCTATCATTCAATATTTTCATTATGTGCTTTTTGATATTTTATTTTTATTATGTGCTTTTTGATATTTCATTTTTATTATGTACTTTTTGATATTTTATTTTTATTATGTGTTTTTTTATATTTATTTTTGTGATATTTAATGATGTGCCTTCAAAAATAATTAATATTCTTGTTGAAGAACAAAAATGTTTAAAATTTTTGCCTGTGATCTCTTTTTATTGTCGTTCTTTTACTGACATTTCAAAAACGTTTGATTAACGAAAATTTCATTAAAATCATCAACCTAGAAGATTCCAAGTTTTTTTATATCTGTTCACTCAAGATATTTGTCAGATCTCATACAAATTTGTGCAGTTCATAGAATAAAGTTATGAAGGAATTTGATTATTTGATTTGATAGTCAAAACCAGATTTTCTCCATTGACCTGAAGATTTGATTGCCCTAAGACGATTTTTTTGTAATATGGACTTGAATAAATAAGATATTTCAAAAGGAAAGAGCTTATTGGAGAAAAGATATCAATTTCCAAATGCTTTTTGTATGGAAGTTTGAGTATCAAACAAAACTGAAGAACAACTGTTGGTGGTTATTCTTAATTCAGGATATGTTATAGTTTTGTTGATTCTTTCATACTCATTGTGACGATTGGTAAGTACCACACTGTTCCAGACTCCGAAAAAAGATGAGCGCGCAAAAGTTTCCAACCTCATATCAGTACTCGTCCACATTTTTAAAAATCGAATGTAAAGAAGATTTAGTTATATTCAATCCATGGCTCCGCTTACCGATAGATCTGGACGGATTCCCAAATACAATGGTTTTATCGTCTCAAACTAAACGTGAGCGATCAGAGTTTTAAACTTTTACAGTCCAACCTGTATTTTCGACCGTCTGGTATCATTTTCTGATGCTATCGTCACTTGGTTCTGCTCGATATATATATATTGACCAGTCACTATTGAATCACCATTACGATACCACGATCGTATGCTAAACACGAGATACTTCCTCGAGTACTCATCTGCCGTGACTAAAACTCCACCGGATGAAGGAAGCTACGAATTCCTTCTCGCCCCCTTACCGTCGCTACGTTTAAAATAATTTTCATATTGGTCTTGAAACAGAACATTAAACGATGCGTATTTGGTAAAAAAAAAAGGTTCAGCAGAGGTTAGTGTAATAGGGTACAACTAATATTTAATTTAATTTAATAATTCTCAGATGTTCAGTAGTGACACATAACATTCTATTGTAATTTTTTTGGTTGGTGAATGAAATTTCCTAACGAAATTATGTACAGAAGTATCATCCTAGGCAGTATTGAGATCCAAACTGACAATTTATTTTCAACTCTTTATTGTAAACTAATTAATATTTTTCCAAATCGAACCCTATAGACATATTTGATCATAAAAATTGTTTTTGGATCTGATTTTCATGTTACAATTCTAGAATCAGCAGTTAGTACAGAATGATTTGTCCAGTAAGATTGTGAGGTAGACATAAAACATAAAAGAATTCCAAAGAACTATACCTAGTATCTTATCATTTCGCATATAATATACCCCTTTAACAAAATCATCTGAGTTTTCTATAGGGGGTAAGTCGTGTCTATCAGTTTTTGAACTAACTTCAATATCACTTTTTTTCTTTTTCATCAATTCTAGCATCACATGAAGGCGGAGCCTAAAATTCATATTTTATAAATATTACCCCATAAAAATATATATACAGGGTTCAATGAAAAAAGTACCATACATAGTACCACGCGATACAAGGCCATAAAATATGTAAGAAAAAGGTCCTATGAATGTCCGAAACTGATTTCTTGAAGAAATACAGGGTGTTAAAGTTCATTTTTTATTTGTTTTTTTTAATAACTTTGGACAAAGAGGTAAGAATTGAACATAATGAGGTATGCAAGGGGTTTTATATGATGCAGAAACCAAATATCCCATTAGTTTTTTAGATTACTAAGAGAGGGCGCCACATACAGGATTCTTCCACATTTAAATCAACCCCAACTTTTTAGTCTTACACCGTATGTCATTTTGAACTAGGAACAGCGATTCCTCTATCTTCATTCCTTCAAAAAGGTATACACTGTTGAATCTCTAGGACCAATGGTTTCCGGTAAAAAGGCATCGAGAAGTTATGATGCACGCAAATTGTGCAGAAGCGCCAAAGTGACCTACTTACAGTAATTGTTGAAAGCAGTTTAAAAATATAGCAAGGGATTGAATCAAAATCTTAATCAAGAATACAAAATAATGAAAATAACAGGAGAATGAAATTAAATAAAAAAACAACGAAATATTTGACATTTGTCAAACTAATTGTTATGAGTATTTTATGTTCTTGATTAGATTTTTAATTATTTACCTACTTGTTGCTTCGTTGAACTGCTTTCAAAAATGGTTCAATATACCTTTGAAGAATAAAGAGACATGATTACAACTCTGATGAATACTTTCAATTCGTGTTTACAGATGAAGAGTAAAATTATTTTATATTGTTTTATGGTAGATATGTTATTTCATATTAAATTATATTTATTCGTTTGGATTTTTTTGTTAAATAATTATGTTTTTCGATCCGTTGAATCTGTTTTTGAAACGGACTTACAGAAAATTTCTTAAAACTAACTTAATTGTATAGTCTCGATCTGAATTAAACTGTTAGAGCTTCTCTATCCTCTAAAGCAACCGGGATTTCACAAAAAGCACCATTGCACCCTCCTATTTCACTTTTAGTGATGTGTAGAAATGAGTGCTTACTGTTTCTCACCGTAAGCGGATACATAACTCCCTCCCTGCTTAGTTCAGATAATGTCCTCGTCATCGGTCGGTTTTCCAGGATTTTCTTCAAGTTCAACGAGTATAATTCTTCTGGGATGAAATAGTAACTCAGAAATTCTTGCTCTGCTTTTTATAATCAGAATTGTTGCGAATTATTATGATGCACAGCAGAATGCCACTTGTTGAGGAGTGAAATATTTGAGAAGTGGGTTGTAGATACATGGGTTGATCTTGAAGTTTCTCAGCTTCCTGGAGGATTGAAGTCGGTTCTTTCAGATGTTTCAATTGAAGGTCCACTTTGTGTTTATAATTCAAAGGAAGCTTCGAAATGATTTCGGTCTCCAATTTGTAAACTGGAACAGTATTGTCGGATATTGAATTCTCAATAATTATGGTGCAATCGGAATTCAATAAGTTAGATCCTTGGATAGATTTTCTTGTAATGATACCATGGCAATCTTCCAGTATCATCTGTGGGTTCTTGAATAAAGTAAGAAGTTGTTTGTTCTTCAGTGTGTGGATTATTTTGTAGTTTTCCACGAGCACTGTTTGACATTGGTTTGGTGTTAGCAGAGAACAGGATTCTTTGGTAGGTTGATTGAGTCATAAGACTGTGGAACTGCTGAATGTTGAGTGACAGGCATCGTTGATCCAATACTGTTCTTTATTGATGTTTACCAAATACTTCTTATGGGGTACGATGGCTATATTTTGGTCGTTAGGTATTGGATAAATTCGGGAAGCGTTAGACTTTTAATATTTCTAAATTTGGTATTTCTCTCGTTGCAAAGCTAATTGTTCTTTGTAAAATCAAAAGGGTATTTGATAGTTCTTCGGATATAAAAATTGATTGATATTCTAGATTAATTCTAAATTCTTCGATTATTCTGATATTCTAAAAGAAAATTTTTGTATGTAAGATATTATAGTTTAACAGAACTGTAGGATCGTAAATGTTATCCCTACGTATGCGTTTTGTCGCTGGTGCACACATTTGGACTCATCAGTATGCCTTGTGTGCGCCATGCCAGAGACGCAGGGGATATTAGAGAGTGGGAGCCGCCGGGAGTTGAACCAGCGTTGCCAGGTGTAACATAATTATCAGATTGTAACATAATTTTTCGGGAAAATAGAGTTGACCAATAAAGTGTAACATAATCGATAATTGTAACATAATTTCGGGAAATGTAACATAATTGATAATTATTGTAACATAATACCTTATTCACCCATTTCAGCCAGAAAACATACGGAATCCTCGATTTGGTTGAATATTCTACAAAATCATTATTATAGAAATATTTCAAGAATGTATTCCTCTCATTATTGCGTTACCCCACAGCTGGTAGATAGTTGGTCTTTTTCGCAGTTTTGCGGAAGAGACTGTCATAAAAGCCATCTGGGTACCAATTTACGCTTTGCTACATCAGTCGAGCGGTACTTTTTCTATTGCGTGTCTGTAAATATGTTATTTTTTCTCTTTTTATTATGGGAATAGGGTTGAAATTCGAAAAACACAGTTTCGGTACATTTGCTTCTGGGTTTTTTCCCATGGTCATTCCTAGATTTTCTAGATCTAGAGCTCATTTTTTCGCCTGTCTTCAGCATCGACAGTTATTCTTCATTCAAACCTTTTTTCATTTGGTAGTGTGTTCAGTAAATATCAAGTAGAAATAATTTTTTGCAATTAGTCATTATAAATCTTAGTTATTGGTGGCAGTGCGATATTTATTAAATATGGCAAGTAGCTCATTTTCCACATTATCATATTGAGGTATTCACCAATTTTCAGGAAAATCTGATAATTTTGGCAACCCCGTACCATAATTTCATTTCATTCATCTGGCAACGCTGAGTTGAACCCTGCACCTAGTCAGTATGAAACTACGAGAGCTAACCTTTCGGCTACCGAAGCGCTGTGTATTGTTGCTAAGTGGGGCTTTATGGAGTGCCGCCACATGATATCCCTACAGGACTATGTCTTCGGAGTACCTGTTAGTCAAATGATTAGCGAAAGAAGTTAATTTGTTAATTCTTTCGATTTTTTTTGTATCGACACAAGTTTTCCAAATTCTCATTTCTGGTCTTTAATTTCCAGTTATGAATTTAATACCTTTTCCAATTAAATTTGCCAGATCTCTTTCGACTTTTCCATTTATAAATTTGTGTAATATCTGTTCGATTTTAATTAAGTTTGATTTTAATTGAATATAAATTCTATGATATAATTAATCCAGAGTACGGTTCTTTAGGATTGCATTGAAATTATATTCTTATTTGTCGAAGCCACTTTGTAATGTGGTAGTGTTTATAAAGTAGAGAAAATTATGATAGTGATCAAGAATTTTCGCGTTGCTCAAATGTTCTTCGAAGAATCCGTTATTAATTATTTTGTTGACCTGAAGGCCCTGGATGGTCTGGATCTGGATTAGGAGGCTTATCGGTATCCTGAAAAGAGCAAAGATTTTTTCTCAGTCTTTCGACTTTCTTGATTGGGCTGTGGTCTCTGTAGATTTCCGAGTTAAACTGCTGATTTTATTTTGTTGTGATGCTCAACTGTAACCTTTTTAAAAGGGGTCCGTTTTTCTAGGTCTATTCCTTTCGACGTAGACTTGTTTCTGATTTGAATCAGGAGGTCCTTCAGATTTTCATTCAATCTATTCAATTTTTTCTGTTCACGTTCTTTGTTTCGCTCATAAATATGATCGAAAAATGGTAAAATTTCTTGTTTTCTATTTTCATTACACTGTTCGTAAACGTTCATATTCAAATCGAAATCAGGTATTTTATCAAAGGGTCCCTAAAGTAAATTAAAGGATGAGTATCCAGTCACAGAATGTATGGAATGGTTGTAAATTAAAGTTGTGGAAATCATGAGATTTGCTGGATCTTCTTTAGGATTTTTCAGTTTCAAAATTCCGAGTTTTTTTAGTAATGTTGAATGAAGTCTCTGTATGGGAGAATTTGAGCTAGGGTTGTTAACCGTTGTAAATATTTGTTTATATATAGTGAATACCTATCTTCGTTTAAAATTTCTTGTAGGAAGAAGGGTCCCACGATTCTGTTGTATAAATGCCGACCCAACCGTTCAATTTTCGGGGCTGTTGTGTATGAGCTTCTTCAACCCAATGAGGATTAGTTTGATACCAGTTGCGGCAGTTATGTCGATTAACTGTACCGTTTAAACAAAATGTAGCTTTCTTATAAAATTATTATTATGGTTGGAAATATCCACCATCGTTTCACAAAATTGTAAACGTCTGTCGGAATCGTCCTCGGACAGTATTTATGCCACTTCTTGATGCGTCCTTATCTCTCCCCATTCCAAATCATCATTAATATTTCTATATTTTCAACTAGCTGACCCGACAGACTTCGTCCTGTCAAAAAGATTTGTAATGTGGCAGTTTTTGTGCCTACGTATTTTTAAAAATTCTCCTGAACAGAACCGTCACCCTGGTGATAGGGCGTTGTGAATAAAAAATAATTAAATAAAACATATATAAGGATTTAAAAGTAAGTAATCGCTTTATTGTTAATCATGTGGATAATAATTATTATTATTATCATTGTAGTGCTTTGTGGTATACGATGTTTTTTGTTTGATTACCTGGCGCATAGATAAACAAATCTGATGGTTTTCCAACACGGGAACAGGCAAAATACAATTGACCATGTGGGAAACATGGGTTTTCTAGATTAATACCACAAACACTCAATGATTGCCCCTGGGACTTGTTTATAGTCATAGCAAAAGCAAGCCGCACTGGAAACTGTAGTCGTTTAAATTCATGTGGCACATCAGTCGGAATCATTGGGATGCGCGGTATGAGAACATCTTCTCCTTTATACTTTCCTTTGAGTATAGTTGCTTCTATCACATTGTTTAGTAATTTTTTTATCGCTAACCGTGTACCGTTGCAAAGACGCGGTTGGTTGATATTTCGCTACATTATAACCACCGATCCAACCTTTAATTGAAGATTGTGAGGTGGCAATACTGGCAAATCCAGCGAGTTTAAAAATTCCGGTGGATAGTTGACTACATCATCTTGATTAGTAGCCGAATCAACTGATTTATATATCCTCAATTCGCCTGTAATTTGTTCTTGAATTTTGAAATTTAATTCATTTACATCTATGTTTTTTACAGCCACTATAGCTCGTTCGCTCAACCAATCATGGTTTCTGTAATTTTGAGAAACACCTGGAAACACCTTCTGAATAAGTTTATCTTTTGATCGAGTTAACTGACAAAAACTTTGAGGAAAGTTAATGCAGCCAGTCAACATGTCTATAGGAAATTTGCCATTACCAATGTCAATGAGTTGTTTAGAGAATATGTTTCCAGATTGGTCATTTTGCAACTCGACACGCATATTCTTGCTTAAATGAAGTACTTTGACATGTTTCCACAAATTGGAGGACTTTAGACATGCATTGAGTTCATCAGCTGGCGTTGATCGTGGAATCACTGGCAATGTTTGACGAAAATCTCCTGCTAATAAAAACATTGCACCACCAAATCGGTTATTATTGCTCCGTAGATCTTTTAAGGTTCTGTCTAAAGCCTCCAAAGATTTTTTATGTGCCATCGTGCATTCATCCCAAACAATAAATTTACATTGCTGCAAAACCTTTGCCATTGCAGAGTTCTTCGAAACGTTGCAGGTTGGAGTATTATTTCTTTGCATATTTAATGGCAATTTTAGTGCTGAATGGGCTGTTCGACCACCTTCAAGCAAAGTTGCTGCGATTCCCGACGAAGCGAGTGCAAGTGCAATTTTATTTTGTGAGCGAATTGTTGCTAATATTAATGAAATCAAAAAAGTTTTTCCTGTACCACCAGGTGCATCTAAGAAGTAAATCCCTCCAGTTTCATCATTTGTTACTTTCATAAGAGTTTCAAATACATACTTTTGTTGTTCATTTAACAGTGGAAGATTTGTTTGAATTAATTCTTTCAAAGCGTTGAGATCATACAGTTTTTCTCGATACAACTCTTGGTTAAAAGCGTCATGCATTGGACGATTGGGCGCGGTCAGGCCTAATTGAATTAATAGTTTGTTTGACATTATCAAGGACATGTCCTCAATTGAAATCAATGCTTCATTTTAAAATTCTTCACTGATTTGTATATTTGGATTTCCCATTCTATTCCGTATTTGTTACAAAATATCATCACACATATACTCTTTGTACTTGATCCACAAATCAATTGGGTTTGATGGGAAGCATGTAGATATGATTATAGAAAACAATGTTCGTATTTGATGAGCGTGTGATGATATTACAGCATCATTGAGAGTTTGATCCCAATGAGCGTAATTTTCAAGCAATTGCAAACGTTGACAGGCTTCTCTGTAGGATCCACACAATTCACCATCAACAGTTCTCCAACGCACACACGCACATTGTTTTGATAGATATGATCTTCGACGTTAGGAACACACCTACATTGCTTAGACAACAGTGAGTGCTTGTAATTTAATATGAACTTTATACCATTGCAATAAAACTCAAATTGACTACGTTTTAGGTAAAAATCATTTGTATGGGAAAAAGGAAAGGGCTATTTTTAGGGTTTTTCCAGCAATAATTTTAATTTTTCTCGCCGTAAAAACCATCCTTGAACTTCAACGAACATTTTAAAAAAAGATTTGGCCAAATTGGTCCAGGCGTTGTTGAGTTATGCGCTTACTAACACATTTTGCGATTCATTTTTATATTATAGATGTCACTTCATTCGGCCAATTTACGATCACATTAAAACAATATAATCTCTTACGTTCGAATTCAAACACTAATAACTTATTCTGACAAGTACTGTCACTTCCATAATGAATTTCATGGACTACTAGATACCATTAAATTTTTCTTTTCTCTAGTTACATTTCTGTTAATACTTCGGTAAATATTCAATTGAAAAATATCGAACCCGATATTTTTGTATTCGTAATGAAATGTTTCATCAGTAACTAAAATAGTAAACAAGGTGCTCTATTGCAAATTTTAAAATTGACATTACTTCTGGTAAAAGCGGACGTTCAAAATCGTTAGAAAATATGAAAACAAACAGGCAATCTACTGAAGTATCCATCTTCCAAATTTCATTTCGATCTCTATAATAAGTCCAGAGATTTACTTGGTTTCACACATTTGCCCATCACTGTATATATATAGGTATACACCATACGCTGAATTACATCTATTTCAAGTGGTACGTCGGTCATTATCCTGGTTTTTCTAGGGGCCATTCGAATATACTGTTTATATGCGGTTCGTTATGACCAAAAATGATCCGTCAATTGCTTGAAATTGAC
Organism: Micraspis discolor; assembly: GCA_030674115.1. Taxonomy (NCBI): domain Eukaryota; kingdom Metazoa; phylum Arthropoda; class Insecta; order Coleoptera; family Coccinellidae; genus Micraspis; species Micraspis discolor. Next base: position 1,631,728 of record JARTUT010000436.1, read on the forward strand.
CCTTTACATCATCCTCTTCTCAAATCTTGAACATTAAGATGCAATATTGTATAACAACTGAAATATTGTGAGCGTAACATCGAAAAAATTAATAGATAAGGCCAACGGAAATATTGCAAGATATCTCGCAATAAATCAGTTGAAGTGCAGTTTCATCTTTTTCAGCATCTAAAAATCTGATAATACTATTTCATTGCAATTAAAGGAATTCATCCAATTATTGTTTTAATGATGATATAATCAGAATCTTTGGCATACATCTTTGTGGGCAGCATTCAACTATAAGAGTTCTTTTGGCTGTGGAAATTCTGTTTATCAAGAAATAAGCGAAATTCATTGTATTTGGTCAAATGCACAACTGAAGCAAGTCAGAAATCATAAAAATTGAAGTACCATTTCTTCTGTTCTGAAAAATAAGAGATTCTAAGATTTATTTCAACGAGTTTTTCATATGGCAAGTAACTCGAAATTGCCTGTTGTTTCAAATAACACGCGTCTTTCTAGTTAACTCTGCTATACGGGATCATATTATAAATAACAACAATAATAATATCAATCTGAAATTTGCAGGCAGTGGAATGATTGCTTCAAACAAATTATAATTTGTTGTATACATTATATTTTATTACTTACAAATTACACCAGTAAAAGATTCATGGAATGTATTTGCAGTTCTAATCAACTGCTGTAATTTATCATAGGTATGAAGTGTATAAAATTCAACTACCATTAAAACATGTCTCAATTTACTGTTGAATAATTAGGCACTATTAAAAAGGCAAATTTGATCGATCGAAGAAAATTTCACAGCCAAACGGACAGAAATACATTTAATATAAAAGATGAGTGGACATTTCAATAGTTTATACTACAGGTAAATAAGATTCTGGTGCTTTTCCGTTCAAGGAATAGCTTCATCTCTAAATTTGGATTAAGTAATATATTTGGCATTTTTAATTACCCTAAAAATATATAAATTTTCTAAATATCCCAAACTTTACTGGCTTTCGGTTGGAGTCTCAAATCGTAACAAAATATAAATTTTATACATATTTCATCTGGATCTCTGACTATGGCAGTATCTAATTTTACAGAAGCCACAACAAATATTTTTGTAACATTGACAGATACTTAAATAAAAACATCATTCTCAAACTGACACTCAGCAAAACATATTTAGTACATATATAATATGTGGTCAGTCCGAAAATATAAACTGAATTAAACAATAAGATGAGGTTTTCAATTTTATCTTCAGATAGCGTTTCAATAATTATCGAAATATGTATTCAAATTGAGCATTATTTTCTACATGCAATAAAACCTCAAGATTTTTGAGCACGCAAATTAAAATAACTTCAGCATAAACTGTATTGTGCAATGATATCCATAAATTTTCATTTATTTCGAATATGGTTAAACTATTTTTAAATGTGAGAGATCATAGAAATATAATTGAAAAATAACTGTTTTAGTTTATTTACAGTGAGGCGCATATTTACAAAATTGGAGATTTAAAAAAATATTCGTTATGTACAATTAAAAATAATTCTCCTTTGAAAAGAAAGGAATGATAACAACTATCTCATTGAATGAAATATATGGAATACTTTGTATGTGAGGATGATGATTTTCTACTTCACTACAAAGTCATATACAAAGTTATCATTCCATCTCTGAACTAAACAAAAACCAGTAGCCAAACATTCACCATTCTAAAGACATTTCAAAAGATCACCAGTCATCCAAAAAGACGTCCGAAGAAAACTCAATTCATTTTTCCAATTGAGGCACAGGTACAAAAAAAAATTAAGGACATTCTTCATACTCATATGTATGTCTTCTTGATCTTTTGTAGTGTTCCATCGTTAGCAATATTTAGGTCTTTGCTAACATCTAGATTGTCCTTCTTCAAGGGGGGAGAGGGGCTGCGAACATTCAACACCAAATTCACAGTTTTATTCGGACGTGGGGGTAAAAAATTCTGATTTCCACTCAGTCTGAAAAAAAACATTCGAATAATAGTTTATCCAGGAATTATCGATGTGAAGAGTATAGATTTAGATAACAGTACGCATGTACCTATTGTATTGTATCTATTCTTAACTAATGACATATAACAGATTAGTTTTCGAGACCCACCTTTCTAGATGATTATGTTGTTCAAAAAATGGCGGATCATGGTAGGCACTTGGAGAACGAAATCGCCTCGAAAAGAAAAATCCAGATATGAAGCCAACGATCAGAGCTCCAATGCAGGCTCCAACTATAATGAGATGTAGGGTTTGCGCTTCGCCAGCAATCTTCTGTTTGACAGCACATCCCTCAATATCATTTGTACAATCCGGAATATCTTCTTCATCATCGTTACTCCTTACAGATGGGAAAAGATCTTGGTCCTTATCATTGCTTGGAGGCACCTCAACCTCCTTACCTGATATCGGCTTTCGAGAATGAGTTTTTTCTGAAAATACAAGTTCAGCTCAGAATTCTGTAGTGACAATCTTGAATTTGAGGAAAACTAAGCCGGCTAATGACCAAAAGGTCCAGGTTCAAATCCTAACTAGGTCACAGATTTCTTAAATTATGAATTTCGAAAAAAAAATGGTTCAGTTTTACCTGTTGGAGGCGTCCAACTGCACTTAGATTTATCTCCCTGTCTAACATCCTGAATTATAAACCTTCTCAAGGTTACTGTACCAATGGGTACACAAGCTTTCTGTTTTGCATCCCACCCACAATGTGGATCCTGAAGATCCACGCACTCACTGAAACAATATATAAATTTTAAAATAGAACAAAACTATGTGGGTCATTGTACAATTTAGGTGGTGTATGATGCGGTTGTGCCCATTTTCTTACCTGCAAGAGTTGACATTTCTGCACAGACTCAAATCAACTAGCTTTATTTCATCCCTAGTGACTACTATGATTTTTCCATCTTCTGGTGTCAGTTTGATTTGTTTGATGGAAATCCCATGAGGCATTACATTGTTCTCAGAAATAACGACGGCTTTGGAGGATTCTTCAGTTGGTATATTAACTATTTTCAACACCTTTCCATCGTCTGAAATTCAAGAATATTGTCATTCCAAATTAAGTTATTTTTTGTGAATACTAACCAGTTCCAACATATAAAAGATCAAAGGATTCGTTATCAGTGCTTTGTACTTGGGCATCCACAGTGATCACAGTGAATCTATATTGTAAGCTGACCCTTATCAAAATCGGTTTTCCAAAATATGCAGGTACGGCTTCTTCCATCAGAGAATGAGTTTTGATAAAATTCACATTTCTCTCAGGCAACAACCTACTGTCAGGTACACATTCACCAGGTCTTGGTTTTGGCACCATGTCATTTGACAGCGGAAGCCAGTTTGAATTTAGGCTTTCCTGGTGTTTGAAGCTTCCCTGAAAGATTACGAGGATTTGGTTTTTGATTTATTGAAACTGAAATTTTTGACAGCAGTAATAGATTTTGTTGCATTACTGTTCCAGAGTCCAAAATATACTATCCCTGGATTATTTACAGGCAACTACTGTCGACTTCTATGATTTTTAGCGAGCATTACAAAAATATACAAATAATTTAGGAAGCACAATATATAATCTTCAAAGCAAACTACCCATTTTCTCACTGGCAATACCAAAATTTGGCGAAACAATAGTAGTTGAACATATATTGACAAAATATTTTGAAAACACAATATAAGTATGGAAATTATATTGAATAATTTTGTATTCATACATATTGTAAAGAAATTTATTGAGATTATGTCTTCAGGAAGTTTGAAATTTGGTTTTTTTAAAATTATAGAAGAATATTATTCACGTTACACGAAATGAAGATCAGATTTGTGTAAATACGGATATCGCAATTTCCCAGTTCAATAGATGTAGAAATATTTATTTCAATGAGATCTTGACCACAGTATCATTTCAAGATCATCAATATCGTTCAAATTTGAGAATCCGCTCACCTGAAATGCACTAATGATATCATCCATGTTGTATACGCATATCGCTGATCCTCCTATGGCATTATTTGGTGTAGTCAATGTGCTATAAATAACATTTGTGGTACCATTCGACCCATAAGTACCATTTATTATCTCACTAGTCGACTCTGTAAAATATATTTTTTAAGGGTGGTGCTATAAATATACTTGTAGATGACTCACGTATTTCATCGAAATAGAAAGGATATTCTCCTGGAACCGAACAATTCAGCCTAGCCTTCAGGTACGACGTCCATCTATCTGTCATTTGATGAGGACCTCCTTGATCATTTTTACAAACCCTTGCTACCCTCGAATAAATTATCTGAAAATTGAATAACACTTTATTGTCAGAATCTCAATTATTTTTCTATTCGTTCGAACGCCGTTTGGTGTAATCAGTAGAAAAAGTATTTCTTTATACATTATTTTTGGAAATAAACTTCACATATTATTTCCAGAGGTTTTTCAGTGACTACTCACATCCAGGGGGGATAAAGTACAGGTTCTATGCTCTACCAAATATGGCTACCGGAACACTAAACTTGACGCAAGATAAGAGGAATATTTTGGTAGATTGACGCCATTGACGTTAAATAACTATATATTATATTAGTGTATTACATCAATGATTGACACCTTTGTTTATATACAAACAAAGGAAAGTTTTGGTACTCAGATTCTGGGGAAAAGTAGAATCTCTCCTGCCATTATATTTTCTTAAATCTAGACGTTCTAGTTTATCTCAGCTAGTTGAAAATCTTCATACATTGATCTAGCAAGAAGATAGAATTAATTCGGTTATCATTGAAAACATTTTTAACTCTAGTACCTACTCGATGATTTCAGCTGAATATTTAGAAATGTTGCCTTCTAGATCTAGATATATCTTATAGATATTATTTTAAAACTATGTAAGCCACAATGAATAATCTGAACAAGTGCTAGATTAAAGATATCGACGTTTTCTTCTATTCATTTAGTGAGTTCTTTCTTTGTTTACAACTTGAAATTTTCTATACTCAATAGTTCAAGATTGTGTTTTCATTTTAATCATGTGATTTATTTTATTATTTAAATAACACTTCCAAATTCAAAAACTGTTAATATTTCATTCAAAACAGAGTGTAGTGTAAAAATAAATTGAAAAATAAAATCGTCAAAAGAAATTTTTGAAAAATTTGAAAATTCACTATGAAAATTGGTATGAATCAAAAGCTTCAAACGCGTTTTTCTCGAAAACCGTTGGATCTAACGACTTGAATAACACCTTTTTCAACTAAAAAGCCAGGGGAATCGATTTTTCTAGTCCAAAATGACGTACAGGGTAACACAAAAAAAGTTGTAACGGTTTGAAGGGGACAAGACAAAATGATTGCCACCCTCTAGAAAATACAACAAAATCGACCACATATTTGAATTTCTCACCTCAAGAAAACCCGATGTACCAACTTTCATGCAATTATTGGAATCAGTTGAAAGTTATTAAAGGAAACGCGAATTATTTCTTCAACTTTAACACCCAGTATCTCGGAAACAAAGCATTTCCGGACCCATGTTTATATAAACTTTTTTACTTAAAATGATATGATCTATCACCCATTTCAGTTTGTCGGAAACAAATCAGAACACCCTGTATATAAATGTATGTTCAGCTTCCATTATGCTTAGCTGCATGTTTTGAAAGATAAAATTGAAAAATTTGGCAAATGATCCCTCTGGCTCCTCTGCAAGTGTGTTTGCGACAAACGGTCTGCCAGGTTCACACGGGTTAAACGAATGACCTCATGCTGTTTAAAGACATACCTTGCCACAATTCATATATTCAACGGCTGTTTCTCTGTAGAAAAAATAGATATGCTCTCCATAAGGCACTGAGTTAACAAAATGTGGTGCTGTAAGGAAGAAAAATCAGTAAATATCGTATTTTCTTTACTAATTTATACAATTACCATTCAATTGTTTGAGATCCAATTGTTCAGTACGTTGAGGGTCCCTGTATATAATTGGGTCACCCCCAGAAAAGTCTGCAACAGTTGCAGAGTATAACTGATTATCGCTGAATACAGTTGTACTGTTGTGATCTGGATTATAAGGGCATATTCCTATACCCTCAAATTCTTTTTCCATCTCATAATGGCCATTCAACTGGAAGAGAAAACGAAATTCTTATTTTTATACCAATAAAACACAATAAAAGTTATGAATAGTTTGTGGTGCTTTGTTGATTGGTGCTTGATACGTAATTATTTTTACTGTAATAATATAGATTGGTGAAGCCAGATTTTTCTTCGATTTTATGCATTTATGATAATATTTCACAAAATGTATGAACAAACTAGAAAATGGTTGCATCTTCAAACGAAAAACAAAACAACTCCTTGTTTTCGAATAAAAATATATAAAAAGGTTGTTTTTAATGATATCCGAGTTCATTCATGGTCACGAAGCTCAAAATACTTTATGAAATTCGTTGAACCTGTTCGGCTTTCTTCAGCTTTCATGAATCTTTTGAAGAAATCACAAAAACTGCACAACCATACTCAACACAATTTAGTTGACTTCAAAATGACGTCAATAGAACATTGTTATTTATTCTCACTGGAACACAAACAGGAACTAGTCGCAGAGGCAGTGTTCACCTCAATTATACATGTAATATACCTATCAACTAAACAAACAAAACAAAACAAAAACCACATGTAAAATACAGTATTCAAATATACATACAATTAACCCGGAAAAATCGAAAACAAAAGATGACGTTTCAGACATTTCTTAAAAGTGGTCAGCGAACAAGAAAAGAAATCGACGTATCGCCAGACAACACCTGCGGTTGTCATCATTCTGACGAGTGGGGAATTTGCGGTGTAGTTTTTTCTCCTCAGGGACACCTGAAATATGTTGTCTGACCTTAGCCTTAAATCAGGCACCCTTAAGCGAATTTCCTCCAAAATACCAGGAGCAATGATCAAACCATTTAACAGCTTGAACATGAATGAAGCATCATTCATGAATCTTACATCGACTAGCCTGGGAAGCTGAAAAATCCTACGAGCATACGTGTAGTCATAATTTTCAATTATAATTTTATTTTTGTAGGCCAGAAATCGAATGAACCTATTCTGAACAGACTCCAGGCGTCGAATATAGCAGTCGTACATCGGGTTCCATATGATGGATGCAAAGATCAATTGTGAGGAGACAAATGCATGGTAGAGTGTTAAGATAGTTTCATTTTTTTGGAAGGTCTTTCCATGCCTAAGCACAAAGCCAAGCATTCTGCAGCAGGATGTGACGACGTTACTAATGTGAGCACCAAAGATTAGTTTGGAGACGAGTGTTATTCCCAAGTTTTTGACAATGCTGGACTCCTTCAACTGACGGTTGTCAAGTGTGTACTGGAAGGAGATTTTGTTGGTGTTCCTAGTATACGAAATTTTCACACATTTATCCAAGTGGAGGAACAAGCTATTATCTATACAGTATTGGGCTAATCTATCCAGATCGCTCTGGAGATTAAGACAGTCCTCAATCGATCGAATCATCATGAACAGTTTAAGGTCATCAGCAAAAAGTAGGAACCTACAATATCTAAAGCAATTTCCAATGTTATTAACATAAATCAAAAAGAGTAAGGGGCCGAGATGAGAGCCCTGCGGAACTCCAGAGGTATTGCGAAACTTCCTAGATTCGCAGCCATTAATCAAAACGTATTGGCTCCTACCCTCGATATAAGACATCAGCCACAGCCTCAGATTTCCACATACCCCCACCTCAGGAAACCGTACCGACATAACCGTATGACACAGTTTATCAAAGGCCTTTGTGAAGTCAGTGTACACGGCATCTATTTGAGCACAGGACTCACCTCCACATTCAAGAAAATGCAGAAAGGGGAGCAAGTTTGTCTCAACACTTCTACCCCCTCGAAAACCGTGCTGTTTATTGATAATACTGTTTTTCAGATGAAATGAGAGGTATTCATGAACTAAACGATCGAATTGCTTGGGAAAACTGATAAGATGCTTATAGGACGGTAGTTTTCGATGAGATCTCTGTGCCCGCTTTTAAAAATTGGAACAACTTCCAGATGTTTGGGAAAATTGACGATGATAAGGATTTATTGAAGATGATATAGAGGGGGTAGGCAGAGTTCAGTGCACAATTTTTGGCAAAAAGAGGCGGAATGCCATCGGGCCCATGACCCTCCTGAACGTTAACTGATAACAGTGCCTGTTGAACCTACTCCAAGGACAGTTGAATGTTACTTAATATTTGGTCATCAAGAACAGTCTCGGAGCCATAGGCAGAGTGCAGAGTGTTGCTAAAACTATTTGATATAGCTCATAAGATTGTGGATTAATTCTAGATCATTGAGCTAAAAAATTGCAATCGTACATTTAAAATTTCAAAAGTAAGAAACAATCAAAGATGGTAAAAAAGTTGTGTTTAATTTTTGGAATTTACTAAGTAGACTAAACATTTTGTGGGATTTCGAAAACAGATCCTGGAAAAGCCTGTATATAGTAGATTTAAAAATTTGAAAAAAAAATATAATGAAACCTAAACACTTCAAAGGACTGATTCCCGTTGCAATTTTTCATTTAATTTAACATAAACTCGTCCTTTGTCAATAACAACTTTTTCCGAGATTTCCTTAATCATTTCAAATAAAAAAAAAGAATGATGGCTATAAAAACTTTTACGACAAATGTTTAGTCATACTCGTCTAATCAAGACAGCAGAAGTATTGAGCAAGACATATTTATTCCTTCACCGTAACAAAAAATTTCTCAAAATTCGACCTTCATCGAAATAATACCTTTCATGAAACAGAACCACCTCGAAATTGCACATGATTTTCGGTCGATTTTGATGTCGAAGTATATTCGAACAAGTTTTTTTTGATAAATCTATAAATTTACTCACAGTTGCGATATATCTTCTGCACCGAGGTTTGTAAGAATTGGTACCGCAAATAACCAGTTTGCCGGGATCTGGCCTATACAGTATCCGAATATAGTTTTGACAATCGTCCTCGGTTTTCCCTTTCAAAATGCAAAGTTTATTATGATCCTCGGAAGACGGCCATTCGATTCTTGATTGTATCCTCTCGTTGAAATCATAGATGCTGAGGTTGTACACCTTATTCCTTCCTCCGAGTAAAATGGAATAATCGTCTTGGGTCAAGATGACAAACTGGTCTGGATGCGTTAGATTACCAGTAAATCTGAAAATATAATTTACGCTTTATTCACATCGATTCTGATCGCATCATGTTATAATATTGCTAAAACTACAATATTTTTATGATTATAAAATGTAACATTATGACTGAACGGGTAAATATTCTGTTTCAACGTGTTAGGCAAGATTAGTTATGTCAAACACAATCGATTGAGGCCCGTTTGTACCAGCAAAGAGTAGAAACAAGAGGGTGCACTCTGTCGAATTAGTACTGAAAATTTTGTTCACGTATTTCGAAGTGAAACCACAGAATCGCATAAAACGATTCCTCCCTTGACTCAAAATCCCATAAAAGCAATGTAAATCGAGGCAACACCAATGAAATCACATTTCGTTATCACGTGCAATAAGATAGCCAATCGGTTCCTAGTTCCTGTAGCAAGAATCTAAACAGAAAAAGATTTTAATCAACATGAAGATGAATTTGGAAAAATCATTTTTTATTTATTAGGAAACATGAAAGTACTTTTCTTTCATCACAAGTGTTTCTGAACGACTTCCTTCAGGAACCAATACGCAATTTCGTGAGTAGCAATATTTCCACTGTCAATTTGTATTTTCATCATTTGCAATCTATTTTAATTTTTTACTAAAATATTTTATAATTTAGAGCTACAACAATTCAACTGAGAAAATTGTAAAAGTTCACATCTTCTAAAATTTTAGGTCATTGCCATACAACTTTGAGGAAGAGTTCAATAACAGAACATTTATTTCCTGTGGAATATGTGTGAAGACCAGAGAGAATTCATAAGAAACAAGAAAATATCATTTGACCCAATGGATGAATTAAATAGTAATGTTAATCACATATAATTCAACTAATACTGCAGTTTTGTATACAAACGAATAAGAAATATCCTTTTTCAAAATCTTATGAGAAGAAGAAATTTTCTTTTAATTGATCTTATTATATGTGGATGAAAATTGTTTTATAAGCATTTCTTGAAAATTTTCAAGTATTTCCTAATACAAGAATGTAAGAATAATGTATAATATATTTTCATCAAAATTTTAATGGAACCATTATATTATGTTTGCAAGTTAGAAGTCCTTTGATTATTGATGACAAACTTCTTACGAAGAAGTTAATTCCTCTCTTATGAATTGTTTCACCAATTTCAAAGTTACACAAAATAAGCTGACGAATAATTGTAATCATAAAAGTTTGTGAAATTTGCTGATCAAATTTTTTACCAATTCCAGACAATAATTTCACTTTCATGCATTGAATGTCTAAATAATGGGCTAAAACAAGAGGGCAACAAATAAAAAGGAAATTTCTTTATAATTCATTTAATATAGTTACATCATAAGTTAAAGAAATTCATTAAAAATTTGTAGTCAAGTTTCCTTCAGCATTATCAATCTTTGTTATATACTTATCTCGGTTCCATCTTAAGCATTCTCAGAACATAAAAGAGCAATTTCCTATGCTATAAAAATATTCATACATACAAAGGGATCAGATCCCTGAACTTGATATCCAGTTGAACGGTAACTTTTGGAAGAAAACACTGAGAAATATTAACTTAACATCATTCGTGCTGCAGTATATTGAACTTTCTACTTTTTTTATTTTGCCTCTTGTTACATTCATCACTCTGTAAATTTTGATTTGCATACTTCATTATGTAAAAAATTCTGATTTTTAAAAACAAATTTAGCATATATTTGTAGGGAAACTGAGCAAGAATGATGAAAAGGGATAGTTCTCAGCTTTTGGATTAGCAGTTGATGAGGAGATATAGTGGCAGCGGCTTTCATGTTTTGTGATGTTTGCACATTGCAGTTTACCATTTGTGGAACATGTTTGAGTTCCCTAATCCATTCCTATTCTATCGGTTTGTGTACCTATATCAAAGCTTTTCGGTCTCTTAAATAGGTTCAAAGTAGGAACAGCCGTTTTATTTAAGTAGCAGCCAGTCATTAAATAAGGTTCGAAGTGATCACTGCAAATCCTGTTTTCTCAGAATCACTGCAGGCCAATTTCCATTGCAGGGCTCGTTGAGGGTCATCTGAACTGGGAAATCTAAAGAATCTCACACCCGAAACATTCGAACAGTACTTAACTGAGCATCTTCCCTTGGTTTCACTCATTTTATCTACAAACCAGACTTCTCTGCAGAGCTATGAAAAAGCTTAATCCAAATATGAAAACCCGTGCGGAATGAAATTCTAAATTTTCTATACAAAATCAGCGATAAATTTTACTCCATATATATCACACACATCATTAAAAATTTTCGAATGGAGGGAAAAGAATTCATAGACAAGTTATATAAAATATGCCATTTAATTCAAAGGTTTTGATTAAATTAAGGATCTGCTATGATTTTCAGAAATACCCGGTGAATTGTTTCGCGGTTTAAATTCGAATTTGGAGAAGAGAAAGAGATATATCCTTCTCTTGTTAGTCCCGCCCCTTTTTTCAACGATAGAATTCTCAAGGTCATTGAATCGTTGACGAGAAAAAGGCCGGAGTGCTCCATCTTTGTAAGTTAATCTTTGGTACCAGTGACCCTTAAAAGTATCGCTTAGCTAAGTGCTGCTCTAAGTTGAGTTGCACGACTGTCACTTAACAGTAACTTGAGTAGGCGACATTTAGTTTTTTCGGTCTGGTGATACTTCAGTAATTTATTCTGTCCAACTTTTTCCTAGTTAAATTTCATTGGATCGAAGAGATATTTGACGTTCTGCGCATCGAAAGAATTTAGTTATTTTTAAGATGTCTAAAATATTTAAGACTACTTAGTTATTTTATCTATCGTTCTGTGGTCGAGATCTTTGTTTATGAATTGATATGTGAATAAATGAATATAAACTCGAGACTATTTTCATCAAAGTTAATTTTGCAGTTCATTCAAAACGAATTTCATCATTGTGCTAATAGCCAATTCCATTTCTAGTAAATTATTAAATTTTTGTTATAAGCAGCAAGGTTTGCTATAGAAATGGTACCCATTCAGATAAAATTCTAATCGATATTCTGTTGACGTCAATAAATGCAAGATAGTTTTTTTTAAATCTCATCCATTCAATCTAATTATGAATGTCGTTCGTATATAAGTTTAGGAAATCATCTTTCGACAATTTCTACTATTTTCAAGTCGTCACGAAATACATCAAATCCATTGTGAAGTCCATGATGGAAATTATTAGTGTTCTTTAGAGTAAATATTTCTATTTCAATCCAATATTATCAGTCAAATTCATTCGAAAACCACAACAGGACAAATCTTTTTAGGTTAGAATCCTGCCCTTAGATAATAAAGTGGTCATACACGAGCGCTTAAATGTAAGGTTCACTCTAAACAGTTGGTGCAATGCAATTTAAGTTTTTTAAGGGAAGCTTAACGCTATGTATGATTGGTGCAAACGGGCCTGAAACCATTGTCGGGTCGATATCCGAAAATTCCAGACTTCTGGGCAAAACGATAGCACGCCGTTGAAGTGGAAACAAGCATGCAATAAAGAGGGAAAAAAGAATAAGAACAAATTCTCAACATCGAAGAACAAATTGAGAGAATTATACACGAAAGAGGAAAATTCGAGGAAGAATATTGGAAATACCTTTTATATTTGCCCAAAATGTGCCGGTGATCATTCCTTGAATGTTTGTACTAGCACTGTTTTGAAATGTAAAATTGTTTTAATGCTAAGTTAAAAAAGTTCGATCATGCTGTTTGGGATTCTAGAGAGTGTCCTATTTATTTAAAAAAATTGAACCATCTGAAATCTTCCATTTTTGGTGGTGAATAGCAATCATTGCTTGTTGGATTTTCTGGAGACTTTCTTGCATCTCAGTCAGGTGACATATGTTTTTTCTACCAAAATGTTAGAGGCTTAAGGTCGAAATTGAATACTATTTATAACAGCATTTCACAATTTGACTACGACATTATATGTTTAACTCTTCTGATATTTCAAACTCCGAAATCTGTAGTGATCAATATATATTGTATAGAAAGGCTCGCAGTTTTGACCTCACGTCGGCGACAAGGGGTGGTGGTGTTTTAGTTGCAGTGCATTCTGACCTGACTGTTACCTGCCTTGATCTTCACTGCATTACCGAGGTCTTTCATAGCATTGATATAGTTGGTTTGAAGGTAGTAATAAGGGGTGCTTGTTTATATATTTTTACCATTTATATACCTCCCAGTTTGAAACTTGAACAGTATGAGGGACTGTTCGAGGCTATTTCAAGTTTGCCATATCTGCTTCTCGGGTATTGCGAAATCATTATTCTGGGAGATTTTAATATTACTGAATATGTGGATTATCAGTTGTCTTCTTCACACACTACTGGAAGAGTGGAGGCACTCCTGGGATTCTTGGACTATATGGACTTACATCAGGTCAACAATGTGGTCAATAGGAATGGACGGATTTTGGACCTTGTTTGTTGTCGTCATCAGATGGTTGTGAGTGGGTCGAACTACTCTCTTGTACCGGTTGATTTACATCATCCACCTCTAGAGTTTTATCTGACCCTGCCATTTAGACATCCTAAAGGTAAGTTGAGGAGAGGTGTTCCTGAGAGTTTTAATTTCAGACGAGCTAACCTCTCGTTACTCTATGATTGCCTATTGAACACCAACTGGGATTTCGTCACTGAGTATGACGATGTCGATTTAGCGTGTGCAGGATTTTATGACCATCTTAACGGTATCTTTAATGCTTGTGTACCCAAAACATCTGGTAGGAGATCTCGGTACCCAGCTTGGTTTGATAGAGATATAATTTTTAAGTTGAAAGCCAAGGACAGTTGTCGTCGAGCCTATAAGTCAACAGGTTGTACATCATTTCTAGTGGAATTTGAGGAGCTTCCCAGAGAACTAAAGAATGCAATCTCGATAGCCCGGACCGGTTTCTGTCGGGAAGCCGAGGAAGAATTATCTAGGGATCCATCGAAATTTTGGGGCTACTTAAATAGAATTCGAGGTGGTTCCTCCACTCCGGGCTCTATGAAGTTTGATGGATCCGTCTTATCTGATCCTCAGGACATCGCCAATGCCTTTGCTGCCTTCTTTGAGGCTGCTTTTGTGAGATCTTCGGCACCACAGCGGGACCGTTCCGGCCAAGACTGTTTTGGGCAGACTCTATCTGTTCCCGATATAAGCGAGGAGTGTGTGTTGTCTTGTTTGAGGGAGTGCAAGGGTAGCATGACGGCTGGCCCGGATGAAGTTCCGTCTTTTTTACTGAGAGACTGTGCCATCATTTTCTCTAAGCCTTTGACTGCGCTTTTTAGGCTGTCACTTTCCAAACGATGTTTCCCAAGCATTTGGAAGGAAGGTAAAGTGTGCCCTGTGTTCAAGAGGGGCAGTAGAGAAGACATCGAAAATTATAGACCTATCGTTATTCTGAGCAATTTTAGTAAAGTTTTTGAGAAAATTTTATACAATATAATTTACGCACATGTTAAATGCCAAATTAATGATGGTCAGCACGGTTTCATTAGGGGCCGGTCTACTGCTACGAACTTGACTTGTTTCACCCAGTATGTGTCTACTGCTTTGGATGAATTTTCTCAGGTCGATGTTATATACACTGACTTCTCCAAGGCATTTGATAGGCTTGACCATGGAGTTGTTCTTACAAAGTTGTCTTCGTTTGGCTTGAAAAATGATTTTATCTCTTTCCTGGCATCATATCTTGCTGATAGAAAACTGTTCGTTCAGTGTTCTGGAATCAGGTCATATGAGTTCTTCCCAACGTCAGGTGTTCCACAGGGTTCCATTTTGGGTCCTCTGTTGTTCATGTTGTTTATGAACGATCTGAGTTTACACCTGCTCTGTCTGTTGCTCTTGTATGTAGATGATTGCAAATTGTTTCGTCGAATTGAGTCTATCCAGGATTGCTGGGATCTTCAGGGTGAAATCGATAATCTGAATGATTGGTGCCGGAGAAATCGACTATCATTAAATATAAAAAAGTGCAATGTGATGACCTTCTGTCGCAGTAAGTCAGTTGTCATCTTTCAATACAACATTGAGGGAGGTGTTTTGAGCAGGGTGACTGAATACAGAGATCTGGGTGTCTTATTCGATCAGAGGTTGACTTTTGTACCCCATGTGAGGGCAACTGTTTCCGATGGCCTCAGGGCTCTCGGGTTTATAATTAGGAAATCCGGAGATTTTTTGGAGACTCGATCCCTTTTCCTTCTTTTTACGGCGCTCGTGAGGTCAAAGCTTGAATATGGATGTGTTATATGGAATCCCGGTTATAGGGTTCATATTAATAGTTTGGAGAAAATACAGAGGCGATTTCTGAAGTACGTGTGTTTCAAAATAGATGACTTTTATCCTTGTCGTGGAATACAAAATGGGTACTTATTGAACAGGTTTAATGTTAACTCTTTAGAGGAGCGTAGGACTTATTTGGGACTTCTTTTTCTAAATAAACTTATGAGTTCCAAAATTGATTGCCCCTACTTACTAGGCTCTGTGAACTTGCACGTCCCTAGACTACCTGTTAGAAATATATCCACGTTCTATCTTCCATTTCCTCGTACTAACGTGCTTCGGTTTTCGCCAATGTTTAGAATATGTCATGATTTTTGCAATTTTCAAGATGTATTGGATGTTTTCAACTGTACTAAATTAGAAATAAGAAGGGCTGTATTGGGGTCGTGATTTTTTAGTTGATTTGGGTTTGTATGTCTATATATATTTGTATGTATATATATTTTTATGAGTTTGTATTTTGTTAATTTTTGTTTATTCCCAAACTGTAATTGGTCTAGACTGTAGATTGGTGTAATTTAATAAATAATAAATTAATAAAATATTTCGGGATTAGAGAACAAAAGCAAGTATTAATCATCGAAAATTCCCTTATTGTTTTTCAAAATATTCCCCATCAAGATCTATAACACTTTTGCATGCGTTTGAGCCAATTGTCGAAGCACTTTCGCTACTCTGATTGAGGTATCTATAAAACATGCAATCTGAACGCATCAACCGCTTCTTCGGGGAACGAAAAACGTTGACCTTTCATCTTATTTTTTACGTACGGGAATCAAAAAAAAAAAAAAAGTCATTCAGTACCAAGTCAGGAATATACGGCGGATGACTCGTCAAATCGATGTTTTGAGTGCTTGAAACGTCAGTTGTTTGAACGATGTGTGAGAGCTCGTATTGTCGTGGCGAAGGGTGAGTCGTCTTCGGTGGTTGGTTTTCCTGATTTTTTGGAAGACAACTGCCCAACAAATGGTTCTGTACCACTCAGAAATTATTATTCTGCGTTGTTCTAGCGGTACGATTGCGACATGTCCAGTTTTTCCGAAAATACATCTTGAAACATTCATACAGTCGACTGCTGTTTACTTTCGCTTAAATCCACGATTCATCACCTGTCACGATGTCATAGACGTGCTTCGAAGCATCGCGATCGTATTTTTGGGGCATTTCTTTGGACCAATCGACACGAGCCTTTTTTTGAGCGATTGACAAATTGTGTGGGATCCAACGCGTACAAATTTTTTCGACGGTCAAATGTCTCACGATAGGTCACATGACGATATTGCAATATCAGTTGAGGCACAGCATCAATGGTTTTCTAAACGAAAACTGAATTTGAACGACCTTCACGAAATTCGTCTTGGAATGAACTACGACCTCGGTTGAATTCACCATACCATCGATAAACACTGGTCATGGATGGAGCTTCGTTGCCAAAAATTGAATCAAGTTCATCGATGCACTGTTGTTGAGTTAATCCCAGAGATTTAGAGTGGGGAGAATGATCTTCGAGATGCGCGAAGTGACTAATTTTTCGTCCGCCATTTTTATACTTTCGGTTCATTGGCGTAGAAAGCAGTGTATCTGAGATAGTTGGTATAAAATTAAAAAGAAAATGAAATGTATAGAGCATATCATTTTCTTAGATAAATCTTTAGCTCCAAAATCCATACTCAAAATATCAGTCCAAACTGTCTTTATATCACTGATGTGAAAACAGCCGAGTAAGATAGCCGAGTTTTGGACAGAATTTTTCGTACGCCACGGGAATATTGGCCGGATAGCGATGCAAAAAATTTTGATTCGCCGAGATATTTTGAGATTTTTCTATTTTCACGTTGGAATCTGGATACGGTACGTTCTCTACTACGATGGCCCATGATAAATCCAAAACCAGCACTCATTCCACAGCACCCCCGGGTCGAATATGCCGAATGACGAATGTCTAGTTTCCCAGGTATGAATTACTCACAGAAAACTCGGCTGGAACTCAGTTAGCCCACCACCCCCCAGGGGGTGCAAGTGGAAGTGAGTCACAAAGTTATTCTGTGTGTATAAAGTGAAGAATAAATACCGAATTTCGTGTCGATTCTATGTCTAGTTCTCGAGATATTTGTATCTGCTTGAATAATCATTAAGCCGTTATTTTAGCCCCCCATAGGGTTGCAAGTCAGAGATAACTACTGAATTATTTTTTTGTCGACATGTAGATAATTCATCAGAAGTTTGATGGCATTCTCATGAATGGTTGATTTTTTATGAAATTTCAAAAATCAGGCCGAGTACCTACTGACCCCTTGGGGGGTGCAAGTGAATATGGCATACGCGAAAATTATGAGTTGTCATTGTGTAATTTGACCTCAATCCTATGTCTAGTTTCCCAGGTATGAATTACTCACAGAAAACTAGGCTGGAGCTCGGCTAGCACAATGCCAGATTGGAACGCTAGGGTTGTCCAATCCCGAAATAAATAAGGCAACCCACGTAAGTAGAAATCAGAATTTAAACACAGATAATAAGGACAAACATTGAGAAAACTCAAACTATGTGAACTTTTAAATTATGACTGGTTTGTAAGAAATTTCGTTTTCAATTAAATTTTTTATGAGTCCTACTGAAATTCATTATGTAATGAAATTGTAACTTATTATGAATGGCTTCAAGGTAAATTACAAAATAGGAATTTCATGTATGTGTATCACCAAATTATTGATAGGTTACCGCTTACAGCATTGAAACAGAGAAATGATCTTTATTGGTCGAATTATCAAATCATCAGTGATATAACAGAAAATTCCGTATGAATACCTTAAATGCTTTGCAGTTTTAACTCAGGTGGTTCTTCCAAAACACCTGAGGATAAATGAAGAAATACTCCGAGACATAAACCACAAATACAAACGGACTTCATAACATTTTTTCAATTTATCATTAAGAAGGTCGATTGGGAAAATATTTCGAAATGGTTTGCTATTTAACGAAATAAAAAATTACTAGAAGTCACTAGAAGAAAGAGAAATTGTTGTATTCGACTTACCTGATACTTGAGCTAGATATTTGTTTCAAATTGTTGAACATTTTCGATCCACTGTCCGGAAGCCATGCCTGACATGAATTGATCAAAACATGGAGCCATACCAAAAGCTGTACGAAGAAAATGTAATCGTAGCATTGTTTCCAAACTACCGTCATCTTGAAAGCGTGTTTTCATAACACGCCCCCACTACGTCCTCATCCCCATTTCGGAAATATTCTGCAAATGAAAATAAAAAATCAATTTTATGTTCTAACTTACAAGTGTTGCCTTCTAAATTATATAGAGTATATATAAGTTTTCTCGTAAACTAAACACAACAAAACACGAGAAATACAGAACGTTAAACGTCGGACCAAGTCAGCACAATTTCACTAATCTATCAAGTAATGAAATATTCCATTCAACACATTGAAGATATATGAAAATTGAACTTTTGTCAGATCGCTCAAATTATTCATTGAGAAATTACGAGTATGTTCCTATCAAAATTCTTATATTTATTCTATGATAAAAAACAAAAAAATACGATATCAGCATAAAGTGTTTGGTATTCATCTTTGTAATGAATAAACAAAAAAGTTTTCTTGAATTAGTGTGGCTATATGGATTCCCTATTCATTATTTATTTTTAGAATTTGGATGGAAATCATCTTTCAGAGGGTACAATAGTGACTCATTGTTTTCATATGACGTTCCATTTGGACCTATGCAAACGATTCAGGGTGTGTAAGTGACTCATTGGAAATGTCGATATTGGGGGTTTCATCATTTCAAACCATGCAGCAACCCCGTATCACAAAAGAACGTATTATTCATTGAATGCTAGCTGTTTTAGGAAGAGTTTCTAAATACAAACGCTCCCATTCAAAAGGTTCTTTATTGTATTATGCTTCCATTAGGGCAATGATCTCTCTACGAATGCATTCATTAAATGTATCCCTGTAAGGTCTAGAACACAATAAAAAACAAATCATATGTAGAGAGGGAGCAGCCTAATTCGTTGTGTAGGAAAATGTATACACAAATAAATAAGATTCTAACAGTCTTTCTTGATGACGACACACATATTGTTTCTTCGATTCCTGTTTATGTTGAGAGAAATTTATGATTTTCTAGATCCCACTTACCAGGAAAAAATGGAAAGTGGAAGTAATTAAATTTGTATACGGATCTGGTTTCGTACGGCGAGAAAAGAGGGTGAAATATATTGAAAAGTGAAATTGAAAATTTAATGGAGTATAATTGGCGTGTCCATTAATGACCTCATTAATCTAGGTCGGCATCTTCTCGAGTAGCTCATGAAACAATTAGGTGATATAGCGAGGTAGGATGAATCAACTTTCCAACAATTCTACTTGAATATTCCAGAAACGATCGGGAACAATTTTCTTAACGATGAAATTTCTATTCTTTCAAATTGAATGAAACTTTTCATTTACCACGTGGCCCACTATCGACACGATTTTGAGGAAGAATAATGAGGATGTTTGAATAATTTGGTGGTGTATGTAGGTTAATCAGAAGCACAGTTGAAAATTATTTCCTAATATTTACACCATAATGGCAAAAATTTAAAATATGGAGTTTTTTGTTATAAAAATTAATGAAGAAACCCATAACTCCAGCAATACAGGCTACCCCCATACAGAAGAAAAAATTGAACTCTGGAATATACGAGTATAAATAATGTCCAAAAATTTTCTTCTTGTTGAATGATTGTTTGGGCTATTACCATCATCTATTATGGATGTAATGTTTTCCGACGTTTCGATAGACATCTTCTATCTTTATCAAGGAGAAAAGTAAGAAACCTTTTGAAAATTATCAATTTTCAAAAAGTCAATTGACAGAAGTCATGAAAGAAAAATGAACGATGTTATATACTCATCTGTGATATGATGATCTTTTTAAGTTGGATCGAACTATCGGCGTCCAAACTTCTGGCAGATCTATAGATGGAGCACTTATGGAATCAGGTGTTATACTCATAAATGCTGCTTCTTTGATGTTCTTGCAAGTTTTACTTCTTTGGATATTATTGATGCTTCATTCCATTTTATACGATGATTCTCATCTACAGCATGTTGGACCAACCTGGATTTGTCGCTGTCTAGTACTCGTAGAAGCTTCTGATGTTCTTTTATTCGTACATTCAGAGGGCGTTTAGTTTCTCCGATGTAAGATCTTCCGCACTCGCAAGGTAATTCATATATGCAGTTCTTTGTCCTTTGTGTCTCATTATTAGGTTTAACTTTTGTAAGTTTAGCTCTGATAGTGTCTTGAGTTTTGAATGCAGTCGTTATGTTGTATCTATTTCCAATTCTTCTCATTTTCTCCGACAAACCTTTTACATAAGGAATTACGGTTTTAATGGTCTGATTTATATCTGTTGGTTCAGGTTGACTTTCTCTTGTTCGTTTAGCTTTTTCTAATATCTTTTGGGGTAGCCATTGCTTCTAAGAGTTTTCGAGATGTTATTTATTTCTTCATTTTGGTCTTCTTCAGTGCAACAAATATTTATTGCTCTATCAAATAAACATTTTGCTACTCCCAATTTAGTGTTTAGTTGGTGGTTTGAATCAAAATGTAGATATTGTCCTGTGTTCGTTTGCTTTTTATACACAGTGGTTCTTGGGATTCCATTCTGTTTATGTACGAGTACATCTAAGAATGGAAGTTGTCTGTCCTTCTCGATTTCAATTGTGAATTTAATTGATTCCTTTTGATTGTTTAGATATTGAAGGAATCCATCTATAGTGTCTCTTCCATGTTGCCAAATAATGAAAGTATCATCTACATATCTTTTCCACAGTTTGGGTTTAAGTACATATTTTTCTAATGCCTTTTGTTCGAAAATTTCCATAAATAAATCAGCTAAAATTGGTGATAGTGGTGAACCCATGGCCATTCCGAATTCTTGTTGATAAAAGATGTCTTCAAATTGGAAATATGTTGTTTCAATACAAATAGAAAGCATTTCCATAATTGCATTCACGCTTAGTGTAGTTCTTTCACTAAGGGTTTGATCTTCTTCAAGCTTTTTCCTAACTATGATAAGTGTTTTATCTGTCGGAATATTAGTGAACAAACTGGTGATGTCGAAGCTGACCATAACGTCTTCTTCCATGATTTCTTGATGTTTCATTATTTCTATGAAGTGTTTTGTGTTTCTTATCATCGATTTTGAATTACTTTTCAATGGTGATATAATTTTCAGCAGAAATTTGGCCAATTGGTGGCATGCTGAATTTCTTGAACTCACAATTGGTCTTAGAGGAATATTTGCTTTGTGTATTTTTGGTAGACCATATAAATGTGGTGGTTTACTGAAGTGAGGTGTAAGTCTTGATCTAACGAATTGATCTGGAAATTCATTTCGATATTTATAAAGGATTTTGTAAATCTTGTTTTCAACTGTGGTGGTAGGGTCCTTTTTTAGTCTTTTGTATTTTCCTTCTTCTAATAATTCATTGATTTTTTGATTAGAAGAGCCAACATCTAGAATTACAGTGGCGTTTCCTTTGTCTGCTGGAAGTATCTTTATGGAACTATCCAAGTTAAGATCTTTTAATGCCCTCTGTTCAGCTTTATTTATATTGGGTAGAGGTGTTTTGTTATTCCTGTCTAACAAGGTTCTGATTTTCCATCTGTACTCTTCGGCTTTTTCAGGTTCTTGAATTTTCTGTGCAGTTTCTTCTGCCGCCAACATGATTTAAATTTTTGGTATCGTCTTAGGGGCTATAGAGAACTTGAGACCCTTGTTGAGGAGAGATGTCTGATCTTCACTTAAGTTCTTATTAGATAAATTGATCACGGTTTTTGAATGATCTAAGGGTTCATATTTTCTTGACTCCTTCATAAGTTTCTACATTTTCCTTTTTTGGACTTGTTTTTGTTGTTCATATATTCTTTCATAGCTATGTTTAATAGCTCCCAGAATATTTTCATAATCTTCAGCATAAGTTTTTGATTGAATGCTACATCTAAGGTTCTCGCATGTTGTAAGTAATTTGGCTTTGTTGAATCGATGTTGATTCAGTCTTTCTCTCATAAGGGCTTGACTTGTCCGTTTTGAAATCCTATCTGCTCTATAACTCAAATTAAAATTGATAATTTTCAAAAGGTTTCTTACTTTTATCCTTAATAAAGATAGAAGATGTCTATCGAAACGTCGGAAAACATTACATCCACAATAGATGATGGTAATAGCCCAAACAATCATTCAACACGAGCTCCATCATCAACAATATCTCGTCATCAATTTTCTTCTTATTTCAAATGGCACACCCAGTATTTCAATATCTCGTTAATCCCAAAAATTAATTTTGAATGTATCCTTATAAAGTTTTCCCATTCCTTAACCTGATAATTACTCTAAAATTTTCGACCGATATCATGATGTATCAATGTAAAAGAAAGTTGTTAAAAACCCAGTCTCAATATTTTATCAAATAATTCTATAGATATAACTCATGATTATGAATCATCATATCGACAGAGTTGATATACAGAAACTTTCATATGTACTATGGGGTTTCAAAAATACATGATCGAGATTTGAGAAACGTAACATTATCAACATAGAAAAAAAAAACGAAATAAGTTTTTTCGATAGAAATGCTCGGACAGGTCGATTTCTGTTTCGAGGGGGACAACTTAAGATGTAGGTTACGGACGCATAGCGCTTCAACCCTTGCTGATACAACCCCCACCCCCAATTTTTGAACAGGGAATATGGGGTAAGTGATATTTCAATTCAAAGGTATTTTTATACTGATTTCAGCACAGTAATTGTTTTTTCACTTCCAGTAGAACAGGCATAGACTTCTTTAATCTCAGTTACCCCTTGATTGTGCGTTATGTCAATCGAAGTTTGTACTGATCTGTTAGTTGATTTCTGGAATTTTCGTATTGTTTTCTATTTTTATCAATTATGTATTAAGTTGTATTATATATTACTATTATAATTATGTATTAATTTGTATTTGTTGATCCCGCTAATAAATAAATAAATAAATGACGATCTTGCAATATACATTGGCGCACAGCGTCAATGGTTTTCGGAACAAAAACAGATTTCACGAAATTCGTCTTGGAGTGAACTACGACCTCGGTTGAATTCATTGAATTCGCCATACCATCGATGAACACTGGTCCTTGATGGAGCTTCACCGCCAAAAATTGAATTAAATTCATCAATGCACTGTTGTTCAGTTAATCCCCGTCGAATGTTCTAAAAATACTCGCACGAAAATGTTCACGATTTAACTCAATTTTTTGAGCGAGATGAATCTTTTCAGTTACTGTGAACAACACAGATAGCGCTCGTATGTCAAAACATTCTGACTACGTATAATCTCAAAAATGTCAAACTTTACAATAGGGCTGTCAGGTGGCAGATAGCAACAATAGGATTGTCCAATCCTGAAATTTATAAGGCAATTCTTGTATCGACAGATTTGATATAAAGAGTTATTCAGAGGTTCCATGGGATTTCAAAATGATGATCGCGATTTGAGAAACGTAACATTATCAACATATAAAAAATATATTATATAACACTTACCACGTACATCAGTACTACTCTTTACTATCCACAGTCTATTGTCGTTTCAGAATATTTAAATATTAATTGAAAGAAGCAGCGTTCGTATGCAGATTGATATTGAAATATTAGAATGCAGATTTGAATTCAAGAGCAGCCTACATACAAAACAGACGTAATCCATTACGAGATAATTTTTATCTATTTCAATCCCACGAAAGCATTGCAAAAATTGGAGTGATTTTCCCTTGAGAAAGTTTGCATTATATTCATTCATCTCCGTCCTTATTGAAAACTTGATGCATACTTCATGTAACGTGGGAAACATATATAATTGAGCTTTAATGCAGCCCACTTAACAAAGAACAATAGGGTTGTTTTACATGAAGGCCCTAGTCTAAAATCATTGTGATAAGATGCAATTCTACACTTCAAGATGGGAACAAAACCATCACCTGCTGTGTATGTACTAGAAAAGATGGAAAAAATCTGGAGTTTTCCTCGAGAACTTTTTGAGTTCTATGTGTACGTCTCATGTTTTGCTGTCCCAGTTAGGTATAAAAAAGTCGAATCTGGGTTTAACCATCGGCTTAGCCCCTGGTCAATTAATTGAAGCAACAAGCGGAATAAGGATATTTGTTTATGTTCAACCTCATATTATCCAATCTATTTACAACACAAGTGATGATTTAAATCGATCGTGGATGGAAATTTGAAATCAGGACTTAAGTAAACAATCAAATAAACAAGTCAGCTATAAATAATGGAAGAAGTTACCGTTTTCAATTCATTAATAAGTTCTTTAATAGACACAAGTTTATTTTCGTATTGCCACTTCAGTGTGAAGAAAACAGATGTGGTTTTAACGTATGCTTAGTAACCAATATACATGGAGTTGTCCCAGAAAAATTTCAATTTGAACTTTTCAATTTTGATGTGCTAATTTTGTACAAGTACTTTCTAGACTGTTGAAATTTTGATTTACTATCGTACAAGCAGATCTTGAAGTATTTCACGAAATATGTGAAATGTACACGCTCAGCATTACCATACATTAATAATAATAATAAATCGACTTTATTGGCTCAATTTAACAAAATAAAATAATTAAATAATTCACAAAAAAACCGAGAAAAACCGCCGGAGCGAAGTTTAGTCATAAGGACTACTCTTACACTTAACTCCGCCAATTCTTCCATGGCAAATTACTATGAGAACAAAAACATCGAGTGCATATACAACAAATAGCAAATAGGTCGATACAAAAAAGAAATACATCCTAGTTTAGTAGTACAAATTTATTCTCTAGCAAACAGAAATATATAAAAATATATAGTTACATTATTATATTATCTGAAATTAAAAGAAAATTTAGGTCAGCACTTTTCCTTCTACTTGTCAATGACTATGAAAATTTGTGCTTAGTTGTCCTGTAAATATTTTGATGTAAATACTTCACATTCTCCGGCAAAATCTCAAACTATAAAACAAATCCAGCCGAACAGTTTCGTTTCATTTCAATCGATCAATCAGATTTATTTTTTTTTCCTCTCGAAAAATTTTGAAATTGTTTCATACATTTTTGCTACATTTGAACTCATTTGTGTTGATATGATTTAAAAAAAAATCTTTTATTTCTCTTTTTAAATGGTGTAAAACCGAAAAATCAATAGATTCATTGATGGACAGTTTAAATGGCAACAGTGTAGTGAAACACAGAACTTTATGATTCTCAGAACGCATTAAAATTATTGAATATTAATTTAACTCTGCATTATAAAATTTTTAGTTTTTCATCGAGTTATAGAAAATAGAAGATAAAAAAATATAAAAAATACATGGTTTCAACCAGATTCCACAGTATTAGACGAAATGTTGATACGACCATATTTTGGCATCATCTCACCCCACATTATCTCTTAGCTGGCCGATACATCAGCTTCGGAAGTCACGTAGTGATTATAGCGCAGGAGAGTCTTTCTAGATAATACAGTTTGAAAATGTGAGTGAGAGTGAGAAACTGTGGATATAATAGATTCAAGGAAATGTGAATTGAAAAACATTTAGAGAATGAAAAATACAGAAATAATTTTTTCGAAAAATGAATAAGTGCCATTTAGACTTCACATCAATTAATCTAATGATTTTTCGGTTTTCCTCCAGTTAAAAGTTTTTAGTGAAAATCTCATCAGCACAAATGAAGCACAATTGCACAATTGTTTGAAACAATTTTCACTGAAGAAAACACGTCCTGAGCTAACTCATTCATAATTTTCTACACTGATCAACAATTGCTAGGGATCACTTATGAACTTCTCTTGATTTGTATTTTTTTCAAGTTATTTCGTGAATATCTGTACATTATATGTTCTCTCAAGGAAAAATTAAGATGTTTTGAGTTGATTATATCAAATTTTTCCTCATCGGCTCTTGTTCACAAAATCGATTTTTATCTGTAGACTGTTACCAGGTGGAGTGAAAAGCAATGTGGTATTTGTTATTAAATCTGTTTTTTTCTCTCGTTCAAACACATAAGAGGACAATAATTAAAGAAATGAGAACAATATCAGCTTATCAGTCATGCCAAGAAGACGTTTGGCTCCTGTGCAAATGGACCAAATCATACGGTGGATACAGGAAGGTTTGTCCCAGCGAGAAGTGTCCCGGCGGTTGAATGTTTCGCAAAGTGTCGTGAGTGGGGCTTGGAATAGGTTCATCTAAAACGACTCAGTAGCTTATGCTCATGGGGAGGTCAGCAGCGCAGTACAACAGCTTATCACCAAACCCACTCGGCTCCAGAGAGTGCACAAAGTACCTCCTCGGCTAGCTCTAGAGCTGAGACTACTTATAAAGGGGCGCCACTCTCTTTTATGTTAATACAAAGAAAAAAAAAGAGGAAAGTACACTAAAGATCTCAGGGTCGCAAAAAAAAGAAAATAACGAATGCACTCTCAGGATGCCAAACGAGCCCGATCACACAAGCGGGAGGTAGTGGCTGGTAGAAAGAATATAGAGCAATTATTTAATAATATAATGAGCCCAAATGAAATACACAAGGTCCCTCAAACGAGGATATATCTCACAGAAGGTAGATCACTAACTAGTTCTTACTTCACAACCCGAATATTCGATATAATGCTTTATCTCTTACTAAACAAACAGTAATATCACCCCAAGGTATATACTTAGAGCCTCGATGGTAATCGTTACAAATAGCTCTTTACTTATATCTAAGCGACCTTCTCTATAGGTCGGGTTTTATGTACTAAACAGTATTCACTGAATTGGGCCTCTTTGATACTAATCAATCTTAACTAAATTCTACAGACTAACCTACTATAACAGTCGAGGTCGTGGCTTGACTGAAGTACAAAAGGATATAGTTTCTTAACCCATAATTATTCTCACAGTCTCGTAGATGGAAACTGGGCTCAAATATATTCCTGGGCCAACGTAGTACAATTTCTCACAGTAATGCGCCCTGGGTAGACGACAGGTGTGGTATCTTAGATGGCGAAATCTGGTGGAGGTCGCCAAAGACAACTCCCACGGCAGCTCGACGGTAATTCAAAGACAGCCTAGACAAACAGCTCGAAGACTTCAAAGACAGTTCGGAATCTGCGGTACCTCGCAAAGGTACAATAATAATTCCCAATTCGAAGCAGAATGATGCAATCCCACGTCGTTTTTCCAAACAAATACGCCACTCCGCTAAAGCGCAAAAATCTCACCAACGAACAAACCAAACCAACATGATAAGATTTCTCTCAGGGCTTCAGTTAAAATCCTGTTCAGATCCGCAAAATTGCGATTAATTACTCCAGGGCATTTCAACCAAATATGCGGGAAGAACGATGTCATTGACAACCTACGTCACATGATGACAGACTAAGACCACCGACAACGGCGTCCATCGAAACGTACGAGATAAGCTGGCAAACTACTGCGACTAACGCCACCAGTTCGGTTTGCAGGTACTAACTGGAGCGGGAATTTTAAAACCGTGACAAGCTGCCCAAGATCGTCTTTTGACCCTCAATGTTAGGAGAAATCCCACTTACCCGGCGTCGCGGCTCAATAGATCACTGAGAGTTGCAACAGGAGTTCTAATTTCGAACCAGACTGTAAGACGACGACTACATGTTCATGGTTTGAGAGCACGTAGGAGGGTACAACATCCCCGTTTGAATAGGGAACACCGGGTTCATCGACGGCAATGGGCTGAGGAGCAGCGCAATTGGACAGTTGAAGATTGGAGCCGATGTTTATTTACGAATGAGTCTAGATTTCGTTTGGTCAACTCCGATGGACGTATTCTTGCTTGGAGGGAAAGAGGTCGAAGGTATGCAGAACAGTTTATGGTACCCACAACAGCTTTTAGTGGAGGTTCTATATGTTTATGAGGAGGCATTTGTTTGATCCAACGCACAGAGTTGGTTGTTCTGCAGAACACCACAATGACCAGCCAGAGATATCACGATATGATTATTGACCCCATAATTGTTCCGTTTGCGGCTGCCTTGGGCGAGAATTTCAATTTAATTGACGATAATGCCCGTCCACACCGTAGTCGTCTGGTTAATGAAGCGCTAGAAACTCATGCTATTGATAGGATGGACTGGCCGGCTCGCTCTCCAGATATGAATTGCATCGAAAATGTCTGGTCTGAGATGTCTAGACCATTGTCAACCTTAGAACAACCGATTAATAACCTGGAGGACCTTTCTAACTCTTTACGGGATATTTGGACGAATTTGCCCCAAAATTTTATAAATCGTTTGATTGCAAGTGTGCCTCGAAGGGTAGAATGCTTGAGACGAGCTCGTGGGGGACCAACTAGGTACTAGCTTAACCGAAACTTCAGCCTTCTTGTGGTTTCATCATAAAATTTTTATATTATTCAAACACAGAATTTTGAGTTTCCTAATAAAGTCTCTTTTTCTCTCCAATTTTCTATTTTTTCATTCTTTTCACAACTGAACCATATTACCAACTGAAAATACTCTGATATCTGACTAAATTTATAATCTTGGAGCGAATATTTCAGAAATAAATTTAGAAAAAGTAAGTGAATCCTATCAATTGTTGAGCAGTCTAGTTCATTTGGAAACAAATCATTTTACGAAATCATAAAAATGCTGGGCCATCTCTTCATCATTGTTCTCACTTTTTCTCCAGATATTTACTGGTTTCTGATTATCACTCGAAAGAACAATTAAAATAATTTACAAAATAAAATACCAATTAAATTTGTTTTTTACCGTTGTTACCTCATTAATTGAGGCTACGATGTGACGTTTGCATTCGAATAATTTAAACGTGAACTAAGCATTAACGTTATAAACCTTTGTTCTGTTGCTCCTAAAGACCATCGAAAAATTAGTACATCCGTAGACGCAGTATGAATCTCTTTAAACCATCAACTGTTTGATATATGATGGTAATACTAATGAAGTATTCAAATTCGATTTGTAACCGTTCAAAGCATAACAAGTGTATATGCTATCATTAAAGCATCGCATAAAAAATTTAACGGAACACGAAAACCTAACATCTTTATTGAAAATCGTTGCTAGGGTATTTATGAATAACATTATCGTAATTGTGGCCCAAGGATAAGCCATCCTTGTATATTGGTCGAATAATATCTTTTTAATCACGTCAATCTCGTGTATCATTCCGTGTAACCAACAAACTGTTATTTTGTTATCTGCGAAATGAAAAGAAATGATCTATGTTATTGAATTCAGGCGATTTCCTGATTGTCTTTACGATGTGAACAACTATAATTTAGAGCCGTTCGATACATTCTTTTGCTTAGCGTTTTCAATTTTCCGTGATACGTAAATTGGGTTTCTACGAGTATATCTTCATCAATCTTAGATACATGTCAATTTTCCTTTGGCTAAATTGATCACACACAGGTTTATGTTCCTTCATAATTTTCACCGATCCGAAGAAAAAGTTGAATTTTTTATAATATCCAGTTGCAAAATTTTCAGTAATGATAATTATTTCAAGAAAGAAAAGGTTGTGGTAACGTGGAATTACTTCGGCATAGTGATTTATTCCGGTCAGGGGTCGCCAAGTTGATGCAGTAACTCGAAGACCTTAGATTATAAAGCAAGTGTGTTTTATCTGAATAGTGTATATATATTCTTTTGAACTTTTGGCTGACAATATTCAGTTAGCAAACAATAAAGCATATAGATCAGGGGTTAGTGACGGGGTGTCATACAATTCGGCGTATGAAATAAAAGCCTAGGGAAAAAACCCCAGTAAAAAAAAACCCTGGCTCCCCGTCTAAGTGTGAAAATACAAAAATAAGCTGAAATATATTGTAGGGACTTCTTTCTTCAAGAGTGGTCTTCTATTGATGGAGACAGAGACTTCTTCAAAGTTCTCACATTGAATCTGGAAATAAAAGACAAAGGCAGAAAAAAGAACTGAATAACAAAAATACGTATCATATTCGTTTGAAATTTATAACCCATTCCAAGATAGAATTGGAAACATCATGAATAGCCCTAAAATCATCTTGAAATTTATATATGGGACAACTATTGATGAGATGAGGTATTGTTTCTTCTGCTTCTCCACATTCACAACTTGCGCTAGGAACTGAGTTCCATCTAAATAGCATGCCATTGGTACGACCATGACTTGTCTCAAACGATTGAGAACTGTCCAAATTTTTCTTGGAAGATCAAAACCAGAAACTTTTCAAAAGGATCAGAAATGAGATACTTATTAAACATTTCGTAAGAGTTCCACTCAGTCTTCCATAATTATTTATCACTTATGTTCATATTGAAGAACGTATTATGCCATAATGGTTTACGTGACTTCAATCTGGGAATTCTATTTTGTGGAAAATTTGAAATAATTGGGAATAAATTGGGAAAAGAATGATATTTATTCCAAGAATTCAGAGCTGCAGTCTGTCTGCCAATATTGGGAGGGACAATATTAGACAAAATTAGTAACCAATGAACCGGTGTTGATCTTATGGTGCCAGTAATTATTCTCATGGATGTATTCAATTGTGCATCAATCTTTTGTGTATGTGCACTATTAAACCAAACACAGCAACAATATTCAGCTGCGGAAAAGACTAGGGCTAGAGATGCTGTCCGAAGAGTGGAAGCATCAGCACCCCAAGACGATCCAGCTAATTTCTGAACAATATTATTCCTAGTTTTCAGTTTTAGGCTCAGATCATTTAAATGAGCCTGAATAGTGTAACCCATTTGTTTGAAAGCTCCTACAAAATTCAAATTTATTTGGATTATTCATTACGAAGATATATGTAAAACACAATTTTTTCAATGTAATTCTTTAAAATCGAGCCAATTTACGAAAAATGTAATAAGGAAGAAAAATTTCCTCTGGTTATAAGAATTAATAATTAAAATCGATGCAGTAGTTACAGACTTGCCCGGTAGAATCTTCGAAATTAAAACATCTGGAAAAGTTTCCACCATTTTTTTCATTGCGAAATTACAGGTAAAGTATTAAATCATAACTTACGACTCTCAGAAATCCATTTATTGCTGTTAAAAAATAATAAATAATCAAGAAAACCTAGGGCTACAGACAAAGGGTATTTCAACAAATCTGTTTTTCAAAACAAAAAAATTTGATGACGATAATTCAAATTATGATATCTGTCAAATGTCCACCACGACCACGCTGACAGAATAGTCTTTCATCGAAATTTTTAATCACTTTTTGGCAAAATGTCGGGTCTATTTCGGTTATCACATCACAGATTTTGAGTTTCAAGGCTGCAATCGATGGTTTCGTTTAGACTCTGTCCTTAAGATAACCCCATAAAAAATAATCCAGTGGTGTTAAATCACACGATCTGGCTGGCCATTTAACAGTTGAGTTTTGTGAAATATGCGATCGGCAAATTTGGTTCGTAATAGATTGATCGTCTCATTGACTAGGTAACAACCGACTTGTTGAAACCACATGCCAGTGACATGTCATCAATGATAGACCAATTTTACTTGTACCGTGACAAGTGAAAATGGACTTCGTCTGAAATAGTACATTGTTTACCGGGTAGGAAAAGCTTAACATTCCTGGACGACTGTGAAGAATGCTAAGTCGAGGCGCAAGCCGAGACTTAGCAACACAGAGTCCAGGAATGTGGCTTTTCCTACGAGGTAAACATATTATTTTTCCGCAAATCGTTTAAAATTCGACAGATATTGATTGATTTAAAAAAAAACGCGATAATTTTATTCCCAAATAAATGGTGCTTTGAAATTCCTAATAAAATTACTTGGGTTACTATGGAAACGTATTGAGGTTGAATTGTCAAACTTGACGCTTATAAATTCAATTCCTGGTGTTCTCGAAAGTAAAATGATAAGTGATGATGAAATTTCCATTCCTGGGACTCCTCCAGAGCTGGTTGAGGCAGTGAATACTGCTTCATTAGAATTATTGCCAAAGAAATCAAGAGAAAAGTACGAAAATGCATACAGACGTTTTATGGATTATCGCATTAGTAAAAATACGAGTTCTTTCTCAGAAAATGTTGTAATGGCATACTTCCTAGACCTTTGTTTAAAGATGAAATCTTCAACATTATGGGCCAATTATTCAATGCTGAAGTTAACCCTTGCACTTAAACACAATGTAGATATATCTACAGACTCAAAACTTCGTTCTTTATTGAAACGGCAAGCTCAAGGTTATAGGGCAAAGAAATCTAAGATTTTAACGAAGGAAGAAATTGAAAAATTTATCCAGGAAGCTCCAGACAAAGAAAATTTAATGATTAAGGTAATTTAATTTTTTTTAAGTTTTTAATTTCTATTTAGATTATAGCTTTATTTATTTTTTAGGTGGCTGTAATATTAGGTATTTCTGGGGCCTGTAGAATGGATGAGTTAGTCCGAATGACTGTACACGATATAGAAGACTCAGAATCTAAGCTTTTAATCAGCATACCTGATTCGAAAACCAACAAACCAAGATCATTTGTAATTAATCAGATCTACTTGAATGTTTATCGAATGTTTCGTTATGACCAGAAAATATGAACAGTGACCGATTTTTCTTTAAATATCAAAGCGGAAAGGGTTGTAGACAAGTGGTAGGAATTCATCAATTTAGAAAAATGCCCAAAATAGTTGCTACTTATTTGAACTTGGTAAATCCGACAGAATATACTGGTCACTGTTTTCGTCGGTCTTCTGCAACAATATTGGTTGACTCTGGTGCCGACATAACTAGTTTAAAGAGGCATGGCGGATGGAAGTCATCAAACGTTGCTGAAGGATATATCGAAGAATCGCTTAACAATAAGGTTGAGGTGGCAAATAAAATTTTCACAGTACAAAATATTCAACAAAATGACCCTTCCACCCTGCATGTTGTCTAAAATGTTTCTCATAGTTCTAAGAGTGTTCCTCCAATGTTAAATAATTGTACTAACTGTCAAATTACTGTAAATATAACAAATTGATCTCAAAAATGTATTCAGCAATGACTTGATGTTTTCAAAATATAAATTAATTCCGTATAAGCAATGTGTTTTCTATCATTTATGTAGAACACTAACAACTGCACGGAAATATCATTTCCTTACAGTAAGGAAGTCCTGACTTTTTCTTCAAGAAATTTTGACAGGAATGTCAAAATTTCCTGGCGATTTGCGGAAAAATAATTTTTTCAGAAAAACTAGCGGGTTGTTCCAGAATGAATTGAGCGAATCTACGGCGATATGCATGGTGGGGCAGCTTCAATTCCTGCACTAATTGTATCTTGTGAGGCTTCAAAGCCAAATCCTTATGCAAAATTTGCCATGTGGTGATTTGAGATAACCCCAGTTGTTGAGAATGTCGAGAAATTGACAAATTTTGATCTTCTTCAACATTGTGACTCACGGCTGCGATGTTTTCAGTTGAACGGGCCTGGTACTTTGGCCCATTTTGTACCGAGCCCGACTCAAATTTAGCGACCAAATTCTTGATAGCGGTCTCAGAAGATCGATTAGGTTGTCTGAAAATATCACGAATTTTACAGAATGTAATTTTAACAGAACCACCATATTCATAGTGGGATTTAATTTTTAAAATGCGATGTTTGAGTGGAATTGAATTCATTGTAATAATATCCAAAGCATAAACTACGAATATGTCATAAAACTAACTGTCAATGTGGTAGGTGTGGCCACAATTAAAAAACAAAGCTCTTGTTGAAAGACCCTTTATACAGGGTCTTTCACGAGGAACCTCACCCATATTTATACGGGAAACTACTGAATGTATTTTCATGAAATTCAGCACTTATAAATATTTCACGATGCTGATGAAATCTAAAATATTTTCAAGGCATGAGCACCTCCGGTTTTTCCGGAAATGACGTCAACTTCCGTTTTTCAAATTACAACACCATTTTTTTATTGCAGAAATAAATTCCTTAGAAAATTTCAAGTTATTTTGATGTAACATTTTTTAGTTTTGGTTGGAAAATTCTCTCTGAGCAGGAAAATTCGAAAAAAAAATCGAAAATAGAGCTCCGCTGAAACAAGAATAACTTCGAGGTTCTTGGATGGAAAATTTTCATTTTTGGGATTTTTCAATATGTAAGCTTGATGTATCCACTTATTATTATTATACTTATGTTATTTGAACCATGCTGTGGATTTTTCACCCCTTCTTGCAACCGTCTTCAAGTTACTATTAGGAGAACCATAGCAAACTCTCGCAGTTATAACTAGAGAAGATGCTCAAAGTTTTGGCCGTTAATTTCAAGACATTTATTTATACGTTTCAGGAATGCTTCGTGCGTTGCTCTTCTTATTTCATGGGGAGGAAGAGATCTGCAAAAGTGTTTAAAAACCAAATTGAGTTTCAAAACTTAGAATCTAAAAGTCTAAACAAACCTGAACGCATTTCTGACTCGTTCTATGCAGTCCTTTTCATCAGTCAGGGGAGTTGAGTAGACAATATTTTTTACCCTACCCCAAACATAATAGTCTAAAGGAGTTAAATCGGGAGAACGTGGTGGCCAAAGATGTGGACCATTGTTCGCCAACCATCGATCTTCAAATAGCCTGTATAGGATATTTGACACATTGAGTGAATTGTGTGGAGGCGCGCCATCTTGTTGATACCATAAGTAATTATGGTTCTGTACTAGCGGCTCAATTATTTGAGTCAATATGTCAGAATATCTATCTCCTAAGGGAGAACATTCTTTAAATAATGCAAACATGTGTAGTGTTCTATCTTACCAGTTGAAGTCCCATCATAAATGTGAACATCGAGAATTGCATTATTTTTGATGGCGCAAAAAACATTGGAACTCCAGGTCTCTTGAAAGTTCTATTGTCTGAAGTGGTGGTTGTTCTCTTCATCCCAAGAATGACTGTTATGCCTATTGAAAGAACCATTCTTTGTGAATTTAGATTTATCTGTCCAAATTATACAGTCCAAAAAGTTTTCAATCTCTTGAAATCGAATCATCATAGCTTCGCAACACTCTATTCTCCTGACGAAATCAGTTTCCTTCAAATGCTGTACCCTATTGAATTTATATGGGTGCATTTTATATTTTTTTAATATTCTCCAAACACTCGATAGAGATAATCCCAGAGCAATCTCGGCATCTTTGAGAGAATTTTGAGGATTCACACGAAAATATGCAAGAACTGTAATTTCGTTGTTCTCATCTTCTACTACACTTTTTTCTCTGTGTGTAGTTTTCTTAACCAAAGATCCGACATTTCTCAAGTTTGTCATGGTTCTGTTAATGGTATCTCTCGTTGGTCTGGGTCGGTCAGGAAACCTCTCAATGAACAGTCGAATCGTTCTATCTACAACTTTATTACATTCTCCATGAAGTAGAATGAGATTTAAATAATCTTCATTGGTAAAATTAGGCATAGTGATCGATTTTATAACTTAATACGAATTATCACCAAATCAATAGTAAACACAAAATGCTACTGAATAAACAGGAATTTGGCAGATGTAATTAATGATATCTATCATTAAAAACAAAAATGTTAAGTTTTTGCATATGGTTCATAAGGAATTATTTATTTATCACTGGAGAGAAAACCGATGGCTGATTAGTTGAAATAAAGAGGTTTCCGATACAAATTAGAATCCAAATTCGCCATCTATTTACGAACAACCTGTAACTTTTTTCTCTTGCATATTAGGGTAGTAAAATCTAAAGCATGGTTTAAGTAACAGTTCCTGAAAATTTCATCTTTTTGGCGTGAAGGGAATAGAAATAGCTGAAAGTTCAAGACGAAAAACAGTTTTTTGTGAATAACTCAGAAAATATCCACTTCAGGGCAAAGGGGTGATGCATACACTTACATTATTTTTTAACGTAGTTTCAATATCTGCCATAAAAAAATGGGGTTCAAATTTGAAAAAATTGATTTTTCACGATTTTGTCATCCCTAACTTTGAAAGCGATTTTTTCACCCCCTGTATCATGAATCGCGGTTTCGATTTTTAAAGTGGATACATCAATCTTACATCTTGAAAAATCCCAAAAATGAAAATTTTCCATCCAAAAACCTCGAAGTTATTCTTGTTTCAGCGGAGCTCTATTTTCGATTTTTTTTTTCGAATTTTCCCGCTCAGAGAGAATTTTCCAACCAAAACTGAAAAATGTTACATCAAAATAACTTGAAATTTTTTAAGGAATCTATTTCTGCAATAAAAAAATGGTGTTCTAATTTGAAAAACGGAAGTTGACGTCATTTCCGGAAAAAGTGCTCATGCATGAATTTCATGAAAATACGTTCAGTAGTTTCCCGTATAAATATGGGTGAGGTTCCTCGTGAAAGACCCTGTATTGAGAGGCAGTTGAGCACGTACAATGATTTACACATTAGGAGGTGAAAAT
Source organism: Micraspis discolor (assembly GCA_030674115.1). NCBI lineage: Eukaryota > Metazoa > Arthropoda > Insecta > Coleoptera > Coccinellidae > Micraspis > Micraspis discolor. The sequence goes on from JARTUT010000436.1 coordinate 1,668,691, forward strand.
CAGCAGTAGTCAAAAACAAGAAACAAATAGAAATGAGAAATAAGCAAGAAAACGAATATAAATGTCTATAGAACAATATCGACAACTATCCTGACTTAGGGATTTGAATCAAGTAATACAATCAGAAGTAGCTATAGAAAGTCAAATCAATAATTTGGCGATAGCATAATTGACAGGTAATCATCGCTGCAGTCTCATTACTGTATTGGGAGACGTGGTATGAGATTTTCCGAAGAAGCAGAAATCCAAAACGAAAAAGTTCGTCTGGAAAATCCAAAACAATCGACTGGAGGGACATTGTAAAGCAAACGCCCTGTATACGAACCTCATTGTTGATTCGCAAAGTAATTACCAAGCCAACAAAAAGCAATCACACGCAGATTATCTCTGACAATATCTCATGGAAATGAGAAAAAACCTGAATGAATTTTGGATGGCATAATTAATTCTGCCTTCAAGGCAGAATTTTTTACGTTGAACGTTTTATATGCGTTCTTGATTTTTATTCAAGGAAAATGAGACATTCATAAGTTTCTCAATAGTGCTTTCGTAACAGATTCCTTGCTTGTTATGATAATGAAAATCTAAAGACATGGAGACGAAGCCATACTGTCTAGCGAGGTTGTTTTCATTTGTGGGATACAAATTATGTGTTTTTGTCCTTGAAGAGATTAGATTTATGGTTTTTAATATCGAGTTCCGAGGAGGTCTGTCACTCAGACAATAATTTGAGAAGGCATAATCAGATGTGATGCTTTGCTCGTCTATTATTAGTGTAGATACTACACACCTTGGCCTCCGTGCAAAAGAATCAATTGCCCCAGAGGTCTTACGTCAGTTACCTCCATCATAATTAGAAAATAGAATACATGAACGAAGTCTCTATATGAGTTCATCATAAGGAAAAAAAATCAAAGTTTGAAATATCACATGCTTTATATTCATGCTATTAACTTTATTGAATCAGACTCATTCCCAAGTCCGAATGGAAAGCACACCTAGCTCTTCTGAATAGTATCATAGTACAGGTTGACTGAAATAATGAAAACAGCACTATAACTTTATGAAAATAACTTCTTCTCCTGAAAGCTCTTCGCTCCTCCTATCTATAATATAAAAATGGATCGCAAAATGTGTTGGTAAGCGCATAACTCAACAACGCCTGGACCAATTTGGCCAAATCTTTTTTTAAAATGTTCGTTGAAGTTCAAGGATGGTTTTTACGGCGAGAAAAATTAGAATTATTGCTGGAAAACCCTTAAAAAAAGCCCTTTATTTTTCCCATACAAATGATTTGTAACTAAAACGTAGTCAATTTGAGTCCAAATATACAAATCAGTGAAGAAATTTACAATGAAGCATTGATTTCAATTGAGGACGTGTGCTTGATAATGTCAAACAAACTATTAATTCAATTAGGCCTGACCGCGCCAAATCGTCCAATGCATGAGGCTTTTAACCAAGAGTTGCATCGAGAAAAACTGTATGATCTCAACGCTTTGAAAGAATTATTTCAAACAAATCTTTCACTGTTAAATGAACAACAGAAGTATGTATTTGAAACTCTTATGAAAGTAACAAATGATGAAACTGGAGGGATTTACTTCTTAGATGCACCTGGTGGTTCAGGAAAAACTTTTTTGATTTCATTAAAATTAGCAATAATTCGCTCACAAAATAAAATTCCACTTGCACTCGCTTCGTCGGGAATCACAGCAACTTTGCTTGAAGGTGGTCGGACAGCCCATTCAGCACTAAAATTGCCAATAAATATGCAAAGCAATGAAACTCCAACCTGCAACGTTTCGAAGAACTGCAATGGCAAAGGTTTTGCAGCAATGTAAATTGATTGTTTGGGATGAATGCACGATGGCACATAAAAAATCTTTGGAGGCTTTAGACAAAACCTTAAAAAATCTATGGAGCAATAATAACCGATTTGGTGGTGCAATGATTTTATTAGCAGGAGATTTTCGTCAAACATTACCAGTGATTCCACGATCAACGCCAGCTGATGAACTCAATGCATGTCTAAAGTCCTCCAATTTGTGGAAACATGTCAAAGTACTTCATTTAAGCAAGAATATGCGTGTCGAGTTGCAAAATGACCAATCTGGAAACATATTCTCTAAACAACTCATTGACATTGGTAATGGCAAAATTCCTATAGACATGTTGACTGGCTGCATTAAGTTTACCCAAAGTTTTTGTCAGTTAACTCGATCAAAAGATGAACTTATTCAGAAGGTGTTTCCAGATGTTTCTCAAAATTACAGAAACCATCATTGGTTGAGCGAACGAGCTATACTGGCTGCAAAAAACATAGACGTAAATGAATTAAATTTCAAAATTCAAGAACAAATTACAGGCGAATTGAGGATATATAAATCAGTTGATTCGGCTACTAATCAAGATGATGTAGTCAACTCGAAAAAGCTATACTGGCTGCCAAAAACATAGATGTAAATGAAATAAATTTCAAAATTCAAGAACAAATTACAGGCGAATTGAGGATATATAAATCTGTTGATTCGCTGGATTTGCCAGGATTGCCACCTCACAATCTTCAATTAAAGGTTGGATCGGTGGTTATAATGTTGCGAAATATCAACCAACCGCGTCTTTGCAACGGTACACGGTTAGCGATAAAAAAAATTACTAAACAATGTGATAGAAGCAACTATACTCAAAGGAAAGTATAAAGGAGAAGATGTTCTCATACCGCGCATCCCAATGATTCCGACTGATGTGCCATTTGAGTTTAAACGACTAAAGTTTCCAGTGCGGCTTGCTCTTGCTATGACTATAAACAAGTCCCAGGGGCAATCATTAAGTGTTTGTGGTATTAATCTAGAAAACTCATGTTTATCACATGGTCAATTGTATGTCGCCTGTTCCCGTGTTGGAAAACCATCAGATTTGTTTATTTATGCGCCAGGTAATCAAACAAAAACATCGTATACCACAAAGCACTAAAATGATAATAATAATAATTATGATTCACATGATTAACAATAAAGTGATTCCTTATTTTTAAATCCTTATATATGTTTTATTTAATTATTTTTCATTCACAACGCCCAATCACCAGGGTGACGGTTCTGTTCAGGAGAATTTTTTTAAATACGTAGGCACAAAAACTGCCACATTACAAATCTTTTTGACAGGACGAAGTCAGCTAGTAAACCTATAAATTTATACAACTTTATTCTTTTTTCTGCTTTAGTCTTTTAATTTTCAGATTCGATGTGGGAACTTGGAGAACCCCCTGTGTCATTATTCACTCAGGAGGAAAGATGTTTTTCGCCATTTCACCAAGAATATAATCCCAAAAATTGAAAATCTAGCAGTTACTATGTTAAACAGTACAAATTTTAATAGTATTCACATAGGCCAGACTGGACGTTCACTCAAAACAACATTCAAAGAATCGACAACAAACTAAGTTTCCCACAAATTGAATATATAAAAATACTATATATTGATGAAAAGGCTAAAAACTGAATTATTTAGAATCACTAGAGATTTTAAAAGTCGTTAATAACGCCAATTTCAATAGAATGATTGACCACACTAACATATGTAATACCGAAATATTCAACGCCTTTTGGGTGAAATGAAACTGGGGTAAAACCCAAATTCAACATCCTCTAAACCAAAATTCTAACTTTAACTACTATTTATATCTATATATCTACATATTTCTTGTACCTGCATCATCAGATCATTTAAAAACAAATTATATATTTCAGAAATTCAGATTTTGACTTTCTCTGAAAGAAGGCTTACATTTAAAGATGGTACCCATATTTTTTGTGAAGAAGTGATAGAACAAGATCAGCAACGTACTCAATGTTATTCTAAGTGCCAGGAATTATTATGATGAACTGAATTAACTCCTTAACTACACCTTGAACTCAAATTGCAGAATAACTACATCTTGAATGAGTAACATCCACTTAGAGATGAACAGCAAGAGACAGATCAAGTCTTTTATAATGTTAGTCACAATTTTCAGCTCTTATCTTCAATTTAGAGTGGGTAATTAGGTAATTCCAGAAGAAAAAAGTGATTTCCTCGCTGAAAGAAGTCCCATAAACATCAAATCACTGTCGCATAGTCGTTCCCTAAGCTATTATTTGATTGACCACTTAAGAAAACCGCTAGTCGAGGTTGAAGTGAAAAAACCATTATGGATCTCGATAGCTTTGATGTTCCGAATGGAAGATAATTCGAATTCTATCCAGGTCAAGCTTTAGTCGGACAATTGGTCCGTTAAGAAATTGAACGGTAGTGAAATTTGTAGGTAAGGAAGGCCACGGAAGTCTAGCAGTAGGTAAGCTTCTGGTCACAAAACAAACTGAACAATGGATTCGAATTTTTTCTTCTGATATTAGAAAATGAACAAAAATACTTGGGACATATCTCAACATTAGCGTTTTCAATAATTTAATGATAAATAAATAATTCATTGATCGACACCTATGAAATGTCGAAAGAAAACAGTAATTGTTATAATACCTTCGTGTTAAAAACATGAAAATTACAGCTTTATGACCAATGAGCATATACATTTCAAAATTACTGTCCCAACAAGTCATAGAAATGTAATTTCAACTCTGAATTACTTTTCGATTCAGTTCTTAGACCAACCATAGTACCAAATATAAGGAACCATAAAAAAACATATATTTGGATGATAAACCAACTCTAGGACATGTATTATTTTATTTTATTTTTTTTTGGATTCCAGTCATAAATTATGATATTCGTTATTGGCCTTTTTTTTCAATTAAATTGATTAAAGTTATTCAATTTGAAGCTTTTATTCAAGTTGTATGGGTGTAGTTGATCAATATAATATAACTTAACATTTGTCAAGTTATAATATTTAAATGAAACCATTTTGTTGAGAACATGGTTTCAACAAGGTTCAAATTTTAAATTTGTACCCGTTCTAGAATTGAGTGCTGTCTTATGCGCCTGCGTTGCGCACCAATGTGCGTGCCCAATCGCTCTCTCTCTCTCCATTTTCAGTTGATTCTATAATAAAAAGCTGTACAGAGTACTACTTTGTCGAGTGCATAATAATCTAATTTAATACTAGATATAAAACAGAATTGGGCTCTGCCATTTAGGCATCTCAAATAACTTAAATTAGTTGTTGAAATCAAATACAGTTCACTACGTTTATTTTTTCTTTTATGTTGTAATCAACATAAAAATTGGTCCTAACGAGCCGTGTGAAGAATTGGTCCTTCGGGCCGGATAAAATGTCATCAACATAAGTGTTCTGCAACACATTTAGTGATGCATTGAATGGAATTAATCACATAACGAATTATTCAGGCAAATTAACTGAAAAATGTATTGGCTCATAGGCAAATACATGTCTCCCTGTCAAAAAATTCGAAAAGGAAATACCTGTCGACACAAAAGTCAAGAAAGTATCCTTGCATACATTCAAACTAGCGCGTCGACTGGAGATAACACATCAATACTAAGAAGAAAGAAATATATCTGAAATTCCGAAAAATGTATTGGCTTATAAGCAGGAAGTCCAAATTGTACCTTCAAAATAAAGAGCTTGTTTACAAGGCAATCATAAAAATATTATTATTATTATTCAAATCATCCAAAGACTTCAATCTGAACTACTACGTTCATTGGTTAATGCCTCTTGGTATGACACCAAACCTACCTTCCATGAGGATTTAAGGGTTCCATATATCACTACAGAAATATGGAATCACTTGAGAAAATATCATCAAAAGCAACCAAACTGGCTGACCGTAACTATGAATCTATCAAGGTTCAATACATGTTAGTCTCTATGTATAATTGTAGGTATCTAGATTATAAATCTTAGTATTTTTAATACAAAAAAAATAAGCACAAACTTTTTCTCTTAATCTCATTGCTTTCTAATTCGTTATTTGTTGATATAAAGTTTTCTAATTCCTCTCGTTTATTATCTGCTAAATGAAAATTTTCCTACAAGGATATGTTGTGGAAAACTGAGTTAAAAAAAATTTAATTTGACACAATTTGTTCCAACAACAAATGAATAATATTACTCCTTGTTCATGCGTATTAAAATGCTCGATCTAGTTCTGTTAATAATTGCGAACAGTTTCTCTGTTCTCATTAATTCGTTTGCATTACCTTTGAGATAATTCGAAATCTTATAATATTAACCTGAGTGAATAGTAAATAACGAATCGAACATTAAATTCTTTCAAGAATCATCTAATTTAGTCTCCACTAAAGGAAACAGTCTGAAACTTTGAGTAGAGACTGATGAAACATGGTAGCATAACGTTTAAGACGACCTCAGTTTAAGCCTTGGGTGTAGTGATTGTTATCATACGATTTTTTATAAAAAAAGGCATAAAGATTCGTCATTTTTAAGTTTATCTCGCATCTAATCTGAGATTGAAAAATGCAAAATCATCTAAGGAAACACATAAAAAAATCAAGTAGTACACATTTTTGAAGCGATACAACATCGGTCAATTAAAATGTGATGGTTTTGTTCACTATAAAAAAGTAAAAGTGGAAGTGAACGCCGCACCCAGGAGTGGTTTACTCGAATTCGTTCCAGAAATTTTAATGTCAAAGATGCTGCATGCCCTGGTCAGTCAATGAAAAAAACGATGAAATTCTGCACTGATGAAGAAAGCTGTAAGGATATAGCGGAGGCATTAGGCATCACTTACGTGACAGTTTAGAATCACTTAGGAAAGACTGGCTACAAAAAGGAGCTCAATGGTTGGGTGCCACATGAATTAACGCAAAAAAAAAGATTTAACGAATTACCTCCACAAACCACATGAAATCTGGACTGTCCATTATCAGCACGTACAACCTGGCGAAACGATCAATTCTGAGCTCTCATGTCAAGAATTAACTAGATAAGAATAAGTCAAAAAAAAAGGTCCAGAAATGGGCAATAATAAAGGTTTCATAATGATAACACCAAAACACATACATGTTTGATGAGGTTTAAGTTGACGGAGCTTGGTTGGGAAGTCTTGATGCACCAACCGTACAGCCCGGACCTTCCACCATCTGACTATCAAATCTCTTTTGATGGTTAAAATTGGCTAATCGAAGAGCCGCTGAAAATCACTTGGCCAAGATTTTCGCCGATAAACCACAGAAGTTCGGCTCTGATAGAATTAAGAAGCTACCCGGAAAATGGCATAAGTGTGATCTTTCGACTAACCCTCAAAAAAAATTTACGCTTACCACTCTTGAGTAGTGGCGCCCTTCAATAACTTTTTCCCAAATAGTTAATGGGCACTTCCTTTAAAATTAAAAAAATTAAGATATGTGCAAAATTTGGTTCTAAAATATAAAAGAAAACCGCCGGGACATTTTAATTTATACTGGAAAGGTTGTTTAGACTAGGTTGAACTATCTAAGTGAAAATTCTACGGAATCTGATCTTGTAAAATACTTGAAATAATTACATTATTGAGGAGCCAAATCTGAAAGCACTGGTCACATGCAGCTTTATGTATTATTCGCATTGATTGAAATAGTAAGAAAGGAATAATTAAAGTCTTGTGTGATGAATCAGAACGTAATAATTTAATAGCAAGCATCGAAACTGCTGTAATCTTTCCTCCGGAGTCCGTCGTAACCATTAACGTAACGGGTTTTTGATCTGATGCAAGAATATAGAATTATCTGTAATGAAATGTCCCCATGAAGATAATGAAGAGTGGCCAAACTATTAGAATACGAGAAATAAGCATTCATTTCGACCGAAAACCGTTCACCGGAGTCACAGACCGTGATCCTGTGCAAATTCACGAAATAACCACATCTAATGTAAAACTCGGTGTATTATGAGCAAAAGGAAACACGATTGTTCGGTCAAATGCTTTCAGAATAAATAGATTCTTCTCAGTTTTCCCTGAATCGTTAAGTTTGGTAATAAAGATGAGCCGTGCCGGGATGAGGCACTTTAATACCAATTTTAACGATTTGACTTTGAGTTGCTTCTTGTGTAGTGAACATTCAGACCAATTCTTGAGCCCATCGAAACCATATGTGCGAATGTGTGTATTGGCAAGAACAGGTATAACAGGTGATTGTCAGATTGCGTAGGTTCTTTGAAATTGGTGTTCTGTTATGATTTATTAATGAGTTCTTATAGTTGCTCATTTTCTTCACTGTGATTGATTTCAATTCATATTACGTGAAGGAGGCCAATTTATACACACATTGTTCTCCAGTTGTAAGTTCGAAGGAAAAGGGAAGATTTCATAACTGACTTGGCACCGAATTACTTCTTTTTATTCTCGTACGTCAAAATTAAAGCGAGAGGTCAACGTTTGTCGACACCTGAAGAAACGGTTGATGCGTTCAGAATGCATGTTTTGGAGATACCTCAATCAAAGAGACAAAAGTGTATAGATCTTAATGGGGAATATTTTGTAAAACAACAAAGCGATTTTCCATGATTAATACTTTATTTTGTTCTCTAATCCCAAAATATAAAGGGCAACTCTCGTAAGCACGACGATTCGATAACAGACATTACTCATATCCAAATAAGAACTTGAAGTATAATGAAAATTTTTCGCTTATCATTTAGTGTCAACACTGTGATTAAATTTGTATTTATCTATGTTTTAAAGAAGTCATCCGGTAACTCAATAATTAATGGTGCAAATAAGGGATTGAAAGAGATTTTCATAAAAAATGCCTCCTTGATTTCCTTCTTGTAGGTTTCTCCTCCTTGGATATGATAGACGATGCAGGGATAAAATAAGAAGACTCAACAGCTATGAAATACCCCCTTTTATTCTCTATTTAAAATGCGTGAATCCGGTAACAGGCTCACTACGAAGAAAATGCAGTGTTAGATAAAGTTTGATGATAAAAAATATTTGGGTTAACCAATTTCATCATTTTCTTTCTTTCATGAATTACAAATTATTACAATTCATTTCAATTCTTCAAACCTTTGACTAGCCTTATGATCAATAAGGCTTGGAATTTATAAGTTTACTGCTGAATGAATAATTTAGAGATTGTTTGATAAATATTTATAACGTTTTTGTCTGCAAAGCGAATCAGTATTTCTTAAAAAAAATATTATTGATACTTCCAAGTAATATATTTGCACCTGTTTCACCTGCAGCCAGATCACAATGAAATCAGTGAAGCATTCGTTAATGATCATGAGGTGATAAATATAACCTTGGAGCAGTTATTTTCACGAAACTCTAATGGAATTTCGGAATAAAATACAGCAATCGGTAAAAACCAAATTGAGAAATAATCAAATCATCCAGATAAAAAAAACGATTTTAAATACGTCAAGGTAAGCATAGAAAGAAAAGGTATATGATTAGATGTTCAATGGTATTGTATAAAACGGCTGAATCACGACGATATAAAAGAATTGGAATTCGTCATCAGTTTATGATGAATTCAACAATTGAATTTTGCTATGCTTGAAGTAACGATATGATGATTCGATATTTTTACATGAAACTTCAAAGTGTGAATTTGAAAAGGTTATTATTCTAAATTATACTAATACGCCATATTTTTTCGCGTTTGTTGAAGGTATTCATGTACGACATTATGATTCGTAAACTACAAGTAAAACTTCACGGAATAGCAAAAAAATCATATGATCTATTTTCATTGTACTACCATGTCAATATTTTGGATAAAACTGGAATTGATTATCCCGATGAAGCTTAAGATTAAATTTTCGTTCTTTTTGGCGTTCTTGTTCACCCGAACAGAGTGCCTATCATTTTGCCCAAATGTCTGTACTTTTCGAATATCGTGCCGAAAATGGTCTCAATCGATTGGGTTCGACTCCCCGGTGAAGAATCCGTGGCGTAAGTTGAGTCTGTCCGGCCGGCTGGCCGTATCCCCTCTAGTATCCAAACGAGATCAGCTAGAGTTTTCATATTTTCAGAATAAGTTAATTGTCCAAATATCTCGGTCAAGTTCGTTATTGGGCCAAATCGGTCGGATGGTTCAATAGTTATGAGCATCTGAAATTTTGTTTCCTCAATAACTACTAGAATATCCTTCCGATCAAGTTGATACTTGAAATATCGTTGAGGTAGGCTGAAAAAAAACGGCTCGCAAAATTTCGCAGAAATCGTCATGCTAGACAATTTTTAAAAAATTCCCAAAAAAAAATTTTTCAATACTCACTATCTCATAAGATATTTTTCGGATTTCAATAAAAATTTGTGAATATATGGAGGTGATCGATATCTTACTTATCCGCAAATTTCATTGTCGTAGCTCTTTTCTATCTAAAGATATGATCATTTTTATTATTTATTCCCGGTCCCGGTGATTTTGTCTGAACGATGGCCCTCACAGATCGATATTAGATTGACAAATGCCGGGCATATCAATCATTTTCATAACGGGAAATCATAGAGATAGAATGCAATCTAGGTGGCTGAAATAATATAAAATTCAGAAAAGCACTGATGTAAGTTCTTAGGGGAAGGGAATTATAGCTTCGAACAAAACTTGGGGAAAATTATGAGTAGTTATTTTTAATTTGAGATATAGGTTTGTTCATTCATTAGGCGTTCATATTTGCATCACATTGTCCCATAGTACGAGGAAAGACTATGGTTCACCTGATCAGAGTGCTTATAGATTTGTTATAGTTTGAATATTTACTCGCAAGTAGCTCAACAAGAGCGCCAAAGCAATCTGACCTCACGTCAGTGCTTTCTAATTTTTTTTTATATCAGACAACTACAGAAACATCATGACATCAATTTTCAACATGAAACTTCAATTTGTTACTTTGAATAGGTTGTTTCTGGAAATTGCGCTAATGCCTTCATTTGGGAGTTAGTTTCATCTATATACGACGTAATTTTTCGTAAACTTCAGGGAAAACTGACCAAAAATCATTAAACTCATCGATTTTTTATTTGGGGATTTTAAGAGCTGGTTAAGTGGCGGAAAATACCAGTGAATAAAAACCGAGGCAAATACTCACAGAAGCTCAGAATATGATATTTTTCTGAATTATTTCAACGTCATTAATTGGCCGATAATCTTATTCATTTTCACCAAATTTTGAATCATAAATATTAAGGGGAATTTTTACCGAGTGAATATTATTTTGGATAAAAAATATCAGAAAATACAAACTTGCGGATTTCAATATATTTATATTATAATCTATAATATAAAAATGAATCGCAAAATGTGTTGGTAAGCGCATAACTCAACAACGCCTGGACCAATTTGACCAAATCTATTTTTAAAATATTCGTTCAAGGATGGTTTTTACGGCGAGAAAAATTAGAATTATTGCTGGAAAAACCCTAAAAATAGCCCTTTTCTTTTTCCCATACAAATGATTTGTACCTAAAACGTAGTCAATTTGAGCTTTATTGCTATGGTATAAAGTTCATATTAAATTACAAGCACTCACTGTTGTCTAAGCAATGTAGGTGTGTTCCTAACGTCAAAGATCATATCTACCAAAACAATGTGCGTGTGTGCGTTGGAGAACTGTTGATGGTGAATTGTGTGGATCCTACAGAGAAGCCTGTCAACGTTTGCAATTGCTTGAAAATGACGCTCATTGGGATCAAACTCTCAATGATGCTGTAATATCATCACACGCTCATCAAATACGAACATTGTTTTCTATAATCATATCTATATGCTTCCCATCAAACCCAATTGATTTGTGGATCAAGTACAAAGATTATATGTGTGATGATATTTTGTATCAAATACGGAATAGAATGGGAAATCCAAATATACAAATCAGTGAAGAATTTTAAAATGAAGCATTGATTTCAATTGAGGACTGACCGCGCCCGATCGTCCAATGCATGACGCTTTTAACCAAGAGTTGCATCGAGAAAAACTGTATGATCTCAACGCTTTGAAAGAATTAATTCAAACAAATCTTCCACTGTTAAATGAACAACAGAAGTACGTATTTGAAACTCCTATGAAAGTAACAAATGATGAAACTGGAGGGATTTACTTCTTAGATGCACCTGGTGGTACAGGAAAAACTTTTTTGATTTCATTAATATTAGCAACAATTCGCTCACAAAATAAAATTGCACTTGCACTCGCTTCGTCGGGAATCGCAGCAACTTTGCTTGAAGGTGGTCGAACAGCCCATTCAGCACTAAAATTGCCATTAAATATGCAAAGCAATGAAACTCCAACCTGCATCGTTAGGAAGAACTCTGCAATGGCAAAGGTTTTGCAGCAATGTAAATTGATTGTTTGGGATGAATGCACGATGGCACATAAAAAATCTTTGGAGGCTTTAGACAGAACCTTAAAAGATCTACGGAGCAATAATAACCGATTTGGTGGTGCAATGATTATATTAGCAAGAGATTTTCGTCAAACATTGCCAGTGATTCCACGATCAACGCCAGCTGATGAACTCAATGCATGTCTAAAGTACTCCAATTTATGGAAACATGTCAAAGTACTTCATTTAAGCAAGAATATGCGTGTCGAGTTGCAAAATGACCAATCTGGAAACATATTCCCTAAACAACTCATTGACATTGGTAATGGCAAATTTCCTATAGACATGTTGACTGGCAGCATTAACTTTCCTCAAAGTTTTTGTTAGTTAACTCGATCAAAAGATGAACTTATTCAGAAGGTGTTTCCAGATGTTTCTCAAAATTACAGAAACCATGATTGGTTGAGCGAACGAGCTATACTGGCTGCAAAAAACATAGATGTAAATGAATTAAATTTCAAAATTCAAGAACAAATTACAGGCGAATTGAGGATATATAAATCAGTTGATTCGGCTACTAATCAAGATGATGTAGTCAACTATTCACCGGAATTTTTAAACTCGCTGGATTTGCCAGGATTGCCACCTCTCAATCTTCAATTAAAGGTTGGATCGGTGGTTATAATGTTAATATCAACCAACCGCGTCTTTACAACGGTACACGGTTAGCGATGAAAAAATTACTAAACAATGTGATAGAAGCAACTATACTCAAAGGAAAGTATAAAGGAGAAGATGTTATCATACCGCGCATCCCAATGATTCCGATTGATGTGCCATTTGAGTTTAAACGACTACAGTTTCCAGTGCGGCTTGCTTTTGCTATGACTATAAACAAGTCCCAGGGGCAATCATTAAGTGTTTGTGGTATTAATCTAGAAAACCCATGTTTCTCACATGGTCAATTGTATGTTGCCTGTTCCCGTGTTGGAAAACCATCAGATTTGTTTATCTATGCGCCAGGTAATCAAACAAAAAACATCGTATACCACAAAGCACTACAATGATAATAATAATAATTATGATTCACATGATTAACAATAAAGCGATTACTTACTTTTAAATCCTTATATATGTTTTATTTAATTATTTTTTATTCACAACGCCCTATCAACAGGGTGACGGTTCTGTTCAGGAGAATTTTTTTAAATATGTAGGCACAAAAACTGCCACATTACAAATCTTTTTGACAGGACGAAGTCTGTCGGGTCAGCTAGTTAAATATGTATTCGGAGACTAATTTTGATTGGATATTCAAGATATTAAAATCACACTGACGATATTCAAAAGTGACTCTGCGAAAATGGAAATTTAGTGTTTTGATTGGCTTCAATCAAAAATCAACATTCATGTTCAGAGAATCGCAAATTGTATTCGCGTGGATGTCGATAACGATTATTCAAGAATGATTCGTGAAGCCTCATTAGACAGCTTCCTATTCATTTTCAACTACGTATCCGGTGCATTTACAGTTGATTCCACTTCGAATCCAATTCACAATATAATAGCATTTCCTGTGGTCAATCGGATGCTTTATATGCAGAATTATTTCTAATAATAGTGTGGTACAAAAATATTATATGGATTTACGGTAATATATTATGAGTACTTTGTGCTGATTGGAAAATAAATTGAATATAATTCTTCAATCAATCTCATGTTTCAGTAATTTCCACTTCCTTCCTATGCTCTGTTTGTTTTTATGCACACGGCATTCAGATTCGATCCCATTGGATCAAAATAAACTTATGAGGTGCGGCCATAAAATATGACAAGGGTCGTATTAAGGTTATTCCTTAAGCAAAGTAACCTAACCTAACCTGCTAGGAAGTAACGACAATACGAAACTACAGGGTGCCCTCCAGGAAGTTCTATTTCGTTAATAATTTTTGATTAAATGAAACAGAAAGGATCTCACATTGATAAATGTTTTAGTCGATGTCGCCAATTATGTATGGAATACGATATCAGATAAATGTTCGATTATTTTAACCTCATAAATGTTCGGCTATATCAACCTCATAAATGTTAGACCTTTTGTGCACATTTTTCAATACATTCTCCATCATTTCACCCGGTAATTGATTTATTCGACCTTTCTTGAAATAACTTGTTATTAATGTTTGAAACAGTTTGAAACACGATAAAAGCACTCTTTTTTAACTCAGTTTTTTTTAACTAAACTAAAGGATGTAATTTTAATGTGTCATTGATTTTTAGTGTATCAATCTTCAAAGACTAATTACACAAAAAAAGACTGATCAACTACTATTTTTTTTATGATTTTGGTAGTCTAGAAGCATGCTGACTAACATAGCAAGAAGCTGTGGAAACACCTTTTCGTATTTTTGAATTGAATTTAATATTTGAGTTAACTTTCAAGCCCTGTCCGAGTTATTTATAATTATCGTTCTTTTTTAAAACATAATTCAGAGTTCTGCAAGGAGTAAATTGAGAAACAGAATTTTTCTTCACTTTTATTATGATTCAAAAACGTCTCTGTGCATCGAATATAAAAAAAGAAGTGTTAATTTCATTTCGGTAATGAAGAAAGATTTTTATTGGGAAGAATTTCTCAAATGATTATTCAAACAATAGGAATATAAAAAAATTATTTTTAGGGAGAATATTCTTCTTTCAATCATAATTAATAGTTCTATAAGGTAATTGTGAAAAAATTTTTTTTAGAAATTGAAATATGATTATAAAAAATTGATGATCAAATGGATATAAATTTTATATTGATTTTATAATTGTTATTTGTAAACATAAAAACGGTGAATGACAAATGAAAGAAAAATTTCAAAACATAACGGTAAATATACTTTTTCGTCAAATTAAAAGAATAATTATAAACAAAGTATTGAATTTATTCAAACCTTCATCACATCTTATTTTGAAGCGAAGAGCGGAATATAGAGAATAGAGCTGTCAAAAGATTATTTTTGTTGTTAATGATCCGGTTAATTTTGAGGTAAATGATTTCTCCACTATCGGTTGTCTCATTAAGTGTAAATATAACATATGGATCGTGATTTTACACAAGCTCAATGATCTGGATAGGCACGAGCCTAAAAAAGTGTTGATCTTGCGTCTTCGTTGAGGTTCTTGCTCCTGCAACATGCTGAATCAGATCATCTCCCCTTTGATGTGTCTAATTCAATTATCAAATTACATATGTTATTTTTATTGAGTGCAATTCGCAACGACTAAAATATAAACGATTATTTTCATCACGTGCTATGTTTAAACAATCATCCTTCGAGAATACCTTTCTGAATCGAAATGAAGTCTAGTATCGATGTATTATGTTTTATTCAATTTCGATTTAGACTTTGCCAGAGAGATACATGTCCATAATAATTGTTCGACATTGAACAGAACTGGATGTAGATTTGCCTTTTATTCAAATGACGATATAAGTCTCAACACGTGTTATACGGTGAATGTATTGTCGCAGACTTCATAATACATTCTTCAAGGTAGGCGTTTTGGATTCATAACTATGCGTTTTCCCAACAGGTGAATTTCTAATTTGCGTACACAAGTTATCCACGCAGTTAGATTATTGATTCGAACCATTTTTTTCAGACGGTTGTAAATGTTCTACATGGAACCCACATCATACAAATATTATAAACACGACTGCTTGAATAGATGTCACTACTCATTCATAATGTACATTCTGAATGGATATATCTTTACAAGGAAATTATAAATTAAAAAAAAACTTTAGGAACCAGGGATTTCAGCGGGAGAAGAAGAGCCTTAATCATCAAGTTATAGAAGCTATTTGATATTCATGAGATCTACAAATGAAATTTTCCTTTTATTCGATTTTGAAAGATAATATCACCAGAAGTATAAATATGTCGAAAACAAAACAGGTATCCATGAATTCGCATGATAAAACTGCTTCATGAAGAAAATTTTATTCGAGAAGTGTAATCTGAAAAAACCTACTGGGCAGATTTGACCGAATAACGAACTTAACCGAGATATTGATGTCTCAAACCTACCCTAAAAATTTGATTGATGTAGCTTTTCAGTTCGGACACTGTCATTCTTCATCAGTGAGTACAAACAAAACAATTGACACTACGTTCACCCCAAATAGCACCAGTAAAACCAAGCTTGGGTTTGTTGAACATATAAAAATTTTTTTTTCTAGGCAAAAGGAATAAGAAATGAAGACATGAAGTTCAGTATTCACATACCTGCTCAACGTTAATCATATGATATCAAACTCATTTCTTTATCAAGGAGTCACTATTTGAATTCAATTAACAAGCAATTTTTCTTCAGGTTATCCTTAAATTCCCAGATTATTTTTAATAAGCTTATGCGAACATTGAAACAAAGTAAAAACTGATTGGATTTGGAGTGAGATTTTTGTTTATTCAAGTATAATAACATAAAAAATCAGGTAATAATAACTATTCCTTCTCAACTAAATCACAATGATTTGAATTCTTCGTAATTCAGGTAACATTAAATATTTTCGGGTAGAACTCCTAAATAAACAAATTTCAATATAATTATTCAAATAGCAAAAAATGTGATATAGAACTTAACTATGCTGTAACATTTGAATCATTATTAAGTCAGACACCAAAATTAACTCAGGTAATCCTTAACTCATATGATATTCCCATGAAGACAGCCCAAGCAACAGAGAAATAATTGAATACAACTCTTTCTCTGCTGAATCAATTTGATTTTCGTGAAAATTTTCCAAGTAATCCCTGAAAATAGGGCAGAATAAAGAGACAACTGTGAAAAAAATAAATTAGAAAGGTTTGTAATTAAAAAAAAATACAAACAATGAAAAAAGCAGGAAAACTAACTTATACGTGAAATGGCCGTGTTTCAATTGTTTTGAGTTCAGGTAATAATTAAATATTTTCGAGTAATTAGCAATGTGAAATTTTCAAACCAACAGAATAAAGAGCAGGAAATCGATTGTATGAACTCAATCCTCTACAGAACAATCGTGCTTTTCTTACTTGTGAATTCAGGTAAGAATGAAACCTTTTTTCCGGGTACTCCTTGAAAGTTCCCGAATGCCAAACATTATAGACAGGAGATGTAACTATTTTGAATGATCTTTGATCTCTTTTGAATTTTCAATAAGACAGTACAAAACTAATCTAATTTCTCTTATGAGATTTAACCAAATATAAATAGAATATGTTGTTTGAAAGGCCATTAGATCTGAATTTGTTCAAATTAATGAACTCGTTTTCGGGTAATCCCTGAGCAATAAAATAATTTATTGAAGAAATCAAGACAGGAAATCTTGCTGAACGATTGTGATTCAAATTCTGTTGAAGTTAGTTAACAAAAGGTTCATTTAAATGCCGCAAAATCTGATTCGAGCTGAGATACACCAAAATGAGAAGCTGCTTCGGCGTAACCGAGAAAATCTCTTCCTCGAATTCCAAGTCATATGGAGGCAAGTTTTTCAATCTTCTTAGATCTAAGCCCATCGTGAATGCGTTCAATTTCCGTTCTGTGTAAACTGTTGCGAGTGGTCTTCGCTGATTCATATAACAGTCTATTAGCTTAAGGCAAAAGAACCGGTTACCTTCTGTTCGAAAGCAAAATCCACTCTGTTTTTATGAAAGGGTTCTATATGGACTTGAAAATTACACTGGGCATCTTTATAAGTTTTAAATACACAGCACTGAATCAATAATTCAAACATAAATTCAGTCTCATTCCAATGCCCCTCATTTTCGTTGGACAACTCCCTATATATGCAGTTATATTGTGTTTTATACAGTGTGGCAAAGCCGCATTTAATTCTTATAACTAATAGATTTAAAGTCCTAATGCCACTATAATTTAATCATTTTCATCTTCAAAGCCATAGTGAAAACAAAACATAAAGTTTCAGACGATTAAGTTCCCGTACAGAGTCAATTTATTAGTCATTTATGTCAGTCAATTTATCAATTGAGCCATTTTTTGATGCACTTCTAGAAATACACTGACAAATTCGATTGAAAAGCAGCACAGACGAAAATCTTCAAAATAGGCAGATCAACAGACTTCTTGAGAACATTAATGGTATAAAGTATAAAATGGCATAAAGTATAAAAACAATATCGTACCATATCATTTAGATTACCCCCACTCAAATAGTTATCCTGAATTCTTGATTGAATTCAACTTGAATAAGTTCCTAAGGAATACTTGAACAATTATTCAACATCATTTCCACAGAGAGCGAAAGAGATAGAGATATTGGATTCGATTCCGCAAGTTTAATGGACAATACACAATAGGTGAAATATTTTAAATTTTGCAACTAGTCATTGTAGACCATTACCAGTGTTGTAATTTATTTTAGCTCGATATAGAACATTTGATTTGGTGGCTTCTTTGTTCTCTAGATACGCTCAGTAATAACAACTTTCGAACTAGAATATCTTGCTATTCATCTAAATAACCTGTAGAGGGCTGTTAATGGGGGCTGTAGAAGTAATGAAGTAAACGACCATTTTGATATAATCTCACTTGAACATCTAAATAGTCTGGCAGGCTCTAGGGTGTTTTTCGCAAGCTAAACAATTTTTCATCAAGTAGGCAGTATAATTATTGTAATAAAATCTCAAATAACATTCTAAACAGCTGAGAAAACGTGTAGGCATGGACACATAATGTTTATAACTTACGTTGTGTTAGGTGTCGGTGAAAAAAAATCAACCATACGAGAAAGCAATCGACTCAAATGAGAGGTGGGCACAATAGAGTGAGATCACCATGCCTACCCGATTGGTACAAAAATGTATTGCTTTGTCACTTACAAGAGATAGAAATCTCTTGGTCGAAACGTGACTGAAAAAACGAGGCCCCAGAAAAAAAACTCTGTGAAGTTGCGGTATTAAGTTGGGTTTTTTAATGATGTCCTTCATATCTGACTCAACATCCAGAGTGGACTATGTTCATGTCAACTAATGAGGTATATAATGATTGAATGATTAAAACCATAATTTAACCTGTCCTTCATCCTAATATTTTGTGATAGTTGAATTTCATGGTACATATACCAATCGGCGTCTCAAGACATTTACAAATGGAATCCAAGAAGAATAATTACCAATTTCAACATTCGCCTCATGTTTATTTATTTTCAGAAAAATTGTGGAATAATCTGTTTGTGGAATTATGATTCATAACATGAAATATGCGATTTCCTGACAACTGTTATGTAACAGTGGCTATATGCAATTCGATTTTCAAAATAAGTTAAATCTTTAAGGCTTGAAGACCCCACTTGATTCAATTCAATTTGGATTAATTTAAAAAACCGTTGCTTTAAACGTTTATTTAATAAAACCCAAATGTTTATTTCGTTTCAAAAATATTGAAACACCAAATATTGCGACAATTATTTGGGCGTTTCATGGCTTCATCAGACGAGTTCGTTATTAAACATCGAGTCTTCCTTTTATATATTATATAAGATGGAAGAGGATGAAACCAAGTTATGAACGCAGCTGGAGTGATCTGTTTTGACATTAAGTAATATATTTTGCCTGCTGCATCGGTTCGTTTCCATTGCCTCTAGACTGTTGAGATTTCTACTTTAATTTTCTGTATATAAAATTTTATATTTTGAATAAACATATTTCCCAAGTCTTTAAGATGAACTC
This sequence comes from Micraspis discolor, assembly GCA_030674115.1. Classification (NCBI taxonomy): domain Eukaryota; kingdom Metazoa; phylum Arthropoda; class Insecta; order Coleoptera; family Coccinellidae; genus Micraspis; species Micraspis discolor. The sequence continues at coordinate 1,688,656 of JARTUT010000436.1, forward strand.
AAATTATCCTCAATCCTCTTCTCTAAATATTTGAAACAATTTAATGTATACCAAATAAAATTTTTGTAAATAATTTATAATCATTCCTACGAATATTTATTGTTAGTTTTAATGTTTCAGTAATTTTTGAAGTAGAAAAATGGATCAACTGCTGCAGCTATTGAACATATATATTTCGAACTATAATAAAAAAATTAAATTAATATTTTTCGGGACGTTTGCACAGGATTGTTTTTGTATTTTTTGAAACCATCAGAAAATTAATTATTGAAGAAAAGTTAGTACTTTGATAAGAACAAACTGTTTTTATCAAAAACAATGACATTGTGAATGAAATAACTTTTTTATGTTAATTAGAAGAAACCTGTGAATTATGATAAAAAAAATTTCACTAATTATTTGATCAATAAAAATAAGAAAAAAAGTTTATGAACCAATAGAAATTATTATTAGTAATTTTATCATTGGAATTATAAATTAAGGCGTTTGAGAAAATAATTTTTGAAAAATATTGAAATGGTCCATTTGTCTATGAAAACTTTATAACCTTATAAATAAAGGAATGAAGATTATTTTTTTATAATAAATGTCTTTCGTTGGCATATAAAGGGTAAGTGACAAATGATAAAAAAATATAAACAATGAATTGACCATTTATCACATGATCTCATTTAATGGGCAAACTATAAAGACTCAAGGAAGTGAAAAATTTTTATGGGAACTATTTACATATTCTTTCAATTCACAATAAATAAAGAAGTTCAGAGAAAGTTTTTAATTAACAACTTTCTAGTTCATTGTAAAATCAACACTTAACAAAAATTGACAAAGAAACCGTGAATAAGCAAAAACAATTGAAGGTATAAAAATAAAATTACTTATATCATTCAATAGCATGGCACATAGGTTAACAAAAACATTTATGGAGAAAACAATTTTGAATATGAGCTCCATATTATAGAAAGAAACCGCTATTTATAATGGTTGCAATCCTGACATTGTTTATTGAATATTGAATAAATTCTTATTAAACCAAGCGTTGTTATTATTATTATGCCTCAAAAATAAAAAAAGAATAGAGGAGTCAATGAGTTACACTGGTAAAAAATCAATAGAAGTAGCAATTTTTTCGAGAAATAGTAAAAATTTAGACATAGCATTCAAAACCAATAATACGCTAAGTAATTTAAATATAATTAATAAAGACATATAAGTTAAAAACAGAAAATTCGGAGTATACAAGTTGAATTGTGGTTCATGCCAAAAAGTATATATTGGACAAACATGAAGGAATTTCGAAACGAGGATTCAGAAACATAAGAAAATTTTTCTGAATAAAGAACCTCGACTTATTCAAATAATCTACAAGACGTTTGATTAAAACTTAAGATTTTACATATAGAAAGACAGAAGACTAAATATTCTAGAAGCAATGAAAATTAACCGATATAACATGCCAAATATTTTACTTAATGATTGAACAGATGTAAAGAGATTACCACATATAAACCAGCAACTTATACATGGAGGACTCGATGTTTTTGGCGCTCTTGTTCACCCGAACAGAGTGCCTATCATTTTGCCCGAATGTCTGTAATTTTGGAATATCGAGCCGAAAATGGTCTCAATCGATTGGGTTCGACTCCGTGATGAAGAATTCGTGGCGAAAGTTGAGTCTGTCCGGCCGTATCCTCTCTAGTATCCAAAAGGATTCAGCTAGAATTCTCATATTTTCAGAATAGGTTAATTGTCCAAATATCTCGGTCAAGTTCGTTGTTGGGCCAAATCCGTCGGATGCTTCAGTAGTTATGAGCATCTGAAATTTTGTTACTACTAGAATATCTATCCGATCGAATTGATACTCGAAATATTGTTGAGGGAGGCTGCAACAAAACAGCTCGCAATATTTCGCAGAAATCGTAACGCTAGAAAATTTTAAAAAATCCCAAAAAAATTTTTTAATCCTCACTATCTCATAAGATATTTTTCGGATTTCAATAAAAATTCGTGAATATATTGAGGTGATCGATATCTTACTTATCTCCAAATTTCATTGTTGTAGCTCTTTTCCATCTAAAGATATAATCATTTTTTTAATTTACTCAAGATAAAAAAGAGAAATGACATACGTCCCGATGATTTTCTTTGAACGATGGCCATCACAGATCGATATTCGATTGACAAATGCCGGGCTCATTAATCAGTGTCAGTTGGCGTAATATTAATCAAAATTTTTCATAACGGGAAATCATAGAGATAGAATTCAATCTCGGTGGCTGAAATTAATATACGTTGTCAAAATTCAGAAAAGCACTGACATAAGTTTTTAGGAAAAGGGAATTATAGCTTCGAAAAAAACTTGGGGAAAATTATGAGTAGTTAATTTTAATTTTAGATATAGGTTTGTTCATTCATTAGGCGTTCATATTTGCATCACATTGTCCCATAGTACGGGAAAAGACTATTGTTCACGTGATCAGAGTGCTTATAGATTTGTTATGGTTTGAATATTTACTCGCAAGTAGCTCAACAAGAGCGCCAAAGGAATCTGACCTCACGTCAGTGCTTTCTAAATTTTTTAGAGTACTTTTATAACGAACTCGCCTGATGAAGCCAAGAATTGGCGATACAATTGTCGCAATATTTAGTGTTCCAATATTTTTGAAACACAATTAACATGTGGAGATGTTGAATGATTGTTTGGGCTATTACCATCATCTATTGTGGATGTAATGTTTTCCGACGTTTCGATAAACATCTTCTATCTTTATCAAGGAGAAAAGTAAGAAACCTTTTGAAAATTATCAATTTTCAAAAAGTCAATATTGACAGAAGTCATGAAAGAAAAATGAACGATGTTATATACTCATCTGTGATATAATGATCTTTTCAAGTTGGATCGAACTATCGGCGTCCAAACTTCTGGCAGATCTATAGATGGAGCACTTGTGGAATCAGGTGTTATTTTCATAAATGCTGCTTCTTTGATTTTCCTTCTTGCAAGTTTTTCTTCTTTGGATATTATTGATGCTTCATCCCATTTTATACGATGATTCTCATCAACAGCATGTTAGACCAACCTGGATTTGTAATAACAATAGATGATGGTAATAGCCCAAACAATCATTCAACACGAGCTCCATCATCAACAATATCTCGTCATCAACATGTGGAGATGTAATTAAAAAAGTATTTTATTTAATCATTTTTGAATTAATGTAAAATAAATTGTTGTTAGAAAAACCAATTTAAGAAAAATCTAGTTTAAATAAAAAAAATTTTAATTCTGGAGTGAGAATAAGACATTTGTGTAATAATGATGGAGACAAGAGTGTGTATCTCGTGGCATATAAACAACTAGGATTATTTCCTTCCAGCGTTGACCTCGGTAGTGAAGATGATATTCGTCCTACATAATCAAAAAATTTCTAGCGATTGCCATTTACTTTGCATCATCTTCATTTGAATATCGTAATCGGTGTTATACCGACTTCGAAAGTAATACTATAGGTCAATTGTTAATATTTTGTTATTACCAACAATGGGCGAAGTTAAATAGGAAACATAATTTGTTCGTATGAGATGCAATCCCACCGAAAACCTGGAAAATTCCGGCATTGTTCTACTAATAACGTAAACGCGGAAATGATAAGGATAGAAAAATCAAACACAAAATTGAATGATCGATAATAGAAAATATGTTATCTGGCTATTTCCTGTTTTTCTTGACGGTAATGCTACCCAATCGAATACACAAATGACAGCGTTCCACAAGGATCAGTTCCCGTACCTCTACTTTTCACAATATATCATTGTGATATCCTAAGTGCATATGGAAATTTTTTATATGGAGATGATATTGCTCTTGCTTTTTGGCCTAGCTGTTTTCTTGAATAGTTGTTGAAAAAAATTGATGATGTGCTCCAAAAATCGATCGCGGTTCTTGGAAGCACGTCTATGACATCGTGAGAGGTGATGAATCGTGGATTTACGCGTATGAGCCCGAAAGTAAACAGCAGTGGACTGTATGGATGTTTCAAGATGAAGAAGTATAATCCTGACTTGGCAACGAATGACTTCTTTTTATTCCCGTACGTAAAAATAAAATGAGAGGTAAACCTTTTTCAACACATGGTAGAAGCAGTTGATGCGTTCAGAATGCATGTTATGGAGATACCCCAATCAGAGTGGCAGAAGTGCTTCGACAATTGGTTCATACGCATGCAAAAGTGTAAAGATCTTAATGAGGAATATTTTGAAAAACAATAGAGCGATTTTCGATGATCAATATCTTCAGAATTGATAAGAAATAATTTTTCCAAAACATTTCACTCAGATAATAATCCAACTTAAAATATCGTAGGTGTCGAATATACGTACAGAAAAGAAGTAATGTGATATACTTATTTCTCGAAGCTTCAGATAATTATAGTTTTGCGAGCTACTGATTCTTGGAAGAAATTCCTTTCTCTTCCAAAAGTTTCACAAACATATACACGATCGTCAAGATTGTTCGGTGAATTGAAGAATATCCCAAGTTTTATGAGTCATGTGTGTATTCCGTTGTTGCGCCAATATTGAATATACTTTCCATAATTAAATTGGCAAAATCCTAAAATATAATTTCACCTTATATTTATAATTTAAGAAACAGTAAATGAAGCATTATCAGATAAATGAATGCATTTTTAACAAATATGTGATTTCCATCATATCTGTAATAATCTCAAACAGGAAATATTTTTTATGTTCGAACAAGTTGCATAAGGACTATGAAATATTCCTCGTTGAAAGCATCATGACAAGAAATTGGAACACTGTTATTACCTTTAATGAATTCCTGATCCTTTTATCTAATTTTATCGTGTGTCGATTCTTGAAGTTAAATTTTGTCAGGATATTGTATTGTAAAAAAGTTGACTATCTTCATATATGCTATATGAATTGCATGCTTTTCAAAGGTTAAGAGAACATTTAACGGCTTTAAAATTAACTCGGAGGGGTTGAAACAGCCCTCTGTTTAAGAAATGGATCAATCGTATGAGTCACTTTCGCATGTAACGTACCTGGCAGACTAACATTTCAAATTTTTCTGCGAAAAGGTCTATTATTAGTATTCAACCCGGGAACATATCGTGCGATAATTTAAGTTTATGACCCGGGGTAATACTTGCTATTCCATTTTGAATATCTTTGTATCACGAAGTGGTTAATTGCAAATCTTTTGTATCACAAAGGAAATAACTTTTTTCACATGAATAGAAGGTTCTAGATAGATGCATAATTTTTTGTAGTTTAGACAGATATAAATAGAACATTTTTTATTTAAAAAAATTTAATTAAAATAAGAAGAAATACCATTCCCTCAATTTGACATGTCTTTCAAGTTCAGTCACTTAGGTTGAAAATTGTTGGAATTCTCCGAAAATATTAAGAAATCGTAGGATTGAATAAGGCCAGTCGATTTTTTTTTCTAATGAGAATTGCGGAATTTGTGGAAGTTTGTGAAAAACAAAATTAAAGTTTTTCGTGCATAACTCGAAAAGAAATAGACAATTTGAAGAAAAACCTCAGAGGAAGAACGGTTCCAACTATTTGATCTGTAGAGCAAATAGTTTTGATCTTCCAGGAGGGTTGAAACTTGATATAGGTCCAAAGAACAGATACTCTGTTTAAAAATTGATCGAACAACCATCCAATGATAACTTTCGGTGATTTTAACGGAGTTTTGGGATATATATATATATATTCTTTTGAACTTTTGGCTGACAATATTTAGTTAGCAAACAATAGAGCATATAGATCAGGGGTTAGTGACGGGGTGTCATACAATTCGGCGTATGAAATAAAAGCCTAGGGAAAAAACCCCAGAAAAAAAAAACCCTGGCTCCCCGTCTAAGTGTGAAAATACAAAACTAAGCTGAAATATATTTCAGGGACTTCTTTCTTCAAGAGTGATCTTCTATTGATGGAGACAGAGACTTCTTCAAGATGCTCACATTGAATCTGGAAATAAAAAGACAAAAGCAGAAAAAAGAACTGAATAACAAAAATACGTATCATATTCGTTTGAAATTTATAACCCATTCCAAGAAAGAGTTGGAAACATCATGAATAGCCCTAAAACCATCTTGAAATTTATATATGGGACAACTATTGATGAGATGAGGTATTGTTTCTTCTGCTTCTCCACATTCACCACTTGCGCTAGGAACTGAGTTCCATTTAAATAGCATGCCATTGGTACGACCATGAGTATGAGAAACAAATTAACAACTATGCCGACACGTGTAAAATTTTCACAAGCTAAAGGGTCTTTCGAATTTTACGGAATGTAATTTTAACAGAACCACCATATTCATAGTGGGTTTTAATTTGTATAATGCGATGTTTGACAGGAACTGAATTCTTTATAACAATTGCCAAAGCATCTACTACGAATATGTTGAAAAACTAGCTGTCAATGCTGTCATGTGGTAGTTGTGGCCACAATTAAAAAACAAAGTTTTTTTTTGAGGACCCTTTATAATTAGCAGAAAACAGTAAACAATAAAACTGAAAGGAATTGTAACTCGTCCGAAATTATCAATGACCCTACCAGCTATAAACATGAGGTAACAACTTTTTACGAAATTATGCCAATTATAGACAAACAACTAGCTATCGAGTATTTCCTATGAATGAGTACGTGATCTCGAAACATATAATTTATTAGTATTTCATACGATTATATCAATATATGCATTTCTCTTCATTCTACACCATTTGTGCGATCAACGAACAATTTCAATGAATCTAAGCTGTACTAATCACCATTATACAGGGGGTGGTCCAATAAGTAATTTCAACCTGTTTTTTCATTTACTCACAACTGATGTTTTTCGAAAATCCCTCTATATGTTCCATGACTTCTCTTAGTTTTTGAGTTAAATTTTTTTGGCTGTTTTTCATGATTTCTGCCAGCGTAGTTTCACAAATTCATATTTAGTGAGGGATTGTGCAGTCATGATTGTCTTGAACCCAGCTTCCTGAAATTACTTAAAATTAGTGGGTTTTAATTTGTATAATGCGATGTTTGACAGGAACTGAATTCTTTATAACAATTGCCAAAGCATCTACTACGAATATGTTGAAAAACTAGCTGTCAATGCTGTCATGTGGTAGTTGTGGCCACAATTAAAAAACAAAGTTTTTTTTTGAGGACCCTTTATAATTAGCAGAAAACAGTAAACAATAAAACTGAAAGGAATTGTAACTCGTCCGAAATTATCAATGACCCTACCAGCTATAAACATGAGGTAACAACTTTTTACGAAATTATGCCAATTATAGACAAACAACTAGCTATCGAGTATTTCCTATGAATGAGTACGTGATCTCGAAACATATAATTTATTAGTATTTCATACGATTATATCAATATATGCATTTCTCTTCATTCTACACCATTTGTGCGATCAACGAACAATTTCAATGAATCTAAGCTGTACTAATCACCATTATACAGGGGGTGGTCCAATAAGTAATTTCAACCTGTTTTTTCATTTACTCACAACTGATGTTTTTCGAAAATCCCCTCTATATGTTCCGCGACTTCTCTTAGTTTTTGAGTTAAATTTTTTTTGGCTGTTTTTCATGATTTCTGCCAGCGTAGTTTCACAAATTCATATTTAGTGAGGGATTGTGCAGTCATGATTGTCTTGAACCCAGCTTCCTGAAATTACTTAAAATTACAAAAAAAAATTTAGAACATTGCAAGGTCGGTGGTTTTTGCGCAGATATATTCATTTCTATATATTAAAAGGTTCATAGACTGGAAAATCTGTATCAGTGATGGTGAGTGAAAAATATGTGTGAATGGAAAAAAAAAACCTATATCTTCTGGTGAAAGGAAGCTAAGGCAATGAAATTTTAGGATATGGAAGATATCAATAACGAAAATGAATGCACAAATTTTTGTTTAAATACGACGAATATCTCATGACTTCATGATATGAAGTGTTGAAAAACATGTTTCAAGATTTTCTTTCGGCGTGTCGATTTCTACGAAATTCTGCATAAAAAGGTTTTTTTATGATATTTGTCAACGTTTTTAAACTTAGCCGAAAACTATCGAAACTCCATTTGTATTTTTAAGTTGAACGCGACTTTATTCATATCTGAAGTTTTATCTTTCGAATCTTCTTCGATTAACTTTAAGTAATTTCAGGAAGTTGTGTCATTGTTGACGTTACTAATTGGACCATCCTCTATTTCAATGATTTTCAGGTTTTGTTGCAGCTCGACAAAATTCAGAGAAATCAGGTCAGCTGTGTTCCAGTAATAAAATAATGCTAATGCACTATATGGTCACCCACATAATATCTTGTTTCCTATAAACTGATATAACATCGGTGTTCGATTTATCGTATAAAAAACAGAGACCACACAGAGTTGTATTTTTAGACTATCATCTTTGTATACCATTCGATTAGGCCGAAGATCGAGAAATTCTGATACCAACCAATTGATATTGATGGCTTTTCAATTGATTTTTATTGGACTTCTATAACCTGCATCATATGTGCAAGAAAACGATTTCCTTCACGTTTAGAATCCGTTTTATTTATAGCACTCAACATTGTAATGGGAGTAGCAAATTTTCTCCCACATAAAAATTAACGGGCGTCAGTCTGAAAAAAAAATGTTTAAGGTGTTGATGAACACAGCCCTGTTTTAATTGATTTTAATTTTGATCAGAGAAAACATTTAAAATCCTTGAGTTTCAGCTGCTCAAAGAAGCTGACACTATGATCCTGATTAAAAAACCAAGGGTAGACCTGATACTCAAATTCATAAATTATTGTTATCCTAGCTTTTCAAAATAGCAACATTTTCAGAATGGTCATAACTTGAATGAACATAATATGCGTGGACTTGCACCAACACTTTTCTATATAAAAAAAAAACCATAGTGAACAATTCAGTAGAACAATTTTTTTTCGAAAATCGAAAGAATAACATATCTGAAGATATTCAGGGACAAGATCTTGAACATAGTTATAATACAATGCCTTTAAATTTAAGTTACAAAAACACAAATGTAATTAACAAAATTAGGGGAAAAAAGTATTGAGTTTTTCGATATGAACTCGAAAAATATTTTGATTGTTTGATTTATTCTAACCATCTAAAGGGTCTTTCAATAAAAACTTTGTTTTTAATTGAGGCCACAACTACAACATGACAACATTGACAGTTAGTTTTTTGACATATTCGTAGTAGATGCTTTGGCAATTGTTACATTGAATTCAATTTCGCTCAAACATCGCATAAAAATAATTAAAACCCACTATGAAAATGATGGTTCTGTTAAAATTACATTCCGTAACATTCGGACAACATAATGGACCTTCTGAGACCGCTTTTAAGAATTTCGTCGCTAAATTTGAGTGGACGGGCTCCACCGATGCATGTTCGACCGCTCAAATGAAAACATCGCAGCCGTGAGCCACAGTGTTGAAGATACAAATTTGTCAATTTCTCGACGTTCTCAACAACTAGGGTTATCCCAAACCACCACATGGCGAATTTTGCATACGGTTTTGGCTTTGAAGCCATACAACATTCAACTAGTGCCGGAATTGAAGCCGACCGACCATTCACATCGCCGTAGATTCGCTCAGTTCATCACCCTCTGGTTTTTGTAAAATAATCATTTTTCCAGACGAAACCCATTTTCACACTTGTCACAGGGTGCGTCAACAAGCGAAATTGCTGCATTTGGACTTCTGAAAATCCTAGAGCGATCATTGAGAAGCCTCTGCATGCTCAACGTCTCACTGTATGGTGCGCTATATGATCTGGAGGTGTGATTGGGCCGTTCTTTTTTTTTTAAGATGAGGCTGAAAATGCGGTAACGGTCAATGGATTATGCTATCGCGAGATGTTAACAACTCAATTTTGGCCTATCATTGATGACATGGATATCACTGACATGTGGTTACAGCCAATGAGACGATCAATTTATTGCAAACCAAATTTGCAGATTGCATAATTTCACGAAATGCAGCTGTTAAATGGCCAGCCAGATCGTGTGATTTAACACTATTGGATTATTTTTTGTGGGGCTATCCTGAAGAGTATATTCGGAGCAAATCGAATCGATTGCAGCCTGAGAACTCAAAATCTGTGATGTGATAGCTGAAATAGACCTGACATTTTTCCAAAATGTGATTGAAAATTTCGATTAAAGACTTTACTTCTGTCAGCGTGGTTGTGGTAGACATTTGCCAGATATCACTTTTCATTCATAATTGCCGAACTCTCCTTTTTGTAATACAATAAAAATTTGAATCATCGTCATCAACATTCTTTGTTTTAAAAATCAAAGTTCTTATTGATAGACCCTTTAGAAGTCACCGATGGATTTAACAATGAATGAAATTGGTACCAGTGGTTTCCAAAAATAGGTGTGTAGCCGCAGAAACCATTAAAGACAAACGTATTCCTAGAAAATCTCTCTTTGGGACTGTTACCAACACATAAAAAAGAGACCACCGAATACTTTTCTAGGAAGTTTAGATGACACGTCATTTGAATTTACATACAAGAAGAATATGGTTTGATCGTCATTGTTCCCGACCATATTCCATTTAAGAAGAATAATACCACATTGAATTTGTTTCGAGAAATTGATTGTTGAACCATTAAAAGGGGATATTGAAATTTGAATGAAACTGCCATTAGCGACAGACATATTTTGATATGTAATTTTTAAAACTGGTTTTCGAACTTCCACTATAGATTAAGAGATTTCTGGCTCTAAATTGAATATATTAGGAGTTTAATATGAGAACCGAACAATCTGTTAGTCGAAGGTAAACGATATTGAATCAATTTGTATTTCCTGTTGAGCATAACCTGATTTCTTTTGAAAATATAAACGATATATATTCAAAATAAGAAAAATTCAGTTATCAAAGAATAAAAAAACATCATACTGTTTTCACTCACAATAAAAATATTTTTCTATCTAGTTACTGGGAACACAATAAGTAGACTGTTGAAAATACGGTTAATCAATATACGTTTTTCAACATTCAAAGACCAATCCATTTTCAATCTTCAACTTTTGTTGTATTCCGTTCATATCGCATAATTTATCTTTAATTGAGTTATGATAATGATCGAATTTAAAAATTATATAACGTTAAAAGAATGAAGTCTATTATGTTTGGCAGAACACTTGGTTGTTGAAAGAGATATCATTCTTAATCGGCTGATTTCTGATTCGGTTCTACTGCATGCATGATCACAATTCACTGATAGCAACCAGGGTGTAGTCAATGTTATTTATCATTAACCTGTCCACAAAAAAAACTAGTTGAATATTATGTATTTATCTACCATATCGAACTGTATGGAAGTAGAACAAAGAGATCTTTCAATAGTGAAACAATTGGAAATATCACCTTGTTCCACAAATCCTTGAACGATTCCAAGTATTTTCTTCATAACTCTCCTTTATAATTGATGATGTTTAAAAAACTTATTCGGTTTCAAAAATTCTGATCTATTTTTCTTGTGATTTTTGTTGCATGACTGATTTTGATTCAATATTGTGAAAAAATTTTTATCCTCAACAATATTCTTTGCAAAATAATTGAAAGTTGCCGAAAGAATTGTGAGAAATCCAAGCTTTTTTCCAATAAATGTCACAGTTTTGTTTATTACATCAATGAGAAACCGCTGTAGGTATATTAGGCCCACCCATAGGTGAATTGTGAACAGGTTGATTTCATTTGGCTAATGATTGTAACCTTGCTCAAAACACGTCCTCCAAAAATCTCCATTATTCTGAATCACGTTTTTGTGAGTTGTAGGGTGTGGGAAAGAGGTGTATCCAAGGGTGTAGACTTTTAATGGTCCCTACATGGAATCAGTGCCTATATGCGAATTGGAAAGAATTTATTATCCTTAAAATAGATCTATAGCACTTCCATGCAACTGCTATTCATCATTAAAATAGAAAAATCCTAAACAAGTTCTTTGGTTGAACACAGTTATGTCAGGCTATGAGATATCATCAACATGAGGACTTTATCTTGCTCGAATCAGCACGTAAAAAATTATAAGACTTTGTTATGGCCCATGGAATGTACAAGATATATTTAATGGAATTGTTCTTTCAAAGCCTTGAGGAGAGAAGTAAATGAAAAATTACTAATCCCCAGTGAGACGCTGACGATCTATTTTTTAGTAGCGAAGAAGAAAAATTAATTTCCATGAGCATTCTTTTTACGAGACTCCGAATAATCAAACGAAATTCATCAATCCATAAAACAGTATTCAGCTCTCAATAGGAATTTTTATTTTCAGTTAGGGAGATCTTAATTATCCCTCAGCAAATGAATGTTCACACAGCAAATATAAAATGCTAATTGGTTCGATAGTAATCAGTAATTTTTCATCGTTAATTGCTCACTCAGTTTTCGTCTCGAGAAATCGAAAGAGGTAACAAATGAATAAGCCAAAGCCAAAAGATGAGATCATTTTCAACTTTGAATGTCGTAAATATCTGATGATCTATAAATCTTTCCTATGAAAATGAAATATTGTCTAGATACCCAAAAAAAATTTAAATAATTCCATTCGAGATTGTAGTGTGGATTGATATGAATGAGGCATTGAAGAGAGAGAACAGATAATTAATCAATTAACAGAAATATACAGGGACGTTCCTAAAGAAAGTCCTGAAATAAGTGACATGTTACTGATTCGAAGAAAAACGAAAAAATTACGATTTATAAAAAATTATTTTCTTACAAATGATTTCCACTTTGATATTCTATGAAGCTCAAATAGCTTAAACTAATATGGTGGCGAAGATATATACATATTGAAAAACTAATAAGCGAAAATAAATTAAAATTATCAACTCAACTCGTTCAAAAAAAAATACAAACTGAATCAAGAAATTTAAGGAATATTTTATAATATAAAACTTATCGATAGTTGGTTTTTAATTAACAGTGTGGAAACCACTTATGGAATATCATAATTTTAGAAAATTATAAAAAATTCAGGTGTGTTTCATTTAAACATACAGGGTGTTCTGATTTGTTTCCGACAAATTGAAATGGGTGATAGATCACATCATTTTAAGCAAAAAAAGTTTTTATCAATATGGGTCCGGAAATGCTTCGTTTCCGAGATACAGGGTGTAAAAGTTGATAAATAATTCGTGTTTTCATTAATATTTTTTGACTGCTCCGAAATCCATCTAATGAAATTTCGTATACAGGTGTTCTTTGGGATGATAAATTCAAATTTGTGGTCGATTTAGTTGTATATTTTAAAGGACACCACCGGCAACCAATTCAACTAGGGATGGGACATCATCATCGATGTTTTTCAAACATCGATGTTTGAGTATCGATGTCGATGTTTTTACCATCGATGTTAACTGATTTTCAACATCGATGCTGACATCGACGTTGCGGATAGAATAAACAGCGGTTTCTCGATGTTTTATATATATTTATGGAAATTCATCTATTGAATTATTTTTCAGTCAACTAGGTTTGTTTTTATACGGTTGATTTATATATTATTCAAAATCATGGATATGACTTGTCAAAAATTGTAGAAGAAAACAGCGTCGTACACAGAATGAAGTGTACAATGAAAGTATGAGAAAATATACCGATTTTGCCATCAAATATTCAAGAAATAGTCCATTTTCTGTCTAACTGGAAATATTTGTGACCCTTCTTTGGTACAACCAAAAATATTCCACACTGCAAAAAATCGAATTTCATATGTATTCAGGTGTGTAAGTCCCATAATCTTTCTATAAACTCGGCGAAAACCAAGTGTATTGTCTATTGTAGGAGAAAAGATAGGGATATTATCAGGGCCGGATTGGATCTAAGTCTCAACGGGAATAAATTGGATGTATGTGATGGCGCCAGAAATCTGGGGGTTTATTTTGATGAAGATTTGAGATTTCGGAAGCATGTTTCGAATTTGGATAGATCGGCATTTTATAAGCTCAGAATTCTTTATTCTGCGCGTAAATATTTGACTTTCCAGATGAAGAAGAATCTATCAGAGGTATTAGTTTTGTCAACTTTCAACTACTGCGACATAATTTATGGGCCCTGTTTGGATAATTTTCATAAAAGGAGGATTCAGCTTGTTCAGAATTGGTGCTGTAGGTTTGTTTTTGGTCTTCGTAAGTTCGATCATGTGTCTGGTAAGATCAAGGATTTGGGTTGGCTAAGGATGGAAAGTAGGGTCAGGCTGCACATGGGATGTTTTGTGTTCAGGCTCATAAGGAATCCTATAGATGGTGGTGTCATGGATCATCTGATACCTAGGTCTGCTGCTCACTCGGTGAACATCAGACATCCGTACAGGTTGACGATTCCCGCTCATCGGACGGCTGGGTTTCGTAGGTGTTTTTCTTTCAATGCTGCAAGAGTAATGAATGCATTCGATATCGATGTTGGGAATTTTGCGTCGTTTTTACTTTCAAGTCTCAGCTTAGGTCCTGTTTGCTAGAGAATAAATTTGTACGTAATATTGATATCTGTTGTTATATATAGGAAACTAGGATGTATTTCTTTTTTGTATCGACCTATTTGCTGTTTGTTGTATATGCTTTCGATGTTTTTATTCTCATAGTAATTTGCCATGGAAGAATTGGCGGAGTTAAGTGTAAGAGTAGTCCTTTTGACTAAACTTCGCTCCGGCGGTTTTTCTCGGTTTTTTTTTTTTTTGTGAATTATTTAATTATTTATTTTGTTAAATTGAGCCAATAAAGTCGATTTATTATTATTATTATATCCTCATTGATATACAAACATGAGCATGATTCCATATTTTGTTGTCACCCTGTATAGACAGATGGGTGAAATTAGTCGTCACAGTTCTGGTTGACGTCAGGAGAAAGTTATATTCGGGTTTTACCCCAATTTTGTGTTATGATAATTGTGGAATCGGTCGTTTACTATACAGGGTGTCAATTAATTACTTGTGCAAACTTTAAGGGGTTAAACTTTGCGTAATTTTAAAATAAAAAAGTTCATATGAACGACTTGATTTCTGAGATAGAGGGCGTCCAAAAATTAATTTTACTTGATTTTGTGCTTTCCAGTTTACACTAATTTGGTGATAGGGATATGTAATAAGGAGTATTTGGGACCTTTAATTTATTTCAGTGTCCAGAGTTCTATCCATTTATTGAATCAATTTTTATTTTATGCTTTTCCAAATTTATGTTATAGTTACCTGTGTTGAATGATTATTTGGGCTATTACCATCATCTATTGTGGA
This sequence comes from Micraspis discolor, assembly GCA_030674115.1. Lineage (NCBI taxonomy): Eukaryota > Metazoa > Arthropoda > Insecta > Coleoptera > Coccinellidae > Micraspis > Micraspis discolor. Next base: position 1,703,977 of record JARTUT010000436.1, read on the forward strand.
TGTAATGTTTTCCGACGTTTCGATAGACATCTTCTATCTTTATCAAGGAGGAAAAGTAAAAAACCTTTCGAAAATTATCAATTTTCAAAAAAGTCAATATGACGGAAGTCATGAAAAAAAAATGAACAATGTTATACACTCATCTGTGATATGATGATTTTTTTAAGTTGGATCGAACTATCGGCGTCCAAACTTCTGGCAGATCTATAGATGAAGCACTTATGGAATCTGGTTTTATAATAAAATAATCATTCAACACGAGCTCCATCATCAACAATATCTCGTCATCAAATAGTTACCTGTATCTTTTTTCTAATATAAGAATTCTCAGTAGACATTGAAATTTTTTTTTGATATATTGGTAATTTATCGTTAAATCATTATGAATGATTGATATACCTAAGTATAATTGAAGTGTAAAAACACCAATGTTTACAAACATCGATGTTCACAAACATCGATGTTCAATTAGCGATGTTCAGTTAACATCGATGGTACAGTTCGATGTTATGATCGATGTTAAACATCGACGAAAATCTATCTATGTCCCATCCCTAATTTCAACCCATGTAAACCGTTGTTTCTTTGTTATAGTCCTTGGCGTTTTTGGGTTCCAAAATTGTACTCCTTTGTTGTGTCTTAATCGATCAAACCACGAAATCAAAGGGTAATTAAAATCTGGATACTGTCCATTAATTCTGGGACACCCTGTATGTGTTAGTGTGGTACATATGACAATCTACTTACTATCTTGATCCTAAGTCAACTTAAGATTGTCAAACTGGTAGAAACGTGATATTAGAAACACGAAATTAACTGACATAGAAAACGTAAATTGAAGGAAAGCTATTAGAGCTTCCGTGATGATACCTAGATTTGCGATAAGACAGAGAAATGATGTAACCTCCAGCAAAAACAGCTTGATTATTTATTTCCGTCTACTGGTGTCGATCTTTGTGAATGAAGTGTGGGAAGTGATTTTATATCATACTTGAAGCCAATCTTCGAAAAGGTCCACACATGGACTCAGAACGTAGTATGTGGGAGACAAGCTTATACTACGAATGCTAGATGTCATTTTAAATATAGAGGTCGTTACTTGAAGCCTGGGCGTCAATTGAATGAAGCGGACAAAGAATGCCTTTTAAGTCGTTAAAGAACTGCTACAATCAGATCACATAGACTGGAATACTGGGCAAATATCTGTAGAAATACAGGGTGCTACGACATGGACGTTTTTCATTGAGATACTTTTGACGTAGGTCAATTTTTCGAAACATTGCACTCGATGTAAGTTGCGGAACTTATATAATTGTATATGATTATATGCAAAAGAGGTCTTAACTCAAGACTTAGTGGAAGCCTAACACCATTTCGTTGAACAGATTATTTCCTCGACAAACAACCTTGTCTTTCGCCAGTCATTATAGAGGTAATGGAAGAACAGAACTTTCTTAAATAATAGTCATTTTCATTAATTACTTCTGTTATGTGAATTTGACAAATAAATTGGGAAACACCGATTCACTAGTAGATTGGAACGATGAATAGAAAAGTGATCCGGATATGTTTTCAATTATCCAGAAAACATTCACAATATTCAATTCTGCCTCTACTTTTATAAGATCACTAGCTGACCCGACAGACTTCGCCCTGTCAAAAAGATTTGTAATGTGGCAGTTTTTGTGCCTACGTATTTTAAAAACTTCTCCTGAACAGAACCGCCACCCTGGTGATAGGGCGTTGTGAATGAAAAATAATTAAATAAAACATATATAAGGATTTGAAAGTAAGTAATCGCTTTATTGTTAATCATGTGAATCTTAATTATTATTATTATTATCATTGTAATGCTTTGTTGTTTACGATGTTTTTTGTTTGATTACCTGGCGCATAGATAAACAAATCTGATGGTTTTCCAACACGGGAACAGGCAACATACAATTGACCATGTGAGAAACATTGGTTTTCTAGATTAATACCACAAACACTTAATGATTGCCCCTGGGACTTGTTTATAGTCATAGCAAAAGCAAGCCGCACTGGAAACTGTAGTCGTTTAAACTCAAATGGCACATCAGTCGGAATCATGGGGATGCGCGCTATGAGAACATCTTCTACTCTATACTTTCCTTTGAGTATAGTTGCTTCTATCTATTCTCTGCTTCTATTCGCCTGTAATTTGTTCTTGAATTTTGAAATTTAATTCATTTACATCTATGTTTTTTGCAGCCAGTATAACTCGTTCGCTCAACCAATCATGGTTTCTGTAATTTTGAGAAACATCTGGAAACACCTTCTGAATAAGTTCATCTTTTGACCGAGTTAACTGACAAAAACTTTGAGGAAAGTTAATGCAGCTAGTCAACATGTCTATAGGAAATATGCCATTACCAATGTCAATGAGAAGAGAGAATATGTTTCCAGATTGGTCATTTTGCAACTCGACACGCATATTCTTGCTTAAATGAAGTACTTTGACATGTTTCCACAAATTGGAGGACTTTAGACATGCATTGAGTTCATCAGCTGGCGTTGATCGTGGAATCACTGGCAATGTTTGACGAAAATCTCCTGCTAATAAAATCATTGCACCACCAAATCGGTTATTATTGCTCCGTAGATCTTTTAAGGTTCTGTCTAAAGGCTCCAAAGATTTTTTATGTGCCATCGTGCATTCATCCCAAACAATCAATTTACATTGCTGCAAAACCTTGGCCATTGCAGAGTTCTTCAAAACGTTGCAGGTTGGAGTTTCATTGCTTTGCATATTTAATGGCAATTTTAGTGCTGAATGGGCTGTTCGACCACCTTCAAGCAAAGTTGCTGCGATTCCCGACGAAGCGAGTGCCAGTGCAATTTTATTTTGTGAGCGAATTGTTGCTAATTTTAATGAAATCAAAAAAGGTTTTCCTGTACCACCAGGTGCATCTAAGAAGTAAATCCCTCCAGTTTCATCATTTGTTACTTTCATAAGAGTTTCAAATACATACTTCTGTTGTTCATTTAACAGTGGAAGATTTGTTTGAATTAATTCTTTCAAAGCTTTATACCATAGCAATAAAGCTCAAATTGACTACGTTTTAGTTACAAATCATTTGTATGGGAAAAAGAAAAGGGCTATTTTTAGGGTTTTTCCAACAATAATTCTAATTTTTCTAGCCGTAAAAACCATCCTTGAACTTCAACGAACATTTTAAAAAAAGATTTGGCCAAATTGGTCCAGGCGTTGTTGAGTTATGCGCTTACCAACACATTTTGCGATTCATTTTTATATCATAGATTTGCGACATGAACCTAAAACGTACAGGGTGTTCATGAAAAGATCATAAACTAGGACAACTGCATCACAACTCAACATTTTCAAATAAGAAGAAAGATTATACAGATATTTGAATCAACTTTAATTTAAAATTAAATATTTGAGTTCAATTCATCATAACAATGTAGTTGATTAAACTGTTTTTCAAAATATTCCCCATTGAGATCTATACACTTTTGCATGCGTTTGAACCAATTGTCAGATCACTTTTGCCGCTCTGATTGAGGTATCTCCAAAACATTTATTCTGACCGCATCAACCGCTTTTTTTTGAGTAATCAATTTCAGAAAGCTGAATAACATGAAAAATATAATTGATAATGAAAATTTTTGGCGTCACTAATTGCCTTTCTACATCAGTTCTTAGAAATTATGTATTCTGTAATTCAGTTTCTACCTATAATTGTATGATTTCGTGGATGTTCTTCTAGATTTTTATATACATTCAATCAATCGAGCGATGCACCTTGAATTGGACTATCTCTATTAATTCTAAAACACAAAGTTGCAATATTTAGATTGAGTCATCAAATTGAGAAAGCATGGTTGTACTTTTATCAAAAGTACTTTTCCAGCAACGGATTGTTAAGGAAAACCGCTAAAAATTAGAATGGTAAATAAAACACAACTTTCGTAATCTAAATACAGATTTCAACACGATGTATTTTACAGTCGAATGACTGTTGTAATTATATAAACATTTTTTGTGGTGATTAAAGCGATCATTGAGCACAAATTAATTCATTTTATTCTGGGTACCACAGAATAAATCTGATAGAAAAAGTGAATTTCTCCACATATTTCAACCTCAACCTGATTTTTAATCTATCAGAGGTGCTCAGCACCGAATTATTCGGAAAATAAAGTTTAATGAAATAGCTCTACAATTTTATACTGAAGATTGAAGCCAATCGACAAAATGAATCTATAAAAAATCATTATACAAGGGTTCGAACACCAAAATTTTTCGTCATCTAATGATATAGAGGGTCGCCTTTTTTTAGGAAACCCGCAATGAAAGTTACTGTGAAATATATGCATACAATAAACAACAGAGGTAAGGTTATAATGAATTTGAATACGTGAATTTATAGTCGCATTTCTCAAGATCTACTCCTCTATCTACTTAATCAAGATAAAAAATGATGTTATCGGTAAGAAGTGTGAATTAAAAACAAACATATATTTCGAAATGCATAGAAAATTAGTCCACGTTTCCTAAATTACTATCTTATCAGGTATTTCCAAGAAACTTGAATATAGTTGTTTTACGGAAAGATAAAATATCGATGGAGCTATCTGGTTCAAGCACAAGAATTCTGTAACACAATCGCAATAATTGAACGGAAAATAATAGCATAATAGGTTAAACAATTAAACAATCCACCGATAAGTAAATAAAATATAATATTCACACAAAGATTTCTGCTGAAATCAATGAAAGTGACACAATATAAGGTAAGAAGGAAGATAAGGTAAAATTGGTTTACTTCAAAATTTATGAATCTCTAGGTACCTTGGCACTTCGCAAACCTATTGTATTAACACGTTCGGGTCCTACAACAATGAAAGTTAATTTTTGGCAAACCCATGGTAAGTTGTCTAAATTTATGTTCCAGGTGCAAAGACCCACAGCCTTATTTGTACCTAGGGGGCTTTTGGATTTAATCTTTAATATAAACACTCTTCTATTTTGTGTTTTTCCTCATTGATACCCCCCACTTATGAACCGAAATAATCTCCATAGTCTGCGATATATTTAGAACCTTCTTTCAGACCAATACAAAGTATGAATCCAGAACGAAATCCAGTTTATATTTAATCCAGGAATGATTACCAGCTTTGCAGCTATCACATATTTTCTTGTCTGTATATTTGATCGCATAACAGATCACAGAACTGATGCAAAACCCGGAATATATCATCAGAAGATAAAGAAGAAAATTAGTACTACAAATTTTCCTACTAAGGATCTATTTTTAAGTCTCCCAAGAATTGCTCCAATAGAGAAAAAAATCTCAACTTAATAGTTGCACAATTATCACGCTTGCAATGTTCATCGCCAAGCAAAAAAAAATTATTAATTAAATATGGTATAACTAATAAAAAAATTGAGATACATTTTTTCCTGGGCGATTATTGTTCATTCATCTATCCCCCTCTATTTCTTTCATTTTTAAAATTTCCTATTTAATACGAGTATGTTGAACTAATTTTCATTAATAAAGTGCTTGATCTTCCAAAAAACACTAATGATCGTTTTGGTTGTTTTTTAAATTGATGTGACGAGAATAAGAAACTTTTTTTCGATATACGTGTTAACCCACATTCAACTTTCTGTGCGATCATTGGTTGCTGAGATATCGAGAACCAAAGATCAAAGGTCCTTTTCCATTTGAAGATCGATATTTCGGCAAGGAATGGACGTATAAAGATTTATAAGAAAAGCAAGTTGAGCTGAATAAATAAGGTATCCGATCCTCAAAGTGGTTGAACAAAAAAATTTTTCCACGCTCGAAGACAAAAAAAAATCGAATTACTTTGTCGCTGGTATATCTAAGATTAATCAGAAAGCACTGACGCTACAAAATTATAAAGTTCTAATCCAAAAACAAGACATTTGGAGCTACAATTTTTTTCATTCCTTGTAAGACCACTTTTCTTGAAACTATAGCCTGTTGAGAATTGTTGAAAAATTGGATTTTTTTTTGCTCCTTTAATTTTTCACAATAGTACAGAAAAACCAGATCTTAATTGCATAAGAGCATTATATCCTGAAGTTTGTCGCATGAATTTACGAATGTGTGCTTCTAATTTGGCGATCTAATAACTTAGCACTATGCACAATTAATTACTCATCGTTGAAATATTCTTATCTAAATGTGATTCGTGCAGGGAATTATCAAAGTTGTCCTTCCGGGTCAGATAAAGTGCCATTAATTTCATCTCAATTTCATCATGGTTTTTTCAGATAGATTTGAAGAGCTGATGAGCATTTTTGTTCACCTTCGGAGATTAAAACTGTTAGAAGATTTGAACGATATTTCACACAAATAAATTCTCTGTGGAATTGTCATGTTTGAAGGGTTGTTGATTTCTTTGTTAAATCGACTACAATGAAGAAAATGATGGTAGCAGGTAGAAACTTGGATTGAAGGGATTGAAGCAGGTTGTTTTGTCAGTGATGAATGACAGTTCAAAGCAGACTTTCTCAACATAAGCATGATTATATATATACAGGGTCTTTCACGAGGAACCTCACTCATATTTATACGGGAAACTACTGAACGTATTTTCATGAAATTCAGCACTCATATGTATTTCACGATGCTGATGAAATCTAAAATATTTTCAAGGCATGAGCACCTTCGGTTTTTCCGGAAATGACGTCAACTTCCGTTTTTCAAATTACAACACCATTTTTTTATTGCAGAAATAGATTCCTTAGAAAATTTCAAGTTATTTTGATGTAACATTTTCCAGTTTTGGTTGGAAAATTCTCTCTGAACGGGAAAATTCGAAAAAAAAATCGAAAATAGAGTTCCGCTGAAACAAGAATAACTTCGAGGTTTTTGGATGGAAAATTTTCATTTTTGGGATTTTTCAAGATGTAAGATTGATGTATCCACTTTAAGAATCGAAATCGCGATTCATGAGACAGAGGGTGGAAAAATCGCTTTCAAAGTTAGGGATGACAAAATCGTGAAAAATCAATTTTTTCAAATTAGAACCCCATTTTTTTATGGCAGATATTGAATCTAAGTTAAAAAATAATTTGAGTGTATGCATCACACCCTAGCCCTAAAGTGGATATTTTCTGAGTTATTCACAAAAAACTGTTTTTCGTCTTGAATTTTCAGCTATTTCTTTTTCCTTCACGCCAAAAAGATGAGATTTTCAAGAACTGTTTTTTGAACCATGCTGTAGATTTTTCACCCCTCCTTGAAACCGACTTCCAGTTACTATTAGGAGAACCATGGCAAACTCTCGCAGTTATAACTAGAGAAGATGCTCAAAGTTTTGACCGTTAATTTCTAGACATTTATTTATACGTCTCAGGAATGCTTCGTGCGTTGCTCTTCTTATTTCATTAGGAGGAAGAGTTCTGCAAAAGTGTTTAAAAACCAAATTGAGTTTCAAAACTATGAATCTAAAAATCTAAACACACCTGAACGCATTTCTGACTAGTTCTATGCAGTCCTCTTTATCAGTCAGGGGAGTTGAGTAGACAATATTTTTTATCCTACCCCAAACATAATAGTCTAAAGGAGTTAAATCGGAAGAACGTGGTGGCCAAAGATGTGGACCATTGTTCGCCAACCATCGATCTTCAAATAGCCTGTATAGGATATTTGACACATCGAGTGAATTGTGTGGAGGCGCGCCATCTTGTTGATACCATAAGTCATTATGGTTCTGTACTAGCAGCTCAATTATTTGAGTCAATATGTCAGAATATCTATCTTCTAAGGGAGAACATTCTTTAAATAATGCAAACATGTGTAGTGTTCTATCTTACCAGTTAAAGTCCCATCATAAATGTGAACATCGAGAATTGCATTATTTTTGATGGCGCAAAAAACATTGAAACCCCAGGTCTCTTGAAAGTTTCATTGTCTGAAGTGGTGGTTGTTCTCTTCATCCCAATAATGACTGTTATGCCTATTGAAAGAACCATTCTTTGTGAATTTAGATTCATCTGTCCAAATTATACAGTCCAAAAAGTTTTCATTCTCTTGAAATCGAATCATCATAGCTTCCTTCAAATGCTGTATCCTATTGAATTTATATGGGTGCATTTTATGTTTTTTCAATATTCTCCAAACACTCGATTGAGATAATTCCAGAGCAATCTCGGCATCTTTGAGAGAATTTTGAGGATTCACACGAAAATATGCAAGAACTGTAATTTCGTTGTTCTCATCTTCTGCTACGCTTTTTTCTCTGTGTATAGTTTTCTTAACGAAAGATCCGACATTTCTCAAGTTTGTCATGGTTCTGTTAATGGTATCTCTCGTTGGTCTGGGTCGGTCAGGAAACCTCTCAATGAACAGTCGAATCGTTCTATCTACAACTTTATTACATTCTCCATGAAGTAGAATGAGATTTAAATAATCTTCATTGGTAAAATTCGGCATAGTGATCGATTTTATAACTTAATACGAATTATCACCAAATTAATAGTAAACACAAAATGCTACTGAATAAAGAGGAATTTGGCAGATGTAATTAGTGATATCTATCATTAAAAAAAAAGAATGTAAAACATGGTGAGTTTTTGCATATGGTTCATAAAGAATTATTTATTTATCACTGGAGAGAAAACCGATGGCCGATTAGTTGAAATTAAGAGGTTTCCGATACAAATTCGAATCCAAATTCGCCATCTATTTAGGAACAACCTGTAACTTTTTTCTCTTGCATATTAGGGTAGTAAAATCTAAAACATGGTTTAAGTAACAGCTCCTGAAAATTTCATCTTTTTGGCGTGAAGGGAAAAGAAATAGCTGAAAATTCAAGACAAAAAACAGTTTTTTGTGAATAACTCAGAAAATATCCACTTTAGGGCAAGGGTGTGATGCATACACTCACATTATTTTTTAACGTAGATTCAATATCTGCCATAAAAAAATGGGGTTCTCATTTGAAAAAATTGATTTTTCACGATTTTGTCATCCCTAACTTTGAAAGCGATTTTTTCATCCCCTGTATCATGAATCGCGATTTCGATTTTTAAAGTGGATACATCAATCTTACATCTTGAAAAATCCCAAAAATGAAAATTTTCCATCCAAAAACCAAAAAGTTATTCTTGTTTCAGCGGAGCTCTATTTACGATTATTTTTCGAATTTTCCCGCTCAGAGAGAATTTTCCAACCAAAACTGAAAAATGTTACATTGAAATAACTTGAAATTTTTTAAGGAATCTATTTCTGCAATTAAAAAATGGTGTTCTAATTTTAAAAACGGAAGTTGACGTCATTTCCGGAAAAACCGGAGGTGCTCATGCCTTGAAAATATTTTAGATTTCATCAGCATCGTGAAATACTTATAAGTGCTGAATTTCATGAAAATACGTTCAGTAGTTTCCCGTATAAATATGGGTGAGGTTCCTAGTGAAAGACCCTGTATAGAACGTTATTTTATTTTACAGCTGAACACTGAACAGAATAATAAAGTTTCGTTTTCAAAATAAGTCGCTTTTTAAATTCACTGGGAGTTTTTCGGTAAAATCAAAAGCGATTAATATTCAGATAAAAGATCTGAATGGGCTTTTTATATTCAAATTACGAATCCCATCAGAATACTCGTTCCTCGTATTCAGGAAATACAAACAAAATCAGTGGACTTTTTCTAATTTAATTAGTACAAAGCTACGTCTCTTCATTGACAAGTTATATTGATTACTATGAACCAATCAAAACTCATCATCTTCTTTCAACAAGAACTACAAACATGAACTTTTGGCCTGTAGAAGCAGTCTCAGAAACTTGTCTATCGTTCATGTTCAAGAATGAAATTCATGAATACATCTCAAGTCGTCTTACGACTTTAATATGTGACACCTGCGTTAGTTGTTGAACTGGTCGTCCATTTAAAAATAGGTTCAAAGAATTATCTTCGATCTTTCTTCAACGGCGTGGTCTGCAATGGTAAAGACTAAAAGAGTAGCTGAAGCGAGACAGGGGCTTTGAGAGAACCATCCGAAGAAGAATAAATCAACTGGGCGAAGTTGGTCTTTTTGAAAATGGGATAAGGAAATCAATTTAGGTACTACGGTTCATGATTTAAATATATTTACATACGTAAATAGAATTGGATTGCTTCCTGTTGACATCAGCCAGCAGATAGATACATTTCAAAACGTTAAAAAATGGAATCACACTACGATGAGACTTACGAATGAATCTGTGAGATTGTAGCTTACTTCATTTTCAAGAATATAAATAATAAACTGGCTGTGTCTCGAAGGAAAATCGGTCGCATGAATAAAGTTCAAGAACAAACTAACAAATAAATCAAATACAGCAGTGGAGTGTACAGAAATATTTTGATATAAGGCAATTGTCCAATATATAAGTGCAGGTGTGGGTCAAAACCACAGAAGTACAGTGATTTTTCAATGATGACGCTTATTTCCTGTAACTCACCTTTGAGAAAGCAAACCTTAAACGAATTTTAATGGCAGCTTTTGCCACACAAAAAGCGTGTAAGGATGACGAGACATTTATCTCTCACATTCAGGTTTTTTCCATGTTAAATTGCGTGACCTACCGCATTATTTCTTTCATATTTAAATGCGGTAATATGTTGTGTAAGCTGGTGGATATGCGGCATTTCGTCTTGAAGAAAATTAGACAAACCTGCACGAGATTGGGACATTCACAGAACGGTTATACTGAAATGTGTCGAAAGTAATAGATATTGCCATTTATATTTCGAAAATCAGCATCTTCGTAAGGCGGATTGTTAGAAGTCTCTGATGGAGATTTATTCATAAATTTCCTTTACAGGTGTCACACGTATTTTCAGCTTATCTATTTTTTTATGATTTTGGTAGTTTAGAAGCATGCGTAGTTTCAAACTTAGCCAGAAGGTGCGGAAACTCCTTTTTAGTGTATTTAAATGGATGTTGAATGAGTAAATCCTACCTAGAATTAAAGTTCCAATTTTCAACCCCTTTTTGAGTAATTTTTAGGAAGCTGGGTAATTTTCAATTAAAACAATATTCAATACAATCATGTCACAAAAAAATACTGCAACATACCTACGCGAAAAAAAATATGAAGTTTTGAAACCTCCCAGGCAGAAATCATTAAAAATACACACCAAAAATATAATTCGAAAACTAAGAAAAGTTAAGGTACGTACATCAGTTATTTTCGGAGAACCCCAATTGCGAGGGATCTTATAAAAATTGTTGAGGTCACTAATTGAACAACCCTGTATCTGAAGCAGCAATCATGACATGTTTCGTTTTCTCCACGATCAAATTCTGAAGCCTATGTCCATTCAGTTATAAAGGAAAGGAAAGTGATAACTGAAATGTTTTCACATCTGCATTGCAATAAAACTCAAGTATGTTCGTTTTTGGCACTTTTTTTTAAATCTTGAGCACAAATTGTTTTCATAATTTAGAAATTGAAAAATGTAGAAATACTCTTTGACGTCTGCTCATATTCGAGGATTGAATGGAAACCCCTTGAGAGTAGGCGCTGCTACCCCTCAAAATTGAGTAGGAGAGAAAAGTTTTGTGACATTTCATTTCAAATGTCTAATAAGCCCATTCAAAACTTTGTATTGATCAAAATTTTTCGCCAAAAATCAATTTTTTTAGCTCAAATGAGACACTTAGAAACTAAAAATAATAATATAGGAACCTTCAATAACCAAATAAGTAAAAAGTGGTTCGAAACACCCTGTATTTTAACTTATGAGGAACACGAGAATGAGTTCGGCTGATAATGTAGGGTGTTACTGAATTGGTTTCTCAGTCTGTCTAATTAATTAAAACCCTTAACAAGTTGACAATTTCCAATATGGCCCCAATATGAGACAACACTGATCATCTGAAAAACGATCAACTTACAAAATAAACCATACGTTCAAGAGGGGTTCGGTCACGCTATATTCTGATGAGCATCATTCTGTTCACCCCTCGGTTAGGGTTGTTATCCCTACTTTAATCATTCTGTATAGGTTATTGGGGTTCAACGATATATTATTAGAAATAGTTTTCTGAGTATCGCCAGTAAAATTGCAATGCAAGCTGGATATGATATAATTATCAATTATAAGAAAATTTGATCTAATAAACAGGTCTTATAGGGTGTTTCAGTGATATTCGAAGATACGTTAACCGAAAGTCGAAAGTTACGGCCGCTTTCTGTAACCTACCAGGAAATAGCGCTCAAAGAGCTTCCAGAACCGATACAACACCCTGTACACAAAGTCTCAAATCGAATAACGAAGCATATTTATGGAAACTATTACAGAGCAATCAATTAGAATGAATAAACATCAAGACTGGATTAACTGCAACTGAACTCAAGAAATTATCGTTGCTTTCATTGTCATCTAGTGACATTTATCTTGAAAGTAATCTAGTTGTCAGATTCGCTTCATATACTTTGTGGACGGATTTTATACATACCCCTTTGTTCGTTGTCCACTTACAGGTAATGCAGTATTACAAAACGGTAGTCTTGTGGTCTAAATGCACAAAATTTTCGACGAAATTCTATGGGGAATAAAACAGATGCAAGAGATTATCATCGTGGAAAAAGTATAAATAGCCAGTTTTGTTTGCAGTTGAGGAATGCTTTTCGGGTTAGAACTTCTCAACGGAATGATCTGAAGAACTGAAATGTTAGTTGGAAGGTTTGAATATAGGGTAGGGTTTGAAAACCCTACTCCCAAATTACTCTCCTAATTTTTTTTTCATCAAAGAAAAAAAGATTCATTATAACTATCAGTTATTTGGCCGACGGCCCTTTAAGAGAATACGAAAAAGTTTAGACCCACAAAGCATAACGATGTATACGAAGCAAGATCTCATTGAACGCTGGAAGCTGTAGTGATTCACGATTTCTCTAAGATGATTCACGATGTTTCTCAAGAAAATGCATTTTGGATTGAACTGGACGCAATTAGCAGATCCGTATGAGTAAATATTTTTCTTTCACAAGTACTTCCTATCACCATTCTATCTCAATCGATATCGTCACTTATATTTACAAATTGTTGAGTGAACGATAAGATTTATGCATGTATGAGAATGGAGGTCAAAATGTTCAGCATTTAATGTAATGACGATCACTAATTTAGTTAGGTCGTATTATTTATAGACGAATAAATGACTTTTTTCAAATTGGATTCGAAATGCTCCATGGGAGCAATCTAAAACAGAATTCCTGTTCATTTTAATTCGTTTTTCGAAACATTGACTAACTGTTCAGTTAAAGTAGATTTATTGAAATAAATTTTGTTCGAAAAAGCTTTGCCGGAAACAGTACCTTTCTCTTTTGGTTTCGGCTGCATGGAATTATTGATAAGTAATTCAACAAACGTCAGGCAACAAGGAAATATAATATCTAATTAAAATCATAGTATAACAACTCAATAAACATCCTAGTTGAAATTTCAATTAGTGCTGATGCAGTAGTTCAACTTTTTCCAAATTTTTTTTCAAATAGTATTTCATTCATCTACGTTTTACAGTCTCAGAATATTTCAAGAGAAACATATGGGAGACAGAGGCTGTCATAATTCAAATTATAATTAGAAACCTGTAAAAAACACAACAACACAGGTACTCTCGTCAAAATTTCTGACTTTAGACGGTTTCTGAAGACATATAATCCATAAGAAGGGTGTCATGTCAAGGGTGAAATTAAAACAAGGTTGTAACTGCAGTTAATAATCATTCATGCATAAAATAAACGAAGACAGGTTATATATTATCTGAGGTGAAAGAAACCTTACTACAAGAGCGTTGTAATGTGCATTGTATAAAGATATCATTAGTTTATATAAGACTTTCGAGAAGTTTAATATTCACAAACACACTTACGTCATGTGCTGTGCATATAGACACATAAACCTACCTACTTGGTATGGCAGAGAATTCTTATTTGATGTAAGAATTGAAGCCAGGATTTGCGTATACAAGTTGCCCTCAAGATTACCTATTTTTCACTCGTTGATGGAGTGTTTGAGATATCACATAAAGATTATGGCAAGATAATGAATATACTTGAATCCTGACAGATACTTCCTTGCTTATCGTTATTATCTTTAAGCGAAGTACTTGAGGTTTGATTTATTCAATTTTGAAATTAGAAAAACATTGGTGGACTTTTTGATGACAAATAAGTTGGCTGCACTCTTTTAAGTACAGCAATGACCGTTGATATCATTTTGTTATGACCACTCATTCTTGAATGGGATTGGTTTCAATCAGACTTCATTATCTAGAAAAGAAAATAGGATATGAAATAAACTTTGGTGCATGCACCGTTTCCTTTAGAATGTGGTACGTATGTTGCTATAGAAAACAATAACTCCAATGCCGCGTGAACCCTTTAATATGTTCTATTTTTCTTTGTTATAGAAGGAATTCTAAAGACAATTTCTGCAGAACAATTACGAAACTGATCTAATAAGAGAATGAGGACAACAAGATTTAAGCCTTAAGTGTATAATACCTCGTTATATAACATAATGGGATATAAAGATTTCTGAATTATTTCCTTTGACAGAGTCTACTTAACATTCCTTCATCATTAAAAATTGTGATGTGTTGTTTTTTATTAACGAAATATGAATCGACGTAGCAGTATTTCTATTCTAACGAAGATGGCTAACAATAGTCGATGTGTCACCCTGTTAAAAACTACCTGAAGAAGTGATTTATTTTATAGTCGAAACGTTTCATGTGGAACCTTGGTAGAAAAAGATTGAATGTGTTTTTGAGTAAAGCTGGTCCTTTTATTCATCATCATAACAATATTTTCATACAACATTTTGTAACTTAAATTATGTACCTCAAATATGATATCAATCTATTCCAATAAAGTTCAAGATCAATTTTAAAATTTGAATTGATTAATGAATACATCTCTGAACAGAAATAACTCAAATTCATGACAATATATTTTTACTTTGAAATTAAAACAGACAAATTTATATTTTACAATTTACTTTTTGTATCTATGTCTTATGTACCTACTAGGGATTTCATTCAAAATGCTTATAATCAAACAAAAAATTAAGATTGTGCTGAACATAAGGTGTTTCGAAAGCGATATGTAAGGACTTTGTGAGATGATCAGGTAGGTCTCTACAGGTATATCAATGATTTTTAGCCTATCCACCTATGAAACAACAACAAGAATACTATTTTTTTGGTAGTTTAGAAGCTTGTGAAGTTTTTTAACTCGGACAGAACCCAAAGGTTTTCATAGAAACTCTTTTTGTATTTTTGAATAGGAGTGGAATGTTTGAGTGAATCCTACTGAGAACAAAAGTTCCAAATATCTATCATTTTTTGAGTAACTTTGAATAATTCAGGAAGCTGAGTTAGTTTTTCTTTATTAAAACTACATTAAAGATAATTATGTCAAAAAAAAAGACTGCCAAATACCTACTATGAAGAAAGATATGAATTTCAGAAACCTCGCTGGCAGAATTCATTGAAAATTCACAAAAAATTATAACTTGAAAACTAAGAAAAATTTATGACGTCCCTACATACATATAGTTCAACGAATAAGCTGCTCTGATGAACGATTATGTTGACAACAAATTTCACGAAGCCCTTATAAGTTTGACTCTAAATAAACAACCAACAGTTTCATTTCATGATTTATATTATTATCTTATTATTATTATATTTTAGAGACAAAATCCTCTACTTATCAAAATATAACGTCTCGATTGTCCATACAAATTTGTGTTAGGCCTATGTCGTTCGAAAAATAAACGTGCAAAAACTCATCAATATCTTTTCAACCTTTTTTTTTATAATCTCAGCTAAAAACTGGTAGAGTATAAATCAGTATTCTATACGTGATCGCTAGAGAAGTCATTAAAAGAAGGAAAACACATCAAAGGTTCTTAATGATGGATGTTCTTTGGAAAAGGGGGTCATTACTGAGTAACAAGTTAAACAACAAAATCGTTCATATTTTATGCCACATAAACGATTTGACTGGTCGATTTTACTGCCAAGGGGTGGCCCCTAATACCATGAAATGTTTATTCCGCATAGTATAGTCTGTCAAGATAAAAAAATATGTATTAAAAGTGACGTTCATGGAATAACTTTAGAGAGGGGCAGAATTTGCTTTGCCCAAGAATTTAATGAAATATGTCGATAAGCACCGACGTGATGTCAGAGGGCGGGAAATTTAGGTACTATTTTTATGAAGGTATACTTGCCCATTGCAGAATCCGAATTGTATTTGAGTACTTAATATGTTATTGGGGCCATACTAGGTCATGGATACAAAAAGTATTTTTCTGTAATGTTATCATTTCATGGAAAATCCCACGGAATATCGAAACTATTAACGTATCACCCAATTTTGATAAGAATCTGGTCAGTATATGACATTCAATGCTTAAAAATTTGTGGTACAAGCCAGACTCTCCATCCATCCAAGCATAATATATTATTACATGAATTATCAGAAAATGTAACTGATACTAAAGAATTCTTGCCGATTACTGGTTTAATTAGTAGTGACTTTCTTATCACAGTAGGTAACTTAAATCTTCTGCAATGGGAAATGAAAAAAATTATTGTATACATTCATTAAGAAGAAAATAAAACATTCGAATTAAATCTATTTAATATAAGGAAAAGGAAAATTTTTCGAATCGCTTACACATGGCTTATAAAATCTCAGTCTCGACGCTTTATTCAAATAATCATTCTCAATACCACAATGGTTAGGGTAATTTAAGTATGACCTACATCGTAAAGTACGTATCTTTAACAAATTGACCCCATGTTAATAGAAACATTACATAATAGAATAGGTGTATAAGAAAACACTACAATTGAGCCTCAGATACGAATCGAATTTTAATGTTTCTCACGGTACGTGAGAAAATAAGTTCTTGTTTTCGACAAGTTAATAGCTTCATTATATTTGCTTGTATTCAATAATTCGCACAAATAAATTTAAATCTATATCTGGATTCATAAAGGTCAAATCTTCACTGCTGATGAATAAATGATGTTGACAATAAACGAGTCTAACCCCGGAACGGTTTCTTACAAATTTTCAAATCTCTTTTTTGAAACATTGGGAAAATCTGGATTTGCTGATTAACTATATCAGGATACGCCACTGCATTTTGATGAATTGATAACGCTGAAGAGATTGAGTAGGGGTTGCATCCCCGACTAAGCAAGTCGCTTAAGTGCATCGAGTTGTTAGGTATACGCATGTTACTCTATAAATCAATCTCCAAAATATCGCTGTTTGACTTCGCTTTTTCAAGAAATTTAAAAAACTTTCATCAAATAAACTTACCATTTCATGAAGAGAAGAATCTAAGGTAACCATTTAAAAACTGGGATAGGAAACAGTTCTCCAAATTTCTTTTCGTAACTCGAAACTGCAACACTAAAATCACATAAAAAGTTGTGATAAATGACACATATTTGCGATTTAAAAGGTCCAGGGTTCAGAGGTATTTATGAAATTAAAGGTTGTTGCGGTATTGTTCGAAAAATAGTTTTTGACGTTTGCGTAATTTGAAAACAAAACAATTGCCGCCTTCTAGAGCACACTCGAACGTAAACATAAAACGTAGCGTGTTGTACGTAACATACTTCGGTTCACTGTCACAAGCAGTGGGACTACTGTTAGTTTCTCCTCGGAACACGACGGTGTATTCGTGCAGGCTCGGTTCAACTTTCAAAACCAAACAACTACACTGCGGACCAAATTATAGAGCCGTTCGCTCAAGGCTCGTTCGGTTTCCACTCGACTCATTATACCCTCATTGCTCTTTGCTTGTGCCTTTCTACCTACCTGTTTTATTCGCTGAGGCTGGAAAAAAATTACTTGAAACTAGATCCCATCGGAAATGCTCGACACCGCAAATCGCTCCTTGCAATGGAATTATGGGGGCGTTCTTAGTGGTTGTTCCAACAAAATCATCGCAACTTGATTCCATCTCATCTGCTTCACAGCCTCCAGCTTTCATTATACTTATATGCTGAATATGTTATTCTCTGCTGCACTTCTGATTCAATGAGAGAAGACAAGAAAGATTTGTGTCTTGTTTAAAACCGCCATCATATTTTCATGTACCCAGAACCGAGCATATCGTTCAAAAATAATGAAGAAATAAGACAAATTAAAACCACTAAAAATAATAATAAAATATATTTTAGCCATCAAAAAAAAATTACGAGGCAGGTCAGAATAAAAACACAAATTCAGTCATGACAGTGTACTAGGGATGGGACATCATCATCGATGTTTTTCAAACATCGATGTTTGAGTATCGATGTCGATGTTTTTACCATCGATGTTAACTGATTTTCAACATCGATGCTGACATCGATGTTGCGGATAGAACATTAAACATCGGTTTCATGTTTTATATATATTTATGGAAATTCAGCTATTGAATTATTTTTCGGTCAACTAGGTTTGTTTTTATACGGTTGATTTATATATTATTCAAAATCATGGATATGACTTGTCAAAAATTGTAGAAGAAAACAGTATCGTACTAAGAATGAAGTGTACAATGAAAGTATGAGAAAATATACCGATTTTGCCATCAAATATTCAAAAAATAGTACATTTTCTGTTTAACTGGAAATATTTCTGACCCTTCTTTGGTACAACCAAAAATATTCCACACTGCAAAAAATCGAATTTCATATCCTCATTGATATACAAACATGAGCATGATTCCATATTTTGTTGTCACCCTGTATAGACAGATGGGTGAAATTGGTCGTCACAGTTCTGGTCGACGTCAGGAGAAAGTTATATTCGGGTTTTACCCCAATTTTGTGTTATGATAATTTTGGAATCGGTCGTTTACTATACAGTATTCCTGAGTTATGCATCATTTTGAGCAAAGTCAAAAGTATTGTTACATGGTTCAAGCAGAGTGTTGAGGCGAATGATGAATTACGAAAAGCACAAAAAAGTAAAGGATCTCTCGAGAAAAAACTTATTCAAGAGGTACCAACTCGGTGGAACTCAACATACGAGATGATAGAAAGATTTTTGGAGCAACGAGAATTCATCAATGAAATTATCAATCGACATCCAACAGCTCCTATCATGGTGACAGCAAGAGAGGTAGTAGAATTACATGCAGTGAAAAGTCTTTTAATGCCATTACAAACAGCCACCAAAGAGATTTCAGCAGAAAAAAATGTTACATCGTTATCCCGATGGTGCACAATTTGAAACACGCCATCAATTCGGAAATAATTTCTTCATCTGCCAGTGACGAAGAACGAAGTATTGCTGATAATTTGAAAGCTGCATTGATGACGGAAGTTGAAAAACGGTTCGGAGCTACTGAGAATGTGCACCTGTTGGCAATATCGAATGTTTTGGATCCGAGGTTCAAGAAAATGTACTTCCAAAGTTTATTGAGTTGCTCTAAGGCAATACAAATCATAAGGGATTTGATGGGAAGTGATTCTTCCAAAAATACAAGAGGTCCTCAGATTCATCAGTCAATTGAGGTTGATACGGAACCAGATAAGGGTGAGTTTTGGAGTAGGTAAATAACCTAGTTACAACTAAAATAACTTTTTATGTTTTTCAGGACCCACCTTCAGTTTATGGGCAGGTCATGAACTATCTATAGGACACTTATAAGATCAAAACTGCATTATGGATCTATTATATATGCAACGGCTTCTCCATCCGTATTGAGCAGCCTTAACGTCGTACAAAACTCAGCACTACGATTAGCTTCAGGAGCCTTTATCACAAGTCCCACTGACAGCCTCTGCAGGGAAATGGGTGAGATGCCACTCCATCTTCGAAGACAGATGCTCCAATTAACTTACGCATCTAGGATCTCGGCTGATGAACAAAATCCTATTCAAAACCAAATTTATAGAGACAAAAACCAGCAGCTCTACTCAGATCGAAGAAACCTTAAGTCTCCTCTATACCACCAGGTGAATCATGTCCTGGCGGATTTTAGAATACCTATAACTCTAAAACATAAATTACCATCACAACCACCATGGTCTCACAAAAGGGCTGATACAAACACTTCACTTACACTATATAGAAAAACGAACATACACCCTCTCATTATTCAAGGAAAATTCAATGAATTAATGGTCAAACATGAAGATGAAGTAATAATATACACCGATGCCTCCAAGTCAGCTGAAGGAGTTGGATGCGCCTTCCTCATACAGTCACATACAAAAAAATTCAGACTTCCAACAGAATGTTCCATATTCACAGCAGAACTAGTAGCCATCTCGAAAGCACCGGAACATATTGAGGAACAAAACATTGCCCACTCTGTCGTGTGTACAGATTCATTAAGTGCTATTCAAGCAATTCAAGAGCTCTACTCGAGTAACACTATGGTGACTAAGATAACAGATCTATTGACATCCTTGTACTTCAGACAGAATAGCTGCCAAATAGTTTGGGTTCCTTCACATAGTGGCATAGATGGAAATGAGAAAGCTGATCAGGCAGCAAAAGAAGCAATCTCTTCAGTAGAGGAAATTGATATGTTGACCAATTACGATATGAGTAACACCTACAAAACCTTTATAAAGAAAAAATGGAAAAATATTTGGCAACATCAAAGGTCCAAACTTGCACTCATCGACCCAACTATATCCAACCTAAATCCTATCACCCAACATAGAAGAGAGTTAGTGACCATAAGACGACTTCGAATCGGGCATAGCTTTGTTACTCATCAACACCTCCTAGAAAAGGATAACGCCCCAATATGTACTACATGCAACACCAATATCACCATCAGGCACATTATAACAGAATGCAGCATGTACCAGACCCAAAGAAATCATTTCAGTGTGAACATCAAGATGGAAGAAGCTCTTAAGATCAACACAACGGATATCCTCAATACTTTAGCTTTTATAAAATCTATCAATGTGAAAATTTAATTGTAAATAGTCATACAAATTGTAAATAGTCATACATGTAACAGTACCAACACCGCTAATGACCTAGCTGTCGAAGCGGCAAACCTACAATAAAAAAAAAATGAACGTCTTGTTGAGTCGAATAGTTCAGACGAAACTGAATAAGAAGACACCTTTTCTGAACTCTCATTATATTTGAGAAACTCTGTTATACCCCTCAAAGAAAATCCTTTGAGATGGTGGAGAGAAAAAAGAGAAACTTACCCTACGTTATCTAAAATAGCCATCAAATATCTCGCTGTTGTAGCTACATCAGTTCCATCTGAGCGTTTATTTTCTAAAGCTGGACAGACGCTCTCCCAACAGAGAAACAGACTGAAAGGAAAGCGACTTTCACAAATTTTGTTTCTCCAGTCAATAGATAGGAGTATTTGGGACCTTTAATTTATTTCAGTGTTCAGAGTTCTATCCATTTATTGAATCAATTTTCATTTTATGTTTTTCCAAATTTATGTTATAGTTACCTGTATCTTTTTTCTAATATAAGAATTCTCAGTAGACATTGAATTTTTTTTTTTGATATATTGGGAATTTATCGTTAAATCATTATGAATGATTGATATACCTAAGTATAATTAAAGTGTAAAAACACCGATGTTCACAAACATCGATGTTCAATTAGCGATGTTCAGTTAACATCGATGGTACAGTTCGATGTTCGACGAAAATCTATCGATGTCCCATCCCTACAGTGTACAATTGAGAATTGAAAGTTTTGAAAACCTGAAACAAACAAGTTCGTCAACAATATAAATTATATTCCTAAGAAGGACCTTCCGAATTTAACCACGAAAGGTCTTTCAGAGCAATCCTTGATAGCATCGGGAAGCTGGGTGTATAGTTTGATACACAAATATGATTAATGTTCATTTGAGTCTTTTTCAATTTAAGATGTTCGATTGCAAATGCTCTATTCTTCTGGTCAGTAAAGTTTGGTGTTCTTCATTGGTCAGAAAATGTAACTTAATATTGTGAACGTTGTCCATGGCAACTTGTACTCTAGGTTACACTAAAGCTCTAATTGCTTCCTTCTGTTTTACAAGTATCGACTGAAGATCACAGAAGAATTACGTAAGTCGCGACCTAGTGAAATTGAAGTAGGCAAGTTTATATATATATATCAGCAGTTGTTAAAGCTCTCATTCGACGTATTCAGGAAATGGCAGTTAATAATATTTTTTTCAGAATTCTTACTAACTATGGCTTCCAGCTTAGTCGTTCATCAAATGTTAAACCTACAAAGCAAATTGTATCCATACTCTCTGGTCTCGCTTTAAATTTGAATCGTTGAGTATTCAACCTCAAACCATTTTTTTTGCAAGTTATTTCAAGAAATGGCGATGTTGATTGGCCTCCATGTTGGCCTGATTAGACTTCTCAGGACTCCTATATTTATATATATATAGATAATAAGCCAGATAAATCAAATAAAACGGTAGTGATGAAGACAGATGACTATAATAAAAAAACTTATGATCTCCTTAATGATGAAACTACTTAAAAAAACTCAAAAAAAACCCAACAAACATAATTCAGAATAAAAATAATGATCTAATAAAATCAAATTATATGTATACATATATATATATGTAATGACTTGAAAATTCATAATGCAAATCCACCCCAAATTTACGGACTTCCAAAATTACATAAGCAGGATATACCATTAAGACCAATCATCAGCTGTGTGCAAAGTCCAATTTATAAGTTATCAAAGTACATCGCAAATTGTTTAACACCAATACTTGGAAAAAATAAATATTACATGAAAGATTCATGGAATTTTAAGGATTTTATAGGTGAAATATCACTAAAAGCAGATGAAAAGCTATTCTCACTGGATGTCATCAGTCTGTACACAAATTTACCGTTACACATAGCAAAGGACATTATTATTAAAAAATGGAGCGAAATAAAGGAATATATTGACCTACCACGAGATGAATTTCTGAAAGCAGTCGATCTATGTTTTTCTAATTCATATTTCCAATTCAAAAATGAATTTTATTGTCAAATTAATGGATGTGGCATGGGGGTTCCAATTTCTGCAGTAATAGCTCAACTCGTAATGGAGGATCTGGAAGAAACTGTTATAAAGAAATTAAAGTACAAAATACCATTTTTCAAACGTTTTGTTGATGACTGTCTTACAGCAGCACCTGAAAATAAAATAGAGGATATTATAAATGAATTCAATAGCTACCATCCTAATTTGAAATTCACCTGTGAGTTAGAAAAACAAAATAAAATCAATTTCTTAGATCTGACACTCATACAAACAAACACAAAAGTAAAGACAATTTGGTACACACAACCACCCTGGAGTGGTTCATGAAAAAAGTGTTGTGTCAGGAATTGTTGATAGAGCTCTAAAACTCACTAGTCCAAAGTTCAGACAACAAACAATAAAAAAAGCAAAAGAAATACTAGCCATTAATAACTATCCTCTAAATGTAATAGACAAGATCTTCAAAAACAAAATCTTTAGCCTTTATAATACAGAAAAACGAAAAACTAGAAGAACCGAAATCGAAACCCAAAAATATGTGTCCTTACCATATATACAAGGCTTATCAGAAGCACTAAATGCATCAATGAAGCATTATGGAATAAACGTAGCACATAAAAACAAAAATAATTTGAAATTCATAAACACAAAATTAAAATAAAAAATCCAAAATAATAAAATCTCGAATTGTGTCTACCGAATAAATTGTATGGATTGCCCAAAAGTATATATAGGACAGACAACACAATATATAAAGCAACGAATAAATGGGCACAAATTTTACAAAAATATAACCGCACTAAAAAAGCATCAACAAACAGAAAAACATAAAATGGATTTTGAGAACTTTTCTATCCTGGAAAAAGAAAATAACAACATAATTAGAAACATACTAGAAATGATCCACATTAAAAAAGAAAAGGTAGCTATGAACGATAAAACAGACATCAAAAACTTGGCCCAAATTTATTTCAATCTTATAACATAAATAAGGAAATACAAATTTTCAACCTTCTACTACTAACTCCATCTAGATCGAAAAGAACCAATTCAAACCCAGATTTGGGATTATCACTTGTTGGTTAATTCGTACAGGTGTCGCAGCATTCAATTGGAATAAGAAGTTGGAAATACAAAATCGTGACAGCGCATCATCGTCACATTATTTCATTCATGGCTGACGAAAATATTTAATATTTGAAGATTCTTTTAAAGTTTGATTTATAGGTGAAAATAATATCTTGACTGACGATTTGGAAGAAGCACGTAAAAGCTTTTTGTTGTTTGTTGATATATTTGTGTATTTATTATTGTGTAATTTACAGGAAATTGTCGACTGTATTAGATTGCTTGAAAAAGGCGTAGATACGCCGAAACATATGTTGGAGAAATAAAATAAATAAAATAATAATTTAACAATTACCATTATTAGTAAATACACCCAAGAAATTTTAAACAAAAAAAATATACATATATATATATATGCTTGTTCTGGCCGACCCACTCCTAGAGGGCACGAGCCATCACTGATGTCCGTGTTGCTTCTGACGACAATCTCTCGAGCGGTTTTCAATATGTTTTGACATATGGGACTCTTAAATCTTCATGGATGGTGTGGCTGGAGACATACCAACGGGCATTAACGAATCGTAATATTTTTTATTGTACTCTTTGGACAATTTGAACATTTGATGGCTTAGCGCAACCCCAAATTTGGATGCCGTGCGTCCATATTGCTTTGATGACAGCTTTGTAAATTAGCAATTTACTTTGAAGGCTCAATTTGGACTTCCTGCCTATAAGCCAATACCTTGTTTGGAAGCTTTTTCAGCGTTATCATCTGCAAAATATGTTATGATGGTCTACATTTTCTGGCATGTCTGAAGTATGGATGAAATATAAAAGTGGTCCCAAAATACTTCCCTGTGGGACTCCGGATTTGACTTTGACAGAAGTTATTATTGCTTCCCCATACTTCACGGCCAAATATCGGTTTGCTAAAATGACTTCAGAATCATATATATGGCTGTAGAAAGAGTTGTTTGAGCTTGTATTGCAGTCCGTTGTGCCAAACTTTGTCGAATGTTTGCAATGAGTCCAGAATCACTGCTGAGCAAAATTTTTCCTCTTCGAAGCTTGTTGAAATGGTTCACGATTCGATGGACCTGATGTGTTGTTGAGTGGTTCTCTCGGAAACCTAGATGGTGGTCTGGTACCAGTTGGTGCATATCCATGTCATCTTTCAGCGTTTTGAGAAGCAACTTCTCAAACAGTTTACCCAGGATTGGCAGAAGACTTATGGGCTCATATGATTCCACATGCTATTCTGGTTTACCAGGTTTGGGTATCATTATAACCTCAGAATACTTCCATTTGATGGGGAAATAGGATATACTCATCATTCTATTGAATAATGCTGTGAGCCGTACGAAAATTTTCCTGGGTAGTTTTTCAGAGCTTCAGGTTTAAGAACAGAAGAATATTTCAGTCTGTATCTAGCACCTGACGATGGTTTGATAATCGACACCGATCGTGTCGTAATATCATTAAAGTGAAAATTAGATAAAATTGTTGTTTCGTTCAATATTTGATTTTCTAATGTTTCAAAATTATTCCACCTTCCAAAAAAGCTGCTCATCTTCATAAATCCATTCGGTGGAAGGAAGAATTCCATGCAAATATACACGAAATATGGAAAACAAGCAGCATTAAATTGGAATAAGGAATTGTAAAACAAAATCGTGACAGCCCATCATCGTCACATTATTTCATTGATGGCTGACGAAAATATTTAATATTCGAAGATTTTTTAAAGTTTTATTTATAGAAGAAAATAATATCTTGACGGACGATTTGAATGAAGTACGTAAAAGCTTTGTGTTGTTGTTGATATATTTGTGTATTTATTATTATGTAATTTACAGGAAATTGTCGACTGTATTATATTCCTTGAAAAAGGCGTAGATACGCCGAAACATGTGTTGGAAAAATAAAATAAATAAAAAAATAATTTATCAATTACCATTTATTAGTAAAATATGTCCTATACACCCAAGAAATTTTAAACAAAAAATTTAAATCAAACACAAGAAATTCTAACAAAAATATATATATCTGAAAAGCAAGGTTTATGCAAACAAATCAAAAACGCTTGGGCAACTCGAACAAAATATTCGTGATAAAATTAATATATATATATATATATATATGTATTCTTTTGAACTTTTGCCTTACAATATTTAGTTAGCAAACAATAAAGCACATAGATCAGGGGTTAGTGACGGGGTGTCATACAATTCGGCGTATCACATAAAAGCCTAGGGAAAAAAACCCCAGCAAAAAAAAGCCTGCTCCCCGCCTAAGTGTGAAAGTAACAAAATAAGCTGAAATATATTTTAGGGACTTCTTTCTTCAAGAGTGATCTTCTATTGATGGAAACAGAGACTTCTTCAGGTTGCCCACATCGAATCTGAAAATAAAAAGACAAAAGCAGAAAAAAGAACTGAATAACAAAAATACAAAATTTGAAAGAGATAAAGAAAACACCCTCAAATTCCCCTTTTCGGATTAACTCGATATTGTGAATCAAGGATTTTTTAACATAAGAAGCTAAACCGTAAATTTTACTAAGGAGATAATCAATGAATACATTAATAAATTAATAAAATTAATGAAATGTCGCATGACAATGTAATGAAAAATGTGCGTGCTTGAAAGGGCTCGTATTTGTGAGGCTAATAGAGGCATTTGTCTTATATTTTATTCCATATGAAATTTTGACATTAAATAAAAAATATATCGATATAAGTTCACTACTTTTTAATCAAACAAAGTTGTATACCTTCCCGGTGGACACCTGCATAGGCAGTTCCTCCTTAAGGTCATGAATTTTTTGAATCGACAGAAAATTGTGATTTTGATGCTGCTGCGGAACATAAAAAAAATCCAATCTGAAATCAGAAATAACGGAAGAATTTAAAGTGACGTAATAAAATAAAAAATAAGTAAAAACATAACTGTGAGTCTTTATTACTGTTTGAGAAGCTGTGCAATTTTGTGATTATTACCAAAAAAAGTCGATAAATACTTTCAAACAGATTTTTAAAAATGTCGAAAAGCACTGTCATGTGATCGGAAGCTCTTGCGAGATTTGAAGTATTTTCCTGAATATGAAACAAAGGAGATAAAAAATTTAAAAGGATCAACTAGAAAATATCTCGAATAAACGTTAACCAAACAGTTTTTCTTCAATTTTATTTCAACCACATACTCTTCCACCTAAAACTTAAAATACATCATGTTGCTTAATATGCTGAAACTCCATATATTTCGATGAATCTTTAAACCAGATATTTAGACATAACGATTATCTCTATATCTCAACCATAAAGCATTTCCAGTTGAAATGACTTGATTTCTCAAGAGCGTTGGAGAAACGTCAATAAAAGTAAATATGTTTTTCTTGAAGGAAAGAATGACTTATCGTATTTTTACAATCTTCAATTTATTCCCTTCAAATCTGTACCATTTATCATTTGTAGAAGTACAAGAATCATATCCATTCTATAGTGAATTTCATTAATTTCTCTGACTCTCTCATGTAATTGAAAAAACTCCTATATCTTCTCGTGGTAGAACGCTACGATGACCAAATATCATAACATGCAAGATAACAATAAACTTTATAAATGCAACAATTTTTGTTGAAAGCGATCGCAAACCTTATAAGATATTACCTACGAAATGAAACAGCTTTGGGAATTTTTGAACATATATATTTTTTCTGAATTCTTTGGATTGCTAAAATCAGATTGACTTTGGCTAATTGCAATCACATTTGTCGAAAATGTGAAAAATATTTCTTGTTGTATTATTCTTGTTGCTTCGAACTGAATCTTGAATCGTAGTATAATTCGGATATCTGTAAATTTTGATGAAACTACGAAAGCGTGATCTATTGACAACTAACTGAATTTTTCACAGCGCCATCTAGTAATTTCTTCATTGATTAAATTTGCTTCTAATGATAATTTGAAGCGATGTTAGGAAAGTAAAAACGTCCTCCACTTAGTACACGATAATTTACATATATATACAATAATAGTGTCTTTGAATGCTTAGAATGCTGAGTACATGTAAGTGCTATACGCAATGAATATTATATATATAAGGAGCCGAAATAGCTCAGTTGGGAGAGCGTTAGACTGAAGATCTAAAGGTCCCTGGTTCGATCCCGGGTTTCGGCACAAGCATTTTACTCAACAATGTTCTTTTTATTAAACACATCGGCCAAGAAATCCCGAGCCTCAGGGAAACAAAATTTTTTGCCAACATTTATTTTTTTTATCAATGTAATCTCCTTTTAGACTAATACAATCATTCCAACCTTTCTCTAGGTTTTCGATTTTCAGTTCGACCTTTTCCTTTTCAAATATGGCCAATTGTGTTCAATCTCGGCCTTCAAATCATACAATAAACCAATAAAATGGTCGCCGTTGACTTTTTCTCCATTTTTGGAGAAGTCAGTGATGAAAAATTCCATGCGCACCCTGAAACACAAAGGCCATTTCTCAGAAGATAATTGGAAAAATTTGTAGTGATGTAGTTGATATGAAGGAGTTTACCGGACTCCCTACGACGAAAAACATCGTTCAATTCGGTTTATTACTACATTGAATGAACATGTTACTGAATGTTATGAATTTACTGAACAGCGACACCTGCAGAAAAATGAGCGAAACTTTTCCGATATACCCAAAATCTTTAAAAAAACATGTAATCATTGCTTACACTATGGTTCAGACATTATAGTCCTTCCTAGATTTGTTTATACCTTATTTCCAATTCATTCGATTCCATAATTCTCTTAATGAAATATTTAAAATAAAAACATAACATATAAAAATCAAGTCTAAAACATAACATGAACTGTTCGCGGTCGTGCTGACATCTAGAATTCTTATTTCTGAACTATCCAGACACTCTTACATTGAGTATAAAGCTGCCTAGAGGGAAAAGGCGGTTCAAAGAAATGAAGCCAGAAATTTACTAGTACAATTTCTGGTTTATAGATGGTCCGTATGTTTCTGGAAATGAATGTATTTGTTATTTACAGCATCTAACGGAGAGTTACCAAACTATTAGACGATGGCAGGGCCGGCTTCAGAAAATATGTTGTTCTTCACGAAGATTCATAGTTATTTCATTTCGATATTTGTTCTTCCGAACTAAGATTCAAGGGGAGGCCAAGATAGCATTATAAATTGAATTCCTCATATCATGATTTATCCGAATCTCTCCCATGTATATTATATCATTGGATCTTCTCAGTTATGATTTTATATATTATACTTGTGTTTTTATAGAATTTCAGGAAACAGTACTTTGAACGAACATAAGATTTCGAACTGAAATGGCCGTTTACATTCGGCTATCCTTTTCAACTTAAAAGTGACAATCGTGAGGGTTTATTCACAATGAATGTGACGTAAACGCAACCATACAATATCTTCACAGTAATGGAGTTTCACACATTTTAGGCAATTATGTAACTTAATAGACAATAGACGTTCCCATAATAATTTAACTCGCGCTGTATTTTGTAATGAATATGAACTTGAATATTAATTAAATTATGATTAAACTTGAATATATGTTACAAGATTCTATGCGTTACATTCACAGTGAACGAGCGCTAAAATGCAGCTCTTTCTATACTACGTAATTAAAAATACTATGACAGACTTTCTGCTGTCATTATATCTTTCGAAAATTGTTTAAGAGCACTAGCGTGAGGACTGCGTTTTAGGGCGCTAATTCTAAAAATGATACGATTTTAACAAGAATTTGTACAAATATTGAAGTTGTAACATTATATCGATGTTTCTGATTTTAAGTCTATAACTTCTCAAGTATGGACTGACTTAACGGAAATGGTAGATTTATACTCAATGATATCAATCAATTCCAAGCGAAAGACCGATCATTGGTGGTCATTGTTTTGGTCCTTGTAGCGGTCATTTTATAACATCTTGTGCCTTAAGCAATGACCGCTAGAAAGACCAGAATAGTGAGCGGTCTTTCGCTTGGAATAGGCTAATATCTTATTTGCAGAATTAATGCTCAGACATCTAGTGCGCCAATCAAACACTCACTGCCCCTAAAATGAGCCGTCATTCATGAAAAATAACTTTAGGTATGCCTTTGTTACATTCGAACAGTTCCAGAATGTGGAATAAGAAATGGAAAAAAACTGTATATTTTTCCAACAAATAAAGCTTGAAAAATATCCATATAAAAATGAATCCATATTTCCCTCAGTCAAACCATTAACCGTGAACGTCTTGAGCAATTTTACTATTTTCTTTTTTGTTTTTGTCAGGAGATGTTTCTAATGAAGGAAAAAACCAAAAAAATTGCAAGAAAAATTAGATAATTCACTAATATTTATTGAAGAATACTCTGCTGTAATTTCATCAAATGCTCAACTAATTTTTTTCCTCAATTTCATCTATATGCTTCCTATCAACACCGACATGTGCATGATGCGTACTAACAAACGATTCAAATAATTAGTAATGACATCGCCCAATGCTCGACGCATTCAACCAATACGATCCCGGGGCATTACTAGAAACGTTGTCCTTTTCAATAAGCAACAAAAATGTGTCATTCGACTTTAACGAGGTGCAATTTCCAGTGCGGTTTGTACGAGGGTTTTTACAACCCTAGTGTTGAAATCTGTCAACTGACAGATCTATCGTAAAGCTTGACATTTTTAGGTTATACCATTGAGTATAAATCTACCTAGAGGGGAAACGCAGTTCAAAGAAATGAAGCCAGAAATTTACTAGTACGATTTCTGGTTCATAGATGGACTGTATATTTCTGGAAATAAATGTATTTGTACTTTACAGCATCTAGCGGAGAGTTACCGAACTATTAGACGATGGCCAGGGCCGGCTACAGAAAATATATTGTTATTCACGATGATTCATATATTATTTCGTTTCGATATTTGTTCATCCGAACTAAGATTCAAGGGGAGAACAAGATAGTAGCATTATATATTGAATCCCTCATATCATGATTTATCCGAATTTTTTCCATGTTATGTCATTGGATCTTCTCAGTTATGATTTTATATATTATACTTGTGTTTTTATAGAATTTCAGGAAACACTTCTTTGAACGAACATAAGATTTCGAACTGAAATGGCGCGTTTACGTTCGGCTATCATTTTCAAGTTAAAGATGAAAATCGTGAGGGTTTGTTCACAATGAATGTAACGTAAACGCAACCATAAAATATCTTCATATTAATGGAGTTTCACACATTTTAGGCAATTATGTAACTTAATAGACAATAGACGGTCCCATAATAATTCAACTTGCGCTGTATTTTGTAATGAATATGAATTTGAATATTGATTAAATAATGATCAAACTTGAAAATATGTTATAAAATGCTGTTCGTTACATTCATTGTGTAATTTAAAATACTATGACAGACTTTCTGCTGTCATTACATCTTACGAAAATTGTTTAAGTGCACTAGCATGAGGAAGGCGTTTAAGGGCGCTAGTTTTCAAAATAATACGATTTTAACAAGAATTTGTACTAAAATTGAAGATGTAACATTATATCAATGTTTCTGATTTTATGTCTATAACGTCTCAAGTTTGGGCTGACTTAACGGAAATGGAAAATTGCAGAAAACTATAAGATCAAAACCATTGAAAATATTTTATTTCTCATCTCATCTTGGAAATTATAAATCTGAAATTCATTAGGTATATTCAAAAGGTGTGTGTAAACGAATGGACGAACATCCTCGCATTAAACTCAGAATTCTGGATCATTGGAGCGATCTCAATTGTAATACTTCTCGGTTAGGCATTCCGAAGTTATTTTTTTTAAAGAAAATTTACACCCAGTTCGGATTAGTGCAGAGCGGATTTATAAGGTATTTTTCAAATTAATCCAATAATTTAGTTTATCAGAAGGTATTCAATGACAAATAAAAAGCTTTGTCTAGCAACTTAGGTACGTAAATGTGAGCGGGTGCGGGTTCAGATTATTGGGGGTACGGATTCAAGAGGTCCTACTGCAATTGGTCAGAACGATTAGGACGCTTTTCAGCGAGGAAATACCACTAGAGAAATAAAAAATAATTATAAAGTTCAATAACGATTTATTTCGAGAATCTTCTACATACATAAATTCAATGGTCAATTGGCCTTTATGTATTTATGTATTTGGGCAAAAGTTTGTAATTTTAGAATTTTTCGCGGAATCTGTTGTCTATTGAAACAATTTGAACTGACATTTTTCAACTGCATTTGAACACTTTAACGGAATCAACGATGTTAAAGTATGCGAAGAAAAATGGCGTTCTGTAAGCTGAATTATAAGAAGAAAAATAAAGCTGTCTAATATGTTTCCGTGGTCATACATATCCGTCCGTAAATTACGTGGTGCGGTAACGTTAACACCGCACGTTATCTCAAACTGAGAACGCATGGGCTGTACCGTAAATAACATGCAACGCTAATACCGCACGACGTTATTTCACCTTCCATATCTCTCTAATCTTTGACATCCCGTATCTTGGTAACGAAGCCGTTTCGGATTCACGTTTACCTGAACTTGTCTTCCTTTGTCGTTTGACGACGTTATTCTGTGACAACGTTCGTAGATTAGGTTTCTATCGCCGGTCACAGTCAGTAAAATATCTGATATGGCCGAAATATATTGATCACAATTGTCATGTTGGGAGATTATGAAATTTTTTCCGAGAAGTAACAGAATGCCGTTCTTTCCAGAATGTCATTATAAGCAGTAATTATGGTTTTGAACTAATAATAATAGTAGTCCCTTTCATTTCCGCTTGCAGCAGTAAAGTAGGTAAAGCAGGTAACATTTCATTGGAACAATTTGCGAAATAAAATATTTCTTAAAAAAATTCCCAGAAAATTTGTCAGTGTATATGATTATTTTTATAAGTGCTCTGGATATTGGTACAGTGGGCTTGTTGATAATGAAATCATTTATCCTGAATTCATTAAAAAATAATGTAAATTGTTTTTCAGGATATATTCTTCAAATAATAAAATAAACAAAAATACAATTTGCATTATCCTCAAAGAATCTCAGTGCAAGATTCCACTAATTACCATTTTTATTTCGGAAAGTGTGGTAAAAATAGATTCTTCCGTCAAAACGATCACTCTCGAACGGAAGGAAATATAGTGTGAAATTCACATGGTAGGTTTGTGGGTTCAATAGGTAGTTATAGGGTGATTTTTTTTACACATTATGCCATTGAAAAAATTATTATGTAGAGTCATCCTAAGAACTTATTCTAATCGATTCTTAGAAGGGGGTAATAAGTTACCATTATCAATTAAAAATATTTTACGGAAGATCTTCGTAAACAGACGGAATTGATGCGAAAAAACGAGAAAACATCAAATTTCACTATGAATATTTTGTTTCTGTTGCTTCAAACATCCGAATACACCGAAACATTTCACTGTCTTTTCTTTTTCGTTCACCTGAACTGCTCCAGATTCATTTCAGAAATCTAAGTTTTTTTTCCGCAATTAACTCTGCGCCAAAACTATCAAATTATTTTTGGGTCAATACAGAGGATAAAAATTATTTGGGAAAAAAGCCAGTTGTTCCTCAAAATTAGAGTGATAAAATAAGAACTTGGTCCATTTATTGCCCATTCAAATATATATGTTACATACAATTTTCTTGCGTACATGCGTAACTGATCAAAATTCACTTCACGTATTTGATATCATCAACAATATGCAACAATATTCATTAAAATCGTCATCTAAATATACACAGATCATTGGACAGTAAGTCAATATATCTAAATAATAAAATATTCTGAAAGGTGATGTCGAATAAATCCGGCCCTGGCTCAGATCAGCTCAGACAGAGAGACGCTGCAACCATAAATACAATGAAATAAATAATACCGTGTTTACACGCTTGAGACCGCCACTTTACCGGTAGAATTTTTGGCTTCATTTCTTTCAACTGCGTTTCCCCTCTAGGTAGATTTATACTCAATGGTTATACGTAGATTTACGTAGTCAGAACGTTTTGACATACGAGCTCTACTGGGGGGTGGGGTGTTTGTCACTCTTTTGTTAGGAAAAAAACGTGCTACAGGATCGCCATCTAGCGGGTAAGGCCTAGTTTGGATGTCCAAGGGCATTGTTTATGGATTAGATAGTTTCTCAATCACCGTGCCAATAAGATGGCAAGACCTAGAACTCTCATTTCACATGTGTAAAATGATAGCAATGTTGCCTAGTTGAAATATAAAGCAGAGTGGATAGGAAAAATTAAGAAGCAGTCCACATATTCCATAAACAAACGTTTTTCCATTTTATGAATGAATTGCTTGACGGAGATCCTTTCATTGAACTATACGACAATTCGTTTAGCCATTTAGAGATTGGTGCTTGAAAAAGAGGAGAATGGTTGACTATGAAATTATTGTGTTTGTAAAGAGTGCTTTATATTAAGAAGATCTTAATAATCTGAATGACAATTATTAAAAAAAGAAGAAATACAGGGCTTTTACTAGTAGGAAAGATTTTTTAAAAATAATTTGAAAAAAAATCATTTTAAATGTTCGAAGTGCTTGCCATTCACCTCCTGATAATATGCCAGTCTATTACAAATTTTTTAAAATTATTTTTAATTAAAATTCTTCTACTAGTAAAAGCCCCGTATTTCTTCTTTTTATAGCTTTTCATTAGAAATACGCCATGAAAAGCAGAAATAGTTATCTACTACAAAGTATTTCGTTTTATTTCTCACTATTGATACAAATAACAACGATTTATTTATTTGAATGGATTTTTTCTCAAATGTACAAAATGACTGAATTTCTTCTTTTAACAGAGAATTTTTACATGGAACTCGATATGGACAGATCCGAAACAAGATGTACTTTCAGAATCTGCAGAAATATATTGGATGTCCCATTTGAATAAAAAAAATTTTGTCATTTCCGGTTAAACCGGAAGTATCTCATTAATGAAAATATGCTCATTAGATATATTGTGATCCATTACACTCAGCTGCCAAATTTCAAAATTATCGTCTGCTCCGTTATAAAGATATTAATTTGGTGCCAAACTTTATCCCTACTCAGTATATATATATATAAAATATCTAATATTGTACTTTTGTCTAATTTAGCGGACGTATTAAATTAATCATGATCATAAAGGTACAATTTTGAAGCGAAATTGTTGTTTTCTAAATTCCGTTGCTCTTAGATTCATTAATTCCATTTGCAATTTTCAAATATTCAAATCTTTGGTTTCGCTATACCTGAAATGGTGACGTCATCCGAGATCTCACCATTTTTACCGACAATTCTCACGATATTAGATTGTCCTCATCTGGCATCCCTGTATCACAGCATAGATAATATATATTATCTATGCTGTATCAAGGGCAGTCGCTAAATGCTTGAGGCACCAATCTCGAAAATCCATGTTTTTGAAGTGGCCAGTTATATGACACCTGTTTTCGTATCGGAATATCAACAAAACCCTTTATATATACGCAAGAAAGAAAACTTAGAATATTGTATATCATAAAGCATCAGAACAATAAATACACTTTTTTTGCAATTATACCAATTCGAATCAAATAGTGATCGACTGGACAACATCAGTCGGATCAACTAATGAATTCAGTTGAACAAGATTTTCAAAATTCAATTTATAAAATAAAAAATAATTTGTAAAAAGAGCAAAAACATCTTTATTATAAATATGCTTGTAGAAACATCGAAAAAATAATCTAGGCAAATAAATGCTTAATCAACCTTTCAGATAATATTTGGGTATTATAAATAATTCCAATCGAATGTTCTTCATATTAAAGAAAATACTCCATTTGGAATATTTCTAAAATAATCAAATTGGAAGGTTGAGCGAGATTTGAGGCAAGAACGTACAGCAATAAAATATGGATACAACAAACATTAAACACAATACTGGAATTAAACAATACATAGAATTTAATCTCATGGAACATTGCTACAAAAATAAAGCTATAGCTATATTTGAAGATTTTTCCGAATTGTTTACTTCTCAAAATAAATACTCTACTATCACATTAGTTTTTATGTCAATACTGAGCGAATATTGTTACGTCCATTGTGGTCTAACAATATTGGGCAATTTTAAAAAATATTGCCAATTAGTCATGGTACCTATTTCAGCATATATCAATGCCTTTTCTTCACGATGGGTATTGAAATTCCTTCACCATAATAAATCTATGAAAATTTGATAACGTTAATTAAAATCTAGTCAGTACCAATAAAAAATGCATCACATTCCACAGCAATTTGTTTCAATTCCTGCAACTTCAGGCCTTCCTCTACTAAAAATCGTTAGTAGTTGACGACTCACTCTGAAAAACAAAAAAATTCAGCTTTCCATTCAAAAATTTAAAAAAAAATTGAAATGAGTAATGGCAACACACTTTTTCAATGTAAACCACCAAAAATCCACAAAAAATCCCTGCCACAAGTTAACTTTGTTAATCAAATGCCAGGACACAATGTTATATAACTTTTTTTCCTCGAATGATTAAAGAAAAGCACATTTCGAAACTTAATTTCACAATATTAGAGCAGGTAAGAAAAATTAAAAAGTGCTGTAACTTGTGTGTATTATGATGAGTTCATCAGAGAATTTTTGGTCATTCATTATGAGACTTAGTAAAAAATTTTACTTACTTCGCGCGTATATTGGCTTGAGGTTGTATTTCCCCATCACAGTTCCATCTGCTGGTGCTACCCGAAGATCTGAAGCAGAATTCTTTGGCCGAATATGTTTCCACAAATGGTAATTCTTCTATGTGTTTCTTTTTATTTGATAAATTCAAGAGAAGTCTTAGGTTATTGATGAACGACCCATGCCTTACCAATACTAAATGCATATTACCGTCACCAAGGTGACTATAAGGTGCAATACCATTTGGGCTATGACTGCAAGCACAGCTTATGTTTGCCCCACTTATCATAAAAAATTTTCCTTTCAGCGTTGTCCATTGACCTTTAACCTTTTCGTGTTTAGACTCTTTTCTGCAAGTGTCACAATTTTCGTAACACTTCTCGGGTATTATATCTTTATTATCTGTCAAAATTGCTACCTCCCCCTGGTAACCCTTG
The DNA here is from genome assembly GCA_030674115.1 of Micraspis discolor. Classification (NCBI taxonomy): domain Eukaryota; kingdom Metazoa; phylum Arthropoda; class Insecta; order Coleoptera; family Coccinellidae; genus Micraspis; species Micraspis discolor. Next base: position 1,741,231 of record JARTUT010000436.1, read on the forward strand.
TTACCTAACAGTTTCTTGAACCCTAAAAATTTCAAAATTCTTCAATATGCCAGTCATGAAATAAATGACGGTCTCAGCACCTGAGTAGTTGTATCTTTGAGGTCCCATCCACCTATGTCTATCACTATTATACGCCACATCACCCAAGTATCCATAACTAAGTACACTTGCATATAGTTTCAACAGTTGATTCTCGTCGTAAACGGAGACCAAATCCAAACCAACCGAGTCACCAAAGATGATGTGAAAGACGGCTGTAGTTGGATCCGTTGTTCCATGAAGGCAATAAGCTATAGTGTCAGTACTACCACCTGGAATTCGATGAAACTCATATCAGTTGGTTTACAAATATTCAACGCATAAGTTCTAACAATGGAACCACGAAATAAGCGAAACATGCTCAGGTCAAATTCACTTAGCTGGGTATGTATACCTGACTACCAAAGGAGTATTTCGAGAGATCTTTGTAGTAATAGGAAAAATAACTCTATTTCAGGAACTGGGTAATTAAAGGAAAATAGAATCTGATGAACTTGCAATAAAAACGTATCAAGGTCGATGCCAGCTGCTCCTTCTGGGTCTCTCCGAAAGAACCTCCTGGTATTATGCAGAGATTTCGAGAGATAACAACAAACAACAGAATAAGCTGCAGTTGCACGTTTCAGTGGAAACCTCTAGAAGTGCTTATATCCATGAGTGGAGATCTAAAAGACAGAGAGCAAAAATGTAGCATTAGGAGTGCATCGTCTGAGGGAGGACTCGTTTCTGAGGCATTTACGATAGTGACAATCAAGATAGGTAGATGAAATAATATATATTGAAGAGCACAAGAAGAAAATCCAGTTTCTTTCCTCTCTATTATTTATAATTATTTCTTCATGTTTTTCAACTGACTTTAGGGTATCATCAAAATATTCATGATTGTTTCACAAATTGAACTTAAAAAATTTCCTCCAGAACCTTGGGTACATTCAAGACAGACACAAAAAGGTTTCAATTGATAATCCATAAGATAGTAACGGGAAAAAACGAGGTTTTGATTCATTTCCATGTTTCAACCAGAGGATATTTCAGTAACTTTTTGTAACCAGAAATGAAGCATCGGCTTGCTTTATCTTGAACAGACAATAGTTCAGATTGTAAGTAAACTCAAACAGACTATTATTTATGTCTTTATTACCTGGAATTACTCCAATAGGAATTCTTGGGTTTGGAAGTGGAGTGTTGATATTATCGGCGTTGATTCCTTTGATCCTGCATTCCCTCAGAACTAGACCATTGAAGAGTTCGGAAACAGTACCATCACCTCCAACGCAAGCAACAGAATCGAACATTTCCAAACTGCCATTTATAAGAAAATCTCGGATTTGGTCTTTTCTCTGAGATACATTCACTGTGACGTCCATACCAGCTATTTCAAACAATGGTTTTCCATATTTCGTGTATATTTGCATGGAATTCTTCCTTCCACCGAATGGATTTATGAAGATGAGCAGCTTTTTTGGACGGTGGAATAATTCTGAAACATTAGAAGATCAAATATTGAACGACACATCAATTTTATCTAATTTTCACTTTAATGATATTACGACACGATCGGTGTTGGTTATCAAACCATCGTCGGGTGCTAGATACAAACTGAAATATTCTTCTGTTCTTAAACCTGAAGCTCTGAAAAACTAACCAGGAAAATTTTCGTACGGCTCACAGCATTATTCAATAGAATGATGAGTAGGTATATCCTATTTCCCCATCAAATGGAAGTATTCTGAGGTTATAATGATACCCAAACCTGGTAAACCAGAATAGAATGTGGAATCATATGAGTCCATAAGTCTTCTGCCAATCCTGGGTAAACTGTTTGAGAAGTTGCTTCTCAAAAGGCTGAAAGATGACATGGATATGCACCAACTGGTACCAGACCACCATCTAGGTTTCCGAGAGAACCACTCAACAACACATCAGGTCCATCGAATGGTGAACACCATTTCAACAAGCTTCGAAGAGGAAAAATTTTGCTCAGCAGTGATTCTGGACTCATCGCAAACATTCGACAAAGTTTGGCACAACGGACTGCAATACAAGCTCAAACAACTCTTTCTACAGCCATATATATGATTCTGAAGTCATTTTAGCAAACCGATATTTGGCCGTGAAGTATGGGGAAGCAATAATAACTCCTGTCAAAGTCAAATCCGGAGTCCCACAGGGAAGTATATTGGGACCACTTTTATATTTCATCCATACTTCAGACATACCAGAAAATGTAGACCATCATAACATATTTTGCAGATGATAACGCTGAAAAAGCTTCCAAACAAGGTATTGGCTTATAGGCAGGAAGTCCAAATTGAGCCTTCAAAGTAAATTGCTAATTTACAAAGCTGTCATCAAAGCAATATGGACGCACGGCATCTAATTTTGGGGTTGAGCTAAGCCATCAAATGTTCAAATTGTCCAAAGAGTACAATAAAAAATATTACGATTCGTTAATGCCCGTTGGTATGTCTCCAGCCACACCATGCATGAAGATTTAAGAGTCCCATATGTCAAAACATATTGAAAACCGCTCGAGAGATTGTCGTCAGAAGCAACACGGACATCAGTGATGGCTCGTGCCCTCTAGGAGTGGGTCGGCCAGAACAAGCATATATATATGTATATTTTTTTTTGTTTAAAATTTCTTGGGTGTATAGCACTTATTTTACTAATAATGGTAATTGTTAAATTATTATTTTATTTCTCCAACATATGTTTCGGCGTATCTACGCCTTTTTCAAGAAACAGTCGACAATTTCCTGTAAATTACACAATAATAAATACACAAATATATCAACAAACAACAAATAGCTTTTACGTGCTTCTTCCAAATCGTCCGTCAAGATATTATTTTCACCTATAAATCAAACTTTAAAAGATCTTCAAATATTAAATATTTTCGTCAGCCATGAATGAAATAATGAGACGATGATGCGCTGTCACGATTTGGTATTTCCAACTTCTTATTCCAATTGAATGCTGCGACACCTGGACGAATTAACCAACAAGTGATAATCCCAAATCTGGGTTTGAATTGGTTCTATTTAATCTAGATGGAGTTGGTAGTAGAAGATTGAAAATTTGTATTTTCTTATTTACGTTATTAGATTGAAATAAATTTGGGCCAAGTTTTTGATGTCCGTTTTATTGTTCATAGCTTCTTTTTCTTTTGTAACGTGGATCATTTCTAGTATGTCTCTAGTTTTGTTGTTATTTTCTTTTTCCAGGATAGAAAAGTTCTCAAAATCCATTTTATGTTTTTCTGTTTGTTCATGCTTTTTTAGTGTGGTCATATTTTTGCAAAATTTGTGCCCATTTATTCTTTCCTTTATATATTGTGTTGTCTGTCCTATATATACTTTTGGGCAGTCCATACAATTTATTCGGTAGACACAATTTGAGATTTCATTATCTTGGATTTTTGATTTTAATTTTATGTTTATGAATTTCAAATTATTTGTGTTTTTATGTGTTACGTTTATTCCATAATGCTTCATTGATGCATTTAGTGCTTCTGATAAGCCCTGTATATATGGTAAGGAGACATATTTTTGGGTTTCGATATCGGTTCTTCTAGTTTTTCGTTGTTCTGTATTATAAAGGCTAAAGATTTGTCTTTGAAGATCTTGTGTATTAGTTTTATAGGATAGTTATTAATGGCTAGTATTTCTTTTGCTTTTTTTATTGTTTGTTGTCTGAACTCTGGACTAGTGAGTTTTAGAGCTCTATCAGCGATTCCTGATACGACACTTTTTTATGAACCATTGGAACTACGGCTTCAAAGTTCAAATATCGTCCACTCCAGGTTGGCTTTGTGTACCAAATTGTCTTTACTTTTGTGTTTGTTCGTATGAGTGTCAGATCTAAGAAATTGATTTTATTTTGTTTTTCTAACTCACAGGTGAATTTCAAATCAGGATGGTAGCTACTGAATTCATTTACAATATCCTCTATTTAATTTTCAGGTGCTGCTGTAAGACAGTCATCAACAAAACGTTTGAAAAATGGAATTTTGTACTTTAATTTCTTTATAACCATTTCTTCCAGATCCTCCATTACGAGTTGAGCTATTACTGCAGAAATTGGAACCCCCATACCACATCCATTAATTTGACAATAAAATTCATTTTTGAATTTGAAATATGAACTAGAAAAACATAGATCGATCGCTTTCAGAAATTCATCTCGTGGTAGGTCAGTATATTCCTTTATTTCGCTCCATTTGTTAATAATAATGTCCTTTGCTATGTTTAACGGTAAATTTGTGTACAGACTGATGACATCCAGTGAGAATAGCTTTTCATCTGCTTTTAGTGATATTTCACCTATAAAATCCTTAAAATTCCATGAATCTTTCACGTAATATTTATTTTTTCCAAGTATTGGTGTTAAACAATTTGCGATGTACTTTGATAACTTATAAATTGGGCTTTGCACACAGCTGATAATTGGTTTTAATGGTATATCCTGCTTATGTAATTTTAGAAGTCCGTAAATTTGGGGTGGATTTGCATTATGAATTTTCAATTCATTACATATATATGTATACATATAATTTAGAAGCAATTTTCTTGGGATTAGAGCACTGGATTGAAATTAGGATTTCATCTTTTTTTTATTTATACTTGACTACATATGTTTCGGCGTACATTGAGCCTTTTTCAAGTTTACATGTTACAAATACAGTGACAATCATATCCAAAATGTATAACTGTCCAACAATTCATCTTGAAACTTAGTAAAATTTGAAAGATAGGAAAAAGACAATCAAAAATTAAAAATTAAAAATTGTCTTTCCGTAGTGCGAGCTAATCACATTTTTGATTGTCTTTTTCCTATCTTTCAAGTTTGAACGTTGCGTGCCCGCATATAGGCATTAAAACCTTTACACTTAGTAAAATTAAAATCATATTCATCATGTTGTGAACGCTGTCAATTAGAATTATTCTAATAATGGAAAACATGTTATCTACTAAAAAACTAATCAAATCACCGCAATTTGATACTACCTCTCTTACACTTGCCATCTGGATCTCTCACATTCAACTTGTAACCGAAAACGAACGAAAACTCGTACAACCCTAAGACCTGCACACTAACATCTTACTCCCAACTACTGACCTAGTGAACTGAACTCTAATAATCAAAGTGTAAACACACGCAATGCAATTCTCATATACCCCCTCCCCAAGGGTATCTTGGCCCACCTAGTCTTTGAAAAATGAACAAGTCGTGGGTTGCTGTTCTGCTATTTACAGTTACTAAGAATGAATTTTTATGGTCAGAAAATCACAAAATTTATTCCATATAGTACGAATACACTTCTTTCTGAAATTGAAATAATATTCAAGTACTTACGATAATAGTCATATAAGATTTGAGGGTGAAAATTCCAATTATTAAGAGGATACGTGACAAAATTTTAAATACATAATGATTTCTCTTTCTATCTCAAATTTAGGATAAACATATGAAGATGTCGGATATTAAATAACAATTTTTAATTCGATATTTGCAATTAACATCCATAATAATAAACAATTTCATCCGCCTGCCGTTTCACATAGGGACGGCCGACGGCCAAGGGTTCTCGGCCGACCTCGCAAGTGTCACATTCGAGGTATTGTAGAGATCCATAATAGGAACTTCGAGCGACGTATGTGTTAGATGAAATCATGAACTGAAAGCTGTGGCTCGGCTGGCTGAGCTGCGTTATTACTTATAAGGACAGATGCGGTAACTTGGAATAAAAATTATTCAAGGTGTTTGACCGAAATAATGTATACTTCGACGTGTCGAGTGGAAATATGAGATATATAGAGGGCAGAGGAAAAGATACTGTTGCGATATTCTCGCAACAAAGGACAGTTCTTGGAATTTGGGGCAGCGGCCGTTACTTCCAAGAACGCCTTCTGTCGGACGGAATTTTGGAAATCCCTAAACTTAGCTACCTGAACTTTTGTACACGTCCGACCTCTTTCAATTATTCAAATTCATTCTCTCTACACTTCTCAAGGTGGTCACTTCTACAAGTAAGTTCTCTTTTATCAATTTATTTTTCACGAGTCTATAACGGCACTCAGAACTAAAAGTTCCTCTAAAGATCTCTCAAAATAATCTGTTTTCGGGTCAGTTAGCTACCCTAGTTCATGTGTATGTGAATTGCTCAGTTGAAATTTTCTACGTAAAAGAAAAAGGTTGTGAATTGTGAACCTGTGACGCAATTACATATCGCCAAGGCACAATTCATCAGTGAAAGTTTGTGAAGTTTTATCCAAAGTGCCAGCACCTTATTCTGAGAAATCTACCCTCGACGATTGAAGCAGAGCTGTGGTGAACTCCAAACAACAAATAAGGTCAGATCTCTTTATCATTTAATATTACCAGAAGTGCCCAAGATTGAGCAGATAAGTTCAAATCCTTGATTATTATAAACACCTAAAAACTCTTTCTGTGAGTGTAAACTCAAGTGCCGAACATTGTGTAACTATTCTTATCTGTGAATACATAATTCTATTATAACTAAAAACTTGTTTTTATTCATCTTGCAAACATCCTTTCTACCAAAGATAATTTTTGGATCTACTGTTTTAGTATAACCAGCGACTCAGGAAGTGCTCTGTCCTTCATTAAGCGGGTGATTATTATTATTTCTAATTTTGTTCCCGCACAGATACTAAGGGAATTTCTCGAGATTTAAATATTGCTATTAATTTTTCAAATAAGTTTCGTCTAAAAAAATATTTATTTTCACCTTCTTTTTTTCGGTTTTTTTTTGGGTCTACCCTGACGAGCCGTCACTGACGGACATGCCAACAAACTCATCGACCAGCTGACAGAGAATCCATTCAACTCATGAAGATTAAAAGGAACCTGGCCAAACGACGTAGGTGACTGATCATAACTGAAACTCCATCAATGAGAAATAACTTCTATTAGTCTGTACGTACAACACATTTGCTGAATACTTTTTGAAAGTAGATTGTTAATTTCAATAAACACTATACAAAATAATTGTGCTATTAGAAATTTTATTAATTCAATTTAATTTTCCAGATTTTACACAAATTGAATGAAATGGGCCAGCCACGACTTTTAGAAAAATTAAGTTTCGATTACTGAACATAATTGTTTTACACCCCAACTGAGTTGTGCTTGCTCGAAGTTTTGAGATGATTATTGATTTCCCAGAAAATGGAAAATAAAAAGAAAGCCAGCCAAACACTTCTGTTTTTTCTAATCGCAAGTGTTGGGCTAACTTCTTTTCAGTGTTCCATTTTCCAGGAAAGTAAAGGAGTCATTTCAGAATAAACACAATCTAAGCTTATCCCAGGCTCAAAAATACGGAATCAAACTATTATCATTACTATTCAACAGTCGGGTTTAATTAAATTTATCCAGTGGCGTTACATGTTCGTATCTTCGCGTCAGAAGATGTTGAAGAACCGATTGTCACTATTGATTATATTTCAATGAATAAATCTATTTAAGCCGATGTCTGGATTCCAGGAACTTTTGGACTTCCCTCCGTATCAACCAATCTTTTTCGAACATGAATGAAATCATGTTTCAATTAAGAACTCGTGAAAATTCTGTTGACTTGTTACTACTCAAACAATTTCTACAAACAGCACGAATTTCTCCATATTCAAATGATATCACAACTTTTTTAAACGTCCCATAAAGCCGATGTATACACATTCATCAGGATCGACTCCATTGTTGACAAATATGTATGACCTTTAATGAATGCAATGAATTATTTCGAACTTTAAATTACTTTCAAGGAACACACGTAGTTGTTTGACAGGAAATAAAGCGAATTGAATTAAAATTCTATTTGACAAACAGGATTTATACCGGTAATGTTTCTTTGTTCGATTAATTGATTTTTACGAAAATTTTATATATCTTTTTCGATTATAGGAAGCCAAATGCGAGGTTATCAAGTTAGGGGTTCTCCAGAAATACTTGTATATTCAAAGAAAAATCGAATTTTTGAGATAAATGATCGGATGTTGATGTCATTATTAATGGAAAACAATATCAGCGAAATAGCCACTGCCTATATTAAAAACGTCAGTTGTCCAATAATAGGAATAAAACAATGGATTTCACCGCGTTGTTCTAAAGCATAGTTGCCGTAAAGAAAACATGCTTGGAATTATTGCTCAAGAAGGTTAAAGACACTAATTTGAAGGATTGCGGAACAAGACAATGGTATATTAAATACACATTTTCATGCAAATAAACCAGTTTCGAGAGAAGGTACATCTACACGATCGTTTACTTATTCGATTATTCGATGGCAGACATGTTTCGTTCAAAAATTTGTCTGTTCAATATCGGGTTCTAAGATGCTGCAGACTTCTTTAACTGCCATAACAATATATTAGAATTTTGACAATGTTTCGCATTTTGCTCCCGATGTAGGATGTATACATTCTAAAAATCTCTTATCAATCTTGATACTTCTCTGAAGCATGAATAACTACAGGGTGATTTTTTTAAGTGTTCCATTAGACGTTTTCGAGGAAGGAATTGTAATATAGATTCAAGATTCTGGATTTTTGTTCAAGAGTACATGAACTTTAATTGTAAAATATTTTTGAGAGGAATCCACTTCCGGTTTCACCGGAAACGAATGTAACTTTGTTATTTCAAATGCAACACCCTGTATATTAACACATATTCGAATTCTTCGATCAATTCAACACTGATTTGATGCAAGATATGTGCAACCACTGAAGCGGTTCTTGAATTATGGCCTGATTAACAAATTTTTTTAAAAAAAGGTTGTCACAAATTAGTGTCCTTATCTTCAAAATTCATCATTACAAGAATTTCTTTTTGCGAAAGTGGAACAAAAGAAAGTACGCTGATACTGTTTTTGTATAACTTATGAGGAAATATTATACAGGATGTCTGAAAAAGGGCCCCAAAATGAGCCTCAATAAAACTATAAAATCTCACTTTTTTCAAATGGCAATTGGAATTTTGTAATTCCAATCGATGGCTCGTCAAAAACCAGTTAGGGTGTCCCGAATATTTCATGCCTCTAAAATCAGTAGTTTTGCCGTTATTGAATAAAATTCGAATTTCAGGATTGATTCAAGGTTTCTTAATCTAACCATAGATTTATTAGGATAGAAGTTTTCAAAAAGGCTATGTCTGTTGATTTAAAATGCATTTTAGAGAACTGTCATTTGTATAAATGACATAATCGGGCACCATGCAAAATATGAATTACAGTAACAGTGATGTATTGAATATGTTCTTCATTTACGGTGAATGTTACAAAATAAAACTATGAAACCTCACTTTGTTCAAGTCGCAACCCTATAATTTTGTAATTCCAATCGATTGCTCGTAAAAAAACAGTTATGGTGTCCCGAAGATTTCATTCCTCTAAAATCAGTATTCATCACCAAAATTTTATTCACAACAGGAAAATAATACCACAATAAATTTTCAAAATATTGGCCGCCTACCACCATACATTCATCAATTCTACTACGAACTCCACCTGATGTAGCTTTTCTTATTTGTTCCGGTGATAATACCCTTAATGCACCCCTCACCCTCGCTTTCTTTCTTTAAAAGTTCTGACTGCTCTTTCTAATATTTCATTATATTCACCATAAATGAAGACCATATTTAATACATCACTGTTACTGTAATTCATATTTTGCATAGTGCCCGATTAATCAAAAAAGCATAAATGACAGTTCTCTAAAATGCATTATAAATCAACAGACATAGCCTTCTTAAAAACTTCTATCCTAATAAGTCTATGGTTAGACTAAGAAACCTTGAATCAATTCTGAAATTCGAATTTTATTCAATAACGGCTGTTCGGTCCTTTTGTTATAGCATGAATTTGAAGCTGAGGCGATCGCTAAATATTTGAATTTCGCGCTAATTTTATACGTCAACACTGGTGACTTCGCACATGTTATGGATACGCATACGCATCTAGAACGCGAATTGGAATAGAAGAACTCTCGCTATCACGTTTGTTATCGAAATTGTTTATAAAATCACGCTAATTTTGATTTGTTTTTTTGGATATATTACACGCTTGGTTTCACCCGCATATTTGGAAATTTCGCATCGCATTTTGATTGTGTTTTCAACACCGCATTTGAACAAAAGTTGGACTAGAAATCCCGCAGCAAGGGGTCTCTGTGAAGAGCTGATAATTGGAGCAGAGCCCTGAAATCATCGTAGTTCACCGCTGTGGTAAGTCATCATTGTTGACCGCATTTCTTTATATGAATTTTGTTGTTTCATATTATATATTTCGCGTTCGCACCAGCTTCAAACGCAAAAATAAATACAGTCTACTTATCCCTCAAAATTACTGAGCTATCGGACAATAACAACGGCAAAACTTCTGATTTTAGAGGCATGAAATGTTCGGGACACCCTAACTGGTTTTTGACGAGCCATTGATGGAAATTACAAAATTATAGGGTTGCCATTTGAAAAAAGTGAGATTTTATAGTTTTATTGAGGCTCACTTTGGGGCCCTTTTTCAGACATCCTGTATAATATTTCCTCATAAGTTATACAAGAAAGAGTATCAGCGTACTTTCTTTTGATCCACTTTTGCAAAAAAGAAATTCTTGCAATGTTATATTCTGAAGATATGGACACTAATTTGTGACAACCTTTTTTTCAAAAAATTTGATAATCAGGCTAACTCAAGAACCGCTCGAGTGGTTGCACATATCATACATCAAATCAATGTAGAATTGAACGAAGAATTTGAATATGTATAAATATACAGGGTGTTGTTATTCAAGGAGTATTGTCATATAGAAAAGCTGCGGACAAGTACAATTTGAAATTATCAACATTAGAAAGCCGAGTAAAAATATACAAGAATAGCAATGATGCTGAAGGGTCAAGCTACCGTACATTTGGCTCTAAATATACAAGTTTCCAAGTCTTTTCTGTGGAAGAAGAAAAACTGCTAAATGATTATATTATCAAATGTTGTAAGATGCATTATGGACTTACGGCGAAGCAAGAAAGCTGGCATATGATTATGCCAAATCCTTGAGTTTGAAGTATCCACCAAAGTGGGAAGAAAATAAGATGGCTGGGAAAGAATGGATGTATGGTTTTCACCGAAGAAACCCGGAACTCAGTTTACGCAAACCCGAAAACACAAGCGCTGCAAGATCTTTTGCGTTTAACAAAACTTCGGTTAACGAGTTTTATACCAACTTGAAGAAAGTGTTGGAGCGGCATCCATTAACTGCTGACCGAATCTTTAATTTCGACGAATCAGGTGTATCTATCGTTCTAGCTACTCCCAAAGTCTTGGCTCCAAGATGTCAAAAACAAGTCGGACAAATTGTATCAGCTGAAAGAGGTGAGCTCGTAACTTTTGGTGGTATTATATCTGCCAGTGGAAACACCATTCCTCCTCTTTTCGTGTTTCCACGAGTTCATTATAAAGATAATTTTCTCGAAGGAGCACCCGAAGGAAGTCTCGGCGCTGCAAATAAAAGTGGCTGGATAAATAGCGATATATTCGTCTCTGTTTTAAAACATATCCAGAAGCACACACTCTGTACAAAAAATAACCCCATATTATTGTTGTGTGACAATCATGAAAGCCATGTTTCTTTCGAAGCCATCAACTACGCCAAAGAAAATGGCATAATTTATCTATCTTTTCCAGCACATACATCTCACCGGTTCCAACCACTTGATGTGGGAGTCTTTGGACCATTTAAATCGAAGTTGAAAGTAGCTTTCAATAATTGGCATATAATGAACACAGGCAAAGCATTAACCATTTACAATATTCCAAAGATTGTGAAAATAGCATTTTTCGAATCATTCACGGCAAAAAATATCACAAGCGGGTTTAACAAACCCGGAATATGGCCTCTTAATGAATTAGCCTTTAGTGACGAAGACTTTGCTCTAACTGAAGTGTATACCATCCGGTAACGTAGAGCATGTGCCTCCTACTCAAAACGTCGTTGAAGATTTGTCAGCACCTACTCAGCACCCAAGTGTCTCTGATATCTGCCAACCCTCTTCTTCTGGAACACGGGATTTCTTGGAGGTTCCGCGAGAATCTACAGAACAAACTAAACACTTACCATTGATAAATTATGATGATGAACTACGAAGGTTTAATTTAGATGCTTGTGAACCAGATGCTTTGAATAATTCATCAATCCATCAAATAGCAGCTCCTTTGAAGACAATTTTAACACCAGAGGCAATTCGACCCTATCCGACTGTTGTAAGAAGTAATAAAACAAACAAAGGACGACGGCCAGGAAAATCACGTATTTATACTGACACCCCCGAAAAAAAGCTAATTGAAGAGAAACGCAATGAAAAGCAATTGAAAAAGCTAGAAAAGGAAAGAAGGCTAGAGCAAGATAAATGAAACGTAGTTTAGCTGATTTTAATTTAAAAACGAAGAACAAGAAAGCTAAAATCATAGAAAGTGATGAATCTGATTGTGATGGATCTAATATAAGCTGTCAAGAGAGTTCAACTGACAGTTGATGTAATACCAGAAAATATTAAAGACGGTTCATTTATTTTAGTGAGGTTCCCTAAGAAGAAAAGTATTATTTACTATGAAGGAAAAGTTGTCAGTCACTATTGTCAGACTGAATTTAAAGTATCTTATCTAAGAAGCCAGGCTTGTCGTGGACATTTGTTTTCCCTAATGTTGAAGATATTCATTCTGTTTATGTAACTGATATTGAAATGATTCTTCCTGACCCTAAACCTCCAACAGTTTGTACTTCTAGAACATCAAGATTCTTCACTTTTTCAGTAAATTTTTCTAATTTTTCTGTTCAATAAATTTTATTATCTTGTTAATTAATAACAACTTTTTGCAGTGCTAATCCGCAGCAAAGATTAAAAAATGTGATTCTTAATCTAAGATATCTAATTTACGTAGAAAATGAAGCAATTTTATGTTTTATTGTTAGAAGAAAGTAATTTAATTTTCGTTAATTTTATGAAAAGTCATTTAAGTTTTGTTTTACATAAGAAAAGCTATGTAATTTTTGTTGACTGTTTGAAAATTATTTTATTTTTGTTTAATAGAAGTTAAATCATTATTTTTGTTTTTAATATCTTTGCTAATAAAAAAATTTTGATTTATATGTGTCAATTCAATCGCACGTACGGAACTACCCCACAGCGTACGAAGGTACCCCCAACACTGTACATAGGTGCCCCGTTGTTGGGGCAGATTCGTACGTATTCCAGATTTAGTTTGAATCATAATTATGGTTGAAACATCAGATGAAATCATCTGTCATTTTTTTATATGAATCTCAGATAGTTAGACTATAAATTTAAGCTGTCAGGTGATTGATTTATGAAAAAATAAAAAACAAAAAAAATAAAATGTAGAAATCGTACGAAGGGTCCCCACCTTCCCCTACATGCGTTTCCGGTGAAACCGGAAGTAGATTCCTCTTGAAAATATTTTTCAATTAAAGTTCATGTACTCTTAAACAAAACTTCAAAATCTTGAATCTGTATTACAATTCCTTCCTCGAAAACGTCTAATGAAACATTAAAAAAAAATCACCCTGTATAGAGATTTTCATTAGGAAATTGTCATTCTTCTGAGAAGAATAAGAATAATTAAATATTTTTGTCGAAATAGATAGATCACAAAACAAGAGACAACAAGCTTAGTTTAGAAAAATCATAAACGGTGAGTTCAAATTCCTTGATTAGCTATTCAAACGGGCGAAACTTTCTGGAGGAAATACAGTTCAAATATGAATGCAGAAATAACCAAATATATCATATACAATCGATTTCATAGTAAGGGTACTAAAAACTATTTTGGGAAACCTGACATTGTGCATGAGGGAGTCAATTTCAGGTATCAACTTTCATTCCTAAAATATCAATTCAAGGAAAATTTCTGAATGATATGACTGGAATGACAGGAATATCAGCGAGAAGAAAATGTGAAAGCGCTGACATGGGACTAGCAATTCTGTCCGGTTTTTGAGTTACCTTCAGATAAAAAATTCTTTATATATATAGATGAAATCACTCACCTCCCAGCTGTTTTTCTAGAGATTTGATCCATGCTGTCACTTGTAAGGGATCGCTATGTTTAAGATTTAGACTTTTGAGTTTCCATTTACCACATGACTCTCTGAATCCATAATGTATTGTGAATGAAAATGGGTCTATTTCTGGTCTTTCAGACGGATGGCTGCATTTTAAGTAATTTGGCCTTACTGATATTATATTTTCTAATTTAACGCTATCCTGTTCTGGAACAAAAAATTATTATCATACACAAACGGTCACTGTAGGGAAGAACCAAAGAGCTTTTTTTTCGCGAAATAATCTACAAACTATGACAACAAAAAATTGAAGAAATAATTTCTTATTTATTCCGTAACATAGAATGCTTTAAAAGGAGGTAAACTAATAAAAGATGTCATTAGATCACAAATACATCGAAACACTTATATTGGCAATAATCAGAAAAGCTCTGGGCTAAACATAGTTTCCTTCATATAGTTTGGTCAAAAAATTAACGGAGCAATAATTTCTTGGTACGCTAATTTAAGGTTTTATCATTCATATGAACACACTAAAACTTTCAATTCGATCTGTGTACCAGGTATACCGGTATGAAGTGAGCGTCAAGATACAAATGTCTCGATAGGGAACATTTGGTGTTAACGACCCTTTATTTTTTGTTTGTTTGATATGACATCTGTGAAACATATTAGGGATATATCAAGTCATTGAACAGAAAACATCATATTACTTGATCGTGTTTAAAATGTCGAATTTTGTACCAGAAAGTGATGATTTGCGGAAAGCATTAATTTTTTGTGTTCATTTGAAGAAAAGTGCTGCAGAGTCGCATCGAATTGTTGTCGAGGCATATGGTGATCATGTTCTATCAGAAGCAACCTGCAAAAGATTGATTCAATGGTTCAGAATTAATGATTTTGATGTGAGAAATGAAGAACGTGGAAGACCATCAAAAAAGTTTGAAGACGCCGAATTGCAAACGATATTGGATGGATGTGACACTTTGAATCAATAGCAAATGACAGAAATATTCAATATTGCACAACAAAGAATTTCTGACAGTTTAAAACCTACGGAAAAGATCCAAAAGTGTGGAAAATGGGTGCCACATGAATTGAATGAAAGACAGATGGAAAACCGAAAAACCACTTGTGAAATTTTGCTTCAAAGACATGAGAGAAAATCGGTTTTGCCTCGGATTGTTACTAGCGATAAAAAATGGATTTATTTTAAGAATCTTAAGCGGAAAAAATCATGGGTTAATCCAGGACAACCATCAACATCGACTGCAAAACCAGATCGATTCGGTAAAAAGACAATGCTTTGTGTTTGGTGAGACCAGAAAGGTGTGGTGTACCACGAGCTCCTAAAACAAGGTGAAACCCTTAATACTGATCGCTACCAACAACAAATGATCAATTTTTACCATGCATTGATCGAGAATCGACCAGAATGGGCCAGGAGACACGGCAAGGTAATTTTGTCTGCACACACTGAAAAAAAACACGATGTTATTGGTAATAAACACTTGTTTCAGAAATATTTTGTTGTCAATATTCGGCATTATTTACATAAAATAATTTGTATTCATAATTTCCAGATTCCTCAATTTGATTTGTTTATAAAAAGTCCTTATTTGACGAATATTTTGTAGATTCTAATATCCTCAATTGAAACTTACTAAATTATGTACCATAACTCCCTTAAAATTTACTCATTACCTGATATTACTTATTTTGTTATTCGCTAATGGGGATTGGTAATTATTAGAATATATCGATTGATGCTAAATAACACATTGATAATATTACCAAGTATTATTTTAATACATCCATTATTAATAATTCAATGATAATTTTACTGAAATAAAGGAATTATAACTAACTATATGTATAATCGTTAATAGGTATATGGAAAGAAGAATTAAAGGAATATTTATTTGCAAGTTCCAAATGAATTATTGGGTAGAGACGAATAAATATTTATTAAGCCATATTTCAATGGAAGATTGTGTTGTGGTAAATAAATTTCGTAACTATTAGGTACATTTTTTTTTCGGTGCACAAAGCAAAACCGGTTCAGGATACAATTTTTTTTTTGACCCGCCCGAGCCTTTTCTCCATCTCAGATCCAAATTCAGCGTGTGAAAGTTATCGATGGAATACTGAGTCTCTATATATAATAATAAAGTGATGAAAAAAAAAATACCTATGCAGGAAATTCAATTGCCTTTCCAACAAGGTGCTGCTCGACCCCTTTTCCCTATTCAAAAATGAGAGCTGGGGTTGCGGCATGAGGTGTAGTGATACCAAACTCATTTGAACACCCTTATTAGCACCCCTTTCAACAAAGGTTGTTTTTTTGTAATTCCATTTCAAAGCTCAAAATTCGGTGTGGAAAGTTATGGATGGCCCACCCTGTATGTATAGGTAAATTTTCTCCAAGTTTCAAATTTTTTGATATTTACCGGAAACGTAAACTAATTTCGACAGAAATACCTTGCTAAAATATAAAAATCATAGCAAGCAATTCATTGAACATTTCTACTGAAGGTTAGTATTTTTAATTTGACGGAAACTAAATTTCACAATTTCTTGGAATTAAGGAGTGTTAAATTAGGAAACGACTGAAATGAATAAGATTAGCACGTCATAAAAAACGATAATTAGAATTGTTGACGGTTATGTTGAAACTGCTTCTATATGAAATACAGTATTAGTGAAAGGCGAAAATATGATGAATAATAAATATAGACACAGAAAATTCTTCATATAATTCCTGGCAAGCACTGGAGAAGAACAAATTTTCCAAACCATTAAGATTATGATTATAAGGTAATCAATAATAAAATATTATCAATTTCGGAGGTTCCCCAAACAGACGTTCATATCTATTAGGGTTATAAAAAGTAGATTTAAGATCGATGTGTAATGGAAAATATATTACTACCACGTTAATGCATAAATTATTGAGTTTTATGAACGTTCTCCTTCATATAAAATGATTGAGCAGAGTTCAAATCAATTTACAATGAAAATACTGAAAAAATAAAATTTTGAATTCACGTATGTGGTGTAAGTAAATACCGAAAGAGTTTGTGGTTGCCAGTCGACTGTTCTTCAGCAAAACAGGTTTTCTAATAAGATGTGAACTTTGGCAAACTCAATAACTAGTTTGCCTAGATAATTTCAGTACGAAATAGTTATTACCAATGGAACAAAGATAGCCTTGAGTTCAAACAATAAAAAAAAATTTGAATTAATTTGAATGTTTTCCTAAAATAAGAAATTCTTAAAATCTTTATTCACAAAATTACAAGACAGTGGATGAAGGAAACCATAAATTCACATTTTCACATTTCAAGAAAATAACTTACCAAAGGGTGATTTTCCGTAATCCCATATCAAGACATTCTTGTGGAAAATTACCCGAATTTTCTTAGAGCCGCTAGTGAACGTAGTCAACAATACCACATCTTCTGACATTTTTTTTTGATCACTCAAACTCAGAAATGATCACAGATGCCGAACAATACATAACAGCTACTATTTGCATCAAAACAATAAAAAAATCGATATCGGTGTTCTAACAAATTTTCTCATTGAAATTAAATAATGAAACGAACGTAGTGAGATTTTGTTCAGTCCGAGATAAGATACCGTTCAGTATGCTGTAAACTAATGTTTACTGTTATCGGAAAATTCATCCCGATAGAGTTTCCGCGATACTGTTGACCACAACACTATTTGAAATAAACTTCTCCGTCGTCATCACAAGAAAAACACAGCCCCGTACAGTGAAATCAATAATATTTTAACATTTAATTTTGAAAATGATTTTCATTCGCCTCCGTTGAAAGATAATGTGGACAGTGTAGTATCTTCACACATTATATCCTAAGAGCTGACTGAATTTGACTGAGTAACTACTCCGGCCTTGGGGTTTTTATGAGAAAGTGATGAACATCAACAAACCGGAGGCAAAAGGTAATGGGCCCAGTAAATAACTCTTCGAGACTCTAAACAACGATGAGGGACATGCGGCTACTCTCGGATAGATGTCACTAGCTGTACCTTCATAGCATTTATCGATTACTTTATGGAGTTCTAAGTTCACCTTTACTGCAATATTATAGTTTCCTTTATTTCTTTTGAGAAAGGCTAGCTTTACAGTGACTAACAAGGCCTCATCATAGATTTCGTCCACAAACCTGACGTCTTTACAGAGCACTTGAATGAAAAGTAAACCCTACAGGAAATCTAGAATTCGACGAACCACTAAGAATTGAAATCAAAAAAGGACTCGCGAAAAACACGATAAACATGAAGTTGAAGGCATAGACTACCTATAGATAGGCAACTCTGGCATGAATTTTGGTCCCGGCTTAGAGCTCAACTTACAGCGCCATCTTTCGTCATCTTAGAGTTAATTACAGATTCCATTCGCACAATGTTCCGTCTCGTGGTGCCCTCTAGTGCATTTTATAAGAGTTAACATAGGATTCCACGCAAGCGCAGGTTGAATCCCATATTTTTATTGGATTTGAAAACAAATACATTTGAAATGACCATAATTCTTTTAATCTGCTGTAGATTGTCACAATTTCAATAAAAAAATATCATTTGATCAGAAAATTGTGACAATTTGCAGCAGATTAAAAGAATTATGGTCATTTCAAATATATCTGCCTTTCAAATCAAAGAACATACTAATCTTTAGAGGATGAAAGGAAATAAACAAAAAAGAAACTTTAGAAATATATATATATAATGCAGTAAATAATCAATTTACAAAAATTTCAATATCGAGAGAAAGAATAAACGTACCAACAATAATTATGCAACAATTACTCATCAAGTTATGAAAATACATTGAAAGAATAAATTAGAATATTAGTGACAGATACATCAATTTAAGCATGAAATGCATATGATTTATATTTTTATGACAGAAACAATTTCTAAAAGTCTATTTTCTTTTAGATACTTTTTCGGATGCCATCTTCATTATTGGATCATAAGATCTTATTGTTTTTTTTTCCCAATAAAATTTTATTAATAGTTCTGTCATAAAAGTACAGAAATAATATCATGGCAATATCAATAAACTTATTAACTGAAATTCCTTGAATTTGGCGTTTCAACGGTAAATCTCACATATCCGTTGAAGTATTCTAGGAATCTTCTGATAGACGATTTTTATGAAACCTACTATAAGTGGAATACCCAAAACTATAATCAATGATCATGAGCAGTTCACTTATATATAAATACCTTGTTGCCTCAAAGTTTCTTCAGGAGTTCTGGAGGGTAGACAAAGTATGCTTACATAATCTGAAAGATTATTGAAATTACAAAAATGATATTCATAGGGAGTAGAATGAATTACTTGGCAAATGAAGTGTTGGTAGAGCAAATCTTTTCAGCTTTCCATGAGGGTCTATACAATCCATATGAAAATGCTTTATGCAAATAACACTTTTGGATTAATGAAGACATGGATTTCCGATTCTTTCCAACCAAACATTTCTAACACCCTCAACTTGTGTAATGAAAAACCTAGAAAGAAAACAGTGTTAGAAACTGTCCCAAATTTTTACTAATCAGAAATTACTACACGAATATGAAATTGCTACAGAAAATATTAATTCACAGTTCACAGTACATGTTTGGTGAGTTATATGTTAATCCAAAACTACTACTTATATGAATGCAACACATACCTTTTGACATTACTATCACTGTAGCAATTGGGAACACAGCAAGAATAAACCATTTCAATTAAATTAAATTGAATAAGTTGAAAATGAATAAACCATTTCATTCAACCAGTTCATGCTCATCATAAAATAGATTCTTACTCTTCATAAAGTCCACCAAGAGTGAGGTCCGATAAAATCCGTTTTTACCGATCACTACTGAGAAGTCCTAGTTTACCGATCCGAGCTTTTGAGACGACAACAGATGTCTCTACCGCTCGTCGAAGAGAAACGTGACCACCTTTGTAGTAGGCGAGTTCCCACCCACCCCCTGGTTGAAGGTACTCGTTGTTGAAGCACTTGAAGCGAAGGAGAGCGCTCAAATTCATAAAACAAATGCAAAGCAATTAAATTAAAAGCAAAGCGTCATCAAATATGAAAGGCGTCAGGCCCTGATCTAAGGGGGTGGGGCAAGCGCCCCGGGCGCCAGCTTAAGTGGGCGCCAAAATCAACCAAAGGATAATTTTTGTTTTGATTATCTCGGAAAAAATTAATTTTCTAATGCTATAATCGAAACTGTAAAATGAAAACATGATAAACCGTCACTATGCCAAAAATCTTCAAAATAAATGAGGATTCAATTGATCTACAAATGACGTAAAACAGGTAAGAAAGAATAGGAAGATAACATATTAAAAATTAAAGTATTTTAATTTTACGAGCAGTATTCAATGTATTTCGTATGAATTGATGTTATAAGAGTGTTCTACTGAATTACTGGAAGTAAAATTAAAATTATGACTTCACGGTGTTGAAAAGAGACAGGGCATCATATATTATTATGAGATAATTTGTCATTATTGCAATGATAATAATGTAAGATAGGGCACATGGTACTGAGAGTTTTTTATCGCATTTTCTTGGAAAGTAAGTATTCACAAATCTTTTCGGAGATTTTTTGAAAACCTTGATCGACACACCTAGTAAGTAGCTTATAATAATTTATAAGCTACTTTGACTACTAATGCGCTGACGCGCTATATAGTGCATTTCACTTGTCGCGAAACCTCGCATAAAAAATTGAATTCGTGAATTTTCTTCGCAATTTAAAGCAGCTTCAACAAGTGGTTCAGAAATCTGGTTCAGTTTTCAGAACAAAGAAGATAGGTCGCACGTTCAATTCTCATTATCATATCAGGCTGAATTTGAGGCTAACCTAGAAATTGAGGAAAATTTGAACTGGATTTCTTCCCAACTTGTTTTAGCTGATTTAAAATCAAAATAAAAAGGTAGATTCGCATGAATTAGGAATGGTATATTCATAAAAAATAAAAAAATACAATGAACTTTTTTCAAAATCTAAGTACATGAATGGAATATTTTACATTTTCTATTCTTTACAATTACAGTGGAATATTTAGTAAACAATTCCAAACATAAGAATAAGTTCAACCATCAAAGTACACACACTGAAACAAATGGCAAGCAACAAGGGACATTATGGAATAGTACACAGGGCAATATAAAAAAACTATGTGGTAAAAAAACACCTTCTCTTTTTTTCTATATTTATCAGAAGCCATCTTCATAATCTGCATTAAATCTCATCGTTTTTTTACCAAATAAAATTTTTCTTATCGTCCTATCATACAAAAGTAATGTAAACTTTAAGGCAAAATCAAGGAACTTGGTGGAAATAGCCTTATGCTCGGAACAGAACAATATTTGTAATTCCGTAGTATCAATGGAACGTTTGATGTTATTTCTCATAGAAAACTGATTGATGGCGAGAGGTATTGCAGCAAGAATGTTTAGGGTCCAACGATGAAAAATACCGTCAAAAATTCTGGATTCTACAATATTTGAACGTTCTGTGTAAATTTTTAGTGCCCCTGAAGAGGGAACATAATAATTCCGAAAGCTTGGTTAATGAATAAGGAGTAAGCAAGATCCTTGAATATCAGTCGATATCCCTGAACCAAATTTCATATTTGAAAGTTATATTTTCTACATTTCTCAGAAAATAACAGAAAGAGATATAGCTGGTAAGTCCGAAATTCAAAATTCGCAGTTAGAACTCAATGTAGAACTCTGTCATTATTGAATAATCCTTGGTTCTTAGTACAAGGCCTTTGTCGCTAGATGGCGAACCTGTAGCACGTTTTTTCCCTAACAAGCGACACCCCCCTGATCTAATTAACAGCACCGTTCTGATTCATTAATCAGATACCAAAAAAAAGAATGTAAAAATCAACATCATATTTTACGCCATAACTAAACTTGAGTATTTTTCAAAAAGATGGAAGAACTCAAAGGTCATGATGTTACCTAAATCAATTGAACTCTTAATACTAATCATATAGAGTTCAAAGCCTAAACCCGGCAAACCAAGAAAACACCTTAACAACTTCTTGTAGAAAATGTAACTTGAACTATGTTCTTTTAATAGTTTGGTAGCTTTTTCAATCATATGCAGGAATGGCTTTATCATCTACAAAAGATGTTATAATGGTGTCTTCATTTTCTGGTATGTTTTAAGTTTAGATGATATATAAAAGTGGTCCCAAAATACTTCCCTGTGGGACTCCGGATTTGACTTTGACAGGAGTGATTAATGCTTCCCCATACAGCGAAAAAACGACTTTATAATCATGTTATAAGGCGTTGGGAGGAGTTTTTTGAGTTGGTATAGCAGTCCGTTATGCCAAACCTTGACGAACGCTTGCGATGAATCCAGAAATACACTGATCAACAATTGCTAGGGATCACTTATGAACTTCTCTTCATTTGTATTTTTTTCAAGTTATCTCGTGAATATCTGTACATTATATGTTCTCTAAGGAAAAATTTAGATGTTTTGAGTTGATTATATCAAATTTTTCCTTACTTCATCGGCTCTTGTTCACAAAATCGATTATTATCTGTAGGCTGTTACAGGTGGAGTGAAAAGCAATGTGGTATTTGTTATTAAATCTGTTTTTTTCTCTCGTTCAAACACATAAGGTGACAATAATTGAAGAAATGAGAACAATATTAGCTTATCAGTCATGCCGAGAAGACGTTTGGCTCCTGTGCAACTGGACCAAATCATAAGGTGGATACAGGAAAGTTTGTCCCAGCGAGAAGTGTCCCGGCGGTTGAATGTTTCGCAAAGTGTCATGAGACGGGCTTGGAATATGTTCATCCAAAACGACTCAGTAGCTTATGTTCATGGGGGAGGTCGGCAGCGCAGTACAACAGCTGCCCAAGATCGTCTTTTGATCCTCAATGCTAGGAGAAATCTCACTTACCCGGCATCGCGGCTCAACAGATCACTGAGAGTTGCAACAGGAGTTATAATTTCGAACTAGATTGTAAGACGACGACTACATGTTCGTGGTTTGAGAGCACGTAGGAAGGTACAACATCCCCGTTTGAATAGGGAACACCGGGTTCATCGACGGCAATGGACTGAGGAGCACCGCAATTGGACAGTTGAAGATTGGAGCCGATGTTTATTTACGGATGAGTCTAGATTTCGTTCGGTCAACTCCGATGGACGTATTTTTGCTTGGAGGGAAAGAGGTCGAAGGTATGCAGAACAGTTTATGGTACCCACAACAGCTTTTGGCGGAGGTTCTATATGTGTATGGGGAGGCATTTGTTTGAATCAACGCACAGAGTTGGTTGTTCTGCAGAACACCACAATGACCAGCCAGAGATATCACGATATGATTATTGAACCCATAATTGTTCCGTTTGCAGCTGCCTTCGGCGAGAATTTCATTTTAATTGACGATAATTCCCGTCATGCTATTGATAGGATGGACTGGCCAGCTCGCTTTCCAGACATGAATTGCATCGAACATGTCTGGTCTGAGATTACTAGACAATTGTCAACCTTAGAACAACCGATCAATAACCTGGAGGACTTTTCTAACGCTTTACGGGATATTTGGACGAATTTGCCCCACAATTTTATAAATCGTTTGATTGAAAGTATGCCTCTTAAGGTAGAATGCTTGAGACGAGCTCGTGGGGGACCAACTAGGTACTAGCTTAACCGAAACTTCAGCCTTCTTGTGGTTTCATTATAAAATATATCTGTTACTCAAACACAGAATTTTGAGTGCTCCTAATAAAGTCTTTTTTTCTCTCCAACTTTCCATATTTTCATCCTTTTCTCAAGTGAACCATATTATCAACTGAAAATACTCTGATATCTGACTAAATTTATAATCTTGGAGCGAATATTTCAGAAATAAATTTTGAAAAAGTAAGCGATCCCTATCAATTGTTGAGCAGTGTATTACTGAGCAAAATTTTCCCTCTTCGAAGCTTCGATAAACCTGATGCGTTATCGAGTGGTTCTCTCGGAAACCTAGATGGTGGTCTGGTACCAGTTGGTGCATATCCATGTCATCTTTCAGCCTTTTGAGAAGCAACTTCTAAAGGATTGACAGAGGGCTTATGGGCATATATGATTCCACATTGTGTTCTGGTTTGGGTATCATTTATAATCTTAGCATCCTTCCATATAATTGGTAAATAGGAAATCATTCTATTAAATAATCTTGTGGGCAGCATAACAATTTTCTAGGGTAGTTTTTTCAGACTTTCGGCTGTTATGATGTCGTATCTAGAAGCCCTTTTGTTTTTCAGTTTTCTAATCTCATTGGCTCCTGTTGGAGTGAAAGTTTTAATTGGTAAGGACATCTGACATGGAACATCCAAAAAAGTTCAAACTTAATGAATCAATGAATAAAAAAAACTCAATTAACCAATGTTTACCAATTACAGGATGGCGTAATTTAAGTTACTTTACGATTAAAGTTCACTTTGAGCAAGATGTTTAAAAATAAATGAAATGTTTATTTTATACATTTGTTTCATTTAATATCTCAAGACAAATTTGAAACCTCATTAAAGACAGTGTACCTAAACTGAGTGAAGTTTTATTTTGATTATCTTTTTGAATGAATACCAACATTTATAGGTACCTTTTAAGATAGTTTATGACACCGACCAGTTTTTTTAGTAATTTGTACATACAGTGTCGTATCAATTTTTCCAACGGTGGGACTTTTATTGTGATGTAATGTAAAATGTTTCAACAAAATTAATCATGTTATTAGGCCTGTGATTTCAATCATTTTTAGGTGGTTATGGCATGCTATTAGCCATTTTATTATTCAGTCTTAAACGCAGTAAATTGGGTATTTTCCAAAAAAATGCTATTTCTTGTATATCTCAAAAATTATTTATTTTCGACCATACATTGTGGGGCATAAATTTGTTGCATCTGGTCCTGTCGGAAAACATCGAATTACCAAGATCCCTGTATATTTCATTTGGGACATTCTGAATATATTACAAGGTTGAGAAATACATAAAAGTATAGTATGAGGAAATAATATATAACCACCATAAATACTCAAATTTCCATGTAACGTTCACCACTTAATTTACCCTTTAGTTTCACCACAAGGACTAACTATGTTGTCTGAGAGCCTTTGTCGGTAGAAGCTCTATAAAAATGTTCGAGAATATTGAATTGAACATGCGTATGATGCAACAAAATAAAAATTTATAACAACATTCTCGTTCATGATGAGAATACATATTTGAAATTATATAACTAATGCTAACAGGTTAACTACCTATCCCATGAGACATTTCCGGTTTTTTCCAGTGGAGGATGATCGAAATGTAGTTCCGGGAACAAGCTAATGATTTCTACGAACAATAATAACTGAAAGATAGCTGCAGGCGACCAAAAAGATGCTGCGAATCAGTCTTGGAAACCCGAATAGTTTTCTGATAATAAGAGAGAATTCCGCATAGCACCAGAGTCGAGCAAAAATGCGACATCATTTATGTAAATTAATGATGATTATTGCTTGTCACCGTTTGCAATTTCGAGATATTATGACATCAAATTGTTTCTCCTGTTGTGTACCAAACTCGTGTTCTATTTGAAACTCATTTTCATAAATGATAATTTGGATTGTTGATAAATAATCGTTTCAGGTGGAAATATACCTATTGAAAAAAGGATGGCAAAAACTAGAAGACACACATAATCAAATGAACAGGCCTTTTTTCGAATGCCCTAGCAGGAATAGAATAACCTCTCATCCAAAATTTTAATATCAGGTTATAACGACTTGACAACAGCTTGCTATTTTTTTCATATCATTTTTTTTATAACAACTGCAATTTCTCACCAACACCAGAATCTATTCTAATTTTCTAGGGGGCTCTCAAATTTTTTTGAACTCGTCCACTGAACTCTTACAAACAAAATTATATAATACATTTGAATAATTGCTATAAAAATTTTTCACTTCGTAGAGCTTTTCTGTATACCTATGAAATAAGATAATAGTCTTTTTGAATAATTCAATAAATTGTTCATACTAATTTTCTTAATTCAAACTCAATTAAGAGAAAATTCAACGTGATGTGAGAAATATTTTTTCATTTGTCATTTACTCACCGGTTTTATGTTAACAAAAACCATTTACTAACTAAAAAAAATACCCATTTTGCATAGCTTTTTTATAAACAATATACTTTTTCATTATATTTAAAAGAAATTCTACTTAACGACCTGTTAATTTTGATTCAAAAAATTTTTTCTATTCTTGATTATAATATTTAAACGTTAATAAACTTTTTCTTCTCATTTTTCAATTGTTCGATTAATTAGTAAGGATATTTCATTTTCTAAATCATTCTGGACTGCAGTAACAATAAATTTTTTCATCAACAATTTGTTGTGAACAAATTATAAAAAAATCAATAAAGAAGCGTTTATAAAAATGAAGATTAAAACTGAGGAAAGAAATTTATTTAAAAGATATTTTTTTTGCTACAAAAATTTTTTTATGATAAAATAGTCCATTACATTATAGTCCATTACACTGTCTTATTTTGTGAAGCGAAATGTTATGGCAATTATTCAAATTCCTTTTTAATTTACAACAATTTAAGAACTCCCGGAAAAAGTTGTTATTTGACAAAGGTCTTCTTTATTGAAAAATTAATTTCAATAATAAATTCTAATGGAAATCAGTTCTTCAAAGTGTGTAGATTTTTTTCAGATTTTCTAATCTACTATATATAAAAAATTTGTTTTGTAACTTACTAGCTCACGACGCCAAGCGCTCAACCTCAATACAGGGTCTTTCACAAGGAACCTCACCCATAGTTATACGGGAAACTGAGGAACGTATTTTCATGAAATTCATCACTTATAAGTATTTCACGATGCTGATGAAATCTAAAGTATTTTCAAAGCATAAGCACCTCCGGTTTTTCCGGAAATGACGTCAATCTCCGTTTTTCAAATAAGAACACCATTTTTTTATTGCAGAAATAGATTCCTTAGAAGATTTCAAGTTATTTTGATGTAACATTTTTCAGTTTTGGTTGGAAAATTCTTTCTGAGCGGGAAATTTCGAAAAAAAAATCGAAAATAGAGCTCCGCTGAAAAAAGAATAACTTCGAGGTTTTTGGATGCAAAATTTTTATTTTTCGGATTTTTCAAGATGTAAGATTGATGTATCCACTTTGAAAGTCGAAATCGCGATTCATGATACAGGGGATGAAAAAATCGCTTTCAAAGTTAGGGATGACAAAATCGTGAAAAATCAATTTTTTCAAATTAGGACCCCATTTTTTATGGCAGATATTGAATCTACGTTGAAAAATAATATGAGTGTATGCATCACACCCTTGCCCTAAAGTGGATATTTTCTGAGTTACGAGATAGAACGATTCGACTGTTCATTGAGAGGTTTCCTGACCAACCCAGACCAACGAGAGATACCATTAACAGAACCATGACAAACTTGAGAAATGTCGGATCTTTCGTTAAGAAAACTATACACAGAGAAAAAAGTGTAGTAGAAGATGAGAACAACGAAATTACAGTTCTTGCATATTCTCGTGTGAATCCTCAAAATTCTCTCAAAGATGCCGAGATTGCTCTGGGATTATCTCAATCGAGTGTTTGGAGAATATTAAAAAAACATAAAATGCACCCATATAAATTCAATAGGGTACAGCATTTGAAGGAAACTGATATCGTCAGGAGAATAGAGTTTTGCGAAGCTATGATGATTCGATTTCAAGAGAATGAAAACTTTTTGGACTGTATAATTTGGACAGATGAATCTAAATTCACAAAGAATGGTTCTTTCAAAAGGCAAAACAGTCATTATTGGGATGAAGAGAACAACCACTTCAGCAATGGAACTTTCAAGAGACCTGGAGTTTCAATGTTTTTTGCGCCATCAAAATTAATGCAATTCTCGATGTTCACATTTATGATGGGACTTTAACTGGTAAGATAGAACACTACACATGTTTGCATTATTTAAAGAGTGTTTTCCCTTAGGAGATAGATATTCTGACATATTGACTCAAATAATTGAGTTGCTAGTACAGAACCATAATGACTTATGGTATCAACAAGATGGCGCGCCTCCACACAATTCACTCAATGTGTCAAATATCCTATACAGGCTATTTGAAGATCGATGGTTGGCGAACAATGGTCCACATCTTTGGCCACCACGTCCTCCCGATTTAACTCCTTTAGACTATTATGTTTGGGGTAGGATAAAAAATATTGTCTACTCAACTGCCCTGACTGATAAAGAGGACTGCATAGAAAGAGTCAGAAATGCGTTCAGGTTTGTTTAGATTTTTAGATTCATAGTTTTGAATTTCAATTTGGTTTTTAAACACTTTTGCATATCTCTTCCTCCCGATGAAATAAGAAGAGCAACGCACGAAGCATTCCTGAGACGTATAAATAAATGTCTAGAAATTAACGGTCGAAACTTTGAGCATCTTCTCTAGTTATAACTGCGAGAGTTTGCCATGGTTCTCCTAATAGTAACTTGAAGTCGGTTTCAAGAAGGGGTGAAAAAATCTACAGCATGGTTCAAATAACAGTTCCTGAAAATTTCATCTTTTTGGCGTGAAGGGAAAAGAAATAGCTGAAAATTCAAGACGAAAAACAGTTTTTTGTGAATAACTCAGAAAATATCCACTTTAGGGCAAGGGTGTGATGCATACACTCACATTATTTTTTGACGTAGATTCAATATCTGCCATAAAAAATGGGGTTCTAATTTGAAAAAATTGATTTTTCACAATTTTGTCATCCCTTACTTTGAAAGCGATTTTTTCACCCCCTGTATCATGAATCGCGATTTCGATTTCTGAGGTGGATACATCAATCAACATCTTGAAAAATCCCAAAAAAAAAATTTTTCCATTCAAAAACCTCGAAGTTATTCTTGTTTCAGCGGAGCTCTATTTTCGATTTTTTTTTCGAATTTTCCCGCTCAGAGAGAATTTTCCAAACAAAACTGAAAAATGTTACATCAAAATAACTTGAAATTTTCTAAGGAATCTATTTCTGCAATGAAAAAATGGTGTTCTACTTTGAAAAACGGAAGTTGACGTCATTTGCGGAAAAACCGGAGGTGCTCATGCCTTGAAAATATTTCAGATTTCATCAGCATCGTGAAATACTTATAAGTGATGAATTTCATGAAAATACGTTCAGTAGTTTTCCGCATAAATATGGGTGAGGTTCCTCATGAAAGACCCTGTATAGCGCACGGTCGGCAATTTTCAACGTTTAGGAATGTGGGTGGTAAAAAAACCATATCCATCTAATGCTAACGTTTCGTAGATACAGTTTCACTGCTTAAGGGCAAGGTTGAACTTATGTTTTCCACACAAAAGGTCTTAACAAGAACTTATTGATTCAATTGCAACAGAAAATTAGGAAAACTGTCTTATTTGTAGTAAGGAGCTCCACCATAGCAATTCAAGTATAATCTGTTCAGGATAACGAGTCTATGACTACTACATGAATTTTAATTACAGATTCTTGAAATCCAATCATATTCCCCTAAAAATGTTTTCAAATTCAACTCTGTTGTGTAAACTGGATAATTGAGATGTTCGAAATTGAATACATGGTGTTCCAAATTAAAAAACACCAGTCGACTCATAATTTTTATCATCATATTATATTCAAAAGATTTCAGCTACGAATTTCTGAGAAAATGACAGATGGCATTGATCAATTGTCCTAACATGACGTATGCAATTAAGCTAGTGATCTTACCTTGTGGTTTTTACTTCGAAGAATCGGTCAAGAGTTGAACAGATTTTTGATGAGTGAAAGTATTATCATGTAAATGTCACCGAACGTTTCATAATGGTATGATCCATCAAAACACTATTTGATATGTATTTCAATGTTTTATTCGGTCTCTTCATTATAAAATATAAATAAATCAGTACCATGCATAAAAATGACTTTCTATTAGTATAAATATAATTTACAAAAAATTGTTTTAATCCTATGCTTTATAAGAAAAGCTCCAACTGTTAAGAGGGGATGGTATAAATTCTGAGATATGAAATATCCTGTCATCGGTTTTCGGTGAAGGGGCCCTTTGTTTATTTACATATAAAATTTCAAATGGATTCCTTACCCACGTGAATGACGTGCCATTCAAAAATGAAACATGTGACCAGAGTTAAAATACACATGCGTACGGTTGGCGTACAAAAATAGATCCGAGTGATGAAGCTTAAAAGGTTTATTGCTACACATCTTCAGAGGTATGAATTAGATTTGGAATGTTGAGGAAATTTCACCTTGACTAAGGCCGCCAAAGAAGTTTTTTGTTATGGACATATTGACGCCATACGTATCTTTCGTTGAAACAACTTTAGATCGCTCGGATTTTGAATAAATCAATTCGAATTTTTTCATTGGAAAATTATGCAAAATTTTGAAGAACTTCATTCACTTGAATATTAGAATCCTTTTTCAAAATCAGCCCTCATAGGGGCTCTTTGTTGGTTATTTCCACAAATTAATTATTACGACATGGGTTAGCATTTTGATAATTTAGTGTCTTATACAAAGGACTTCGATATGTT
This sequence comes from Micraspis discolor, assembly GCA_030674115.1. NCBI lineage: Eukaryota > Metazoa > Arthropoda > Insecta > Coleoptera > Coccinellidae > Micraspis > Micraspis discolor. The sequence goes on from JARTUT010000436.1 coordinate 1,772,003, forward strand.
GTAAACTATGAATTTTAATTTGTCAAATGATCGAGTTCGAAAATGATTGTTTCCAGACGAAATTCTGAGCACAAGACCGTAGCTAACATCCAGAAGGAAACTCATCTAACATTTTCCCAAACAATTTTGGCACTATTTTGATAATAGTTATATATTCTAAATCTCTAATTGAAATTTATATGAAACATTAAATTTGAATTAAATTTTTGAATATACTGAATAATAAGCCAGGTAATTGTATATTCAGTTTTAATAACATAATAAACAATTTGACCAGATTGATTTCCATTTCTAATAAATCTTATTGCTTATAGTTCAGTAATTATGCCAGGAAAATGATGAATCAATGGCAACTTTTACCTTATGGGCGAAAATTGGTATATGCGGTAGGAAATGACGTGCCCTAGCGGTAGCTGGTGGCGTCGTTTTGAAAACTCAAAAAACCTAAAAATCAATTATATGGGTGTTTCTTGAAATCTACACGGTAGACCGAATAATTCATTGAACAAAAAATGTAGAAGGCTTCAATATCTACAATAAATGTCATTGGCGAAATGCTGTAGAACAATAAATACATATTGTAGGTGGCGCTAAACTCCTTGAAAAAGTGTGTTTTCAGTTTTTGTGTCTTATACATTTTTTTAACAAAAGTGTGAACGCAAAAGTTGTTCCTCTGAATGTTATGAACAACTTTCATATAAATGTTTTTGTCACACAACTTACCGTTTTGAAGTTAGATTAGAATATAGCGCCGCGCCAACAACACAGTTACTACCGGTAATTTCCTGTCCTTTTGTAACTGAACTTGTGTTCAACCCTATTATTGGAAATTTCATATTCTTGTAAGCTCCAACTCCGAAACGGTTCCGTGAAAAACATGTTTGAAAAAAAGTTGTTCAATACATTGAAAGGAACAACTGAAAAAAAACTTTGTCAGAGAGTTTAGCGCCATCTAGAAAGAGTATTTCTGGTTGTACAGCATTACTTCAATGACATTAATTGTGGATCGTAAGGTCTCGTCGGATGTATAGATTTCTAGAAAAACGCATTTCAAAATTTTTTTACTTTTCTTGAGTTTTCGAAAAGACGCTTTAGCTATTACTCTAGCAAGCTAGGGCACGTCATTGCCCATCACATATACAGCAACTTCCATCCATAGGGTGAAATTTTCACTAGTTAAAAAGAGATTGACTGTACTATTAGGAAATGTTGCCATTGGGATACATAAAACTTTGGTTTTAGGCATTTTCGAACTTGTTCAGTAAATATATTGATGTCTATAGGTTTTTAGCTACCACAAAAATGTAGTCAAGTACGACGATTTCGATCAGGATATCAAACCAATGGTTTGAAGTTTCTATTTATTTTCAAAATATACTTTTGTATCATTTTCACAATATTCCATAGTATTTATCCTAATACTGATATAGATATATTACAATAAGTTTAGATTCTAAGAGTTGAATTTCGAGTTTGAGAAGACTCCGAAACAAGACACTAAAAATATGTGAAAACCTCCATTGAATTGAATTCGGCAACAATTTGGTGAAATATTAATTGCGGCCTTTCAATATTCGAATAAAAATAGAAATAAGGTATCTGAGTTTCTATCAACATGAAATCACAAGTTATTCGATATTTAACTTTGGTGAAGCTTCGATATTTACATTAAAATCTCAATACAAAAAATATAAATCGTTAACAGATGAACCTACAATATTATATCACAGTAAAACAGAACATAAAACTGAATGAAACCTAAATTTTACCCGTATTTAGGATATGTTCGGCTGAAATTATGAACAAGCACATTCAGTAACTTGCATATTTTCCCATTTTTCAACAATCAGCTTGGAACTGTTGTAAGGGTCCACTCTGATAATCTCTAGTGGAGCTAGTTTTGATGGTGAACAACAAGCCTTCGGAATGGCCCTTCGGCTTAGCTGCTTAGCAACTTTCTTGTCCATCTGGTGAACTAAAGTTTGTATACGGGAATGATTAGTCGCGTAATTGTAGTTTGGAGGACATCTTCCTTGGCAATATCCAGCCTCGTAAGATTTCGGCTGAACTATAGATGCCATTTCTGGAAATCTCAAGTCCCTAAAGGTAACAGTCATATTATGTCTACAACACTTCATCCTATGACCACCGCCACTAGTGAATATACAGTCTGTTCTTCTAGTCTGATCGTAAGGATACGCTGATCTCTTCATTCTAACCGACTCGCGAAATATTAAAGCGTTCACAAAAGCCTCACGCACACTCAGTGCACCTTCACAATTTAAACAGACCAATTCCAGTTTGGAATTGATCTTATCGTTGAGCCACCACTGAACTGTATCTGTTAAGTCAAACTCGCACCATTTAGTCTGATTGTGAGATAGATATAGGGTTTTTTCTTCGATGAAATGTCTTTGTTTAGGACCGAATGTTTCGTAAAGACGGACTTTGACAACATCAGGCTCTGCCTCCTGAATTGGGTCGATGAGTAGCTTCAATTCGCCACTATCTACTTCCAGCTCTCCATGGAGATTGTTGGATCTGAGATCAATCATGTTTCTTCTGGATTCCCCACGGAAATGATGACCTGAAATATTAAATTACTTTTAATATTGAAAAACGTACCGTCATTCATGTAAAGGATTTTTCAATAACAGTGCAAGATTGTATCCCGCGCTTAGTTTAACAGTCATATTGTCACATATGAGAATAATTACTGGCACCCTAAGATCTACTCCGGTTACCAGTTTTGTCTAACATTGTCCCTCCCCATATTCTCAGACAGACTGCAAGTCTGAATTTTTGGAACAAATATAATTTATTTCCTAATTTATTTCTAATTATTTCGTTCATTCCACGAAATACAATTCCCAGATTGAAGTCACGTAAACTATTCTTCAATGTGAACATAAGCGATAAAGAATTATGGAAGATTGAGTGTAACTCTTATGGAATGTTCAATAAAAATCTCATTTCTGAAAAAATTCCGAGTTTTGATCTTCCAAAAATAATTTGGACAGTTCTTAATCGTTTAAGAACAGGTCTTGGTCATAGCATGCTATTTAGATAGATCTCAGTTCCAAGCACAAGTTGTGAATGTGGATATGCAGAAGAAAAAATACCTCATCTCATCAGTAATTGTCCCATGTATAAATTTCAAGATGTTTTTAGTGCTTTTCACGATGTTTCCGATTATTTCTTGGAATGCGTTATAAATTTCAAACAAATTTGATAAGTATTTTCTGTATTCAGTTCTTTTTTCTGGCCTCAAATATATATCAGTTTATTCTGTACACACAAAAACACACATGCGGGGAGCCAGGTTTTTTTTCTGGGGTTTTTTCCCTAGACTTTCATGTCATACGCCGAATTGTATATTGTATGGCACGCCGTAATCGCTTTATTGTTAATCATGTGAATCATAATTATTATTATTATCATTGTAGTGCTTTGTGGTATACGATATTTTTCGTTTGATTACCTGGCGCATAGATAAACAAATCTGATGGTTTTCCAACACGGGAACAGGCAACATACAATTGACCATGTGAGAAACATGGGTTTTCTAGATTAATACCACAAACACTTAATGATTGCCCTTGGGACTTGTTTATAGTCATAGCAAAAGCAAGCCGCACTGGAAACTGTAGTCGTTTAAACTCAAATGGCACATCAGTCGGAATCATTGGGATGCGCGGTATGAGAACATCTTCTCCTTTATACTTTCCTTTGAGTATAGTTGCTTCTATCACATTGTTTAGTAATTTTTTTATCGCTAACCGTGTACCGTTGCAAAGACGCGGTTGGTTGATATTTCGCAACATTATAACCACCGATCCAACCTTCAATTGAAGATTGTGAAGTGGCAATCCTGGCAAATCCAGCGAGTTTAAAAATTCCGGTGGATAGTCTTGATCTTGATTAGTAGCCGAATCAACTGATTTATATAGCCTCAATTTGTCTCTCATTTGTTCTTGAATTTTGAAATTTAATTCATTTACATCTATGTTTTTTGCAGCCAGTATAGCTCGTTCGCTCAACCAATCATGGTTTCTGTAATTTTGAGAAACATCTGGAAACACCGTCTGAATAGTTGAGGAAAGTTAATGCAGCCAGTCAACATGTCTATAGGAAATTTGCCATTACCAATCTCAATGAGTTGTTTAGAGAATATGTTTCCAGATTGGTCATTTTGCAACTCGACACGCATATTCTTGCTTAAATGAAGTACTTTGACATGTTTCCATAAATTGGAGGACTTTAGACATGCATTGAGTTCATCAGCTGGCGTTGATCGTGGAATCACTGGCAATGTTTGACGAAAATCTCCTGCTAATGAAATCATTGCACCACCAAATCGGTTATTATTGCTCCGTAGATCTTTTTTCTTTCACGTTCATCTCCGTCGTCACGTTCTTGTGCAGTACGATTAGATCGGTAATTAGCTTGGTTTGTAGCATTTCTGGTTCTTCTACCTAAATTGCTTCGTCTTATAGGAGACATATCAAATATAAATTATTTTTTCACTAATCACGAACTAAACAAACACTAACTAACTAAACACTGCACAAAACACGATATACGAATTTGTTTCGTGTATCAGTTGACAAAAGCAAACTCAGTAGATTAGGTAACAGACAACTTTTTTTTTTTAAATTTGATATGACTTGAAGTCAAATCCTTTTAAGCCGTACGAATTGTTTTATTTATTTAAAATTTGGATATTAAAAATAATAAAACACTGTTGGTAACGCGATTTGTGTTTGACTGATGTAATGACGTGGAAACTGATGCATTTTATCTAGCGTGCCGAAACTAATACAAAAGAAACGCGAGTTTCGGAACGCGACATTAAACTCCTCCAACTATGTATTCTGTGCTCCAACGCACACACGCACATTGTTTTGATAGATATGATCTTTGACGTTAGGAACACACCTACATTGCTTAGACAACAGTGAGTGCTTGTAATTCAATATGAACTTTATACCATAGCAATAAAGCTCAAATTGACTACGTTTTAGTTACAAATCATTTGTATGGGAAAAAGAAAAGGGCTATTTTTAGGGTTCTTCCAGCAATAATTTTAATTTTTCTCGCCGTAAAAACCATCATTGAACTTCAACGAACATTTTAAAAAAAGATTTGGCCAAATTGGTAGAGGCGTTGTTGAGTTATGCGCTTACCAACACATTTTGCGATTCATTTTTATATTATAGATATCAGAAAAGGATATAATGCGGTGAAATTAGATATAAAAGAAGGATAATGGGTGAAACCGCAGGTGTGCAGAAAATATGAGAATTGGATGAAAGGTACTTGCCGACACGTGTTTCTGCTTATTGGCTTCTTCAGGGCAAGGCAAGGTTGCCTTGTTCTCAAACGATTAAGAACTGTCCAAATTTTTCTTGGAAGATCAAAACCAGGAACTTTTTCAGAAGAATCAGAAATGAGATACTTATTGAACATTTCGTAAGAATTCCACTCAGTCTTCCATAATTCTTTATCACTTATATTCATATTGAAGAACGTATTATGCCATAATGGTTTACGTGACTACAATCTGGGAATTCTATTTTGTGGAAAATATGAAATAATTGGGAAGAAATTGGGAAAAGAATGATATTTATTCCAAGAATTCAGAGCTGCAGTCTGTCTGCGAATATGGGGAGGGACAATATTAGACAATACTGGTAACCAATGAACCGGTGTAGATCTTATGGTGCCAGTAATTATTCTCATGGATGTATTCAATTGTGCATCAATTTTTTGTGTAGGTGCACTATCAAACCAAACAGAGCAACAATACTCAGCTGCAGAAAAAACTAGGGCTAGAGATGCTGTGCGAAGAGTGGAAGCATCAGCACCCCAAGACGATCCAGCTAATTTCTGAACAATATTATTCCTATTTTTCAGTTTTAGTCTCAGATCATTTAAATGAGCCTTGTAATTGAGAGATGAATCTAATTTAACTCCTAAGTATTCTGGATAGAAATTATGTTCGATAGGAGAATCATTGAAAGTTACAGCTAATTTCCTATATTTTTCATGATTATTCAGATGGAAACAAGATACCTCTGTTTTGTTGGGATTTGGACATAATCGCCACTCAATAAAATAATTCTTTAAAATTTCCAAATCAGATGACAGTATGTTTTCCAGAGTATGGAAATCCGAATGTTGGTAAGCAATAGCAATGTCGTCAGCATAAACAAATTTCTGAGATGATGTCGTGGGTAAATCACTTAGATATAAATTGAAAAGTAAAGGAGCTAAAACTGATCCTTGAGGAAGACGGTTTTTCAATGTTTTGAACGAAACCTTCTATTAGATAACATATTTTCTAATAATCGTACCATTTTTCCACACTTCAGATGGGTATAGAGTTTGAAAATTAATCCATCTTTCCACACAGTGTCATATGCCGAAGATAAATCGATGAAAGCAGCTCCTGTTTTCAACCTATCATTGAAGCCGGATTCTATGAAAGTTTGTAAGGCTGAGAACCTGATCAGTTGAAGATGGTAAACAGTTTTGTACCTATATTTAGTAAACTAATAATTCTTTTGGAATTTGGAAAAAAAAACCCTGAAAAAGAAAGAAATTCACTGAAAAAAAGTACCGAATTCCGAAACTGTACCACCATTAAAATTATTTTAATTTTACGTTGAACATCGCCACCTGTGCGCCATATTGAGGGTAAAGACATGGTCCCAAGTTAGAAAGCTACAATAATTTTTTTTTGGGTTCATACAAGAGATTTGAAATATAAATAATTTCTTCATATGTTACTCACTGTTTTTATGTTAACAAAAGACATTTATTTAAAAAAAATTATATACATACATTTTTTTTGAAGAAATCATATTTTCCAATAAAAAAATTCACATTATCTTGAAAACTGTTTATTTCGATAATAAATTGGAAAAATTGAATAAACATTTCGGTATTTTAAAATTTTAAATTTTAAAACTCATCAGAATAAAAATGAAGAAAAGTAAATGATTTCTTAGTAACAAATTGTTGACATAAGGAATAATAGAAATATGAAAAAATACAATTATGATATATATAGAGGGACTAAAAATTAGTATCAAGGAAATTTTTTTCATTAATTCATTAATTCTCTAAGAATTGTAAAATTTTTTTGGTTAGTTCATTAGTAGGTACATATTTATAAATATATAAAGAAATGATAATAAAAAGTTTTCTTTTAGTTAATAAATGTCTTCTGTTGAAATAAAAAAGGCAGTAAGTGATAAATAAAAACAAACTTTTTTCACAACATTATCGTGAGTTTTATTATCTTAACAAAATAATTATAAAAAAGTGTTGAATTTATTCGAACTTTTTTCAATCCTATTTAATGGATATACAAGAAGGCTTCACGAAGAGAAAAAATGTTATGGTGATTCTTTAAATATTTTTTGATTTACAATGATTAAGGAAGTTCCGAAAGAAGTTGATGTTTAACAAAGGTCTAGTTTATTGGAAAATTAACTTTTATGAAAAATTTCAACGTCGTCTATTTTCGAAAGTGTTCAGGTTATATTATACATTTTTTAAAACTTTTAAATCGACTAAAAAAAGTTTCTTATTCTATAGTTATTCCCCCAAATATCTCGAGTGATTTTATTTGGAGAATACATTTATTGAGGCTTGACCGAGCATCGTTCTAAGGGGGAGTGCTTCAACCCTTCAAAATTGAATATGGAAGAGAGGTTAAGTACCGAAAAAAATATTCTGAAAGCAATCGTTTTCATTATCTGTAAACTAAAATGTTAGTTTTTTTTTTATCAATAGCATTGATATTTTTAACGAATTTATATCTTATTCATAAAGAAGATTAAAAAATATGAGATAGCTCTTTACCTCCTATTACTTTCAATGAAAGCGTTATTCTGTTAATCAGTTTGTATACATGGATTATTATGGTCATGTTTACATAACTGTTGTGGATCTATTTAAATCCACTGGGTGGATGAGTATAATTAATCAAACCAAGTTCGCAAAGCACGTGTTCTGGGAATTTGATTCATTTGTAAACTATGTGAACGTTGGAAATTTATTTTTGAGGATTTTTCAAAGGGAGATTGATCAATAACTGATGACAGTAGGAATTTCGGATGATGCATTGGAAATACCTGAGAGAAAAAATATTTTCAGCATTTCTGTGAGAGGATATATGGAAGTTTTAAATGTTGATTGACCGCAGATATATACTTCCTCGTGTTTTTTCAACGACCTTTTAAAACTAGGTATTCCTATTTTTGACTTCTGTTTACATTGTGTTATATTTCGGTCAATGAACGTATGAGGATTCATTTCATAAATGTTATTGTTTATGTTTGAGTGAGGAACAGAAGCTTATGAATGATTTCTCAAACCATCGAACTCAATCACATTGAACTTCCTCAGGTGGTGATTAATTCGATTTTAATTAACAAATTTGAATCAATTCTGATCAACTTAATTTGAATAATGAATAATATTCTCATTTGAAAATCGGTTCTGATTGCATTCAGAAACACAATACCGAAACGTTTTTCAATATGTTATTCTTGTAATAAGCAGGGAACGCCCAACATGACCAAAAGCTGTTCTTTTGGTCGGTACGTCTTTGTGGCCACTTTTTGGGTAGGTACAACATAACAGCGATGCAATATTGTTAATTTTCAACGGCTATACCCTTTCATTCTTGGAACACGACAATTCCTAAATGAAGTTTCTTCGAATTATTCGTTTACAACGTCCAGAACGAAAATAATTAAAGACCACAGGGCGAAATAACCTTTCAGGCTTTACCATTGTTAATGTTATAAAAAGTATTTGATTTTTCCGATTGAAAACGCCGGATTTTTTATTTGCGATACTGTATCGAGGACGTTACTCTCTTCTCTTCTATCTCCTGTTATGAATCAGGATGTTTTCAGATCTGGCAGGAAATAAGGAGTCATGGGAAATATATTCCTAAGCGAAGAAACTACTTTTTCAGCAGATGCAAGGAGGAGTTCGAAATATCTGTGCCAAAAATACCGACTAATTGGTGTTTTACATCCTTCTATTCCGTTTCACCTAAATATTGCCACATATATGTGAGTACACCTTTATGGCGCCAATGTTACTGGTGCACCCTAGATTCTACAAATAGCACACAGATAATTCCTAAAACTACTGTCCTTTGCCAAGATTTAACTTTTCCTTTTCTATTTATTTTCATTTTACTATTACACGCAGAAACCGAGTTACACAGGATGATATGTACATAAGAAAATCGCTCTATATGCGTTTGAACCAATTGTCGAAGCACTTTTGCCACTCTGATTGAGGTATCTCCAGAATATGCATTCTGAACGCACCAACCGTTTCTTCAGGTGTCGAAAAACGCCAACCTATCATTTTATTTTTTACGTACAGGAATAAAAAGAAGTCATTCGGTGTCAAGTCAGAACTATATGGCGGATGACTCATCAAATCGATGTTTTGAGTGCTCAAAAATGCAGTTGTTTGAGCGAGAGCTCGAATTATCGTGGTGAAGGATGATTCGTCTTCGGCGGTTGGTTTTCCTGATTTCTTGGAAGATAACTGGCAAACAAATGGTTGTGTTCCACCCAGAATTGACTGTTCTGCGTTGTTATAGTGTACGATTGCGACACGTCCAGTTTTTCCGAAAAATAGGCGACCATTCGCTTGGAAGTGCTTTGTGCGCGGGCAACTTTTGTTGAATTTGGTTCATCTTCAAACAACCATACAGTCAACTGCTGTTTACTGTCGGGCTCATACGCGTAAATCCACGATTCATCACCTGTCACGATGTCTTAGACGTGCTTCGAAGCACCGTGATAGTATTTTTGGAGCATTCATTTCGACAAATCTACAAGAGTCTTTTTTTTGAGCGATTGACAAATTGTGTGGGATTCAACGCGAACAAATTTTTTTGACGGCCAAATGTTATTAATTATCCATTTACATAAAAATGATACTTTTTAAGCTTTGTCCCATATCTGCTTGTGTAATGCAGGCTCTACACACTCCGGTCGACCGGAGAGGAAAAAATGTACAGGTATACCAGCGCAGGTCGACTAAAGTGTGTGTGTCGTAATTTTACAAGCCTGCACAGGTCGCCGGAGCAAATTCGAGATTCGACTCGGTCTAGTGGGACCGTACGGTCGCTGCTAACAAACACACGACCCGTTCGGTTTATAGGAACGTCCCCACACACGAGGCAGACCTGGCAGGTTGTTTGTTCCTCTATCATACAAACAGTTTGCTACTTCCAATTTAGCATTTAGTATATCCAAAAATGGATGTTGTTTTCTTTCTTGATTTCCATTGTGAATTTAAAAGTTGTTTCTTGATTGTTGAGAAGTTGAAGCAATCCATATATAGTGTTCATTCCATGTTATCAAATGATAAAAGTATCATCTACATATCTCTTCCATAATTTGAGTTTCAGTACATATTGGTCGAGAACTTTTTGTTCGAAATTCTCCATATATACATCAGCTTGAATAGGACACTGTGGTGAACCCATAGCCATTCCAAATTCTTGTTGATAAAAAGTGTTTTCAAATTAGAAATATGTTGTTTCGATGCAAATAGAAGGCATTTCTATTATTTCATTTATGCTAAGTGTAGGATTTTTGTTGTTTTTATCTAATAGAGTTCTGATTTTCCACCTATATTCTTCAGTGTACTCAGGGTCTTGAATGTTCCATGCTGTTTCTTCTGCTGCTAACAAGATTTACATTTTCACTTTAGGAGGTATGGAGAATATGAGACCTTTGTTGAGAAGTGATATTTGGTCTTCATTCACATTTTTACTTGTTGAATTGATAACCTTTTCTAAATGATCCGAAGGTTCATATTTTCCGAAATCCTTCAAGAGTTTTTCAAGTTTCCTTTTTTGAATTTGTTTGTGTGGTTCATAAGTCCTTTCATTGCTATGTTTTACAGCACCCAAACTGAATTCATAATCTTTAGTGTTCGTTTTTGAGTTTATGTCACATCCCAGGTTCTCACAGGTGCAAATGAAAGATTAGCCGTTATCTTCAATGGCGAACCTTTATTCCGATGTAGGCACATAGCTGGGTGGGAAAATATATTCAATTATAGTCCAAGGACGTAGCTATTTTCATAAAAATTTCTGTTTTAATGCACGTTTCTCTCAGTTCCAAGAATCCGCCAGTTGAACCATAAGATGTCAATTGATTGAAGCCTTGGCGCCAACATTCTGACTCAATTTTTTGGAAATTCCGTCATGGCACAAAAATGATATGAGTGGGACATCATCGAGAACAAATATTTTACGGAATAAAAATAGTAACATGTAGAATTCCTCAAAATATACAAGTTGTATATTTCTTGTCAAAAATTAGTTAAATGAACGTCCATCGGGGGTTCTTGATAAATATATCAACTACTCATCATTCAAAGATTAGTTTGATGTACTGATAATTTCTTTGTCCAAAATTCGATATGGGACAAATTTACTAAAGCTTCAGAAAAACTCAATTGATCTTCTCCGTTAGAAATTTCTACTTTGGATTGATATTCAGAACTGCTGTTTTATGCTCGGATGTATATGGCACTAGATCAACCTAAAGATGCTAATAGATTGAAGCTCAGCACGCGCCAAAATTTCGACTGTTTCTAACTGGAAGGTGAAAATTCTTTGGATGTTATATGAGGAAGTTCAATGAAAACATATTTTCAACGAAATATAAAAATAGCAAAAAACCACCTGAGCTTCCTACATATACCAATCTAAATACAGGCGGAATCTGGATCGTAAACAAAACGAAATTCTTCAAAATCAGAGTAGTATTTTATAGACTATTCAGTAAATCGAAACATAAATAATCAAGAAAATGCTGAATGTTTTCTTTCCAATCTATTCTGAATGCTTAAGGAGAATAAGGGGAAGATTTTAAATTTATATTTGTTCGTCATAATAAAACATTTGAATCTGATATATCAGGACGAGTTTCTCGAAAATTAAATTGATTATATATTGACTAAGAATTGGTACATTGTTATTCCAGCCAGAAAACTTTACAGGAATTTGATCGCTATCGCGATAAATATACATATATCCAAGAAGAATCTAAAGGTTCGACACCCATTCATTCTGAAATTGAAATAACACTAGGAATAGAACACCTCTTTTGTATATATGTCTGTCAGAATACAGCATTTGGAGCTCCGGTCGTTTAATGATATCCATAGTTCGACCAATATTTCTGCTGTTTCAAATTGAGAAAACGAAGGTGTAATCCCATTTTAACAATTTCAATGAAGCTTCATTCTTTCAAAGTCTTTGCTACCAGTAAATTCTGAGGAGTTTTAGCTTTCTCGTTTCATGAATATATTTCCGGGAATCCGGGAGATGAACCCGATGAGGTCGAACGATTGAAGCTCAGCACGCGCCAAACTTCTGACTAATCATTTCTGGAACGTGGAAATTCCGTCGATGTTATGAGAGGAACTCCATCGAAAACATATATTTCATGAAATAAAAATAGTAAAAATCGCCCACACTTCCTACATCTACCAATCTAAATAAAGATGGATTCCAATTCGTAAACAGCCCGAAATTCATTGAAATCAGAGTTGAATTTTTTTCTTGATGTTTTAGCAACACGTAAAAACGCACAGATGCTCTAGAAGATGCTGAATGTTTGCATTCCGATCGATTCTTAACTCGAAATGAATGTGTTCAATGGTCAGATAAGTAGGTGGTTGCTATATACACAAATCGTTCTATTTGAACTTCGCCAGTATCACAAGGGGGCAATCATGTTCCATTTTTAAACGTCCGCGCAAATTTGAATAGGATAAAGATAGAGGACGAATTACAGAAATAGTTTTATTCTCTATTGCGAATCAGTATATTTAGAATTTGGATTTTCATATAGTCCTGGGGAATTGATAGGAGATTAAACATCTTATTGCTAGTGAAAATACTGCGTGTCGATTGATTTATCACAGATTTTCTTTATATACACAATATTGAAAGAATAACATATGATTGGGTTAATGGGACACTTGCCAGAAGTATATATGTCCATTAATTTTTTTGGTCATTTGCCAGCCTATTACGTAAAAAACTAAACACAGGATCACTTCACAAATGACCCATTTAATCGGACATTTTATGATTCCCTTTAATTCACATAAATTTGATACAGAATTGGTTTTGAAAACTCCAACATGTCACGGACATTCCTGGATTTTCATTTGTAACTCTTTCAAGGCGGAGCAACAAATTGGCTTCAGTATATATTAGCCTCCAAACTTAAATTGATGAAATCTATAATTCTCTTTGGAAATGGCCCATCTATTATAAATTGGTTCATGATTTAAACATCCGTTCGAATAAATCCATTAAGTATTTCTCAACAGAAATCCTTATGTGGATGATATTGCTTTCTTCTGCTTCTATAATCTACCTTGAAATCCCAATAAATTTTTCCAAATGTCAATATTAATGATAGCCTCCTGGTTATTGGAATTTGACACATCCTACGCTGATATTCAATTCCTCATTACTGACAAGTGGAAGTTGAGTTGTTAACGGTCGACTGGATTAAATTTTGACTGGCTGAGTTGACATTGAAATGTATCATTGTCCTTCTGGCAATTTATTTCAATTTAAACAATTTTTTTACAAATTCTCGACAAATTTTATAACTCATCAAAGATTACATGGGGTGTCAAATGACTATGTGTATTGTTTCTACTATATCTCCTATAAACTAGATAATAATGTAATAAAGTATACAAATAAAAATATGTATGTACTAAAACAACATTATATTAGCTTTACGAACAATAAACATCAAGGTAATAATGAGGGGTTCTAAAAACTATCTTCATTATACTCCTCCATTAAGTAGTAGGCCTTCTTAATCAGAATAGATTTCACTTCTTTTTCGATTTTTTTTCTATCTAGTTCCCTCAGTTAGCTCTGTTAGCTACAATCACTATGAAGATAGATGTTAAGGTGAGTATTTTTCTTTGAGGAAGAAATCTTCACAACTACTTCTACTACTCACACCACATATGATTCTCAAGGTCTGCTTCTGTTTTGTGAATATCCTCTTACGTTCAGTTGTTTAATAAAAATAAACAGCCACACACCAGAAGATTATCGCAAATTAATCCACCACATGAGAAACACAAATATAATTCATCATACATATCAATCAAAGGAGAACCGAGCATTACCGAGTAGTGATTAAGAACCTACACCACTCAACACCTGTCAAAGATATAAAGGAGGATCTCACCAAATTAGGACACACTGTAAAAAATATTCAAAATGGAAGAAGTCGACTGACAAAAGACCCACTCAACCTTTTTTTCGTCGACCTTGAACCAGCAGATAACAATAAGGAGATATACAAGTTACGTGGTATACAAAACAGAGTGGTGATTATCGAACCTCCGAAAAAAATGAAAGGTCTTTTCCAATGCATGAGATGCCAGCAGTATGGACACACTAAGGCCTAGTGTAATAGGCCATATGTCTGCGTCAAATGTGGAGAATCACATAAAACAGAATATTGCAAAAAAAGCGCTAACACGTCAGCAAAGTGTGCACTATGTAATGGCCCCCATCCTGCTAACTATAGGGGCTGTGAATTCTACCACACCCTACTAAAGAAACCCAACAACGCGAACAACGGACTGAATCTACAACAAAGAATAGTACCTAGCACTCTCAATCAGAACATTAGACCTCAGATTCCAGAACAAGAACCACATAAGCGAAGATATTCAGATATACTACGAGGATCAAACAACGTGCCTACACAACATAATGAATACAGCCCAACCACCTTGAGTGCATTCTTGCAGGAGTTTAAAGGAATGTTTCAACAATTAGTACAACAGAACAACATGATACTATACATGCTATCCACGCTAATCACCAAAATTCACTAAATGCATCAGAATAGCCGAATGGATCGCCAATGGCCTCCTGCAGCACAAAAATGAAGTAGAAATTTTCCTTCGCCACAACGCAATAGACATCTTAGTGGTAGGTGAAACGCACTTCACTGACAAATCCTATTTTAAAATCCCAGATTACATAACTTATTGCACCAACCAACCAGATAACACTGCACATGCCGGAACTGCTGTACTCATCAAAAAAACGATAAACCACTATGAAATGCACCAATATAAAGAAAAACACCTTCAGGCCACTACTCTGAAGGTAAATGTGGCCTCATACGATCTGACAATTTCAGCAGTGTACTGTCCGCCTAAGCATAATCTAAAAATGGATCAATACAAAGATTTCTTCGGAACATTGGGATATGAATTCGTAGTGGGAGGAGACTTTAACAGCAAAAACACACTTTGGGGTTCCCGCTTAACAACTACGAAGGGTAGAGAATTGGCTAAACTTCTGCAAGAAAAAAATTACATGACTCTATCCACTGGAAGTCCAACATATTGGCCCACTGATCCCAACAAAACACCTGACCTATTAGAGTTCTTCATTACAAATGGGATATCAGGCACAAATATGGATGTGACACCGAGCTATGACCTGTCTTCAGACCACTCCCTTATAATAGCAACAATAAGCGCATACGCAATAAACAGAAAAATCCCAAAAAAACTTCATAACAGCAGAACCAATTGGGACGAGTATCGCAGACTATTGGACAAACAAATAAATCTGTCGATGAGATTGAAAGAACCGAGAGAAGTCGATGAAGCAGTAGAAACTTTTGCTAATATCTTGAAGCAGGCAGCCATTCAAAGTACCCCACCGATTAGGAAAGAAGAAAACAAATCTAGATCTATACCCATGGAGATCAAACAGTTGATAGCCGCAAAACGAAAAGCTAAATCCAGATGGCAACTGACACATGCACCTTCTGACAAAACTGACCTGAACTACCATAGCAATAGGCTCAAGAGTAGACTTAGAGAACTACAAGGCAAATCATTTGAACAATACATAACTGGGTTGAAAAGATCTGATTATTTTATATGGAGGCCTATAAATTCCAAGAGTAAACTGAAAGAACACATTCCACCAATCAAAAATCTTGTACTACTCAATGCTGAATGGGCCAGAAGCGAACAGGAAAAGGCAAACTTATTGGCAGAATACCTTGCTGATGTATTCACTCCAAACGATGTAATGGTAGATGACGACATAGAGGCCAGCATTTTAAACACACCACAAGATATACCAAACATAAAATACTTAACACCAAAAGAAATCAAACTACTGAACACTAAAAAAGCTTCTGGATTTGATGGTATAACTTCAAGAATGGTAAAAGAACTATCCAGAAAAGGAGTAGTCCTCTTAACCAACATATTCAACGCCATACTAAGATTGAAGCACTGGCCCGAAACACTAAAAACAGCAGAGATCCTCATGACACTAAAACCACGAAAAAATTCCAACGATACATCATCATACCGACCATTAAGCCTGCTTCCCATAACCTCCAAAGTTCTTGAAAGACTTATCCTGAAAAGAATCAACACCGATATCCCCAACAACCAATGGATTCCAGATCACCAGTTCGGATTCAGACAAGGACACACAACAATCCAGCAAACTCACAGAATCACACAAGCCATCAACCAAGCCTTCGAAGAGAAGAAATACTGTACTTCAGTCTTTCTCGATGTAAGTCAAGCTTTTGACAAAGTTTGGCACGCAGGACTACTATACAAAATAAAAAGTATCCTCCCCCCAAAGTACTTCCATCTTCTAAAATCCTATCTGACGGATAGAATGTTTAGAATCAGAGTTGGACAAGAAATCTCTGGAAAATACCCCATCGGTGCTGGAGTTCCTCAAGGTAGCGTCCTAGGCCCTGTACTATACCTATTATACACGTCAGATCTGCTCACATCCACCAAAACGATACTAGGAACATTTGCAGACGATACAACTATTCTGGCCATAGATGAAGATCCATCAATTGCCGCAGACTTCGCCCAGAAGCACCTGGACGAAGTACAACTCTGGATGAACAAATGGAAGATCAAGATAAACGAGACCAAATCCAAGCAAGTAGACTTCACACTAAGGAAAGAACGTTGTCCACAAATTCGAATTAACAACACATCAATACCCCAAACTACAAGCGCAAAATACCTTGGATTCCACTTGGACTCCAAGCTTACCAGGAGAGAACACATATTTAAAAAAAGGAAGCAGATGAAATTGAAAACCAGAGAACTACTGTGGCTGATAGGTAGAAATTCTAAATTATCTATGGAAAACAAAATTCTCCTTTACAAGACAATTATCACTCCGATATGGACATACGGTATAGAAATTTGGGGTTGTGCAAGCAAATCCAATATTTGCTCCAAAGTACAAAATATTGAGGATGATAGCCAGCGCACCATGGTATGTCACCAACCAAACCCTACATGATGATACCTCAGTCCCATACATTGTGGATGTAATAAAGCGGAGAACCCAACAACACCATACAAAGCTGGAAGAGCATTCAAATGATCTGCTACAGCCGCTGCTAGAGAAGCACGAATCAAGAAGATTACGAAGGCAGTGGCCAGCTGATTTAATATAATATGATTTTTTCTTTTTTACGAGAGCTCCTCAGTGGAGGTAGCCTTCTCAAGCTGTATATGTATAACCCACTCTACTTATAGACAACAAATTGGCCCATAGAATCGTAAATTTCTGATTGCTGATAAAGAGCCGAATAAAGAGAAAAAAAAAAGTTGTTTCTACTCAGATGAGTATAGCAAAGTTTCAAGGATTCTGTAGAAATAGCTGAAGTAAGTCATGGTTCCTGCAATTTGTGCATATGCAGCTCTTGATAATCTTGGTATATGTTCTACGAAATGTTTCGTAAGCTCCTGGTTGGACTGCATCATAATCCCCAAAAATTTCATGTGATCAGTAGAGGAGGTATTAAAAAGCTGAGTTTTTTCGGCATTCATCTTCATTTTGTTCGACGCGAAGCATATTTGAGCTCTATCTATAGTCTCCTGATCACTTTCTTCAATGCTTGTTCATTCTCCCCAATATTCAAGAAAGAAGTGTCATCTGCAAAAAGGACGGTTTCATCTGATTTAATATTTCTAGGTAAGTCATTTATATAAATGACAAAAAGAAGAGATTCCAGTACTGATCCCTGCGGTATTCCATGTTTCCCATAAGAAAACTTCTCAGTAATGTCAGAGCTTGCCCCCTAAGGCCACAGTATTCAAGTTTTTCCAACAGTAGATTGTGGTCCACGGTGTCATAGGCCTTGGACCAATCGCAAGTGTGCAAACTACATTTTTTCTTTCGTATAGTGCCTTGCTTATCATCTTCAGCATATCTGTCATCGCTGTTACCACAGATCGACCTGGTAAGTATCCACGTTGTTTACTTAGCATTCCTCTATGCTTGGAAAAAACCTCATCTGTCTCTTTTTTATCATCTTTTAAACAGTTAGGATACCAAGGATTAGCAGCAGACTTATGGGCCTATATGATTCCACATTCTATTCTAGTTTGCCAGGTTTGGGTATCATTATAACCTCAACATACCTCCATATGATGGGGATATAGGATATACTCATCATTCTATTAAATAAAGTTGTGAATAATACAACAATTTTTGGGGTTGTTTTTTCAGAATTCTGGACGTTATGAGGTAATATCTAGGAATTTTCTTGTTTTTTATTCTTCATATCTCATTGGCTACTTCTGTTGGTGTTAAAGTTCTAATTGGTAAGGACATCTGACATGGAACATCCAGAAGATCTTCAACTTCTGCATCGCCAGGATAGAGGTCATCCGGTGTGAAGACATGCCTTATTTGAATGTGAAATACCACCATTTTTGTGACTATTAAATTCGATAAAAAATTTCTAAAAATATTTTATAACTCATAAACCGTTAAAGATAGATGTAGGTAAGTATATTATTTTATTTTTTCATGGGGAATCATGAAAAATATAAATACCGGGTGTCCTATTTAGAATAACGAAACTGTTGCCAAGTTTGCATACATTTTGGAATACTGGATATTTGACAAATTTTCAGAAATGTACCTCACATAACCTAATTTGAAACTTTTTGCATGAATACTTTTCCATAATAATTCAATAGGCCACCTACCTTCGGTCAGAGTGATCAGAACTATGAATTTATTTAATTTAACTATTCTACATTGTACATTGAAATATTGAATTCCTTGAACATATTCAACAGTGCCACTTGATATTTTACTGCTGAATTTGCCTCCTAGCATAAAATAATTGATACCCCAACAATTCACCTGATTAATACCTGTTGTAAACTTCCAATCAGATAACCTTAAATGGAAAACAAAAATTTAAAATAATTATTCTGAATTATGAACATGAATTCAACATCTATCAGCGTTAAGCTAACTCTGAGACAGACGCAGTGAATTAATGACTGAATTCTGAAAATCATTAGGCAGATCTTCAGGCAAAGTCTAAAGGTTATAGGTGAGTTGTTTACAGACGAACCTAATCGAAATAACTTGCTTTTCCAACAGAAAAAAATTTGTCTAACTTTTGAATAGATTTATGTACGAATTAATTATATCAGAATGTCATTCAAAATGAAGATATTAATTAGGTTTATTATTGAAAAAAAGCAACAATAATTGATTGAAGCATTGGAAATTTTCAACATGATTTGGAATAAATTATATTGCTTTGAGGCTAGAAATTCTCCATCGTTATAAGAATTCTATTGTTTTTCGTTAACCCACTGTTTCTGTTATTATTTTTCTGTTTGTACATCATTTATAAATACTGTAATTAATATTGCGGTTTCGTCTAGCAGAACTCTTTTTTTGATATTCAATAGCGAGATGGATTTCAGTGTACTGTTACATGCTATTGAGTAATGTTATATAAACCAGCATTTCAGAAATAGTGTATCATTACAACAATGAATTAAATCCCATACTGAATATTTTCCATTCGAACAAAATGATGTAGGTACTAGAAATCATTATGGAATTTTATTAGATCCTTGGATATGAACTTTTTTCATCGATAAAATTCGCAATAAATCTACTTCATTTCTTTTTTAATGAGTATATGGGTCATTTTGATAATATTTCATTTCCATCTAAATCACTTCTCCACATCATGCACAAGATACAGGGTGTCACATCGACAGAATACCACAAACCTTTCTTATCGAGAAACACAGATTTTGATAAAACTTTGGACCACTCCGTACATGCATTTCTTTGTATATATCGAGTAGGGAAAATGTTGATCGAAATCTATCGATAGTTCGATGAATAACACCCCATGGTTGTGGTTCATATCGTTTCAATCGGACGCCCAGCATATAATATAACGAGTGTCTGAAATAATCTCAGAGATACGGCAGCAAATCTCTATTACTTGCGCCATTCCAAATAATACAGTATTGTCTATACTTTATATTTATATAGAGCACTCGTATGCACAAGCCCCCTTTCATCAACAACCCTAGAGATATCTGTATGCTTTAAAACAATAGAAATACCCTTCACAATAACATGTGAACGACCCTGCTCGAAATTCAAACAAAAGACCAATTTTACCTATATCAATTTTGAAAAATAATCTTCTGGTAGGAGATTGAAGATAATGATGAAATAATTCGATGATTTATTTTCAAGTAAGATATCTAATCAAGGCCATTACCACAGGCGATCAACGAGTTTTATAATTCTCCACCCGAAATATAATAAAGTACGAAAATGATCTAAATATTTGTCCTCGAGAAATCAAACGGAATTTTTTTTTAGCGAGTACCCTTTCAATCTCTTGTAACAATAATATGAGTGGTCCTTTCTTTATTTCATCAAAATAATTTTGTGTTTTCCTACATTTCCGAAAACCGAAGCGTTTTCAGACTGATTAATTCGAATGAATGAGTTCTCAATAAACTTGACAATAAAGCTGTCATTTAATCAGTTTAGAATCATACAGTGTGGAAGTTCCGGACAAGCCCAAGTTATGACATTATTAGGGAGATTGCTTTTCCAAGAAAATAATCCATTGGAAAAGGTAGGAAGTTCCCGGAAATCTATACTGTTTTGGGGAATTAATGATTCAAACATTACGCAATAGTTTCTGGGAAACAACCCCAAACGTAATCTGATGAAACGTTACAAAGCAGGAATACTAAGCCGATCTAATCAATATCATACATTAAGAATGTATTATCCAACAATTTTTCATGGAACTACGAGAAATTCGGCAATTATAGTACTTTGCACCCTCTTTAAGGTCGTCGGAGTTAATAAACTCTCCAGCTGAACTCAATTATTTCTTTCATTCATCGACTCATCCATACGCGAACGTAAAAATGTATACGCGAGGTTATTGTGCTCTCTTAAGGGGTTGTTTTTTAAGCACCCAACAAAATAAAAAATCATACTGAAAAAACTTATTCCAAAATCCAAATTTTTATCTATCTTTACCAAAATAGTGTATAATAAATATGAAAATAATTGGCAGCTTTCCTCCTCAGTACACAAGAGAAAAATAAGTAAATTCATAGGAAGTCTTGAGAAACAATAATTCAGAAGGTTCCAAGGCAGCAGAATCAGTTATGACAGTTGTGCCAATATACGAACGCAGAAATGGCAATTTTCTCTCAATACGGTTATCACCTTTTAGGAACTTGCACTTTTCCCCAAAGGGGAAATGACATGACAATGAATATCGAAACTAGAAACAGGATGTGGTATAAGGGGATCCATAATGGGGTCCTTGAGGGACACCCAATTTGATATCAAAACTTGGTGAAAACCTTCTACAATCGAGATACTGACTGTAACCACCCAAACCTGAAGTAGATAGCTCAATATTTATCTGATTAAGAACAAATCTTCTGAGTTTGCTCACATGTAAACAACCGACTGCTTTAATTAAATCGAAATATTTATTAATTAAGGAAGTCACAGAACTAATGCAGGTTTCTGTTTTTATTGAGGATACTTGTGTAAGGTGCTAGATATCAGGTAATGTGGGCTACTAATATGATATAAATGAATTTTTGGAGGAAATATCAAAAAGCATTCATTTCGAAAAGAATAAATACTCCGTTGTAGAAATATTCGAGGATATGTGGAAAATGGAAATTCCTACTTAACTGAAGTGAGTATTATTTAATGAGATAGTGTATCAAAGACTACCTCACTCCATTTGATGTTGACCTCGTACGTTTTCTCTTGACAATACACAATTATATTATTTGTGCATTGAATGTTTATAAGTTGAGAATGAGGGCTAGTATAAAATGAAATCCTTTTTACCGGTTTGAAGCATTCATCTGCTTGTGACTGGTCAAACCGTAGCCAATTAAACGAGACAGGAGGAATTCTTGCAGAACGATAAGTCATTTACAGATGGATAGATATACCAACTTCTACATTCTCTCCTTGCTCATAATTTGCTGTCGATCAAAGTTTCAAGAATTTTATTTTATTATTCCTGATTCGGGTCATTCATTCTTAAATAGTATCATGAAATCATGAAGAGTAGTTAACAAATTATTCTGATGCATCGACTTATCTTTTGAAGAATCACTTTCGATATGGAATATTTAAGTTCATAACAAATCAGTTCCTTTCCGAGAAGACAGAGTTTTCATTCTGTGAGATGTAAGATAATCAGAATCTGATTTTCGATCATAACGTAAAACGATATGAAAGAAAATTTCAGCTAAAAGATGTTGAACCATATACTAACCCTAGTTTTTAAATTTTTTACAGATCTATTCTAAAAAAGACTATGAGGCACTCGAACTTGAACCACCCTGTATGTCTTATATTAATGGATTGTAATTCGTTTTATTTTCTCGAGTTCTAACTGCATAACAAATACGGATATGGTCCATGCCTTCATCGGTCTATTCTGCATATGAAAAAGATACGTGTCAACCAGTATTTACGCATAGTCAACGATGACAATAGATCAAGATTCTCTTTGTTTGTACATCTATTATTCTTTAGATTCTTAGAAACCATTGGGTGATTTTGAATAATGTTTAGTGGATGATTCCAGACATCGTGGGTGTTCAGTGAAATATGTCCAGAAGGGGCGTTTAAAGAATAGATTAGAGTTTATTAATATAAGTCTACATTAATGAACTCTCAAAAACCACTGTTGGATTTCCATCCTTGTGTGTTTACAGTTTTAAACATAAACATTGCTCCCAACCCCGGTCTACGGCAATGTACAAAAAAATCAATTAATTTTATATTCCCAATTAAATCGACAATTTTTTAATCTTGATGGAAATTCATTTTAAATTAATTAAATAAAAAATTAAAAAACTTATTTAATTAAATCTCCACAAAATAATTCAGATTTAACAATAACGAACATTAATAGTAAACACGAATTTGCAATTTAACGCAAACCAACCTGTCACATCATCCATATTCACAAAAACTATCAGCATTCAATAGCATGGTAATAAAAACACCTATGGAGAAACAGAATTTCGACTGTGATCTCGATATCATAAAACAAATCTCGGTTAATAATAATAAAAATAATACACCAAATAATTAAATCAGAAATAATACAGACCAAAAATCAGTTGAAGTTGAATTGTGATTCATAGCAGAAAGTATACACTGGACAAGCAGGAAGGAATTTCGAGAAGAGGATTAAGAAACATTTGAGTAGTTTTCTGAATAAAAAACTGAACGAGGGTCATACGTTCGATTCAAACTACAAAATTTTACACATAGAAAATAAAAGCAGAAGACTCAATGTTCAAGAAGCGATGGGAATGAAGAAATACAACAGGCAAAATATTTTACTTAATGACTAGATGTCAACAGATCATCACTGATAAACATGCAATGAAAAATCCCAGCAGCGTTCACAGTTTGGTTCCCCTCTTCCATCTTGTTGAATATACAGGGTGTTCGGCACATGGGCCGTCAAATTTTTTTGGGGCGTTGGTAGGGTCATTTGCTACCTTTTCAGTCTTGGAACCTGGGTCCTTAGTATTACGGTAACGGAGGTATGATTTTTTCATTAGGTTTTTCTAAATTACCCAAAATGTACCCTTCGAAGCCCCATAACTTTTTTGCGTGTGCTTTTACTATTTTAAAATGTTCTTTGGTTTATAACGTTATATGCTATTTACGTAAGTCAATAAAAAAAATAATACTGCAAATAAGGTTTTAGTCGGAAGAGTGAAGAAAGTCGCTCCTAAATAAAAGTACGGATTTCGACACAACACAGCGAGCAAGGAAATTTTACCTGCCCGTTTTAGACGCGTGTGAATTATTATTACTATTTCTGTCATTAGGTTGGATTGGGTTAGTCGCCGCTGACTTGACCCTACCGTCATTCGAGATTTAACTGTCTCTGCTGTTGGAAGTGTCTGTGCCGCGTTGTTCAGTTTTTTAAATTTGTATTTTTTTGTTTTTGTTACTTTTATCGACTTTTTGCTACTGTTGTTTTAATTTTGGTTGTTGATATGCCTAATTTCACCAACGCTGAGTATGCTGATATGGTGATGGCATATGGCCATATGCAGTATTATTTTTTTTATTGACTTACGTAAATAGCATATGGTTAGCAACGTTATAAACCAAAGAACATTTTAAAATAAAACTAAGTTTGTAATAGCTGTAACTTTTTCTAAAATTTCAATAGGGGTGGAAATGTTTTCATGCTTTCATATTTTTTTTTTTTAATAAAAGGCCCACGTGTTAATTTTGTGGTGTTCCAATACTGAAAAGGTAGCAAATGACCCTACCAACGCCCCAAAAAAATTTGACGGTCCATATGCCGAACACCCTGTATAAGGAAGATGTTTCTGAGAGTAGTTCAATAACGAACTCGCCTGAAGAAGCCAAAAATTCTGCGAAACAATTGTCGTCTCAGTGTTACAATATTTTTGAAACACAATAAATATGTGGAGAATTAAAAACTAAGTTTTTA
The DNA here is from genome assembly GCA_030674115.1 of Micraspis discolor. Taxonomy (NCBI): domain Eukaryota; kingdom Metazoa; phylum Arthropoda; class Insecta; order Coleoptera; family Coccinellidae; genus Micraspis; species Micraspis discolor. The sequence continues at coordinate 1,796,962 of JARTUT010000436.1, forward strand.
ATCTTATCACTTTTAAATTTAAACTAATAATTTGAATTAAGACTTCTATTGTTTATGTCATGAACTTATGTAACTTTTCAAAGTAAATGAAAAGATATCAATAACCTTGAATTTTTCCATTTATTGGTAAAAGCCCAAGCAATATTCCTGAAAAATAAAACGACTAATAATTCAATTTAAAATAGATAGTCTGTTGATAATAGCACATAACATATAATTCTTGGAAAAAATGTGTCATCAGTGAGGAAAAATAATCAAATTAAAAAGATCTGTTTCAATTCTGATTGTTGGATTTTTCCAATTCGAAAATTATACTAATATTATCGATTTTCCAAGCTGGTGAACTTCGATATAAAAGATGATTATCTCGGGTATTCACTGAATATTTCGAATTTAATTGTTACAGTGTTCTCATTGTATTGCATTCTGATGGAATCATATTATTACAACAGAAAAAGATTGCTCTAAAATAGCTATTGAATGAACAGATTCACCAAGCACAGTTACTTTTTCGGAATGAATTTCCACAGTTTATAAACCTTTTTGACGCTTTATTTACCTGAATAAAGTACTCATTAATTTGCCCAAATATCATTATTTTTGGAATATTTGGATGATATTTTATCGTTTTGTTTTTACTCACTGACAAATAATCCGTGGTCAAAATCGATTCTGTCCGTTCGCCGTAGGTTTAAGGTATTACTATCTCATATGAGTTAGTTATTGAGCCAAATCGACCTAGTAGTTCACATTTCTTATTCATATAATGCGACAACATTCAGGCGCCACAAAAAGTTCACCCTCCTTCAAATAGGCACCCTTAAGTCGGTCGAAATGCAACGCCGATCGTACCATATATCATCATTATTCCACCCATATATAAAAAGTTCGGCCGTGACGCTTCAAATATTTATTTCCAAGAAAGATTAATTTTATAGTCCACTCATTTTAGCTATTTTTAACCCCAATCTGCGGAATTTGCTGAATTTTGTATACACCTTTATTACGGCATTGTAATAATGTAAGATGTAAGAAATCGACATTGATATCGTACCGACTAAAAAAGTTACGAACGTTAAATGGTCCCGAAAATCAGTTTTTCGCAAATATCTCGCGATATTGCTCAGAAGTCAATGAAAGTCACAATAAAAATTGTTTGTCTCGAAATTGTCAACAAAAAATGTCCCATGCATTTTTCCGTAGAATTAACAGTTTTCGCAGTAGAGCGCCGAGAAAGCGACTATGTATTATTATAACGATGCACTCGTTTCCTCACCACCTTCGGGGTAGAATTCTGGGCGCGTTTTTTTACAAGTTTTTCCCCGTAGGCATAATACATTATAGAAAAATTAACTTCAGAATATAATTTTTTTTTAATTAACATTCATTGGTTTGTTCATATATTTAGATTTGTCCATATATTTTCATTTTTACTCTGAATTGCTGTTATTTCGTGAATAAACATTATTATTATTGTAGATATCTCAGTTTCTGTGTCATCAACAGTTGCTGACTAAACGTCGAGTGGACTTATTCCTATATTCAAATCAACATCTTCATTATTAGTTGACTCTGCGTTTAAGCATGACAAGCCTTGGAAATGTCAGCAAACTTTTGAACATCTGTTGTCATTTTTGATGGTTACTCTGATACCAGTAAAAATATCAAAGCGGTGGAACAACTAAAACGAACAGTTTAGGTTTCTACATCTTTGAAGTGCACTTCAATGAATCGATGGAAGTTCCTATCAGTCAATACAAATTTTTAGCTTATCGATTTAACAAAAGAAAATTAATTGAAATGCTTATTAAGAAGTTTGAAGAAGTTGGTATTGCTACAAGACAATCACGTGATGATGCTGACATTTTAATAGTTGAAACAGCGATTGAAAAATCAATAAATAATACTACAATTATTGTTGGAGAAGACATATATCTGTTGGTACTTCTCAAAGCACGCACACAAATACTTGATCAACCTATATCATTTTTTTTTAAACCAGGAAAAAATAATGTTGAAACAAAAATATACTCGACTGATAGCCTCAACAAATATCCACATTGCAAGAAAAATATTCTATTTCTACATGTCATGACCGGATGTGATACAACTTCAGCACTTTTTGCAAAAGGAAAATTGAAAATCATGAAGATGTTCGAAAAAAGACCCGATCCAATCAATTCTGCACAAATATTCCAACAAGAAAATTGCTCTCAAGATGGGATACATTTTCTACTGGCAATGTACTGGCTAGGAAAAGAAATTTATCCAGAAAAGTGGAGTTGGGAATAAAAAAATAATATATTGCAGCCAATAACAACTTAATTATCACCAGAACCCGACAATCTACTAATCACAATCTTTTGTAATTATACAAAAGGTTTCAGCGGCCAATGTGGATGCTGAAAAATTGGATTAAGATGTTCAAAAGCTTGTGGACATTGCCGTGGCAAGTCATGCTTAAACGCAGAGTCAGCCAATGATGAAAATGATGAAGATGTTGATTTAAATATAGGAATAAGTCCACTCGATGTTTTGTCAGAAACTGTTGATGTAATCAAGCAAAGATTAAATCACTTCGTTTACATATATAAATTATATATAGTGGTGAATTTTATTTGGGTTCCTGGCAATGTCGGAAATGATCAATAATCAAAATCGTAAAACATCTGTGTTTCGAACTTTTTTGCAGTTCTTCTTCATAATGCTATAGAGGAAATAATTTTTTTTTTATTAAGCTTACCAAAGTCCCTAGGGACTATACAGCTGAATATTTACAATTACAATTTCAGATTTATCCTTGAAAAATTTTGAAATTATGTCTAAATGTTCAATTTACAATCTTGAAGATACTTAATTATCAAAGTTATATGACTAATTTTTAGTTCTGATAGAAATGAATTGGGGATAAAGGGTAGGAATTGTTTGTACCTTGCCAAGTTTCCGTAAAGTACAGATCTTTGATTGTCATACAAAGGACATTGCCATAATATGTGATCTAGGTTTTGTTTTTTACAACCGCAAGTACAAGATGGGTCTTCTATGATTCCAACCCTTGCTAAAGATGAAGCTAAATTGTAGTGGTTACTTCTGCACCGGTTGATGGTGACCACTAGTTTTCTATGTAGATTTTTTTTCCAAAACCAAGGTTTGGTTGACCCAGAAATGAAGTTCTGAAAATACAGTTTTTCCTTTGTACATTCCATCACTTTCATTCTCCTTTTTTGTGTTGTTAAACATTTTCTGTTTATATTGTTGTCTTAAATCCGTGTGTAGTATTTTTATTTTACTGTCGCTTACATTCCAGGCTGCGTTTTTAGCAGATTTATCAACTTTTTCATTACCCTCTATATTGCAATGAGATGGCATCCAATAAAAATCTATTTTTTCTGAGTTATTCGAACTTTCTAGAAACAGTAAGTATTTTTCTTTTGTGAATAAAATATATGGGTTGGTTTTAATATCTAACTTGATGTCAGCCAAACATTGTAATACGCTGAGGGAATCGGAGAAAATTCTATAGTTCTTATTTGGGTTGGAGAGCGTTATTTTAATTGCCTCATAAAAAGCTACACATTCAGCGGTAAATATTGAGGATTCTTCAGGCAAACTATTCGTAAGATCTAATTTCAACTCTTCAGAGACTACTGCACTACCAACTGATCTGGCGTTGGGGTATTTGCTTCCGTCAGTAAATATATTTACGAAGTTATCATTGCTGGAGGAGACTGGAATACCAAACATACATATTGGGGTTCCAGATTAACAACAACTAAGGGTCGTAACTTGCTGCAGGAATTAAGAGACAAAAATTATAAACCCTACTCAAACGGTGAACCCACATACTGGCCAACAGATCCAAGAAAGCTACCTGATCTTTTTGATTTCTTCATACTGAACGGCATCCCAATGCAAAACTGCTCGTTGGAGTTACACTACGACCTAACATCTGACCATTCACCTGTCATCATGAACCTGAAATGCTCGCCTGTCAAAGTTGACACCCCACCAAAACTCGCCACAAAACACACTAACTGGGACCACTTCCAAGAATACATAAATGCAAAACGCAACTGCAACATTGTCATTACAAAATCAACAGAAATAGATGAAGCCACCAAACACTTTACGGAAGCAGTACAACAAGCAGCCTGGCTACTCCATGGATAAAAGAAGAAATTCCAAAAGCCTTCAGTACACCCCTACATATAAGACAACTGATAGCTGAAAAAAGGAGAGCTAGAAGATTGTGGCAACGGTCACGCAACTTAAATGATCTTCACCTATACAGAAGACTGTCCCGTAACCTAACAAAGACAATAAAAGACAACCAAAATGCTTACTTCGAACAACATACCGAGCAACTGACCACCGAGGATCACAGTTTATGGAAGGCTACAAAAAAACTTAGGAGGCCAATACAAACAGTTAAACCCATAAGGACACCAAATGGCTGGGCACGCTCAAACGACGAAAAAGCTGAGGCCTTTGCATCACACCTTTCTGGAGTATTTGAAGAGCCAATGGAAGTACCAGGCTTTGAAAACGACATACAAGAATTCCTAGATGCACCCTGTCAAATGTCACTTCCTTTTGAGCCAGTATCACCCAAAGAAGTAAAAGCGGAAATACGCAGACTCAAAAACCACAAAGCGCCTGGACAAGACTTGATATCTGCGCAAATCCTGAAAAATCTGCCGAGAAAAGCAATAGCTTTTCTCACTACCTTGTATAACCGTATGTTGACCTTGGGCTATTTTCCAATACAATGGAAACTCGCACATATCATAATGATCCACAAAATCGGAAAACCTCCACATGAACCACCATCATATAGGCCAATAAGTCTTCTCCCTCTCACTGGGAAAATATTCGAGAGAATACTCCTCAAAAAAATTCAAGAAGATTACGAATCAACAAGTATCATTCCCCAGTACCAATTTGGTTTTCGCCAAAATATGTCTACACTTCACCAGACTCATAGAATAGTCAATGCAATTGCAACTTCACTGGAAAAAAAGCATTTCTGCAATGGTGTCTTTCTGGATATTTCCCAGGCATTTGACAGGGTATGGCACGCTGGATTATTATACAAGATTAAAAAAAAATTCGACAAGTACTACCTGATCCTGAAATCATACCTCCTTCACAGAAACTTCCAAGTCAGATACAATGACACATTGTCAACCTATAGATGCATTAAATCCAGTGTACCACAAGGAAGTGTACTGGGACCGTACCTGTTTCTACTTTATACTGCTGACATGCTAGAAGATCATGATACAACCATGGCAGCATTTGCAGATGACGTCGCAATACTAGCTTCCGATGAAGATCCGGATATCTCTTCTAGAAAGGTCCAAGAACACCTTGACAAACTGAACAATTGGTATAAAACCTGGAGGGTGACACTAAATCATAACAAATCGACAAGAGTTGTATTCACCAACCGCAACAACACCTGTCCCAGCTTAACACTGGATGGCATTACTATACCCGCCAAGCAAAATGTCAAATACCTTGGACTGCACCTGGACCAGAGACTCACGTGGCAAAAACACATAGAATCTAAAAGAAAACAGCTAGACTTGAAAGTTCGGAAAATGCACTGGCTTATTGGAAAGAGATCAAAGCTGACCATTCAGAACAAGCTGCTCCTGTATAAGGTGGTACTTAAACCTGTCTGGACCTACGGTATACAGCTGTGGGGCTGTGCAAAACCATCATTAAGACACTCCATCCAAAGGTTCCAGTCCAAAACTCTTCGGTTGATAGCCAATGCTCCATGGTATGTCACGAACCAGAGAATTCATGAAGACCTCCAAATACCCTACATAACAGAAGTCATACAATCCACCTCCACCAAGTACCAGGAAAGACTACAAGCTCATTCGAATGAGTTAATAGAGAACCTCTATAATAATGGATCAAGAATCAGACGACTAAAAAAGACGTGGCCTGAAGACCTCCCGCTCTGAAACAGCAATCGAGTAGAAGTGTCACTGGGCATTTCACTCTCATCTTCTCCCTTTCACTTATTTTTTCTTTCTTGGTTGTCTCCCTTTTCATTATAGCCAACACAATTACTTAATACCTATATGTGTAGATTGTATATTGAGCAATAAATATTGAGAAAAAAAAAAGTTATCATGTGCTATCAAATTAGTTATGACAGAGTTGGGGTTGATGGAATTTTTTGCCATTCTACCAATTTCAGTGTTAATTGGAATTTTAGTGAATAGTGCTTCAAAATTCACGTTGTATAGATTATATTTTCTTCTGATATCAATTTTTTCAGTAGTTGACTCAAACAGATCGTCTTGGCATTCTTCAATTAATGTTTTTTTCACTCTACATTTGGATATTCGATTTTTCATAATATTATGTATATTCTGACTCAATGCTGTATCACTGTTTGAAAGTGCCCTTGTAAAGATTGAGCTACACAAAAATTTGGCTCGTTCTCGAAGAGAAGGTATTTTAGATTCTTCTGAGATTAGGTTGGTAGGTGTACTCATTCTATAACCCATTGATATTCGCAAAGAATTAGTTTGCACCTGTTCTAATTTTTGCAGTAATTTTTTAGATCTTGGCAAGTAAGCCGATATGCCATATTCTATTTGAGATCTTATGTAACTTTTGTATATAGTGATAAGAGTTTCTGGGCTACAGCCCCACCACGACCCTCGCAAAAATTTTATCAAATTTAGACTTTTGTTGCATTTATTGAGGATGAACGTGACTTGAGTTGAGAATGACATTTTATAGTCAAAAAATACTCCTAAGAATCGGGTACATTCAATAGATTTGATAGTGAAATTATTTACTTTGATCTCAGTTTTTCCGGGGAGAATTTTCTAGAGGAAACAATAAATGTAAGAAATTGAGCACACTGTTACAAAATAACTTACTTATATACAAAGGATTATTCGAATAATTGACAAGAACTTGAAATATCAAATTTGACAATATAATATCATAGATAAACTTAATTAAGTGATGTCTAAAGAATGTAGATGTTTTACGTTTTTGAATTTTCGTGACCTTTTGACCTTTACAACTTTTTAAGCCGGCACGATATCAATGTCGATTTTGCAAATCTTGATTACTATGCCTTAATAAAGGTGTATACAAAAATTCGCCTCATTACGAATTTTTCCGTAGATGAAACCTAAAATGACTGCACTATTATAACAATAAAGTTTATTTGATCATAAAAGAATAACAAATGAACATATTCTAAATGTTTCATTCCAATAAACGATATCAAATAAACATAAACTTAGTGCATACGCTATTACATTGGACAATGGCCTGTGCGCACTTTGTTTAAATTAAAAACAATTTCGACTGAGCTTTAAATTTTAATTACCCCACCCCATCTAATTATATTTATTGATTTCGAATCCATTTATGTGTTCATTCAATGATTAAGAACACATAACTTGAAGTTTTAAAAAGTTATTCACACTGATTATGAATACACTGTACACTGTTACACAATTGCTTAATGACCGGTTGGTTCGAGGACACCCGACGTAGGTACACTTGTTTATTTGAACTTTTCAGTAGAACGATAGGAAATTTCTGTATCACACAGGGAAATGAATCTTTCTTGGAAGTGAACTGTTTAATGCGACAGAACCGAACCCTTTATATATGGGTGAAACAATGACCATATATGGTTCGATCGGCGTTGCATTTTGGCCGACCGAAGGGCGCCTATTTGAAGGAGGGTGAGCATTTAGTGGCGCCTGAATGTTGACGAGCTATATGAATGTGAAATACGAACAGTAGCTTTCGAATAAAGGGAAAAAGCCATTGCGATGCTTGTTGGCTCGTTTGTGTGTCTTTTTCTCAGACGCATGCCTCGTCACTAGTTATGATCCGTCCCATGAACGTAGGATCAGAATTATCACGATCCGGCATGTCTACATCTATCTGCATCCGGTGCAAACGAGCGGTTCCACGACCGATGTAGAGATCACGAGCTAATTCTCTAACACTGGCATGATGATTTTCGAGCACAATTTCCTTCATTTTTTTGACGTTATCGATGGTATTCCCGAACGAGGGAAGTCTTCAACGATCTCCCGACCATTTTAAAAGGCTTTGTACCATTCGCACACTTGAGTTTTCGATTGAATAGAGTCTCCATAACTCTCGCAACTAGCCAGAACACGATATTTCATAGAAAACACAAAATTTGAGACAAACTCTTTGTTCAATAATTTTTTCCATTGTAACATTCGCAGACTACCACTGAGATGGACTGGTTTCAACAACTTTCGTAAACAAACTAGTTTATAGACCGCGCTCATGTTTGGCATGGCAATTACGGACAATCCTACCAACATACCGACACTTAAAAATATTCAATTCGGGCAATTTTCATTCAAATGTTTCTTTGTCAGATTGTATGAAAGATGAAATATCAAAATGGTGTAAAAATTTTTGCTGTACTCTTGACAAGTAGATGGCGTTTCGGTATCCAATTCAATAATTCGATAACATTTTGAGTAAATATTCACATAATGCGGAATCTGTGGATTTTTCCATCGTTTCAATGTAGAGACGCAATAATAATAAACCAAATCAAAACATACTAAAGCCGTCAACTGGTAACATTGACTATCCAATCATCTGTTTCCGAAACATTTTTATTGAATTTTATGGCTTCAGTTTAAAACCCCAATGTGACAGTAAATAGTTGAGAAATGATTTACGTACATACCTACATCAACTGTTACAAGGTGTGGAACATGGTTACTAGGTGATGACCGACGTGTAGAAAGGTAAACTTCCATCATCTGTGAATACTCATCTTGGCTCACGTTGATCTACGAAAATAAAACAATGAATCAACAGGTGGCCTAAACATATAGCTGCGTAATCCGCCCGGTAGGCTTCATATTATGCTTATGATTCCTATTTTTATTTTGGGACTAACCGCACACTTTTATTGCGATTCAAATGATAGTTTTTAGGAAAATATAGTGTGTCTCAGTGAAAGTGCATTTTGCTTCAAGAATGTGATGCTTTAGAAATTGTGCCCCTAATTTATAGGGCCCGAACGGCCGTTTTCAATAACGAATTGAAGATTACGGATAGATATCATCTACTTTTGTCGCTATCTCTCTGTATTCAACATTTCACAAACATGGTTTAACCTTACCTATCCATGGAAGATGATAGATAGGCCTTTTCCGTAGATCTATGTGCAATAAATCAACTCTACCGTCAACAAGAGTGCAATTGCTCTGTGGAAAGCAGGCAGAGGGAAACATAAATTTTTGTGTGCTCTACGTTTGAGTGTTCAATGATTATTTATCGATATAATAGGTTTAGGTGATTTAAGGTTAGGTTATTAATTTAAGTGATTGATTATTTGTGAGTTATAGATTTGGCGAATATTATGATTTCTGATAATTTATGGTTCATCAATGGGAGAAATATTTGTATTACGTGATATACGTTAATGAAATATATGAACAAACTGAATAATAATGACAACAGAATAAATACATAGGTTTCAACAATATAAAAATGCGCAATTCTTGGCCCCAGTCAGTTTTCAAACGCCGCCCTGTGAGAGAGTAGGTATCGTTTTTTAATAATATTTATTATGGTGGTGGAATTTTGTTCATTATAATAATAAGTGTAGAAATTGTTTGGTGTATAGTTTTAATAGTGGAAAATCAGGAGTGGTTGGCAGATATAGATTCGAGTAATAGGTGCCTTAAATAAACGATGATGAATTTCGTTATTCCTAGTTAGATAATAGTGATAGATGTTTTCTTGTGTAATTTTGTATTCAGAATAGTTGGGATCCAAATGAATTTTGGGAAATGATAAGTAGGATAAATCAAAATTGCAACAGCGTAAAACATTCACAACGTTCCGAAGCATTCCTATTATTAGGCCTTCGATATGAATCAGGAACGGGTTCTGGATCATTCGAAACCTATATGCAAATTCATAATCATTAAAAACAGTCATGTGGTCAAGACGTCCTTAATAAACTTTTCGCTTGATCCTCTTTTCAGAATCGCTTTCTTCATTGAACTCATTAATCGCGCCTAACAATTCCACATCGACATTTCTTACAGGTCCCAGTCGTTACTGGTCGAACTTGGCCAGTAAACGATTTCACCTATCGAAGATCCTTTTTGATATCTGTTGTTAACCTCAAATTTCTTCGAAACGCCGGTAGGCGAATAACAATGAAAGTTTCTATATATGGTTCGTTATCTTACCTCTTTTCGGAAGAGGGAAAAATGGGGATGGCCAGTAAGAATCATTATCAGCAGGTAAAATAATGGAACGGAAATTTTCACTTAATTATCAATAACTTTTTCACTTGTTGTGAAATGAATATATCTCGAATTAGTGAATATAAAAGTAAACAAAAAAGGCCTATTTCTTGTTTGTAGAACAGAGAACACAAACCGTGATAAAATATTTGATCCGGTGCTTTCTTTAACAGTGGGGTTTCCAAGACACCCATTGTGAGGACATCTTTCATCGGAGATGAATTAGAGACCTGATCAAGATATCTTTTCAGCATTCTTTTTTTTTTGTTTGTTAAAGAGTGGCTAAAGAAACAACCTTCTGAAATTCTTATATCAATATTCATGAGGATAATTAGACAATTTCATGCGTAAGCACGGATTTACGTTTCAAGGATATGCAAACTGATGAATTAATATAGCAGTTTTCAATAAATAAATTGAGGGAAGAGATTCAAGATGACAACATTTTTTCAAAAAAATTCGAAAACCCAATCTTACTACGCGGCCTAACATCTTTCGGTTCCCAGTCTTCATTAGGCTCGGCCATTTCATTTACCTCTTTTAACCTGCATAGTCCAAAGTCTTTCTGGTGTCATTTTTCGAACTTTTCCATAGCATATAGCTCATATCTTGAAGACGTCCTCAGCAGAGTTTATCATATAAGCAACTGTCTCCATTTCTATTTACCATTAATATAAATACCAAATGTTTCTTGATTTACATTTGTTCCCCATGCTTACTATCATATACATATAACAGGTATTTGTTTTGCATAATTTTCGAACAATGTACTGTAATAATCATCAGCAATTTTTTTGTCTTATATAACTTTATTGCCACATCACTTATTTTGGTATTTTAATACTTACGGTCTTATTTTATTCCACATATCTTCATTGTCCTTCTTTCAGTTAATTTTCTTGTGTGCTCTCTTTTTAAGAGTTCAAAGATTCAATAATTCATTTCCGTCATATATTTCATTCTTTTTCTAACTAATATACATTTTGTTGTTTTCATTTATTGACTCAAATCGTGCTTCAATAATGCAAAGATATTCTAATTTTTGTTCATCTTCATGGTTTTGTATGTTTCTTTAGAATTTGAATAAATATTTTCATCTTCAAATTTGGATTAATTTCTCTATATAGTACCTCCCAAGCTTCTAGTTGTAAATACATTTATAAGCACTGAATTTATTTAACCTGAAGTTTTCACTGTAGTGTTAGGCTCTCAGTTTTCTTTGATTGGCAAGCTGAGAAGTATAGGTTGATGGACAGTTATATAATGATTTATTTTGTTATCATGAATATAAAGCATCTAATACAGACGACAGATTCTTTCAACGATAAAATTGCATATTTCTTTCCATTTTTGCAAAATTTTCTCCAGAAATAGTAAATCGTCTGAATATTTTCAAAGTTTAGCAAATGTCTTCTATAGTATGCCTTTGTATTTTTTATATAAATTAGAATATGTAGTTCCGCCGTGATCTTTTCAATGTTAGATAAAAAATGTGGTCTACTATTGATGCTCCTACTCTGAAACCGGCTTGTTCTTTTCCTCACTATCCAAAAAAACCTCCTCTAATCTTTCCTTAATCATTCTAACTCTATAAAATCAAATAATACAAATTATATCATGTTGCAGGTATAATTGATGTGATAATAGGATATAATACCAAAAATAGGTAATTGCGAAATAATTTATCAGATAATTCTTTCCACCTGTCCCAAGTAATAATATCCTTTAACCATATATCCATAGGAATTACATCATTTTGCATCCTTATTTAATGAATCATTGATTGTTTTAGATAAAAATCTGACCTGGAACCAACTTCGCTCTATTGGAATTTCTATGTTCCGCTTAGGTGACTTGGGTTTTTCTATTCAAGTGGGAATTCCCATTATACCGGAACTAACATTAAAACAAAGTCTGAAAATTGTAGTTTTTTTTCCTAATTTAATTAAAGTAAAAGGTTCAATGACAGCCAATAGAAACACTTCACAATTTCTCTTCTTATATTTAGAAACGTCCCAAGGTGACTGTCTCTCTCTCTCTCTCTCTCTCTTGCACGGATGCGAGTTTGAATGAACGAAAATAATCTTGAAAGATCATCGATCATTTTCAGGTAGCGTAAACGTTCTAAATTTTTGCCGCAATTATTTTTTATTAATCACACGCATCCGTGTTTGTTCTTACCGGTACATTTTTGAGAGGTCTCGTACGTTTTGAAACTTGTGAAGTAATAATTATCACTCCTACCCAAATAAGTGAAACAACAAACCTATGAATCAAGTCCCTGAAGACATTTATAGTTCTTTTAAACAAGGAGCAGGAAATTATACGGCTTTCATTAATTTATTCCAAACATATCACATATATTCTTTCCGTGCAATAAAATCCAGCTTATATGGTATTATTTCAAAAATTTATATTTCTAATGATCAAATTCACCTCTAATTAACTACAGAACAAAAAAGTATACAAGAACATCCTGCATCTCTTCATTATGGAGGAGAATCTCAATGAAGCTATACAAATAAGGAAAAAGGAATTCAAAAAACAACAATTCACATAACATTCAAATTCTCTTTAGGATTTTTTGAAATTCCTAGTGCCAATTTCTGAGAACCTAAAAATACTTCAAATTTTTGAATAATTTGTATAACAAATAAATTTTTAATAGATATTGAGACGATCACTATCTGAAAAAGTAAGTTGATCAATGTTGAGAGTACTCAAGTCATACCATAGCTTAAGGAAATCGTTTTAAGTGTTTTTAATTTTTTTCTCAAATCCACCAACTTGTCTGTTTGTAAAAATCTTTCAGACTAATTCGATGATCAAGTCTTCAATTTATAGCTCAATACCAAATAAATAATGCTCATCAGGAACTCCCAAGTGTAAATGGAAATTGAATTCAAAATAAGAAATACGTTTGAATTTACCACAGTATTAAAAAAACGAGATATAAAAAAATTAACGCATAAATATATAAATAAACCAACGAGGAATGTAAACGTATTCGATCAAATAATATTACTGTAATGATTAAAGAAGAAAATATTTAGGTTGAAGCGAATCACGTATGGAATTTCACATATTCAGCGAATTTGTAAACGAAAAATTTTATGATGTTGACGTATATATTTGAACTAAAATAGATTGGAAAATGGTCTCGTGACACCATGTTTCATTCATATTGAAATCAGTTATAGAAAACTTATTATCAGGATAGTCATCTCATCGCTATAAATAGTAATAATTAAAAAAACAATATATTGGAATGATTTTTTTTCTAGAATTCCTGTATCGTTATTAATGATATAAGAAACGTTTATATCTAACAACAGAGTCCATTTGAAAAAAGCTGTATAAAATTATTTCGGACACTTTTATATCAACTTGATTTTTATGGATTCAGTAATTAATATTTCCATTTATGATCAAAAGATACATACATACAAGTTTACGAAATTAACCATACTCCAAAAATACAAAAATATAAGACAAGAAGAAAAATCGAAAAACCGTGAATTTTTAGAAATATAAAACAAAATCAAAAGCAATCAATGACAGAACAGACATTCAAGGACTAAACAAAATTCACTCAACACTAATTCAGAAAATAAATAATGAAAGCTTATAAGAAAATGAACTATCACACAACGATTAAATCTATAGTTTATAATAGATTATGTATAAAAAAAAGAATGATATGTTTGAAATAGTCAATGAAAGAAGTTTTCATCATGTGTTGACAGTTGATTCAATGTTATCAGTTTTTCTTCTTAATTTTCTTATGTGATCTCATTATTTATTTTCTCAATTAGTGTTTAGTAAATTTCGTTTAGTCTTTGAATGTCTGTTCTGTCATGGATTGCTTTTTGGTTTTGTTTGATATAAATCATTTCTAAAAATTCTGTGGTTTTTCGATTTTTTTCCCTGTCTAATATTTTAGTATTTTCGAAGTTGAAAGTATGGTTATTGTCATAAATTATAAATTTAATCGTTACAAGGAAAATAACCATCACGATGCTTGTGTTTATATTCCAGTATACAATTAATTAAGAACAAAGCCCGAAACGTTGTTTGACAATAAAATGACTGTGATCTGTTGATCTGAAATAAGATCAAATTTGCACTTATCTGTAGTCTTAAGACAAGGTTGGAACAATCGGCCTTCAAACATCCGGCAACTCACCCAAAGATCTTCCAAGTAACAATTTGATTGGATGGATTCTCTAAAAGTTATTGAGGAAACAATTTCAGGTGCTCATATACGCTGAACCGTGTAAACTCCTTTCTATATCTTTAAATAGAAGTTGATTTTTAAGTAAAATCTAGTAATAACTAAACTTCCAACTTTCAAGCCATTTTTACGTGACTAAGTAATTTCAGGAAGCATGGTGCACTTAGATATAAAAGATGATTATCATGCATATTCATTGAATATTTTTAATTTAATTGTTATATTGAGTTGACAATCAAGAAGTCGATCTCTGAAAAAGTTTTCTTCGAAATTTTTCTGTTTAGCCTATAGGAGATGATTCTCCCTCGCTAGGGTTCCGTGGCGTTTCCAGAAGATTAAATTCCAAAGAATCATCACTTTGATGGCTAGACCTGTTCTATGCGACCCTCCAAGCATAAAAATCTTCTTGAAGAGGTATTTGTCGAATATATGATTTTTCTATCCACATAGGAACTTTTTCAGTTTATAGTCTTTTTTATAATTTTAATATTTGTGAGTTGCAGATAAGTATTTGTATTATTCAACTAGAATTTTATGTTTCATTCACTTTGGTGTGTACTTCATCGGAAACTAAACAGCAATAGGAACAATCGGCTTAATATCACAAACTGTAAGACATTGTAGTCTACTGAATAAGGTTCAAAAATTCTAGAAAGACCCTACATCTCTCTTCCGAACAAGCTGAATTATAAAACTTAACATCAAAAGAATGAATAAATGGAATCACAATGTATAAAATCGTGCGAAAAAGAGCTAATATATGTGTTCTTGAAACATTTTTACTAGATATTTTCTTTGAACTTGAAACGCACAGATAAAAAAGAGACTAGGAAAGTTTCAAGCGCTATCGGTAGAGAAATTTCGATGAGGGGATGAAGCTTTGAATGAATGAGGGTACCTTGGCAATATCGGGAAGTGCTCCCAAGCCTAGGTCCTGGAAAAAGTTGCCAGCCCCTGAGGAGAAGGTCTGAAGCAGACACAGAAAAAAGGTCCAAGCGGCTGTCTCAAAGAAAAACTGATAGCCCATAGCCAGGAGATGAAGCGGGCATCAGTAACTGGATCGCACGTTGTTCCAGGTACGGCAACAAAACAAAAACGAAAACAATCGTGGTTTCTTTCTGCACTCGCGAAGTTATCTGTCAACGGTCAACCTCCGATCTATGCGCTGTCGCGACTATAGAATTAAACGAACGTGCCGTGCTCGGTTTCAACATTTCTACTCGGCACATAATCCTCGCACAGACTTTTATAGCGACCTAGAGGAGACCCACTTTTAGGAATCCACAACTCGGAACCCTTTTGCTTTCGTGGGGTGGGAATTTCTTGGAGCTGGTCTGTTAGCCTCACCTCGTAGGCGGGATGACGAATTATGATCGATAATTTCTTCAAATTCTTCATTATTTTACCCCAGTGCTAATCGGAGTTTGCAGAAAAAAACTTCGTGTGAGTATCCAATATCGTGGGAGTGCGATTTGTCTTTCGGAATCGCACAGGGTTTTTTTTCAATTCTCACGACAATTTTCCATTCTCGGTAAACTGGATTTAACGGGAAGTATCCCTCTGTGAATCGTGTTGAATCTTCATTCGAATAGTGCTCTAGATAATTTAATTTTTTCTCCCCTATGAGATCACTCACTTATTTTATGAAAATCCTTCATGAATATGAAAGAAATAATATTTTGTTTAATTTTCTTTTAATTGATTTTACGACGTCACCGGTTTCGGTTATTATAACACCGTCATATTTTTCTCAATTAAGATTATGTGATGTTCAAAGGTGGTGAATGGCTTATCTTTATTTGGGTATAAGTGGTGAAAGATTTGGGTTCTTGTACAGATTTATCACATACATCGATTCCAGCAAATTTAGTTTTAGGCCTTTCTCGCATCTGATTTTAAAATTGAAGGTATATTCACGATGCTTTTCAGTCATGATATGATTATGAATTGCGAACTATTTGTCTGATTTTAAGTATTCTTCCAGTCTGGTCTCGAAGTTCCTGCCAGTTTGGCCAACACTCCATATGCAGCATTGCAATCTTTACAAATGATTTTATAAACACCTCTTAAGTTTTGGCCGGGTTCAGATTGGATGTTGAGTTGTTCAATATTTATCCAGAAAATGTTGCAAAATTAAAATAATAATTTCAGATTTGTTTTATTTTAAAACAACGTTTTCAGGACTGCCCAATCTGAGGAAAATATTATACAACTCAAAATCTGAACTGAACTGAATAAAGATAAAATAGAAAGGGAGAATAACTATCTTGTATAGGCGGTTTGCGTAAATCTGAAAAGAGACATCTGGTGGCGACTTTCAGCATATTTGTTGTGAAAGAATTGTCAATAGATCAGTAATAACATTAGATTTCCTAAAACTTTTCAGTTGTTTTGGAAAGTATTTTTGTGAGTTTACCCGGAAGAAGGATGGATATTGAGAGATCATTTGGGTTTTTGAAAATAAATTTTGGTTATTTTTCCAAAGGAAATGAAGAAAAAGGACTGGCTTTGAAGAAAGCTGGTCATGTTTACAACATTATAGAGCGGACTGGTTTCATTACTTCCAAAGTAACGAGACAAACTTCGATAAATTTGCTACCTTACAATGTTGAAATAACCGTAACCACACTTCTCGACTATGCCAAAATATGAAAATTTTTGTTTTTTGTACTTGTTCTTCCAAAAGAGAAGAAAAAAATTGTTTGGCAACTCAATGAATATAGTTGAAATAAAACTTCTAGTCACACAAATGATAAGCCAAGTTTAATTTTCATCAAAAAAAGTAACAATCTATTTTCAACATTGAGTTTACAATTTCCATGGCCGCTGTAAGCTAAAATTGAATCTATCGAAGACAATACCAGCAATACACTTCAACTCTTCATCACATTTTAAAGATTTAATACCATGGAAGCCCATACATTTGATAGGTTCATCGATGCCAACACATTTGTCGTTTTTACTAACAAATAATTTGGTCTTATCGGCAATATTACATTGAATTGCCAATTCTTCCGCACTATCTCCCATGAAATTACTCTCAAATAAAAATATATCATCATCTGAATCTTATGGATCAGTTTGACATGAAAATTCCTTCTGGCCTCTTTCCACTTGCACTGAATGATTATTATTACCTATTTCAATTATAGATTCAACAATAGATCTTTCCTTTGACTCATCCTTCCTTCTTGATCTTGCTGTTTTTCTTTCAAATCTCTCCACTCCCATAGTGGAATTATCCACTTTCTTATACATCTGAAATAAGTAAAATAAGATCGGACATAGATAACTGAAACTGAACTAACCTTTGGAAAAATCGTTGGGTTATAAGACGGGCAATCAGGTATATTACTTTTGGCATTTCCTACGAAATGAGCACTACATATCTTTTGGAATTTTGTCGGTTGTCATTGTTTGGAAGTACCATCATTACTAAAGTTTTGAATGAATGAAATTATGATAACATCTCCAATCAATCAGATATCCTTACCAAACTCTTCTAACTCTAATAATCCATATCTGCTTCCGTTCTTTCTCAAATCATTTATTAGGAAAAAATAAAATTTAATAGAATTGTCTGTGTTATAATAAGCATTGTTGCAACCAACTACACAACACTGAATACGTGAAGAAGATTAAACTCCTAGGCCTTCAGCATTCATTTTCGATATTGAGGTTTGTAAATCAATAATTGCATAAACTCTTAAGTACGCTTCCACCACAAAAGAATCAGAAATTATGCCCCAAATCAATATGTAAAACACAGGGAAATGACAGCGAATTTGAATTCTTTCACAACAAAAATGTCGAATTCCGCCACCGAGGTCGCCACATACAAATATGCAAACCGCCTATAGATTGCCCTGGAGTTTATATAGGTGAAACCGAAAGAGTAATTAAGGAAATAATCCAAGAACACCAAAAGAATTATACATCAGCCTCATCTAAGTACACATATGCGAATCATCTCAAGGAATTTGGGCATAATTTCAATAACAACTACCAAATACTACATAAGAAAGCAAAATTTCATGACCCTCTTAGAAGTTCTTGAAATCAACAGGTACCATAGCCGCAATATTCTTTTGAATGAAAAAAACAGGTGTGGATTCGTCACTTTTATTGAATATCTTCCAAAAATAGCAAATTTGTAGTTCAGCTGTATTAGAATTTTACAACAATTATTCATCCACGTGTATATATAAATATGTTTCTTTCTCACAAGAACCGAGTTTTTGGAAATCGAAACTATCTTGTTTTAATCAAGTAATTAAAATGAATTTCCAACAAGTAAAGACAGGATCCATCAAATATCAACGCAAATCGTGGTAACTTAAGCCGTGGTGTTGAAATCTCTATATGAGGGAAACAACCTTTTTTGAGTTTGGTGGGTCGGTGAAAAATAAAAAATATATAACGAAGTGCCATACTATACTTCGACTGAAGCCAATTGGCGAAAAAACTTCGTAGAATCAATATATTTACGGAAAGTTTCAAACAAATTCATTTAATTATTGAATTGCAACAGTTCATCATCGCCCAAAGCTTAGAACAGCCTTATTACGATTGTTCAACGAATTGAGTTGCAATTACCCAATTACCATTTCAAAACATTGTGTGATTCATAATGGAGTTCCTGAAGAAGAGCTATGTTATTCCTATGAATCCATTTAATTTTTTAAATTGAATCATAAGAGCTCTTGGGAAAATTTAAACCTCTAATTTCTCTATCATTCTGTTAATGCGTATTATAACATACAACTATTGTTTTATGCTTCCAATTCAAGCTGCGCACAAACTCATGAATATGACCAAGTATTAAAATAATTCAAAATGAATTATAATAAGGATTTGTTTGATAATAATCTTAGATATTTATGTATCCTGTAAATGATTGATAACATATGAATTGGAGAATTATTTGGAAGATGATGTTTTCCAATTGATGACTGTTCCGTTGCTGGAACTCTTATAAACGGGAACGAAGATTGGCGATAACACGTTGACACATAGCTATTGATATTTCTACCATTTCCAGGGGGTGGGAACTCGCCTACTACAAAGGTGGTCACGTTTTTCTTCGACGAGCGACAGAGACATCTTTAGTCATTTCCAAAGCGGATCGGTAAATTAGGAATTCTCAGTACCTAGTGATCGGTAAAAACGGATTTTATCGGATCTCGGTCTTGATGGACAATTCTTTGACGAGCATGAACTTTCATGTTATCTATGCCAACGCCATAGTCGTCCCATGTCGTGTTCTGGGTTTATTCTATACATAGACTACTTATTTTTTATTCAAAAAGTAGTTTTATTCAGCTAGAGATGTATTCATTTTCAACTTATTCAATTTAATTTAATTGAAATGGTTCATTCTTGCTGTGTTCCCAATTGCTACAGTGATAGTAATGTCAAAAGGTATGTGTTGCATTCATATAAGTAGTGGTTTTGGATTAACTTATAACTCACTAAAAATATACTGTGAATTAATATTTTCTGTAGCAATTTCATATTCGTTTAGTAATTTCTGATTAGTAAAAATTTGGGACAGTTTCTAACACTGTTTTCTTTCTAGGTTTTTCATTACACAAATAAGTGTTAGAAATGATTGGTTGGAAAGAATCGGAAATCCATGTCTTCATTCATCCAAAAACGTTATTTGCATAAAGCATTTTCATATGGATTGTATAGACCCACATGGAAAGCTAAAAAGATTTGCTCTACCAACACTTCATTCTACTCCCTATGATTAACATTTTTGTAATTTCAATAATCTTTCAGATTATGTAAGCCGCCCTCAAAATACTGACATCTTTTTTCTACGTTCCAGAACTCCTGAAGAAACTTTGAGGCAACAAGGTATTTATATATAAGTGAACTGCTCAAGGTCATTGATTATAGTTTTGGGTATTCCACTAATAGTGGGTTTCGTAAAAATCCTTTATCAGAAGATTCTTAGAATACTTCAACGGATATGTGAGATTTACCGTTGGAATGCCAAATTCATGGAATTTCAGTTAATAAGTTTATTGATTTTGCCATGAAATTAATTCTGTACTTTTATGACAGGGCTATTAATAAAATTTTATCGGGAAAAAACAATAAGATTTTATGATCCAATAATGAAGATGGCACCCGAAAAAGTATCTAAAAGAAAAAGAAAATAGACGTTAGGAAATTGTTTCTGTATAAAAGTATAAATCTAATGCATTTCATGCTTAAATTGATATATTTGTCACTAATATTCTAATTTATTCTTTTAATGTTTTTTTCTTAATTTGATGAGTAATTGTTGCATAATTATTGTTGGTTCGTTTATTCAACAACAACTTTATTTCAAATAATGTTGATCGCTACATAATTCAATGCAACAATAAATGAAATGACGTCACAGTACAGTATAACAAACTGTGTACACTAGACTAACTGTGCACCAAAATATTCTGCCAAGTTATATGGCTCCAAGTTTGTCAGCAAAGAGTACACTTCTTTTCTGAATTTTTTGAGATTACTTATACATTTTATTCTATTAGGCAATTTATTAAATATTCTTATACACATATATGATGGGTTGTTCTCTGTCAATGTTAGTCTATGTATAGGATATTTTATATCCAATGATCTAGACGAGTATTTTTGAGTTATATTGAAATTATCTCTATTTTTAAATAAGAATATTAAACAATCATTTAAATATAAGCCACTTACAGTTAAAAGACCTTTTTGTTTGAATACTCCCCTACAACTTTCTCTGTATTTCATTTTATACATAATCCTTATTATTCTCTTTTGAATTATCCCTCTTTCTTTCCCTCGATATTGAGATTTCTGTAAATTGATTATTTACTGCATTATATATATTTATTTCCAAAGTTTATTTTTTGTTTATTTCCTTTCATCCTCTAAAGATTAGTATGTTCTTTGATTTGAAGGGCAGATATATTTGAAATGACCATAATTCTTTTAATCTGCTGCAAATTGTCACAATTTTCTGATCAAATGATATTTTTTTATTGAAATTGTGACAATCTTCAGCAGATTGAAATAATGGTCATTTCAAATGTATTTGTTTCAAAATAAAATAAAAATATGGGATTCAACCTGCGCTTGCGTGGAATCCTATGATAAAATGCACTAGAGGGCGCCACGAGACGGAACGTACTGCGAATGGAATCTGTAATCAACTAGGCAATGACTAAAGATGGCGCTGTAAGTTGAGCTCTCGAAATCAGGACCAAAATTCATGCCAGAGTTGCCTATCTATAGGTAGCCTATGGCCATTTCTGACCTGATGTTTTGCTTCATCTGGGTTATATTTGTCGGATTATTTTGATAAACCTTACTTTCAAGGTATACCTATGCAAAATAGTCGAGCGGACGAAGGTCGGAGCTTCTGGGAGGCCAGTTGATGTTACCCGTTCGCGAAATGACTTTATTAGGGAATAATTCAGTAACAACTAAATTTATGATATGGCAAGTTGCCCCATCTTGCTCAACCACGGTCTTGAATTAAATCCTGGAACCTGCAACGCCGGGATCAAAAAATTTCGCAACGTAACGATCACTATTCACATTAGTTTCTCGGCCTCGTTGATCTTCATGAAAATAAGGATCGATTATGCTTTTAGCAGACATAGCGGCCCAAACCACAACCTTTGGGCTATGCAAGGGTCGTTCATGTTTTCGTCTCGGATTCTCTACTGCCCAGTACAGAAAATTCTGCTTATTAACATGACCATTCAGGTGCAAATTTGCTTCGTCACTAAACGTTATGTTGTTTAACTTGTTAAATCGCTGCAGCATTTCGTTCGGAAAATTCAGTCGATTAGCATAGTCCGCATCCTTCAATTCTTGAACCAATTGAATTTTATAGGCTTTTAGATGTAAGTTTTTCTTCAAAATTTGAATTTTAACTGTCACACCTGAACTCTGGAACATCCTGATTAATTTCCTAATGCTATCCTCACGTGGCCCGTCGCGTGCACGATATTCCGCACGATAGAAACATTGACCAGTCACTATTGAATCACCATAACGATAATGCGCTCGTACGCAAAATGCGCAATGCAGGTTATGTTCCATCGTGACTAAAACTCTACAAAATGACGGACGCAACGATCCCCTCCCTGCTCCTTTTAGACGCCCCGTTCCGAATATGGCGCGAAAACAAATACCCGATACCCTTTCTGTACAACTTGTATATAGTAAAGATCTATGGGCTAAAGCTGTTGAGGTTATAAAATTCCATCTCACTAGCAGATTCTCTGAAAGAAAATGTAATAAATGTTAATCAACTTTTTTTCTGCAAACATAGCACCTCACATGCGGAGCTCTCAACGGAATTTGGTGTTTCCCAGAATCGATATCAGAGTTTCCTTCCAAGAATGGGCCTATTTATTAACTACTAAAGGGAATGCAGGTGATAGTCTCGTAGTTCATGTGATGTTTCTCCGAAAAACTAATAAATTCTCTTTCCCACTAACTGGCCGATAGTTTTTCTTCTTTTCCTTCCGTTTTTTTTTCATTTATATTGTTTCCAAGAAGAAAGGGTGTTTGCGCTAGTTAAACAAGTTTCAACTTGGCCTGAAAAAATATACCACTCGCTTTTCATTCAAACAATAAAATGAATTATGTTATAATCTCTCTTGTAGCGTTTTTATTTTTCTGGGGTGAATTAATTGAGTGAACTTTATTTGAAGCTTCTCTTTATTACATACAGATACCCGCGTATCTCAACCTCTACACAAAATGCAAGTCCTCAAATAATCATGGACAAATATGGTGGAATTGATGTAACTATTGCTTAATTAACAATTCCACAGCTAAGTACAATATTGTTTTGTGATCGAGCTACTTCAATTTACAAAGTTATATACAAGAAACAGAAATACACCAAGAATATTAAGTTTAATACATACATATTATACAAGAGATAGGAATAGAACATATCATGATAAACTGAGAACTAACAGAGGTATAAATAATCCAATATATCAGGCCTGTATTTCTTATAATAGCTTACCGGGCCATATAAAAAGTCAAAAAAGGATATCTAGATTTAAGCATTTATTGAGGCTTCATTTGGGTGTGGGTTAGTTTCATTGAGTTTCTTTTGTTGTATTTTGGGAGGTTTGTATGAGTATGACGAGTATACTAGGTTTTTTTGGGTATATGACAATACATCTATTATGTTAAGGGAAAAAAAAGTTGTGAAATATTTGTTATAAGTTTGTTTGTTGGTGAGCATGCAAGCATCTCTGGTACCAGTGCTAGAATACTGCTTGAGAGACAGAATATATTTTGTAATATAATGATTATAAATAAAGTTGATTCAAAAAAAATAAACCTCGTATCTCCAAATGAATCGAATTTCTGACTTCATTTTAGTTTTCCGAATCTATATGGCCCCTCCGTGTTTTTATTATTCATAAATCACAGAATTCAAATATCTGTGACAAAATATCATAATCTTTTTTTTTGATCAGTTAGTTAGGTAGTTTGGCCCAGGGGGTGGGAACTGGCCTACAACAAAGGTGGTCACGTTTTTCTTCAACGAATGGCAGTGACATCTTTAGTTATTCCCAAAGCTCGGATCGGTAAATTAAGAATTCTCAGTATCCAGTGATCGGTAAAAACGAGATCGGATCTCGGTCTCGATGGACTATTCTTTGACGAGCCTGAACTTTCATGATATCTATGTCAACGCCATTTTTTTCTCCCATGTCGTGTTCTAGGTTTATTCTTCACATAGACTACTTATTTTTTATTCAAAAAGTAGTGTTATTCAGCTAGAGATGTATTCATTTTCAACTTATTCAATTTAATTTAATTGAAATGGTTTATTCTTGCTGTGTTCCCAATTGCTACAGTGATAGTAATGTCAAAAGGTATGTGTTGCATTCATATAAGTAGTGGTTTTGGATCTGTGAATTAATAATTTCTGTAGCATTTCAAAAATTTGGGACAGTTTCTAACACTGTTTTCTTTCTAGGTTTTTCATTACACAAGTTGAGGATGATAGAAATGTTCGGTTGGAAAGAATCGGAAATCCATGTCCTCATTCATCCAAAAACTTTATTTGCATAAAGCATTTTCGGTTAATATGCAGTTTAAGGACCCTACCTATATTTTACATAATTTCTCGTCTGGTTAGGTTAGTTCAAGTTAGGTATAAAAAAACAAAGCCAAAATTGAAGAAAAAAAATGAAATTAATATTTTGAAAAAACATTTTTTTTTTAGATTTACTATTTTTTTATTATGTTAGGTACCGTTAAGTTCAGTAATAACAGAAAACCATGTCAGAATTTATTTTTTGGCATTTCAAAGTGGAACACGGAAAAAAGAATTTTTGCAAAAAATTTTTTTTTTGAAAATTATCATTAAGCATTTATTATTGCTTTAGAAGGTCTACTGAAGCACCCTAAAATTGCAAAAACATAAAAAAAGTGGTGGGTCCTTAAACTGCAAAGTTACCGCATTTTCATATGGATTGTATAGACCCACATGGAAAGCTAAAAAGATTTGCTCTACCAACACTTCATTTGCCAAGTAATTCAATTTACTCCCTATGATTATCATTTTCGTAATTTCAATAATCTTTCAGATTATGAAAGCCTCCCTCATAATGATGACATATTTTTTCTACCTTCCAGAACTCCTGAAGAAACTTTGAGGCAACAAGGTATTTATATATAAGTGAACTGCTCATGGTTATTGATTATAGTTTTGGGTATTCCACTAATAGTGGGTTTCATAAAAATCCTTTATCAGAAGATTCTTAGAATACTTCAACGGATATGTGAGATTTACCGTTGAAACGCCAAATTCATGGAATTTCAGTTAATAAGTTTACTGCTTTTGCCATGAAATTAATTCTGTACTTTTATGACAGAACTATTAATAAAATTTTATCGGGAAAAAAACAATAAGATCTTATGATCCAATAATGAAGATGGCATCCGAAAAAGTATCTAAAAGAAAAAGAAAATAGACTTTAAGAAATTGTTTCTGTCATAAAAGTATAAATCTAAAGCATGCTTAAATTGTCACTAATATTCTAATTCTTTCTTTTAATGTATTTTTCATAATTTGATGGGTAATTGTTGCATAATTATTGTTGGTTCGTTTATTCTTTCCCTCGATATTGAAATTTTTGTAAATTGATTATTTACTGCATTATATATATATTTCCAAAGTTTATTTTTTGTTTATTTCCTTTCATCCTCTAAAGATTAGTATGTTCTTCGATTTGAAGGGCAGATATATTTGAAATGACAATAATTCTTTTAATCTGCTGCAAATTGTCACAATTTTCTGATCAAATGATATTTTTTTATTGAAATTGTGACAATCTTCAGCAGATTAAAATAATGGTCATTTCAAATGTATTCATTTTAAAATCCAATAAAAATATGGGATTCAACCTGCACTTGCGTGGAATAACTCATATAAAATGCACTAGAGGGCTCCACGAGATGGAACGTTGTGCGAATGGAATCTGTAATCAACTAGGGAATAACTAAACATGGCGCTGTAATTTGAGCTCTCGAAATCGGGACCAAAATTTATGCCAGAATTGCCTATCTATAGGTAGTCTATGGTTTGGCCAGGTCCTCTTAAATCATCGTGAGATGAATGGATCTTCTGTCAGCTGGTCGATCAGTTGGTTGGCATGTCCTTGTGGCTTCAGATGATACACTCACGAGTGGTTTTCTATATCTGTGCTGACATATGGGACCCTTAAATCTTTATGGAAGGTGTGGTTGGAGACATACCAAGAGGCATTAACCAATGAACGTTGTACTTTTGATTGTACTCTTTGGATCATTTGAATATTTGATTTTAAGCGCGACCCCAGAATTGGATGCCGTACGTCCATATTGGGTTTATGATCTTTTTGTAAATTAGCAATGTTCTTTGAAGGGTCAAATTGGACTTCCGAACATTTTGACAGGGGGACTTATATTTCTTCTTGTGGTGGTATTTTGATTTTCTGGTATGTCCAAAAAGTAGATGATATATATAAAAGTGGTCCTGAATACTTTCCTCTGGAACTCCGTAATTGACTTTGGCAGGAGTGGTTATTGCTTCCCCATTCTTCATGACAAAATAATGGTCTCCTAGATAAGACCTAATAATGTAATACCGCTGTGGAAGGAGTTGTTTGAGTTTTTAATGTCGGCACTGTTAAAAGATCTCCTATTGTCGCCTCCCCTTTTTTACAGTACCTTTAACTAGATGAAGCCACACCCATCTGTCGTTTGACTACTAAATTTTGATCACTTCCTGAGATTTTTATAGAAATATGATGATTACTGATGAGTACTGAAACAAGGGCATTCTGCAAGATAAGGCCCAATCAGAAACTTGATCGTCTTTTGTCGCCTCCCTTTTTTTCAGTGACGACAATAAGATCTTAAGCATGCTCGTCTGTCGTTTAACTACTATATACTGATCAATAAAAAAAAATGATGATTATGTTCTAGAACAAGGGCTTTTAGCAAGATAAGTCGCTGGCCAATCAGAAACTTGATGGTCTATTGTATCCTCCCCCTTTCTTCAGTGCCAACAATTAAATCTCAAACCCCGCTCATCTGTCGTTACATTAATAAATTTCGATCATTTCCTGAGATTATTGAAAAAACATGATGATTCAGTGCGAAAACAAGAGCATTTATCGAGATAAGTCGGTGGCCAATCAGAAACCTGATCGTCTATTGTGGCCTCCTCCTTTTTACAGTGCCGACAATCAGATCTCGAGCCCCGCCCATCTATCGTTTAACTACTAAATTCAGACCATTTCCTGAGATTATCAAAAAATATAATGATTCAGTACCAAAACATAGGCATTTAGCTAGATGAGTAGCTGGCCAATCAGAAACCTGATCGTCTATTGTCGCCTCCCTCTTTCAACAGTACCGACAATTAGATCTTAAGCCTCGCATTTCTGTCGTTTAACTACAAAATTTCGATCATTTTCTGAGATAATTAAAAAAAACTTGATGATTCGGTACCAAAAAAAGGGCATTTACGAGATAAGTCGCTGGCCAATCAGAAACCTGATCGTCTATTGTCTCCTCCCCCTTTCTACATTGCCAACTATTAAATCTTAAGCCCCGCCCATCTGTCATCTAACTACTAAATTCTAATCGTTTCTTGAGATCATTACAAAACATGATGATTCAGTACGAAAACAAGGGCATTTAGCGAGAAAAGTCGGTGGCCAATCAGAAACCTGATCGTCTATTGTAACCTCCCACTTTTTACAGTGCCAACAATTAGATCGTAAGCTCCACCCATCTGTCGTTTCACTACTAAATTCTTAACATTTCTTAAGATTTTTACAAAAACATGTACTTAAACAAGGGCACTTGTGAAAGATGATAGATACGATGGTTATGGAGGTATTGCCCTGGCGATAAGGAATAGCTTGGAATATGATGGGATTGATCGACAAAGGTTTACCATTCCTGACTATGTGCAGTTGCTTGGTGTAAGGTGTGCGGGAGGGAGAATATTCTATATTCATAGGACGTCTTACTTTTCTTGAGCAGCTGCTAGTATTGACTAGAAGGAAGTCTCTAATACTGGGTGATTTCAATACGCTGAATTCTTGGTCGGTATCAGGTGCTTTGGACCACATTGGTAGGGTGGTGCAAGTATTCTTGATGGACAGCGATCTTATTCTCCTTAATGATGGTACAACAACAAGACGTACCTCACCTCAGTAGGGTCCTTGTACTCCATATCTTTTCCTATGTACCGGTGATTAGGTAGCGAAAGTTTCATGGTTACTTTTACCAGATACTAGGCCGTAGGGATCAGACTGATCTAATTCTGTGGCACCTCGTCCGCCCTACATAGGATCCCTCAGGTGATATAATACCAAAAAAAAAACATATTGGAGGCAGTTCACTGTTGATCTTGTGGTGCTGTTGAATAGCGGATATACCTCATCTCATTTTTGCCATCCGGAAGGCGGTGGATAGAAATATACCTAAATATAAGGAACAAAAGAACCGTAAGCAAAGTGTCCATTGGTGGGATGAGGAAATAGCACTGGAGATCGAGCGTAGAAGATCATACATGTCTAAGTGTTGGTGGTTCCACACCGGAACTGAAACAACAGTTAGCTAGAACTATACTCTTCATCAGGAGGAAAAGAAGATGCACATTCCGTAAATTAACTGGAAGTGTATCAGTCAAGGACGCCAACTATTTTGGAGAGTGGTAAAAAAATTTTCGAGGAATCACCCGGGGTATAGAGGATGTGGGATCTCTGACCAATGTTGCAATAAAGTACTGGAAAAACTGGAACCTATTATTGCAATGCCGGGAACTGATTTGGAGCATGAACGTGATGCAGACTCGTTTACCTCAGTGAGTACATTTCGTTTTGAAGGTAAAGAAAAATACCATTCCTGGATTGGTCGGATTGGACTACGTCATTCTTGCCCATCTCCCTAATAACCTTCTGTAATTAAGATTATAAATATAAATATAAGATGATAAAAGGAAGAATCAAGGGGATCATCGAGGCTCGACTCGGTTCGGCGTCTTCTGTTGGATTTCGGACGGGCCATTCAAGAACTGACTATCATACTAGGTTAGGACACTGCAGTAGTCCCTCCCATTAATCAAAAATTGGGAGTAACGATTACCCCTTATGTAGTTGTGGGGAGCTGGGTGACTTGATACATCTGTTGTAGGAAAAATCACACTAGAATTAATACATTTTACACTTTGTTCAATTCTTACCTCTTTATCCAAAAATATTAAAAAAGAACAAATAAAAAAATTAACTTAAACACCCTGTATTTTTTAAAGGAAGCAATTTCAGATATATATTTATAGGACATTTTTCATATTTTATGCCTCCCCATCGCGTGTCACTATGCATGGTACTTTTTTCCGTGACACTCTGTATATATGCCATTAATTATTACTTCTATTCTAACTCCTTTTAAAGCTCAGATTAGCTTGCCTTTACACTACAACATTTCACAGTTCCATTCACAGAAACACACGTTGTCTAATGCAAAAACAGATGCCAAACAACTGAACTATTTTTTATATATTAGTGTATAGTGAATTTTTTGGTTTTTACCTAGTATTTAATGAGTGGACTTTCAATAAATAGGGCATCTAGGTTCTCAGAATACTCATAAATAATTTTTTTCGTATAAACGTGTCGGGGCATCCGTCTTCTTCGATATTCATAAATTAGTAATTGACATTGCTCGTTTTCGGAGTTTTTCTGATTTCGTCTGGTCGGCGAAAACGAGCAATGCCAATTACTAATTTATGAATATTGAAGAAGGCAGATGCGCCGAAACGTTTATACGAAAAAAATTATTCAATCACGTGCGCCATCTGTGAGAAGATTAAAGAATCGAGGGAACAGTATTCTGGTTAATTTTTTTTTTATTTGTAGGAACATGTATTGATTTTTGCACGTAAACAAGAATTTGCTTACCCAAACGAGCTCACTTTTCTCAAATCTGTCATCTATGATTATGATCTTATTGGGGTATATCAAATGGGAAGAAGCATCCATATATCGAATAAAGAAAATTGAAAGAAAAGAAAACTTTAAGAAGTGGCCTTCATGGGTATAATTTCTCTGCACTCAGCAGACCCTGCTAAGGTTTGGTTGTTCAATCAGAGATGATCTCTAGATGGAAGTTAATCCGAGGAATAACTTGGAGATAATCTTGGATTAGCCGCCTTAATCATTTGCTATGCCTTCGAAGAAGGCAAATTGAATTTCACGATGCAGAGAGTGAGACAATAGAAATTCTTCAATGCGCAAAAGTGAAGATCTCAGAAAATAAGGTCATTTATTGGAGATGCAACCAACTAAAATGGAACTGAACAACAATTTTCAAGAATACAGCATAAAATCTTCCATCAACAACTAATACATCGTCTTTCTAGTTCTATCTAATGCGTAGACTATAGAATTTAGTATACGATCTAAAGATTTCAGCCGACGTTTTGCTATAATAATAATAATGAAAATATAAGACATCAATGACCATAGACTATCTATAGATGCGTCACTCTCATAAGCAAAAACAAATGTTGGCAAAGCGCCATCTGTTACAAAAGCCCTAGTATTAAACATGCTACAGACGCAAGGGTTAGCTGAAATGATTACAGAAATCTGCAATCAAAGTAGCTGATAAATTAGCGCCATGTTTCGCTTATCACAAAACCACGCATAAAAAATTCAATGCACGAATTTTCTTCGCATTTTTAAGCAGCTTCTACAAGTTGTTCAGAAATCAGAGTCAGTTTACATCACAATGAAGATAGGTCATTAGTCTCATTAATTGTCATATCAGGCTGAATTTGAAGCTGACCTAGAAATTGCGGACAATTTGAACCGTATTTCTTTAAAACTTGTTTTAGCTGCTTTAAAATCAAAATAAAAAAGCAGATTCGCATGAATTATGATTGGTAAATTCATAAAAATAAAATGAACTCATTCCAAAATGTACATGAATGGGATATTTTACATTTTCTAAGGTTTACAATAACAGTAGAATATTTATTGTATACATAGTAAACAATTTTAAACATAGTAATAAGTTCAACCATCAACAACAAATGGCAAGCAACAAGGGACGTTAAGAATAGTACACAGGGCAATATAAAAATACTATGTGGTAAAAAAAATCCCCTTTTTGCTATATTTATCAGAAGCCATCTTCACAATAGGGTCTGCATTAAATCTTATTGTTTTTTTACCACATAAAATTTTTGTTATCGTCCCATCATAAAAAAGTAAAATAAACTTTAAGACAAAATCAAGGATTGGTGGAAATATCCTTATGCTCAGAACAGAACAATAATTGTAATTCCGTAATATCAATGGAACGTTTGATGTTATTTCTCAGGGAAAACTGCTTGATGGCAAGAGGTATCGCAGCAAGGATATTTAGTGCCAAATGATGGAAAATACCGTAAAAATTCTGAATGGTCTCAGCATTCTACAATGTTTGAACGTTCTGACATGAATTGAAGCATTTGAGGGAATATCGCTATACGCCTCAATAACTCCCAAGGAAGTTGGACATTTCTTGTGGTCTTTCATAATTTTTTTCTCTAAATACCCTGCAACATATGGTGTTCCTGTATCATCATCGACGTTAAAAGATTCCACTGAGAACTCTTTAAAAGCAGGTGGAATCACGTTTTCATGAGGCTGATTTGCCTCAACTTTTTTACGAGGAAATCTTTCAAAGTTGGAAAGTGTGATGATATCAAATTATTGGTGAGAGGGACTTGAAGGAATCTTTAAAGTTGGAACATGTGGGATCAGTGGCGGATTTACCAATAGGCCAAGTAGGCCGGTGCCTAGTGCGGTAGATTTAGAGGGGCGGCAAATTTAGCAAATTTTTTTTTACAGATTTTTTTTATAATTATACGTGTACACAATCTATACTATAAAAAAATCGTAAACCTAAAATAGTCTGTACATTAAAGATATTCGAAAAAAAATTCGCTAGGATGGCTCAAGATGAGTAACTGAGTTTTTTAATTTCTTGTTTGTCTGTCTGTCTGTTCGTTTGTTTGAATGAACATCACGCAAAAACTACTGGGCACTTTTACATGAATCTCCTTCAATTGTGTAGTCAGAAGTCCGGTTTAACATTTAGCATAAAATATATCAAAATTGTACCCTTAAGGGGGTCAAAAAGGGGGTCAACGTTTGTATGGAACTACGCGATTCCGTGGTCCAATCTCTTTGAAATTTTTCATGGATATTCTTTAAAGTAATTGATGGAGGACCACATATTTATTTTTTTCAATTCGGCGGTTGTGGGGCGGCAATAGCGCTGGTGAGGTGCGGAGCGGGGGCAGATACCCGAGTGAGCAACCGGAACGCGGCAGACGTTGTTGATGGTCGTGTCAAATACTGAATTTTGCGGGCGAACTTTTCACTATTCTTGGATGCTTCAAATCATTATGATCTTACTAATATTTTATAAATGTGGAAGTGAGTTTGGATGTTTAGTTGTTTGGATTGTTGCTCAATCACACCAAAACTACTAGACCGATTTTGATCAGACTTTGCATTAATAGTAAAGTCTATCTTTGTTTCTGCGAAAACAGAATTTGGAGCATATTTATCCAAACTTGGATATAGCACTTCGCATGGCTCTGTGCACAGCGGTGACAAATTGTTCAGGTGAGAGAAGCTTTTCTTGCTTGAAAAGGGTTAAAAACTATCTACGATCTACTTTAAGTCAAGAAAAGCTTAATGCTTTATCTCTTTTGTGCATAGAGTTAGAACTTATGAAAAAGATTTCATACGACGATATAATTGATGATTTTGCAAATTTAAAATCTCGCAAGAAAATAATGTAAAACTTATTTGATCTCATTGTCTGTCACCATCAACTGATTGTTAACATATTATATTTTAATAGAAATTGTTTGTATTGTTTTTAAACTGTTAAGTGCAATAAAAAATATGTACCAAAAACAATATTTTCTGACCACTCATTATTTTGTCTGTGTTCATATAGTGTAGGTATTAAGTCATACCTTTCCCCACCTTATGATTAGTACATGCTACTATTTTTAACCCCCGACGCAAAAAGAGGGGTGTTATAAGTTTGACGTGCCTGTATGTCTGTCTGTGGCATCATAGCACCCGAACGAATGAACCGATTTCAATTTAGTTTTTTTGTAGTATAGGTGGTTTACGGGCGAGTGTTCTTAGACATGTTTGATGAAAATCGATTGAGTTGTTTAAAAGTTACAGAGGTTTTACGCTTCAGAGTCAGGGGTTTTTGTTTTGCCTGTCAAATAAACTTGTTAGGTCAACATTAAACTCTTCAGTACATAGCGGAATGCAAAAATAATCTAGTAACTGATAGAAATATCATTAAGTTCACAATCATACTAATAACGGGATTAAACTAACGTATTTAATTTCAAAAGTAAGTAGGGGCGGCAAAAATTGAATGGCCTTCTAGCGACAAATTTGTAAATCCGCCACTGTGTGGGATTGATGTTACGAAAGGGAAAAAAAAATTCTGAGGGATCTTGCTCAAAAGATCGGAGAACCATTTAATTAAAACCTTTGGAACAAAAGAATTCCCTGTTTCACGCGTGCTAGTACTGGGCACTTCAGGAATTATTTAGAAGAAAATTCATAATGTGTGAACATTACAAACCTCCTTTCAGTCCGGATGACGTGCTAGCCACAGCTTCGAAATGTACAGCAACTTCTGGTTCAATTGAGTCGTCAATGCCAGAGACTAGGGAAAAAATGATTTTTCATTAAAACATAAACTCCGTTTATATTGGTCAAGGTAACCTGGGCTGATTTCTGGGTGTTAATTTTATCTTCCATTTCTGAAGCCATTCAGACAGTGTATCAAGATGATTTTGCAATTTTTGTGATAACAAGAATGGGTCTGAATCTGATGTTATAATTGCTGTGCCATCTGCAAACGTTGCCATGATCGAATGTTCAGTTTGTGGGATATCCGATGTGAATATCAGGTAGAGTATTGGTCCGAGTACGCTACCCTGTGGAACGCCAGATCTTAAGGTCTTGTAATCTGAAAGTGATTCCTGTATTTTAATTTGGATGTAGCGATCACTCAAATATGACTTCAATATTCTATAAAATCGATCAGGTAAAATTTTCTTTGACTTTTATAGAAGTCCCCCATGCCAGACCCTGTCGAATGCTTGTTCTACATCTAAACACACTGAAGTGCAGTATTCCCCAGTTTCAAGGTATGTTCTTATTTTGTTGACAATTCTATGACATTGTTGGATTGTAGCATGCTTTTTTCGAAAACCAAATTGGTGATCAGGTATATGCTCCTTCAGTGATGTTTCTTCAAATAGTCTTTTTAGTAGGAGTTTTTTAAATCGTTTGGACATTATAGGTAACAGGCTTATCGGGCTGTAGGACTCGCAGTCTGTTGGGGGCTTGCCTGGTTTAGGTACCATAATCACTTGTGCGAGTTTCCATTGCATTGGATAGTGGCCAATTTCTAAAATTCTATTGTATATAGTAGTGAGAAGGACGATAGCTTTCCTTGGCAGGTTTTTCAATATATCCCCTACTATAAGATCATGTCCAGGTGCTTTCCGTGAATTCAGCAATTTAATTTCATGGTACACTTCTCTTAGTGTAAAGACCTTAATTGGAGGAGATGGCCGACTTGGAGCATTTAGAAATTCTTCGATTTCACTGTCATGGTTACTTTGGTGACTATATACGTTGGCCAAATATTCGGCAAAAACTGCTGATTTCTCAGAGTTTGTGCGAGCCCAAGTTCCATCGGATTTTCTTATGGGTGAATTGCTTTGTATGGGCTGTTTTAGCTTTTTAGTAGCTTTCCACAGAGAATGATCATCAGAAGACAACTGTGTTATATAGTCATCGAAACTGTTGTTCTTTAATTCTTGTATGGATGTCGTGATTTCATGGGTTAGTCTGTTTAGTTTCCTTTTGACTGATGGATTTCTATTTCTTTGCCATAGTCGTCTTACCCTACGTTTTTCGGATATCTTTTGTCTGATATGTAATGGTACATTTTGAATTTCGACTTTTTCATTTGAGTCTGGTGTAGCATTCCATGATGCGTATTGTATGGTGTCTATCAAATACTTAACAACTTATTCTATTTCTTCATCATTACTCATTCGATGGTTTAGGGTTATGGCTTCATCAATGGATTTTTGAAGTAGTTTCCAGTCAGTTTTTGTGGTGAACAATTTTGGTGTTGTCTTCTTCTGGATCGGGTGAGTGCTGGGGGTGATTATCATGGGACTATGATCAGATGATAAATCGTAGCAGGATTCAACGGTGCTGTATACATCGCTAATGCCTTTAGTTATTCCAAAATGGAGCAAATCGGGAATTTTATTCAAGTCCCGCCAATAGCTGGGTTCTCCTGTTGATAAAATATTGAGATTGCTGCTCAATATGGTTCTATATAAAGCTCGACCTTTAGGGGTAGTCACTCTGGAACCAAATGCTGTACGTTTTGCGTTCCAATCACCAGCAATAAGGAAGCGAGGGCGTAGAGTTAGTACTGATTTGAAAACAGCCGAGTAAGATAGCCGAGTTTTGTACAGAATTTTTCGTACGCCACTGAAATATTGGCCGGATAACGATGCAAACAATTTTGATTCGCCGAGATAATTTGAGATTTTTCTAATTTCACGTTGGAATCTGGATACGGTACGTTCTCTACTACGATGGCCCATGATAAATCCATCACCAGCGCTAATTCCACAGCACCCCCGGGTCGAATATGCCGAATGACGAACGAGTTTTCAATAAAAAATTCTTATCTGGCAAACTAGACATAGGATTTATGTCAAATTTGGAAATAGCGCCCAGGAAGATAAACAGATAATTACTTCATATGCCACTTTTACTTGCACCCCCAAGGGGGTCAGTAGGTACTCGGCCTGATTTTTAAAAATTCATAAAAAATCAACCATACATGAGAATGCCATCAAAAAAAGAATTCAGTAGTTATCTCTGACTTGCAACCCTATAGGGGGCTAATATAACGGCTTAATGATTCTTCAAGAAGATACGAATATCTCGAGAACTAGATATAGAATCGACACGAAATTCGGTATTTATTCTTCACTCTATACACACAAAATAACTTTGTGACTCACTTCCACTTGCACCCCCTGCGGGGGGCTAGCCAAGTTGCAGCCAAGTTTTCTGTGAGTAATTCATACCTGGAAAACTAGACATAGGATTGAGGTAAAATTTCACAATAACATCCAGAAGCATCAACTCATAATTTCTGCATATGCCACATTCACTTGCACCCCCCAGGGAGGTCAGTAGGTAGTCGGCCTGATTTTTAAAAATTCATAAAAAATCAACTATATATGAGAATGCCATCAAAATCCTGTAGAATTATCTACATGTCGACAAAAATATAATTCAGTAGTTATCTCTGACTTGCAACCCTATGGGAGGCTAAACTAACGGCTTAATGATTATTCAAGCAGATACGAATATCTCGAGAACTAGACATAGAATCGACACGAAATTCGGTATTTATTCTTCACTCTATTTACACATGATAACTTTGTGACCCACTTCCACTTGCACCCCCTGGGAGGGGCTAGCCGAGTTCCAGCCGAGTTTTCTGTGAGTAATTCATACCTAGGAAACTAGACATAGGACGGCTTAATGATTATTCAAGCAGATACGAATATCTCGAGAACTAGACATAGAATCGACACTCTTCTTCTTCTTCAACCTGCATTCGTCCACTCCTGGACATAGGTCTCTTTCAACCGCTTCCATGTCTCCCTATCGTGTGCCACGTGTATCCACCTCCCACCAGCCATCCTCTTAATATCATCCACCCACCGTTTTTGGGGGCGCCCAACACTTCTTTTGGTTTCTCTAGGTTTCCACACCGTTATTCTATGAGCCCATCTGATCTCGGACATTCTTGCCACATGACCTGCCCAACTCCATTTCATCTCTGCCACCTCCTGTAGAACGTCTCTGATTTTGGTACGTTGTCTGATGCACTCGTTTCGTATTTTGTCTCGAAGAGAGATACCCAGCATTCGGCGTTCCATAGCTCTTTGAGTTGTTAAGAGTTTATTTGCGAAACTTTTAGTCAGACTCATTGTTTCTAATCCGTATGTTTGCACGGGCAGTACGCATGTGTTGTATACTTTGCGCTTCAAATTTATAGGAATCATGTTTTTCTTTAGGATGTGTCCTAGTTTACCGAAAGCTGCCCATGCCATCCTTATGCGTCTCGTTATCTCTGCATGCTGATTGTCCTTCCCTAGTTTGATGGTATGGCCGAGGTAATATATTCGGTAACGTTTTCGATGATATTGCTTCGTACATTTATGTTGATATTGTCTGGACTCATGATTTTCGTTTTATTGAAATTCATTTCGAATCCTATTTTAGACGCTGCTAGATCAAGTTCAGTCAGCATTTCCCTCAATTCTGTGATGTTATTACATATGAGGACAATGTCGTCAGCAAACCTCAGATGGTTGAGTCTAATGCCATCCACTATTATACCTTTAGTGTCCCACTTCAATTGCTTGAATAGGTCCTCCAAAGCCAGTGTGAACAGCTTGGGCGAGATAGTGTCTCCCTGTCGTACACCTCTACCCAAAGGTATCCGTCCGGTTACAGATGATTCGTCTAATCTTATCTGTATAGATGCCCTCTCATAGATGTTTTCGATGATATTGATGTACCTTGAATCCACTCTGGCATTTTGTAAAGCTGTGATAACAGAGCTGATCTCTAAAGTGTCGAATGCCTTTTTGAAATCAACAAAGGCCAGATATAATGGGACGTTGTATTCTGTACATTTTTCTATGAGGGTGCGAACCGTGTGGAGATGGAGATTGTGCTGTAGCCCTTTCTGAAACCTGCCTGTTCTGTAGG
This sequence comes from Micraspis discolor, assembly GCA_030674115.1. Taxonomy (NCBI): domain Eukaryota; kingdom Metazoa; phylum Arthropoda; class Insecta; order Coleoptera; family Coccinellidae; genus Micraspis; species Micraspis discolor. The sequence continues at coordinate 1,834,953 of JARTUT010000436.1, forward strand.
TTGGTAAAAATCTAGTTTTGTGGACAAGCGGTTTGTTATTATTTTACAACAGCTTGTATAGGTGTGATAACAAAGATACAGGTCTATAATTTTCTATATCTGTATTTTCGCCCTTTTTGAATAGAAGCACAACCTCCGAATTACACCAACTAGTAGGTATTTTGCCGGTAGATAGGCACTTATTCAGGAGTAATCTGATTTTTTCTCCAAGTGCTCCTCCGCCACATTTCAACATTTCTGCAGTCACTCGATCTTCTCCTGGGCATCTATTGTTTTTTATTTGAGACAGAGTTTTTCTAAATTCATCCTCTGTAATATCAGGAAGATCTTCAGAACCGACATTCATGATGTTCAACTTTTTCGCAGAGTTCTGTGATCTAGACGAATATAGGTCAGTGTAGAAGAATTCCACTGCTCGAATTATGTCTTCTCTATTGTGTACTATGACACCATTATTGTTGCGTAATTTTGTTATTTTGGTTTTTCCTTTCGAGAGTTTCCTACGTAGGATCTTCATTTTGCAGTTGTCCTGTATCATTTCTTCTATAAGCTTTGCATTGTATTCTCTGTTATCTTTTCTTATTGCCTTCTTTACTCGCCTATTGATCTTTTTATATTCGTCTGTAGTTTTGTCAGTTGTATTTCGTCTCAGCTCCAACAGTTTAATTGTATTCTGGCCTAATCGAGAACTTTTTGTATCTTGCGTCCTCGAACAAATCTTCCTTATCGATGTATTCACCGCTCCAACAACTCTATCAGCCAATTTATCGATGTCTAGTTGTTCAGCATCAACCTGTACTAGTTTCTGATGTAGATCATTCTGATATTCCTCCTCTTTCTGTTTCATGATGTCGAGGGTTGGATAGCGTTTTCCCCTCAGAAGCTTGCTCCTCTCGGCTTTGATGTTAATGACAAGCTTTGCTCTCACCATTCTGTGATCACTTCCAGTATCAAATCTGTTCAGTACTGTCACATCCTTGCGTATTGTTTTGTTATTGGAGAGGATAAAGTCAATTTCATTTTTCGTGTTGCCGTCTGGGCTTCTCCAAGTCCATTAGCGTGATTTTGGTTTCTTGAAGAATGTGTTTAGGCAGAATAAAATTTCTTTGTTGAGATAATTGGATAAAGTTTCTCCTCTACTGTTTCGCTTACCTAGTCCAAATTTTCCAATGAACACATCTCCATCTTCGTGCTGTCCGATCTTTGCATTAAAATCTCCCATGACTATTAGGAAATGTGATTTTTCCAACTGACACGCTTTGTCTATATCGTCATAGAAATTTTCAATCTCCTCCTCCTCTGCCTTGTGTGTCGGCGCGTAGACCTGAATTATCTGAAGATTATATCTTCTATTTATGTCCACAACATTGTAAATGACCCTGTTGGATATTGCTTGATACTTGGTCACAGCATGTCGGAAGTTTTTATTTATCATAATTGCTACGCCTCCCGTGTGACTCATTTGATCTGAGTTATTTTGATAGAGTGTATGGCCTGACTGTAACGCAGTGCATTGCTCTCCAGGCAGCCTAGTTTCTGATACACCAACGATATCCCATTTAATGTTGCTGAGCTCTTCCTCAAATTCTTCTAGATGGTCCATTTTTCTCAGTGTTCTTGCGTTATAGGAGGCTACATATAAGGGCGCATTTTTGCGTGATGCTAACTTTTCACGCCTTTGCTTATGATACTGTGGTTTCGTCTTCTTCGAACTTTTGTTCCCCCAGAATCCTTGGAGCAGACTGAATAAACAGTGTGAGATTCTGAATCATTGATTCTACTCACCTGGGGTAGTTCCGTTTTGAGGTTCGACATTTTCATGAGAAAGGTTTTGGCAATTACAACGCCACGCTTGCCAAACGGGTTGGCGAGGGGATAAGGATGTGTATAGGGATACCAGGTGTGATTTAGGACTTGAGGTTTGGGAAATGCTAACCTCCTGAATGGGATGTGGGAGAGAGAGCAATGCTCGTGTTGGCAGGGTTGCATCCCTGAAGTAGATCTATTCCGAATCGGGATCATACGAAAGTATCTACCCGCTACCATATCGACACGAAATATGGTATTTATTCTTCTCTCTTAATACAAAGAATAACTCTATGACTCACTTTCATTTGCACCCCCTGGAAGGTTCAAGTGAATGTGGCAAATGCAAAAATTATAAGTTGATGCTTCTGGTTGTTATTGCTTAATTTGACCTCAATCCTATGTCTAGTTTCCCAGGTATGAATTACTCACAGAATACTCGGCTGGAACTCGGCTAGCCCCCCGCAGGGGATGCAAGTGGAAGTAAGTCACAAATTTATTTTGTGTATATAGAGTGAAGAATAAATACCGCATTTCTTGTCGATTCCATGTCTAGTTCTCGAGATATTCGAATCGGCTTGAATAATCAGTAAGCCGATATTTTAGCCCCCATTGGGGTTGCAAGTCAGAGATAACTACTGACTTATTTTTTTGTCAATATATAGATAAGTCTGCGGAAGTATGATAGCATTCTCATGAATGGTTGATTTTTGATGAATTTTTAAAAATCTACCTACTGACCCCCCGGGGGGGTGCAAGTGAATGTGGCAAATGGAAAAATTATAAGTTGATGCTTCTGGTTGTTACTGTGAAATTTGACCTCAATCCTATGTCTAGTTTCCCAGGTATAAATTACTAAAAGAAAACTCGGCTGGAAAATACCGAGGCTCTATCATTTTCTTGGTACATTGCTGTTTTCCTCTTTCTGTTTGAGACTTTTTATTTCTCCATTCAAAGAATGTATCTGAAAATTTATTACAAGAAATTGACTGTTATGTTTGATGGCATTCTCTAACTTTTCATGAACTGTTCTAAACTTTCTATTCCTTCTTTGTTCTTTTCACTCACCGAGCCGATTTATTTATGTTTGCATGTGTACTTAATGTCTCTTAAATAGCAGGAGCTTGGAAGTTCATTTTTTTTGTTCAACGTTATCGTCAATATTACAATATCTTATTTTAGGTTTCGATTTTCTTGCATTAAATTGGTTAGTGTTTTCTCTTCATCCAGTACAGAAAAGAATAAATTTTCTCTTGAATTCTTTGGGGTATACCGATTTTCAAACGGTCATAAACAAATAACAGACAATTCTTGTAAGATTTTTAATATTTTCAAATAATCCATTCAGTCTTTTTTAACATATAATAGTAATACATAACTATCTTATTATTGCAGATGCAATCAGTACATTCAATAATACCATAAATATATCGTGCACATGCACACACTCTCACACTTAAAAGTATATACAGATAGCGTTATTACTACGCACTATTGACAGTTCTTTCACATTTATTTTTCTAGTTCGTAGAAGTTTCTCCTCGGTAGAGAATAAATACAAATCAAACATTGGTGCATATTTCAAACTTGCCGGAACTGTTGATATGCGTAGCTGTCCATATAGGTATTCACTCACTCTAGCCAATTTGTTCGAATCAAAACCAAATTAATATTCCTTCACTTCATCTATTCACTCTTTTAATTACAAAAATGTAAATTATTAATCTACAATTTCAATGCAAAACCAGCATGAAATCATTATTTTGGCACAAACATTAGAGCAATAATAAAAAAATGAATTCAATATGTAGTTGAAAAGTAAGTAATATAATTGAATAAAATTTATAAATAATTATTGAAGCTATATCCATTAGCCTTCATTGATATCAATGATAGTATTGATTACATCAATAGTGGATAATGAAAACGGCCCAAATAACCTTAACATGAGAATCATCAAGGATATCTCGACGTCAATGAATAGTTTTACCAATTTGTGCCATAATGCAACAAAGAGCTATTTAAATATACTGAATAGTGGCCCCAAAGTCATTTTTCACTTAGAAAATTATTTGATATGGTTGTTTTAGTTTCATCTGAAATCATATTCAACTTCGAAAACTTGGCTAGGTTGAGAAAATAAACCTACTACTCCGCAAGGACGGTTACAATTCGTAAAAAGATGATACCATATTAAACACACCATATAATAGTACACCCTCTTCTACTTCAGACAAAACAAAATAATTTTAATCACATCAATAAATATTTCATCTATTTGAAGCCAATATTCTTTTAATCAAATTTTCATCACTGCAATTACATTCGATAATATAAAAAATGAAAGACTAGAGAAATGTTGTATCCTGCATTAGATTTTTGGCATCAAACAGAATTCTTCCAACTTTTCATCGAAATTAATGTACACGCTAAAATTACACATAAAACATGTATAACATGAAGTGGTAAAATTGGTAAAATTTCCATAAAATATAAAAGTAATTAATCTGAAGCGAATTGATAACGTTAATTAAGCGAATCACCAATAAAATTCTTAAACCTAAAACTATACAAAACATCTATAATACACAATTTTATGTAAAGTCAATTCTGGAAATCTCATCTGAAATACAAATCAGGTAACTTGGTATGGATAATCCATCCATATGGCATAAAAACATAAATTTAAAAGAAGAGAAACAAATTTATAAGCAATTGTTAATGGAATTTTAAAAACACCAATAGCACATATATCAAGAGATAATGCTTGACATCTATATAATTTAAATGGAATGATCGAGATGAGGGAACATTTAAATATACAATAATTGAGTACTTCATATATTGAACGATACCAAATTGCTAGATGTATATGGAAAGAAAAAATAAAAAATCAATTTTAAAAAATTTTATGAAATGCAATTAGTGAAGAAATAATTTGAGATATCTCCATTATTTGTTTGCAGTAAGACTTTTCAAACAATAATTGAAAGGCAACTCAAATTGGAGAGGAATGACAAAAATACCAATTACTGAGAAATTCATCGAGAAATTTATTTTGTCTGAAGCAATAATAGGATTGTGAAAGTGTAAATATTTTTGATAGAAATTTACAGCCAGGTTGGTAAGTTTCAAAATTCTATAGAAAACAAGGGAAGTTACGATGTTATTTTACTGTGAAGCAATACAGCGATTTTTCTATTTTTAAAATATGATACAGAAAATGTACACAGCCTTTATACACGTACACAATTCACACTGACACGACCTGTGTGCACAGTATGTAGAGGTTTCATCAGATGGCCAAAAAAAAACCATACCAAATTCGTTTCCAAATATTCAGACCATGGTGTGAAATTAAATAAATCAACTTATGTAGGAATAAAATTGATACAAGTATAGTTTTTTCCAGCCAAGCTGATAAGATTGATGATTGAAAGATCGCAAATAAACACTACACCCTGCTACTTCCTTCATTGGGGAAGACAATCATCGTGATTGCAATTAACTAAATATAAAAATATAAAACTGTACAAAGATAAATACAAGGTACATCAATTATACAATTATTTAAAAAGCATTCCATATTTATTTTATGTACGATTATTAAATGGTAATGCCATATGGGCACAGAAAAGCATAAACAGAACAGTTATCATAAAAATATAATACAATAATCTGTATATAGACAGTACAACTCATTCTACCAGAGGCACTTGAGTCACTTTGAGTGCGCAACACCGGTAAACCACCGACCACACAGAAACAATTACTTATTGATTACTCGAATACATCAACGTCTCAAGTCGGCTTTAGATATGTACGTTTTCATCATCAGCAAGCAAGTTCTTGAGTACCCGAAATGAGCAAAGCGGACAAAGGAGGTGCCGACGGATGAGTGACGTCAGGCCAATATCATGGTTGCCCATCCACCGCCATTATATTATGAACTTGTTCTAGCTTGTAGGCCAAACGCTGTTTTTGTGAAAACTCGTCCTCCTCTAATGTCACTGTCAGCTGTTCGTTGTACTTCATCGCATACGTGTACAGCTCGTGCAGGGCACAATTTGTGTTGAACTCGGTTGTGTGAAGCTATGTTAACATCATAGGTTACATTAATTACTTGTTTATTTCATGTCTATCTTCAACATGCAATATTACTAAATTATTAACACAGAGTTTATACACCAAATTAAATCAAGAGGTTAGAAGATGCCTTGTCCTTATTTTCATTCTATTTGTGTCATAATAATATAAGCTTGATGAAATGTATTGACTGTTTTTATTATGCAGAGTTTTCAGAATGTTTGAAAAAAGTTCATTACCCAGTTTATTTTAATCATAAAATTCGCAATTTTATTTATTGTATCAGGATTCCTTTACTGTATGAACTCAACATAACTGTGAATGAGATTCTGTAACAGAAGTAATATAAAAAACAATCAAGCTAAACGGAAGCTTGATATAGTAAAAAAACCGAAAGTGTTATTTGACTTGTAAGTTTTAATTTATTTTTAAATTCGTAAACAGATCATTTAATTGATGGCATCTAAACAACAAGGCTTTATTCCTGGACACCTTCTAAACCTTGTGTTGTTATTGAACACATCAAATTTAAACTAGATATATATATTATTTTATACTTTTCCCAGGAGAACATCACATAGACAAGCAAGCATATATGTTACAATTCGCAGACGATACAGCACTAATAACCCATTACGACACAACAACGCAATGTATCCAAAAACTCCAACAACTAACAGATGTGACAGTTGCATGGATGAGACGCTCGAGAATAAGTCCAAACCCATTAAAATCAAAGTTGATAATATTCAGCCATCAAATCAGGTCCCACTCATAGACTCATAGATAGTAAGCTTAGCTTCAAGGCACACATAAAATCCCAACATACTAGATGTTGAATTGATCCCAGACCTTGGATCGAACCACTTAGGGATGATGATAAGTCTGGACTTGAAACAAATACCTAAAGAAATACCCAAGAAGACAATACAAGTTCCATGCATGCAAAATAAAAAAAAGTCAATAGAGAAGTTTTAGACTTCATTAAGGGTAATCATCCTGTACATATTGTACGGAGATTATATAAAGAATTTCAACAACACCCTATCACATAGCATAAAAAAAACTCCCATAGCCAATTATCATACGGTACTTCACGAACTCCCACCATATATTATAAACCTGATAAAACTGAAAAGAAAAATGTACAGAGAATACCTGATCCAACCCCAGCCTGAATTTAAAAGAAACATCAATGAAATCAACAAAAGCATTCATATCATGGTCCAACAATACAGACAACACACTTGGATAAATGCATGCAACAAAATTAACGAAACAAAAGGAAAATCATTTTATCAAGAGGTTAACAAACTCTCGAAATACAAACAATTGCATAAGATCCCTACGCTCAAATATAACAACAAAGAATATAGGTCAGACAAAGAGAAGGTAGAACAGTTTGCTGGCTACTTCAGAGGTGCATTCCAGTATGATGGAAATATCAAATATGACTACAGCCAAGAAACCAAAGTAAACACTTGGTATGAAAGTTTATTCAAGAATGCTGACGGTACCCACCAAAATGAAAATGTCAATATTTTGGAAGAGGAATACTACGATGTCCTTTCCAAAAGTAAGAACAGTGCCCCAGGATCAGACAATGTTCCATGGAGTGTTGTAAAGAAATTAGACAAAGGAATACATGCCAAAATTATTCAGATGTATGAATACTGTTTGAGGTCCGGAGTATTCCCAGAAATATGAAAAAAAAGGGCACTATAATCACCATTGCCAAACACGGTACAGACCATCATAAAATACAAAATTATAGACCCATAACACTGCTGCCTGTACTGGGAAAACTTCTTGAAAAAATAATTAAAAGAAGACTGGAAGAGAAAATTAAGAACGCTATCCCAAAGAGCCAATTTGGATTCCGCTCAAAAAAGTCAACAATTCATACTTTTCCTATATTTGTATCCAACACACAAAACGCCCAAAGAACCCGGAAACAAACAGCTGCTGTTAGTTTGGACATCAACAAGGCATTCGACAGCGTGTGGCATAAGGGCCTACTTTTTAAGTTACACAAACTCAATACTCCGAACTATTTAATAAAAATGGTGAAAAGTTTTCTGGAAGAAAGGAAACTCTGTGTAAAAATCAATGAGACAACATCCACCTCATTCTCACCAGAACAGGGTACACCACAGGGTTCACCCCTTTCCCCTTTGCTCTTTAATATTTTCTGCTTTGATATACCCGAGAACAATAGCAAGGATCAGTATTTCCTGCAATTTGCCGATGACACCATTATAATCTCGCATGGAAAAACCGTAGCTAAGTGCATAAAGGCATTACAGCTTTACATGGACAGACTGATAACCTGGTTCTACAAATGGAGGCTACATCCCAACCCTGAAAAATCTAAATTCATAATCTTTAACCACAGGATCAGACCAAGTTCTCCTCTAGTACAGATAGACAGTAGAAATATGACTCCGTCTCCATCAATAAAGTATCTTGGCATACAAATCGACTGTAAACTAAATGTGAAGCTTCAATCAATGTCTCACCTACAAGAACGAAGGAATAAGCATTGAAAATGCCACAAAAATATACAAAACAGTTTGCAGACCAATTCTGGAGTACGGGCACACATTATATGCAAATGCCACAAATTCGGTATTAAAAAATCTAGAGGTAGGGGAGAGAATATCTCTGAGAGCAATAACACGAATGAGACACCCCCTCAATAAATTACACAATCCATCCAATGAGCTACTCTACAGAAAGACCAAAATACAGCTAATAACAGAAAGACTGAAAATTTTAAATGGCAGATTTTTTAATCGGGTCAAAGAACTGAAGGATATATATGGCATGTTCCACAGAGATACAGCGAGCAACCCACTCAGAAAATTTCCAGACCAAACAATCATGGACAGTCTCACGTCCATGGCTATTTAGATCAATAAAAAATTAACCCAATTTAATATATAATAGACTGACCCTTTTTTCTTTTTCTTTTTTTTGCTACATCGATGTATATGAATGTACAAGACTGAAGGACTTTGGTCGATGGCCTTTGACTGTGGTCAATAAATGACAGTTATTATTATTATTATAAAATCCCAAAAGACAGCAGCAATTACTAGAGCCGGACACTTCAGATCGCTCACATACCAAAATTTGGGCATCAATGTGAAAACTGCTAATACAATTATATAAAATGATATGCAGGCCCCTTCTAGAATATGGCCATACAATCTTCCAGAACACTTCTGAAACATCTCTCAAAAATCATGAAATAGCTGAAAGGATCTGCTTAAGAAAAATCACTAAAATCAGACACCCTAACAATCCGTTACACAATCCACCAAATCAATTTCTGTATGAAGCAACGGAGATAGAACCAATATAGTCAAGATTGTGGGAACAGAGAAAAAAATTCTTAAGGGGATCACTAACAGGACTATTATAACACCACTATTGCACCAAGATGACACAAAGAGGCCACAAAAGTCGATAGCCATTTGATGATTTTGATTATCAATGAAGTTAATTTTTCTCTCTTTTTCCTTTCGTAATTTTGATGTTTCTTAACATTTAATCGTATTGGTGTTTACTTGATGGAAATTCATTTTTAAATCAATAATAAGTTTGAAATTTCCACATATTTTTATTGTTTTTCACATTCCTTTGGATAATACTTCAGCTTCTTCAGGTGCTACATTTTGAATGAAAGTTTTACTGAAATACTTTCTATATAAATATCAAAATGTGCTGGTTTTTTTCATGAAGATGTTCAACAATGAGGAAAGGTCAAGATCTCTATTTCATAAAAAAAAAATATTGAGAGTTATATCTGTTTATTCTAGGACTTCTAAATTTTTCAATCTGGAACTTTTATGTATGAAGACTTCAAAATGTATCCGCTTATTGAAACATCTTGTTTTTTGACTTATATAAACCATAGAACAATCCAAACAAAGCAAATTATAGACCACAGATCGTGCTTAGTAAAATGTTTAATCTAGTCCTATTACTGATTGTGAACTGTAATAGTTCTTTGTCGGGACTAAAGTAATGTTGTTATTTCATGATTTAGAAAATTTATGTAAGAAACAAATTATCTTATAGAAGGCCAACATAACTTTACAAGTATAAGTGGACCCTTTTGAGAAAATTTTCAATTATTATTGAATACAATTCAATTCTTTCGTATTCGTTAATATCAAATATCTAAACTTGATCGACAGCTCTCATATAATCATTGAATATCAAATTCCAGAAGAGATGACGAAAAATAACAACATCCATTTGATATATTAATCGAATGGGAAGTTACAGAATCCCACCCACCTATCAGAGAATGAAAGAAATGATCAGGAATACACTACTCACCCTAGATTCTTCAGCTAACATGGCATTCATATCTTGATCTGATATAGCTGGCATAACTTTAATATCAGAATAATATCTCTCCACCCATTCCTTATAACAAGGTATATCCTTGGCATATAACAGCTTCGAACTAGGCGAATCTTTGCCTACAAAAAAAAAATCAAACAATAATACTCAACATCCCCTGAAATGAGCGCTATTCTATCTTACCTAATCTATGGTCAGAGGTTGAACAAGAGTCCATGAATGTTTGAGCAACAACGGACAGACAAGAATCGACAATATTCGATTTATGGATATCAAAAACAAAATTAGGATTTTTGATTAGATTCACCCAGAATCTGAGCGGCAAAGAGTTACTCTTCCAGGTATGCACTACTTCGGGATCAGAAATGCCATGTTGCAAAGCTTGATCATCGAGGAAATCGAACATATATTTGATGGCCAGAGGCAGGGCTGATCCCCTGTGAGCTGTACTGAATATCGTTTCGAACAAATCGTCCACAAACTTCTGTAATGTACCTTTAGTGGCCAATAAACGTGTTAGATATATTTCCGACACCATCTTATTGCCTCTTTCGCCCTCTTTTTGGTTTTCGTTGTCATGGTGTTTGACCAGATGCCAACTTTTCAGACCCTGATCATGGTCATGATTCAAAGGGCTAGTTGCTCTGCTCAAGGGTGGACTAGCTGAACTGAATTTACTAAGATTAAGTGTTTCGTATTTATGAAGCTTATCGTTCTTCTCTGAGAATATGCTTAAATTATAAATAGAACTTTGTTTGGACACCAAATTTAGACATCCGCCATCAGGAACTCTGTAATGTTGAAGAGTATTCTTCCTCTTCCAGTCGCCTTCCACCTTCGTAGTGGTGTCTTCATCGTAGAGGATAAGTCTACCACTGGTTCCAGTACGCCATTCTGAAAATTAAATTGTTTATTCAGTTCATCACAGATTGTGGAAAAAAGAGAAAGAATAGGTGAAGGTAAGGCTAGTAATAGTTTAATGAGGCAACTACCTATACTAAAATACTGAACTGAACTCAAAAAAGCAGACAAAAAAAAATAATTCAATGCAAATCTACCGAAAATAAAGTTAAATAAAAGAATGAATAAAAAAATTTATGCAGAATTGCAAAAACAATTGCACCAGTTACTGCAAAGGTTCTTTGTTATCAAAGCCGTAACAGTCCATCTCACTCTAGAAGCTACTGAGCATGGAATTAGCACAACCATTTCAACATAAAAATTTGTTTGAAAGGAATATCTACTTTGAGATTGTAAGGAAGAAGAATACATAGTTTTTTATCATATACGAAAATATACGAAACCAGAAATGGTAGATATTCATATTATATATGGAATGGCTCACTGTAATGCACCAGGCACGATATCCCCAACAGGAGGTGCCACACATCCAAATTTTCATTAATATCCACTCAAGACTACGTGAAACAAAAGGGCAACAGATGTTTCAGGAAAACCTGTGAACCGCACAAACAAGCACACTGCTTAGAATCATCAACATGTTCTCGTATTTGGTTAACAGTGAACAAACGCGGCACCCACTTTGAACAGATCTTTCTCATAATCTCATTGTACAAAGCCAACACGTTCTTTTGATTTCTTTACGATGTCAGCTAACTCACACATCACATGATTCATTTTTTTGAAAATAACAAAAATAGCATCACTCTTAGCAGATTAATCCACAAACTAATGAATAAAATATCATGCAATTTCAACAGCCGTCTCTTGAAGGTTAGTATTAACTGAAAAAAGGTGACTGCAATATAACTAGCGCCATCTATGTGTTAGGCCCGGGACTTTTCAGCCTATTTAGTAGTGTCAGAAACACTTTGAAATTTAAACCCATGAGAATTTATAAATGCGTGCAAATCTCAACCAAACAAATTGAAAAAGATCAACCATATAGGTCAGAGGTATACAAAAGGAACAGAATGGGACTTAAAACCATACCCTGAAAAGACCACCAGAGGACTTACCCAAATCTAAATCATCTTTTCTAGGTCTCTGGGAGTAAGGGGTGGCTCTGTAAATAGTATCAAGAGCCTTCTCCTTAACTTGGCTAATTGTATCACAATCTAGAACTTTCACAGGAACATTATCTGTATTATGATCTGGAACTCCAACAAATACCGTTTGCTGGGATATAGAAACATAAACAGTCTGAAACGAAACACGAAATGAATAATGATTTTAAAATTCAACTAACAGTATTACCATTGGCTTAAAATCTATAGATTGTCTAATGAGTTTCTCCTCGCTGAGAGAGTATCTCGCTTCAGACGTAACAGCATCCACAGGTCCTTTGTCGACTTGCTGTTTAACTGCTCTGAACAGCATAAAAAGCGGTTCCCCAGCACATTCTTTTAGGAATTTGTAAAGTAAAAATGTGAACCATGCGCTCAGCATTTTCTCGGCCACACTTTCGGTCCGTCTTAGCAACAGCTTGGGATGGCTCTTGCCTTCGATGCATTTTTCAATTAGCTCCGCCAGTAGAGTTTTCAAAATGTCTGTGCAATATTCCATCTTACTCTGAAGCGTTACCATTATTAATGAAGCTACATTTACACGATCGCGCATTGAGAAATATCTGTTACTTTCCAATGTTCTAATGAACAACAGTAAGAACGTCTTGTTCATAATTAACTGGCCGAATAATCTGAGGCCCTTCTCTTTTCTCAACAGTTCAGGCTTTTCCCACTGCAAAACTATGTGATCATCAACGTTCGGGAACAATATTTTCATTGCGTATGTGCGGTAATCCAAAAATGGTATACCGCCAGAGGTAAGGTCTCCTGTCAAATCTGTCATTTCCGTTTGCAATTCAGCGAAAGCTTCCTTGCACTCTGCGGCTACCCTCAGTTCGAGAATATCCATCTGTTCTTGCATGTTTTTCAGCACCCGATTACTTTCAGTGGATTTCCTTCTGTATGCTATCAAGAAAAGAATAAATATGAAGAAAATTATGATACCGATGACAATGATTGAATACAGGGAAACTTTGGATATTGGACCATTCAATCCTTGCGGGGACGAGTACGAGAAACGTCCAATTCTATAACGTAAAGATCCACCAACTGTTACAACAACTTCAGGTAAGTCTTCACTGTTCGGTAAACCATTGCTATCTAAAGCCGGTGGTTGGGTTTCAGGCGGTCTACAAGTGAGCTGTTGACGTGACAACGAAGTCACGTTACAGAAACTGTTGCCTATTCTAACCTCGACGTCAGATTCTTGGCACGCTCTGTCAATGTTTTGTCCCTGAAATCATGATCAAATCAAATTATCTGGCTTGTAGAGGACACAAAACTAAACACAAGTATAACTGATTATTTGAGCTATTTCACCATCTATTATTGATCTTCCAACTTTTCAATAGATCTTTTGTATCCGTTATATGGTGCTTTTGCGTTGGAAAAAGAAGAAACTTTGAGAGTGATGTCTGAACGTTGGTAAGAAGATCAAAGGTGAAAATGACCCAAATAATCACTCAATTTCTAATAAATACTTGCAGAATTTGTATGTGATATATAATATTCATGATTAATGCAATGAATTACTCACATTTATGTTCAAGTATTCTGATTTGTAATACTTCACAGCCTTATCGAACTCTGTAAAAACAGGGTTTGGGAAAAGTAAAAAGGGGGAGAAATTATTGGTCATGGTTAAGTTTTGAACTCCGGTTACGTTATCCATTCGGAAACCATACTCTAATTCTAATGGCTTATCGGCATCAAGGTCTTCTTCTACTTCTATAATAGGGCTACCGCATATCATACTAACATTGCTGAGAATGGTGCACTCCTGCCAACGGAAAAAAAGTAATTCCATGAATCTTCGTTATATCCAAATACTTACACTTATGAACATTTTCTGCTGATAGTAGACATACATCTGGGGCTTCTGAATGTAAGCTAAATTTTTTCCCGAGACTGATATTTTAATACCACCCGCAGGGATTCCCTTTGGGATTTTGACAGAACTAGGTATTCCAGATTCCGCAGAATAGATAACTGGATCTTCAACGTATTGGAAGTACTCATCGAACGCTCTATCAGCCTTTTCATCGAATTTCATTCTCAATTTCTCCTTTGTGATCACATTCGATGCACTGGTTATGCAGAGGGCTTGACTCTCATCAGTGGATACAATGCGACAAGGTAAATCTCCAATAAACGCTTGGATGCTGCTTCCGGCGTTCATATATTTTCCTTTGATTTGGAGCATCGTCCCACCTGATTTCGGTCCGTATTTCGGAGATATTCCTATGATGCCAGGATCGACAAATCTGTAGTTGGTTTTCGATTCGCCTCTGTAATCTTCCACCTTCACCACAACTGGTCCCTCACGATCTTCTATACGACCTGGACCATCCACCTGAGGATAACAAATGAAATCATTTGAGATCCATTAAAATTAGAAATTTAAACAATACAGTCACAAAAATAAGGGATCACTCGTAACAAATATTACTGAAGATGAAGAGAAAATATAAAGAAAAAATTCAGAACACAAACAAAAAATAACTGCAGTAGGATAAAACAATAAATCGATTTTATATAATTGTCAGTTATGAAATTATGTTAACATAAATTTTGTAGTTCTTTAATTTCAATTAAGACATGTCAACATGTCAGAAGTTCATAGATTAATGAACCTAATGATAAGTAGATTAACAGACATATGCTCTGTTCAATTTTATTTAGTCACTTTGGGTGCCTTGCAAAGTTGACTCATTTCACTGTGTATGTCGAAAATTCAGCATAAATAAATAAATCATAACATTTGTTATTTTCCTGTCAGATTATATACAAAATAGCAATTCACTCCTGGATATTGATGGGACTTCTGAGAATATGACGAAAAAAAATACTCGTTTCCGCTAAAAATATGATGATGGAGAATGTTATTTTGGTTACCTGCAGAAATGAAAACATGGATAGAAAACTTATTAATAGTTGAAGAAAATTTGTTGATCTTCTAAACGCAGAACAGTGAACCATCGGATTAGAATGAAATTAATATTTTGTAGGTGGAGATCCGTGGAAACAGTTAATCGATAAGAAACAGATGGTTTGAATATAATAAATAATTAAGAAAGGCAACCTGAAGATGTAACAAACGAAATTGGTATGAAATGCAGTATTTTGACTCTCAGAGAGATTGATTGCTGGTTGGAGTTCAATATCTTTTTCCGCTATAACATTTGCAGGCTACCACTAAGGTCGACTGGTTTCAGCAGCTGGCATAGTGATCATGGACAGTCCTCCAGCATGCAGAAACTTCAAATACTTAAAAACACTCTACGCAGACAATCTAAATGAGAATTATCGGATACTTTTTTGTTAGATTGTATAATGAAATTGCGATTAACATAAAACATTTCATTTCTTTCTCGTCATATACATTGAATAAGTTCTACATAATTTTATCAGCAAACTTTTTTTGAAACTGAGTACTTGGTCTTCATATAATATTTTTAGCATCTTAAAATCGAAAACTGTCTTATTCCAATGAAGATATTGCCAAATATTTCACAACAAAATCAGATGACAAATAAAGAAATGGCTGAATGCAAGGATACAAACGCAAAAAACTTGAATCCAGGTGAATTGAGTGACTACATAAAAGTAGTTCTTAACAATCTTTAATTTACCTTGCAGACAATCTGGGTAGTCCTGATATACAAGTGTTCGTATGGTTCGCAATTCATACCAGCAATAACAATTCCCCTATAGATATCCTGGAAAGTTTTCCCCAAGTTGATGCCATGAATCGTTATGTTGGTACCACCCTCCCAGGGACCCAATTGGGGACTGAAGGATAAGATTTCTGGATTGGGACAGGTCTGATTTCTGTTCAGCCAAACTGTTGAACCTTTCTCGCATTGATCCTTGACTTCACAACGGTCGGAACTCTGACACCAGCCGCATTCGTATTTCGGAGACAAGGCCAGGCACATACCGCAGTTCTCTGCCATGTCACGACAACGATATATCACAACTGAAAGAAATGGAATAAATCATAAAATTCTGGAACTATTGTGAACCGGCGCGATTCACACAGTCAAAAAGTCATTCTGTAGAAAAGTAAATCAAAAAAAAGTTTTCACCAATATGATCCTTCTCTGAATTAACTTTTTGACGGAATGACTTTTCGATTGAGTGAATGGTAGTCTCTGAGACAACTTACTGTGGATATTGTATGGGTTGTCGAGCGGTTTAGATCCACCCCATATCACAGCGAATGTGGCTGTTATATTCGGAGCTCTTGACGTGTAGGAAAACTCCATGGAATCGCAATAAATTGTATCGCCAAGAAGCTGTGCATTAACACTGGTAACTCTCCCTTCGATGTTAAACTGACAGACGAATCTAGTTTGTACTATGAATTGTCCTATGATATGTACTTTCACCCTGATTGGTTTCTTGATCCCCGAAGCGACCAGAATCTCTGGGGAACTCTCAATGGTCGAATTGATTGTTGGACAAAATGCCGGTCCCGATCTATAGCTAGGCCCTGCCCTCTGCAGAATCAAAGAAAATTATGAAACACTTGTCTATTATACAAATTGGTAATTATCAATGGTCAAGAACGAATATAGGGTATGCAGAATTATTATTTCGGTAATAACCACCGACTCTTATTGAAAAATTTCTTTCAAAAAAGCTGATAATATTTGAAAATTATTCTATTAGTGTCAAGATAGACAGAACGCTTTTTTTAACGATTGCAAATTATCTGTTGGGATATTGTTCAATAAACTTACAATAGTAAGAAAAAAGCTTGAAGACGATCAAACACTAAATGAAAGGACTACACTTAGCATAAATACAATAATGAAAATGTTTTCTATTTGCGAAGAAACTACATATTTCCAATTTAAAGACACTTTTTATCAACAAGAATTTGGGATGGCAATGGGTTCACCACTGTCTTCTATTTCAGCTGATTTACATATGGAGAATTTCGAACAAAAAGCTCTCGACCAACATGTACTGAAACCAAAATTATGGATGAGATATGTAGATGATATTTTTATCATTTGGCAATAAGGAATGACACTATAGATTGATTCCTCCAACATCTTAACAATCAAGAAGAATCTATTAAATTCACAATGAAAATCGATAAAGATAGACATTTTTAGATGAACTTGTTGCCTTCGTCTACAAAATTAATTTTAACCATCGATTCCCGACTTCAGAAATATATTTCTCGACCAATATGTACTGAAACTTAAATTATGGAAGAGATAGGTAGCAGGGAAATTTTTTTCTCTATTTTCATATGCTGACTGACGTCTTTTCAATTGTTTTTATACGTCTTTACTACTTACACTTATACCAGTGACCAGTATATCATTCCTACAGTTCTCTGCAGTATCATGAGTACACCTATGTCCATCTACGCACCAATCACAGGGGAAGGAAGATGAGACACATTGGGTGCACGAACTGTATGTGTTGCAATCAAAGAAAGTAAAATTGGTAGCAACAAAATCAGGTCCAGATGTCATCCTCACCGACAATTTGGAGATGAAATGATCTGTGAGATAGATTTTATAAGGTAATGCTTCCTTTCTTCTTCGATTGAGTACTTACGTTGCCCTGGAGGTATTGAAGGAAGTAGATCAGTCCTTGGCGTAGTGCAGTTAACACCAGATCCTTTCCTGGTAGCATTTGTTATCAAGGTCTTATCTAAGGCAGTGAAGGCGCACAAAAAATGTCCGCTCAAACTAGGCAAATTGTCGATAATCAAGTCGAGCTGTGAGAAAAAGTTCAACTTGAAAAAAAAACGACGTAACTATTAAAATGAAAAATCTTACAGTTCTAGCTGTCGTTCTTTGAAGCTGATTTGGATTAACACTGGTTATAGTGGTGCATCTTCCGCTTTTGTAACTTATCCAATATAATGGGTCTTTCGCCGCGTCCTGACAGTCTGACCTCAAGCTGCATCTGGAAATATACATATTTTTGACAACTCTGTACACACTGGAGAGTTAAAGAAATGAATAATATATTATTAAAGGTTTAAATGGTGGTAGCAGGATCAAAAAACGGGAAAATGATACTATGTCAAACCTTTAAAAATACAATTTTGGACCACCAATTTGAATTTAAGAATAATATATGCTTTGCATGCAGAAGTTTGTTGCTTAGGGGTATTTATTCAAATCAACTTTCAGCTTTCATAGAACCAGGCTTCAATAATAGGTTGAAAACAGGCGCTGCTTTCATTGATTCAACTTCGGCATATGAAACTGGAAAGATGGATTAATTTTCAAACTCTATACCCATCTGAAGAGTGGGAAAATGGTAAGATTATCAGAAAATATGTTATCTGATAGAAGGTTTCGTGTTTTTGTTGACAATAAGAGTAGCAATTTCAAAACATTGAAAAACGGTCTTCCACAAGGATCAGATCTTGCTCCTTTACTTTTCAATTTATATCTTAGTGCTTTACCCACGACACCATCTCAGAAATTTGTTTATGCTGACGACATTGCTATTGCTGGGATTTCCATAATCTGGAAAACATACTGTCATCATATTTGGAAATTTTAAAGAATTATTTTATTGAGTAGCGATTATGCCAAATCCCAACAAAACAGAGGTATCTTGTTTCCATCTGAATAATCATGAAAATATAGGAATTTAGCTGTAACTTTCAATGATTCTCCTATCGAACATAATTTCTATCCTAAATACTTAGAGAATTAAATCAGATTCATTTCTCAATTACAAGGCTCATTCAGATGATCTGAGCCTTAAACTGAAAACTAGGAATAATATTCCTCAGAAATTAGCTGGATCATCTTGGGGTGCTGATGCCTTTACTCTTCGCACAGCATCTATATCCTTAGTCTTTTCTGCAGCTGAGTCGTTGCTCTGTTTGGTTCAATAGTGCACACAGACTGCAGCTCTGAATTCAGCAAATATAATTCTTTTACTTGTTTATTTCCAATTATTTCATACAATTCACAAAATAGAATTCCAAGATTGAAGTCACGTAAAGAATTATGGAAGATGGAGTGGAACTATTATGAAATGCTCAATAAAACTTTCATTTTTGATCCTTCTGCAAAAATTTCTGGTTTTGATCTTCCAAGAAAAGTTTGGACAGTTCTTAATTGTTTGAAAACAGGTCATGGTCGTACCAATAGCATGCTATTCGGATGGAACTCAGTTCCAAGCGCATGTTGTGAATGTGGATATGTAGAAGAAACAATACCTCATTACATCAATAATTGTCTCATATATAAATTACAGGATGGTTTTAGGGCTATTCACGATGTTTCCGATTCTCTCTTGGAATGGGTTAGAAATTTAAAACAAATTTTATACTTATTTTTTTATTCACTTCTTTTTTCTGCTTTTGTCTTTTTATTTTCAGATTCGATATCTGCAACTTGGAGAGGCCTCTGTGTTTATTAATAGACGACCACTCAAAAAGAAAGAAGTCCCTCAAATATATTTAAGCTTATTTTGTACACACAACAATACTTATTCGGAGAGCCAGGTTTTTTTTTTACTGGGGGTTTTTTCCCTAGGCTTTCAAGTCATACAACGAATTGTATGGCACCCCGTCACCAACCCCAACTAACATTTGTTTTGTAAGCCAAAAGTTCAAAAGAATATATATTCATTTAATTATTTCATTAAAAAACGCAAAAAGCCGGGTCGCGCCCGGTAACAAGTGAAATAAATGAAGTGTTTTTCAAAGATCCGTCACTCAATCAATTTAGTGAAAAATAAAAAATTTACTTCGATCCTTGAATTAATATTTTACCGTTCCGTATAAGGTGGATCGTGCATACCGTTTTTGGTACGCCAATGACTTGCAATATTGAAGGCGGTTGGTTCATTTGCCTTGCCTATATCTAGTACTAGTTCGGGTAGAGTCATCTTTTACTTTCCCATGATACTGTATCTTGAGGAATGGTCAAATAGAAATTGAAACCTGACTAGTAAACAAAATGTCAGGCAGTATTAACGGACTATAAATCTCGAAGTTTAAGACCAAACGGTCATTACGGTTACATAGGCTTGAGACAGATCACGAGAAGGTACCTAACCTCTTCAAATTGATGAAGTAGAAGCTCAATACACTCGCTTATCTAAATATTTACATAGGGCATACCGCCAGAACATTTTAAATGCAACAGAGGTGTGGCCCCCACAATATAGATGGTTTATTTCTTCCGATAACATCTACGTTATTGCTTGAAATCCTTGAGTTTTCAGGCGTATTCACTGAAAAGTTGGGCTTATGAGATTGATCGGATCCCTCTACGAGGGATATTCAAGTATATATGGCAAAGTTTATTCTGTTAAAGAAGTGATAAGTTGATTAATTGATTTTTGACACCAGTATATATGACAAACATTAGAAAATTTATTGTACAATGGAAACCTCATTCTTTGAATGAAAATTTTTACCGCAATTGATCAAATTGCATTGTATTCTTAAACGTTATTCTTGCATATCCTCATGGTTGTTCGAATACATGTAAGGCTTTGCTATCAGGAATTAAGATTTTTTTATTTAAATCAAGCGTCCTGGAAAAAATTTCGAATATTGAGCATTCAAATATAACAAGTTCAGCGGTTTTTTTTCAAACATTTAGCACTATCGAATTTATTCAATTTGGCTGTTCGACACTTTACACCCCGAATAAATAAGATTTCAGTTCAGAAATGACATTCTATATTCATCATCGAAAAAATCTGTGTTCCAGATGTTTTCGTAACAGAGATGGATTCGGGGAAATCTTCGCATTTACGATTTTTGAGCGAATTTATCTAAAACTTCTTATACATTGAAAAAGAAGGAATTGAGGCGAACCACTTGAGTTCAGTCAAAGCAACACAGGTGTGCAGGCGTGCTTTGTTTTGATATAAGAGGATTGTTTTCCTTTGACAAGTCTCATTACATGAGGGTGTTTCGTGTAACCCAAGCGTTGTTATACCTCTGGACTTCCGCAAGGCACTATTCTTCGTTACCCTCTTTTCACGTAGAATGACTAGTCCAGTCATTTTAGGTTTCATCTGGAGAAAAATTCCTAGTTTGGCATACACTGCATAGAACGAGTCAGAAATGCGTTCAGGTTTGTTTTGATTTTTAGATTCATAGTTTTGAAACTCAATTTGGCTTTTAAACACTTTAGCAGATCTCTTCCTCCCGATGAAATAAGAAGAGCAACGCACGAAGCATTCCTGAGACGTATAAATAAATGTCTAGAAATTAACGGTTAAAACTTTGAGCATCTTCTCTAGTTATAACTGCGAGAGTTTGCCATGGTTCTCCTAATAGTAACTTGAAGTCGGTTTCAAGAAGGGGTGAAATCTACAGCGTGGTTCAAATAACAGTTCCTGAAAATTTCATCTTATTGGCGTGAAGGGAAAAGAATTAGCTGAAAATTCAAGACGAAAAACAGTTTTTTGTGAATAACTCAGAAAATATCCACTTTAGGGCAAGGGTGTGATGCATACACTCACATTAATTTTTAACGTAGATTCAATATCTGCCATAAAAAAATGGGGTTCTAATTTGAAAAAATTGATTTTTCACGATTTTGTCATCCCTAACTTTGAAAGCGATTTTTTCACCCCCTGTATCATGAATCGCGATTTCGATTATTAAAGTGGATACATCAATCTTACATCTTGAAAAATCCCAAAAATGAAAATTTTCCATCCAAAAACCTCGAAGTTATTCTTGATTCAGCGGAGCTCTATGTTTCGATTTTTTTTCGAATTTTCCCGCTCAGAGAGAATTTTCCAACCAAAACTGAAAAATGTTACATCAAAATAACTTAAAATCTTTTAAGGAATCTATTTCTGCAATGAAAAAATGGTGTTTTGATTTGAAAAACGGAAGTTGACGTCATTTTCGGAAAAACCGGAGGTGCTCATGCCTTGAAAATATTTCAGATTTCATCAGCATCGTGAAATACTTATAAGTGATGAATTTCATGAAAATGCGTTCAGTAGTTTCCCGTATAAATATGGGTGAGGTTCCTCGTGTATATCTTTTCCAATGATAATTGTGGGATTATTGATTTATGACGACAGCATCATGACGTGATTGTCTTGTGGCAATGCCAACTTCTCAATAAGCAATTCAGTTAATTTTCTTTTGTTAAATCGATTCGATAAGAATTTTTCTTGACTGATAGGAACCTCCATTGATTCGCTGAAGTGCACTTCACAAGATCCTAAACATCTATAAGAGAAGTATATCTTTCCCGAAACGTCCAAACATATGATAAAAGTTTTCAAGACAAAAACTCACTAACCAAAATTAATGAAAAACATCAGAATATACGCCTTGGTGTACAATACCGTGTGTGATTGCATTCTAGCTGCTTTCTCAGTGCTTCAATCTGAAAACTTATAATTTTGCCGATAATTTTGCATAAAAATTATATTATATTATATTTTAACTAAAGATTTTTGAGACTAAAATTCCTAAAATGTACCATTTCAAAGATATTCGACGTTGAAAGAGTTGAAATTTGGAAAAAAATTAAAAAACTGCTTTTCTCTGGAAAAAAATTACTGAGCTGAAATAATTCAATGTTGCCGTTCATTCCTTCTCGAAATCATTATCATTATTGAGAATTTTGAAATTTGAATTTCACCTCGTCTATGGATCAATGCAAATTAGGCATACCTGAAAGTTTCTTCTTAATGATGAATCCAATTTAACTAGTTCAATCGTTTTGAATTCGATAGCATAACACTCATTTCGTCAATTAGTAACTTCGATTTCTTGAAATTCAAAGGTAGGTTAATAAACTTCTTCGTTATCGTTTCAAAATAAAACATGTGTGTGAACTACCAACTACGCTGCGAACTTGGATCTACCAAATTTCAAAAACGAAGGTTCAGAATCAATTCTCAAAATGAATGAATACGCATTATTTTCTTTATTATTTGATCAGCTATAATTCTTCAATATGCAATACTAAATATTTAATCTCACATTCTTAAAAATTGATCTATTTCCAGCTACAGGGCAGAATTGGAAAAACTGGTAGAGTAAACAAGTGTTCCTTATCGCTTCAAGAATCTGCAGTTGAAATAAACGCAGTGATCGAAGATTCACCCTGTATACTCCTACTATCAAGTCAGTAACTGTTCCCTAGGTAGATTTGACTTTGAAACCCATATTTTTATCCAGGCGAAATTGAA
Source organism: Micraspis discolor (assembly GCA_030674115.1). NCBI lineage: Eukaryota > Metazoa > Arthropoda > Insecta > Coleoptera > Coccinellidae > Micraspis > Micraspis discolor. Next base: position 1,858,424 of record JARTUT010000436.1, read on the forward strand.
ATAAAAGGTTGAGCGACAGAATTAATTTTAATTTTTTCAGCAATTAATTTCGAAACATTTCAAATTAGTTCTATCTAATTCATATTAGATTAACATTCTCAGTAATCATTTCAGATGGTAAAGTTGTGCGAGAACTTTTTATATCGCCAAATTGATCGATCCCAATATCATTACCACTTACGCAATTGGATCTACAATATTGAATATTGTGAAACTTTGATTGGATACAGGTGCGTATCGAATTCAATTTTCACGTTTAGTTTCGTAATGAAATTAAAACAGGAATATGAGATACCCTGCAGAATGATTATTTGGGCTATATCCAGGATATGTTATTGTTCTCTTTCCTATCAACAATTCGATAGACATGAAACTTCCCAGAAATCAATTGGAATGAGCGAATCAAATAGGTCGAAACCAACTTGAACAAAAAAAAAAAACACTTATATTTTCCTTAATTGAGTCAATAACAATTACCTCATATTTAAATGTAAATATATAGATATATACAGTGTGCGTCAAAATTATTGAACAAATTCATTGTCTCAGAAGAACAATATTATTCAACAATATCCTAAAACAGGTCATGTTTTGTTTCACTTTCACCTAATTTTTATGCATTCCTGAAGGATTTTTGTTACACTCTGTGCAACTCACATCAACTCTAACTTTTTCAAATAAGGAAAAAATTAGTACAAAGAGTTTTTCAGTATGTGCACTTTGTCATTGCGCATTTACTTTGAGACGGTGGTACCAGATGAAATTTGTCACTGAACGAAAGTAGACTATTACAATTTTGTTCAATAGGTACTACCGTCTCAAAGTAAATGAGCCATGACAAAGTGCACAGACTGAAAACCTCTTTGAACTAACTAATTTAAAAAACTTCTAGAAAATGTCTGCACGTCTACACTAAACCTTGCCAAAAAAGTATCACATGAACCACTTTCCCAACTAAAGAAGTTTAGAGAGATGATGGGGATGGCACAGGATGCAACATAAATCCTTCGAAAATGGATGAAACCTTGTAAAACTGAAACAAAAATCGACCTGTTACAGAATTTTGTTGCCTAATATTTTTCCTCTGAGAAAATGGATTTTGACGAGCACTTGAAGAAGTGTTTCATATTGCGTCTAATGTTCATAAAGGTGCTCTCTCCGGTACTTGTTGGGTGTCAACATTTTAGATGTCCGAGGTCAGATCGGACCGTTACACGAAGAACTCTCGAAGACGCGCTGCACCCAGCGAGTGCAACTTTGCCCGAGAAGTCGTGATATACTGAAATACCAGAGAATTTTTTTTCAATCAACCCAGAGATTAAGCGATTTCACGACATTGCCTCGCACAAGTAATAATTATTGTTGGGTTCGCGGAGCCAATCCGGCGCGGCTCTCTATCTTTGTTTTTATTGGTTCACGGCGGAGGTCTGAAATATAATTGCCGCTTCTCAAAAAAATTTTCGTCCGTTTATCAAGGCCATCCCCGCGTTATCTCCGGAAACCGATTTCATAGGAGTTCTAGTAATCAATTTCAAAAGAACCCGAACTTAAAAAATTGTACCACTAGTGTCATCTGTTGTAATATTTTACTCGTAGATGGATTATTAATCCCTCAGGGCTATTCACTAACTCGAGTTGCTATCGCTGTGGTTATCCATAGCAACTCGCATAACAACGATATCCACTGCTACCCTTTTTTGGTATTATAACCGTTAACAACAGTTATCGTAACTACTATTTGTGAAGATAGTCATGGCAACACCGCAAAATAGTTCAAATGTCCGTTTCCTCGATTCAACCTTAGACAAATGATATAGTTTTGTCTGTGGAATAAGCAAATACATAACCGTCAAACTCACGTGGAATTACCGTTCTGAAAGTAGTGAAAAATATTCATTAATTTTCGGTGAAGCACATATAAAAGAGAGGTTTAACCTTTTTATTTTCGGTGAAGCTGTACTATAACTAAATGAACTTTTTTGTAGTTCTCACCAATTGGGATTAATTTTTAACAGAAAGAAAAAGGCTGGTTCACTGGCACATATAGCCTACAATCCTCTATATTAATACCTTTCTATTTCCTGATTCATTAAAAAGTTTATTTGTACTAAAAATGCCAATCTTATTCGATTTAGACCTCTTATTGTTCACATGAATAAAAAACCATGAACAAACAGTAGCCGACAAGAGTGGTTATCGGTAGCAACATCTATACATTTCAGAAATTCTTTATGTATTTCATGTACAACTTCAAAAATGCTAGATGTAAGTTTTTATTTTTATCCTGTAACAAAACATGAGGTAGCTGATAACATCAAATTGTTGAAAAACAAAAAAAGCACAGGTGTTGATTGTATATCTTCAAGAACTCTGAAGGCGGTCGGCGATTTTATTTCCGAACATTTCGCGTACCTGCTAAATCTTTCTATTTCTTCTGGAAGATTTCCTTCAATTTTGAAAGAATGTATTGTTGTGCCCATTTTTAAAAAGGGAGATCCGCACAGCATCTCAAACTATCGTCCTATATCCCTTCTGAGTTGTTTCTCCAAGATTTTTGAGAGAATAGTTTTGAACAGAATGCTTAGTTTCTTGAATAGGTTTAATGTGATTACCAGTTCCCAGCATGGCTTCAGGCCTGGCCGTTCTACTGAGACTGCTGCTATTTCATTCGTGCAGACCGTTTATGAGAAACTGGACGATGGGTTCTTCGTGGCTGGTTTGTTTTTCGATCTGTCAAGGGCTTTTGATTCCTTAAGGTTCACATTCATGCTGAGCAAGTTTTACAATCTTGGATTTAGGGGTTTATTCCTTGATTGGTTAAGAAGTTATTTGGCGGAGCGCAGTGTGAGGGTTAGAGTCGATGGTGCTGACTCCGGAAAATATATGCTTGGCATGGGAGTTCCCCAGGGCTCGGTTCTGGGTCCATTGTTATTTATTTTGTTCATAAATGACCTACCTGAACACATCATCGCACTTGTAGTAGCGCTTTTTGCTGACGACTCATCATTTTTGATTGCGGCAAGGAGTTTTGAAGAGCTAGCTGCTGGAATTTCAGCTTTACTGGATATGTTTGTATCTTGGTGCAGCAGAAATGGCCTAGTAGTGAATGTCGATAAGACTGTGTGCTTACACTTCAGTCTTAGGGATATGGGTAGAAATCAGGTGCTGACATATAGGAATCTATCTCTTTCCCCAAATGAGTCAACTGGATTTCTTGGAATTCAGATTGATAAATTTTTACGTTTTACGTTTTACATGTAGAAAAGGTTTGTAAAAAATTAAATAGCGCCTACTACGCTCTCAACAAAATTAAAAACCTATTTTCGCTCCAATCCCTTCTGGATGTTTATTATTGTCTTGCTTACCCACATTTGTCATACAATATTCTGATCTGGGGTAGTGCATCTGACTTGGACAGAATTCTTGTGTGCCAGAAGAGAATACTGAGAAGTATCTTTAGAATACCTCCTCGGGTCTCCTGTCGACCTCTTTTCATAACACATGGGATCATGACAGTTGCATGCTTGTACATATACAGATGCCTCCTACATGTAAGGTCCAACGAGGGATCTTTCAAGAAGCTGTCAAGTTATCACCAATATTCGACGAGGAAAGGGGATGTACTGCTTATATCCAAGCATAGAACATCAAGGTTTGAACGCTCGCCTCTCTCAGAGTATACGAGTATACAATCACTTGCCAACAAGTTTTAAAAATCTTAAAATAATTCAATTCAAGAGAACCCTCAAGAAACTACTACTGTGCAAAGGCTACTATTCAGTAACTGAATATTTGTGTGATTTTTCACTGTTATCTTGGTCTTGTGACCACTAATAATTTGTTTTCTATTTGTATTGTTATGATTGACTTGTCCCATACTGTATTGTCTAACGGGATCAATAAAGTTTATTATTATTATTATTTATTATGAAGCAGTTGTCAGTAAAGTACTAAGGATATCCACTAATTGTTGTGCATAGCAACTTTCATAAACACTTTCTTGAATAGTGATTACCGATTTTGCGCTTAGCTACTGACCTTGAAGATACCCACGATTTTCGGTGTCTATTCATAGAAACTTAAATTAGAGAATAGCCCTGATTGACAACTGGTATGAATTTCATTACCTTCGGATCCATACAATAAAAGTTATTGCGTTTCAAATGTCAATCTTTTATACATGAGTCGGAAAATGAGTTTCAAACAAAGAGCTACAATCGATGTGTGTGTTAAACTTGGTAAAACTTCAACTGAAACGCATCAAATGCTACAAAATGCATATGGTGATGATTGTCTATCTCGTACGCATGTATACAAGTGGTTTGGGCGATTCAAGTCGGATAGAGACACACTGGATGATGACTAAAGATCAGGCCGTCCCAGAACCAGATTATTTGAAAAAAACATCGAAAAAGTGAGCGAATTCATAAAAAATAACGAAAAACCGTCGGTGAAACTTATTTAAATGGCATTAGGCAATCCTCGAGCAACCGCATAACGCATTTTGAAAGAAGTTTTGGGCCTCAAGAAGGTTAATTCGCGATTTGTACCACACAAACTCACAGAAGACCAAAAAGTTCATCGAATTGAGCAATGCAAAGACCTCGTTAAAAATGCTTGGGAAGAATCAAAACTTTTTGAAATAGATTGTAACTGGTGACGAGCCGTGGTGTTTTGAATATGAGGCTGAAACAAAGAGGCAAAGTGCTGAATGGAGAGCGCCGGAGAAGGATTAAGTCGATTGGTTAAGTCAAAAGTTGAGGTTATGCTGATTTGTTTTACGATTCAAATGAAATTATCCACAATGAATTTTTTCCACCCGGCAAGACAGTCACTTGAGAGCTTTACTTGGGCGTCATGAAGCGTTTACTGGTAAGAATTCGTCGTATTCGGCCAGAATATCGACTAATCGGCAGGACTCTTTTGCACGATAATGAACCATCACATCGTTCGCGACTTGTCACTGAATATTGGGTGAAAAATTACGTTATTTGGATGATTATTGGTGATGAAAGTTAGTGATGTTACTCAAAAAATACAACGTTTCTGTTAACTTTACTATGCTTCTTCCCCAATTGAAAGTAACAGACTCGAATGAACATTTAATTTCAACTTCATCGTATATTTCAAATACCGACCCGACAAGGCGTACGCCGAGCAGAGAAGCGCCAAACACACTTAAATAATACCCCTGTAATTCCGCAACCCCTATCCAATTTCAAAGGGGAAGTTGTTCAGCAAAGATTTAACGTGCAAAAAAAGGAACGATGTCGAATCAATTGAAATTTTCATTTTCGAGTCCGAATCAATTAACACCTGACTCGAGTACACCAGGGGGGAGGGTTTCGGCCAGAATAGAGAGGGCTTTTCCCCTTGTCCTTTCAAACCGAGGAGCAGAGGGTTCTCGGAAGAAGATTATTGCTATTACAGTGAGGGAAGAAAAACAAATCCGCTTGGAGATTATAGACCTCCGAGTAGTGGTTTCCAAGGTGCATTGATATCTTCTGGGAATAGAGTGCAACAAGAAATGTTCGCAGATGAAACTGAAATGAAAAACATCTCGGAGAGATCTTTCACGATTGAAGTAACTCCGGATTTTTGAATGATCAATCAATATTATTTCACATATAGGAAAAATTTCTTTTTTTTATTGAATGAATGGAGATTTAGAATCTGTTGCATCTAGTGAATGTGTTTAATAGTGCACATACACAAAAAATCGTGCACAATTGAATACATCCATGAGAATAATTAATTATTGGCACCAAAAGATCTACCAGATTTGTCTAACATTGTCCCTGCCCATATTCGCAGACAGACTGCAGCTCTGAATTCTTGGAACAAATATCATTCTTTTCCCAATTTATTCCCAATTATTTAACATAATCCACAAAATATAATTACCAGATTGAAGTAACGTAAACCATTATGGCATAATACATTCTTCAATATGAACATAAGCGATAAAGAATTATGGAAGACTGAGTGGAATTCTTACGAAATGTTCAATAAGTATCTCGTTTCTAATCCTTCTGAAAAAAATTCCTGGTTTTGATCTTCCAAGAAAAATTCGGACAGTTCTTGATCGTTTGAGAACAGGTCATGGTCGTACCACTAGCATGCTTTTCAGATGGAACTCAGTTCCAAGCGCAAGTTGTGAATGTGGAGAAGCAGAAGAAACATTATCTCAATAGTTGTCCCATATATAAATTTCAATATGGTTTTAGGGCTATTCATGATGTGTCTTATTCTTTCTTGGAATGGGTTATAAATTTCAAACGAATATGATACATATTTTTGTTCTTCAAACATTTCGTTAGACACTTTCTACCGTCTTCAAGGTGGATTTGCTTCGGAAAATAATGGTTGGAAACACAAAAACAGAGCTCAAAAAAATTTTTTTTTTTATATCCTTTATATCTTTCAGATTTCTATGTTCCTAACCCAACAATCTGCTCTTGTTTCAACGATTTGGCTTATTTTATACGTTCTTGGTATTCAGGGTGGACTTATTAATCAATTCAACCTTTTTTTAGGTTTCTCGCACCTGAGGATATCCGAAAACACTCAATGTATGTTATGTGGATATTTCTTAGTTTTCAAGTTTTTTTTTTTCTCTGTATTTTGAATGATTTTTGCGGGCGGTGTTTCATATATTATTTTCTTTTCACGAAGTGAATATATTGCAGATTTTTTTGAGGCATGATTGTTTTGAATGTTGTTTCATTAAAAAAAAAGGTACGAAACGGCTTCTGTCTGCTGAACTACCAAAAAAATATGGAAATATCGGGTTTTCCAATGCGGACTTGACAACTTTGAATTCAATTTGTGAATGCACCCTTGGACCAATCATCGAACTGTCAACGTCAATTCATTCAGTAAAGTGAACATTTTCATAATGGTGAAGTACACGAACGAACAACGTTTGCAAGTTATAAAATTTACTAACGAAATTCGGAGTCGGTGACCGGAACACCCTGTGATGATAATTTTGAAATCCAAAAGATGCATGACCTTTTCACATCCTTCCTCTTCGATGTTGTAAAAACGGTTTAAGCTCAGGATATTTAAAATAAGAATAATGAACATATTACTGACTGAACATATTCGACTTTTTTTCCAGTTTTTTTTTTGGATATTTTGAAAACTATTCGATTTAATACAATGGTTTTAACAGAGATGTATTCACTATTGAATACTCGATCATACCAGGAATGGAAAACTTGAAAAAAAATTTTTTCGTCGAATTTATTTTCACTCCCTGTATAACCGGAAGTTTTTGGGCTTCGAAAATATTTTAGCTCTGTAGAGAACTTCGAACAATATCACAATCCTAATTTTCAGATTTCAAATATGTCTAGTTCTCCATAAACGTCTAATAGGCACTCCAACTTGAGACACCCTGTATATATATAATATTGAAATTAACCTACTAGCAACAAGACACTTATCCAGTTATTTATTTGGTTTACCCCATGGTTGTAAGGGTGGGAAACGCAACCCCTAAAGTTTATTTCCAATGTAACTTTTTGTCTTATTATTTGTTTACCATTTAAAAATTCATTTCCGATATCCTGTTTCATTCTACACAAAAAATGTCTCTGGAGTTTTTTGCCCAAAATAAAGCAGTTCCTAGCAAAAAATTATTTTACGAACAACTACATCGTTATAAATGCGAACTGAATTTATTATTATTTTGTAGTTAGTACCTGCGTTTCCCACCCTTAAAACCATGGGCTAAACCAAATAAATAACTGGATAAGTGTCTTGTTGCTAGTAGGAAACGTTAGGTTAATTTCAATATTGTAACTTTTTTGGTGCTTGTGAAAAAAATTGTTATACAAATTTTATGTACTCCCTTTGAGTACATCCTATCTTTTTTTCGATGAGGAATCCCCTCCTTAAATATTTTACACTCATTTAGTTACACCCTGTAGATGGTGTAAATTATTGAAAGAGCTATGGGCTAACTGTACTGAACCATGAGGAGAGTATCTACACTGAAAAAAAATTTTTTTGACCTATACATGAATTTTGTTTTCATTTAATTTCCGCGAACCATTAAGAAACTCGCTCAATACTGGTTAATATCCAAGAACAATTTTAAGAAGAGTTCATAGCAATAGCCAGAAAAGAATATTAAAATAAACGGTTAATATGTAGCATCTCAGACTGTTGTGATGAATGATTGATGAGATTTCAAAGAGAGTTAATTGTAGATCATTTCAGAAACTTCTTCAATGGGTACCGCTTTGAATAGACAGAGAATAAGTGAATAAGGATTCAATAACTTAAATTAACAATTTTCTCCGCTATACTCGATAATGACTGTTGGAAGAAATGTTTTTGATCGACAAATTGCAATAAGTAATGGATAATTTTCAGCGATTTCAAGTTATTAAAAGGAGTGCTAATTAAGGAAAAAGTTGCTGATAGTCGTTTACGGCTTACATAAACCTGTCAATACTTTATCTGATTCGATTCCAAACGAAAAATAACTTCCCTTGAAAATTCAGAGAGTTATTGATATTGAAACAGATATGAAATGCACTTCAGTTATATAAGATCCGGCATCGGTTTCTTACGTATTAAAATTGAATTAGCGAGCTCAAGAACCGGTATATGTTAATATAGGCTAATATTATGCGAAATGCATGTCTGGCTTAGATACTTTAATGAATATGATAATTTGTATCTACCTTACCTGGGTAATACTTCGCTTCTATATTAGTCATATCTCGATAATTGTTAGAACAAAACGCACACACAGTACTTTCACATGCAGAAAACGCAAAACAATAAATTTAATTTTTCAACAAATCAAGGACTCCAACTGCGTTTGCCGAGAACCAAAAACGACTTTTCCACGAAATCCATATAAGCTTTTAAACACAACAAATTCCTAGAATCTACAACGATAACCAGCCAACAGGAGGGTATTATCATAATTTTCGTAGTCAAAATATCAAATTTCATGCTAATTTAACACTAGATCAAAAAACATAACTTTAGATCATAGCTTCGTAATTATAAATGGTGCAGAAAAGACGAGCACGCCACTGAATTCTATGTGAAAAAGTGCCTGTATAATATTTTAATCTTGTATTTTAAGCATAAGAAAATATATCTTCTTTCAATAAAACGAAACAATTCTTTAAAACCAACCCACTAATAATTGTCACTAGATCAGTCAAAGGTAATAATGCCACTGTTATGATGAATAAAACTTCATAGTAATCAAAAATAGAGGAAAAATTGAATGACAACACAGAATACAAGAAAATAAAAAAAGACCTGACAAATTCTTTACAAAAAACTACTAAGGATGTTATTAAACGATGGGTGAAATACGGTTTTATATCTCCTTATATAACTATAACCAATAAAAATCATTACTATACAAAAAATCCATTCGAGTTGAAAAAGGATTAGATACTTTTTACGTCCCAAGAAACGACAAATTACTTTCAATAGATGCGGTTTCGGTATACACAAACATTCCAACCCAACTAGTACCACAAATATAAGTGGAACCTTATCAGCCAATTCACAAACATAACGAAAAATGAATTCATTGAGGCGGTACTACTAACATTAGATACACGTTACTTCCAACGTAATGATGACATTCACCAACAAATTGATGGCGTAGCTATGGGTAGCCTTATTGCAGCACCATCGAACAATTAATTAATAATGGAACACCTCGAGGAGCATATTTTATTTGACCCTACATATGATATCACAATATTCAAAAGATACGTGTACGACTGCTTGATAATTAAACAAGAAGCTGAAATACAAAAAATACTATCAAACCTGCACAATTTCCAAGAAAAGAGTTTTCACTAAACCAGAACAGAACAATCAGATTAACTTTTTAGATAATACTATAATGGGAAAAAACAATTCAAACAACACGAAATTATATAGGAAGTCGATAACACACACAACATATTTGATTGCAATTCATCACACAACTTTTGAATAAAAAAAAATCGATTATAATAAACTTTACAGATAAAAGAATGAAACTCACCTCACCAAGTTAGAGACGTTTTGAATCAAGTACGAGTATACAACATATTAATCAAAAATAATTATCCATCATCATTAATAAACAAAATTGAAAGGTAACGTGTTCATAAATTTTACACGCCAATTTCAAATGAAAAAAATTAACCGATTGCGTATATACCACTACCATATAGTGTGATGGGCAAATATGGGCGAATATCTGGAATTATTCGAGATTCCAAAATGAAATTATGAAGATGGACACTGCAGAAGATTGCCTATTTGTTTTCATATTTGTTAACAATTTTGAACTTCCGCTTTTACCGGAATTAATGTCAATTTTGAAATTTATAATGGAACACCTGTATATAATTTTAGTTTCTGATGAAACAATTTATTACGAGTACAAAAATATCAGGTTCGATAATTTTTATTTCAATACCTATCGAGATATTAACAGAAAATTAACTAAATTTGATGACTGTCAGACAGAGAATCTATTTCAAAACATTGGATCTGATATATAAAATTGAACATAAAATGTTACCAGAATATTTATCTGAGAGGATTTAAATATGTTTCTGAGATGTTACTAGGAATCAGAATAGTTTGCCGACCTTAATGCACTGGAATATTTTCTGTGGGGTTATTTAAAGTCGGAGGTTCATGTAGATAGACCAAATAATTTACAAGAATTAGCTGCAGGAATAACTCACGAGATACAGAGAATTCCACCAGAAGTAATAGCTAATGTTACTAGAAATTTCACAATTCGACTTGCTTATTGTTAAGAAGTAAACGGTGCTCCGTTTGAACATTCAATAAGTTAAATTTAATTTAGCTAAGTGTCAATGTTCTGAACATCACTTAGTTTTAGTTAATAATTATGATTAGTTACTTCTTAAATAAATATTAGATTTTTACTTTTTTTAGATGCTTTTCTATAAATATCTCGGTAGGTATTGAAATAAAAAATATCGAACCCACTGCAAATTTTAAAATTGACATTGCTTCCGGTAAAACTGGAAGTTCAAAATTGTAAAAAATATGAAAAAAAAAAATAGGTAATCTACAGCAGTATCGATCTTCCAAATTTCATTTCAATATCTCTAATAATTCCAGAGATAATATATTTACTTGGTTCCACATATTTGCCCATCACTGTATACCAATATTGTCCGAAACAATAAAAAATATCGTTCAACTTACCACACAAATCATACGTCATCTACGGAATTCCATGCAATGATTGCGAGGGAGTGTATATAAGACAAATTAAACAGAAAGTCAACGACAGAATAAATGATCATTAATATTCAAAGACGCAAACAGTTCTATATAAACATAAAATAAACAACAACCATATTTACACCTTCGAAAAATAAAGAAGAATAGACAAGGATAAAAATAGAAAGACCAGAGAATATTTAGAAAAGATTTATATCAAACTAAATAAACAAAATTTGCTCAACACTAATTCAGAAAATGAATAATGAGATCACATAGGAAAATGAAAAAAAAAATTTAATTGAATACACTGACAACACACGACCAAAAACTTCTTACGTTGACAATTACAACCATACACGAAAAAGGTAATGGATTTCTATTCATTCTATTCTATACATAATGTATCGTAAATTATAAATATAATCGTTGTAATGTATCATCAAAATGCTTGTGTTTATAGTTCAGTTTCTAGTCCAAATTTGATAAATCATAATTAGAAATTTTAATAACTGAATCACTAGAAATCAAGTAAATATAGAAGGGCTCTATCATAAGTATTAGTGGAGATATATTTTTTTCGATATTGCCATTTTCGGTTATAACTCAAAAACAAAAGGTAGCTAGAAATGAATACTCCTTTGTTAGTTTTTCAGAAATAGAAAACGAAAATGGAGTACAGAGTTTCTTATCTCTACATGTTTAAAAGTCGTAGTGCTAAAACATCGAAATATACCCATCCTATCATCGGTCTGTAATTTGCTGCATTTTAGAAATATTTCATTACACTTCCACCGAAATAGGATATGGTTAAATTTTGATGAATGCGTTTTGCCAATTGATGGAGTGTTTGGCGATAATTTATTACCATTTGTCTAAAATAACGTACTCGATATGCCAGTGCCATTTGAGCATGTACGCGACCGGTTTTTCGATGGGATTAATCATCATTACAGTTCATTCACATCGTGCATTAGATAGAACGGATAACAGTGGGGCCAAAATTCTCTCAAAAATATCAAATGTCCGTTTCAGGGGCCATGTGTTAGAACTTTCAACTAACCCAGAGAGGAAGTCGAGAAATCTTAGTAGAAACGTACTGGTAATAAATCTCGATGAGAGCTTGTAGAAACTGAATACCAAATCTTGAAACACTACCTCCCGCTTCTTGCAGCACCGTATTAAGGATCATTCAAAATGATCAGCCGTAGTAGAACATTCAGGGTCGCATATTTTCAGAAATGTTCATATTTCTGACGCAATATTATGCTAAGCAGGACCATTTTGTGAACAATACCCATTCGAAAACTGATGGGGCGTTGCAATGAAATGTTTTCTAATATCAACGTTCTTGTCGATCTATTGGTGTCTAACACTGTTCTTTTATTCTTAATTGCAAGGGGCGCTTTGTTTCTCCGATATACCGGGTGTACCAGTATATGAAGTGAGCGTCTAGATACAAATGTCTCGATAGGGAACATTGTTGTGAACGAACCTTTATTTTTTTTCTTTGTCTGCTATAACATCTGTGAAACATATTTAGTATACATTAAGTCATTGAACAGACAACATCATATTTTTTCATCGTGTTGAAAATGTCGAATTTTGTACCAGAAAGTGATGATTTGCGGAAAGCATTAACTTTTTGTTTGAAGAAAAGCGCTGCAAAGTAGCATCGAATGCTTGTCGAGGCATATGGTGAGCATGCTCTATCAGAAGCAACATGCAAAAGATGGTATCAACGGTTCAGAAATAATGATTTTGATGTGAGAAATGAAGAACGTGGAAGACCACCAAAAAAATTGAAGACGCCGAATTGCAAACGATATTGGATGGAGATGACACTTTTAATGAAAAGCAAATGGCAGAAAAGTTAAATGTTGCACAACAAACAATTTCTGACCGTTTAAAAGCTATGGGAAAGATCCAAAAGTAGGGAAAACGGGTGCCACATGAACTGAAAGAAAGACAGATGACACTTGAGAAATTTTGCTCGAAAGACACGAAAGAAAATCGGTTTTGCATCGGATGTAACTGGCGATGAATAATGGAATTATTTTAAGAATCCTAAATATAAAAAATCATGGGTTAATCCGAGACAACAATCAACATCGACTGCAAAACCAGATCGATTCGGCAAGAAGACAATGCTGTGTGCCAGAAAGGTGTGGTGTACCACGAGCTCGTAAAACCTGGTCAATCCGTTAATACTGAACGCTACCGACAACAAATGACCAATTTGAACCATGCATTGATCAAGAAAGGACCAGAATGGGTCAGAAGACACATTAAGGTAATTTTGCTCCATGAAAATGCACCTGCACACAAAGCAAAACTGGTTCAGGATACAATCAAAACATTTAGCTGGGAGCTGCTACCCCACCCGCCGTATTCACCAGACTTGGCTTCTTCCGATTACCATTTCTTTCATCGATAGGACACGCATTGGCTGTGCAGCACTTTGATTCCTACGAGGAGGTCGAAAATTGGAAACTCAAAAAACGAACAATTTTATTGGGATGGTGTCCACAAATTGCCAGAAAGTTAGTTAAAATGTGTAGAAAATATTAATAATTAGTGTTTTATTTAAAAAATTTTTAAAAAACGCTCATTTCATACCGGTATATCTGATTTCGCAAGTTCATTATGGAATTCTTCGTTATTTGGTTTTCATTATCAGCTTAAACTTTTTTAGAATTGGACTTGATAGTATCTCGTCTTGAATCAGGTTATTTTCTTCTCATGTCTTTCCGTATGGATGAACGCTTTTTATGGTTAGTCCCGTATCATATATATTCATTACTTCTGAGTGTTTTTATGATGTTATTAATATCTTCATTTTTATCTTGTTGAGCATATACACTGATCAACAATTGCTAGGGATCACTTATGAACTACTCTTCATTTGTATTTTTTTCAAGTTATCTCGTGAATATCTGTACATAATATGTTCTCTAAGGAAAAATTAAGATATTTTGAGTTGATTATATCAAATTTTTCCTCACTTCATCGGCTCTTGTTCACAAAATCGATTATTATTTGTAGGCTGTTACAGGTGGAGTGAAGAGCAATGTGGTATTTGTTATTAAATCTGTTTTTTACTCTCGTTCAAACACATAAGGTGACAATAATTGAAGAAATGAGATCAATATCAGCTTATCAGTCATGCCGAGAAGACGTTTGGCTCCTGTGCACTGGACCAAATCATACGGTGGATACAGGAAGGTTTGTTCCAGCAAGAAGTGTCCCGGCGGTTGGATGTTTCGCAACGTGTCGTGAGTCGGGCTTGGAATATGTTTATCCAAAACGACTCAGTAGCTTATGTTCATGGGGAGGTCGGCAGCGCAGTACAACAGCTGCCCAAGATCGTCTTCTGATCCTCAATGCTAGGAGAAATCCCACTTACCCGGCGTCGCCACTCAATAGATCACTAAGAGTTGAAACAGGAGTTCTAATTTCGAACCAGACTGTAAGACGACGACTACATGTTCGTGGTTTGAGAGCATGTAGGAGGGTACAACATCCCCGTTTGAATAGGGAACACCGGGTTCATCGACGGCAATGGGCTGAGGAGCACTGCCATTGGACAGTTGAAGATTGGAGCCGATGTTTATTTACGGATGAGTCTAGATTTCGTTTGGTCAACTCCGATGGACGTATTCTTGCTTGGAGGGAAAGAGGTCGAAGGTATGCAGAACAGTTTATGGTTCCCACAACAGCTTTTGGCGGAGGTTCTATATGTGCATGGGGAGGCATTTGTTTTAACCAACGCACAGAGTTGGTTGTTCTGCAGAACACCACAATGACCAGCCAGAGATATCACAATATGATTATTGAACCCATAATTGTTCCGTTTGCGGCTGCCTTGGGCGAGAATTTCATCTTAATTGACGATAAAGCCTGTCCACGCAGTAGTCGTCTGGTTAATGAAGCGCTAGAAACTCATGCTATTAATAGAATGGACCGGCCAGCTCGCTCTCCAGACATTAATTGCATCGAACATGTCTGGTCTGAGATGTCTAGACAATTGTCAACCTTAGAACAACCGATCAATAACCTGGAGGACCTTTCTAAAGCTTTACGGGATATTTGGACGAATTTGCCCCAAAATTTTATAAATCGTTCGATTGGAAGTATGCCTCGTAGGGTAGAATGCTTGAGACGAGCTTGTGGGGGACCAACTAGGTACAAGCTTTACCGAAACTTCAGCCTTCTTGTGATTTCATCATATAATTTTTATGTTATTCAAACACAGAATTTTGAGTGTTCCTAATAAAGTCTCTTTCTCTTTCCAACTTTCCGTTTTTCCATTCTTTTCTCAAGTGAACCATATTATCAACTGAAAATACTCTGATATCTGACTAAATTTATAATCTTGAAGCGAATATTTCAGAAATAAATTTAGAAAAAGTAAGTGATCCCTATCAATTGTTGAGCAAAAATTTTACCACTTTCACGATAGGTCACATGACGATCTTGCAATATCAGTTGGCGCACAGCATCAAAAGTTTTCGGAACAACAACTGATTTTGGACGACCTTCACGAAATTCGTCTTAGAGTGAACTACGACATCGGTTGAATTCACCATACCATCGATAAACACCGGTCCTTGATGGAGCTTCATCACCAAAAATCGAATTAACTTCATCGGTGTACTGTTGTTGAGTTAATCGACGTCGGAAGTTGTAAAAAATCATCGCACGAAAATGTTCAAGATTTAATTCAATTTTTTGGGCGAGACGAATCTTTTAAGTCACTGTTAAACAACACAAATAGCGCTCGTATGTCAAAATGTTCTGACTACTTATAACCTCAAAAATGTCAAGCTTCACGATAAAGCTGTCAGTTGGCAGATTGCAACACTAGGGTTGTGTAATCCCGAAATATAAAAGGCAACCCTCGTAAAACAGGAGACAGTGGTAAACAATTTCGAATTCATGTTGATATATAGCGTCTCCAAGGTGGAAATATTTTGTTTTGATACACACGTTTTCATTTCTGCAATTATATTTGGTAATCTTAAGTTATTTTCTTACGATTATGTTTTATCCGTTGGAATATTGATGAATAAACTCGAGACATATAAGCTGACCATGATGTCTTCTTATGTTGGAAGAGAGGTTAATTTTCGTAGAGGCATAATCCTGTAAGGTTTTTTCATTCACTTTACTGGTCCTCTCTGGAAACGAATCATCTTCAATTTTTTTTCCACGAATTAATGAACTACGCGAATATACCTATCGTTTCCATCAGATCTGAATCAATCAGAATCTATTGATTTAGTATATCCTTCAAAGTTTTGAAGAATATAATCGAAGTTGCTCAAGTGTATCATTAAAAGTTTTGAGGCTATACTTGGCTGAATCTTCCAATTACATCAGTCATGGATTATCAATTTATCATAAATTCCGATTTGAACTATCCGAAGCTTATGGAACCAGTACAATGCTTGAGACTAGGTCTTGGACCTTCGGATAACGGGGTGTAGTTTTCCCATGAAGATAGAAGAGGATTTATTGACCATCTTGAAAGGCAGTGATATTATTCTCGGCTAACAATGGACTCGTGGTCACGTGTTATTATGTCTCTATCCGATAAGATTATGCTACGTTTTGTGGTCGATTCATTGAGCAGAAGAACTATGAGAGAACTGACCTTTCATAGAATTTTTCATTTCTCATGAGGAATTTGACGGAAAAACAATTGAATCTTATCTCCTATCAATTGGTGAAAAATTATTTTATGCATCGTTAAAAAAGTAAAGTAAGTGAGAGAACAATTCGAGAATTGCAGATTTTAGAAAATACAGCCCTTCCGAAAGAGGAACGAGCTAAACTTGTGAAAAATCATTACAGAGTTCAATTTCAAATTTCTAATAACGGTTTGAAAACGTGTTTCTTATAGTGTCGTAGTTTAATTTTTAAGCTCCTAAGCCTAAAATACTTTTTAGCAAATTTGCCATCTTTTGACATTCAATGTCAAATGAACTGCCATAATATCGCTCAAACATCAGTGGCGGCTCGTGACAATATAGTATGGTGAGGCACCTATGAAAAAAAATTTAATAATGTAATATATATTTCGTCCTCGATTTGCTTATTCACAACAAAAGCAACCGAATCAATTAATTCATTTTGAATGGTTTTAGATGTACCAGAAATTACCGATTTACTGTTGGTGTCATTTTCTGAAAAGGTCTTTAAATTTGTGTCAAATTTACTAACAAGAACTACCAATTCTTTGAAATTTCCGCGATTTAAAGACTCATTCGATTCATCGTGCCCCCTAAAAGGTAACTCTTGCATACAGAGGCGCATCGTTATATCCATTAAACTTCTTAAAATTTGTCGATTTTCTTTGAATCTAGCATTGAAATCTTTAATTTCTATTTGACGGGCATTGTCTATTGCTGTGGCGATATTTTGTTTTTGCTTTCTCATAACGGTAAGCTTGCAATTAGATGAAATATGCTGAGCACTTTTATTGTGTAGCGATAGACCCCTGATAAATTCTTCAAATCACTAAAACCACTTTTCGACCAAACTCTGTCGGAATTTTCATTAGTTGCTGAGAATAAAATGCACGGCCAACAAAATATTTTTTTCAAAGTAATACTCCCAGTAAGCCAGTCGTACTTGTCATACCACGTATTTTGGAATCCCCGATTTGATTTACCGACCCCACCACTAGACAATAGAGATTTACTCAAATTTGGAACAGGTCGCTTAACTTCCTTAATTAAATATAATTTATCATCATACGAATGAGTCGAAAATGTTGTATATTTATTAGAAAATTAACAATATCACAAGTACACCGAATATGTTCCTTAGGAATTTCAAAAGATTTACTATCACTAGGTCCCGCTGAATCCATTTCGCGATCTGTTAGTCACTTTCGATAAAAAAGATTTATATTTCAGAAAAAATTTACCTGAAAAAGATTATAATCATACGCAATACACAGCAAACGCGATACCACTAAATAACGACAAAGTGAACTAACCCTATTTCTCTATTTCCCGCTTCCCGATTAACTCGAATAAAAACCTGAGGCCAGCCTCTAATTCCTCGAGAAGCCGCCTTCAAAGCCGTAGATATGTTCTCACCGCTTCGACGCAGATAACCCTCTGGACATCGCAGAAACGAAACGATTTCAGATCGGCTAAGATCGCGCAGAGGCCAGCCTCGGATTAATCCTAGAACGGCTTTCCATTACGTTCTCGTAGGTCATCGAAGTAGATAATACGCTAATTCAGTCAAAGAAGCCTGCGTTAGGCATGCCTCCAACCGTTTAGTCAAAGAAGATTTGATTTGATATGAATATACAAGGAACGTGAGATTGGGAAAAATATTGAGGAAAAAAGTGATGATGAAAGGGAATGAAGAAATATACGGTTCAGAATTTTTTTGATGAGGCACTGCCTCACCTGCCTCATAGGACAAGCCGCCACTGTCAAATATTGGTACTTTCTTTAACTCGTATGTCTTGGAAATTTCCCCTTATTTCTGAGGTTCACTCGCTCAAAAAGTTACATCAGAGAAAGTTCATATTAGCGCAAACTCCACCCCACTTACACATGATTGGTCATCGAGCCAGGGCTCCGCTGTCATATTCGTGTAATCATTTTTGAAGTTTGGAAGAGGTTAGGCTACTTTTCATACAAATATCGTTGAATCTAGAATATTCTAGTTTCACCAAGACAAGAGAAATTAGACACTATTGAACACAACAAAAGATAATTATTTTTGAAACCTTGCTGTCAGAAAATCATTGAATATACCCAAAAAATATTATAACTAGAAAACTAAGAATGATCGCAAGACTTCGGGTATTTTCGGATGCCAAAAAAAAATTTTGTTGACTAATAGGACCACCATAGGGATGGGACATCATCATCGATGTTTGAGTATCGATGTCGATGTTTTTACCATCGATGTCAACTGATTTTCAACATCGATGCTGACATCGATGTTGCGGATATAATATTAAACATCGGTTTCTCGATGTTTTATATATATTTATGGAAATTCAGCTATTGAATCATTTTTCAGTCAACTAGGTTTGTTTTTATACGGTTGATTTATATATTATTCAGAATCATGGATATGACTTGTCAAAAATTGTAGAAGAAAACAGCGTCGTACTCAGAATGAAGTGTACAATGAAAGTATGGGAAAATATACCGATTTTGCCATCAAATATTCAAAAAATAGTCCATTTTCTGTCTAACTGGAAATATTTGTGACCCTTCTTTGGTACAACCAAAAATATTCCACACTGCTAAAAATCGAATTTCATATCCTCATTGATACACAAACATGAGCATGATTCCATATTTTGTTGTCACCCTGTATAGACAGATGGGTGAAATTAGTCGTCACAGTTCTGGTTGACGTCAGGAGAAAGTTATATTTGGGTTTTACCCCAATTTTGTGTTATGATAATTGTGGAATCGCTCGTTTACTATACAGGGTGTCAATTAATTACTTGTGCAAACTTTAAGGGGTTAAACTTTGCGTAATTTTAAAATAAAAAAGTTCATATGAACGACTTGATTTCTGAGATAGAGGGCGTCCAAAATGATTTTGTGCTTTCCAGTTTACACTAGTTTGGTGATAGGGATATGTAATAAGGAGTAGTTGGGACCTTTAATTTATTTCAGTGTCCAGAGTTCTATCCATTTATTGAATCAATTTTTAATTTATGCTTTTCCAAATTTATGTTATAGTTACCTGTATCTTTTTTCTAATATAAGAATTCTCAGTAGACATTGAAATTTTTTTTTGATATATTGGGAATTTATCGTTAAATCATTATGAATGATCGATATACCTAAGTATAATTAAAGTGTAAAAACACTGATGTTCACAAACAACGATGTTCACAAACATCGATATTCAATTAGCGATGTTCAGTTAACATCGATGGTACAGTTCGATGTTATCATCGATGTTAAACATCCACGAAAATCTATCGATGTCCCATCCCTAGACCACCATGTATTCTTTTTGAATGAAAATCAGAATGGTAATAAAATCAATGAAAATGCAAAAACTGGTTGATTTGAATGCAGTAACTCCACGTCAAGTTATCATAGGAAATTTTCACTTTCGCGGTGGTAACGGGGATTTTATTGTTACAATACGGTTATCTATCGATAGTAAACCGCAATCCAGACGTCTGAAGATAATTTTTGGTATTCATCATTTTATTGCGGTTTCTACTGCTCGATAAAAGTTGTTCCTATTATCCAAATCTATTGGAGAATTTGATCTGGTGTTCTTGCGAAGCAAAAGTTGTTAAAAGGACGCCGAATATTCACTAACTGCTATCGCCGTGGTTATCCATAGCAACTCTGATAACAACTTTCGATAGCCACTGTTACCCTTTTTTGGTATTCTCTAATTAACCGTTAACAACTGTTTATATCATAACAACTTTTTGTGGAGATAGTCATGGCAACACCGCAAAATAGTTCAAATGTCCGTTTTCTCGATTCAACCATAGCCAAATGATATAGTTTTGTCTGTGGAATAAGCAAATACATAACTGTCAAACTCACGAGAAATAACCGTTGTAGAAAGTAGTGAAAAAATGTCATTTACTTTCGGTGAAGCACATAAAAGAGAGAGATTTAAGCTTTTTATTCTCGGTGAAGCTGTACTATTACTAAATAAACTTTTTGTATATCAAACCAATTGAGATTAATTTTTAACCGAAAGAAAAAGGGCTGGCTCACTGGCGCATTTACCCTACAATCCTCTATATTAATACCTTTGTATTTCCTGATTCATTAAAAAGTTCATTTGCACTAAAAATGGCATTCTTATTCGATTTAAACTTCTAATTGTTCACATGAATGAGAAAAACCACAAACAAACAGTAGCCGACAAGAGTGGTTATCGATAGCAACACCCATGAAGCAGTTGCCAGTAAACTACTAGGGATAGCTACTAGTTGTTATGAATAGTAACTTTCATAACCACTTTCTTGAATAGTGGATACCGATTTCGCGCTTAGCAACTGACCTTGAAGATAGCCACGATTTTCGGTGGCTATCCATAGCAACTTAAATTAGTGAATAGCCCTGATTGATTGATATGGTTTTACCTCAAGTCTACGAAGAGTGTATGGACTAAAATCCATGTTTGTTGTTTCTTTGACAATCTAGGCCACTTTTAATCTAACCGAGCTCATAATGCAGAAATGGAAATAAAATATTGAACAATTATTAGTTATTGTCATTTCGATCTCAAAAAGCTTCAATGTCAAAATTTCTGTGTGCTTGTTCTAGAACAGTGTGCTATCATTTTTCCCAAATGCCGAAAATGATCTCAATCGATTGATACAGGATCAAATTGAGTATATCCGGCCGTATACTCTCTCTCTATCTACCAAAAGAAATGGGTTACAGTTTACATATTTTGAGAATAGGTTTACTATACAAATATCTCGGTCAAATCTGTTATTGTGCCAATCCGTCGAATAATTGAGCTTCTGAAATTTGTTTGCCTCTATAACACTCAAAATCCATCGGATCAATTTGTAACTTGAAAGATATATGAATTGAGTTGTAAAAAATAGGCTTGCAGAAGATTCAATATTATCCGTTCTAATTACTCATTTTCTGAATCAGTATTGAGTAAATTTTGTTTAGTACTTGAATGTCTGTTCTGTCTCTTTGGTTTTGTTTGATATAAATCATTTCTAAAAATTCTTCGTTGTTTCTGTATTTTATTGTCTTATTTTTGTATTCCTGAAGTTGAAAGTATGTTTATTGTATATTTTATGTTTATACAGGGCTGTTTGCGTCTTTTAATATCATATCGGGCCATCCAAAAAAAACGCGCCTACATGATAGTTTGAAATAAAACACAAACTATTTGCAATTTTTTCTAGCTGTGTTTTTTTATTAAAAGTATGATCCATTACAATTATAAGTGGAATAGAATATCATTCAAATGTCCACCACGACTGCGTCTGCAGGCATCAATCCGAATATCGAAATTTTCAATGACTTTCCGACATGTTGCTGGTGTTATTTCACGAATTGTAACTTATGTTTTTCTTTAAATCATTAATTGTTCTTTCAAAAAAAAACTCACAAAAAAAATTCTAATGGTGTTAGATCACATGACCTTGGAAGCCAATTGAAATCTGCCTTTCGTGAAATTGCTCGTTGAAATTGTGATCACCAAAAAGTAATGTTTTCTCGAGTTGTGTGACATGTAGCAGCGTCTAGCTGAAAATAAACGTCAGACACAATCAATTAACTGTGTCCATAAAAAATCTCTCAACATTGCCTAATTCTTGTCGGATCATTTCCAACACTTTTACTAACAGCAGCAATATTTTCATTTGTGCGTACAGTTTTTGGTCTTCCACTCTTTGGTTTATCAGTAACACAACCAGTTTCTTCGAATTTTTTCACTAATCTTTGAATTGAATATTGATTTGGCCGATTATTTACACCTAAAGAACCACTAATTTCGCGATGGGTAATTTTCAAAGAAAGCCCATTTTCATAATAACTTTGAATGATGTAAACACGTTGTTGTAATGTGTACCTGTCCATGGTTAAAACTGTACTACTTTCTGATAAAACAAAATGGCTTATGTCATTTGAAAAGATGTCACGTGTAAAAATTAGATAGTGCTGACATCTAGGCGTCACATTTGGATGACCCTTTACATAGGACAAACTTGACAAAGACTTAATGATAGATTAAGGGTCAAAGAACCAAACAGCTTTATGTAAACATAAAATAGACCATACTGTCAACACATGACGAAACTTCTTACGTGCACAATTTCAAACATATCAGGAAAAAATAATGGATAATTCATTTTTTTATACATAATGTATTGTGAAAAAAAACCTGGCAGTCTAGTAGTTAAACCAGTTAAATTATAGACAACCCTACGTCTGCATATTGTATGTTTCATAATTTAAGTTTAGTATAAAATTTTATTATTAAATATTTTTTTTCAAATAATTGAAAATATTTTGTCCAGAATTATTTTTGACAACCCATTTTTGATATATTTTCTAATATACAGGGTGAGTCATTGAACACTGCGTTAATTTTAATCTTAGGTTCTTGAGATCAAAAGAAAAACTTTATTCCCATACCGTTTTTCTATATTCAGCTGCGTTAAAAAGTTATAAGCATTTTAAGTTGTAGTAAATCTATTGATGCCAAAATATGCATGACTGTTATCAAAAATCTTCTATCAGAGACCATTTCAATGGATATTGTCGTTTGAATATTACAGGTGAAAGAGAAATTTTTTTTTATGAAATTTCAACTATATCTTTTGAACGGGGCCAAATTTGGAAGAATGTTATAGGAAGAAAATGTTTCTTTTGACGTCAAGAGCTATGGTTAAAATTTACGCATTGGTCACCCTGTATATTAAATTTATTATAAAATTTATTATCAACTCGGTGAAGGTCGATTTAGATTCTTAGACTATGAATGTGTAAGGTCTTTCAAAAGACAAGGGTATCTGAGTTTTGAACAAAACTCAAGGAAAACTGTGAGTAGTTATTTGAAACAACTTTTATGAAAAATCAAAAAGTGCTGAGCCAATTTCGAACACATCCAGTATCGTCCCGTTACGTCACATGGACATTAGCCGTATGAATGTACGTTGTTTTTATAAACTGATCGAAAACGTTGATGTGGGGGAAGTAGAATTGACGTCTCCCTTTTATATTGAGGTAATCCAATAAAGTGTTCAGTTGCAACCATGACTGCGGCAATTTGGGTTATTGCATCGATACACTCAGACTCTGATAAACTTCTAGCCGGACTGAATCATTTATAGTTTATTACAAAACCTGAAATGCAATACGGAAGTTGATGGACCAAGTGGAAAACGTTTCTGATTGGATGGATTCCCAACACAAACTCGGATAAATACCTTTTGAAACTGGTACGATTAAGAATTCACGATTATCCATTTGTGAAACGAATGAAATGAAGAACTTCGGTCTAAGGAGGATTACCGACTCCAAATCGTGAAAGGGTTCTTCAATAGAGGCTTCACTTCGATATTGAAAAAAAAAATTTATATTTTCATGCTTCTGATAAAAGAAAATGATAGAAGTCAAAAGGCTGCTAGGTCTACAGGGCAATGTCCTTACAGTTTTTCCTCAGATTGAAATTACTTCGGTTCGAAACCGGACAGACCCTTATTTTAATTCTTGACAAACTAATACTTTCGGAGATATGATCCTCCAAAGTCTGAGTAATGACTACGTTGGATTTCTATATATTTATTTATATTTAATTCAAAAACTCTTTCGAATCACTCCCTTCGATAACCTCGAATCGGTGTAGGTTTGCTAATTTTCAAAATAGCATATTAATTTTTTTCGTGAGGTGTGTATAATCGAAAATTTGAGGAATTAAATGAAGTTGATTCCTAATTGATTTAATCGTTCTTAAAATCGTGATAGAAAGCCAGAATCAATCAGGTTTATTGTTGACCTTTAAGACGATCACATGATATTGTGTAATCTACTTACTGGAGTAGGTAAACTGTTCAATGAAACTAGGTATACCGGCTGTCTCCAAAAATGAACCTCATTTAGAAATACCCATGTTTTTGATCTTTCTACGTAGTAATCGATTAATGATTAATTATTTCGTTACAGTAAGTAGATAATGGGTTGAATATTCATTTATTATTTAATTGTATTGGCATTTTCGGAGATGCTACTAAAAATGCAGTCTGGAATAAGAACCATAGGTATCGAAGATACCTCAATCGTAAGTGTACGTCTATTATGGTCAATTTTTTTTATTTTTATTAGTCGATTTGCAGTTTTCAAGAATGGCTTGTTCAATTTAACAATTTTATATGTGTCTATACCCTGTTTCTATTAGTCACCCGAGGTGTCATGGAAATTTGACATTTTCCACTGTGTATTTCAAAAAGTTAGGTTTATTACCATTCTGTCAGATTAATACGCACTGTTGTTGTCTATATCGCTGAAAGGTCCTGTTAAAGTAGGATTTCTAAAAATGTCAATTTACGTATGGATATTCATGGAACTTCAAAAGTTGTTGATCTTGATGAAGAAAGACAACCGGCAACGTCGTGATCCCATGAAATGTCGGAAAGCAAGGGTACCAACGCAAGAAAATTCAATATGGCTTACCGAGTGACTGAATAAATTATTAAATACTATAGGAGTATGAATAATCAAAAACAATCCAAAAAAATCATACAAGAATATAATTTTAACAAAATGTGATATATTTAGAGTTTCAATGTTTGGAAAGATGATGTTTCTTCTCACAAATGAATAAATTGATATTGGCTCTTATGATAGTACATTTCAAACTTTCGTTGTTACGATACATATTTCTGAAATATTTGTTTTCATAGAATTCATTGTAGCAACACGTAGACGTATTCAATCACAGATCAATGAAATATTTGTCACATGCCATTAGGCGAAATTTGGTCTTTTGGAATCCAGATATACCCCGATTATTGCATTCCCTTTGATTCCTTGTCAGATTAAAGTTATTTGTGAAGTTCGGCATTACATGAACGTGTTCGGTTGATTGAATTTGGTATGTCGGGGTATGCCGTTTGATGGAAACGATATCAAACGGTGGTATGACATTTATGTATTAATTTAAACTGGTTAATTGATACAACGGCATTTATTTCGACTATGGTTATCAACAATTCAAATATTGGATGTCGGTTTCTGTTGCTGTTATAGTCTGGATTTATATCACGACACACTGGGTATTTCATCATATTTAAAAAATTTACAAACAATAGTGACCTTCATTCCGTAAGAGTAAGGATTGATGGAAACTTTATATTCTAGGTATACTCGTATTTGCTCTTTTTCATATCCTTCAATATATAATTGATCACATATACACATGCTGGTTGAAGAATAGCAAAATTGTGAATCACAATTAAGAAGAAACAAACTGAATCAATTGAAGTCAGATGGAAGAAATTTCTTTTGAATGAACAAACAGATGTGGATTCGTAACCTTTATTGAATGTGTTTCGAAAACAGTAAATTTGTAGTTTAGCTGTAATAGTTTTTCATAACACTCATTCAGTCACGTTTTTTATCTTCAGGGTGGCCGGGAGATTGACGTTTAAGAAAAGAAATTTGATTCCTCGTGTCATGGGGTATCCGAAATACCCCCATGTATGTTCCGCGATTATTCACAGTTTTCGAGTTAAAATTATTTTTAGAAAATTTCAGAACTTTAGTCCTCAATCACGTAAAAAAATTCTAAAAAAAAAAGTATAAAACTATTTTGACTTTTCCTTTTGCAATATAATCTCCATAAATTGTAGTTTGATACATAAAATAATCAGCTATGTAAATTTGATGTAAGTTTAAAAAAATTGGTCTCAAGAGTAAAAAATACGCCAAGTGAATTAAGACCAAAACATTCAAACATAAATAGAAAATGTAAATGGAAAGTCTTTTTATTACTGAATATACCTATAAAATGTGCCTAACTCTTAGCAATCAGGATCATTTAAAATAAGCAGTACTTAATGGGTTATTTTTGCTAAAAATCCGCCATCAAATTCACCAGGGTGGAAATTCTTGAAAACATTTTTTTGTCTTTTTATGATTATTAAGGCTAAAATCACTTTTTAACTAATCAAGATTACTGCAAATAAGCTAAGATTGGGTGTGTTTGAATTCTTTCCATTCAATCATTGTCCAAAATAAACTTATAAATTTCTTAAGTAAGAGTTGGTCTTGTTAATTAATGAGTGATTTATAAAAAGTGTTACAGTGATCGGATTTAGTTTAAATATGGGCCGTTTTGTTCGATAATCTGTTTCCATCTAAGCGGCAACTTCATAATACCACCCTCGTAGGAGCCCCCTCCTTATTTGCAAAGAACTCGGAAAGCCACTTTTCACCAGCCTCTTTTTAGTTCAACTTTACACCACCAAGGGCGTTTGCCATGGCCAGGAACAGGTGGTAAGCACTTGACGCTATGTTCGGGCTATATGCTGGATGCGATAAAACCTCCCATCCGAGCTTCCGTAGCTCCTGACGAGTCATCAACGAAGTGTGTGGTCTGGTGTTATCCTGGTGGAACACTGCACCATTCCTGGACGCTTTCTGGTCGATCGCCTGCTTCAAGCGGTCCATTTGTTCGCAGTAGATGGTAGAATAAAGCGTCTGGCCATATGGAAGCAGCTCATTGTGAATGATTCCCTTCCAACCACACCAAACACACAGCAAAACATTCCTGGCCGTCAATCTCGGCTTGGCCACTGTTTGGGACGATTCACCTGCCTTCGCCCACGACCGTTTTCGCTTGATATCGTGGTATGTGATCCATTATTCGTCGCCAGTCCGTTTCAGCAGCATATCGCAGATGTTGATTCGGCCCAGAAGGTTTTTTTGCGTCAAATCATACGGCACCCAAACATCAAGCTTTTTTTGTATCCACCCTTCTGCAGATGGTTTAAAATGGTTTGGTGACTAACTCGCATCTCCTCGGCGATGTCACGAGAAGCCACATGCCGGTCTAACTACCTTAATTCTTCAAGAAATTTCGAACTATTGTTGCGTAGTGATACGGGGCACCGTCGTTCGGGAATATCATGGATATCATCAGCTGAAGATTCACATCTTCCAATAGTAATGGATGTTCATTTTCGAATTAATTTTTGTAAGTTTCTCCATCTAGTCTGGATAGGAGTTCAAATGGAGCAATAATTAGACGCACTTAATAGGTACATTCAGTAATCAATAAAATATCCATTTAAATTTTTTATTTATGTTTTAAAGTTGTGGTTTTAATCCACTTGACGTATTTTTTTCTCTTGAGACCCATTTTTCCTAAACTTACATTTAAGTTACAAAACTGATTATTTTATGTATCAAAGTAAAACTTATGGAGATTTAATTGCAAAAAAAAAGTCAAAATAGTTTTATCTCTTTATTTTAGAATTTTTTACCAGATTGAGGATAAAAGTTCTGAAATTTTCTAAACATAATTATAACTCGAAAACCGTGAATAATCGCAGAACATATACGGGGTATTTCGGATACCCCAAGGCACGAGGAATCTATTTTTTTTTAACGACAATCTCCCAGCTACCCTGTATATAAATCTGTTTGTTCCTCACAAAAAATCAGTAAGTTGAAATGTTACAACCTGAGGATGCCATATTATGTAGTTGAAAAGATAAACATTTTTGGAAACTGAAACTGTCTGCTTTCAATCAAGTATTTAATGAATTCCAACGCGTAAAGAACGAATCCATCGAATGAAATCTGACCTGTTTAAGGATTTTATTGCCAAACTAGCTGACCCGACAGACTTCGTCCTGTCAAAAAGATTTGTTATGTGGCAGTTTATGTGCCTACGTATTTTAAAAAATTCTCCTGAACAGAACCGTCACCCTGGTGATAGGGCGTTGTGAATAAAAAATAATTAAATAAAACATATATAAGGATTTAAAAGTAAGTAATCGCTTTATTGTTAATCATGTGAATCATAATTATTATTATTATCATTGTAGTGCTTTGTGGTATACGATGTTTTTTGTTTGATTACCTGGCGCATAGATAAACAAATCTGATGGTTTTCCAACACAGGAACAGGCAACATACAATTGACTATGTGAGAAACATGGGTTTTCTAGATTAATACCACAAACACTTAATGATTGCCCCTGGGGCTTGTTTATAGTCATAACAAAAGCAAGCCGCACTGGAAACTGTAGTCGTTTTAACTCAAATGGCACATCAGTCGGAATCATTGGGATGCGCGGTATGAGAACATCTTCTCCTTTATACTTTCCTTCTAGTATAGTTGCTTCTATCACATTGTTTAGTAATTTTTTTATCGCTAACCGTGTACCGTTGCAAAGATGCGGTTGGTTGATATTTCGCAACATTATAACCACCGATCCAACCTTTAATTGATTGTGAGGTGGCAATCCTGGCAAATCCAGCTAGTTTAAAAATTCCGGTGGATAGTTGACTACATCATCTTGATTAGTAGTAGTATATATCCTCAATTCGCCTGTAATTTGTTCTTGAATTTTGAAATTTAATTCATTTACATCTATGTTTTATGCAGCCAGTATAGCTCGTTCGCTCAACCAATCATGGTTTCTGTAATTTTGAGAAACATCTGGAAACACCTTCTGAATAAGTTCATCTTTTGATCGAGTTAACTGACAAAAACTTTGAGGAAAGTTAATGCAGCCAGTCAACATGTCTATAGGAAATTTGCCATTACCAATGTCGATGAGTTGTTTAGAGAATATGTTTCCAGATTGGTCATTTTGCAACTCGACACGCATATTCTTGCTTAAATGAAGTACTTTGACATGTTTCCACAAATTGGAGGACTTTAGACATGCATTGAGTTCATCAGCTGTCGTTGATCGTGGAATCACTGGCAATGTTTGACGAAAATCTCCTGCTAATAAAATCATTGCACCACCAAATCGGTTATTATTGCTCCGTAGATCTTTTAAGGTTCTGTCTAAAGCTTCCAAAGATTTTTTATCTGCCATCGTGCATTCATCCCAAACAATCAATTTACTTTGCTGCAAAACCTTTGCCATTGCAGAGTTCTTCGAAACGTTGCAGCTTGGAGTTTCATTGCTTTGCATATTTAATGGCAATTTTAGGGCTGAATGGGCTGTTCGACCACCTTCAAGCAAAGTTGCTGCGATTTCCGACGAAGCGAGTGCAAGTGCAATTTTATTTTGTGAGCGAATTGTTGCTAATATTAATGAAATCAAAAAAGTTTTTCCTGTACCACCAGGTGCATCTAAGAAGTGAATCCCTCCAGTTTAATCATTTGTTACTTTCATAAGAGTTTCAAAGCTCAAATTGACTACGTTTTAGTTACAAATCATTTGTATGGGAAAAAGAAAAGTGCTATTTTTAGGGTTTTTCCAG
Organism: Micraspis discolor; assembly: GCA_030674115.1. Lineage (NCBI taxonomy): Eukaryota > Metazoa > Arthropoda > Insecta > Coleoptera > Coccinellidae > Micraspis > Micraspis discolor. The sequence continues at coordinate 1,888,618 of JARTUT010000436.1, forward strand.
CAATAATTCTAATTTTTCTCGCCGTAAAAACCATCCTTGAACTTCAACGAACATTTTAAAAAAAGATTTGGCCAAATTGGTCCAGATGTTGTTGAGTTATGCGCTTACCAACACATTTTGCGATTCATTATTATATTGTAGATATTTTCCTTCTGAGGTAATGAATTTGAACATAGTTTGTACAATCAACTTCATAGAAACCTTTATCATCAAACCAGAAGTTTTTTCAAGATAATAAGCGACGTAAAACTGGTAAGAAATGTTCAAATTCACACCGCCGGCGTTACTTCAGTTAACCAAGATCTGCGTTAACCCCGATCGAATACTATTATTAAATTCCAAAGTACAAAACGGATTTAAAAAAAAATCAACTTACTTATTTTCGAGGGAACACCATCCGCAATAGGGATCCTTGGCTCCCAAACATTCCAGGCAGTTTCTGTACACGCGGCATTCTTGAACTTTGACTTTAGATACCTGGAACAAACAGAATTCGATGCTTTCAGCACGTCAGATGCAACGGGAGCTTCGGGAGAATTTAACCGAGAAATTCTGGAAGCTCATTTCCTATTTTAATTAGGAATTTTTGTCTACGATTTTCCTGTTCCGAAGGCGAGGAGAGTTCGCCGGCAAGAGATTGCTTTATCGGAACCACAATTTTCCTCGGTATCAGTCACTGGCAGGTTTCGATAAATTCGGAACAAGGAAAAGCCGCGAATGATTGTTTCAATAAACGAAAAAAGATCATCGACCTTATTATGTTCCTCAAATTGCATGTCAATGGCAGAGGAATAACACATCCTGGAAATTCCCGGTTGCTCTGTTGCCAGGTTACAAGAAAGGCACAAGGCATGTCGTATGGGCGACGCAACTTATAATTGATGCTTCTGGGCATTCCCCTGTTCAAGAGTGGGATATTGTGAAACTGTCAAATCAAAATAAAAAAATTCAAGAGCTTCGTTCCAATACTGACCACAGGTTATGTACCCAGAATATTGACATTCATGAAAACTACGACAACTTTATTTGAAATACAAACTCCATTAATGAAATAACTTCATATTAAAGTCATTAAATGCTTCAAGATAAGGCAAATCACTATGTTTTTATAATATACAGGGTGCTCTGATTTGTTTCCGACAAACTGAAATTGGTGTTAGACCACATCATTTTAAGCAAAATAGTTTCTATAAACATGGGTCCGGATATCCTTCGTTTCCGAGATACAGGGTGTTAAAATTGAAAAAATAATTCGCGTTTTCTTTAAAATCTTCTTCAACTGCTTCAAAATCCTGAAATCATGAAATTTCGTATACAGGGGTTTTTTGGGACGATAAATTCAAATTTGTGGTGGGTTTAGAAGGAGCCACCGGCAACCATTTCAACTAATATAAACCGTTGCAACTTCTTTGTGCTACCCTGTATACCGTTTTAAACTTAAGAAATCGATTCTCATCCTTTTTACTTAAAAACCACTCAAAATACATCAACCGTTTCAGAGAAAAATGCATTTAAAGCCAAAGGGTCCCAAAACTTCTCCGACAATCAATCCCATTCAAATATTTAAATTCAAATTCATTTTGAAAATATCTAATGCGAAATGCATGCGGATTTTCTATTGGCCACTAATAAGAAGTTTTCTGAATATTCTGTTTCCTGAAATATTGAGTTGTTGGGATGCTTTACGAATATTGAGTTTTTTATTTTCTTCGAAGGTCTGTAAAATTCTATTTCTCTGTAGATGATTTCTTCTTTGTATGCTTCGTTCCAGCTTTTGGTAACCAATACTATTTTCCTGTATTTGTTGATAAACTATTAACATAGTTACTACATGGATCAATAAGTACCGAGACTAACCCAGAAATAGCGCTCGTAGTAAACAGTAAGCACGTCGTTCTAGAGTACTAACGTGTCAAAATTGTAAGTCGATCGGACCAGGAACAGCTGAGTTATCGAGGTTGGAGTAAAGTCGTTTTGTAGTTTGTTTATAAAATGGAAAAAACTGAGTTTCGTGTTCTGATATCACATTGTTATTTAATGGGTAAAAACATCGTGCAAGCGAAACAATGGATTTAAAAATATTACCCGGACTCTCGTCCATCCAAAGCAACGAGTTGTCGGTGTTTTGCCGAGTTTAAACGTGGTCGTACCGACACAAATGACGCGGAACGCTCGGGTAGACCTGTGGAAGCCGTTACACCGGAAAATGTGAGTGAACAACAAAAATTATAATGAAAGATCGTAAAGTGAAGCTCCGTGAGATTGCTGAAATGACACAGATATCATATGGAAGTGTATTTACTATCTTTCATGAAAAATTGAGCATGAAAAAGATTTTTTCCAAGTGGGTGCCGCGATTGCTTTTGATGAAACAAAAACAGCAACGAGTAGATGATTCAGAAAGCTGTTTATCGCTATTTACTCGCAACAAAAAAGATTCCTTGCGTCGTTACGAGACCATGAACGAAACATGGATACATCACTACACTCCAGAGTCGAACCGGCAGTCATGTGAGTGGCGTACAGCTGGCGAAAGCCGTCCGAAGCGCCCGAAAACGCAGCAGTCAGCTGGCAAAGTCATGGCGTCAGTTTTTTGGGATACGCACGGCGTGATTTTCATTGACTACCTCGCAAAAAGTAAATCGATTAAAAGTGATTATTATATTGACTTGCTGGTGTGTTTGAAAGAGGAAATCGCAAAAAAACGCCCGCACATGTAGAGAAAAAAAAATCCTGTCACAATTCGATGAAAACAATGACAAAATTTAACGAATTGGGCTTTGATCTGCTTCCCCACCCCCCCATACTCTGATCTTCAAAAAATGCTCCAGGGATAAAGATTTGGCTCAAATGAGGAGGTCATCGCTGAAACTGAAGCTTATATTGAAGCGAAAGATAATTTTTTTTATAAACATGGTATTGAAAAATTGGAAAAGCGTTGGAACGGTTGTTTCACCCTGAAGGTGATTATGTTCACGAATAAAAAAAAATTTTACAAAAAAAATTGTTTTCATTGTTAGTCTCGGGACTTATTGATTCAGGTGTTAATTATAATTAATGACATCTAAACCTAACACATTTCATCATTGTCATTGTGTATAGCCATTTTAAATCTATTGTAGTTGCCATGGAAAACCAGAATAATCATATCAGATTTAAATATCACTAATTATAATTATAGTTAACTCATAACTCAATACAATTTTTGAATTTTGTGAATAGTAATTTAGAATATCCAGACATCATTTTTGTTTATGGTTTCTGTAATGGAAATGCAAAAACTGCTGCACGTGAATATGCAACAGGTTTTCCAAATCGTCGACACTCCAACCATGAAGCATTTCAAGCAGCTTATCATCAAATACGGGAAAATGGCCGAAGGCCCAAACGAGGCATACAAAGAGGAAATCATCTACAGAGAACTAGGATTCTACAGAGAACTAGGATTCTACAGACCTTCGAAGGCTCTGTTGAATGGCCACCGCACTCCCCTGATTTTAATCCTGTTGATTTTATTGTTTGGGGGACAATAAAAAATCAAGTGTATACTACCCCAGTTAACACCCGGGATTAATTACTCTTAAGAATTCGAAAAGCAGCAATTGTGATTACGCCGCAACAATTGTTGAATGTAAAACAATCAATAATTCGAAGATGTAATTTGTGCATTCAACAGAACGGTGGACATTTCGAACACCTTCTTTAAAAATTAATTTGTAATTTCTTTTGTTCTAAATCGTTACTTATAAACAATATTTAATTTGAAAATATTACAAACATGTTTCTACATGTTTTACAGATTACAATAATATGAATTTGGCTTTGAATGCATTTTTCTCTGGAACAGTTGCTCCTAGAGACTTCGTATACTGTTTTTAACTAGAAAAGTCAGAGGAATCGATTTTTGTAAGGTATTATAGGTATTTGCAAAATTGATTTTTTTAAATAACACTTTCAAGTTTAAAAACTAAACGCGAATTATTTTTTCAACTTCAACACCCTCTCTCGGAAACGAAGCATTTCCGGATCCATGTTTATAGGAGCTTTTTTGCTTAAAATGATATGATCTATCACCAATTTCAGTTCCCTGTGTGTGGAATAAAAATGTCAATATTCTAAAGGCTAAGGCTACGATGCTTGCCAGTAGTTATTTCCAGATGATACGAGGAAACAAATGCAGATAGGTAACAGTAAGATTAAAAGAAATTGAAAAAAAAATTCTTCCTCACCGTAGGTATTAAAAGCTGATTATGAACGGAAAACTTAGCAGGAACAATGAGGTATGGCAATAGCATAATTTGGATTGAGAATCAAGCTTTCATTCAGATATCATTTTGTGGTTTCATCACTTTATATCAATACCTATAAATAACTTCTATTCCAACGGTAAGCAGATTTATGGAAAAATAATATGGAGCCAACAAAAAATATATTGGTAATGAAGTCTAGTTAATGAGTTTTTAATGACGTAAACACTTTTACAAAAAAAAAATCTGATTCATTGGATTCATGATTATGTCCAGATGACTGTGCGAGAAAATTGTATTAGTATATTAAAAATTTTGAAAAGTTATAAAAAATTAAAGATAGTAAAGTGATATTTTGGATTTTGGAAAAAAGATCCAGAAAGAGGAAATCTGCTAAAAAATGTTCCGATCCCAACACTTTACCTCCAATATTATTAATTTCAATTCAACGTTGAAAATTGCCGACCGCATGGATTCTTCTTGGGTATATATAGAAGACTAAGGAATCTGAAAAAAATAGTAGTGTATTCTTTACACTTCGAACAAACTGATTGATTCCCTTTGGAATTTTTACAGAAAAATTTCTTCAAAACTTAATCTAAATAAACAACTTTTTCCGGGACATCCTAAATAATAGTAAATCAAAACAATATTTGAATAATAAAAAATGTTCCCTTCGTGGAGCCTCTCTTGTAAAGCCTTGATAAGAAGATAGTATGATGAAAGTTTAAATAAATTCAATACTTTCTTCATGATCTTAAGTTAACAAAAAAACGATCAACGTTATGTTGCGACATACTTTTTTTTCATTTGTCACATACCGTATTCATGCTAAAAAAAGACATCTATAGTTCATAAATTTTTTTACTGTTACTATATAATACTATGAAATCCTTGTTTACAGTTTTCTGAAGATTTGTTCATGATTAGAAATAATTAAACTGTTTATAAATGTTTTTTTCATATTTCTCATGTTCAAATAATTATTTGAGATATTTTTTTGAAAGAATATTGATAGAACCCTACAAATTAACAAAGAAAACATTTTTTTAATAAAAATTTCATCGTTCATTATATAACAAATAATTAACTTTTCTCTATTTTTTTCTTTTTGAGTTTTTGAAATTACGAAAACGTCTGTGCATCAAAATACGGAAAAATAATAAATTTATATTATAAATATAACAAGTTGATTTCAAAGTAATATAAAACCTCGTATTCTTTTATTGCTTATAAAAATGTTTGCATGTTTTCCAGTTTAAGAATAATTTATATCATTATGGAAAAAATACAGACAAAAGCTGGTTAGTAAGAATCTGGCACCTACGATTCGGAAAAAAAATATTAATTAATGAAAAAAATTACAGCAATGGTGCAATAACCAATAGATGAAAAATTAGCGAATGACCTATCTGAAAGACAGCTTGTTTATAATAGTTTGTAATGGGTGGCCCATTTGAAAATTGGAATTTAATTTTGCTATAAAAAAAAAACTGCTCAATATTTTCCAATGGTTGAACATTTATTTAAAAGGTTGGTTCATGACATTTATTTATGAAAAATAATTTCGGCCAAATGACCACCACGGCTGACTTGGCAGTAGCCTATTCGTTCCACCCAATTTTTTAATACATTTTCGATTGTTTGGGGCTCTATTTCACCAATAGCAGCTCGAATTTCGGTCTTGAGGTCTTGAATTGTTTCTGGATTGTTGGCGTAACACTTATCTTTCACCGCTCCCCAAAGATAATAATCCAATGGCGTCAGATCGCAGCTTCTTGGTGGCCAATTCACATCAGCATTTCTGCTGATTATTCGATTTCCGAAAATGCGGCGTAAAACATCGATTGTGGCGTGTGCTGTATGGCTCGTTGCACCGTCCTGTTGAAACCAAACATCGTCCAAGTCGTTAGCTTCAATTTCTTGAAAGAACCAATCGTTCAACATTGCGCGGTAGCGCAATGTGAGTAGAAGACTCACCACTTTGGAAATAAGTTTTTAATATTTCCCAACTTTCTTCAAGCGAATAGAGTCCCATTTCGTAAACTTCAAACTTTCAACTAAATATTAGTCACGTCAAAAATAATAGTTGACGTTTATAATGTCAAATAATCGGTAGTTCAAATTCCAAACACTAGATGGACCACCCGTTATAATAACTAAAAAAAAAATCGTGAATGAAAAAAAAAGTTTTATATGTTAATTTGCAGAGAACTCTCAATGGTAAGTTGAATGAGAAATTCTCAACCAATTATTTTATTTAATCAATAGAAAAATGAAAGATGATTTATATAAAATTTAAAATAATTACTAGGAAAAAATTTTTTTTTTAATCATGAATGAGAGTTCTTCAAGATGCAAAAAAAGATTTTCAAGCAATATTGAAATGGTTCATAGGTTTATAAAAATTTAATGAATGAAATATTTTTTTTTTAGTTAATAAATGTCTTTTGTTAACATTAAAATGCTAAGTGACAAATGAAAAAAAAATTCACAACATGAACAGAGAATTGTCTTATTCTGTTAGATCAAAATAAAAGATAATAAACAAAGTATAGAATTCATTTAAACTTTAATCATACTTGTATTTCAAGGGTATACAAGAGAGGCCCCAAGAAGCGAACAGATTTTATGGGAATAATTTGCATATCGTTTTAATTTAAAATTGTTAAGGAAGTCCTGGAAAAAGTTGTTAATTAAAAGAAGTGTAGGTTATTACAACTTACTACCTTGCGACGCCATGCTTCTATTTAAACATGACGCGGGGATGTTATTTTCAACGTTAAAATGAATAGTCAATAATGGAAATACAGTTTCGAGATTGGAATATTTTTCATTTAATGTCCTCCTATTTCAGAATCCTTTTTCCCAAAATTCAGAAACAGATTAGTTTAATAATTATAAGTGAAAAACTAAATAACCCCTTGTTTTTTGTTTTTTTCATCGTTAATTGTTATAACTTATAACTTTTGAAAATTTCAATGTACTAATAAGAGTTTTTCGTACATTTATTAGGTGTACAAATAAGTTTCCGCGGTTTTTTTAAAAATTAGGAATTTATTGTAAAGGAAAAGTACATTACGTTTTATTCAAAGTATTTTCCATCTTCGCCACTACTTTTCCCCATCTTTCTGGCAACATTCGGATAACCCGTCGAAAAAACTCTTCATCTTTTGACGCTATCCACAAATCTACCCAATTTTTGATGTTTTCATATGATGTGAAGCGCTGCTCAGACAGACCATGTGCCATCGACCGGCAGAGATGATAATCAGAAGGGGCTAAGTCTGGTGAATACGGCGGATGGGGTAAAGCTTCCCAGTTGAGTGTTTCCAAGTATGTTTTTACCGGCGCCGCAACATGTGGACGAGCATTATCGTGTAAAAGAATAATTTTGTCGTGTCTGGAGTAGTAATGGGCGCGTTTATCCTTAAGTGCCCGACTCAATCTCATCAATTGTGTTCGGTAGAGAGCTCCAGTAATGGTTTCGCTTGGTTTCAGCAATTCATAATACACGACACCAAGCTGATCCCACCAAATACACAGCATGAGTTTTTTTCCATGAATATTCGGCTTAGCTGTCGATGTTGATGGTTCGCCGGGCTTGACCCATGACTTTCTCTTCTTTGTATTATCGTTGTGAATCCATTTTTCGTCACCAGTGACTATACGATGCAAGAAACTCTTTTTTTTATTCCTGGCAAGCAGCATTTCACTCATGCATAATCGGCGTTCAACGTCTCTCGGCTTTAGTTCATATGGAACCCAATTTCCTTGTTTTTGAAGCATTCCTAACGATTTTAAACGATTGCTTGTTGAGTCACTTGTAGAGTAAGTGCAAGTTCTTTTTGCGTTTGGGACGAATCTTCCTCCAATAGTGCTTCTAATTCCATGTCTTCGTACACTTTCGGCCTTCCACTGCGTTCTTTGTCTTTAACGTCAAACTCACCGTTCTTAAACTTTTGAAACCATTCCTGACAACTTCTCTCACTTAAAGCAGCTTCACCATATGCTTCTAGAAGCAATCGATGCGCCTCAGCTGCAGATTTTTTCACATTAAAGAAGTAAATCAAAAGTTCCCGCAAATGATGCTTATTCGGAATAAAACTTGACATTTTTGCAGGAAAAAAATTACGTGATGCTGATACGGAATCACTAGTACTTTAAGGTTATGGTGTTGCCAGATGACTAAACTTGGGATATTGACTGACAATTTCTCCATAACCTTCTGGTGGGGCCATTTTTTGACAAACCGCGGAAACTTATTTGTACACCTAATATCTTATCCCGAATCGAATGAGCTATATCACATTATTTTAATGAAAGTATGTCCAAATAACCTCATTTTGAACTCATTTTACTGGACTAAAAACCAAATTTAAAGCCCGAAATCAGCAATAATCACAGAGATAATGTAAGGTGTAAGATATTCTTTCGGTAATGAAATACAAATGATTTTCAGAAAAATTCTGGTTCAGGAGACACTTTTGAAAGAGGAAAAATTCAGTAAACAATTGTTTGGCCCACTTTTCTTGGAAAGCACTGTGGTACAGTCAGATTCACCACTCTGATTGTGTATTGAAATAATCAGAGATGGTCAGAAAAGAACAATCGAGTTACGTTAAAATATCAACGTGGCTTTCTCTGAAGCCCAAGATAAATCATAATGACTCAACATACACGTTTATTGTTGTAAAACACAATGAGAACTTGAAACGGATATAAGCTATCTACCCATTTCCAGATATAATTTCCCAGTCTCTTTAACAAACAATTCCACACAATTCGTGTAACATTTAAAATCATAAACGTTACGGGATGTTCAAGATATATCTGATTTCACCCGATTCAACGCTGAATAAAATTAATGAATATTCAACACGTTCGACAACATAAAAATGTTAATGAGAAAAATTCTAGAGAATTTTATTTCTAATCGTGACAATATGAGACAGAGAGCCAAGAGAGTTCAGTTGTCTCGATACATTTCGGGAATCACATAGCACCGTGAGATGAATAATTTTAATGAACAAATGAGTCAACATTATCTAGAATTCATTCAGTAACGTTAACTTCATCCAAACAAAAATAATGTGCTCGGTTCCACTCTGAATCCTCGTGAATCATTCTGTCGAGTCAGGAACAACGTAATTGTGCGCGATGAAAAAAAATGATAATAATGGTATTTGAACGAGGTTGTTTCAACATTACTGGAAATTTAATCATTGAAAAACTAACCTGAACCTCTATAAAACATATTACACTGATGACATTATTTCATCAAAATCAGAAAGGAATGTCGAGCTTTTTTTTTGTTCAATTTTCAGTTAATCGGTCGTGGAATATTCAACACGATGGTTTCAGGGATAAATCATAACCCTAACTGTTAGATATTTTGCAAGATATCCAAAATATCCATCCATGGATATTTGCTAGGCTCAAGATGAGTTATTGAGATAAAAAATAGAGATAAGCCATTCACCACTTTTGAATATCCCTTAGAACCTTACAGTCTGAATCCAGCAACTGACGATGCCTTGATAACTAAAACCCGTCGTGTCATAAGATCAATAAAGTGAAAAGTATACAAAATACTTTTTCCAATACTTACAATTCAGTAACTTTTTGTAACCAGAAATAAAGAACCAATTACACTCTCAAGGCTTGCTTCGATGGCAACATATCGTGAAAGGACTATAAGTAAAAAACTGAATGAAATTCTAGTTCAGAACAGCTTTCGAAAATCTATTTCAATTCACATATCGATGTGGCAACTTAAAGACTTGAAATATACTTCGATTATGATTGGATGAAAGAAAAACGTCAATGGACGTCATTCAAGTTTTCCGCTGTGGCAGGCAATTTGCTAGGAAAACTTCATACGGTTAGAGAGATGATCTTACCTTTTTCTCTGTCATAACGTATAAGTGCATGAGCTGAGAGTCTAATCGCAAATCTGCATTCACTGGGGAATTTTCTTCGACTGTTATGTCCCCATATTCCAGAGCTGAAGTGGAGGACTCAACGACTACCTGGAAAAGAGGATGAAATGCTAAATTGCCATATATACGTCTGGTATTGCAAGAAATAATTCGAATTGAAAGTTATGGTACCTGTACTTTTTCAAATATGTCGACGACAGTGATTTAGGTTTTTCAGGTTGATAATCCTATTTTCTCGACTGTTTTATAAAAACGCTGATAAGTACATTTTCATTTATTCTCTCACTCAGTTGGCCATTAATTCATTTTCTTGCGTTGGCACCTTTGCTTTTCGAAATTTCTTCGGATTGCGGCGTTGCCGATCGTCGCTTTAATCGTGCTTCAATGACTTTTACCCTGTCAGCCTTTTAAGGCCAATTACCACAAAAATAACCTGGATAAATTCCATTTTTTTATGATTTAGGTAGTTTAGAAGTAAGCGGAGAAGAGATTTAAATTCCTCTTTGAATTTTTAAATTGAAGTTGAAAGTTTGAGCAAATCCTACTAAAAACTTAAGTTCTAACTGTCATGCCTTTTTTGAGTAACTTTGAATAATTGCAGGAAGTTTTTTGATCGAAACATCATTCAAGAAAATCATGTAAAAAAAACTGCAAAATATTTACCAGGAAAAAAGATATGAATGAAGAAACATTTGTCGGAATACTCCTCTAGATAACAAAACGAATGATCTATAAGAAAATCATTTAATTTTTCTTCAAATAATGAAAAATTTAAAATATTCAACTCTAATTGGAACCTTGATGGAAATTTTTATTCTCATAATAAAAAATTATTTATATGATTTTTTGAAATGATGTGGTCTCATGAATCCTGTTAGAGTATATCACAATTTGTCACAATTTATTTTTTCAGAAGAAACATTTTTGGTAACAAAATCCTGAAACAGGACAATTTTTATTTCACTTTCAGCTGATTTTTATGCATTCTTGAAGGTTTTTTGTTGGACCATGTGTCCTCCCCATTAACCTTCCAATTTTTGAATAGGGAATGTGGTGCTTTTTTTTTGTAAGGTCTTTGTAGCTTCTTCACAAGCGCGCAGAAAATCTCAATTTGTTTTTTGTTTTAATTAGTTGATTTATCTATATATTTTCAGTACTCGTATATGCAATTAGGAAACATCTATACTTCGAGACGATGGTACCTGACAATATTTCTTGTAGCGCATGAGCAATTTTCTATTCAAGAAGTATAAATAGATGTTCTTTGATATATCCTGTATATTATGGAATAAGTGTTGTGATCTCTCAGACGTAGCCAGTAAACTTGACCGTGGCCAACATAGGTGTAGCATGATTCTCGTAAAAGATGAAACGCACGCCAATGCGTTAAAGCCTTGGGGTCATCATGCTTCACAATATGGGACCTGCAAAGGCCTTTCTACTCGACTTAGGGACTATACTATTCCTCTTTCAATATCCAATAGCACTTGAATTCTGATGAGCGACAAGCAGGGGTGGATTTAGAAAACTATTATCACGGAGAATCCCAATATTATTATTATTCAGACTATAGAGTTCTTTCAGGGACAAGGAGGTGGGCCGATGCAGATGACATTTCCCAGATTTCGCCCTTCAAATTAATTGTTGATATAATGATCGTATGATGGAAATATTTCGCAAATAACTAACAAAACATTCCATCTAATTATTTCTTGAAATCTTGAAACAGCCAATTAATTATTTTAGAGGGCAAGAAACGGTCAAAATAGCGGTCAAAATACCAATTTCGGTTTGTATTTAGTGATAAAAATTTATTCGGCGTCATCTAGATCCTCCTTCATTGACCTCTCCCAAAATAATTTTAATTCGACAAGATAATGAGAAAAATATGATAGATACGATCTTTACTTGTTGGAAATTCATTTTTCAGATTGTTACATTTCAGCCGACTGATTTTTTGTGAGGAAGAAACAGATTTAAACATACTTATGTATTTTTATACGTGACTGAATGAAAATTATAAAATTCTATTACGGCTTAACTTCCAATCTACTATTTTCGGAAGATATTCAATAAAGCGGACGAATCCATCCATCTGTTCATTCAAAAGAATATTCTCGCTGTGGTGACTTGATATCAAGTGCTTGGGTTAGTCTTGAACTTTTGGTTTCCATATGTATTATTTGGTAGTTATTATTGGAATTATGCCTTAATTTCTTAAGAATATTCGCATAGTTGGACTTAGAGGAATCTGATGTATAACTCTTCTGGTGTTCTCCAGGGCAATCTATACAAGATAGCTTATAGACACTAAATTAATTGTATCTTTATTGTTTTTGATATTATTATGTTATTCAACGTTCTAAATGATGCTATTTAATTGAATTCATTTCTGGAATATTCAGCAATAATCTCTAAAACTCCGTTAAGATGAGACAATGACATACAATCTCGTTCATCTGCCTTTTTTAAAATAGAATGAACATTATTGATCTCATCTTCAATCGAGCTGACAAAGAAAATAATATTGTAGCTATACTATGAGAGGAATATAATGAAAAAACACTAAATTTTTCACAGTAGAAAACTTGAAAAATATAAATTAGATCCAACTAAAAATGTTCGAAAATGTAACAAAAATATAAACAACTTCAAGCAGTTCTAGGACCTAATCAATCAACAAATGCCGTATATTATACAGGGTCTTTCACGAGGAACCTCACCCATATTTATACGGGAAACTACTGAACGTATTTTCATGAAATTCAGCACTTATAAGTATTCCACAACACCATTTTTTTATTGCAGAAATAGATTCCTTAAAAAATTTCAAGTTATTTTGATGTAACATTTTTCAGTTTAGGTTGGAAAATTCTCTTTGAGCGAGAAAAGTCGAAAAAAAATCGAAAATAGAGCTCCGCTGAAACAAGAATAACTTCGAAGATTTTGGATTTAAAATTTTCATTTCTGGGATTTTTTCAAGATGTAAGATTGATGTCTCCACTTTAAAAATCGAAATCGGGATTCATATACAGGGGGTGAAAAAATCGCTTTCAAAGTTAGGGATGACAAAATCGTGAAAAATCTATTTTTTCAAATTAGAACCCCATTTTTTTATGGCAGATATTGAATCTATGTTAAAAAATAATGTGAGTGTATGCATCACACCCTTGCCCTAAAGTGGATATTTTCTGAGTTATTCACAAAAAACTGTTTTTCGTCTTGAATTTTCAGCTATTTCTTTTCCCTTCACGCCAAAAAGATGAAATTTTCAGGAACTGTTACTTAAACCATGTTTTGGATTTTACTACCCTAATATGCAAAAGATAAAAATTACAGGTTGTTCCTAAATAGATGGCGAATTTGAATTTGTATCGGAAACCTCTTTATTTCAACTAATCGGCCATCGGTTTTCTCTCCAGTGATAAATAAATAATTCCTTATGAACCATATGCAAAAACTTACCATGTTTTACATTCTTTTTTTTTTAATGATAGATATCATTAATTACATCTGCCAAATTCCTCTTTATTCAGTAGCATTTTGTGTTTACTATTAATTTGGTGATAATTCGTATTAAGTTATAACATCGGTCACTATGCCTAATTTTACCAATGAAGATTATTTAAATCTCATTCCACTTCATGGAGAATGTAATAAAGTTGTAGATAGAACAATTCGACTGTTCATTGAGAGGTTTCCTGACCGACCCAGACAAACGAGATATACCATTAACAGAACCATGACAAACTTGAGGAATGTCGGCTCTTTCGTTAAGAAAACTATACACAGAGAAAAAAGTGTAGTAGAAGATGAGAACAACGAAATTACAGTTCTTGCATATTTTCGTGTGAATCCTCAAAATTCTCTCAAAGATTCCGAGATTGCTCTGGGATTATCTAAATCGAGTGTTTGGAGAATATTAAAAAAACATAAAATGCACCCATATAAATTCAATAGGGTACAGCATTTGAAGGAAACTGATTTCGTCAGGAGAACAGAGTTTTGCGAAGCTATGATGTTTCGATTTCAAGAGAATGAAAACTTTTTGTACTGTATAATTTGGACAGATGAATCTAAATTCACAAAGAATGGTTCTTTCAATAGGCATAACAGTCATTATTGGGATGAAGAGAACAACCACCACTTCAGACAATGGAACTTTCAAGAGACCTGGAGTTTCAATGTTTTTTGCGCCATCAATAATAATGCAATTCTCGATGTTCTCATTTATGATGGGACTTTTAACTGGTAAGATAGAACACTACACATGTTTGCATTATTGAAAGAATGTTCTCCCTTAGGAGATAGATATTCTGACATATATATTGACTCAAATAATTGAGCCAACCATAATGACTTATGGTATCAACAAGATGGGGCGCCTCCACACAATTCACTCAATGTGTCAAATATCCTATATAAATAGGCTATTTGAAGATCGATGGTTGGCGAACAATGGTCCACATCTTTGGCCACCACGTTCTCCCGATTTAACTCCTTTAGACTATTATGTTTGGGGTAGGATAAAAAATATTGTCTACTCAACTCCCCTGACTGATGAAGAGGACTGCATAGAACGAGTCAGAAATGCGTTCAGGTTTGTTTAGATTTTTAGATTCATAATTTTGAAACTCAATTTGGTTTTTAAACATTTTTGCAGATACTTCCTCCCGATAAAATAAGAAGAGCAATGCACGAAGCATTCCTGAGACGTATAAATAAATGTCTAGAAATTAATGGTCAAAACTTTGAGCATCTTCTCTAGTTTTAACTGCGAGAGTTTGCCATGGTTCTCCTAATAGTAACTTGAAGTCGGTTTCAAGAAGAGGTGAAAAATTTACAGCATGGTTCAAATAACAGTTCCTGAAAATTTCATCTTTTTGGCGTGAAGGGGAAAGAAATAGCTGAAAATTCAAGACGACAAACAGTGTTTTGTGAATAACTCAGAAAATATCCACTTTAGGGCAAGGGTGTGATGTATACACTCACATTATTTTTTAACGTAGATTCAATATCTGCCATAAAAAAATGGGGTTCTAATTTGAAAAAATTGGTGTTACTGCAACTCGTTATTGTTAGTTAAGTTCATTTATTTTCTGTTCCAAAATGCTTGTTCGTTTCGTGCGGCCCACGTATGTTCATTTCTTTCTCTATGGACGTATATTTACGTATGGACGTATGTTGGAGCATATGACAGTGCCAGACGAAAGGAGACGAGACCAGTCGTAATTCGAATACAGACATCGACGCTCGTTCGGTGTGTGCAAAACTCTTTCTTCGTTTCTGTCGAATTTTCTCGTTAATTCTACACGTTCGAACGCCAGTGAAAAGGTGACCATTTCTCGCTCGTGAGTGACACATTGATCCGTGCTGGGAAGCCAGGTACGCAATCGTCGATACTCCAACATCTCGTACTTACTTTCGAGTCATTTTTTCATATTTTTTCAGAATTTCATTATTAATTTCTTTTTCCTTTTCATTTCATTTCAAAGGCCGTGTCGTGCCATTTTGGTCCTTCTTGAGCCGCATATTTTCGAACCGCGTTTTCAAAATTATTGCGATCAAGCATTTTGGAATTTTTTCATTTAGTTTTTTCATTTGCATTTATTTCAATCTGTCATTATTCACGTGACCTCGAAAACTTGATAAGATATCGAACACATTCATAAATCCTTTAATATCTGCGCATGTTAAAAGAATTTAGCTTTCATTACCTTTCATTTGTTTTTCTCATCTATGCTCATAACCTTGATTCGAAACATAAACAAAGATTGACATTCTTGTTTTGTTTATTTACATTTCATTATTTTCATTTGTTTATTTTCAACTCGATTTTCAATTTAATAGATTCAATCTTAATTATTTGCTTTATTAATTAATTTCGTTCTTTTCAATCGGTTAGTCTATTTACTCTTTTTCGAAATTACTCAAAACGAAATTCATATTGTTTTCTGCAGTATACCTTGAATAATAATAATGGCGACAAAATTGAAACAACTCAAAGCTCGTCGTCAAATTGTTATTGATGATCTCGAGGAAATTCTCAATTTAGCACAATTCGCTGTCACTGATCAGAGTCTCCATGTTAGATTCAAATTAAGATGTGAAATACTTGACGATATTCTCGTGGACTTTCAAAATTTACATACGTCTATTATCTCTATGATAGTATCTTCCGAAGAACCTGAATTGGACACTGAGAAGGTTATTCGAACAACCTTTATGGATAATTATTACACCATCAGAACAACTTATGTTAATTTATTTCCTGTAGTAAACATTCCAGTAAAAACCAAGACAGTTGCTCTATTAGTTCGCCAAATGTTAAACTTCCAAAGATAGTATTGCCCATTTTCAATGGGAATTATAAAGAGTGGCCTACTTTTTTTCGATATGTTCCAAAGTTTGGTACATGAAAATTCTAATTTGAGTCAAATAGAAAAGTTTCAATACCTCCTTAGTTCACTTTCTTCTCATGCTTTAAATTTAGTTAAAGGATTTCCATTGACTGCTGAAAATTATGAAAGCGCTTTTCAGACATTGGCGGAAAGATATCAAAATAAAAGACTTCTCGCTAATACGTGTTGGAAGGAAATCTGTAATGTTCCAAAGCTACAGGGTGATTCAGCTAAAGACCTTAGGCGAATTCTAGAAGTTTTTGCGGAAAACTTATCGGTATTAAGGAATTTAGGTTTACTCGTTGACCAGTGGGACTTTGTTTTATTTCACATTCTCATTCAGAAATTAGATTCAGCAACGATCAAACGTTTTGAATTACAAGAATGTTCAACAGATATTCCGTCGTTTGTCAATTTGCGAAATTTCCTGACAAATCAGTGTATAGCCTTGGAGGCAGTAGCTCTTTCTCTTCCGTCGAAAACTCATTCAGTTTCGAATTCTCAAGTTTTGAAATCTAGTTCTCTCTCAATGAATAAAAGAAATTCGACTCTTCACGTTCAAACGGAAACTGAATCATTCAAAAAACGTATAACCTGTAATTATTGCAAGTTAGCTCATAATATTTACAAATGTCCATCATTTTTGGAACAAACTGTTCAAGATCGGTTCAAGATTGTGAAGAACAAAAATTGGTGTATCAATTGCCTCCATTCTGGACATAAGATTAACAATTGTTCTTCAAGGTCAAATTGTCGTACTTGCCACGGAAAGCATCATACCCTGTTGCACATGCGCAATAATGCTGATAATAAATCTTCAACAGAGACGTTTCATTTCAATGCTGCAAATTCATCGGATTCAGGCTCAGCTCAGGTTTTAACCAATGTTTCTTCAAATTCTACCGTTCTCTTAGCCACCGCTGAGGTTGAAATTCGTGATGCTTGGGGTAGATATCGGAAGGTCCGAGTTCTGTTAGATGGAGGCTCTCAAATAAATATTATAACTCAATCGTGTGTAAATAGATTAGGCTTGAAAATTTGTGATGCTTCATTTTCGATAAATGGAATTTGTGAAAGCTCATCTTCTGCTAATTGCAGCACTGAATGTACTATTCGTCCATCAGGTCAAATAAATCCATCTTTTACATTCGATGCCGTCGTGATTCCGAAGATTTGTGCGGAGATGCCGAGTTCTTTCGTAAATTATTCGTTTTGGAATTGTGTCCAAAACAAGAAGTTAGCAGATCCGAACTTTTCTATTCCGAAATCAATAGATCTTCTTCTGGGAGCGGATATATTCTCTTTAATAATTCGACCGGGTCGTGTCGAGGGTAACGGTTTAGAACCAACAGCACTTGAGACAGTGTTTGGTTGGGTTTTCATGGGAAAGATTCAATCACCTAACATATCGGTGAACAATTTTCATTTGTCATTGTCTGAATCAGGTTTAAACTCCTCGTTGAAAAGATTTTGGGAACTTGAAGAAGTTTCAGAGAATGTTATTGTATCACCAGAAGATCAATTTTGTGAGAACTTATACACTCAGAACTATTCTAGAAATACATCTGGACGGTACACTGTGGCATTACCATTTAAACCTGATCAGTCAACACTTTCTTTCGGTGACACATATTCTCTCGCACTACGTCGTTTTTTATCCCTTGAACGTAAACTTATTAAAAACCAGAATATATACCGGGAATACTCTACTTTCATGCAGGAATATTTAGAAAAAGATCATATGTCATTAATTTCTACGAGTTCGGATTATGAAAATACTTTTTATATCCCTCACCATTGTATAATCAAACCAAACAGTCCATCTACAAAGTTGAGGGTTGTTTTCGATGCATCAGCTCATGTACCTGGTCATTTATCTTTAAATGATGCTCTATTGATAGGTCCTAAATTACAAAAGGATATTATTGCCATTTTGATGAACTTTCGTGTTCATCGGTTCGTTTTCACAGTTGATATCAAACAACTGTATCGTCAAATATTAGTCAAAATTCTCGGTTTGAGGTGGTTTCCTTCGTCGGACGAATTTTCTTATTTTGCGGAAACTACTGTGCAGGTATGTACCAAACGTACCATACTTTCAGAACTTTCTCGAATTTTCGACCCTTTGGGGTTCCTTTCTCCATTTACTTTTCTTGCTAAACATTTGATCCAGCATCTTTGGACATTAGGTTTGCAGTGGGATGATACACTTCCAGACGATGTCAGCCGTCGCTGGAATCAGTGTAAATCCGAATTAACCGAATTGGGTAAATTAAAGATACCTCGAAACTTGCATCGAAACCATTTTATCGTTGCGAACTTCATGGTTTCGGAGATAGTAGTGAGCGTGGTTGCGCAGCCGCGGTATATTTCAGGTTTTTCAATTATGACGGCTCCATTGACATCTCTTTCGTAGGTGGTAAATCAAAGGTCTCCCCATTGAAGAGAATTTCACTTCCACGACTGGAATTGTGTGCTTGTCTCTTATTATCAAAACTCATTAATGTGGTTTTCTCTGTTTACCAATCAGCCTTCACAATAGATGACATTTTTGCTTGGTCTGATTCAATGGTAGCTCTAACGTGGATTAAGTCTTCTCCTCATCGATGGAAGACATTTGTAAGCAATCGTACTACTCAAATTCAGGACTTAGTTTCCACAGAAAATTGGTATCATGTTCAATCGGAAGACAATCCAGCTGATTGTGCTTCACGCGGCTTAACGCCAACCGAACTGTTGAACTGCTCTTTGTGGTGGACAGGCCCTGACTGGCTTCGTTCCAAACATCTCACCTTCGCAAATGATGAAATAGAGAATTCTCTTCATCTTGTACAAACAGAAGAGCGTCACCTCTCTTTGTCAACTTTCATTTCTCTATCGTTTGTTGATGATTTGCTCTCCAGGTATTCATCCCTGTCCAAGGTTCAAAGGGTGGTAGCTTACATTTTCAGATTCGTTAACTTCATAAAAAACTCTAAAGCTCATAGGATATATAGATTTTCCGCAGTTCATCTCAAAGATGCACTTTTCTTCATTATAAAGCAGGTTCAACGGGTTGTGTTCAGGGAACAGATCGATAATCTCATCTCGGGAAATCCCATATCTAAATTACTTCGAAAATTGAATCCATTTATTGGAGAAGATGGTGTTCTCAGGGTGGGCGGTCGTCTGTCTTTTTCTGGTCTGGCTCTTGATCACAAACACCCAGCTTTGCTTCCTTCATTTCATCGTCTTACTGAGCTCCTTATTCAGCATTTCCACAAAATATGTCTGCATCCAGGTGCCCAGACTTTACAGTTCCTTCTGTCTCAACAGGTCATACAGGAGTTTTATACAGTCCACTTAGAGATTGAGTCTGTGCTCAATTCTCGCCCTCTATGTCCGCTTGGTAATGGTCCGAATGACATATCTGCACTGACACCAGGACATTTTCTTACTCTGGCTCCATTAACTGCTATTCCTGAACCAGATTTATCTCACCTATCTATCGGTCGATTATCGCGTTGTCAGCTTTTATTAACTCGTATCCATCAGGATTTTTGGAAAAGATGGAATTTAGAATACCTGAACACACTGCAACAACGAAAAAAGTGGTTCAATAGTAACTCGCCTCCTTATTCAATAGGTGCACTCGTCTTGATAAAAGATGATCAACTCCCTCCATTGCGCTGGCGACTTGGACGCATTGAGAAATTGCATCCTGGCGCTGATAAAATAGCTAGAGTAGCTACTGTTCGGACTACTCAAGGTGTACTGCAGAGATCAGTGATTAAATTATGTCCATTACCTCTTCAATAGTTATGACATATGTTGATGTATATATATATATTTTTTTTCGCTTTATGTTCGATATCTTCTCAATTTTTTATTTGCTTTGTTTCATAAAATATTCTATTTTAGGTGGGCGGTTATGTTACTGCAACTCGTTATTGTTAGTTAAGTTCATTTATTTTCTGTTCCAAAATGCTTGTTCGTTTCGTGCGGCCCACGTATGTTCATTTCTTTCTCTATGGACGTATATTTACGTATGGACGTATGTTGGAGCATATGACAGTGCCAGACGAAAGGAGACGAGACCAGTCGTAATTCGAATACAGACATCGACGCTCGTTCGGTGTGTGCAAAACTCTTTCTTCGTTTCTGTCGAATTTTCTCGTTAATTCTACACGTTCGAACGCCAGTGAAAAGGTGACCATTTCTCGCTCGTGAGTGACACATTGATCCGTGCTGGGAAGCCAGGTACGCAATCGTCGATACTCCAACATCTCGTACTTACTTTCGAGTCATTTTTTCATATTTTTTCAGAATTTCATTATTAATTTCTTTTTCCTTTTCATTTCATTTCAAAGGCCGTGTCGTGCCAATTGGTTTTCCACGATTTTGTCATCCCTTTGAAAGCGATTTTTTCACCCTTTGTATCATGAATCGCGATTTCGATTTTTAAAGTGGATACATCAATCTTACATCTCGAAAAATCCCAAAAATGAAAATTTTCCATCCTAAAACCTCTGAGTTATTCTTGTTTCAGCGGAGCTCTATTTTCGATTTTTTTTTCGAATTTTCCCGCTCAGAGAGAATTTTCCAACCAAAACTGAAAAATGTTACATCAAAATAACTTGAAATTTTCTAAGGAATCTATTTCTGGAATAAAAAAAATGGTGTTCTAATTTGAAAAACGGAACTTGACGTCATTTCCGGAAAAACCGGAGCTGCTCATGCCTTGAAAATATTCTAGATTTCATCAGCATCGTGAAATACTTATAAGTGCTGAATTTCATGAAAATACGTTCAGTAGTTTCCCGTATAAATATGGGTGAGGTTCCTCGTGAAAGACCCTGTATGTTAGAGCCTGAACCAGTTTGATTGAAATTATCAAAGCATACAATTCTTTGTACTCTTGTTGCTGCTTCATCGAGCAGAGAAAAATTATGAACTGTTATGTGAATTTTTAAATAAAAATTTCACAAAGTCCTCTATAATTTTGGCGAGTATGACACTCATTTCGAAAAAAAATTCAACAATTATTCCCAAATAATACCTGGTTTCAGTAGGATGGAGCACCACCCCATTACGCTCGTTTTGTTCGAGATTATTCAGATAAGACATTTCATCACAGATGGATTGGAAGAAGGGGTACTTATGAATAGCCTGCACATAGTTTGCAAGAATTAGCTGCAGGAATAACTCACGACATACAAATAAGATAAAAGATAATGTTACTAGAGAATTTACGAACCGACTTGCTCATTGCCAAGAAGTCGAGCAAGAAGTAAACGGTGCTCGGTTTGAACATCTAATACATTCAGTTCAGTTCAGATAAGTTTCAATGTTTTGAAAATCACTTAGTTTTAGTTAATAATTATGATTTGTTATTCCTTCAATGAATATTAGTTTTTTACTTTCTTTAGATACTTTTCTGCTAATATCACGGTAGGTATTGAAATAAGAAATATCGAACCCGATATTTTTGTACTTGTAAGGAACAACTTTCACATTTAAACTTTGCATTAAAACAACATTTTCAGGGCGAAAAACATGAAAAACACTCTTATTGATACTTTAGCGCCACCTACTTTGTGCGCTTTTAGTCGTGCAGCATTACACCAATGACAAAAAATGTAGATCTCAACGTCCTCTACATTTTTTGGTCAATAAAATTTTCTGTACGATGCATACAATTCGAGAAAAATGCATTTTTTTACTTTTTTTTTGAGTTTTTCAAAAAACCGCTAACATTTCAGCGAGGCCATCGCACAGGTAGCTTAGTTACATCATTTTCAACAAGTGTACCAAATTTCATCAAGCGGGTAATTATACCCGCACCAAATGTACAGATTGACTGAACTAGTAAAAGTTTAAGATTAACGCATTTAGAAGCCCTCGAAATAAACAAAG
Source organism: Micraspis discolor (assembly GCA_030674115.1). Classification (NCBI taxonomy): domain Eukaryota; kingdom Metazoa; phylum Arthropoda; class Insecta; order Coleoptera; family Coccinellidae; genus Micraspis; species Micraspis discolor. Next base: position 1,911,103 of record JARTUT010000436.1, read on the forward strand.
ACAACTCACAAAATATTATTTTGAATGAATAAACAGATGTTGACCGGTCCCCGTTGTTAAACATCTTCCTGAAAAAATCCTGACATACCTCAATATTTATTACCCCATTTGAGACGACGTTCCGAAAAAGTTTTACAGCCATATACAGAATTACTTCAGTGAAACTATCATTGACAATGTAAAACCTGAATGAAGCCACAGTGTTGGCGAAACAATTGTTGTAAAAAACAATAAAATTTCTGGAAATTTGAATCTTATTATTTATTTAAAATGAATTTCCAGTAAGAACCGATACAATTAAATCATTCCAGGGATATTCAATTGGTTCCACTCATTATCCCATCACTTTATATTAAAAAATAAAGATAATTTTGCTGCTTGAGTTCCAGCAAAATAATTCGAAATGGAAAGTGAGTGGTAAAAAAAATTATTTATTTAGAAAACATTTAAATGAAACACCGGAAAAAAATTGTACAGGTTGAAATGGAGTCCTGAGAATGAAATACCATATAAAAGCCTATTTTGTGTCTCGAGTGCATCAGCTGAGAAAATGAGTACCGAGAAAGCTCATTTCACGCAATATGGATCTGAATATCAAGGCTTTCTATTCTCTGTGCCATTCAATATGCTTCTTTGACGTTCCACCCTGAATATAGTTAAGTCTACGTGAAAAGTGATCGAATTCTCAATTCCTACCTTCACAATTATGAACAGATCCTCAAAATGCAACACAGATATTGAAGCACCTTGTTATAAAATTTTTCTAGTGCTGAATCCTATGGGCACCACTTGTTTTTTAATCATAAAATCAACTAGACATTTTTTCTACTATATTTTTATATTCACGTAGCAACTGAATGATAAACATTTTATCAGGATGTCGTTCATTAAGAATCCTGGCAGTAGCTCTAGCACAGTCATTGTTCTAGTAATTAAATTTCAACATTTTCTTTCTCTCTAACGTGTAAACCATTTTGTAATTTATATGTACATGAATAATTATTGAGGGGGGAAATTTTCTTTCTTTCGATTTTTGTTGACCAGTTCTTCATTTAAAAATCAGTTTCGTCACTTCATTTTTCAAACGTGACAACATGCTTTCAGGGGGTTTTCAGAAAAGCTACACCTTTAATTGAGAAAAACCCAGCGAGGAAATCGATTGGCTTCAGTGCTCGAGTTAAGCTCGAAACATCACTTCAGGGTGATTTAGACGGTTCATTTGCAGCACAACAATCAACATAGTTTTTTTTATTGACAACATTTCGGATTTCTGTTTGAGCAACGAATGTATAAATAAATCATTAATTAATGGATAACATTCAAGTATTTCCGTTTCACGAAATGGACAAGTCTGTAAAGCATCAGGTATTTCTAGGCTTCATTAAGGAACTATCGATTTATAAATTTCTCATTAGCATACATGATATACAGAGCGTACTTTTCGTTACTAATGGTTTCGATGTTCGTACTTTCAACTGTTGTAGTCGTAATTTCTTCTCGTTATTTATTCACAACAACAATGGATTTCCATGCTTCGGAATATTTGATGCAACAGAGAGTCGATATAATGGATAAGACATTAGATCGTTATTAAGTCCAAATCTCCAAATCTCAACCTTGAATCAACTGGCCAGGTTTATTTCAAGCGAACGAATGATGAAGAAGAAATGTCACCCTTTCATGGCCAGCTTAAATTTACGTGGTCTCTTCTGTACAAGGTATCCCATTTTGGGCACTTTTACGTTATTTTTAACGTTAGCGGGATGCAGTTTTCGCGACAGTTTGTGAAACTAAAGATGGCGCAATCAGTTTTTGCATAGCCCTCTTAGGTTTTGCTATACAGGGTTGAAATTAAAAGTATCACTTTTTAATCACCCCCCGTATCTCAGTTGTGCTTAAACTTGGAGAAATGGTTGAAACACATTCCTATAGATTTTTTCGTAGAATCCAGTGGCGTAGTCAGTTTTTCAATTTAACTTTCCGTTTTTGATATATTGAGCAAAAATATGTTTTTTTCAATTGGACACCCTGTATATTATTCTTTATTCTTATTAAGCACAATCTCACCTTTTCAAAAACATATAATATTATTTTAGGCATATATTTTCAAATCAAGCTCAGAATTCAAGATTTTGTAATTCAAAAGTCAATAACTAAGTAGTAGACTCTATGACTGTTTATTGAAAACAAAAAATAAATTTCAAAGCTTGACAAAGCTTTGACATTTATTTTTTGGTTTAAAAGTTTACAGTTCTCTTAGTTTTTATTATTTATTATATTACATTAATGATTCAGTTAAGTTTTACTCATTATGGCTGCTTACGAAAATTACGAGAAATACAGGGTGTTCGGCACATGGACCGTCAAATTTTTTTGGAGCCTTCGAAGCCCTATAACTTTTTTTTGTGTGGGCTTTTACATGCATTTTTTTATTGTATCAAGTCTACGTGTGTGTGTGTTTAAAAAAAAAAATTATGAAAGTATGAAAACATCTCCACTCCTATTGAAATTTAAAAAAATGTTACAGCTATCACAAACTTAGTTTTATTTTAAAATGTTCTTTGGTTTATAACGTTGCTAACCATATGCTATTTACGTAAGCCAATAAAAAATAATACTGCAAATAACGTTTTAGTCAGAAGAGTGAAGAAATCGCATCTAAATAAAAGTACGGATTTCGACACAACACAGAGAGCAAGGAAATTTTACCTGCCCGTTTTAGACTCGTGTGAATTATTATTACTATTTCTGTCCTTAGGTTGGATTGGGTTAGTCGCCGCTGACTTGATCCTACCGTCATTCGAGATTTAACTGTCTCTGCTGTTGGAAGTGTCTGTGCCGCGTTGTTCAGTTTTTTAAATTTCTATTTTTTTGTTTTTGTTACTTTTATCGACTTTTTGCTACTGTTGTTTTAATTTTGGTTGTTGATATGCCTAAGGCCGATGGTGTTGCTCAAAGGATTTATCAAGCCAAATTCTCTGATCGAAGATTACCCCACCACGAAACATTCTCGACGATTAAGAGAGACTGAAAACTTAAATTTTCAAGAGCCTCGGGTCAATGTGAGGCAACACTATGTAGCAGTTGACAATCAAATACTTCAAGCCTTTGAAGAAGATCCAACTACAAGCATTCGTGTCGTTGCTCAAAGACTCAACTAAACGATTTGGAAAGTTTGGACAGTACTTCGGGATAAAAATCAACACGCTTTTCATTACACCCCGGTACAAGGTAAATAAACTTTTTTATTGATAAATTTGTCCTTTTGACTGCGAAAAAATTGTCACAGACTAATGAATTTTATTAATTGTTACAGGTCTTCATGAAGGCGATCCTGCCAGACGGTTGGAATTCTGTCGATTTTTGCTGCACACAGATGTCGATGACAACTTGTTTCTAAAACGAATTTTGTGGACAGACGAATCCTGTTTCAACTGAGAAAGAATAACAAATCTGCACAATATACATCACTGGGCACCTAAAGATGAGAATCCCCACGTGAAAAGGCAAATGAGTTTTCAACAAAAATTTAGTGTTAACGTTTGGGCTGGTGTGATAGGAAGACATCTCATCGGGCCACACTATTTACCAGCTCGATTAAGTGGGCCTGCTTATTTGCATTTTTTGAAAGAATGCTCTGCCGGAGCTACTAGCCGATGTTCCGGCCTTCGATGAAGACGTGCCGATTGTGTTCCAGCATGACGGTTACCCGGCACATTTCCTGAGAGAAGTTCGAGATCACCTCGACAACTCTTTTCCAAATTCATGGATAGGCAGAGCCGGCCCCATCCTTTGGCCCGCAAGGTCTCCAGGCCTAACACCTTTAGATTACCATGTCTGGGGTAGAGCCAAAGAATTGGTTTATTTCATAGAGGTACCTACAAGAGAGGTGTTGATTGAACGCATAAACGCGGCATTTGTGGTAATGAAAGAAGAAATGTTGCTAGCCACTACAACGGTCGAAATCAGAAAAAGGTGTCGGGCGTGCATTCGGAGCAGAGGAGAACAATTCGAACAGAATTTACGTTAAAGAATCGTGTTATTTTACTTTGTAAATAATCAATCATACAAAAACTGTATTTTACTAAAATCTGTCCTTACTTTGCTATTTTATCTAAAACACTATTTGTAGTATTTTTTTATTTATTGACTAACGTGAATAGTATACTTTTAGAACCGCGATAAACCAATGAACGTTTTAAAATAAAATTAAGTTCGCAATAACTGCAACTATTTTTTAGTTCTTTTAGAAGTAGAGATGTTTACATACTTTCATTTTTTTTTTTTTTTAATAAAAGGCCCTCGTGTTAATTTTGTGGTGATATCTGTAATAATAAATACCTTTTTTTTCAAACACACACTCATGTAGACTCAATACAATAAAAAAAATGCATGTAAAAGCCCAAGCAAAAAAAGTTATGGGGCTTCGAAGGGTACATTTTGGGTAATTTAGAAAAACCTAATAAAAAAATCATACCTCCGTAACCGTAATACTAAGGACCCAGGTTCCAAGACTGAAAAGGTAGCAAATGACCCTACCAACGCCCCAAAAAAATTTGACGGTCCATGTGCCGAACACCCTGTATAACATGCTTGTTTGTCTCATCCAAAGCAATGAAAATTGCCAAGAAGCATCGGAACTATACCTTCAAAGGTAACCTTTAGGGCATTAGTCTTATAATCTTATTTGTTTTTTTAAATATCAGACATCCAGAGAGAAGACAACCTTTTCATGATATATTTGTCCGCCTTAAATTGAATTTGACTGAAAACGGATCATTTACCAAGCCCCGTCCTAAAATATACACGAAAGGAGAGAAAGAGATAAATGAAACGCATGTATTGGGTTATGTAGAAGCAACCCCATCATCGTCATGTAACCAGATAGAGGAAGCTACTGGCGTGTCAAAATCCAATGCCCAAAGAATTTAAAAAAAATATAAGTATCATCCGTATAAATTTCATATCATTTACACGATTGGTGTTTTGCCAATGTTATTTACAGCAAATCCGTACCAATGACACCTTTGGGAGACTTGTTATCTGGTCTGATGAATGCTTCTTTCCAAGTGCTGGAATCCTTAATCGTCATAATTCGAGAACCTGGTCTAGTGAAAATCATCATTTAATTTTTGAGAGGGCACAACAAGGACGCTTTGGGGTTTGGGTGTCATGTTTTATCTTGGGGAGACGAAGTGCTTATCGAATTTTTGAAGGGGTTCTTACAGCTCGTCGATATCAAGAAATCCTTGAGGAAGTTATTCCAGAGTTGATGGACTGTTCCGTTGGCCCATTACGGTACCGTTTATCTAAAACAAGACGGCGCTTCACGCCACATGTAAGGCCATTTCTAGATCATCACTTTCCGCAAAGATGGATTGGTACACACGGGCCTGTGAGATGGCCCCCTCGATCTCCGGATCTCTCAATTTTAGATTTTTTTTTATGGGGTTATATGAAAAATACAATTTATAAAACAAAATATAATTCAGTAGCGGAGCTTCGTGCGGCAATTATTTTGGCCTTTGAAAATTTGCAAAGAACGCCTTCGATTCTTTTGAACGCCATTAAAAGAATAACGAAACTTTGCAGATTATGTAGACGGGAAAATGGCCGTCATTTTGAACAGCATCTATAAAACAAAATTACAAAATTTTCTTATTGTTTTGGATTCCCAAATAAACATTTAATAATTGGTATTTATAGGTTATCAATTATTTAAATTATTAAAAATTGCACATTAAATTAACATACATCAATCATGTGATGTAGATATTATGTTAACATTATTTACGATTTCTAAGGAAATCTTGACAATTATTTTTGTTTTTAGTAAACAGTCATAGCCTACTACTTAGTAATTGACAATTGCATTACAAAATCTTGAATTCTGAGCTTGGTTTTGAAAATAAATGCATAAAATAATATGTTTTTGAAGAGCTGAGATTGTGCTCAAAAGGTTGAAAAATAATATACAGGGTGTCCAATTTAAAAAAAACATATGTTTGCTCAATAACTCAAAAACGGAAAGTTCAATTGAAAAACTGACTACGCCACTGGATTCTACGGAAAAAAAATCTATAGGAATGTGTTTCAAACATTTCTCCAAATTTAAGGACAACTGAGATACGGGGGGGTGATTAAAAAGTGATACTTTTCATTTCAACCCTGTATAGCAAAAACTGATTGCGCCATCTTTGGTTTCACAAAACAAAAGTAGCACACTGTCGCGAAAACCGCAAAATGCCCAAAATGGGATACACGGTACAGGCAGGCAATTTTTTTTTTTGTTTTTTGAAAAATTAGTTCAGAGAGCTTTTCCAAATCTCAATCATTCAAAATTTCAAGAGCTCCTTCTGTTCACGTTAACATCTTACCTTTTTCAAGTGGCCAGAAGAAGTTCCAATAAAAACTACAGTAAAATCTCCAGTAGAAGTTGCAGCAACAGCTGTCAGCCTTGTATTGAAAAGAAGCACCGGTATGGCTGACATTGGTTGCTCTCCCCCAAGAGGTGTATTAACATCAAGACCGCAGAAGTCCTCCGCTATAGCTTGAAGTTTCTGCAACAAAGAAAGAAAAATACTTATCCAAATGGAAATAACTTATAGAACGAGTTCAGAAGATAAAATTGCATCAAACGTTGCATTTTTTATGTACCACAGAAGACTATTACAATGTCAACATCTTAACAAACATCTCTAATTTGCTGGTAAAAATTTTAGACATAGGTGGTAAAGTTCTCGAAGTTTGACATCAAAATCCTACTGGTTATTTTGCTCAAGTGAAACCTTTCAAGTTCCGAGTGTTGACAAAACTATATACATTCAAAGCAAAAATTTTATTTCAAGTAATGCTTACCAACGAAGGATTAAACCAATTAGAAATTACATCGCCAAATGTTTGCGATTACTATAGAGAATGAGAGTCATTGTTAACACATTCTTGTGGAGAATACTGTAACAAATGTTAAACGAATACACTATTTTTCATCATTTCATCTACACTGATCAACAATTGCTAGGGATCACTTATGAACTTCTCTTCATTTGTATTTCTTTCAAGTTATTTCGTGAATATCTGTACATTATATGTTCTCTAAGGAAAAATTAAGATGTTTTGAGTTGATTATATCAAATTTTCCCTCACTTCATCGGCTCTTGTTCACAAAATCGATTATTATGTGTAGGCTGTTACAGATGGAGTGAAGAGCAATGTGGTATTTGTTATTAAATCTGTTTTTTTCTCTCGTTCAAACACATAAGGTGACAATAATTGAAGAAATGAGAATAATATCAGCTTATCAGCCATGCCGAGAAGACGTTTGGCTCCTGTGCAACTGGACCAAATCATACGGTGGATACAGGAAGGTTTGTCCCAGCGAGAAGTGTCCCGGCGGTTGAATTTTTCGCAAAGTGTCGTGAGTCGGACTTGGAATAGGTTCATCCAAAACGACTCAGTAGCTTATGTTCATGGGGGAAGTCGGCAGCGCAGTACAACAGCTGCCCAAGATCGTCTGTTGATCCTCAATGCTAGGAGAAATCCCACTTACCCGGCGTCGCGGCTCAAAAGATCACTGAGAGTTGCAACAGGAGTTCTAATTTCGGACCAGACTGTAAGACGACGACTACATGTTCGTGGATTGAGAGCACGTAGAAGGGTACAACATCCCCGTTTGAATAGGGAACACCGGGTTCATCGACGGCAATGGGCTGAGGAGCACCGCAATTGGACAGTTGAAGATTGGAGCCGATGTTTATTTACGGATGAGTCTAGATTTCGTTTGGTCAACTCCGATGGACGTATTCTTGCTTGGAGGGAAAGAGGTCGAAGGTATGCAGAACAGTTTATGGTACCCACAACAGCTTTTGGCGGAGGTCTATATGTGCATGGGGAGGCATTTGTTTTAACCAACGCACAGAGTTGCTGTTCTACAGAACACCACAATGACCACCCAGAGATATCACGATATGATTATTGAACCCATAATTGTTCCGTTTGCGGCTGCTTTGGGCGAGAATTTCATTTTAATTGACGATAATGCCCGTTCACACCGTAGTCGTCTGGTTAATGAAGCGCTAGAAACTCATGCTATTGATAGGATGGACTGGCCAGCTCGCTCTCCAGACATGAATTACATCGAACATGTCTGGTCTGAGATGTCTAGACAATTGTCAACCTTAGAACAACCGATCAATAACCTGGAGGACCTTTCTAACGCTTTACGGGGTATTTGGACGAATTTACCCCAAAATTTTATAAATCGTTTGATTGAAAATATGCCTCGTAGGGTAGAATGCTTGAGACGAGCTCGTGGGGGACCAACTAGGTACTAGCTTAACCGAAACTTCAGCCTACTTGTGGTTTCATCATAAATTTTTATGTTATTCAAACACATTTTTGAGTGTTCCTAATAAAGTCTTTTTATCTCTCCAACTTTCCATTTTTGCATTCTTTTCTCAAGTGAACCATATTATCAACTGAAAATACTTTGATATCTGACTAAATTTATAATCTTGGAGCGAATATTTATTTCAGAAATAAATTTAGAAAAGGTAAGTGATCCCTATCAATTGTTGAGCAGTGTATATGCTTCCTATCAACACCGACTTATTCATGGAACAAATACACCCCATTTCAAAAAAAAAACTAAAAACTAATGTACATTTTGGAATGAATCATTTTTATTAATAAATGTATTCCCCTTCAATATCGATACACAAATTTGCACGCTCCAACAAGTTGTCAAACGACTTCTCTATGTCATTTATTGGAATGGTCTTTAGAACGTCGATCATCGCCTTTTCAATGCCCTCAACCGGTGTGTGCCACTTTTCATTCATCACCAAATGCAGTTTAAGGAACAGATAAAAGTAGCACGGGGCCAGGTCTGGTGAATAGGAATGATGACAAGGAATAAAGTGATTTTTACCAAAAATTCAGATACAAGTCGCGAACGATATGATGGTGCATTATCGTGCAAAAAGTCCAACTGCGCGATATTCTGGCCGAATACGACGAATTCTTGCCAGCAAACACTCCATGACGCGCAAATGAAACTCTCCAGTGCTGTCCAAAGGGAACAAATCCTTTGTGGATAATTTCATTTGAATCGTAAAAACAAATAAGCACTACCTCAGCTTTTGACTTCACCAATCGGGTATTCCTTCATCCGGCGCTACCTATTCAGCACTTTGCCGCTTTGTTTCAGCCCCATATTCGAAACACCACTGCTCGTCACCAGTTACAATCGATTTCAAGAAGTTTTGATCCTTCCCAAATACTTTTAACGATGTCTTTGCATTGCTGAATTCGATGAACTTTTTGGTCTTCTGTGACTTTGTGTGGTACAAAAGCAAAACATCTGTCAAAATGCGGTATGCGGTTGCTTGAGGAGTGCCTAATGCCATTTAAATAGGTTTCACCCACGGTTTTTCGTTATTCTTGATGAATTCACTCACTTTTTCGATGTTTTCTTTCGATAATAGGGTTCTGGGACGGCATGGTCTTTCGTCATCATCTAGCGTCGCTCTACCAGATGTGAATCGCCCGAACCTCCCCTAAACTAGCGTACGCGATAGACATATGAATTTTGTAGCATTTGATGCGTTTCAGTTAAAGTTTTACAAAGTTTAACACAAAAATCAATTGCAGGTCTTCGTTTGAAACTCATTTCTGACCCATGTACGAAACACACTGACATGTTCTTGAAGCTTTAGAAGATCATAAGCAGGTCGATAATATTTACACTGATCTTGCTAAGGCCTTTGACAGTGTGTCCCATAAAATCTTGGGTATAAAGCTTGGGATGTTTGGTCTCCATGATAATCTTTGTCGGTGGTTGATGACTTATATTTCAGGCAGATACCAAACCGTTAAAATTGGTGGAACATTATATTTTTCGATACCGGTAACTTCGGGAGTTCCTCAGGGTAGTCATCTGGGTCCATTATTATTTTTGATTTTTATCAATGACTTAAGTCATGTTATCCGGTTTGTTAAGTTCATGCTGTTTGCGGATGATTTAAAACTTTTCTCCTCATTAGAATCGTTATTCGATGTTGACCGGTTGAGATCGGATTTACAGGCGGTTGAGGAGTGGTGTCTTGCCAATTGCCTGACTATCAACATCAATAAGTGTAAGTTTATGACGATTTCCCGTCTGGATCACCCTATTACGATCTATTATTGTATTGTTGGTAAGCCTATAGATAGAATATTTGTTTACAAAGACCTGGGTGTTTCATATGACAGCACCTTGTCTTTTAGGGCACATATTCGGGACGTTTCTGCATCATCTCTCAGAACTCTGGGATTCATAATAAGGAATACTAGGGACTTCAACATCGAGATACTTCACCATCTTTACATCTCGTTGGTTAGACCAATGTTGGAGTTCTCCTCTGTAGTGTGGTCTCCATACTTATCGGTCGACGTTTCCTTCCTAGAGAAGGTCCAAAACACATTTCTAAAGTATGCCGCTCTTACAACGGGTACGTTTTAGTTTATACTTTCTCCGCCAGTCGAATGCCGGAACGCCTTGGACTATCCTCCTTGAGGACGAGAAGATTTCATGTGGATGTGATATTCATTGCTAAGCTCTTTCAAGGTCTTCTGTACTCCCCAGACTTGTCACAATTCAACATATATGTTCCACCTCGACCCATCCGAAGGTGTCATTTATTTCTACTCGCCCAATTATTGTTTTCATTCCCCGGTTTCGAGATTAATGCGAAACGCTAATGTCGTCGACTCATTAGGAATTGTTATATTTCATGTATCTATTTCGAGGTTGAGGAGAGAATTGAAGTACCTGATAAGACTGTGATATTTAAGATTAATTTTCATTTGTGCTTTATATTGTTTTTCTGTTTCATATAACACATATATTTGTACTTATGCTTGCTTTACCTCTACATCTACTCTTTTTCTTGTTATACTACTTAGATTTTATTATTTTGTATTATATTTTACATACAAAGGTCATGTACCGTTAATTAATAAATAAATTTGAAACGCAATAACTCTTGTTGTATACATCTCATGGAATTCATAACAGTTGTCAATGAGTGACGAAGCCATTAACTGGTAAAATATTACAACAGATGGCACTAGTGCTACTATTATTCTTTCAAGTTCGGTTTCTTTTGTAATGGATGGTGTTTACACATGGAAAAACAAATTTGTTCGATACTTTTCAACAAACGATCAAAACAATTACGAATGAGACCGTAATGAAAAATGTTGGCAAAGAAGTTTTAAAAATCAAAGCAAAACAATTTCAAGAGTTCCTAGCCAATAATTAAAATCTGGAGATATCTTCATCCAGAATAACCAAATCAGAAATCCAGACAAGGGAAAGCACCTGATTCGGTGAGGATAAAGCCGGAACCATCAATACCTGAGGAAATTCGTAGCTGATTAAATTTGATCTTAAAATTCCTTTGAATGAATATAGATTCGCCGGTATGTCGTGAAGGATTAAGCAAATATTTGAGGGGGTTGAGGATTGTTGAGGGTGCACACGGAGACATGTTCGAAATTTAATTACAACAAGCTTCCAGGTATTTGAATTGTGGATAACAACGGATTTATTGGATTTCGAGTGAACATTGTAGATTGATACAATTATTGATATGTTTGTACGGGAATATACCGACGGATTAGTTTCTGGGGATATTTAAATAATAATTTCGTTTTATCGATTGCTATCCTGGATAGATGATGAACAGAATAAAATATCAAGCGAAAATGGCTCCACTAAGTTACCTCTTCTGCTGCACGAAATTGCTATGACGATTTATGAAACGTATACAATAAAAACCCTGAAGAAATTGTGAATGTTTTGTTGTTGTTGGTATTTCTTGAAATCTTGAAATTTTTAAAGTTCTTATTCAAAAACTAGACACTTGGAGCTACTCTCGAAGTTATGGCTTGTTGAAAGTAACCCAAACGTTTGGAATTTTTTCCGGTCATGTAGAATTTAGACTCAATTCTAGTAGCATAGAGTACAACAAAGCAAACATTTTTGGCGAATCAAAGATTGGCTGTTGAATCTTGATAACGATTCATATTCACATCACTGCCGATTGAAGCGGGTTCAAATCTATTCTCAGTATGATCTCGAAAGTTCCCCGTGGATAATTAGTGCCCGGAAAAAAAATCCACCGGAAGAATAGAACGAAGATTTCGAAGGCACGACATCGTTATGTTGAAGATCGGTCTCATTTCTGTCGATGGGAGAATTTCTTGAGAAGCTCAGCTAATTATCTGGCGATTTTTTGGAGCACAAGATATTCGGAGATAGTCGAGATCACGAAGTACTTGTTATTTCACGATGAATAAACTTGAAGAGATCACGAATATTGGCGGTCATACGTTTTTTTTCCCAAGCCCCGGACTTTGGACTCTCATCCGCGTTTGAATGATAAACTGAAATCTGTTGGGTTACGAGCGATATCAATTTCATAGGAGGCACGTTCAAATATACTGGGTGAATCTGACCACTGCGTAAGTTTTAACTACAGATTCCTGGAGCGAAAAGAAACACTTATTTCCTCTCAAATTGGGCTAAGCCACTGCTGAATCCTTTCGAGATTACACCAAAAATTCCATCCGAAACATTATTTCAATTGAAAATCATACTCAATTCCTTGATTAGTGATTTTTCATCCTAATATTGGTGAAAATATCGAAATTTCATACATTCATAAGAAAATACTCATGCTGCTACTTTTGGAATACTCTGAATTCAATGATGATATTCCCTTTATTCAGAACAGCAATTCAACACTATTGCCATTTGTTGTTTATTTTCCATATACAGGGTTATGATAGTGTAATGCACAAAATTCATAAAACGTACAACAATCACTTTTGAAAAAAATGCAAAAACACGTCAAACGGTGTTTTATATTCCGCATCTCTTGACATAAGTTACAAATATAATAAGTCAAATTTGTCAAAGTTATGACGTCATCAATATATTTTTTTATGGGAAGCTAAGATTTTTATTACATAATGTGATAAAGCTTGTTTTTTACACGAAAATAACAAAACCAATTATAAAAAGAGGTCAAACTTGAACTCACCTAGTAAGAACATCTGTTCTTATCAATTTTTTCGATTGATTTACTAAAACAACGGTGTGTCAGTGTCGGTCGTACAATTAGTGTGACACCAGTTTTATTATCATGGCTCGTTTAAACGAAAGAGAAAGGATAGAAATTCTAATGATGGTAGGTTACGGCGACCGCCTTCGAAGTCATAAAGAAGCATGTGCTTTATTTAACGCAACACATTTGGAAAGACCTCCAATTGCTAGAAGCACAGTAAGCAGAATTGTTGTAAAATTTAATGCAACGGGAAGCGTGAGGGATGCTCCAAAATCTGGACGACCAGGAATAAGCGACGATGTAAAGTTAGATATTTTGCTGTCAGCAGAAGACAACCCTCACGCAACTACAACAGAAATTACCTTACAAGAATATGTTAATCAGTCGTTTGTAGTAAAAATGTTCATCAAAATGGTCAACCCAAAATCCGCGTTGATTTTAATGCCTCCGCTAAATCTCCTCACCCAGAGGAAGGTTCTCTAAATGATCATCTTCTCACTGGAAGGAAACTTCAGAAGGACATTCTTTCAATTTTATTGCGCTTCCATTCACATGAGTACACTTTATGTGCGGATATCAGACAAATGTACCGTATGATTCGTATAAAACCTGAGCATGCTGATTTTCAACGCATTATTTGGAGGTTCTCTGTGGAAGAGGATCCGCTAGATTATAGGCTACTCACAGTCACTTACGGTGTTAACAGTGCACCTTATCTTGCGCTACGTACCCTCATGCAACTAGCCAAAGATGAGGGAGAAAGACTTCCGATTGCTTCGAAAGCCTTGAGTGAGGATACCTATGTTGATGACGTAGTAACTGGTAGTTCAACCTTGGAAGGAATGGATCAGTTGCTCAAGGAACTGATTGACCTCCTTAAAAAAGGAAACTTCGAACTTAGGAAATTCTCTTCAAATATTCCTTCCATTCTGAAAGGAATACCAAAATCGCACCTGTCAATTGATCCAATGTCTTTTGATCGACATGATGAATCCTCCTCTCTCAAGGTCTTGGGTCTACAATGGGACCCTTCCAATGATTGTTTTTCTTTTAATGTTGAACCTTCAAAAGGTTTATCCACCAAGAGCTATCTTCTTTCCCAAATCACATTGGATTGGATCAAAGGGTTACCTCATCGTTGGCCGACTTTTGTTTCCAATAGGGTGGCTCACATCCAAGAGAAAATTCCTAGCACCTCTTGGCATCATATTGAGTCCCAACACAACCCCGCGGATTCCGGTTCCAGAGGTTTGCTTCCTTCAGAATTCGCTTCTCAATCATTGTGGTTTGATGGACCCCAAACATTGGTCCTAAAGCTAACGGATCCTTTTTTTAAATGTCGATGTTGTTTCGACCACTCCTGCTGAAATCGATAACTTTTGTTCGAATATTTCGAAGGAAACTCCAGCGAACATAGTAAATCTTTTGCTCGAGAACTTTTCTACCTTGACAAAAGTTCAAAGGATTTTGGGATACGTTCTTCGCTTTGTAAATAACGCAAAAAATAGACATACAAAACGCTCTGAACATCTTTCTCTTTGTGAATTGGATGAAGCTTTGCTTCTATTGGTTAAATCCACTCAAGAGCGGGTCTTCTCTTCGGAACTCAAGAGGAAGTCATTCCCGCGATATATGAAATAACTGAATGTCTTTCAAGATGAAAAGGGTTTATTAAGAGTAGGAGGAAGGATTAATTCATGTTCTCTTTCGTTTGATTCCAGACATCCCTTACTTTTGCCCAAGAAAGGTCGTCTCACATCGCTCATCATCGAACTGTATCATAAAAAATATTTACACGCTGTCCTTCGCACTCTTCGCAAACAAATGTTTGGTATGCTTCAAAAATAAACCCAAATCCTTTCAACCCCCTATGGGTTCTCTTCCCTCGACGCGGGTTTTTCAGATGAAGCCGTTCAGCCATAGCGGAGTGGATTTCGCAGGTCCATTCTCAATAACTCTGAATCGCCATAGAGGTGTTAAAACTATGAAGGCCTATGTTTGTTTATTTGTTTATTTCGCAACAAAGGCGTTGCATTTAGAATTAGCCACAGACCTATCGACAGAAACCTTCTTATCTGCGCTCCAACGCTTTATTGCTCGACGAGGTAGAGTGAGTGACTTGTACTCAGATTGTGGCACCAATTTTGTTGGTGCAAGTCGTGAGTTAGCTAAATACATGAAGGATTCAGCTGAACGCGAACAAATCCAATGGCACTTCAATCCTCCTTCAGCTCCACATATGGGGGGTCTGTGGGAGGCAGGGGTCAAATCTGTTAAGTCCCATTTGACTCGTGTTATGGGCTCCCAAATCTTAACTTACGAGGAATTTTACACCATCTTATGTTCGATTGAAGCAATTTTGAACTCTAGACCCCTTGAAGCAATGTCTTCGGACCCAGAAGACGTGTCCGCCCTCTCACCTGGGCATTTTCTCACCCTCGAACCACTGACTGCCTTACCCCATCCCAATGTCACCCAACTTCCGTTAAATCGCCTTAATCGATAGCAAACTATTCAACGCATGCAACAAGATTTTTGGAAACGTTGGCATCGCGAATACTTACACACCTTGCAACGTTCAAAATGGTTTGCCTCTGATAAAAACCCTCCAAAGAGTGGAGATTTGGTCCTCATTAAGGACGAAAGAGTTCCTCCCTGTCAATGGGTTTTAGGAAGGATTGCATCATTATCTAATGCACCTGACGAAAGTAGTCGAATTGCTTATGTCAAGACTAACAACGGCTTCTTAAAGAGGCCAATCGTTAAACTTTGCCCTCTACCTATTTGAAAGGGCACTCACCGCCTTTATATATTCGTTCCCTTAATCATTTTGTATAAATGTTTCAATTATTTGTTTCATGTCACGAGACACGCTTTTCTTCTTCTTTTTTGTTTTTACTCATCGCTTTGGATCAATTTTATGTGCCGCTCAAGTAACATTTTGCCATTTTTCGCGGCCCGGAGAATGTTCGGTCCTTTTTGTTATAGCATGAATTTGAAGCTGAGGCGATCGCTAAATATTTGAATTTCGCGCTAATTTTATAAGTCAACACTGGTGACTTCGCACATGTTATGGATACGCATACGCCTCTAGAACGCGAATTGGAATAGAAGAACTCTCGCTATCACGTTTGTTATCGAAATTGTTTATAAAATCACGCTAATTTTGATTTGTTTTTTTGGATATATTACACGCTTGGTTTCACCCGCATATTTGGAAATTTCGCATCGCATTTTGATTGTGTTTTCAACACCGCATTTGAACAAAAGTTGGATTAGAAATCCCGCAGCAAGGGGTCCCTGTGAAGAGCTGATAATTGGAGCAGAGCCCTGAAATCATCGTAGTTCACCGCTGTGGTAAGTCATCATTGTTGACCGCATTTCTTTATATGAATTTTGTTGTTTCATATTATATATTTCGCGTTCGCACCAGCTTCAAACGCAAAAATAAATACAGTCTACTTATCCCTCAGAATTACTGAGCTATCGGACATAACATTGAATAACTACATCCATACAAAGTCCAACTTGTTCACGAACTCTCAGAAGATGATCCGGAAAGAAGTTTGGAATTTTGTGAAATCTTCATGCGGCATTGTGACGAAAATCCAAAATTTTCTTAAAATAGTAGTATTTTCCGATGAGGCAACGTTTTGTCTCAGTGGGCTCGGGCAAATACGAACTGGATGTAGACAAAACACACTCAGCGCCCGCAAAAAATTGATGTTTGGGTAGGAATCGTCACGGGAAGATTTATTGGTCCTTATTACTTTCAAGGGAATTTAACAGCTGAACGATATTTGGAGCATCTTCGTATGGCAGTGCTTCCGGAACTACTTGCGGCATTTTCGGATCTAAATAATAGGGAAAACTTGGATCCCAGTATTTGGTTCCAACAAGATGGTGCACCACCACATTGTGGTCCTACTGTTCGAAGGTTTCTGGATAACCAGTTTGAAGGACGGTGGAATGGAAGACGTGGACCAATGGAGTGGCCACCTAGGTCACCTGATCTTACCCCCTTGATTTTTTTCTGTGGGGTCATTTGAAAAGTCGGGTTTACCTTAACCGGCCAGACAATTTAGAAGACTTAATGGGGCGAATTAGACACAAAATAACTCTTATAACTCCGCAGATGATCGAAAACTCTGTAAATGCGGTCTACCATCGTCTTGGCCTATGTCAGTTAGTAAACGGGACACAGTTTGAACAATTCCTATAAGAAATAGTTCTGGTTTAATGTACTGTTTAGTTAATTGAAAAGTTATTATGAAACTTACGTTTATTTAGTTTTTTATTCATTTTCTCGTTTTTTTTTATGTTAGCTCTACTGCAAGTAATTTTCCCTAGTGTAAAAAAAACAAGCTTTATCACATGTTATAAAAATTTTAGCTTCCCATTAAAAAAACAATGTTGATGACGTCAAAACTTTGACAAATTTGACTTGTTATTTTTGTAACTTATGTCAAGGGATGCGGAATATAAAACACCGTTTGACGTGTTTTTGCATTTTTTTCAAAAGTGATCGTTGTACGTTTTATGAATTTTGTGCATTACTTTATCATAACCCTGTATATCGAAAATATCTGTTTGATCTTCTATTGATTGAACCTGTGATATCCAAAGTTATTTAATAATTCATAGAATACAAATATCGAAGGTATGATGTTTTGAAGTAGAAATGGATTCACAACAGAGGAATGAATCCGAAAACATTTTTAAAATACCTTAAACAATAGTGGCGATAGAATCAAAATAATAATTTGGTCATAATATTATGTATTCATTTCAATGTAGAAACATGTACCTGTACCGGGTGGGGATATTTCGATGTTTTAGCACTACAACATTTAAACCAGAGGAGATTTTTACGAAGAATCTAGTGGAGTGCTTTTCCATTCTGCACCATTTTTAATTTCGAAGCAATGACCCAAAATTATGTTTCTTTTAAATAGGAATACAATATTTCTGTACCATTTTCTGAAAGCTTAATTTTTTCTGATTTCAAAAATGTGCAATATAAGTGATAGAAAATGGTCGAAAACCTATTTTCATCCGACTCTCTATATTTTCTATGGTTTCAATTGTCGATAAACACAGAAAAATTCAGCATTGTATAATTACCAGTCTCCGTTTAGTAGTCCTTTCATTTCTATGATACTCTTTCAATTTCTCCAAGATCAAAGAAAAATGGACTGCTGTCAAAGATTCAAGATTTTGAAAGTCAAATCATTCGAAAGTTTAAATTGAAATCAGCGCTATTATTATTTAAAAATACGTAAATATTTTTTCATTTCAAAATGAATTATGAAATGTTAAAAACGCTTGAATGTTACATCAGGTGCAAATACAATGAAGGAGCATCACAAGACTATTTAAATAGTTTTCCAGAAGAATTCAACCGCACAAGTCAATATTTAGACGAAAAGAAAAGATCAAAAAAGTATAATGAACATGATGAAGAAGAAACTGTATTGAGTGTCATAGGTGATGTATCCACAAATCCCAATATTTCGAGATAGAAAAAGGAATGATGTAACTAAAGGGCGAGCTTTGAAAATATAAAACAAAATTCCGACCCTATACCTACAGGAAACAACCTGCTCTCCGACCTAGAGATCCTGACAGTAGATAAAAATTTTGCCATTGGTATTTGGAAAACCAAGAAGAAAGTTATATGGTCAGACGAAGTTCACATAAGTAGGGCTGGGATATTCAACAGACGTAATGAACATTTTTGGTCAGAAAATAATGCCCATGTTACTGTTGGTGTTTCTCATCAGGTTAGGTTCGAATTTGGTTTATGGTGTGCTATTAAGAAAAATGTGTTGACCTATCGCATTTACGATGGGAATTTAAAGAGTCAACGCTATGGAGATGGTCGGCATTTCTTTTTCTCGGGAAATATTGAAGATAAACTTAATAGAAATGATCATAAAAATATAAATGAACTCAGAGAAAATTTTCTCAGCTGTTTGAACACAGTTTCGACTATTCATCTATTGAATACAGTACGAAGTATAGAGAAAAAGTGTCCTCATTTAAGTTATTACTAAATGACTAATTGTAATTTTTATTGGGTCTTGAAATATAATTTTACTTAGTTGTTTCTCTAATTGAATTAATTATTCAAATTACATCCATATGCGTTATTTCATATGCGAAATGGACTGGTACTTGTGCATGAATTCATTCAGGAGAACAACAAAAATATTCTGCTGCATCCAACTCATTATAACTATATGAATTGTGGATCGTGTGGATCTTTTCGTTATTTCGTGATCCATTTTGAGTTAGAAAAGGTTGAAGGTTATGAAATAATATATCAATGTTTCGATATTTGTAGAGATTAACGGAAGAAGACTGCTCTTGTTATTGGAAGCTACATTTTACTGTGCTCATCAATAGATAGATATACTGAGACACAAGTAAAATATGTTTTTGACTATTTTCTATCACTTATATTTATACAAACCGTACGATGCTGCACATTTTCGAAAAAAATCAAACTTTCAGAAAATGGCACAGAAATATAGTGTTGCTTTTAAAAAAATATATAGAAAGCACTCAGGTGAGGTCAGATTGCTTTGGCGCTCTTGTTGAGCTACTTGCGAGTAAATATTCAAACGATAACAAATCTATAAGCACTCTGATCACGTGAACAATAGTCTTTTCCTGTACTATGGGACAATGTATGCAAATATGAACGCCTAATAAATGAACAAACCTATATCTCAAATTGAAAATAACTACTAATAATTTTCCCCAAGTTTTGTTCGAAGCTATAATTCCCTTTTCCTAAAAACTTATGTCAGTGCTTTTCTGAATTTTGACAACGTATATTATTTCAGCCACCGAGATTGAATTCTATCTCTATGATTTCCCGTTATAAAAAATTTTGATAAATATTACGCCAACTGACACTGATTAATGAGCCCAGCATTTGTCAATCGAATATCGATCTGTGATGGCCATCGTTCAAAGAAAATCATCGAGACGTATGTCATTTCTCTTTTCTCTTGAGTAAATTAAAAAAATCATCATATCTTTAGATGGAAGAGAGCTACGACAATGAAATTTGAGGATAAGTAAGATATCGATCACCTCAATATATTCACGAATTTTTATTGAAATCCGAAAAATATCTTATGAGATAGTGAGGATTAAAAAAATTTTTTTTGGGAATGTTTTCAAAACTTTCTAGCGTGACGATTTCTGCGAAATTTTGCGAGCTGTTTTGTTGCAGCCTCCCTCAACAATATTTCAAGTATCAATTTGATCGGATGGATATTCTAGTTGTTATTGAGGAAACAAAAACTATTGAACCATCCGACGGATTTGGCCCAATAACGAACCGAGATATTTGGACACTGTAAAAAATAGTTCCTCATCTCAAACCATATTAATTTGTCTCAAGTACTCCGTACGTTTGAATACAGCCAAATGCATAAAGTACTTGACCCTACCGCCCTCTACGGTTGAGAATGGCGTTTACCCTAAATAAAAGTTTCTTGAGCTAAGAAACTGATTAGTTTCAACCAAGCTCAGAGTTATTGACTCAGGTGGTAAAAAAATTTGATCCAACGGTAATATTAATTAGTATGTAACTATTGATACTTTTCGTAGAATAAAAATTTTGGTTTCATGTAAATAAATATTACATTTCACTGAAACTCGATTTGTAGTTGATTTAAAGGATCTTAGTTGAATGGGTCGAGAATTCAGTCGATAAAAAGGATAGTATCTCTTATGTCAAGTGAAAGTTTCTTGGGTTAAGAAACTGATTGATTTGAGCTAAATTGAAGGGTTTTTGACACTAGCAAAATATTAATAAATACCGGAATACCGCGGCAGACCATGAATATTGTACGGAATGGGAAAGGCGTCTAGAGTTTCGTTGGAAGTTGCAGAGAGGGAGCGAGTATACCTCAAGCGTCAAGCGTCTGCTTTTCAAGACACGTCGTAAAGACAACAGTTCCCATCACGTCGAGGTCACCAATGTAGAATCGAAGGAATTTATCCCTACTTATGCGTTTCGTCCCTGGCGCACACATTTGGACTCATCAGTAAGGCTTGTGTGCGCCATGCCATAGACGCAGTGGTTAGAAGTTTTGAGGGAGCCGCCGAGAGTTGAACCCGGCACCTAGTACCTGATCGGTGTGATACTTGAGCGTAAACCTCTAGGCTACCGACGCGCTGTGAATTAACCTATGCGTGGCTATATAGAGTGCCGCCAATAGATCCCTATACACTCCCCTGCCGCTACAATAGCTATAGTCCAGGCAGTGGGTTATCATCTCATCCCTGTCATCATCCAATACCAGATCACCCGGTTCTCCACCAACACAAAGATATTTGGTTTTCTCTAAGTTGACATTTAAGCCCCACTTCTCGTATTCTTTAATTAGCTTGCGCATCATGTATTCCATGTCATCTTTATCACCGAATACAACAATATTGAGAGTAAAATGCACAAATAATTGCATTTAAATGGGATATATTTAATATAAAAGAGATTGAGTTTTGATTTAATTGCAGCCAATATAAAAAAATTGCTACAATTAATGCGTTTTATTAAATCAATTACGCAATATTTTTTTTACAAATGTCACTTCATATTGCAACAATTATATGTTCAATTTTATTCAAATATTTATAGTTTTCTTCAAGTAAATGAGGCGAATAATATAATCTCACGAGATTCTTGTCTCAAGAAACTGTAGTCGTTGCATCAACTGACAGAATTTACGACAACCGTACCTTCGTTCTATTGAACAAATAAAAATGAAACGAACGAATGGTTTCGTTAAAACCTATTTAGAATAATGTATTTGTATCAATCAATTATGGATATTGAGACAAATGCATAAACAATTTCTTGTAATTGTATGTTTATGTTGAATCAGTTGTTTCTTTCATTTCGCTGAAATGTGAAAAGTTTCAGGCGAATGTTTTAGCTGTTCTCTATAATCAACTAGGTTGTTTTAATCAAGAAAAATAGTTCATTTGGAGTAATCAATTTTAGATTAATTCAAATTAAAATGGTTTGATTGAAAAAAAAATTCTCAAACTCCTGAGGAGTTTGAGCGCAGAATTTTATTTTTTACAGTGGACAATTAACCTATTCTGAAAATATGAAAACTCTAGCTGATTCCTTTTGGATGCTAGAGAGGATACGGCCGGCCAGACTAAACTTTCGCCACCAATTCTTCATCAGGAAGTCGAAGCCAATCGATTGAGACCATTTTCGGCTCGATATTCCAAAATTACAGACATTCGGGCAAAATGATAGGCACTCTGTTCGGGTAAACAAGAGCGCCGAAAACATAACTTTGGGTCATAACTTAATTAAAAATGCTGCAGAAAGGAAAAGCACGCCACTGGACTCTACGTAAAAAAGTGCCTAATGTTTTAATTTCAGAGCCCTATCAAGTATTAGCGAAAATATAAATTTTTTTCTATATCACAATTTTTCCCATTCCTCTTTTATAACACGAAACCAAAAGAAGGTAGCCAAAAATGAATACTACTGTAGTTAGTTTCTCCGAAAAAGAGAACTAGAATGGGGTATCAGATTTGGTCTGGTTTAAAAGTTGTAGTACCAAAACATCGAAATATGCCCACCCTGTACATTAGATCAGGGTAATATGGATCATCTTTTTAAATTACCTTCAAAACTATCAGATATATTATGTGATTTATTTGTACTCATTAAATAAAAGCTGTTTTGGAATAAAGAACTTGTTGAGTTGAAAATTATGTTTCCTGTCATGTAATAGAGTATAAATTGCAACTAGAAATAGCTGATTTATTTTTCATCATTCAAATTCAAAATTTTCAATGATGATTATTTCGAAAAAGAAAAAACTGTGGCAACGTAGAATTATTTAGGCTAGAATAATAAATTATTCTGATAAGTTCAAGCATACAAAAAATGCTAAAATTTAATCAGTAATTGCTTTTTTTTAATGTAAGTCTTGACGGCTTCACGAGTTGGTGATGCAGTACAAGATAAAGTAAGTTTTTTTAATCAGAGTAGTGTCCCACTAGTTCAAAACGTCCTACAAGATTTGAATGCATTTGGGTTATTATTTACTTAGATATAAGCAAAAAACAATTTTTTCAATGAAATGGGAAATCATTGAGAATATCTTTCTTCCAGTAAGATCGTTCTTTGGAATGCACTACCAGGTATACAGGTATGAAATGAGCGTCAAGATACAAATGTCTCGATAAGGAACATTTGTTGTGAACGAGCTCCCATTTGTTTTGTTTGTTTGCTATGACATCTGTGAAACATATTTAGTATAGGTACATCAAGTCATTGAACAGACAACATCATCATGTAAAAAATGAATTTTGTACCAGAAAGTGATGATTTGCGGAAAGTGCTGCAGAGTCGCATCGAATGCTTGTCGAGGGATATGGTGATCATGTTCTATCAAAAGCAACATGCAAAAGATGCTTTCAACGGTTCAGAAATAATGATTATGATGTGAGAAATGAAAAACGTGGAAAAACACCAAAAAAATCTGTAGCCTAATTGCAAACGATATTGGATATAGATAACACTTTAAATCAAAATCGAATGGCAGAAATGTTGAACAACAAACAATTTCTGACCGTTTAAAACCTATGAGTAAGATCCAAAAGTGTGGAAAATGGGTGCCACAGGAATTGAATGAAAGAGATGAAAAACCGAAAAAACACTTGTGAAATTTTGCTTCAAAGACACGAAAAAAAATCGGTTTTGCATCGGATTGTTACTGGCGATGAAAAATGGATTCATTTTGAAAATCCTAAACGGAAAAAAGCATGGGTTAATCCGGGACACCCATCAACATCGACTGCAAAACCAGGCAAGGTAATTTTGCTCCATTAAAATGCACCTGCACACAAAGCAAAACTGGCTCAGGATACAATCAAAACATTTAGCTGGGAGCTGCTATCCCACCCGCCGTATTCACCAGACTTGGCTTCTTCCGACTACCATTTGTTCTCATCGATGGGACACGCAATGGCTGAGCAGCACTTTGATTACTACAATTAGGTCGAAAATTGGGTATCTGGTTGGTTTACTTTAAAAGACGAACAATTTTATTGGTGTGGTATCCACTAATTGCCAGAAAGGTGGTCATAATGTGTAGACTACAGTGGCCTATACTTTGAATGAATTCATACAGGTATACCTGACATAGACAAAGCGGTACATTAAACTTTTTCAGAGGGCAATTATTGGTTTGGTTAGGTTGTCATTTTGACAACCTCAACAACAGAGAATGAATTGAAAGGTTTAACTGAAATTCGAATCAGATTCGAGGAGGTAAGGTGAATTTCAGTTCGTCTACAAAAGATTTCTTAGTATGCCCCAAGAATTCTCGACAAAATGTTGACTCATTTCGTTTTCCTGGCTACGATATGACTTCTGCTCGACTTTAGTTCGATGATGATTCACAAATAAGTAGGAGTACTCTTGTTTATTCTTCCGCAATGAATATATAAATACTCGGATGATGCGATATAGGTTACAATGGAAATCATTTAGACGTGCGCAAGATCGTCCAATTGGATTAATAAAGTACATTTGCCAGAACTACAAACTATATTATATTCGACAATCTGGATCGATAATATTAAACAATCGTTCATTTTCATTAATGGACTACGCATACTTCAATTGAATGGAATCGCTGGTAACTCTCCTACAAGCATACCATGCGGATTTATTGGGTAAACAATTAGTCTTTTTTTAGCGCCGTTGTTCTTCGAACGGTGTCAATGGTTTCACTATATTTTGTGTGAACTCACAAATGAAGAATCCATGGTCCAAGTCGATTCTGTCGGTCTGTAGGCACGATTACGTCGAAACAGAATGAGCGATATGATTTCTTAAAATTTGGAGAACTACTTGCTATGATATGGTTCGTTGAGTTCCACTCAGAGTTCCTCGGTTCGAATCCGAACAGATCTTAAAATGATTTCTATAATTATGTGGATGAGATGTGATTTTTGAAAGTGAATAGATACTCGAAAATAGCTCAACAAAGCACTGGAGTAATCTGACCATCCGTCAGTGCTTTTTATTTTATTTATTACATTGTAGGAATTGACAGGAGATTATTATTATTAATATCAGGTATACTGGTGTGAAATGAGCGTTTTTTTGTGAAAATAAAACAGTAATTATTGATGGGAAAGTAAAAAAAATTCATTCAAAGTATTGGTCATTGTTTTCTACACATTTTGACCACCTTTCTGACAATTTGTGGATAGCACGCCAATAAAATTGTTCGTCTTTTAAAGCAACCCAACCAAACACCCAATTCTCGACATCTTCGTAGGAATCGAAGCGCTGCTCAGCCAATGCGTGTCCCACCGAGAAAAACAAATGGTAGTCGAACGGAGCCAAGTCTGGTGCATACGGCGGGTGGGGTAGCAGCTCCCAGCCAAGTGTTTTTATCGTATCCTCAACCGATTTTGCTTTGTCATGCAGCAAAATTACCTTGCCGTGTCTTCTGACCCATTCTGGTCGTTTCTTGATCAATGCATGGTTCAAATTGATCATTTGGTGTCGGTAGCGATCAGTATTAACGGTTTCACGAGGTTTTAGGAACTCGTGGTACACCACACCTTTCTGGTCCACCAAACACACACAGCATTGTCTTCTTGCCGAATCGATCTGGTTTTGCAGTCGATGTTGATGGTTGTCATGGATTAACCCATGCTTTTTTATATTATTATTATTATATTTTATTTTATATGTTTTATATTTTACGCTTACTTCATACCGGTATACCTGGTATACAGTGCGCGTAACGAATTCATTTTCTCAGAAGAAAAATATTTGGCAACAAAATCCAGAAACAGGTCAGTTTTTGTTTGTCTTTCAGCAAATTTTCATTCATTTTTGAAGGATTTTTAATGTCCCGTAACTCACGTCAAGCGGTTACTGGGCGAAATGCTAGGTTATACCAGTTCTAGCAAAAATTTAAAAAAATCTATGTCACTTGGTTAAGTGGTAATAGGTATATATTTTGTAGTCACAAATTTTCCAATTTGCTGTTAGGAACGAAATCCTAAATAACCATGCTATTGATTACAGTCACAAATTCATTGTTAGGTACAATTGTTTCATTTTTATTTTTCATTATTTTGTATTTTTATTTTGCTAGAACTGGCATAACCTAGCATATCGCACAGTAACCGCTTGGCGTTGGGTTACGGGACACCCTGTATATGAGGCAATTATTGATGAGATAAGGTATTGTTTCTTCTGTATATCCCAGAGATATAGAGTGGGGAGAATGATCTTCGAGATGCACGAAGTGGCTAATTTTTCGTCCGCCATTTTTATACTTTCGGTTCATTGGCGTAGAAAGCAGTGTATCTGAGGGAGAGTTGGATAAATGCTAAAATGAAAATGAAATGTATAGAGCATATCAATTTCTTAGATAAATCTATAGCTTCAGAATCTATACTCAGAATATCAGTCCAAACTATCCTCATATCAACTGATTTTGGGAAACTAAAAAGAATCATATTACTGTGGAAAGTGAACAACACTGAGCAGATAAACAATGCCATAATCAGTCGGATAATTTCAATAAAAACTTACGGAAAAAAGTATATTCCCTCGACCTTCTTTGTTTTATAGTTTTTATACGTTTTAACAATAGAAGACATGTTCAAAGTATCGAAGTATCTATCAACACAATGTAAAATTCGAGCGATTTCTAACTTTCCAGACATGTATGTCAATCTAGAACAGCTGACTACGAAAGTACAAAAATGGTGGAAATTTGACATAAGAATTTAGCCACCAATTTTGGATGCGCAGTGGTCGAAGCGTATTCTCCCCACTCTATATCTCTGGTATATCCACATCCATAACTTGCACTTGGATCTGAGTTTCATCTGAATATCATGCATATTTGGATGATCGAAAGCAAGTTGTTCAGGTTGATGGGATGGTATCCAGAAGCCTTAAAGTGAGTATTGGCGTGCCCCAAGGATCGGTTCTGGGGCCGCTATTATTCAGTATTTATATAAATGATTTTCCACTTAATTTGTTGCCCTATTCTTCGGTCTTGTTTGCGGACGATTCATCGTTGTTGGTTTTTGCAAGGACGATTGATGCGGCGAAAGCTCATATTAGTAGAGCGGAAAAGTTAGCTGAATGATGGCTTACTGCGAACAACTTGTATTTAAATAAAGATAAAACGCAACATTTGTTTATCGGTGGGAGCAAAGGTTCAAGTGAGGGTGAACCAAAAAAATTGCTTGGCCTTACACTAAAATTAACCCTGATACTTTTAATGAACATTTTGTAAGTGTGCCATACGCAATACAAAAACATTTTGGAAATAGTGACCATATAGGTGCAACCGACTATCTGACTTCATCAAAAATAGGAGAATGCGTTTTTCTCGGCCCTGTTACTGCAGAGGAAATAACGCTAGCAATCAACTCTAAATCGACGGATATATATGGCTTCAACTCCTTTATATTGAAGGGATCTTCTGAGCTAGTTTTAGATTATCTGGTAGTTTTGTATAATTCTTGTATTTCTCATGGAACTTTTCCTAATGTTTTCAAAAAATCAAAAGTTACACCAATATTTAAGAAAGGAGATAATGATAACCTGAACAATTATCGTCCCATTTCCATCACCCCAATATTTGGGAAACTTTTCGAGAAACTAATAAAGAATTGATTGAATGAATTTTTTGCAAAAAATGATGTGTTTAGTAGAAGCCAATTTGGATTTCAAAGATCTAAGTCTACTATTGATGCTATCAGAGGCATTGTGGATAGGACAGTGGGGGCTCTCGAGAGAGGTGAAATTGTGGGACTTAGTTGTATCGATCTCTGGAGGGCATTCGACTGTGTCTCACATAGCATTTTACTTTCAAAGCTGGATAAATATGGAGTTAGAGGTGTTGCACTTGAGCTACTAAGATCATATGTGGATGATCGAAAGCAGGTCGTTCAGGTTGAAAGGATGGTATCCAGAAGCCTTAAAGTGAGTATTGGCGTGCCCCAAGGATCTGTTCTGGGGCCGCTATTATTCATTATTTATATAAATGATTTCAACTTAATTTGTTGCCCTATTCTTCGGTCTTGTTTGCGGACGATTCTTCGTTGTTGGCTTTTGCAAGGACGATTGATGCGACTAAAGCTCATATTAGTAGAGCTGAGTGATGGCTTACTACGAACAACTTGTATTTAGATAAAGATAAAACGCAACATTTGTTTATCGGTGGGAGCAAAGGTTCAAGTGAGGGTGAACCAATAAAATTGCTTGGCCTTACACTTGGTAGTCGAAAATGGCGGTTATGAACTGTATGCATTTATAAGTTGAAACTTGCATATTTTGGCTTATTTCACTAAAGATTATCATAGGGTTTGAATTTGTGGGGCGGGGCTAGTGAATCAATTTCTGTATTCAGGCAGCAAAAGCGAGCAACGCGGACCTTGTTCAACAGCAATCGACGAGGCCACTGTAGGCCTCTTTTTCGTAAGGCTGGTGTTATGAGTCTTCCTTCTATGTTTATTTTTCAATTTTTCTTGAAATACACAGAAGCTCGGAAAATTTTGACAAACAATGCGATCAACATAATTACGATACTAGGAACAAAAATAAAATTGTTGTTCCATTTCAAAGGTTGAAGAAGACCAGAAATAATACCGTAAGTTTGATATGTTTTAATAAACTTCCGGACGAAATTAAGAAATTACCATTCAACAATCTTCTATCACTATCACTAACAGGGTTTTTTATGGAACAACTTTTTTTACTCGGTAAAAGAATACCTTGATTGTGACTTTGACTCCCTTGGGCAGAGTTCAGCTGTGGCTGAGTACAGCTGTGGCTGAGTAAGTTGATCTTATTTTACTTAGTAAATAAATTTAAAAATTTAAGTATTCATCTGAAAAATCTAAAATGTAATATTGATATGACGCTAATAAATCTTATCTGTTCTGAAACAATTAAGAACTGTCCAATTTTTAAATTCATGTAACGAAAGGAAAAAACATTTTTTCGACAAAGCAATGACCAAGCGTTAAAGTATGCTCATTCAAATTTTTGAAGCCCACCTCAGATTTTCTGTGGAATCATTGTGGTCAGGGACATCAAGAATAGAAGAAAAAGGATCCTTTTCCAACTGACATATAAAGGTCTATAAAAAAGCAAATAAACCTTAATAAACAAGTTGTCCGATACCCACAGTTATAGAGAAAAAAAATTTCAAAGCTTGTAGACCAAAAAAATTTTTAATTTATTTTAGCTGGTATTTTTAATATCATTCAAAAACCAAAAACCACCGACGCTACAAAATTTTGAAGTTCTAATTAAAAAACAAGACGCTTCGAGCTACAAGACATTTCAAGCTACAAGACAATTCGAGTTACAATTACCATTTGTTTTATTTTTGTACTGCCACTCCCTCGAAGTTATTGTCCAAAATCTGGAATTTGTCGATCCTTGAATTTTTCGATTGAAAAAAAAATGAAAGTAACCTATTTCAATTCACTCTTTCGGGAGTTCTGAACCGCCCAGTATTCAGCTATCGCCTCTCATTGAGAAGGAAATCCGTAATAACTACGGTCATTTTTCGCAGGAAATAGCGTCCACCGTTCGAACAAAATCCTTTTCGAGATTACGGAGATCAGTATCATGAACCGTGGCATCGAAGCTCCGGTAATCGAAATTGTCAAATGAATTCCGGTTATTATATTTTTTCCAGTCCGATTGTGAGTTTAACATGCCGGCATAATTCAATTTCTAAATCCTGCCAGTCCATACCAGCTTGTATTACAACAAAGCAGAGTAGTAAATAAGTGGTTTATGTATGCAAATTCGCCAGCGGAACGTGGTAGGGCATTCTAAAAATGCGTGATTAAAGGATAGAGGATGCAATAATAACTGCAATAATCCGAGTTTCCGTCTCCAATATTCATTTCTATTGACCGAGAAAAATGTAATAGAGCACAGATATTTTACGATGGTGCGTTTGTTCAAGAATTTGGAATTTTATTATTTTCTGGACGATCGTCGGATTCCACTCTGAGAAGGTTCATGATCGGATAACGATCTTCCCGGAAAAAACTACCCAGCCTCCAGAAATTTGATTCACATCATTAATAAAAGTTTTTTTGTGTTTCGGCCAATTTTTCCCGACTATTCAGATGATTACTGACTCGTTCGTGTGTCGTATTCATAGACCTATTCCTCGTCATCAGTTATGATCTGTCCAATGAACATCGGGTCAGAATTCGGCATCCGGTAGTGCTATTGAAGAGAATTCAGCTCCAACGGAACGAACCCAATTGTTGCACCAAAAGCAAAAAAGCTAATTCTAATCTAACACTCTAATGACGATTTTAGAGTACAATTTCCTTGATTTTTTCAACGTTATCCATGGTTGAAGAAGTCGCCCTGAACGAGGCAAATATATGTCCCGACCGTTCTTAAAGGCTTTGTATCATTCGCACACTTGGTTTTTCAATTAAACAGAGTCCCCATAAGAATTTTCAAGCATTCGCAACGAGTCAGCACACGAAATTTCGTTCAAAACACAAAATTTTAGACAAACTCTTTGTTCAAATTTGTTTTTCCATTGTAACATTCGCAGACTACCACTGAGGTCGACTGGTTGATAGACCGCGCTTGTGTTTGGGATATGTAATCACGGACAGTCCTACCACCATACAAAAACTTCAAATACTTAAAAATACTTTACGAGGAAAATGTACTGAGTGTTCATTTTTCTTCCATTTAAAATAATAGAAGTTTTTGTGGGAATATTATCAGTACAGGTCAGCACAAATATAGAAGAACTGTTTGATACAATTTTCACTGAACAAAAAACCTAAGTGCAGAGCTATTTTTTTCTAATTGATTTGTAACGAAAGCTGAACAGCACAACTTCTCTGACGCATAGCACAATTTTTTCCACATATTTTGATTTGGAAAAAGCGTAAATTTGGGCTTTTGCTCTAGAGATTATCTGGAAAATGTGAGGTATTTCCTTGAAAATATTTACAGCACGAATATAGCACAAAGTTTCATCCTCGATTGCGATTAGAAAAAATGACAGTACTCGTCTAACTTTCTTTTTATGAAATTCAAAGTTCCTATCCAAAAAATTCGAAGCGTCAACTCATTCCAGTCGATAAAACTTATTTTTTTAAAAAGCAGGGATGACATATTTTATTCAGTTTGTAAAAAAATAATCAAAACTACATGAAATGAATAAAAAATTCGAACAACATAAATCTAGCAGAAATAACCATAACAATTTTTTTTTAAATGAAAGTTCTGGGCAATCATGACACACATTATCTCGAAATATTTCGTTATTCAGTCGAATTTGGTTGGCAAGGTCTTCTTTACAGGCGTGTAGAAATAAAAAAAAAATTGTTTGAAGAATTAGTTCAATGAGGGTTTCAATATGTGCACTTAGTTATGGTTCCTTAATTTGAAACAATGGTACCTCATGAAAATTGGCACCGAATGAAAGTCGGTTGTGCATGAACAAAACAGTAATGGTCGACTTTCATTCGGTGACAAATTTCATGAAGTACCATCGATTCAAATTGAATTACATAAAATTTAATTTAACTTGTAACGATGGTATCTCATGAAATTTGGCACCGAATGAATGTCGGTTGTGCGTGAACACAACTGTAATAGTCGACTTTCATTCGGTGACAAATTTCAGGAGGTAGCATAAGTTAAATTTAATTAAATTTAACTCAATTTAATTTAATTGGAAAAGATGGTACCTCATGAAATTTGTCACTGAACGAAGGTCGACATTACAGTTTTGTTCATGCACAACCGACATCGTTTCAAATTTAATTTGATTTGAAACGTTGGAGCCTCGTGAAATGTATTACCGAATGAAAGTCGACCATTACAGTATTCATGCACAACCGACTTTAATTCGGTATCAAATTTCATGAGGTACTTTTAAATTAAATTAAATTTAATAAGAAACGATGGTACCTCATGAAATTTTTCACCGAATGAACATCGACATTACAGTTTTTTCATGCACAAAAGACATCGTTTCAAATTTAATTTGATTTGGAGCCTCGTGAAATTTATCACCGAATGAAACTATATCATTACAGTTTTGTTCATGCACAACCGACGACTCTCGTTCGGTGACAAATTACATGAGGTACCATCTTCTGCAATAAAATCAGCCAAGGCAAAGTGCATACATTGAAAACCTCTTTGATTCAATTTTTCCAAACACATTTTTTTCTAGAAAGTTTCCGCACGCCTGCAAAAAGATTTGGGTACCTTGCCAAAAAATACCACATGGCCTAAATTCCCTATTCAAAAAATTTCTGAATCAACCATCTGGTTTGAATAATAACTCGCAATAAGAGCGCCGAAACCATATGCTTTCTAAATTGATTATTGAGAATTCGGAATAAGCTGGATACTTCACATACGAACTGAATCAAATGAATGAAAAACTTATGCATTACAAATAAGCGACAATCCAGCATAAAGAATGGTTTCCGAAAATAAAAAAATTCCCACTTCGCCCACATAAGGAATGCTTCATAAAACCTTGTGTGAAGTTAATAAAGAATAACCTTGTATATTTCTTTTCAACGCCATGAATGAACAAAGTTGTTAACAACCTCCACAACTTGTTAAAGAAATTAGAAGTTATAACCGTTCGAACAATAACATTCTATCTGTGAAGGAACCTACTTGGATCAGGTCATCATGGCCCAAAGGAACGTTCTTACGCCCACATTTCAAATGATTGGGGTTGTCGTTAAATGGAACGAACGCTTCTGTTGAGCTCATTAGAAAGTTTTTTTGGTACTGAAATGAAATGTGCTCGAAACATTCTAAGAACTAAATTCAACGGAGTTATAAACTGATTTTTTCAAAATAAGATGGTTCTTCAAATAATTGTGGCAGATGAAAAGTTTCATGAATAACAGCAATTTTGAAGGTTTGTTCGGCCTTTCTGAATGATACAATTTATTATAGGTGAATTGTAAGGTCCACTTGCTCGTTTGAAACTGTGGGTGTTGAGGTGCTTTATAATTTCAATGTATTCTAGTAGATTTAATTTCAAACTTTCTGATTGTATGTGAAGTATTTCGGAATTTTTACTAAATGTGTGATAGTTATCATCAAGGTAGAGGCATAATTTGAGTCTTGTTTGTTCAGTCTGTAACTTCTCAAGTGTTCTTCAAATCTCTTGTGGAAACTTCTGCCAGTCTGACCTATATAGACGGCATCGCAATCTTCACAATTTAGTTTGTAAACCACAGACTTGATAATTTGTTCTGAATGTATTTTGTTTTATTTATGAAGGATTGCAAATTATATCTTTTTTGAATGCAATAATAATATTTTGGATTTTAAAATGCATGAATAGTTTTCATAACAATTTAATAGGACATATAATTGATTTCATTATACAGGGTGGCCATTTGAAAACGAAACAGACGAATTACAGACGAAATAAATTTTTTCGATAGAAAAGCTCGGACAGGTCGATTTCTGTTTCGAGGGGGACAACTTAAGATGTAGGTTACGGACGCATAGCGTCAACCCTTGCTGCTACAACCCCCACCCCCAAATTTTGAATAGGGAAGATGGGGTGAGTGATACCTCATTTGAAAGGTATTTTTATACTGATTTCAGCACAGTAATTGTTTTTTCATTTTATGCATTAGTTCTCGAAATATTCTTAACTAAGTATTTGAAAATGAAGTGGTGTTTTCATGGCACTTGTAGTGTTTTTTTGTAATCTTACTGGAGATATGTATTTGGACTTATTGGAAAATCACATTGATCCAATTTTATGGAAATTATTAAAAACAATGCTGGAAATTATGTGAAAGATCAGATTGTGTTTCAGCAGGATGGAGCTCCTCCACACTACGCCTTACCAGTTCGAGAATATCTAGATCAAAGATTTCCAAAGCGGTGGATTGGAAGAAGGGGTCTTACTGAATGGCCAGCCAGATCGCCAGATCTGTCACCACTAGATTTCTTTCTTTGGGGCCACTTGAAGAGTAAAATTTACTCTACACAGCCCGATACCATAGAAGATTTAAGAAGACGTATAGTGAACGAATGTCGTCAAATAACTCCAGAAATGCTGCAAAATGTGCGCCATCGTTTCGAACAAAACTTATTTCATTGTATGGAAGCTAATGGTGAACAATTTGAATATTTAATTAATTGATGTGAGTTTTTGATAAATTATTCACTTTACTTTGAAAAGTCTTATTTCTTAAATCAATACTTCAAATCGTTCTGATACCGTACAGTTGGAGAATGATTTCAGTGAATAAAACAGCTAGTCGAACATCTGACCCTAGTAGCATTAACACGTACGGTATGACTTCATTTGCCCAGTGGTAGATGTTTTGCAATTTCAAATACAAGTACGGAAATTTTGGTGTTTCGGAAGCACGAAATATCATTTATTCGCAAAAAATAAATTTAAGTGATAAAATTAACTAACGCATGAATATTTCGAGAACTAATGCATAAAATGAAAAAACAATTACTGCGCTGAAATCAGTATAAAAATACATTTGAATTGAGGTATCACTCACTCCATCTTCCCTATTCAAAAATTAGGGGTGGGGGTTGTAGCAGCAAGGGTTGACGCTATGCGTCCGTAACCTACATCTCAAGTTGTCCCCCTCGAAACAGAAATCGACCTGTCCGAGCATTTCTATCGAAAAAACTTATTTCGTCTGTTTCGTTTTCAAATGGCCACCCTGTATATTTTTACTCAAGAACCAGCTTCATTCCTGCACTAATCTAATCGTGTAGGGCTTCAAAGCCAAATCCTAAAGCAAAATTTGCCATGTGGTGGTTAGGGATAACCCTAGTTGCCGAGAAAGTCGAGAAATTGACAAATTCGGATCTCAAATTAAGCGACCAAATTCTTAATAGCGGTCTCAGAAGGTCGATTATGTTGTTAGAAAATATCACGAATCATACGGAATGTAAACAGGAACCACCATTTTCATAGTGGGTTTTGATTATCTTAATGCGATTTTCGAGCGAAATTCAATTCATTGTAACAATTGCCAAAACATCTACTACGAATATGTCAAAAAACTAACTGTCAATGCTGTCATGTGGTAGGTGCGGCCACAATTAAAAAAAAAAAGTTCTTGTTGAAAGACTCTTTACAAATTCAAAACATACCATATTCTTTTACTCCGAAATTCTAATGAAAAACCTCATGGGCTATTGTAAGCCACGTGGCCTCGCCAGAGCCAATAGTAACGCAGCAAGCAAAAACGAAGACATAGCTGTCTATATACTCTCTCAACGTACAGGCCATTAAAACAAGAATAGGCTGATTAAATACAATTTATGATTTTGGTAGTTCAGAAGCATGTGGAGTTTTCAAACGCAGCTTTTTGTATTTAAAACTTGCAGTTGAATGTTTGAGTGAATTCTACAAAACACAGAAGTTTCAACTTTTAAACCTTTTTTGAGTAACAAGTAATTACACCAAGCCGAGTAGTTTTCTTTTGTATTGACACAACATTCAAGACGATCATGTCACAAAAAAACAGCAAAAAAACTACTATGAATGTTCAGAATCTCGTTGGCAGAAATTGAAAATAGACTGAAAAAACTATAACTCAAAATCATACATCGGAAGAGAGAAAAAACATCGATTTATTTATTAAGAAAAAATTCGACAAAAAGAAATAAAATTAATTAAAGCGAATTCTAATTGATGAGTACACGAATTAAGAACATGGTATAAACTCTATTGACACGTATGTTAACCAGTCAGAGGGGATGACTCAACGTTTCAGAATGCCAAAAAGTGTAAGGGTGAGGGGTGAAAGTTACATCACAAGTACCAGGTGGCGCACAAAATATGAATGAGGTTTCCCCTCTTGTTCTCACCTACAACGTTTAGATTCTTTGTTGTGCCTCTCTCTCATTCCGAGAGGAATTGGAATGGTATATTATTACAAATAACCGACAAGAAGAGACAAATTGTGTACTTCAAACGCCACATCTAAATTCATGAAGGTATTATTGATGCGTAGGCACATGCAATCTTTTCTCGGATATAACTCATCGAAACGTCCGATTCTCTTGAAAGTCAATATTTAAATTGCCTCACTGTTCCTGATAAATATAAACGGTAAATGAGTAATTAAATCAGAATTAGATCATGGTAACTGTGTGTGTTCAAAAATTCGGGATTCGGGATCTATGATGAAAGTTTTTTCGCGTTAGGTCACACACTGGCCAATTTTTTAAATGCAACCTTCTGTATATTCATTTTTTGGGCTCAACAGAAAATTCTAGAATAAACATACAATTTTATCTTCAATTATTCGTAAATATAGATTTTTTTCATTTTAGATTTACAACAAAACTCCTAAATAAAAAATTAGAATGCATTGACGTGAGGTTAGATCTTTTTGGCGCTCTTCTTCAACTACTTCCACTTATTATTCGAAATTTGAAGAATCAGATCTCCAAAATATTTGTATTAAGTGTTCGAATAAAAAAGCACATCGTAAGTAAGGTTCACTCAGTTGACAAGTCGTTGAGTCGAAAAGTTAATCCAGAGAAAGCTCATTATAGCGAAAAATCCACCCACTTACATCTGATTGGCTATCTAGTCAGTTTCATGCATATATGTATAAATATATTCTTTTGAACTTTAGGCTTACAATGTTCATATTCATACATATGAGTTTATGAGAACAAACTTTCTTCTATTATATGGGCTGTGACCTTATGTGATCTTGTCAGAAGAGCAATCGGTTATTCATTGAATTCCTTCCATGTTATCATTGCTCTCACTAAATTTCGTTCATATGATTATTAAATCTAACGAAATATATCGAAAAAATCACTGGCGATTTTGTGTTATTATTTTGTTATTTCGACCAACGTTCAACAGTGTCATTGATATGACACTGTTGTGTCATATCAATGACGATTATCTATTGTCACAGTCTAACCTTAGGATATGCTATTTTCATCGGATTGCATTGGAACCCCACATTTTTCTTGACTAATGCAAAATTTTCAAAACGTTTGTATTTAAAGTGGCCTAACCTATTCCAAACTTCATAAATGACGAAGATGAGAAACAACGGAGCTCTGGTTCGATCGCCATTCAGATATTTTCGCCACAAAGAACTTTCTCTGGTGTAACTTTTCGATAGAATGACTTTTCTACGGAAATTATAAGATTAACAAAGTTGAATGCTGGGAGTAAAGCTTTGGCCATATCTCCGAAAATGTGAGTCTGAACAAAACGATTGATGCCACTTGAACCCAAATATACAAAAAACATTTTGTTCAGGTGAACAACAAAAGGGCTGAAAAGGTTATTATTTTATTTCACATATTTTCTGCATTACTCAATTCTCTTCTTGAATTTATATCTCGATATTGATAAAGGCAATATAAACTATTCCGGCGTATCTTTTTAGTGATATGAAATTTTAAAAAATTTGAAAACGGCTTTAGCAACTTGTCTGTTTTATCTCAATACCTAATCATTCGTAGAACGATTTGTCAAATGAACCATTTTTCTTATACTATTATGTAAAGTTAACGAAATTCAAACAATAAAACTGACTGATCATTGTGGTGTAGTTGCTAAAGCTGTTTTTACTATTTTTCTCAATTCAATTCAGTAAAAAAGGCACAGTAGATGCACAGATTATTTTGTACTCTTAAGCTGAAACTTTTCCTTGTTTGGGCCAACAATTTACTCTCCAATCTCAGGAAATGTAACAATCAAGTATTAAGCTCCATGTTCCAAACAAAAATTTACATGAAGAAAAATGTTTTCATGTCACATTTGATCTGTAAATATAATCGTAGCTATATCAATTTGACAGAACACGTGAAATTCCTTTGTTGTCATGGGTAACGGAAAATATCATTGCCCTAGACTCTAGCGAATTCAAACCTTAAAATGGAGTGTTTCATAAAAATGTGGAATATCTTGAGAATAGTACAAACTGAAAGAACGAATCATTTACGGCATAAAGCAGCTCAAACCACGTCTGCTACAATACCACTAAAATTTTTATGAAATGAAAAAGTGCTGAGGCAACTTCCGAACACTGTTGACATTTGTACTATTCACCAACCACTAATTGTAATGAAAATTTCGTCAGCACAAAAATAGGACAACTGTAAGTAGAGGAAGCCTACGTTCGACTTCCAAAAGTGCCAGGCCTAAACACGTATGGTACCATGAATTATAATATCATACTAATTCATGGTTGCTACAAAGTTTACAAATCTCAAAACATAAGGCAAGACACAGCATTTATCGTATAACGTGTTTTATGGTAATGCGAGCAAAGCAATAGTTTGAAAGAAGTGAACCTTTAGGAAATAAGTGATGATTTGGGCTTGAAGATGGTCACAGTCCCAACGTAAAAGGGCAACAGCGCAAAAGCTAGACAGACATGTTATTTACTGTTGGGTATGACGAAGAAATGTAAGAGGGGATCATTTTGAAAAAATTTACCACTCAATTTTTTTGTACAGTAAGCCTCGAATCCTCGATGCCGTGAGCCCCAAGTGGAAATCAAGGAGAAAACGACAAAGGGATCCTAAATAGGCAGAGAGAGGTGAATGAGGGAATTTACTAAGTACGTACTGAACAACTGTAGTGTTCATCGTCTCAAATTGGTTCATACTGCACATCATCTATAATATAAAAATTAATCGCAAAATGTGTTGGTAAGCGCATAACTCAACAACGCCTGGACCAATTTGGCCAAATCTTTTTTTACAATGTTCGTTGAAGTTCAAGGATGGTTTTTACGGCGAGAAAAATTAGAATTATTGCTGGAAAAACCCTTTTCTTTTTCCCATACAAATGATTTGTAACTAAAACGTAGTCAATTTGAGCTTTATTGCTATGGTATAAAGTTCATATTAAATTACAAGCACTCACTGTTGTCCAAGCAATGTAGGTGTGTTCAATATGCAAAGCAATGAAACTCCAACCTGCAACGTTTCGAAGAACTCTGCAATGGCAAAGGTTTTGCAGCAATGTAAATTGATTGTTTGGGATGAATGCACGATGGCACATAAAAAATCTATGGAGGCTTTAGACAGAACCTTAAAAGATCTACGGAGCAATAATAACCGATTTGGTGGTGCAATTATTTTATTAGCAGGAGATTTTCGTCAAACATTGGCAGTGATTCCACGATCAACGCCAGCTGATGAACTCAATGCATGTCTAAAGTCCTCCAATTTGTGGAAACATGTCAAAGTACTTCATTTAAGCAAGAATATGCGTGTCGAGTTGCAAAATGACCAATCTGGAAACATATTCTCCAAACAACTCATTGACATTGGTAATGGCAAATTTCCTATAGACATGTTGACTGGCTGCATTAACTTTCCTCAAAGTTTTTGTCAGTTAACTCGATCAAAAGATGAACTTATTCAGAAGGTGTTTCCAGATGTTTCTCAAAATTACAGAAACCATGATTGGTTGAGCGAACGAGCTATACTTGCTGCAAAAAACATAGATGTAAATGAATTAAATTTCAAAATTCAAGAACAAATTACAGGCGAATTGAGGATATATACTACTAATCAAGATGATGTAGTCAACTATCCACCGGAATTTTTAAACTCACTGGATTTGCCAGGATTGCCACCTCACAATCTTCAATTAAAGGTTGGATCGGTGGTTATAATGTTGCGAAATATCAACCAACCGCGTCTTTGCAACGGTACACGGTTAGCGATAAAAAAATTACTAAACAATGTGATAGAAGCAACTATACTCAAAGGAAAGTATAAAGGAGAAGATGTTCTCATACCGCGCATCCCAATGATTCCGACTTATGTGCCATTTGAGTTTAAACGACTACAGTTTCCAGTGCGGCTTGCTTTTGCTATGACTATAAACAAGTCCCAGGGGCAATCATTAAGTGTTTGTGGTATTAATCTAGAAAACCCATGTTTCTCACATGGTCAATTGTATGTTGCCTGTTCCCTTGTTGGAAAACCATCAGATTTGTTTATCTATGCGTCAGGTAATCAAACAAAAAACATCGTATACCACAAAGCACTATAATGATAATAATAATAATTAAGATTCACATGATTAACAATAAAGCGATTACTTACTTTTAAATCCTTATATATGTTTCATTTGATTATTTTTTATTCACAACGCCCTATCACCAGGGTGACGGTTCTGTTCAGGAGAATTTTTTAAAATACGTAGGCACAAAAACTGCCACATTACAAATCTTTTTGACAGGACGAAGTCTGTCGGGTCAGCTAGTAAAATAAATTACTGTTGGTTTTATGGGGCGGAGTCTTTGGCGCCTCTTATCGAACACGCAGGGATTTTTTGGGGGTTTCTTTGATTTTCAAAACAGAAAAGCAATATTGTTTTCAACTCGGTTTTCAATCATTGTATGAGAATATTAATTCTTCATAGAAAGAGCAGGATGCTGACCTCTAGATTACAACCTGCTACTTATGTACTTGTATTTCATGACATTATAGTGTCAATCTTTCCAATTTAACATAATAATTATGAATTATTATTGGGAATTATATTCGACGCGTTCCCTTAGCTTCTGGCTCAGTTTGAGACCTTCCCAATGCTTCTAAACTACCAACATCACAAAATGGTACTCAATCAGCCTGTTTTAGTCTGATATGTATGTTAGGCGCTGTTTGATATTCCTTGAATCGATTGATGCATGCGTGATGGTTTTACGATGGGATAATTCATTTTTAGGAGAGGCTAGCGACATCGACCTATTTCTGTAGTAGTACATATTTTGTTCCGACTCAATATCGAACACTGCACCGCTTTAATAGATAAATGAGGTTATTACAAACTCGATTTTAAGAAGCATCCTTCCCACCACTAATAATATTCAACTCACCGTAGACACGCAGGTAAGGCTCGGCGAGATAAAATCCAGACCTCTTTGGCCCTTGCCATTGAAGCAGCTCTTGATGTTCTGCATGAACTTCCTCCTGATAGCCTTGAGCGAATAGACGCAAAGGGCCGACAAATCGGAAGGTTTGTTAGAGTTGGCCGGTTCGCTCTCGCTAAACACGGCGAAGAGCACGTCATCCTGTGCTGTGATGCCGAGATCTGAGGCGAGATCCGAGCCTGCTTTACCCACGTAAGCCGCCTGCACCAGGTTGTACTTCTTACCACCTTGTGCCTCACTAATACAGTCGATAGGTATTTCCGTGTATGAATAATAGTTCTGATCATCATGGCACACGCGCACTAACTTGCTGATGAATTGACTAGAGGTGGTGTGCTTCATTTGGGTGGTCAAGAAATAGCTGAAACCCTCGGAAGCGAAGCCGTATACGTAGGTGATCGGATAACGTTCTCTTGCCAGAGAATTGACGAACATCCTTGTACCAGTGGTTACGGCAGTTTGGGCGATTGCGAACATACGGTCTTTCTCTAAAGAACGACTACTAACGGCAGGTACCTCAGATCTGTAAGGCGATCCCAAAGTGAAGGTGACACCGACGTACATCACCTGGGTAACAGGAGGATTTGGCGGTCCTGGAGCTATGAAAGCTACAGTTGACGCTGTTGCGTTGTTAGCCACAACAGCTTCACGTACTTCTTGTACGCCATCCGATATGTTGTGCAAGTTTCTCACCGAACATATACCTTGGAACAGACTTCCGCAAGATATTAGCCTGGACGTGGTGTAATCGATGACCAACGCCTTGTTGACGTTGTCTGTCATCTGTTTGTTGACAGTCGACGTGCATTCCAGAACAGAACATTCATCAGCGTCCAGTTCCGGACCGGTGCGAACTGTTGTCACCAGGTCGAGGTCGGGTGATAGTTGGTAAAGCCTGTTGACAGCTCCGATGTAGACGCGACCCGTGTTCTTGTCAATGACGAGGTGGTTGAATAGCTGGACAGATTGATCGCTGTAGGTTTTCACGATGTCTCTGCTGGAAGCCGCCGCCGACGTTGTCTTCAACTGAGTGGCGGCTAAAACCGCCACCAACACGATGGGAATGAGCGGCCGCTTCATAGCAGCATCAATTAGTCAGCCTCTCAAGCCATCACTTCTGAAAAATAAAAACAAATCAGTATCGCCGTTCGTTGTACATGGTAGAAGTATACATGAACACACAAGGACGTCTGTCAAGAATATAAAGACCTTGCCAAAAAAAAACCACATGACTCATTTTCCTTATTCAAAAAATGATGGTTGATGGATGGCACAAGGTGCAAAAGGAATCCTTCAAAAATGCAGAAAAATTTGTTTAAAAATCAAACCAAAATCGAACTGTTTCAAGATTTGTTGCCAAATATTTTTTTTTCTGAGGAAATGAATTTGTTCCATAATTTTGATGGGCACTGTATAAAGATAATCCAACCAAAAACATTCTCGCTTGTTCATTACTGAGAAGTAATGAAATCTAGACAAAGTCATGCCAAGTTAAAGGTTCCTTACTGCGATTTCTTAATTATCATAGTTAAGGTTGTGGAACTTGACCGTTGAACCGCTATCCATTGAAGATGGAAAATTGCCACTAGGAAAAAGTCACTTCAAGCGACAGATTGGTGCAATGGTGTCTTCCACCCTTGTGTACCCTTCAACGGCCAAGTCACACAACATTAACTGTAAAAATAAAAAAAATCGCCGTAAGGAACCTTAGAATTGGCATGGCATGACTTGGTCTAGATCTCATTACATTTTAGAGATGAACGAGCGGCTCCATCGAGACTTGGCTAGTTTCTCACAGAATGTTTTTGGTTGGATTTCACTTCTTTTTGTAGAAACTTCGGCATATTGATTATATCATTTTTTAATTTTCTTATTTGACAGTTTTTTTTCTCTTTAGAAGTTTTGTTATTAATAAAAATCTTTCTTTTTTTTTTAGATTTTGATTCTTGTACAGTGGCAACAGCTTTTCGTATCGCCCATTCGCGTTCATTATTTATTCCTTTATTCTTATTATTATTTGATTATTCTTGTGGTTTCTAACCAGGGCCACCAGATCTTCGATTATCCTAGTTTTTATAGTTTTCCTTTTGTGTGACCATTAAACCCTATATCAAAAATTTCAGCTCCTGAAATTATGGGAAGTACCAGTTTTATTTTGATGATCATGAGAGAGTGAGTGTCATAAATGAAACTTTGATTTCGCAAAACTTTGGAACTAAATGGCCTACAGACTTGAAATTTTGGATTTAGTTTATTTGATGATAGCTTACTGGATGAAGAAAATTTCTGCGTTGTGATCTCATCCAGAGGTTCTCAAATAGGGAGCTGAAAAGGCGGCGAACAGGGCCAGATTACCAATTAGGCACAGTAGGCACGTGCCTAGGGCCTACGAAGGCCAAAGGTCTTAGGGCTTTGAAAAAAAAAATATTGAAATAAAATACCCCAAAAACTTATAAACATTTTTATATTCTTATATAGTGAAGGTCAAAATAATATTTCTAAATACAAATACACAAAAAATACGAATACAAAACGTTTGGTTTACTAAGTAGATCCTAAAATAACTCCTTTTTCGGGATTTTGACACAGCGAATTCGTGTATTATATCTTCAAAATTAATGCCGCGAGCGACATCACTTTCAATACACAGAAGGCCCATGACGAAGTTCTCTCTTGACCCATAGTTGAACGCATAAAATTTTTTATAAGCTTCAACTTGGAGAATGATCTTTCTCCTTCTGCATTCGAACCCAATATCGAAAGGTATATGCGCAATGCAATATTAACATTTGGGAAACTTGACACAAGTTTATCCTTTATTTGTAATTTTATGAGATCCGTTCTGGAGGTGGTTTTGAGGTACAAATTTGAAAAAATCAAATACGCATCAACAAAGTTTTCTTCTAAGTCAGACGGATACATTTTTACCAGATCTTGAGCCTTAACCTTGATAATGTCCTCGGTCAGTGTATTATCCGTAAGAAAACTAAATGTGTCATAAAGGCTGGTATACGCAGTGCGTCTCTTTATCATTTCAGCGCAAAGCACATCCAGAACAATAAAAAAAACATTAATCTTAAAGGAATCTTTGGCACTGCGATGTAAAGCCTGAACAACCTGTATATTAATTCCAAATTAAAGAGAACAATATTGTTTATTCATTCAGGCTTGGTATTAGTCAATACGCCAAGCTTGCAATATATTTTGTAGGACACCAATC
Organism: Micraspis discolor; assembly: GCA_030674115.1. NCBI lineage: Eukaryota > Metazoa > Arthropoda > Insecta > Coleoptera > Coccinellidae > Micraspis > Micraspis discolor. The sequence goes on from JARTUT010000436.1 coordinate 1,955,434, forward strand.
CGAGTTCAATGAATTCGGAATAGGAGAGAATCAATCGAATAAAGATATCCAAATGATCAAGTAGTTATTTATTCATTACATGGCGATCCTGCCCAAGAAAAATAAATTTTTGGAAAGTTAACAACTACGTGGTACGTACCTATATTGTGATTCAATAAGTTGAAAAGTTGCCGATTACATAAATGGTGATCGTAAAAAATTCTTAAATTGAAAATGGGATCTTCCCACTCGAAGGACACGAAACAAGACGTGACGGAAAATGGTGCAGTAAATTCAAATTTCATAGTGCAGGAGAGCGAATACAACATCACGAAAGATGTTAAGATTGTAATGTTCCTTATACTGGCAATACTGGTGATGGATATGGTTTTCAAACTGTATAAGGCTCACAAGAAAAATATGGAGAGACGCATTAGAAGGAACCTCAACGTATCCCTGGGTTCTGTTGCACAAGTATAGACAAGAGTGCTACATGACTACATGGTGTGAGTGAACTATTCAGGAACAACAATAAGGTTTTGTACTCAACATTCCCTATACTTTGTTAAAGAAATTAATTGCTGACTCTTATTTTACCTATGTTGAATATCCAATTAACAGTTCTATGTTTAAGGTCCGAGGATGGAAAAACCATCATAGATATTACAATTATTGCGTATTGGTTATAGTATAATATAGTAAGTAATATGCCCACCGATGTCACAGGCTCATGAACACTAAAAACAAAGAGCTGAATTTAAAGTTAGATCAGGTAACAGTTTCATTGAAAAATACTAGCAAAAGAATTTTGAAGAAAGAAGTCCCTAAAACAGAGGCAACAAGGGCAGATATTAGAGATAACCTGGTAAGTTCATTCAATGACTTAACTCAGATTTTGAGAGACACTTGGGATACTTTAGATAACGTCGATAAACAAATTTGCAAAACTTCTTTCCTTAATAGTAGAGATAAAGTAGTACGCTCATTTCAAGTACTGGGAGTCAAGATTAAAGTTCCAACTTCATGCCTAGAAAAGATTGATCCACTAGTTTTAGACGAGGACTCAGAAGTAAAAACTCATTTGAAATTATGGCCACTGCAGAAAGTGAATTTTCAATTTGGCAAGTAAATTACTTCCTAATCAATTCGACGGCAAAATTGAAAATTTACGTTCATTTCTGGATGCATTAGAGCTCTTGAAAAGCATCTGTACCAACGGTCAAGGTAATGCAGTTGCATTTATCAAAACACGGTTAACAGGAAAGCTCGCGATCTGATCACCGAGGAAAATGACATTGATGATATAATTTCAAAATTGAGGAACGGAATAAAGGGAAAGCTCTCGTTTATTATCAGCCAGACTTTCGAGCTGTAGACAAAACCACAAAGACCCTGCTAGTTTTGCATCCGAAATAGAAGTTTTATCGGAAAAACTACAAAAGGCGTATATAAGCGAGGAGTGCCCAGAGAAGTTGCAGAAAATTACTCTGTGGAAGCCACGGTACGCTCACTCATGCAAAATTCTAATAACGAACGAGCAAAATTAGTCGTTGAAGCTGGTTCATTTAAGTCGGTACAAGAAGTTTTATCGAAATTTGTGAGTGCTTCGAACAATCAACCCCAAAACAATGTACTTTATTTCGGGCAATATAGGCGTCCTAGGCGAGGTTTTCAAATCGGCGTGATATTGGAAACAGGTATAATCAGAATTACCGTCAAAATAATAACAATCCCTCAGAACAAAATACCCGCAATCAAAATCGTCGTGGTCACTCGAGAGGGTACAGACGATATGGAAATGCTACTAGACAGGTAAGGTATCTCGAAAATATCGACGATAATAATTCGGAAAACCAATCGGTCCCCAACGGGTCCGATTGGGGAAAATCAAAGCAACACAATGAATTAGATAATGTCTTTTCTATCAATTTGTCACTGTCAAATATAGTTATTCTTACGACTCAAATGACAGGAATGGAAAATATGTATTTTGTCGACACAGGTGCTGATATTTCAATTTTCAAAAAGGAAAAATACGGTCAGACATTTTCGTGGATAATTCAAAAGCGAGTAACCTTCGAGGAATTACGGATGAACTCACCAAATCATTGGGTGTTGTAGAAACTTACATTTCAGTCGAAGAATACGATCTAAAACATGCTTTTCACGTAGTCAACGACGATTTTCCGATACCAGGTGACGGAATTTTGGGTAGAGATTTTCTTGCAAAGTATAACGTTGCTATCGATTACGGCAATTGGACTATGAGAGTCAGGGTGGACGAATACCAAATAACTATTCCAATTTTGAATGGCCCCGCAGAAAATCAAGTTTTCATTCCAGCTCGATGCGAAGTTGTTAGAAACATTCGCTGTTTAGACAATATAACCGAGGATCAGTTAGTCATGAATAAGGAACTTGCACCCGGAATATTCGTAGGAGAACCATAATAACACCATCTAATAAACTTGTTCGCATAGTAAATACAACATTAGAAGATGCCTGGTCGACACTTCCAAAATTCAGACAAGAAATTTGAATGAATTCTATATTTACAGTGTAGAAAAGGAAAACATTGATCGAATTCCACAGTTAATGAGTGAACTCAATTCAGATATACCGGACTATGTCAAAGAAGATGTACTATTACTTTGTTCGGAATTTTCGGATATTTTTGGTTTAAAAACGGATATACTAACAACAAATAATTTTTATTCTCAAAAGCTCAAAATGACAGACAATACACCAGTTTATATAAAAAACTATAGGCTGCCCTATTCTCAAAAAAATGAAATCAATCGGCAGGTCCAAAACCTCTTAGATAACAGAATTATCGAACCGTCTTTTTCAGCTTACAACAGTCCGTTACTGCTTGTCGATAAAAAGTCAACTTCCGGTAAGAAATATCGGTTAGTGGTAGATTTTAGGGGTGTAAATAAGAAGCTTGTTGCTTGGAAATTTCCTTTACCACGAATTTCGGATGTACTTGACAATCTTGGTCGCTCAAAGGTCTTTTCAGTCATCGATCTTTTGAGTAGTTTTCATCAAATTCCCTTAGATGAGGAATCGAGAGACATCACGTCATTCAGTGTTGATTCTCAATCATACCGATTTACAAGACTTCCTTTTGGTTTATCAGTCAGTCCAACTAGTTTTCAAAGAATGATGTCTATTGCCTTTTCCGGATTGAGCCCCGAAAAAGCATTTCTTTATATGGATGACTTGATAGTTATAGGATGCTCCGTTCAACATCATATGAGTAATTTGCGAAAAGTATTCGAAACGTGTAGGAAATTCAACCTAAAGCTGAACCCTGCAAAGTGTAAATTTTTCAAAAATGAGGTAACATTCTTAGGTCATAAAATAACAGATAAGGGAATTCTTCCGGACGAAGCAAAATTTGAAGTCATTAATAAATACCCTATACCAAAAAGTAGTGAAGAGATCAAAAGATTCGTTGCTTTTTGTAATTACTACCGCAGATTTATTCCAAATTTTGCAGAAATATGTCATCCTCTGAATACGCTCACTAGAAAACGGACACAATTCCTTTGGACCGAGGAATGTCAAAATTCTTTCGAAAAATTAAAAAAGCATTGATTTGTCCACAAATTCTGCAGTATCCGGATTTTTCCAAACCATTCATACTAATTACAGATGCTTCCGAGACCGCGTGCGAGCAGTGTTATGTCAAAATTTCGACGGTAATGAACTTCCAATAGCATACGCTTCGAAGACATTCAGTAAGGGAGAAAAACACAAACCCACAATCCTGAAGGAATTAACAGCAGTTCATTTTGGCATTAAGCATTTTAGATGTTATCTATACGGAGCTAAAAATTTTTAGTAAAACTGATCATCGACCACTAGTTCACCTTTTCTCAATGAGAGATCCTTCTTCCAAATTGACGAGAATAAGATTAGACTTAGAAGAATATAATTTCGAAATTGAATATGTTAAAGGAGAAAACAACGTGATTGCAGATGCCCTGTCACGCATAACTATAGAGGATCTGAAAAAGCTAAACGCTGATAACTCACAAATACTAGCAGCAACTAGGTCAATGTCAAGGTCAAGTTATAATAAAAGTAAAACTGATTCTTCAACAATATCATCTAACATTACTACACCCGAGTGTCGTGTTCGGGAGGCGTTGAATAATTTCGATGTTTTGAAATTACCACAAGTACAATTCACAATCTCGCGAGATCATATTACAATAACAATCATTCATAAAAGAAAGAAGAGCGCTCTCACCTTGTTTTTAATCACTAACGGCAAAATTCCTGTGTTAGCACAAATTTTGTCTGAGCTGAATCGTTTCGCCAGTGAGAAAAAATTGGGTCAATTAAGAATGAATTTGAAGGATGCCTTATTTACACAGTGCACTGTAAATGAATTTAAGAAAGTAGGTCAAAATATTTTGAAAAATGTTGAAATTGTACTTTGTAGCCCGCGAAGAGTAATTAAGGATAAAGAAGAACGACATCAATTAATGACAAAATTTCATGACAATCCTGTCTACGGTGGTCATAGTGGACAGAAAAGACTGCTCAAAAATTGAAATCTCACTATTTTTGGAAAGGCATGTCGCGTGACGTAGCTAAATACACAAGAGAGTGTCATAAGTGTCAAATCAATAAAAAGGTAAAGGTCATATAGAACCACTAGTCTTGACTCCCACACCGCAAAGAGCTTTTGACATTGTATCCATTGATACAATAGGTCCTTTCAAAAATCAAACATTGGAAATTCTTATGCAGTAACTATTCAATGCGAACTGACGAAATATGTAACCATCATACCAATTGTCAATAAAGAAGCCAAAACTGTGGCGAGGGCAATAGTAGATGACTTTGTTCTGATATACGGCCCCATGAAGGAGGTTAGAACTGACATGGGCACCGAATATAAGAACGAAGTATTCACAAATGTTATTAAATTGTTAAATTCGGGTCATAAAACCTCAACAGCTTACCACAGCCAAACTATAGGCGGTTGTGAAAGGAATCATCGTGTTCTAAATGAGTTTATACGGATGTATGTGAACGAAACAGTTACAGACTGGGATATCTGGACCAGACATTTTGCATTCTGCTATAATACTACTCCAAGTACTTATCATAACTATACACCTTTTGAACTAGTCTTCGCAAGGAAAGCAAACCTAGATACTGAATTGTTCACAAAAGTTCGCATAGATCCAGTATACAATCTTGATGCCTTTGACCAGGAAACTCGTTACAGACTTCAGTTTGCCTTGAATAGAACTAAAAATTTCCTAGACAAAGTAAAGAAGGAGCGGAAATCAAAATTAGACCAAAAATCAAACAATTTAAGTTTGGTTCCCGGTGATCTCGTGCTGACGTCAAACGAAGATAGAAAAAATTGAATTCATGGTTTGACGGCCCTTCAAAGTAATTGAAACACAAGGTGTCAACTGCACAATTGAGGATGACAAGGGTAGGCATATTACCATGCATAAAAATAGAGTGAAAAAATATTTCCCTGCGCAGTAAAGAGGTATACCTATTGACTATTTTATTATGTCCCCGACGGTTGCAACCACCCTATTGATGAACTTTTGTGTTATTGATTAAATTACTACTTATCATGTTATTTTATTATTTAGGTATAATTGTAGGGTTATAACAATCTCTAGTTTTAGTTGAAGCGATACCTTATTGTAGTAGATAGTTAATAGTGATTCTAGATGTAGCAGAGTTGTAATATGTACCTAGTTATGTCTTTTGTTATGTCTTTATTCCTTAATTTGATTGCTTGTTTCACAATTCACATTCCTGGATGTCCTTACAATCGGCCGTTGTAACGGACATCTTCAGGAAGGGGAGGTGTAAAGCCTGAACAACCTGTATATTAATTCCAAATTAAAGAGAACAATATTGTTTATTCATTCAGGCTTGGTATTAGTCAATACGCCAAGCTTGCAATATATTTTGTAGGACACCAATCCGAGTTCAATGAATTCGGAATAGGAGAGAATCAATCGAATAAAGATATCCAAATGATCAAGTAGTTATTTATTCATTACAGCGAGAGGGAGTCTCATCTGGCCCTTCATCGAACTGTCGTTTTCTCTTACGAACTCTAGTTTCGGATTCTTTAAATTCTGAATCTGGTGCAAGGGCTTTTGCCTTAAGATAATAGCTATTATACATGTCCTCAGTTCTGCAGTGAGATAAATATTGAATTAAACTGTCGTAAAGTAGCACCATCGTGTTAAACTCGATGCCAGGTTCTTGAAGAGATTTATTTACAATATCGACGTGTTTTAGTAGATCTTTCCAAATAACTGTGAGTAATACCATCTCCAAAGTATTCATTTGATGGATTAAGGTTTGTGCCTCAATCGCTGTTGTAGGTTTCATACATTCACTAGTTGAAATATTTGTAAGAATACCACGAATATCATCATAATGGGCACATAATGTTTTTATAGCCTCATAACGTGCTGACCATCTGGTCTCTGAAAGTCTTTTTACAGAAATTTTACTTCCCAAAGACCTTAGTTTAGACCATCTTTGAGGGGACGCTGCAAAGAAATTGTAGAGCGATTGCAAAATTTCAAAAAATTTTACAGCTTCTAAGCAGCTTTCTGCCGCCGCTGTGCCAACTAGATTAAGACTATGAGCTCCACATGGTACCCAAGTGGCTGCGCTGTTGATTTCCCTAAATCTAGTTTGTACTCCAGAATACACTCCGCTCATATTAGCCGCATTGTCATAAGAATGACATCTGCAAAATTTTGGGTCTATTCCCTGATTTTCTAAAACTGAAATTAGAGTGTCAAAAAGATACTTGGCATCATGTTTTTCTATTTTAACAAAATCAAAAATCTTTCATATATATCTCCAGTTTTTGAGACATATCTAATAACTATGGAGAGTTGATCCGTATGGCTAACGTCAGGTGTAAAATCCACAGTGATTCCATAATACTTGGCTTCTTTGATTTCTGTAACTATTTTTTCCAATACTTTTGACTCCAGTAAAATTATTAGTTCTTCATACGTTGTGGAGGATAAATATGATACTTTTCCGCGGCCTGGATTACCGTATCTTCTTACATGTTCTTCTAGAAACGGATCAAATTTGGCTAAGAGATCGATACACCCAAGAAAATTGCCATTACTAGGATTACCATGTATTTCATTATCGCCTCTAAACGCTAGTCCCCTTTCGGCCAAAAACTTAATTACTTCCACTACTCTTCTTAAAACCGTTGTCCAATATGTGCTTTCTTTTTCCTTGACAATATCAAACGTCTCATCAATTTTTCTAGTTTGTTGGTAGTTCACTAAAGCAGAAATAGATGCAAAATGTTCTTTTGACACTTCATGACTTGAAATTCTCGAATGTGCGTTTTTCCAGTCATTGAAGCCTGTAAGGAATTGGTTACACAGGTTTGGATTTCCAGGTAGGTCCGATTTGAACAAAATACATTTATAACAAAAAAACTTGCCAGTAGATTCGGAAAATATCAACCAGTCCCTTTTTATAATATCATTGTTGTTCAGTTTTCTGAAAAAATAATCTTGTGATGGACATCTCATTTTTTCGCCAAATTTAGTGGCGTATAACTTAAAATTTATATCCAATTTCTGCACAGGGTGATTACGAGAGAAGTAATCGATAAGATCTGCGCTTATGGTTGTCCTCCGTGCTGGATCAGAACTGAAAATACTTGAGGCTGATGTTGTTGGTAGTGATTCAGGCACCACCTGCTTGGAAGCGTCGTTAAAATTTCGTAAACTCCCGTCAGCCTCGTCTTCTGTGACATTCTCAGTTTTATTGGTTGAACATTCTTGCGAGTCCCAACAAGCCTCAGCTTCTTTAGGTCTAACCTCGATCGAGGAAATATCTACCGCATCTGCATTATCTTCTGTCTCCTTAGAAATGTTAAGATATTTCAATAAAGAACCTTTAATTTTACTAAGCGACTCACTCACTTTCGCTTTCTATTTGCGTTTTTCATGTCCACTTTGGAGTTTTCTTTTATATCCATCAGACATTTTTCGCTAAAAAAAAAGTAGAAATAAGTAAAAGAAGTGACAGTTGAAATAAGTAGATTATAAAAACAACTTTCTTTTACTTACCTTACTTATAATAAATTTAACTTCCAGTTTTTAAACCAAGATTGACTTGGGGTTGAGCGTGATTAAATACAAGCACAGGCATACACGCTCTATCGAGTAGTACAGGTAAGTTTTTTAGTTATTCATTTGTTTTAAACTAGAAATATGATCCAATATTTCATTTGTATGTTTTAGCTGTGAATGTAACATTTGTAGAAACACATGTAGGTCATGAGGATGAACTACACTCTAAACGTTTGAGTAAGGATGATCAGAAATTGATTGCTGATGAATTGGAAGTTGGAATTACAAAAGAGAGCATTTTACAGGATTCTAAAAATGTTACAGAAGAAAAACTGCAAAGAATTAATGTACTCGCAAGGGCAGATCTTTCTTATATTATGCGAAAATTCAATATTGAAGAAACGAAAACATGATGATGACATGCAACGGCTTTAAAAGTTAAATTAGATCAATCTAATAAAATTTCTAATTTTTTCATAGATTCTGACAGTAAATTTCAAGTAAGTCTTTGTGATAAGTCAGACATGTGTTTTTCATAGTAGTTGATTGTAGATGGAGTTGAACCAAAGCATTATGAAACTTAAATCGTTGCATGAGAGTGATATTGGACGTATAATGAAATTGATAGATGAAGCACATGATTTGACACATGGTACTGGTGCAACTAGAAGAAAAAGAAAAATGGAGAAACAATTATATTTCCCAAAGCATAGTAGTTGAATTTAATATTTTGTAATTTCTTTTTCTTCCAAGATAGTTTATTCATTAAATTTGATTCAAAGGTGTTGAGGTAGCAGTTCTGTAAGCTTATTCAGTGAAGCCTGCTTTTCAAGAACAAGAAAATTCTAATAAGATGCATGGTGAAGATCAGTTTAAAAAAAGGGAAATTGATCTCATATGTGGGTTTTGCCGCTGCTTGATAGATGGAGGTGCTAGGATTTTGATGAAACATGTTTAACTTAAAATTATCATTCACCATTTGACTAAGCAAAAATTGAATTTTCTCTCCAATCTAAGAATTATACTCCATTTTTATTTGAACAGAATGTAAATATCAATGAAAGCCATGAAATATATCAGCACTTTCGAAATAATGCATTTTCCAACAAACCTGATCCTGTAAAGAAAACAATGAGTGTAATATATTGATACTGACTTTTTAGTGTTGCTTCAAGTGCCTTATGGTCAATAAGATATTTCGATAAATTTAAAACAGAAAATAGTATATGTGGTCATACTATTTGGTACGTTCACATATGCACCATTTATCCTTGTTTGTAACTCACAACATATCATTTTATTTGAAATGCTGCAATGATTAATGAAAGTTTGAGTGTTTTGTTCAAATATACTGTGAAACATTTCAATTAGTTTTATTGTCATGAATTGGAAATGTGCATTAAATTAATTATACTACCGATATTGGCCCCTGTTGAGCATCATGCGATATCTTAGGAGTAATTAAATTATTTTTATAAGATACAAAAATTTTGACCAATTGTAAAGGATACTTGGAACTTATTGCATAAATGATCAAAAAAATACCTACAATAACATTAATGTCTGCTTTCGCACCATACAAAATATTAACTTAGTATAATTCGAAATGAAATAAGAATTTATTGATGCTACAAGTATTAGATTTTATTCATCAATCAAATATTTTGTGTTTACTTGTTTCAAAAAATTATAGGTAACTTATTGCTGGTTTATTTTTATTATTAACATCCCCTACAAATCAATCACTATAGAAACTGATATGGCACTCCGTATTTACACTGTTTTTTACTTGAACCTGTAGTTTTCATCAACAGATTCATACTTATGCTGGAAATAGGGAGCCCTGAAAAATTCAGTATAATCCAAGAGGAATTGTTATCCATTTCTTCATTAGAATGAATGTATAAATGTCTATTTAGAAATAAATGCTATTAAACTGAAAACAAAAGCTCCTCTCCTGCATGGCGCTATAGCGTATTGCGGCAAAATCTGGAACCTCAATCATATTTTTGATTAATCTTTCCTCACGTCGACGTAGGACGTGAAGCTAAACTTTATGGAACACAGTGCATCTACGTGATTGGTCGGCATCGGGGTAAAATTAATGTATGCTGCTCTATCGTAGTGTTTACATATTAACTTATTACACAACTGAGCTACTAAAACAAAAGACCTTAGCAGCAGGGAAAACCTCTCGATCGCGCGCAAACGTTTGGTAGTGGGCATGGAAACGTGGCCAACTGTGTCAAACTGTGCCCGTCCGAGCGGTTTTCCCGGTGGCTAATGTCTTGTCATGTTCATGTACTAAAACCCTGGAATTCTGCATGGAATTTGGTAGATATAAAAGTTGCATTGTTGCAGATAAACTCAATTCTGGAATTATGGCTATTGAAAATTGCTCTATGAAAAATAAAAACATTAAAATCCCAAAATAAAATAATGTTATTATACCGCATCATCACATTTTCGGATTTATATCTACAACAAAATTATTACTTAATATTAGCGGTCAATTTCAGTTAAAAAATATTTATTATTTCGGGGCCTACGCTGCTGGAGTGCCTAGGGCCTACGACACCCTTAATCCGCCCCTGGCGGCGAAATGATTCCAGTAAAGGATGGTACGGCAGTGTTTGCTTCGCGCAAATCAATAATGATTTTTCACAATGAAGTGACAAAAACTAAGTAGAAAAGTGAAAAACTTTTCAGGCCATTCCGTATATTTGGAAGATGAAGACAGTTCTACGAGGGGATTGATAAAATTCATTTGGAGGAGTAAATGGATGTAAATAGTTCTCAAAATTCAATTGCCCTCTTATCGCAGCGACAAAGCAATCTAAACAAGGAGAATTCATTCTTTATAAATATATCATTACGATATTCCAGGCAGGAAGTAAAGTTGTAAATAGTAACTGTGCTCCACAAAAGAATATAAGCTATGTCCATAACGAATTGTGCATTATCTTGAATTCTAAATGATAACGTCACCAATAATGATCGAAAAAGCTATTCAGTACCGTTGTTCGCTGTGAATTACAAAGAAAACAAAATTAAACTTCATGGACATAATAATCATAAACTGCAAATACGTGACAGAGCTCATTATGCTGTACAAGTCGTTTTTGTTGGTATGAAAATAAACACGGAATTCGTGGTAGGTATGTCGTCAAGGTTCTAACTCGTAATAATAAAATCCAGCATACCCCCAAAATATAACGAGGTTGAAATTAATTCTTCTTCATATACCTCAAAATTATGGAAAAATTTAATTTTCCAGAAGAAAATTATTTGGCGACAAAATCCTGAAAAAGATCAATTTTTGTAACACTTTCACGAAATGTTCATGCATTTTGAAGGGTTATTGTTGCAGCTTTGTTGAACAAATCGAGGAACAAAAATTTGGCAAAAGCGAAACAAAAGTTGACCTGTTTCAGAACTGTGCTCTCAAATATTTTTTTTTTTTCAGAGAAAATGAATTTGATCCATAATTTTAACTCGTGAAAGAATTTTCAAACAGGCAATAGGATTAAAGAAAAAATAAAACATACTCATTAATGATTGAATATATATATATGTAAGCATGGCGCCAAAAACGATCATATATTATGATAATGATAAACTGATCTCCGTGAAATGGAGAGTAAATAGTTAATGATATTCCTAATCTCCTCATAACCTGTTTTGCTCTCTTACATAAATTCATTTCCATGAAGAATTTGAACAAAATTTACATTTCACAGCGGATCCACATTGTACGAGGTCTATTCAGAAAGTAATGAAAATTATGTACTTAATAATAATCTAAAACTAACTATAATAGTCAATACACTTTTGATTGCAGTATCTTTTGATACCTACATCTTTTCGTTTCAGAAACACTGTTCCATAATGAACAAAAAACAGAATATTTTCATTCTTATCGTTGTATCAAACAATTAAAAAATCTACAGAAAAAACAAATTTAACACGATTAAGGAAATAGATACGACAAGTGTTTCGATCTATTTTTCAGCTTTAGTACATTCAGGTAATCAAATTCGTTAAAAAATAAATCAAATAATTCTTGAATAAACAAAAAAATTCTATTCAAGGATTATTTATAAACAATAATTTCTTTTGTTGTAATTGGCCTTCGAAGGCTAAGACCTGCTTCAATCGTGTTTCAATGATTTTATTAACTTTTTATCATTATGAACAATTGACTTAAAGTAGGTGATTTTAAATAAAATTCGATTGAAATATCTGGCAAATCACTAGCATGTGTAATTCTATAATAATTTCGGTTTCAGCAAAATGATTTCAAATATGAACCGGAATTAAACTCCAAATAGCTGATTGGGGAATAACCTGTCAGTTGAAATAGATAACAAAAGCACAAGTTACTGAAACTTTACTATTTACTCAGTTACTTGAATTTTTTACAAAATAATCTCATTGGATTGTCGGAAGATGTCAATCTCCAGACCAGGCAAAGGATGGTTATTTTATCTACTTTTTATTATTGTTATGATGAATTTAACTTCAAAATATAATTTTGAATCAAAGTTAATCCAAATTCCTGTAAAATAACTTGAGCGTTCATTTTATTTAATACATGGGCTGAAAAGTCTCGTGCCAAACAAAGAAAACACAGTTTTTTCGGTTCAAAATTAGCTTTATTCATCCAGCAAGAGCAACGCAAGTATTCTAGTGCATTTCAATACCACCATTTTTGTAGAACGACTTATCTTCTGCCTCAAAATAGTCCTCAGTTTTAGCGATAACCTTTCATTCACACGTTTGAAGTCAGCAAACCAACATTTTATTGTTGATTCTGAGCGGAGCCCCGATAACACTTTTCAAGCCATTGCTTCGTTTGAACGGTATTTTTTCCCATCAAGAAGCAGTGTAAAATTAAAACACGAAATTTTTTTTGATCCATTGTTTTGAAAATAACAAAAGTAGCGTCACTTTAAGCACCACTCTCAAATTAACGAATAGCATATCATGAAATTTTAACAGCTGTCTTTTGAAAGTTAGTATTAACTGAAAAAAAGGTGACTGCAATAAAACTAGCACAATATACAGGGTCTTTCACGAGAAACCTCACCCATATTTATACGGGAAACTACTGAACGTATTTTCATGAAATTCATCACTTATAAGTATTTCACCATGCTGATGAAATCTAAAATATTTTCAAGGCATGAGCACCTCCGGTTTTTCCGGAAATGACGTCAACTTCCGTTTTTCAAATTAGAACACCATTTTTTTATTGCAGAAATAGATTCCTTAGAAAATTTCAAGTTATTTTGATGTAACATTTTTCAGTTTTGGTTGGAAAATTCTTTCTGAGCGGGAAAATTCGAAAAAAAAATCGAATATAGAGCTCCGCTGAAACAAGAATAACCTCCGAGGTTTTTGGATGGAAAATTTTCATTTATGGGATTTTTCAAGATGCAAGATTAATGTAACCACTTTAAAAATCGAAATCGCGATTTATGATACAGGTGGTGAAAAAATTGCTTTCAAAGTTAGGGATGACGAAATCGTGAGAAATCAATTTTTTCAAATTAGAACCCCATTTCTTTATGGCAGATATTGAATCTACGTTAAAAAATAATGTGAGTGTATGCTTCACACCCTTGCCCTAAAGTGGATATTTTCTGAGTTATTCACAAAAAACTGTTTCCCTTCACGCCAAAAAGATGAAATTTTCGGGAACTGTTACTCAAACCATGTTTTAGGTTTTACTACCCTAATATGCAAGAGAAAAAAGGTTACAGGTTGTTCCTAAATAGATGGCGAATTTGGATTCGAATTCGTATCGGAAACCTCTTTATTTCAACTAATCGCCCATCGGTTTTCTCTCCAGTGATAAATAAATAATTCCTTATGAACCATATGCAAAAACTTACCATGTTTTACATTCTTTTTTTTTAATGATAGATATCATTAATTACATCTGCCAAATTCCTCTTTATTCAGCAGCATTTTGTGTTTACTATTAATTTGGTGATAATTCGTATTAAGTTATAAAATCGATCACTATGCCTAATTTTACCAATGAAGATTATTTAAATCTCATTCTACTTCATGGAAAATGTAATAAAGTTGTAGATAGAACGATTCGACTGTTCATTGAGAGGTACCATTAACAGAACCATGACAAACTTGAGAAATGTCGGATCTTTCGTTAAGAAAACTAAACACAGAGAAAAAAGTGTAGTAGAAGATGAGAACAACGAAATTACAGTTCTTGCATATTTTCGTGTGAATAATCAAAATTCTCTCAAAGATGCCGAGATTGCTCTGGGATTATCTCAATCGAGTGTTTGGAGAATATTAAAAAAACATAAAATGCACCCATATAAATTCAATAGGGATGAATCTAAACTTACAAAGAATGGTTCTTTCAATAGGCATAACAGTCATTATTGGGATGAAGAGAACAACCACCACTTCAGACAATGGAACTTTCAAGAGACCTGGAGTTTTAATGTTTTTTGCGCCATCAAAAATAATGCAATTCTCGATGTTCACATTTATGATGGGACTTCAACTGGTAAGATAGAACACTACACATGTTTGCATTATTTAAAGAATGTTCTCCCTTAGGAGATAGATATTCTGACATATTGACTCAAATAATTGAGCCGCCAGTACAGAACCATAATGACTTATGGTATCAACAAGATGGCGCGCCTCCACACAATTCACTCAATGTGTCAAATATCCTATACAGGCTATTTGAAGATCGATGGTTGGCGAACAATGGTCCACATCTTTGGCCACTACGTTCTCCCGATTTAACTCCTTTAGAATATTATGTTTGGGGTAGGATAAAAAATATTGTCTACTCAAATCCCCTGACTGATAAAGAGGACTGCATAGAACGAGTCAGAAATGCCTTCGGGTTTGTTTAGATTTTTAGATTCATAGTTTTGAAACTCAAATTGGTTTTTAAACACTTTTGCAGATCTCTTCCTCCCAATGAAATAAGAAGAGCAACGCACGAAGCATTCCTGAGACGTATAAATAAATGTCTAGAAATTAACGGTCAAAACTTTGAGCATCTTCTCTAGTTATAACTGCGAGAGTTTGCCATGGTTCTCCTAATAGTAACTTGAAGTCGGTTTCAAGAAGGGGTGAAAAATCTACAGCATGGTTCAAATAACAGTTCCTGAAAATTTCATCTTTTTGGCATGAAGGGAAAAGAAATAGCTGAAAATTCAAGAAGAAAAACAGTTTTTTTGTGAATAACTCAGAAAATATCCACTTTAGGGCAAGGGTGTGATGCATAAACTCACATTTTTTAACGTATATTCAATATCTACCATAAAAAAATGGGGTTTCTAATTTGAAAATATTGATTTTTCATGATTTTGTCATCCCTAACTTTGAAAGCGATTTTTTCACCCCCTGTATCATGAATCGCGATTTCGATTTTTAAAGTGGATACATCAATCTTACATCTTGAAAAATCCCAAAAATGAAAATTTTCCATCCAAAAACCTCGAAGTTATTCTTGATTCAGCAGAGCTCTATGTTTCGATTTTTTTTTCGAATTTTCCCGCTCAGAGAGAATTGTCCAACCAAAACTGAAAAATGTTACATCAGAATAACTTGAAATTTTCTAAGGAATCTATTTCTGCAATAAAAAAATGGTGTTCTAATTTGAAAAACGGAAGTTGACGTCATTTCCGGAAAAACCGGAGGTGCTCATGCCTTGAGTTTTCATCAGCATCGTGAAATACTATGTGATGAATTTCATGAAAATACGTTCAGTAGTTTCCCGTATAAATATGGGTGAGGTTCCTTGTGAAAGACCCTGTATGTATTGGACACGGGACTTTTGAGCCCACGTAGTATATATGAAATAATGATTAATGAGGTGAGGTATTGTTTACTCTGCTGCTCCATATTCAGAAGCATGCTATTGGTACGTCCATGGCCTGTTCTCAAACGATTTAGCACTGTCAAAATTTTACCAGGAAGATCGAAATCAGGAATTTTTTCGAAGGATTAGAAATGAGATCTTTATTGAACATTTCGTGAGAGTTCCATTCAATTTGCCATAATTCTTCATCGCTCATGTTAATGTTGAAAAACGAATTATACCATAAGGGTTTACGTGATTTTAATGCGAGAACTCAGTAGAGTTCCATAAAGTATTCTGGAATGTTGAAGTAATTGGAAATAAATTCGGAAAGAAATTATAACTGTTCCAAGAATTCAGAGCTGCAGTGTATATGCGAATATGGGATGAGACAATGTTAGACAAAACTGGTAACTGGTGTAGATGTTATGATTTCAGTAATTATTCTCATTGATGGATAATTTTTTTGTGCATGTACACTACTAAATCAAACAGAG
Organism: Micraspis discolor; assembly: GCA_030674115.1. NCBI lineage: Eukaryota > Metazoa > Arthropoda > Insecta > Coleoptera > Coccinellidae > Micraspis > Micraspis discolor. The sequence goes on from JARTUT010000436.1 coordinate 1,971,888, forward strand.
CAACAATACTCAGCTGCAGAAAACACTAACGCTAGAGATGCTCTGCGTAGAGAAGAAAAATCAGCAGAATCATTAAAAGTTACATCTAATTTCCTCTATTTCTCATGATTATTACAATGAAAACAATATACCTCTACTTTATTAGGGTTGGAACATTCAACAAAACTATTCCTTAAAATCTCCACATTGATTTGACACGTTGATACTGACAAATGATAGATTGTGATACTCCGTTTTTTCTTAGTTGAGCCGTTCTGTCATGCAATAAATTAACTAGATATGAATAAAAGTTTGCCGGATGAGATTGTTGACCGTTCTACCCATCTTGCACGGCACAGATAATAGGAGTAAACCAGTTTGGTTGTTCTATTATCTCTAAAAACAAAAATCGACCAGTCCAATCCGAACCCGATGGAACGAGACGAGAGGCGTGTGAAAATCACACAAACCAGGAGGAATTCCAAGAAAGAAGGAAGGAATTTCATCTCTTGTGAAAGTTTAAATGACACAGACAGAGAGAAACACTCTCTCGACGTCCGGTTCGAAAAAACTTTCGTCGACGTACCCGAAATGTGTTCGATACACGTCGCACATATCGTTATTTCTGTCGATGACTATACCATATGGTCATTACCTTCCGTAAAAGTTAAATAACGACCATGTAGGTGTATCCTTGGTCGGAACACAGTTAAGGACGCGGTTTCTCATTCTGAATTCCATAGTTCGCTTGGCTGTCAACAGTAGCCACGCCAGAGGGTACAAGGATGACTCAAGGTCTTCCTCAAGAGCAATTATTGAGCATCATCTAGATACCGACCTGGCCACTAACCATTAGGTCGTCGAAAGAACAATTAAAATTGTGAATCAGTTCAGTTCCGTATCGAGGGTCCATTTATTGTTTTCGTAGAGCTTCTTTCTCGTACAAGTAAATCATTTTTATGCAAATCGCAAATTTCACTTTCGATTGTATTCAAATGGCGTCCGTGGTAAGAACGTATAGCTCTCGATGCAACTCCTCTTATTTATGCAGATTAAGAAGGTTTTTGGCTATACGACATGTCAACGGAGTGTGTGTGCGAGTTTTGTCATCAATTATTTGACTTTCCATACATTTTTACAATCTTTATTTTTTTTGTATTGAATTTATTGAGATTTATAATCTACTTTCAAAAGTATTAGGTAAATATGTTTATTATGCCCGAAGCCCTTATGCAATTCCCTTAACTCAAGGATTTCCTAACCTGCTCATGACGTCAGAGCATAGAGTTCAATACATAGACAGAGTTTTGTTAGGTTAGGTGGAAATATACTAAGGTTCATTCATATTATATGAAATGAAATCATTTTCCTCCCTGCTCAATTTTGAAATTACCACAATTAAAATCGTGCGCATGTGTCAAAATACTCGCTTGTTATTGGATGCCCCTAATTTGTCCCTAGAAGTTGACCACTTAACTAGTAAGTGAAAAAAACACCGGTAGCACTCCGGGAGTGCCGGCAGAAGTGAAAACTTCAATATTAACGTTGTGCATTTTTGATATTTTGGAATGGTTAGAGAATAATTTTGTATGAATTGCTTTCATTATCAGTATAAAAGTGCTATTATTTATGTGGTGGAATACAATATTCATTTATTGCGCTATCGTACACAAAAATGACAATAGGTTTGTTCGGGTGGCAGTTCCCAGTTGTACTGGGGTCACAGAGAACCAGGTTCTGTAACTCTTGGAATCGTCGCAAGTTGTTCTATGACACGAACGGGTGAGAACAGGTGGGAACAGATAATTTCAAAACGATTTCGTTAAGTGCATAGATAAGTGAAAGTAAGGTTATGTTGTACATCATGGACACTGAACTCTAAATACCATATAGGTATTCATATAGAGTTCAATGATCATGGATCATATCATGGATAGTGTTAAAAAGATATTGAATAAGTTATTGTGTTATTAATACGGTGGAAATACTTTAGAAATTACAAATATTAAAATTGAACAATTTTTTTTGTCATAAATAAATAAACATTAAGATATCCATATAAATAACTGTAAATATAATTTATATGTAATGAAATATTTAAAGAAATGATTTAATTTAATTATAATTTGAAATTTCAATACATGTAGTAGTGATCATCAGTGGAGAAATTATTTTTGTTAGTTCATATCTGGATAAACTGTGAATTTTTCTGTTATTTCATTGTAATTTTGGTGGAAACTGAGTACAGAAAATTTTATATAATAGAATTAGGTAATTGTATATGGAACTGGTGGCATTTGGGAAATACATAAAAATATTTTCTAACAACTTTGATAGCTTTGTAATTATTTTTTAGATATGAATTGTTGTAACAAGTCGTTGTGTTCTTGAAAGAGGTCATTCCTCCGTTTCCTTCCTAAATTTTCAATACATTTTGAGTGGTGAAAAAATAAAGATACTACAATCACGAAATAACAAAAATAAATATATAGTATATAAATACGAAATATCGTATACATAAATAATATAAAATAATTATCTTACATACTTTGATCAACAATTATGCAATTGTTTTATTCATCTATTGCAAATGATCCTTTCTCTTCTTTGAGATAACAAAAATTTTGAGAAGCTATTATAACGAATTGATTAAAAATTTATACTCCCACAACATAAAATATACTCAAAAACAGCTATGCGAATATCCTAGTCACCAAATATATAACTTAATTGCCAATTAGAACTACTGAAAATTTGAATCACCGATGATTTGAATTTACCGCTTCTTCTGTTGTACCTTGTATCATCTTTAGATCAGGAACCGTAAGAACAGTAACGAACAGTTCCGAAATCAAGTGTTCCGACCACACGAACGACAAGGAACTCCTGTTCCGTCCCAGACGAACGGGTGGGAACCATAAATTACCAAAAATTACAGTTCCGAACTGCCACGCGAACAAACCTAATCTATATTACATTAACATACACAAACATTCGCACAAGCGCCCTGCACCGCATAAACGAAACAGCACACGCAGGCACGGTAGAAAGAGTGGGGGATATTATTCCCTCTCCTACTCCTCGATCTTACGCTTTTTCGATCACAATCACGTGACCCTGACGCGAGTTTGGATGTTTTTACCCATACAAGAGAGTGCTCAGCGCCGCTAAAGAAGTTTTCACTTCAAAAATTAGGGAATGAGTATGAGTGGTAGCATTGAAAGCTATTGTTTAAACTTTACGGCTAAGGGAAAAGTTCAAGGTGACAGCCAGCGTAAACGCACCCTAAGAGAAGGTTTTGCACATTGATGGATTCATAGTTATGATCAACCAGCCCTTTCCAACCTTCGTGAGTTGAATGGATCTTCTGTCAGTTGGTCGATCGGTTTTAGTACATCCTTGTAACTTCTGATGATATTTCCTCAAGTGATTTTCTATTTCTGTTGTGACATATGGGACCCTTAAACCCTCATGGATGGTGTGGTTGGAGACATGTTAAAGGGTTTTCACCAATGAACGTAGTATTTTTGATTGTACTCTTTGGATAATTTGAATATTTGATGGCTTAGCGTAACCCCAGAATTGGATGCTGTAAGTACTTATTGGTTTGATGATTGCCTTGTAAAAGAGTAATTTAGTTTGAAGGGTCAGTTCAGACTTCCTGCATATAAGGCAATACACTTTTCGGAATTTCAGATTTATGTCATTCTTTTAGGCATTGATGTGTTGTCTCCAGTTGAGGAGCTGGTCGAAATGTATGCCGAGATACTTTGTTTTGGTGTAGACTGGTATTTGCTTTTCGAGAATTTTGACTGGTGCTCCTTGTAGTAAATTTTACTTGAACTGCCTCATTGATGCAGAGTCGCCATTGCCCAAGGCCATCCAGGTGTTCATGAAGTTGTGTGGAAGCTGTTTCGGCGTTTTCATCAAATGCAAGTATGGTTATAATCTGCAAAAGTTGCTACGGTGGTGTTTTCATTTTCTGGTATATCCGAAGTATAGATGATATATAAAATGGTCCCAAAACACTTTCCTTTGGGATTGCAATATTAACTTAGAAGGTCGTGGATATTTCACGGCAAAATAAAAAATATTGGTCTAATAGATAAGATATTGTTGTTATTTGTCTTATATGTTGACGCACCGGATGTAATTCCTTTTGCAGACGACACTGCTGTTGTGTCGACGGGTGATAGTTAGAAATTAGTTGAAATTAATATGAATAACTATCTAAAAAACAATAGTAATTGATTGTCTTTCAACCAACTATCCTTGAACATCAACAAACCAGTTTATCAGGGTGTTCGGCACATGGACCGTCAAATTTTTTTGGGGCGTTGGTAGGGTCATTTGCTACCTTTTCAGTCTTGGAACCTGGGTCCTTAGTATTACGGTTACGGAGGTATGATTTTTTTATTAAATTTTTCTAAATAACCCAAAATGTACCCTTCGAAGCCCCATAACTTTTTTTGCGTGTGCTTTACATGCATTTTATTATTGTATTAAGTCTACATGAGTGTGTGTTTAAAAAAAACGTATTTATTGTTACAGATAACACCACAAAAATAACACGTGGGCCTTTCATTAAAAAAAAAAGTATGAAAGTATGAAAACATCTCCACTCCTATTGAAATTTAAAAAAAAGTTGTTACAGCTATTACAAACTTAGTTTTTTTTTAAAAATGTTCTTTGGTTTATAACGTTGCTAACCATATGCTATTTACGTAAGTCAATAAAAGAAATAATACTGCAAATAAGGTTTTAGTCAGAAGAGTGAAGAAAGTCGCATCTAAATAAAAGTACGGATTTCGACACAACACAGCGAGCAAGGAAATTTTACCTGCCCGTTTTAGACGCGCGTGAATTATTATTACGATTTCTGTCCTTAGGTTGGATTGGGTTAGTCGCCGCTGACTTGACCCTACCGTCATTCGAGATTTAACTGTCTCTGCTGTTGGAAGTGTCTGTGCCGCGTTGTTCAGTTTTTTAAATTTGTATTTTTTTGTTTTTATCGACTTTTTGCTACTGTTGTTTTAATTTTGGTTGTTGATATGCCTAATTTCACCAACGCTGAGTATGCTGATATGGTGATGGCATATGGCAAGGCCCATGGTGTTGCTCGTGCAGCTCAAAGGATTTATCAAGCCAAATTTTCTGATCGAAGATTACCCCACCACGAAACATTCTCGACGACTTATCGACGATTAAGAGAGACTGGAAACTTAAATTTTCAAGAGCCTCGGGTCAATGTGAGGCAACACCATGTAGTACTTGACGATCAAATTCTTCAAGCCTTTGAAGAAGATCCAACTACAAGCATTCATGTCGTTGCTCAAAGACTCAACTTAACGATTTGGAAAGTTTGGTCAGTACTTCGGGATAAAAATCAACACGCTTTTCATTACACCCCGGTACAAGGTAAATGAACTTTTTTATTGATAAATTTGTCCTTTTGACTGCGAAAAAATTGTCACAGACTAATGAATTTTATTAATTGTTACAGGTCTTCATGAAGGCGATCCTGCCAGACGGTTGGAATTCTGTAGATTTTTGCTGCACACAGATGTCGATGACAACTTGTTTCTAAAACGAATTTTGTGGACAGACGAATCCTATTTTAACCGAGAAGGAATAACAAATCTGCACAATTTACATCACTGGGCACCTAAAGATGAAAAGGCAAATGAGTTTTCAACAAAAATTTAGTGTTAACGTTTGGGCTGGTGTGATAGGAAGACATCTCATCGGGCCACACTATTTACCGGCTCGACTAAGTGGGCCTGCTTATTTGCATTTTTTGAAAGAATGCTCTGCCGGAGCTACTAGCCGATGTTCCGGCCTTCGATGAAGACCTGCCGATTGTGTTCCAGCATGACAGTTGCCCGGCACATTTCCTGAGAGAAGTTCGAGATCACCTCGACAACTCTTTTCCAAATTCATGGATAGGCAGAGCCGGCCCCATCCTTTGGCCCGCAAGGTCTCCAGACCTAACACCTTTAGATTACCATGTCTGGGGTAGAGCCAAAGAATTGGTTTATTTCACAGAGGTACCTACAAGAGAGGTGTTGATTGAACGCATAAACGCGGCATTTGTGGTAATGAAAGAAGAAATGTTGCTAGCCACAACAACGGTCGAAATCAGAAAAACGTGTCGGGCGTGCATTCGGAGTAGAGGAGAACAATTCGAACAGAATTTACATTAAAGAATGGTGTTATTTTACTTTGTAAATAAACAATCATACAAACTGTATTTTACTAAAATCTGTCCTTACTTTGCTATTTTATCTAAAACACTATTTGTAGTATTTTTTTATTTATCGATTAACGTAAAAAGCATACTTTTAGAACCGCGATAAACCAAAGAACGTTTTAAAATAAAATTAAGTTCGCATTAACTGCAACTTTTTTTTTATTTCTTTTAGAAGTAGAGATGTTTTCATACTTTCATTATTTTTTTTAATAAAAGGCCCTCGTGTTAATTTTGTGGTGTTATCTGTAAAAATAAATACTTTTTTTTCAAACACACACTCATGTAGACTTAATACAATAAAAAAATGCATGTAAAAGCCCACGCAAAAAAGTTATGGGGCTTCGAAGGGTACATTTTTGGGTAATTTAGAAAAAACTAATAAAAAAATCATACCTCCGTAACCGTAATACTAAGGACCCAGGTTCCAAGACTGAAAAGGTAGCAAACGACCCTACCAACGCCCCAAAAAAATTTGACGGTCCATGTGCCGAACACCCTGTATAACATTTGGGAAATTACTTCAATAGTGCTCCAAAATCTTTGAACATCAGTATAAATAGTAAATCAATAACAAAAGTAGAATCAGTATAAAGAGATAGTTTTCGATAGTAATATGAAACGGGAAAACATATTGAATATCTACTGAAGAAAACGAAATACATGGCTTTCATTTTTCACAAACTAGCTAAGATGATGCCTATTGAAATTGTTCACATGCTTTATAATTCTCTATTTCATGATGTTATGAGTTATAGAATTGCTGCATGAGGTTTGGCTTATTCGAACTGTCTAAACTAATTTAGAAACCATCAAAAAAGAATCCTTAAAATAGTCAATAAAGGTGAAATCGTTCACAGTAAGTTCTGACAATGGAACAGCTTTTTTCATTATTCATTGAAATTCTATTATGACAAATTGAAAATTGAATTTGAGAATTCAAAAAGCATCACTAGAAACGAAAGTATTCGATTGCAAAACTCAAAACAGTCAGTGGTAAGAGTAGCTTTGTGAAAGCATATTTGAAAAATTTTCAATTTTCATTCAATGTCAAGATTGACAGAACTCTGATAACTATTTGTACTTATGATTTAAAGACTTCTTCAAGTCACTTCGAACAATTGGCCTCCAAAGTTTCGGCAACTCAACTGATGGTGCACTTATGGATTTATATGCTTCATTATATCATCACTTGTATCATCCAATACATATGTTAACGTAATCAGGAAATTTGATCTATCGGTAAATAAGGTCTTATATACAGAAATTTTGGACAGACAAACCCTTGTCCTTTGAAATACCTTATTAATTCGAATCCAAATTACACAAAAGCGATTGTTCTTCGAAATCGAATCTTCTGAAACCTCTACATGACTTTTACGAGCGGTACATTTAAATTTTCCAAAGCTCAATTCTGACAATCTTCGACTGGTACCACAGACCTGAAAAGTTTGTAACGTAAGTGTGGTCATTTTATCCCATTCATTGCATACTAAATTGTATTATCAAAAAAATCTGAATTTTTCATCATAATCGGCATCAAATGATAGACTATCATCGAATCTCCAATGTCCCCTCGTTCAGGAATTTAAAAAAAAAATTATATTCATAAGGAGGCTATATTTCACATACCAATTCAATCGAGATTTTCAATAAAGCTCTTATTTCTGCTTAGTTCATGGATTTGCTCATTCAAGAAAAATGCTACGAGTTTCAAATTGTTCAGGGATAGGTCATGAATATATGAATATCTGGACACAGTTCGGAAACCAAGTTGTAAATCAATAGAAGCAAAAAAAAATACTACATGTTACCAATTATTCCTAATATTTTAATTTCAATATGGTTCTACAGTTAAAAATAAGATGTTGGATTTACGAAGAAGTAGCTATTAAATTGCAATTTCAATTCAGTTTTCTCTGCTTTTATTTTTTTTTTATCTTAGACTAGATATCGATAACTTTAAGGTTCTGAATAATCGAGCTAATTCGAAAGCATTTTAGAAATACCTAATTGTATAGAAAGCAGCAATTTTGGTGCTCTTGTTCATCTGGAGAGAATACTCAACGATTTCCCAGAATGTCTGCAATTTTTTTTTACTTCCGTTTAACTATTAGATCACATGCCGAATTGTATTTCACCCTAGCACAACTGCCTGCTGTTTGAGCATTTTGGCAAATACAAATGCTATATCGTTTTCTAGAAGACCAAATAAACCAAATAATGTTACTTACTCACAATAAATACCTGTGCACTTTCAAAATACTGGTTTGATCGATTGAAAGGTTTAAAAAATCAGAAATTGCCAAAGTGAATGTTACTACATACAAATCTAAAAATTTCCAGGTAAAAATTCTTCCAAACCGAACAATAGTACCCACAAATCTGTTGAAATTCAATGTAATACACAATATTTTCATAAAATCATAGAATTCTCATTCAATTGACTCCTTATCAGTACACCAACCCAATGGGATATCAATTCAGTCCTTATCATCAGAAGAATAATGAAATAAATATCATTATAGGCAATAGGTATTGTAAAAAAATTTAAGAGTTGTTTACCACAATCCAAGACGTGATTCGAAATATCTTTTGTTCCTGAACATACAATATTTTTCTCTTTGTGAACAACCAAATCTTTTACCAAAACAAACGAATTCAATAGGTTTCATTCTGATCCATCTCGATGGATAAATTATGAAATGTGGTGGCAGTTATGAATAATCCATTCCTGAACCATAAAGATTCAATTCTTCTTATTGCATCATATATATTTATAATAATAAAATAATTTATTTGCATATGTTATACATGAGTAAATAAACAATAAGGTAGCAGAGGTGTTTTGATTCTCTCATGAGAAATAAACCACATCAATTCTACAAAAATTGAGTCAATTACATGATGCAACACAAAAAAACCAAATTATGGTACCTTGTAATCCAAACCAACCTAAAAGTTTATGTCAATTTTTAAACTAATCCTGAGTCAACAAATAATCATAGCTTCTTGACGGGTTATTCACTAAACGAATAAAAATCTGTGTAGGAGTAAACACTGATTAACACATCCCATCATAAATATCATTTTTCTAACTCACAAGTTTAAGCAGGAAGCTATTAGGGGTATGACTCAATCCAAGCAATGCAAATCATCCTGATACATCATTCAAGATAATACATATCTTTTAAATGAATTATTTGAGTAAGTTGGGTACTCGTTTGAACATTATATGATTATTATTGATCAAATTTCATTTGCTACAACCATTTTCATAATAAAAAGCAAAATATTCATAGAATTGAACTGAAACTTCAATATATACAAGTACAATCTACAAATAAATACGTAAGAAAAATATGCTCTAAAATGAATTCATACCATAAAAAGATATAGAAGAGCACAACATTTTTACAATCAAGAAAACTAGAAAGTTTTCTTCACACCGATTTCATAGCAAAGGTATTATTCTATATCTTGTGCACATTTCACAATGAATGGTGTGTGTTGCTGCTGTTCATGAATGGAAAATAAGTAGGAAAAATGAGCTATATTTGTCTCACAGCATGAATAAATGAATTATTATTAACTCAAAGCCTTGAATCAAGTTTTTAAGTGTTTGTTGTCCAGAAGACATTAACTTAACCCCATCTGATTATTGGTTTCATGAGAAAGTTGAGTTTAATACTGTAGATCCCTTATTCAATCAATCAACAAATAACATTCAACAAAATCCATCAGGGTTTAATTCTGGGTTCGTGAAGGTGAAGTGCATATATCATGTTCTGAAAGGAATTTTACTGAAAATAGTACCTGCATTATATTTCGTGAATAAGATGTTATAAACCCAGTTATAATGGACCATTCAATGTTCAATCACTTCAAAATCCAGAGAGTTTACACATATGTCACATACAAATGCAAGTTCTTCACTCTAGGCACAATGAGTATTCAACAACCTAAGACTTAACACTGCAAGTAATAATTATTCCAGAGTTTTATCATATCAACACGAGTCTAGATCAATTTCAGGATGGTATTCCAGTATTAAATCGAATTGTTTATAGAAGTGATACGAAACTTTTCCACTTTCAACATATCAACCTCCCGCCTTGGAGACTATCAACCAACACATTCCAATCGACGGAATGACAGCTAACAAAAAGTGAAGCTTAGATCACCCCTCCCTGTTATTCTATGATTACGCATTCGCACTTCTCACTCAGGAGTATGTCTTGTAGTCTATTCTTATTTGCAGGAACTGATTTCAAGTAGATTTTGAAAATTGCTAAAACAACGTTTAAATTTATTCACAGTATTTAAATATCGAAAGAAAAAAATATCTCCTACTAACATTTAAAATAACTAACTCCTGAATAATTCGTGAAAGTTGATTTATTTTTGCTTAGTTATTACTTAGGGAAGCTTACAAATCGTCATTATGAAAACTATTGTGATGATACTCTAGCAATCATAAAACTTAAAACTAAAGAATGATTCAAAATAGTTACGGCTGGTAGATTTGCTGAAAAATTTTCAATTGAAATGTGAAAGAATCAATTGAAAGGACTTCTCATTTTGAATTTGAATGAACATAATAAAAAAGCGTCTTACTTTTATCCTACTTCAAAGATATCTTTCAATTTAGCTTTTATGGTACAGAATATTTCCGAAAAAAAAAATGTTAAATTGCAGTGTCTTTATACAAAACAGTGACGACAATGGTGGTCAACGTTTTGATTGGTTCCGCCATTAAGGGTCGAAATTTCATTGCTTACCTAACTTGCCATACTGTTTTACATGTTTTAAGGCGTTTTGTTCAATTTTCTCATCGTGTTAGTTCAATTCATCTTAGAGACGAATTTTGGCGCTGTAACCATAACTAACTATGGTTACCCAAACGGTGACGTCATAGTTAGTTGTAGTTACCATGACAGGTTCGAGTGTTTCATAACTGTAAACACTGTTATTTTAGATGAAGAATACCTTCACATTTTCAATTGTAAAAAGGTGTTTAATGGGCTTTATAGTGGTGTGTTTTTATTTAAAGTAACTTCTGCTGAACCCACATATTGGTCTTAATCATGCATGATTGTTTTTAATTATATTTCAAAATTTTTTTGGATTTTTATTCTGAAGTAAAAACAAATATGTTCTAAAAACACAACAAATATTCGAATGAATATCATTTATATCTTTCGTAATTGACTCCTCTGTGCCATATTTTATGAATCTAATAAATTCAGAGGCTCTGATCAACATATGATTTCATACTTTTGTGTGGGTCTTCAATCGATGTGAAAAATGCTTCTATTTCACACATGAGATGAGAGCTAGTAACTAAGTAACTACATTTAACCCTGCTCTCGAGGTAAGTTACGTGTAGTTAGGTGTATAACGTCATTGATACGTCCTAGTTACATGTTGAGATCGCGAAAATTTAAGTTACTGCAGTAACCACGATTGTAGTTACCTATGGTTACATCGCCAAAATTCGTCTCTAGCTTGCCGTGCTGTTTTACATGTTTTAAAGCGTTTTGTTCAATTTCATCGTGTTAGTTTAATTTAGAGCATTTCATTATATTTTTGAATATCTATAAAGTTTTATCTCGCTTTCTTATTTATGCATACGAGTTTGGACTATTGTTTACGTTGATTTATTCATCTGAGGAAGGGTTAAAAGTGGCAAGTTAGTGTTATTGAAATTAATAGATGTACTAAACTAAGTTATAAATTCTATGTTGAAATTATTATTATTAATGTAGAAAAAATTTAGCTGAATAATCTGTACAAAGTTACAATATATTTAAATGTCATAAGGAGAAATTCAAGTGATAGATAGGTTCATATTTTTCATAGATGAATTAACTCAGAAGCAATGCCTGGTTGTGCAGCAATTGGTTGATCCAATTCCCCAGAAAAAAGGTTTGTTATGGAATGTTTTCTCAAAGATCCCAAGCGTAGGAAGGAATGGGCAATTAAGATGAAGCAAATGAAGAAATTATGTGAGGTTATTTATTCCAATATATTTATTATTATTTATGTCTATTCATAATTTATAACTTCAATGTCCTGAACTTGGATTGTTGGTATATTTATTTCAAATTTTAGGTACATTTTTCTTCTGAGATGTGGGAAAAGTGAGGGTGGATGAAAAAAAAAGTTGAAAGCAATTGCCAGTGCCTGATGTTTTCGTGTTCACCAAAAATGTATGTACGAAAACAAGAAATTTGAAGTCCATTGCCTCAACTCGACTTTAAGATCCAGTTCCTACTTCATCTGGTTACTCATGTACCTTGCCTTCGGTTAGCACCTCAAATATTTCAGAAGGTGCTTTTGAGTTTTCCATCGACATATCACAGAACATCTCCAATGATAGATCTACAGAAGAATCAAGCGATATAACTTCTCAACAGAATTTAATTTCAGAGAAAAGGAGTAAAAAAAAGCAAGTTGAAATGTATACAAAAATAAATCATAAAAAAGTGAGCAGTTTGAGGTGGTATAAAATAAAATTCTGGATAGCTTAATCTCAAATAAAACATTTACAGTGGAAGCTCATTGAAAGTTGCAGTGATATATTTGATGGTTTGTTCAATGAGGATCAAATAACAGCTCTAACAAAAAAGACAACAAAATTCATGAAATGGACTGACACTACTAACATTAAAGCATTGAAATTAAAGTTTTCTTGTGGTAATTCTGGATATGAAGAAATTTTGAAGCAATATCTTCCATACCTGTCTATTCGTACACTACAACGAAGACTCCAAAAATTCAATTCAAATGCAATGCAAAATTCAATCCTTCAGTGAAAACCAGAAATACTGTGCACTAGTACCGGATGAGATGCCTATCACTCCTGGTACAACATTTGACATTTTCTTGAACAAATATTTTAGGGATGTCGCTCTTCCTGAATATTCTGGCCTAACAACTAATGTATTGGTGTTCATGTTAGCAGGTGTCAACACCAGATGGAAACAAATTAGTGCATATTATTTTACTGGCAACTCTGTTAATGAAATAGTTTTTAAAAATATTTTTATAACATCAGATATGGGCTTAGCAAACCAAGCATTATGGAGAACTTTAGGAATTGGTGCAGGCAGACATGAGATAATTAGAAATTATATTCCAAATCCTGCAGAATTGTACAAGAAAGTTTTCGTTTTGGCTGACATTCTCTATCTATTTAAAAATCTCAAATCTGCATTCATTTCTAATTAAATTGTCAAATCTTCAAAACCCATACAACAGAAATATAATTTGTCCACAGATATTGCTGATTCCTTGTATATTTTCGAACTGATTAGTTTTCAAAATGAACTGCATTTTAAATTATATCCAAATTAAGTGAATATGGCAGTTGGAAAATCCACTAATATATTAGACCATTATTTATCTAGTGTATTGAAATTTTTTGCAGAAGAACTGGATAAACCTCACTATTTAACAACTGCTTGGTTCATAGATATCTGAAAATTGGTTTTATTTAATGTCTTCAAGATCACTTTCTAATGCCTTAAGCAAATTCAATATTGAAAAGTTATGGAAACCAAAAACTTCTTAATAGAACTTACGGAAATTATTAGTAATCTTAAAATAGGCGTTAAAAAAATTTGGAAGCCATGTCAGACTAGAAGTCTTATATCAACAAAATCAATCCTACTTATTCAAGAATTCTTAATAGAAAACTGAGGTTATGAATTTGTACTCACTGGAAGATTTTCACAAGACTGCTTAGAAAATCTTTTCAGTGTTTTACACCACAGCAAACAAATTATCCTAAATGCAGTATAATTTGAAAATGATCTGTGTATCGCAATATTTGAAATGCCCAAAAGTTTCAAGTTTGATGAGGATGATATTTGGAAGATTTTTCAAATAGTGTTGGAGATATCCCAAAAAAATATATGAACCTGTGAGGATTCCAAATGAGATTCCATCTAGTGGTGAACTGAATTTCAATGAAATTAATGCACTCTATAACATTACCAGTTATATTGTAAACAGCATCAAACTGCAATCAAAGACATGTGATAAATGTATTTCACACATAGGAAGTAATGAACCATTGTTCAAAAATTTCACAATGTTTACTCCTATAAAATGTCACAGATTAAAAACACTATTTTTCTGCCACAAGCACATCTTTCATTTTTTTTGTGGATATGGAACTGCTTTTCAGAAAATATAAATTGGTAAGTCCACAAAAAAAAACAATCTGATATCATTTTTCATTGATACAATGCTGGAAATTGATTCTCCAACTGTACCAGATTGTCATGGTATGAAATATAAAATAATATGTAGGTATATAGTCTTTAGACTGAACATTGCTAGAAAAAACATAGGAGTATTCCAGCAAATCTAGTTGAAAAATTCTCATTATTCTGTTAACATCTGAACTTATATATTGCAAAATTATTGAAATGAAATGTGAAAATATATCAATTTTTTTTACCATAATTCTGTGTTATAAAAGTATGCTTACGAATGTGGATTTATGCAGAGCATTTCAATGAAAACTATCCACCCCACATAATTCTGAAGGCTTCACTTGAAAAAACGCGTCAAGATTTATATAAAGGGAAACGTCTTATTGCACATATGTAGAACTAGAAACTTCTCCCCCCTCTATGCTAATTTTTTTAAAGGAACACCCTATACACTCGTGGTTCTCTCATACAAAAGCATTACAAAAAAGTTAAATTAAAAAATATAAAGACAACCAATTAGGAGTTAACATGTAATTCCAATATAGTAACGAATAAAAACATTCAAAATATTGACAGAAAAACTAGAAGGGAGACTGGGACCAAAAATTAATCAAATAGTTACAATAGCTTGTGGCATCACTAATTTATCGGTACCTCTCTTGTCAGATGAAAGATTTTAATTAGCAAAGTGGTAATATTTATTAAGCTTTCCAAACAAAATGACTTTGGTGTTAGGCAAAATTTTAATTTTTTTTTACTGAAACTTAATTTGATGATTTCCCATTTGTTAAGAGACATCTCAAATAACATGAATAGTTTTAATCAAAGACTATGGTTCTTAATTATGTCAAACCTAAAAACACATATTTCTTGTTATCCAAACGACCAATTAACTCAGCGTGGAAAAGCGTTTTTTTGTGAGAAGTAATTTTTCAGTTGGATCATGAGAGAAATCAACTTTATTAACAATAAAAAATAATCATCAAATGGCTATCGACCGAAGTCTTCCTGCCAATTACATTTACAATTCATCAATTGTACCCATTGTATAAAAAAAAAAAAGTTATTCCAACGATATCAGGTGTTCATAAATTGGCAGTGCTGGTGGGTTCTCTGGGTCATATTGGCGCACTAGTGGTGTTATTATAGTCTTCTTAGTGATCCCCTTGATGAATTTTTTGCTCTGTTCCGCAATCTTGACAATATTGGCTCTATTTCTGTTGCTTCATACAAAAGTTGATTTGGTGGATTGTGTAACGGATTGTTAGGGTGTCTGATTTTAGTAATTTTTCTCAAGCATGTTCTTTCAGCTATTTCAAGATTTTTGAGAGTCGTTTCAGAAGTGTTCTGAAAGATTGTATGTCCATACTCTAGGAGGGGCCTGCATATCATTTTATATATATTATATATATTTAAGTATTATCTGCTTGTACTTGTATGATCTCCATGCTTTTATCCTGAGAAGCAGAAAGAATGAGATAGGTCTGTTTTAAATTTAAAATAGCCATTCCCATCTGGATTTGACCGTTACATTTATGTCTGTTCTTCAAGGATATTTTGCATTACCTGTATTTATAAATTTACATAAAGTAAGAGCTTCACTGATTGTACTGGATGCACCTGAAATATAACATAATTCAGAAATATGTTTCTGAAATTATTATTCACCTACAAGCTGTTGTCCTCTAGCAAAGCGATAGATTCTTTATCAAATATTATGCCATCTGGAGAAAAAGACATCAACTCATTCTTGTGAGGAATAATTAGGCCACAATGGACCTTCAACTTAGTTTTCTTCATAAATGCATTGGTTGCATTTTTTTCATGCATTTTTCCATGTTTTGGGCCAGCAATATTTTGATGCCTTTGTTTTCCAATCTTTTCCGTTATAAGTATAAATGCCATAACATCTGGAGCCTGTTATTCGCAATTTTCAATAACTATGCCAATCAACTCAATTTTGCTGCAAATTAATCGCAAGTCCTCAGTCCTCATTGAATAAATTAATAAATGTATATTTACAACAATCAAACTAAAAATTAATTTCAACAGAAGATAACTTGAGCATCTCAATTGACTGGGTACAATTATTCAAAATTTGAACATTCAGAAGGTCATTAAAATGGTTCTGATTTTTTTTTACACGCAAATGTGTGTCTCTTTCTTTTCTGTAAGGAAGAAAACATGAAAATTATTAGAAATAAAAAATTCTTACACAAACCTATGCTTTCAAATTCCAGAATCTGGCAAAATGTCCATATATATTCATTCCTCATTTCTTCTTTGTCAATACTATATCAACCTTAATTTTATATAAGTCATATCATCAGTTGGCAAAGGTCTATATTTATTCGTGACTTCAGCCTTCTTAACCAACGTTCCAAATACATTTAAAATCTGTTCGTGACACTTGTTCCAAATTTGTGAGGTCTTCCCTGAAAAAATACCACATACATACTTTTACTTATCTATGGTTTGCATCTACCACCAGCACCAGCTTTGCAAGAACATACCATTTCTTCTATTTTTACTTTACCACTCCTTATAATGAATGAACCTTCAATTTTATGGGGTTCTGAATTAAAGGCACTACTTTGTAAACACAAGGAACAAATTTCTACAAACGAAGGTCCACTGTTTGTTCTGTCACACATTATTAAGTGACCTTCATTGAGCTTCTTGACCTTCTGGAATTTGATGATAAGACCTCAATACAGTCCAGAAATTCTGATAATCCTAGTCCCTTATTCATTATACCTCATATATTCCGAATAAAGTACTGCAATAACTTTTGAATATAAACCAGGTTTGATAAGAACATAACCATACTTACTGCCTTGTATCATCTTGTATCCTCAAAACCAATAAAACGTCGTAAAAGAGAAAAATCATGATTGAGAAATCGAATGAATATATCACAAAATGAAACCTCAATCTTTCAAAGTTAGTACAAAATGAAATTTAGGTAAGAATTTAGAGGATCATATAACTTCCTCAGACCTGTCATCTATAGACGGTTCACGCCATAGACAATTAACTTTTTCGAATCAAACGTTTTTATTGTAAATGTTCTTGTTTTTTTGGATATTTCTCCTAAAATCCGAAAAAGCTATTAGATTATTTATTATGAATAAAAACTGAACAGCACTTTTTTACCATTCTACTTTTTTATAACTTTTGAAATTTTTAATATGCTGATGCAATTGAACTAGACATAATCTACCGAATTTTAGGAACAGCAGGTCCTATAGACGTCATTTCAAACTCATTAAGTAGACTAATTAGTGGACTATCGAGTTCAGAAATATATAGGGTTCTCACAGAAAAGATTTCTTGAACAAATCAAAACCTTTTTTTTTTGTGGAAGTCCATTATGTTGAAGTTACTTTTATTCAGAATAAGGATCTAATATTTATTCATAAATTGATTGACACCTTTATTTTTTTTTAGACATCTCTAATGTATACTGATCTTATTAAAAGAACAATAATCATAGAAACAAAATAAACTAATGCTGCTGAGAATATCTCCAGCTTCAACACATTATTTCATCATATATTCAAAAAAACATGATAGTGAAGTTTGTTTGGAGCTTCTTGTAAAATTTCATTATTGATTTGAGCATCGAGGTATATATATGAAAAATTCGAACATTGATTTTGATTTTATTTTATACGGATCACTTTATTATCAATTTTTTTCTTCGGTTTCTTAGACGAAACTATTCTAGTTTAATTTTGAATTCTTTTAATTTCTCTAGAGAATTCCCATGGAGAAAGATGAAAAATCTAGTTCAAATATATTCAATTAAATTTCCATATATTTATCATTGAAATATTTGGACTTTGTGAAAAAATTTTTGGGATTATCTTTAGCATTTGAATGTGTGAAATAATTTTTTGGGGGGACCAAGGGCGTGGTATCATTGTTCAACCAGTAATTTTTTCTCGTTACCTTCCAGAGGTGCATTAATTCAAATTGATTTCTGGGACAAGGTTGCTATCTGAAAATGTTATTTTCCACTGAATTGTCTCATGTTATTTAAGCCAGCAAACAAACCAAATCCAGCTTCATTCAGATTACATTTCTCCGTTCAATGATATAAAAGGTCTTTTAACAAGTTCATGGCTTAAAACAGAAGTCGAAACTAGAACTTGCCAATTTAATCATGTGAAGAACACAAGTCGGACCCCAATTTTCAACCGCGAGATACAACTAAGAATTTACTAATCTACAGCTCCGAAGTTTGAAATAATTTCGAATAGTAGAAAATTATTATTGGTTGGAACTGGAAAAACCACGGAGTCATAGCACCGTTGAATTTCCGCTCTATTTTTTTTTAAATACCACTGCTCTTATGGGATTTTTGTACATAAGTTGAATACTCAATAAAAATTCATCGAGTTATGTCTCACAAAAACATCACTATTATAAGATCGGTTGATTTCATTTCAGAAACCCCATAATCACACAAATGGTACAGAAAAAACTACTATGCCACTTATGTGATTATGCGATCTTCAAAATGTCACATCTTATTTAAGCGTACCAATCCTGAAAAAATTTGAGTGCATTTAATACTAGAAATTAAAAAAATTTAAACACAATACATAAATAAATAACAAAATTGGGTGAGAGTAAAATGTTTTATATAGGAGGCGAAAACCAGTCGAGTTGAGATTGTAGAAAAGTGAGCTTTAATGCAGTCAAGGGTAAGACGGCTCAGTAGTTGTACACAAGAAGTTTGGGACTTTACGGAATTTTTAAAAAAACTCACCTTACGCTGATACTCAATTTGTGCTTTGCTATAATGAAAGAAACAGTAAAAGTTTCATCGGAATTGTTATTTCTTTCAAATTTTACAATATGATTGATAAACAAAGAGAGTCATCGACTACTACATCGTTGAAGTACCAATCCGACTAAATTAATATCGACTACAGACTAAGTAAAGATCGCAACCATTGATTTCTTAATATAAAATGAAAAATTTTGTACACCTAACATTTCTGAAATAACATTCCTTTAGAAATATACAGAGTATTGAAATTGGATACAAAAATATAACATTTTTGAGATTTTTGGGTAAAAATGGCATCATTCATTTTGTTTGGACTCATTGTTGGAGAAACCGTGGTCCGAATCAATCATGTCCTTCCGAAAGCTGAGCGAGAAAACTGAATTTTTAGGGTTGTCAGCACTTGAATTCGTATCAAATTTAAACGCACGTCAAATGTCAATATAACATGATAATTCGAAACTATCGATGTTTAAACATTTTCGATACACTCTTCAAAGTGAATTTTTTTCATTATGTAGTTTCTTCAAACTCATTAGCTCTCATTTGGATATGAATCACAACCGTTATTTCGGAGATGTCATTTCTCTAAGTTTGAATACCTAATTACTCGTAAGTGATATAACAAGAGCGCCAAAGTCATCTGCCTTCATGTCAGTGATTTCCATTTCTTCTCCTTTAATATAATTTTTTCATGTATATTTGGTCATAATCAAAATATCATATTTTTCATTAATCCAAAACTACTGAGCTGATCAGGACGAATAACGAACTCGTCCGAGATATTCATTGCTGAAACCTACCCTGAAAATTACAGAATGAACTAGAGAGTTCATTCTGTTCGAACGAAATTATGCTTACGGACAGGTGGACACAATTGATTTTGACCACGGATTCTTGTGAGTCCAAACAAAACTATTAATACCACTTTCACCCAAATATTCAAAAGATACACCATCCGGCAAATCTATAAGTATTTTGTTTAAAGGTCAAGAGCACTAAAAAGAAACTTCAACATCTCCCTGTGGATTTTGTCTACAAAGATTAATTTTCAGAATATGCAAGATTTCAATAAGCTCCAATGCACAAATTTTTGTTGAGGTACAATTAATATCTTTTGAGTAATCGAATATTTTCAAAAACATTGTTCAGAATTTTCTAGCCTGGCAATTTACACATAAGTTGGTAGACTGCTTCCTATCAACGTTATTCAAATGATTTTCAAGTTTCCAATCGATCCGATGGATATTTTAGAAGTTTTTGTGGAAACTAAATTTCAGATGTTCGCAACTGCTGAACTATTTGATGGATTTAGCCCAATAACAAACTTGACTGAGATATTCAGTCAATTAACCTATTCTGAAAATATGAAAACTCTAGCTCATGTCCTCAGAAGATTAGTAATTTGAGCAAAACTATAGCACGCCGTTGTACTGGTTCAATGAACTAGAACAAGTGCACAAAACAGTATTTCTGATGACTTAATAAATCCATGATTAAATATAATATGCAGCCACTGACTCACCTTCTATATTACTCTTCTTGGATGATGCAAAAGTTCCCTTATCTGTCGCAATTCCATCTAAAGAAGATCCATAGCTATGATGAAGGTCCATCCAGAGAAGATGAAAACCAATTCAACTCCGACATGGAATGAATTAAATTTATATTGTTATAACTAAAATAATTCTGCAGTTATATAATTATTTTATGTCGATGAATCTGATTTTGTGACTCAGATTTTCTCTGACACTTAGTGATAAATTGGATTTCATATAGAAATACCCTGATATTATACTCTATTCGGATGGATTCCTCAAATGAGTGAACTAGCTCATAATCATCTAGAGATCTAACAAGAACATTTGTGAAAACCCGATATACCAAAATTCAAAATATTCAAATTTAAATTGCAAAATAAACACCACCACCCATTAGAACTGATTTGAACAAGTTCAATATATATGTCTGACAAAAAGGAATATGTCAATTAGAAAACTTCTTTTACACATCACATTTGAGCATTCTCTGTATGCATTTGAAAAGAGTATTCAGTCAACTCGTATGATCACACAAGTGACATGCAATAATACTCATGTCACCTGTGTGATCATGCGAATTAACTAAACAAGATTCATTCAAATTACATTTCTCCGTTCTACAATATCAATGGTCGTTAACAAGTTCATGGCTTAAAACAGAAGTCGAAATTAGAACTTGCCAATTTAATCCTGTGAAGAACACAAGTCGGACCCCAACTTTCAACCGCGAGATATAACTAAGAATTTACAAATCTACAGCTCCGAAGTTTGAAATAATTTCGAATTAATAGTAAAAAATTATTATTGGTTGGAACTGGAAAAACCACGGAGTCATAGCAACGTTGAATTTCCGCTGTAATTTTTTTAAAGTACCACTGCTCTTATGGGAATTTTTGTACATAAGTTGAATACTCAATAAAAATTCATAGAGTTATGTCTCTCCAAAACATCACTATTATAAGATCGGTTGATTTCATTTCAGAAACCCAATAATCACACAAATGGTACAGAAAAAACTACTATGCCACTTATGTGATTATGCGATCTCCAAAATGTCACATCTTATTTAAGCGTACCAATCCTGAAAAAAAATTTCTGAGTGCATTTAATACTAGAAATTCAACAAATTTATTAATAAATAAATAAGAAAATTGGGTGAGAGTAAAATGTTTTATATTGGAGGCGAAAAACAGTCGAGTTGAGATGGTAGAAAAGTGAGCTTTAATGCAGTCATGGGTAAGACGGCTCAGTAGTTGTACACAAGAAGTTTGGGACTTTACGGAATTTAAAAAAAAACTCACCTTACGCTGATACTCAATTTGTGCTTTGCTATAATGAAAGAAACAGTAAAAGTTTCATCGGAATTGTTATTTCTTTCAAATTTTACAATATGATTGATAAACAAAGTGAGTCGTCGACTACTACATCGTTGAAGTACCAATCCGACTAAATTAATTTCGACTTCAGACTAAGTGAAGATCGCAATCATTGATTTCTTAATATAAAATGAAAAATTTTGTACACCTACCATTTATAAAATAACATTCCTTTAGAAATACACAGAGTATTGAAATTGGATACAAAAAAATAACATTTTTGAGATTTTTGGGCAAAAGTGGAATCATTCATTTTGTTTGGACTCATTGTTGGAGAAACCGTGGTCCGAATCAATCATGACCTTCCGAAAGCTGAGCGAGAAAACTGAATTTTTAGGGTTGTCAGCACTTGAATTCGTATCAAATTTAAACGCACGTCAAATGTCAATATAACATGATAATTCGAAACTATCGATGTTTAAACATTTTCGATACACTCTTCAAAGTGAATTTTTTTCATTATGTAGTTTCTTCAAACTCATTAGCTATCATTTGGATATGAATCACAACCGTTATTTCGGAGATGTCATTTCTCTAAGTTTGAATACCTAATTACTCGTAAGTGATATAACAAGAGCGCCAAAGTCATCTGCCTTCATGTCAGTGATTTCCATTTCTTCTCCTTTAATATATTTTTTCATGTATATTTGGTCATAATCAAAATATCACCACTTCATTCGGTTTTTCGTTGAAAGTTTAGCAATTTACAAAATGGCAAAAAAGCTAAAAGCGCCGATATTATGTCAAACAGTTTGGTGCACTTATCAAACTACTTGCGAGTACTTTTCAAAGTTTTTAAGAATCATATCTCCGAAAAAATTTATTTGTCAAAGTTGAGAATGGAATCATTGTATCTGTATGACAGAAGTGAGTCAGTAAAAATGTATAAAAGTACTGACGTGAGCTAAGAAGTTTTTTCGAGTTTGTTTCAAAGTCTTTTGTCATACTCTGGAACAGTGTAATACTAAAATTGAAAATAATGCGACGATATTATAAATTGAAAAAAAAATCTAATACTAATACAACCGCCACAATGAATGACCAATCTATATCTAAAATTAAAAATAACCACTGACAATTTTCCTTAAATTTAGTTCGAAGCTCCAATTCTCATCCCTTAAAAAACAACCAAAAGTTGAAATTAATATGAGACTTTACCTATTTATCTTTGATGGTGAACCATATAATGTAGGAGAATATTTAGATTATTATTGTGAAATACACAAAAATATGTGGGTACGCTAAAAAATATTCTGGATTATGAAGTATAATAACATACAAGGACATTTTTTCTGGTACCATTATTATGTATTATGAATTGAATAAAAATTGTTATTGTTATACTGCAAAATGAATATGATTTCTAGAAATTCTCTTATTTCTCTTTCAGATTCGAGCGACATAGTACACTGTAAATTAAAACTAATATTGGAACTGATATAGACACTTATTTTGCACTATTCAATTTCTCTTCCTATGTGGGAAGGAGAGGATGATTTAGCCAATGGTGGCTCAGAACCTACTTCCAAACAGAAGTAACTACCTAAAAATTAATTAACAAAAATTAAAAATACACAAAAAAATTTACAGGTCGATGAATTGGATTCAGAGTAGAGTTCCCGAAAACCGATTAAAAATTTCACTACAGATTGGAATTATGGTGAAACTGTTGGTGCGTTGGTTGACGCCGTTGCTCCAGGCTTATGCCCTAACTAGCCGGTAAGATCAAGATTTTCAGAATCTTCAATCATCTTAATAATATACTTGCCCCAGTCATCAAAATTTAATTTAAATGAAAAAAAAAGGTGATTTTAGGATTGGGACCCCAAAGATTCGGTGCAAAATGCGTCCGAAGCCATGGGATTAGCTGACGATTGGTTGAATGTACCACAACTGAATCGGAAGAAAAAGTGAATCGAAATGTAGACGAGCAATCAATGATGACATATCTTTCTCAATATCCAAATGCTGAATTGAAGCAAGGAGCACCAGTTAAACCTAGAACAAGTCCCAACAAGTAAGATGAATATGACTTTAAAAAAAATCCATCAATTTTTCGCGAAAAAGTGCCACAAATAAACCAATAATCATTTGATTTTAATTTTAAAAGGTTGCATCCTCCTCGGCAAATTACAGGATTTCTCAAGAATCTCTATGGTATACAAGTGTGAGATTTATTAACTATTGTGTGCAAAAAAAAAGTATTGCTCAGTGAAAGTATCAAAAGTTTTGCTTGTAGCGTGTTTTGATTTAGTTTGTTAACAATGTGCCAACGTTTATTCATCAAGAGAAATATATGTTTTTATTGCTAATTATAGATACCTTATATTGCTTCTTACAGCAAATAATAAATTGAGGGATTACAAGAATTTCTCGACATAAAATCAAAACGCTTGAGATAAAAATGATTAAAATAAAATTTGTAATTTTTAGAGTGAGAATATCTGATGTGGAGAGAGGATCTGATGTGGATCCATCAGGAGTAGTGGTCGGTACTCCTGCAACATTCACTATAGAAACCTCTGCCGGAGAAGGTCATGTTGAAGTTTTCGTGAAAAATCCACTTGCTCAACAAGAATCCGTAAAATTGAAAGTCAACACAGACAAGAACTCCAATTACTACTCAGTTGCCTATACACCACATTATAAAGGAATACACAAAGTCCGCGTCATATTTGCCGGTAGAGACATGCCTAAAAGCTCTTTCATTGTGAAAGTCTTCCATATAAATAAAAGAAGTTAAGGGCATTAATCTTTATTACCCATCCATTCTGCGACTTCATTTCTATTCTATTATTCTATTTTAGGTGGGCGGTTATGTTACTGCAACTTATTAGTTGAATTAAATTTTGTTGAATTCATTCATTTCTGTTCCGAGTTGCTTGCTCGATTCAGTGATAATACACTCTGTATATGTTCATTTCACTTTCCGATTGACGCGTAACATATGTTGGAGCATATGACCTATGTCGAACAGACGAGTACGAAATCGGCGTTCATCCATGAAGTACAACACTTTGTTCGCAAAGAATGAATTTCTCGATAAATCTACAAATTAGAACTCTGGTGAAAAAGTGACTATTCTCGCTCGCGAGTGCCTGGACGAGTGAATTCAGCCGTACTGTGAAACCAGGTAGGCAGAAGTCAGTGCTCCAGCATTCGATTTTCTTTCGAGTCATTTTTTCAGAATTTCATTGTTAATTTCTCTTTCGTTTTCGTTTAATTTACAAAGGCCCTTGTCGTGCCAATTTCATAAAAAAAATGACGTGAGGCAGATGGCTTCAGCGTTTTCGTTAAGCTACTGGTGAGTAATAATTTACTTTGAAAAATTACATCTCACCTAATTACTCGTAAGTGATATAACAAGAGCGCCAAAGTCATCTGCCTTCATGTCAGTGATTTCCATTTCTTCTCCTTTAATATAATTTTTTCATGTATATTTGGTCATAATCAAAATATCATATTTTTCATTAATCCAAAACTACTGAGCTGATCAGGACGAATAACGAACTCGTCCGAGATATTCATTGCTGAAACCTACCCTGAAAATTACAGAATGAACTAGAGAGTTCATTCTGTTCGAACGAAATTATGCTTACGGACAGGTGGACACAATTGATTTTGACCACGGATTCTTGTGAGTCCAAACAAAACTATTAATACCACTTTCACCCAAATATTCAAAAGATACACCATCCGGCAAATCTATAAGTATTTTGTTTAAAGGTCAAGAGCGCTAAAAAGAAACTTCAACATCTCCCTGTGGATTTTGTCTACAAAGATTAATTTTCAGAATATGCAAGATTTCAATAAGCTCCAATGCACAAATTTTTGTTGAGGTACAATTAATATCTTTTGAGTAATCGAATATTTTCAAAAACATTGTTCAGAATTGTCTAGCCTGGCAATTTTCACATTAGTTGGTAGACTGCTTCCTATCAACTTTATTAAAATGATTTTCAAGTTTCCAATCGATCCGATGGATATTTTAGAAGTTTTTGTGGAAACTAAATTTCAGATGTTCGCAACTGCACAACTATTTGATGGATTTGGCCCAATAACAAACTTGACTAAGATATTAATCAATTAACCTATTCTGAAAATATGAAAACTCTAGCTCATCTCCTCAGACGATTAGTGATTTGCGCAAAACTATAGCACGCCGTTGTACTGGTTCAATGAACTAGAACAAGTGCACAAAACAGTATTTCTGATGACTTAATAAATCCATGATTAAATATAATATGCAGCCACTGACTCACCTTCTATATTACTCTTCTTGGATGATGCAAAAGTTCCCTTATCTGACGCAATTCCATCTAAAGAAGATCCATAGCTGCGATGAAGGTCCATCCAGAGAAGATGAAAACCAATTCAACTCCGACATGGAATGAATTAAATTTATATTGTTACAACTAAAATAATCCTGCAGTTATCTAATTATTTTATGTCGATGAATCTGATTTTATGACACAGATTTTCTATGACACATAGTGATCAATTGGATTTCAGATAGAAATTTCCTGATATTATCGGATGGATTCCTCAAATGAGTGAACTAGCTCTTAATCATCTAGAGATCTTTACAAGAACATTTGTGAAAACCCGATATACCAAAATTCAAAATATTCAAATTTAAATTGCAAAATAGAACACCACCACCCATTAGAACTGATTTGAACAAGTTCAATATATATGTCTAACAAAAAGGAATATGTCAATTAGAAAACTTCTTTTACACATCACATTTGAGCATTCTCTGTATGCATTTGAAAAGAGTATTCAGTCAACTCGTATGATCACACAAGTGACATGCAATAATACTCATGTCACCTGTGTGATCATGCGAAATAACGAAAAAGCTTCATTCAGATTACATTTCTCCGTTCAATGATATCAAAGGTCTTTTAACAAGTTCATGGCTTAAAACAGAAGTCGAAACTAGAACTTGCCAATTTAATCCTGTGAAGAACACAAGTCGGACCCCAACTTTCAACCGCGAGATATAACTAAGAATTTACTAATCTACAGCTCCGAAGTTTGAAATAATTTCGAAATAATAGTAGAAAATTATTATTGGTTGGAACTGGAAAAACCAGGGAGTTATAGCAACGTTGAATTTCCGCTGTATTTTTTTTTAAATACCACTGCTCTTATGGGATTTTTGTACATAAGTTGAATACTCAATAAAAATTCATCGAGTTATGTCTCACCAAAACATCATTATTATAAGATAGGTTGATTTCATTTCAGAAACCCAATAATCACACAAATGGTACAGAAAAAACTACTATGCCACTTATGTGATTATGCAATCTCCAAAATGTCACATCTTATTTAAGCGTACCAATCCTGAAAAAAAATTTCTGAGTGCATTTAATACTAGAAATTCAACAAATTCAAACACAATACATAAATAAATAAGAAAATTGGGTGAGAGTAAAATGTATTATTTTGGAGGCGATAAACAGTAGAATTGAGATGGTAGAAAAGTGAGCTTTAATGCAGTCAAGGGTAAGACGGCTCAGTAGTTGTACACAAGAAGTTTGGGACTTTACGAAATTTAAAAAAAAAACTCACCTTACGCTGATACTCAAATTGTGCTTTGCTATAATGAAAGAAACAGTAAAAGTTTCATCGGAATTGTTATTTCTTTCAAATTTTACAATATGATTGATAAACAAAGTGAGTCGTCGACTACTAGATCGTTGAAGTACCAATCCGACTAAATAAATTTCGACTTCATACTAAGTGAAGATCGCAACCATTGATTCGTAATAAAATGAAAAATTTTGTACACCTAACATTTCTGAAATAACATTCCCTTAGAAATATACAGAGTATTGAAATTGGATACAAAAATATAACATTTTTGAGATTTTATGGTAAAAAAGGCATCATTCATTTTGTTTGGACTTATTGTTGGAGAAACCGTGGTCCGAATCAATCATGTCCTTCCGAAAGCTGAACAAGAAAGCTGAATTTTTGGGGTTGTCAGCACTTGAATTCGTATCAAATTTAAACGCACGTCAAATATCAATATAACATGATAATTCGAAACCATCGATGTTAAAACATTTTCGATACACTTCAAAGTGAATTATTTTTATTATGCAGTTTCTTCAAACTTATTAGCTCTCATTTGGATATGAATCACAACCGTTATTTCGGAGATGTCATTTCTCTAAGTTTGAATACCTAATTACTCGTAAGTGATATAACAAGAGCGCCAAAGTCATCTGCCTTCATGTCAGTGATTTCCATTTCTTCTCCTTTAATATATTTTTTCATGTATATTTGGTCATAATCAAAATATCACCACTTCATTCGGTTTTTCGTTGAAAGTTTAGCAATTTACAAAATGGCAAAAAAGCTAAATGCACTGACATTATGTCAAACAGTTTGGTGCATTTATCAAACTACTTGCGAGTACTTTTGGGAGTTTGAAGAATCATATCTCCGAAAACATTAATTTGTCAAAGTTGAGAATGGAATCATTGTATTTGTATGACAGTCAGTGAGTCAGTAAAAATGTATAAAAGTACTGACGTGAGCTAAGAAGTTTTTTCGAGTTTGTTTCAAAGTCTTTTGTCATACTCTGGGACAGTGTAATACTAAAAATGAAAAGAATGCGACGATATTAAATATTGAAAAAAAGTAATACTAATACAACCGCCACAATGAATGACCAATCTATATGTAAAATTAAAAATAACCACTGACAATTTTCCTTAAATTTAGTTCGAAGCTCCAATTCTCATCCCTTAAAAAACAACCAAAAGTTGAAATTAATATGAGACTTTACCTATTTATCTTTGATGGTGAACCATATAATGTAGGAGAATATTTAGATTATTATTGTAAAATACACAAAAATATGTGGGTACGCTAAAAAATATTCTGGATTATAAAGTAAAATAACATACAATGACATTTTTTCTGGTACCATTAGTATGTATTATAAATTGAATAAAAATTGTTATTGTTATACTGCAAAATGAATATGATTTCTAGAAATTCTCTTATTTCTCTTTCAGATTCGAGCGACATAGTACACTGTAAATTAAAACTAATATTGGGACTGATATAGACACTTATTTTACTTCCTATGTGGGAAGGAGAGGACTATTTAGTCAATGGTGGCTCAGAACCTACTTCCAAACAGAGGTAACTACCTAAAAATTAATTAACAAAGATGAAAAATACACAAAAAAGTTTACAGGTCGATGAATTGGATTCAGAGTAGAGTTCCCGAAAACCGATTAAAAATTTCACTACAGATTAGAATTATGGTGAAACTGTTGGTACTTTGGTTGACGCCGTTGCTCCAGGCTTATGCCGTAACTAGCAGGTAAGATCAAGATTTTCAGAATCTTCAATTATCTAAATAATACACTTGCCCCAGTCATCAAAATTTAATTTAAATGAAAAAAAAAATGATTTTAGGATTGGGACCCCAAAGATTCGGTGCAAAATGCGTCCGAAGCCATGGGATTAGCTGACGATTGGTTGAATGTACCACAACTGAATCGGAAGAAATAGTGAATCGAAATGTAAACGAGCAATCAATGATGACATATCTTTCTCAATATTCAAATGCTGAATTGAAGCAAGGAGCACCAGTTATTAAACCTAGAACAAGTCCCAACAAGTAAGTTGAAAATGACTTAAAAAAAAATCCGTGATCAATTTTTCGCGTAAAAATTGCCACAAATAAACGAATAATCATTTGATTTTAATTTTGAAAAGTTACATCCTCTTCGATAAGTTACAGGATATCTCAAGAATCTCTCTGGTATCCAAGTGTGAGATTTATTAACTATTGTGTGCAAAAAAAAAGTATTGCTCAGTGAAGGTATCAAAAGTTTTGCTTGTAGCGTGTTTTGATTTAGTTTGTTAACAATATGTCAACGTTTATTCATCAAGAGAAATATGTGTTTTTATTGCTAATTATAGATACCTTATATTGCTTCTTACAGCAAATAATAAATTGAGGGATTACAAGAATTTCTCGACATAAAATCAAAACGCTTGAGATAAAAATGATTAAAATAAAATTTGTAATTTTTAGAGTGAGAGTATCTGATGTGGAGAGAGGATCTGATGTGGATCCATCAGGAGTAGGCCTATACACCACATTATGAAGGAATACACAAAGTTCGCGTCAAATTTGCCGGTAGAGACCTGCCTAAAAGTCCTTTCATTGTGAAAGTCTTCAATATAAATAAAAGAAGTTAAGGGCATTTATCTTTATTATCCATCCAATAAACTTCTGTGACTTCATTTCATAAAAAAAATGACGCGAGGCAGATGGCTTTAGCTGATAAGGACGAATAACGAACTCGTCCGAGATATTCATTGCTGAAACCTACCCTGAAAATTACAGCTCTCTAGTTCATTCTGTTCGAACGAAATTATGCTTACGGACAGGTGGACACAATTGATTTTGATCACGGATTCTTGTGAGTCCAAACAAAACTATTAATACCACTTTCACCCAAATATTCAAAAGATACACCAACCGGCAAATCTATAAGTATTTTGTTTAAAGGTCAAGAGCGCTAAAAAGAAGCTTCAACATCTCCCTGTGGATTTTGTCTACAAAGATTAATTTTCAGAATATGCAAGATTTCAATAAGCTCCAATGCACAAATTTTTGTTGAGTTACAATTAATATCTTTTGAGTAATCCAATATTTTCAAAAACATTGTTCAGAATTTTCTAGCCTGGCAATTTACACATAAGTTGGTAGACTGCTTCCTATCAACGTTATTCAAATGATTTTCAAGTTTCCAATCGATCCGATGGATATTTTAGAAATTTTTGTGGAAACTAAATTTCAGATGTTCGCAACTGCGGAACTATTTGATGGATTTAGCCCAATAACAAACTTGACTGAGATATTCAGTCAATTAACCTATTCTGGAAATATGAAAACTCTAGCTCATGTCCTCAGAAGATCAGTAATTTGAGTAAAACTATAGTATGCAGTTGTACCGGTTCAACGAACTAGAACAAGTGCACAAAACAGTATTTCCATTGACTTAATAAATCCATGATGAAATATAATATGGCAGCCACTGACTCACCTTCTATATTACTCTTGTTGGATGATGCAAAGGTTCCCTTATCTGACGCAATTCCATCTAAAGAAGATCCATAGCTGCGATGAAGCTCCATCCAGAGAAGATGAAAACCAATTCAACTCCGACATGGAATGAATTAAATTTATATTGTTATAACTAAAATAATCCTGCAGTTATATAATTATTTTATGTCGATGAATCTGATTTTGTGACCCAGATTTTCTCTGACACATAGTGATCAATTGGATTTCATATAGAAATACCCTGATATTAAACTCTATTCGGATGGATTCCTCAAATGAGTGAACTAGCTCTTAATCATCTAGAGATCTGAACAAGTACATTTGTGAAAACCCGATATACCAAAATTCAAAATATTCAAATTTAAATTGCAAAATAAACACCACCACCCATTAGAACTGATTTGAACAAGTTCAATATATATGTCTAACAAAAAGGAATATGTCAATTAGAAAACTTCTTTTACTCATCACATTTGAGTATTCTCTGTATGCATTTGAAAAGAGCATCAAGTTAACTCGTATGATCACACAAATGACATGCAATAATACTCATGTCACCTGTGTGATCATGCGAATTAACTAAACAAGATTCATTCAAATTACATTTCTTCGTTCTACAATATCAATGGTCGTTAACAAGTTCATGGCTTAAAACAGAAGTCGAAATTAGAACTTGCCTATTAATCCTGTAAAGAACACAAGTCAGACATCAACTTTCAACCACAAGATATAACTAAGAATTTACTAATCTTCACAGGACAATATCTACATTTTGATTCAAACCACCAACTAAACACTAAATTGGGCGTAGCAAAATGTTTATTTGATAGAGCAATAAGTATTTGTTGCACTGAAGAAGACCAAAATGAAGAAATAAATAACATCTCGAAAACTCTTAGAAGCAATGGCTACCCCAAAAAGATATTAGAAAAAGCTAGACGAACAAGAGAAAGTCAACCTGAACCAACAGATATAAATCAGACCATTAAAACCGTAATTCCTTATGTAAAAGGTTTCTCGGAGAAAATGAGAAGAATTGGAAATAGATACAACATAACGACTGCATTCAAAAATCAAGACACTATCAGAGCTAAACTTACAAAAGTTAGGCCTAATAATGAGACACAAAGGACAAAGAACTGCATATATGAATTACCTTGCGAGTGCGGAAGATCTTACATCGGAGAAACTAAACGCCCTCTGAATGTACGAATAAAAGAACATCAGAAGCTTCTACGAGTACAAGACAGCGACAAATCCAGGTTGGTCCAACATGCTGTAGATGAGAATCATCGTATAAAGTGGGATGAAGCATCAATAATATCCAAAGAAGAAAAACTTGCAAGAAGAAAAATCAAAGAAGCAGCATTTATGAAAATAACACCTGATTCCATAAGTGCTCCATCTATAGATCTGCCAGAAGTTTGGACGCCGATAGTTCGATCCAACTTAAAAAGATCATCATATCACAGATGAGTATATAACATCGTTCATTTTCTTTCATGACTTCTGTCAATTGACTTTTTGAAAATTGATAATTTTCAAAAGGTTTCTTACTTTTCTCCTTGATAAAGATAGAAGATGTCTATCGAAACGTCGGAAATCATTATATCCACAATAGATGATGGTAATAGCCCAAACAATCATTCAACACGAGCTCCATCATCAACAATATCTCATCATCAAATGACAATAATGAATAAATACCAGACAAAAAGGACCACACAACGATTAAGAAACCGATGCACAGAAAAACCTGTGTTGTGTGGCCCATGGATAGATGCATATACATACTGTATTATAAATCAAAAATTCACACACTTAAATATAAATTTACAACTTGATCAGAAGATAAACAATAAATAAATAAACCTTCAGTTATTCAATTATTTTATGTCAATGAATCTGATTTTGTGATTTTCTGTGACACATAGTAATCAATTGGATTGCAGATAGAAATACCCTGTCGTTGTACCCTATTCTGATTGATTGCTCAAATGGGTGAACTAGATTTTAATCATCTAGAGATCTGGACAAGAAGAGTTTTGGAAACCCAATATACCGAAAGTCAAAATATTGAAATTTAAATTGCAAATTAGAACCCCACCATCAACTGCACACCTATTAGATCTGATTTGAACAAATTCAATATATATGTCTAACAAAAAGGAATATGTCAATAATAGAACTTCTTTTTCTCACCAAATTTAAATAGAGTGCTCAGTCAACTCGAATAATCACACAAAAGACATCCAATAATACTCATGCCACTTGTGTGATTATGCGAAATAACTGAACAAGATTTATTCAAATTACATTTCTCCGTTCTACAATATCAATGGTCGTTAACAAGTTCAAGCTTCAAACAGAAGTGGAAATCAGAACTTGCCTATTAATCCTGTAAAGAACAAAAGTCGGACATCAACTTTCAACCACAAGATATAACTAAGAATTTACTAATCTACAGCTTCGATTAAGATAATTTTGAAGTAATAGTAGCAAATAAACTCAAATCTTAAGGTTAACTATATTTACAAATACTAATGATTAGTTATCCCATGATATGAATTATCCATCTACTCATTCAAAAACAATATTACATGTAAGTAAACATGATTTTAAAGATTCAAGTACTGATTCTTCATCTTTGATGAATGTCAAATTATACAATTCTAAGTTCTTACAATTAAAATCCTTCAAAAATTATTAACTGTTATGAGTGATATCAGGACAGATAGAAATTTCCAAATGATTAAGCGATGCCTTTAGAATTGAAAGTTCTCTCACGGCCCCATTGTTTGAGAGAATACATCGAACAAAGGATATTTTCCAGATGAGATCGCATCCTTTGAAATTACCAAATCTATAACTACTGATACTGGAATCTACATTTCGAACTTCAGTAATTTGCAGTGGGCAATCTTCAGGAGGTAACTGTTATAGTCGCTGAGGAATGCCAATGAACATTTGAATTTGACCGATGCACCATTTCGCAGAAATCATTCTGCACAAGGACAATCAGGGCTCAATTTTTCTCTGCTATCTTCATCAACGACGTTAAACACTTTGTTCAATACATATTCCAACAGGTTACAAGCACATGAGACATTGTTCAGACAACATCTATATAAATGATTCGATGCGAGCAGAAACATCAAAAATTACATAAATATATCACGTCAAGGTTTCACCTTTCGTAACGCAGGCCTCCGAATTATCTATTTCAAAAAATCTGTTATTTTTTTAATACTGACTCTGACTATTTCGATAAACTGCTAGAACAAAAGGTTATTTCAAAACTACGTATAATTTGATTATCTGGATGATATCCACGCCTATAAATCTGAATTATTGACATTCTACTGTAATATATTAGAGAACATCAATGTAGTATATTTTACCAGATTAGAAAAGCATTTAATCTAAATAATAGTATTAACAAACCTGATATGATGAGAACTGTTGTAATAAAAATAAATCTATAAGTGCAGCATTTGTGACCAGGGATATGTCTTAGTCATCTCAATTAGGGTTTGATTGATACACCTACAATAATGTGAATAAAAAATATTGTCTATATTTCACTATGATATACTTACATCGAGTTGATCTCGATATTTTAGAGGCTACTGTAACTTCGGCAAAATTTTGCATATCCATAATTTTCATATCATAGGGCCCCCATGATAAGACATAATGAATAATGGAAGGATGGGTCAAACTTTTTGAATGCTGCATGAAAACATACTACTACAGCTGAAGTAGGTCATACTTCCTTGGTATTCATTTCCAAGGTATTTCTATCTCCGAATCCACTATAATGAGAATTGGTAATATGAATAGTGAAAAACGTTTTCAAAAGTATGAATATAAAAGTTGAGTGCAAGCTTTAGAAGACATTCAAAAATTTCTTCAATAAGTTAAATCAGTCAATGTAAAACTTACTTTGTTGCACTTCTTCCGTATCAGATACTCTCTTTTCCAATAGATGTTCCGAAGCTTCTGAAAAGAATAACGATTTATGAAACATTGTGGACGTTTCACAATTCTACATTAATTCATCTGTAAAAGTTACTCATAATGAAGTTGAAATTATTTACGATATAGCTAGGTAGGATCTTTGAGTAATGAAATTTGCCAATTATAAAACAAAAAGCATACTCAAGTTCCCAACAACATGGTTCAGAAATGAGAATGGTTCGACATCAACTTTGTTACTTAAAGGGATAAAATCCTCCTTACTTAGTGGAAATCTACAGAAATGGAAACTGCACTTTTTTCCACATTTCAATGAACATCCTGAAACAACACATTTGCAACCCATTTCAAGATTTCAAATTCAATGTTGGGTTAATTTGCAGTTTGAGGAACCTTGCCATAATTTACATAATTGCTGGTCTGGTTAGGTTAGTTTAAACTAGGTTTAAAAAAAGCTATGTCAAAATTGAAGAACAAAAAATTAAATTATTATTTGAAAAAAAAAACTTTTTTGAAATTTGCTATTATTTCATTATGTTAGGTACGGTTAGGTTCAGTAATAACAAAAAACGATGTCAAAATTTAATTTTTGCCATTTCAAACAGTGGAACATGGAAAAAAAAGAATTTTTGCAAAAAAAAATATTCTCAGGAAATTATCATTAATTATTTATTATCATCATTATATCAATTTTGCAGTTTGAGGACCCTACTCAACATAATAAAAAAAAAGAGATTCTAAAACAAATTTTTTTTCCAAATATTAAATTCATTTTTTTTCTTCAATTCTGGCCGTTTTTTTAAACCTAACCTAAACTAACTTAACCTAACCTAACCAGACGAGATTATGTAAAATATCGGTAGGGTCCTTAAACTGCAAATTAATATTTCAGAATATGAAAAATATGACTGAAAACATGAATTAGAAGTATCGAAAGTGTAATTTGAGTGAAAAAGTAATGAAATGAACGAAATGTTTAAAGGGCATATAAAGTCATACAATTTCACAAGTGCACGTGCAGAAAATAATTCATGTATTTGAGAAAACTGTACTATACCTTTCAGAGAGGATTGTCGATGCCTTGAGCGAAGAAAAATGTCTTTAATTGTATAATAAATTAAAAAGTCTTGAAAAAGACTGTAAAATGTAATCTATCACTATTCACTGCCAAGTTCACTCGTGACGAGGAGTTAGAAGAGAAGAAGGTTCAAAAAGTAACTCGAGGAATTAAAATTGAGTCAGACATGATTTCTTCTTTTGAGCTGAATTTTTCATCGATCGTAACTATCGATCAACTGTCACTGACACATGAAGTTAGCGATAATACATGAGGTATATTTACCTCATGTATCATTCATGAGCGTAGAGTAGTGTTACGAACTTGGGGTTCGATAATATAAATTCCAATAACCATAACAAATAATTCCAAATACCTTTATTTACTATACTACATGAATATGTCAAAATGTACAATCCCTATACTTCACATGTAACATCCTTCACGTCACCTTCTTAACCCTACTGCCATGGCCTCGCCAGCCAACCGCTTCTTCACGTACTCCCACGGTCACCTGCTAACTTCACGTCACTACCTCTCTTGACCTACCTTGAACTACACCGAACAGAACAGGACCCAACTCCCTCGAATATGTCCCTTTATACTCCCTCAGGTATACGGATATTCTATGAACCCGGAGTAGAGGGCGCTATAGACATGTTCTTATTCTTTCTTCTCTCAACTACGCCGCAGCCATAGGCAGATTCGTAACAGTAGGTTGAGTTGTAGGGTGAAAAATTCTTGCAATTTTTAACAGTCATCATCCTAATCAACTACCCATGTAAACCTAAAATAATTTTTTCAATCGAATGAAATGTATCTGGCCTTTCCATTAACTTTATTGTTTCCAAAGAAATTTACTTGTAATCACGAACAGCCAGAGTAATATTGAAAAGAGCGAACTATCGAACTATGGAGGGTAGAGGGAAGGAGAACAATCTCTTATGGCGCATCTGATCGAAAAGTGTCCAGTGGAGGGGAAGAAATAGATAGTTCAAGAAATCACCACAATGGCGCTAGTATAGCAACAGTATAGAAATGAATCGAGATGGTTGGGATGAATTCAGTTTGGTACGTGACGGCGTGACGTGGTTGAACGTTGTTGAAGTCGAATCGTGTGGTTTCAGAATCAGATAATATAAGATTTAATTACTAATTTTGAGTCTCAATTCATAATTATATTTCCTTTTTTCCGTTGAATAAAAACATCGCTATTTCATGAAATTAAAAAGAAGTTAATAAAACTCCATGGATAAATCAAATTCATTTACATATCCCGAACATGGTCCCATTTAGACTTATTCTAATTCTAATACTCTCGAATCCGAATGTTGAAAGTTCCAAAACATTTGTGTTACACTTACTTTCAATGAGAAAATTGTATACATAAAATCGTTAAATCCAGCGTAAACTTTTTTTCATAATTGTACTCCAAAGAAATATTAGAATTGCAAGAACAATAAATCAAATCAGAAATTTTTTTTCAAAGCATTATGAGTACGACTATAGACTCTACTTCATTTTCATTTTGGTTGAATTTACAAGTAGTTCAAACATTCATCCCATGAATTAGTAGATGTTTTCCTTCATAGATTTACTAAATTAACTGTTCAGTTAATTTATGTTTTGCTTACTTCCTACTCTGACATTGACAATTGACTATGCAGGCCCTATCGCTCCTTGATCGGGATCCGATAAAGGAGCTAAAAAAGGAGCTGACGTACTAGAAGAGCGAACTAGTTCGTTTAGGACCGGCAAACTAGACCGAGTGACAGGGAGCTAGTTCGCCCAAGCCCATAGACAACCCATAGATGGGCCACTCTCTCACTAAATATTTCGATAAATTGAGCCGATTTTAACTGCCCGAACCACCGCATGAGGCGCTCGCATCTCTGTTTACGTCCTCGCCACGTGTTGTCGCCATTACGATACGAGACGTCATTTGCATTTCATTAGCAACGTGGTTGAGAAGTAAAGTTAAGAAAGTGACAAGTGCCTAGTTTATTTTAGCTTTATAAAAATTTACCAATACATATTTATGTATAATAAAATGGAAAAGCGAAAAAAAAATTTCTAAAGTCACGTAAAAGACCCTATTGGTGTTCCTAGAAAAATATTTAATGTAAATATTTTCTGTTTTATATATATGTATGTATTGTATTGTTATTGCTGCTATTTGTTATTAGCAGCTTTTTCCGTTTTTGTTTTACATTTTAGTTTATCATTTATTTTATAACCCCCTTGGGAAATTTTTTTATGTAAATATTTTCAGCTTTGTGTATATGTATTGTATTGTTAAATTTGTTACCTTTTTCCTTTCACCTTTTTATTTCACATTTCAGTTTTATATATTTTTTATAACCCCCTTAGGATTCCTGAAATTTTGTAATGTAAATATTTTTAGTTTTGTATGTATATTGTTTTCTCCTCTCTGTTAGCTTTTTTATACTGTTAAAGATGCAAATATAGTGCTTTTTATCTTATAATTTTTGTTTTTCTGTATGCTTCAATGATATTAATATGAATCCAGTCTTTTGAATATATTATGGTTTAATCATTCTAGGACAACTATTTACAGGCCTGAACTGACAAGTTCACACTTGATTTGAAATTATTGGTATAAGAATCTATCATTCTGCGACATTTTATGTCTCAACTCCGATTGTGACAAGTTTACATTCAAATTGAAAATATTAGTGGGAGGCTCATTTAAAATTTTTACGCCTATTAGTTCAAAATAATGCCACCAGGAGGCGATGATCTTTCGAAAATAACTTCTTGAACCGCCGCATGGGTGCGCCTTCAAGCCAAATATTGAAGGGAGAGTGTACCATCTATAGGTTGTCTATGGCCCAAGCCTACTGAAAACGGAACTACTGAACCTCTATTTATCTATTTTGAATATCTCTTTCTATGCTTCTTTATATATGCGGATACTCTACGGTTTTGTATTCCCATTTTTCTATTTTTGAGCTATAGGCACATTCGTGATAGTATTGAGATTAATTGCATTTGCATATTTTGTGAGCAATTGTGGTAGGATTAAAAGAACATTGGTTGATAAATTTAGAAAATAAGATTTTATCTTATTTATAAAAGTTTCAAAACATGTGGTCCTCTCTTCTGTTCCTCGAACATAGAATATAAAGTAGTTTTATGTTGGAAGGTTCTGTCTCTGTGGATAATGATTTGAGGTTAAGTTATTTTAACCTCAATTTTTGTTCGAACCGTTAGACCGCAACCTTAACTCTGTGGTGAAATTTCATTACTTACAGCTGAGTAATACATAATAAGCAACTTGCAGTGTATTTTAATTTAAATATTGACTGGTGAAAATGTCTGAACCATCAACGTCAAAAGATTCTGCTGCTCTGAAAACTCCGATGGTGTACATTTGTGGAGAATGTCATCATGAGAATGAAATTAGACCAAGAGATCCCATACGGTGCAGGGAATGCGGTTATAGGATAATGTACAAGAAAAGGACGAAGAGGCTCGTTGTTTTTGATGCACGATGAGAGAAATGAGAGACTTGGATGAAGAAAACATACAAAGTGATTTTGAAAGATGTTTATTCAATCAACTGTCCAAAAAGCATTAGTTCTCATTATTCTAGTTTTCCTCTTCAGTAAAATTATACATGCAGTTAGTAAGATTAAAAGGAAAACCAGTAAACCACACATTATAACATTTCGTATCGTAGTAGCAGAGGCTATGGAAAAAGTGTATTGAATTAGTTTTTATAATATAATATT
Source organism: Micraspis discolor (assembly GCA_030674115.1). Taxonomy (NCBI): domain Eukaryota; kingdom Metazoa; phylum Arthropoda; class Insecta; order Coleoptera; family Coccinellidae; genus Micraspis; species Micraspis discolor. The sequence continues at coordinate 2,011,953 of JARTUT010000436.1, forward strand.
ATCTATCATTGTTACCTGTATTTAATGATTCAACTGAAATACTCGGTGTATTATACTTTTGTTCAGTAAAATGAAAATTTTTGATGAGATCATTCCAGAATAAAATTCGTTTTTGTTGATGTCTGTTTCCAACAGCATTCTCTTCGAATGTTTTTACATAAGGATCATGAAGTACATACTTCCTCCACGGTTTATTTCCAGTAATTGTAGGATTGCTACAATTACAAATTGTTAAAGAAAAGTTGTGAATAACTGACCATTACAACTCACCCAAGTATCATGAAGTTTAATATGTATTTTTGTATTTTTTCACTTATTGTATTTTCCCTTGCATTCAAACGTTTTTTGCTAACTTGTCTCAATATGTTTGGGCCTAGGAGTAAAACAATATCCATTGTAATAGATTTGTCTGAAAATTCATCTTATGAATGAAGGAATACTTATAAATCTAAACATATTTCACCTTCTATGTCTATACTGAAGTCCAAACCTTCGATTGAAAAAACGTAGATTGGAAAATCAGGGTTCTGGCACATGTAAAATACTTGCTGAAACAAGGGTGCTTCAATTGTTGCTTCATACTCAAGACTTTTCAACTGATCAATCAGAAATCTGCCATCTGAATCGATAAATAATGAGTATTGCCACTCAATTAATTTAATAATTAGTTCTTTCATATTTTCATTCACTTTGTAAAGATCTAATAATTGTGGAATTTTTACTCCTCTCACAAATCTCTGGAGAAAAAAATATCCCTGACTTAACAAGTTAATCCATTTGTCTGTAATTCAAAAATATTTACTTGAGATTTTAAATCTGAAGGTACATATCTCACCACTTTCTGGATATTTTACAACAGATCCTACACCAATCATGGTAGGTACTTGCTTAGAAAGTCCATCTCTGTAACTATCTGTAGCAGTGACTGGTAAATATCTGTCATCCACTGGTAAAAAAGAATCTGTTATGGGGGACAAAATATTTGTCCTATTAACCAACTAAAATTTTGAGCAAAATATGGTAGGTAAAATAATCTTAAACTGTATTATGTAGATAGGTATACCTCTGTATATAATTGTAGACTTTGAAGTAATTCTGTAACACTTCTAGACCTCAAACATCTCATAGTATCATCTTCACATTTTAAAAATTTCACTAATTGTTTTGAAACCTTCAAAGTGTCATTATCCAAAATCCATGGGGCAACCGCACTTCCTGAGAACAGTATCGCTTTTTGAAACAGTCCTGAAATATTTTAATCACAATTATTCAAATATTGAATCTGAAATCGCAAATATTTAAAATATGGTATAGGAAAAGAAATCCACTTGTTTGTAGGGTTTCTCTGGATACTACAGGTCTTGGGTTCAAATACTACCAGTTCCTGATATCAAATACCACAAGAATAAAAACCCGCAGGGTTTGTGGCATAGATAACATATTGAAGACACACTGGCCAATCCAATGTGGTTGTGTCAGGGACTTAGCAAAGTTTTACTGCAAAAACTAACTATAACTTGTCCAATATAAATACTGAATAATCATATGCCTCAATAAAATGAAATTATATAAGAAGGAGATGCCTACCATCAAATTGAAATAAGCGAAAATCGAATGTTATATATCGTTGTATATCATGTTGATAAATTTCATGAAACACCCGGGCTTTTTTGGCTCCCCCACTGTATCTCGTGTATTTAGAACACACAGGGGAATCCGCCACTGACTTTGTAATTTGTATATTCTGTAACTTTTTTTACATTAATGTCTGATGTTTTATCCAGTTGGCTGCTGCATAAATGATGGTGGGCCAATTGATTATGTTATAGATTTTCAGTTTATTTTCGCTGATCAGCAAAAATCTGCTTGTGCCTATACAGGGTTGAGATGAAGTTGGGCACCAAATTATTATCTTTAAAACGAAACGGGCGATATTTTTTAAATTGGACAGCAGAGTGTAATGAACCACAATGCATCGGTGGTCCATTACACTCAGCTGCCAAATTTCAAAATTATCGTCCGTTCCGTTTTCAATATATTAATTAGGTGTCAAACTTTATCCCAACCCTGTATATATATTTCGTATAGCATCATCTATATATGACCTAAATCAGATCGTTTGGTAACTGAAATCTTCAATATTTTGGAAGAGACAATGGATATCTTTCACTACATATGTTTTTGTTTACCTGTCGTTCTTGGTGAAGCCATATGCAGTGCAACACTTGTAGCACCAGAAACATGACCAAACAGAGTAATATTTCGGTTATCGCCTCCAAAGTGAACTATGTTTTCTTGAACCCAAACAAGTGCATAATATTGATCCAGAAGTCCTAGATTTCCTCGAAACTCTCGGGTCCCCAAGGATAAAAAACCAAATATGTTCAAGCGATAAGATACTCTCACAACTATTATTCCTCTTGTAGCCAAATCTTGACCACTAAATGGTAATTTACTGTCTCTAGCAAAGTCTACACCACCGAAGAACACGATAACGGGTCTTGGAAAAGATAAATTCTCCTGAAAAAGTATTTTATATTCGAGATCTTGTTAGAAAGCAATTGTTGTGGTTGGAAATTTTTATGGACAAAAAATTAATGGTAGCAATGCCAAATTGGGGTAATCCATAAATTACGCCACACGTTAAGAGGAGGAAAGGGGAAAATGACAAGGAGTATTTGGGAGTCAGTCATCTTTTTGATATCACATTTTAAAATTAATTTTTTTAACATTTATTCCTCAATATACGATCTACACATATAGGTATTCAGTAATTGTGCTGGGTTTAATAAAAAGGAGACAATATTTTAAAAAAAGGAGACGATGAGAAAGAGGTCTTCAGGCCACGTCTCTCTTAATCTTCTGATGCTTGGTCCATTGCTGTAGAGGTTTTCTATTAACTCATTCGTGTGAGTTTGTAGTCTTTCATGGTGGATGTGGATTGTATGACTTCTGATAGGTATGTTATTTAGAGGTTTTCATGAATTCTTTGGTTTGTGACATACCATGGAGCATTAGCAATCAACCGAAGGGTTTTGGACTGAAACCTTCGAATGGAGGTTCTTGAAGATGGTTCTGCACAGCCCCACTGGTGTATATTGTAAGTCCAGACAGGTTTGATCACCACCTTATACAGCAGCACTTTATTCTGGATGGTCAACTTTGATCTCTTTCCAATAAGTCAGTGCATTTTCCGAACTTTCATGTCCAGCTGTTTCCTTCTAGCTTCTATGTATTTTTGTCATGTTAATCGCTGGTCCAGGTGCAGTTGTATTTGACATTTTGCCTCGTGGGTACAGGAATACCGTAATTGGTGAAGACAACTTGTGTCGATTTGTTGTGATTTAATCTCATCCTCCACGTTCTATACCAACTCTTCAGATTATCAAGGTGCTACTGGACTTTTCTAGAGGAGATATCCGGATCATAACCGGAAGCTAATCTTGCGAAGTCATCTGCCAATCTTACGATGATCCTGATCTTCGGGTATATATGCAGTGTAAAGTAAATATAGCGTATGGGCCCCAGTATACTACCTTGTGGTACACAGGATTTGATAGAATAATAATTTGTCAAAGAGTCATTGTTTCTGACTGAGAAGTTTCTGTTAGAGAGGTACGATTTCAGGATCAGGTAGTACTCGATGAGTGTATAATCTGATTCAGACATTTTCTTTCATTGATTTCAGACAATTTTCATAGATTGTTTATATGGAAATGATACAAATCCCAAATAATGACTGACTTTTATAGACATTATGTGTACATTCCTCTAAAAATAAATGGTAGAAACAATTTCATGAGTACAATTAACAGACCGCTGAGAGAAGTTATGTAACGCAATTTATGGATGGTCCCATTCAAAACTTTGATAGTGATAAGCTCTTGAAATTTTTTCTGTATTAAAATTTACCTCCGAAAGCCAGATGTCTAAATATAAGCAATCTTCATTATAGTTATCATTTAATGGTAGCTGAGGACACCTTGATTTCACGTTGAAAGCTTGGTAAGTACTATTCCAGCCTTGATGCTCGGTTGGTGGTGCAAATCTTAAAGGTCCTATTGGTGGAGCTGCATATGGAATGCCGTAAAAAATTTTTAAACGAAAATTATCTGCTTTAAAATTCACCTGGAATATTTTTTTAATATTTTAAAACATCGAAGAGCTATTGATATCGTTCTGATATAAAAGACTAAATGAACAAAATTCTTCATTTGAAGCTCTATATGAATGCGTTTCTATATTTAATTTATTCTCTATGAGTAAATAAAATTTAAAAATTCAGACTTGCCCCTTCAATGATGCCTTGTTTTATTTTCAATCTCAAAGGTGTCTCCCTCCATGAAAAACAACACTTAGTAAGAATACATAAAAGCACTATATTCAGGATAAATTTCATAATTTAGATTTTCGGTAACAAACACATATACCAGCGGCCAGTTCTGCCTGATTATAACATTGGTTCACTTCTTTACCGCGTTTCCGCTGTCTCCTTTTGTTTTGCTCTTCCGCTAAAAAATAACAACGCATTTGAATAATCGGTTGACCGAAATTGATCCAATCTGTACGAGAAAAAGAAAATGTTCTATGTTCGTGATTCAGGATGAAAAATTATGAGGAAACGAGTAATTTTTTTTTTATTATTTGCGATTTGCTCCTAGCGCAACATCTAGCTATCGTTTTGCTAAATGTCTGTATTTCCGGAAATTCCAGAAGAAAAGTGCCTAAAACCATTGGGTTTGACTCTTTGATGAAGAATCCGTGGTCAATATTGAAATGCTCAGAAGGTCGTAAATGCAAGTTTTTTAGTATTTCGTCAGAATTGGTAATTGCGCAATATCGCAAGTGAGTATATGAAATTCGATTTACTCGTTGTTCCAAAAATTATCCACCCGAATTACGAGGTTCTATATTTATATAAGATTTTATACATTTTCGTTACAACTGTGGAGGTAGGATCTTTCTTCAGTTTCATATATTTATCTGTGTCAAATATTTCATCAATTTTCTGATCATAAGTATCAATAGCAATAATGCAAAGCATTTCCTCTGTCTACCGGAAGTATCTTAATGGAATTATCTGGTTTCTGAGCTCTCTGTTCTGATTTGTTTATATTAGAAACAGGATGTTGGTTGTTTTAGTCTAATAGCATTCTAATTTTGGATTTTTAGTTCTGTTTATTCTGCTGCTAATATGATTTCCATTTTTGGTATAACTTCAGGTGCTTTGGGGAATTTGAGACCTTGTTGAGAAGAGATCTTTGCTTTGCACCTAGATTTTATATTTCAAAAGTTTATTACTGTTCATATTTTCTAGAATCGTTTTTCAAAATTCCTATTTTGAATTTGTTTCTGTTGTTAATATATCCTTTCATAGCTATGTTTCATAGCAACCAAAACATTTTCATAGTCTTCAGCATTCATTTATGATTCTATATCACATCTTGGGTTCTCAAAAGTTGATTGAGTCTTTCAAATACTAGTTGACTTGTTCTGTTAGAGATCCTATCTGCTCTTCTACTTGTTACTGGAAGTTTTACTGTATATATATATTCTTTTGAACTTTTGGCTTACCATATTTCGTTAGCAAACAATAAAGCATACAGATCAGGGGTTAGTGACGGGGTGTCATACAATTCGGCGTATCACATAAAAGCCTAGGGAAAAAACCCCCGTAAAAAAAAAACCCTGGCTCCCCGCCTAAGTGTGAAAGTACAAAAATAAGCTGAAATATATTTGGGATTTCTTTCTTCAAGAGTGATCTTCTATTGATGGAAACAGAGACTTCTTCAAGGTGCCCACATCGAATCTGGAAATAAAAAGACAAAAGCAGAAAAAGAAAAAGAACTGAATATCAAAAATACAAAATTTGAAAGAGATAAAGAAAACTTCCTCAAATTAGCCTTTTTGGATTAACTCGATATTGTGAATCAAGAATTTTTAACATAACAAGCTAAACCATAAATTTTACTAATTAGATAATCAATTAATACATAACCTTTTATTGTTCCTCTTCAACGAAGATTTTTTTAGTATCCGTATGTGTCTCTTGAAGGAGAATAATCTCAGCACCATAATCCTTTGTTATTTTAGAAATGTAGTCACTCTTGTCCTTAGAAATACCTTCTATATTCAAATCTATTGTAATACACAAAATTTGTCGCCAATCTGCAAGGAGGATTCTTCGAATCGGGTCTTGCGGTCCAAGTGATGATTTTTCAGATCTTCTTATGTTTGAAGTCTGCTACGGAACCCATTCAAAGGGAAATCATCATCCATAGTTGAGGAAGGTTGTGATATAACACTTATTTCATTGAAAAAATAGCAGAGGAAAAATTATCGACTGACATTCATTATGACTTATGTCATAATAATATTAATACTGTAAGACCTAAGCGAATATAAATATCTAAGATGTTGCCATAGGTGACTCCCTAAGATATAAATTGAAGAGTATTGGAGCTAGATCCTTGTGGAAAACCGTTTTTCATTGTTTAAAAAAACAAAATCTTCGATCACACAACAGATTTTCTAATGATCTCATCATTTTTCAAATATATGATAGATACAGAGTTTGAAAATAGATCTATCTTTCTACACAGTATCATATGCCAAAGATAAATCTATAAAAGCAGCTCCTGTTTTCAACCTACAATTGAAACCTTATATAATGCAAGTAGTGGAACTATTTCGTCTCCTCCTGAAATTCCCCTAAAAATTTTATAGGCCATTTTCTAAAGTGGATTCAATTGATTCAATTAGATAATTCATTACATCGTAGGTAATATATTAGAATGAATTGAATATTTTCAAGTGAAAAATCCAAAATGAATTGAATCGAGTTTGTTACAGCATGCAAGGCTGCTTCAAAGGCAAATAGGTGAATGTTAAAAATAAAACTGACAGAGCTGAATGAATTTTGTCCCATAAAAGGAATTGTGATCTTCGTTCTTCTTTCAGTAACACTGAACTCGAAATGCAAGGTCATTCCTGCCTCCCAGCAATGCTGAATTTTGAATTCGGTGAACTGGCGCACTGGTGGCATTTTTGCGCTCTTATTATATCCAATAACTTTCAAAGGAGAAAAGCTAGAGTTTCCACATTTTCAGAATAAAGTCCATAAGACATTCCTCAGATTTGAACGAAGATTTGTGCATACTAGGATGTTATTGATAGTTTGCTTACTAGGAAGTTTTTTTTCCTACCATATGATCCTGTTATGTCAGATCTCCTCTAAAATTCATAAATTTATACAGGGTGCTCGGCACATGGACCGTCAAATTTTTTTGGGGAGTTGGTAGGGTGATTTGCTACCTTTTCAGTCTTGGAACCTGGGTCCTTAGTATTACGGTTACGGAGGTATGATTTTTTTATTAGGTTTTTCTAAATTACCCAAAATGTACCCTTCGAAGCCCCATAACTTTTTTTGCGTGTGCTTTTATATGCATTTTTTTTATTGTATTAAGTCTACATGAGTGTGTGTTTAAAAAAAACGTATTTATTGTTACAGATAACACCACAAAATTAACACGTGGGCCTTTAAAAAAAAAAAAAAAAATTATGACATTATGAAAACATCTCCACTCCTATTGAAATTTAAAAAAAAGTTACAGCTATTACAAACTTAGTTTTATTTTAAAATGTTTTTTGGTTTATAACGTTGCTAACCATATGCTATTTACGTAAGTCAATAAAAAAAATAATACTGCAAAAGAGGTTTTAGTCAGAAGAGTGAAGAAAGTCGCATCTAAATAGAAGTACGGATTTCGACACAACACAGCGAGCAAGGAAATTTTATCTGCCCGTTTTAGACGCGTGTGAATTATTATTACTATTTCTGTCCTTAGGTTGGATTGGCAGTGGTGGCGTAAAGGGGGCGGTCCGCCCCGGGTGCCAAGCATCAAGGGGTGACAACACGGTGACAAAGAAATACCAACTCTGTCACGCAGATAGTAGCCGCTGGTGCATCGCGGGCGGAAGGGGCAACTTATTTCGGTCCCTCCCTCCCCCACCCGTTCATGGAGTTCATGTTGGTGTGCAATCTATCATTAAGGAACACAATCCTAAAGCTTTGTTTATGCCTTGTGCTAAATCTATGTGGGGTGCACTCTTTCATGAGTGTTAGTTCAAGTGTAACATTTTTTGGAACAGTAGAAAGAGTTTACACGTTCTTTTCGTCATCCACACATAGATGGGAAATTCTAATGAAAAGTGTAGGCTTATCGGTCAAAAGACTAGTAGAGACAAGATGGAGTGCTCATCACGATGCTGTTAAGTCATTGAAGAATAATTTTGAGAAACTTGTATCAACACTCGAAGTGATCCCAGATCGTGTGATCCCAGAAGCAGCAGAGAAAACGTCGATACAAGAGAAGCAGCATCCACACTCTTACCAGATTTATGTGAGTTCAGTTTTTTATGCTACCTCTCTTTTTGGTGTGAAATCCTAGAAGAAGTTAATCAGACACAAAAGTATATCCAAACATCTGGACTATCGCTGGAAAAGTGTGTTATAAAAATTAAAGCCCTAAAAATTTTTCTTCAAACTCAACGTATACAAATAGTGGAAAGAGCTATTTCCTACGCAACTGAGAAATGTGAGGACTTGGATATCTCCGTTGAAAGAAGAGGAAGGAGGAGATTCCGAAAACGAATGCCAGGAGTAATGTTCCAAGATGTTGGACTAACATTGTCAGAAGAGTTGCATAGAGCTATGTTAGAATGTCTTGATAGATTTTACGAAGAACTAGAGCATCGCTACAAAGCAATGGATGATATTCTCATAACATTTGGTGTTGTTCAGTCTGAAACTCTACTTACGTCAACAGAAGAAGAACTTCGTGATAAAGTTCCAAATCTTACAAAAATCTATGATGAATTTTCTGCAGAGGACATTATTTTGGAGATTTTACGACTGAGGCGCCACTTGGAAGCCGCCAGCATTTCTCTTCAAGAAGCGATCCAATGGACTACCTTGGAGCTTCTGAAATTTATTGTAAAATGGGACTATTCTGAGTCTGTTCCAAGTCTAGCTCTATGTCTAAGATTTTTTTTAACTATTTGTGTTTCGGTGGCTACTTGTGAAAGAAGGTTCTCAAAATTAAAGTTAATAAAATCTTACTTAAGATCTACAATGAGCCAAACACGACTTTCCAGTCTATCCATATTGTCCGTTAAAAAGGAGAGGAAAGTAAATTTTGGTAATGTCATTGAGTATTTTAGCAAAATAAAGTCACGTAAACACGTTTAATATTTGTCATTTTATTTTGAGGGTGCTCGATAGAAAGTCGCCCCGGGTGCCAACCTATGCTACGCCGCCACTGTGGATTGGGTTAGTCGCCGCTGACTTGACCCTACCGTCATTCGAGATTTAACTGTCTCTGCTGTTGGAAGTGTATGTGCCGCGTTGTTCAGTTTTTTAAATTTGTATTTTTTTGTTTTTGTTACTTTTATCGACTTTTTGCTACTATTGTTTTAATTTTGGTTGTTGATATGCCTAATTTCACCAACGCTGAGTATGCTGATATAGTGATGGCATATGGCCATATGCATCACCATATCAGCACCTACTAACTTAATAAAAAAATCATACCTCCGTAACTGTAATACTAAGGACCCAGGTTCCAAGACTGAAAAGGTATCAAATGACCCTAACAACGCCCCAAAAAAATTTGACGGTCCATGTGCCGAACTCCCTGTATATTATATTTGATGTGATTCAAGAAATCAAGAAGTTCATAAAAAGTTGTTATTTTTTCACAGATCTGAAGCATTGGCTCGTCTTTTATTGTAATTTTGTTGTATATTCTTATTTCCGTAAGGAGGGTAGAATTTGTCGGATAATGGTATCGAAAAAGGGTGTTTTGAGGTCTAAGGAGGTTTGTTATCTTGCGAGTTTTCTACGGCTACCTCTCGCGTCACCCCGCGATCGCGGTAACATTTCTCAAAAAAAATCTCGCAAATCCCCTATTTATTCCAGAACGCTCATAAATTGCTCGACATCTTCCCTAAGGACATTTGTCGCCTTCCCAACGATTACATCCGCTCATTCTCGTAATTTTTTGTATCAGAAGATCAAAATAAATATTTTCAAAAAATTATAAATCATTATTTTAAATGATCTGCAAAAAAAATTTTTATTCTTATGTGGCATTTCTGTTCTTCAAAAATGAAATTTTTCTCTAATACTGTTAGTTGGTACATCGATATGATATCTGATGAGTCATAATTAAGTCAAACAGAATATTTGGATGGGGTGTTTCTTTTTAGAATTTTATAATGTGATAAGAATGGGTATTTTCTTATTTTTAGAAATCTCGTTTAGCGAATCAGAAGAGAGAAATCGTAACTGCATCTAGTAATCCGACCATATTTTAATAATTATTGCTCTTGCCGTTACTTTATTTGTGGACGAAAGAAGTAAGTGACCTCAAATTCGATTCCTTTATATGGGCATATTGCTTCATCAATTTTCATCACTCTCGTGATCAATATGCCTGCAGTTAATCTCGAAATAATTCACAATCTGCAACAAGTTGAGCACGGTATGATCATTTCTTCTACAATTTTCACTTTATTTTTGACAAAATATTTTTTTTTACCTTCTAAAACGACCACCTGTGAATGTTCCGGTGTTGTGGAAATAATATACAGGGTGAGTCATTGACCACAAAATTAATTCCTAATCAATATGGATTCCGCTCAAAATCAGTTTGGAATTATGATTAATTTTGATTTGTCAAAAAGATCCCGAAGTAGTTTTTCTGTTGCATTTTAAGATATCCTTTAGAATGCCATTTCAACTAAAGGTGAACTCACCTCCAGAAACCGTAAAAAGTCATAACATGTTTCTTTCGTCTTCAAGAATCTTTGGTTGAAATTCACATACATATTTATGTACTGTGTTTCACCAGTGACGCGGATCTAGATTACGCTAGTAAACTCAGGAAACATACGTTTTTTTTTTTTCTTATGAAACACCATGTATATTCTGCAGATACAAAAAACATGGTGAAATAAAATTTTCGCTCATTTGACATCTTATATGCTCAAAATTTGTTGTTCATACAGGATGATCCAATTAGGGACGTTCATATCTTTTTTCGTACAAGCATTTTGCATTCTTTTTTGTGACTTAATTATCTTGAATGTTCCTTTAATAATAGAATAACTCAGCTTCTTGAAATGAATCAAAAGAGGCTTGAAAGTTGGAACTTCAGTTTTTAGTAGGATTAACTCATATATTCAACTTCAATATCAAAAAACGAAAAGAAGTTTCCATAGGTACCGACTAAGTTTTAACACTCCGCATGCTTCCAAACTACCAAAATCATAAATAAAATTATACTTAATCAACCTATTTTTGTTTTAATTGGCCTTCGAAGGCGGATAGGCAAAAATCATCGACACAAGATTAAAGCGTGATTCAATTACCTTTTTATCATTGTTATAGTAAACAAACCTTTGAAATGTAATTTTAAATTGAAAATTGGAATTCCTGCAGAAAAACTGTAGCATGTGTAATTTTATAATTATTTCGGATTCACCACTATGATATTAAGTGTGAGGAAGAATAAGAATTGAGATGGCCTCTTGATAAGGATAAATTACTGAAAAATTACTTTTTATAATAGTGAATCTTCAACCTGAATACACAATCGACAACGTCTTAAGAAGTTAATTTTAATTGTCTGAAGCTATTTGAATTTTCTTGCTTTATGTTTCTTTCCGTTTCTGTAAGTTTTTGCCCCAATTCTTGTTCACTGTTGCTTCCGTCGCATACACCAGCTCCTTGTAATATCCTCAAATAAAATAAATCGATGGGGATCAGGTCCGGTAAACGCACAGGCCAATTGATCGGCCCTACCCTTCTTTGGAGATACGTGGTGATCAATTGCTCTCTTACTCGAGCCGCTTAGTGACAGGGCGCGCCATCCTTTAGGAAAATAATTCTTTGTCGGGACATAAGATTGGTGTCTTCTAACAAAACAATGATGTTATTCTGTGGAAAATTTGAGTATCTCTTTTCTTCCATCGTTGTATAATTTTGTCACACACTATTATAATGGACCCGTTTCACAAAGATCACATTCAGGATCATAGTTATGAAACCGAAATTATTGAAAAATTACATATGCTGAAATTCTTACAATAATTGCAATTGACAATAATTTAAAATCACATTTTTGAGTTTAATTAACCATAATAATGATAAAAAGTGGATAAAATAATTTTTAATGATGATTCAATGATTGAATTCGATAAGCTGATTAAGTACAATTTTTTTCTTATGATTATGATGGTTCAGAATCATGCAAACTTTTTAAACTCATCCAGAAGCCATGGAAATTCCTTATTGTATTTTTAAATTGAAGTTGAATGTTCGAGTAAATCCCACTAAAATCAAAGCTTCCAACTTTTTTTTTAGATAACTTTGAGTAATCTCAGGAAGTCAAGTTATTAATTTTATTAAAACAACATTCAAGAAAATCAAGTCACAAAAAAGAATGCGAAATACCTGCTTCAAAAGAAAATGTCGGTGTCAGAAAACATTAAAAATACACAAAAACAATCATAACAGGAAAACTACATACGGAACATACATCTAAAAAAAATTTTCCGACATCACTAATTGGACCACTCTGTATATATAAATATAATAATAATATCCAAGGTCCCTGAAAAACTCGGTAACTATAATGAATTTTGGTAACAGGATTTTGTCTATGAAAACTTCACTTACTGGGTGGTTTTCTGTATATTCGAACTATAATTTCTATGGAACACCCTGTATTGAGTGTTTTTCATTGAAAAATCGGCTAATTTGTGAAATATTTCATCTGTACAGAGTAGAAATATTTTATTAGCTGATAATTATCAATAGTTACAGTACCAGATTACAGATTTATCTTATAGATAATTGTTTTAGTTAATTTACAAACATTGTGTCGTATTTTAATTCGAAATTTCGGAAAAAATTAAATGAACATAGTTTGAAATGGTGTAGCCGCGCGAAAACTTTGGATAGGTAGATCTACCTCTTTGCTATCGACCTGATGAAAGTGAAGGAGTCCATGTGCTATTTGTTGAACATTCAAGATAATGTTGTAAAAGCTCTTTTGGGTTGTTTTATCCCCATACGGTCGAATGAGACAAAAATGGAATGATAATGAAAGTAAAGTGGGGTTAGGTTCAATTCTATAAACAACTAAATCTCATGGACGAAGTCAGGTTCTATTCTTAGTACGTATTCGAACATCTTCACAGGTTATTTAGTTACTATTAAAGTGCTCAAAGGTGCTATAGTTCAGAAAATTTTATCAATATCACATTTCTGATTTCACGAAAGGTAAATTGAAATGTAAGCGACATGATGCGGTGATTTGCATGACTTCAGAATGCGAAAAAAGTTCTGGTGTTCTGTTTGTGTGCTGTGTTTTCTCAAGCGAAAAAATTTTTAAGAAAATCAGAAATTTTTAGATTTTTGGATTAAAATATTCAGTGCGAACTATTTATATTAATAATCTCAAAATAGCTCTGAGTATGTATGAACTTATGATCAACTCTAAAAAAACATATCCAGTGAAATAGTGCCTTATTAATACTATTATGAGAGAAAGTTCAAAAGTAAAAATGTTCTAAGAAAAATAATAAAGATTAATATGTTTTCGTTAAATCACTATTGATGCATATTTAAATCATGTTCTTTTATTATCAGAAAACATAAATAAAAACGGCATGATTCATGTTTTATCGTTGAAGAAATTCATTCGATTACATGATTATAATTCAATGAACTTTTGTTGTTAGTTGAGAATATCAATTTTTTTATGGGATCTGACAGCAATATTATTTACTGTAAGCATGTTATTTATTGTTTGAAAAGATGAATATATTTGGAGGATGCGCCTCATCAATAGATCAATTCAGATTTGGATATAGGTAAGAATTCCTGGAAAACTATTGCCGGATGTATGTTTAAAAATGGTATACATTGTGGTATCTGAATCACTCTTTGTGGCTAAAAAAAGTCTTCTACTTGGGCGTTTTCGCCAGTGCGAAATCTGCTCCGTAAATTATTTTTACTAATTGTTTTCAACTATAAATACACGATACAGTGCTCGTTAAGAAGTGAGTAAAAGTAAATTTATATCCAGGTAATCTTGATTAAGTTGCAAAAATGATTTACGAAAATAGATTTCGTATCTGAAATTATTGTAAAAATGTGTGCTTCATCTGTGCTTACTTAAGCTGTGAATATTTCCAAAGAAATACCTGAAATTTTCCAGAAAAATTAGAAAATTTTTGCTTGGTCTTGGCTAGAACTTTCACATACTAATTTATGTTGACGATATGAGAACTCTGGTTCATCTCTTCCGGATTAAGAAGAGTTAGTTAGGAAGTGAAACCCAATCGATTGAGGCCATTTCTGGATAGATATCAAAAAAGTACAGACATGTGGCGAAACGGTAGCACGCTGTCTAAAAATCAAAATATGTTATAAACGTTCACTTAGCACAATATTTGACATGCTTCTAAATATGTTATACAATATAAAACTCATAAGTTTGGTCATTATCACTTTTCGTAACAACTTGTATATTGCAATGCAATGTTGGTAACTCCGCAAGACCTCAATGAGTACTTAAAGGGTTAGGAAAAATTATTTCTTAATGGAATTCGGAATTCAAGTCTATCAAACACCCTTTATATGGTTTTCCCAATCCGTAAAGATTTCTGCTGAAGCAAAGCATCGTTTATGAACATCGTTATCTCATAGGACGTGTTTTTCGCAATTTTGTAGCATTAACCTCATACTCAGTTGTGGTTTCATTATTGATAACTTGCAACCAGAATTTTCACAGTAGATTTCATATATGAAAACACTTGTGATTTCTACACAAAATCTTTTATTAATTTTTATATTCAAGGTAATAAACACCAAGTAGGTGCCTACAATAAGAATTAGGCCACCAGGCATCACTACAGGGTGTCTCAAGTTCGAGTGCCTATTAGACGTTTCTGGAGAACTTAACATATTTGAAATCTGAAAATTGGGATTAGGATATTGTTCGAAGTTCTCTACAGAGCTAAAATATTTTCGGAGACCAAAAACTTCCGGTTATACAGGGAGGGAAAATAAATTCGACGAAAAATTTTTTTCCCAAGTTTTCCATTCCTGGTATGATCGAGTATTCAATAGTGAATACATTTCTGTTAAAACCATTGTATTAAATTGAATAGTTTTCAAAATATCTAAAAAAAAACTGGAAAAAAAGTCAAATATGTTCAGTCAGTAATATGTTCATTATTATTATTTTAAATATCCTGAGCGTAAACCGTTTTTACAACATCGAAGAGAAAGGATGTGAAAAGGCCATGCATCTTTTGGATTTCAAACATATCATCACAGGGTGTTTCAAATTTTGTGTTGAAAATTGTGATCTTAAATTGGCCATAATTTCTGTTTTTCAAATTAGAACCCTATTTTTTTATAATTTTGTTGGATTCTGCGGTCAAAAATAATGATAGTTTTCTCACATGATTATGCTCCTAAATTCAATAATTTCTGAGTTATTTGAGATTTTCTGGATTTATGGTGTACGTAGAGTCAAATCGATTGCATCTAAAATAATTCAATGAATATTCTTTCGAAACCATGGGAACACTCTGTACCCATAGAAGATAAATTATCTGTTAATAATTCACAAGTGTCAGATGTTATTGTTATTCGTTATCTTCATTTCTCGATTTAACAAAATGAACCGTTATTCTAATTACGAAATTCTGGATCTATTTTATATACATGGTGAATGTGACAGAATTATTAGTAGAACCTGCCAGGCCTTCAACGAGAAGTATCCGCATTTACCTTCCATGACTGAGAAGATCTTTAGAAAATATGTTTCAAACTTTCAAAGTTTTGGATGTGTAAGAGCCCCTAAAGAATACAAAAGAAGGTTAGTTGATGATGAGGAAAACGAAATTAGTGTTTTGATTTATTTCGAAGCGAATGAAAATGCATCTATTCGAAGTGCAGCTCATGAAATCGATTTAGACAGAAATTCAGTGCACCGAATTTTGAAAAAACACAACATGCATGACTACAAATATGGGAAAGTTCATGCATTAGAATCAGGTGACTACATAAAAAGGTTAAATTTTTGTAGAGGAATATTAGAAAAACTTGAAAATGATGAAAATTTTTTGAAAAAGATCATTTGTACAGACGAAGCAAGATTCAATAATGAAGGACTATTTAATAGAAAGAATTGCCACATTTGGAGAAGTGAAAATCCTCATAGAAAAAGACAAAGAAACCCCCAGAACAAATTTAGTTTTAATGTGTTTGCTCTTTTGATGAACAATAAAGTGCGGTACAACATTTATGAAGAAAATTTAAATACAGAAAAATTTTTGGAAATCCTGAGAAATGTTGTTTCTGAGTTTTTGGATGAACTGCCGTTGAGTATGTCGACTACCGCATATTATCAATTGGATAGGGCTCCGGCACATAGTTCGCACGAGGGGTCTGAAGAACTGAATGCAATGTTTGGTAATCGGTGGATCGGACGCCGTTCTTCACTATTTTGGTCCCCAGGATCTCCCGATCTTACTCCCTTAGATTTTTATTTATGGGGTAAAATAAAAAACATAGTCTATGAATCTCCCATTGAAGAGATGAATTCTCATTCGCTTCGAAATAAGTCGAAATATTAATTTCATCAACTGCCCTTTATTTGTATTCTTTAGGAGCTCTTACATTCCAAAATCTGGAAAGATTGAAACATCTTTTCAGAAATTGTAAAAAAAATTGGGATACTTCTCATTGGATACTCAACATTTTGTGTCATCCACCATGGATTTGAAATAAACAATATCATTAAGTGCATTTGAATGTGTATTGCGTATACAATTGAAAAAATACAATATAAGAAATAAATCCAAAATCTCATTATTAGAATATCAACGATTGATTTTGTGAAATCAAAAAATTTCATAACGACTAACAATAAGACCTATCTGACACTTGTAAATTATAAATAGGATGATTTATCTTCTATGCTCACAGAATATCCTTATGAATTTGACTCTACGTACTACATAAATCCAGAAAATCTCGAATAACTCATAACTCCTAATCATGTGAGAAAACTATCATTATTTTTGACCGCAGAATCCAACAAAATTATAAAAAAATAGGGTTCTAATTTGAAAAACAGAAGTTATGACCAATTTAAGATCACAATTTTCAACACAAAATTTGAAACACCCTGTGATGATATTTTTGACATCCAAAAGATGCATGACCTTTTCACATCTTTCCTCTTCGATGTTGTAAAAACGGTTTACGCTCAGGATATTTAAAATAAGAATAATGAACATCGTACTGACTGAACATATTTGACTTTTTTTCCAGTTTTTTTCGGATATTTTGAAAACTATTCGATTTAATACAATGGTTCTAACAGAAATGTATTCACTATTGAATACTCGATCATACCAACTTGAAAAAAAAATTTTTCGTCTAATTTATTTTCACTCCCTGTATAACCAGAAGTTTTTGGGCTTCGAAAATATTTTAGCTCTGTAGAGAACTTCGAACAATATCACAATCCTAATTTTCAGATTTCAAATATGTCTAGTTCTCCAGAAACGTCTAATAGGCACTCGAACTTGAGACACCCTGTATTTTCGATTTCAAATTTATAATTGATGATGAGATATTGTTGATGATGGAGCTCGTGTTGAATGATTGTTTGGGCTATTACCATCATCTCTTGTGGATGTAATGTTTTCCGAAGTTTTTTTTTTTTAGTCAATATTTACTTTTTGAAAATTGATAATTTTCAGAAGGTTTCTTACTTTTCTCCTTGATAAAGATAGAAGATGTCCATCGAAACGTCGGAAAATATTACATCCACAATAGATGATGGTAATAGCCCAAACAATCATTCAACACTCAAATTTATAACTTGTGTTTTCTTTATTAACTTATTTTTATTCATTTAAGGTAATAAACACCAAGTAGGTGCCTACAAATAAGATAGAATTAGGTCACCAGGCATCACTATATTGGGAAAGCTTTCCATGTACAGACGTTAAACTAGTCTTAAATTTCAATTTGAGTCATTTCGGATTTCGTGAAATCCGGCATGATTTTATAATATGAAATTTTTATTTTAGAATTTAATAGCGGCTCACCAGAAAAAGTTTTGGGGGAGAATAGGGGTCATATGTTCGAGAAATATATCATCCTATAGATTTGCTATCGAAATTGGTGTATAACATGGTGTAAATAATCAATTTCAATATCTATGCCAAAATTCTTTTTTTTGGAAAGAGAAGAAAAGCTTGAAAAAAAATTGAATCCAACAAATTGTCTATAGAACTCATTGATTTTCCCAGAACAAGAATATTTGTCAACAAAATCCTAAAACAGATCCTTTTTTGTTTCACTTTAACCAAATTTTTTTCAAAGGTTTTTATTGAACCCTATGCCATCCCTATCAACCCTCTAAAATTTTTGAGAGTGTCGTACTTTTTTGATAAGCTCTTTGTATCTTCTTTACAGGCATGTAGAAATATTTAAGAATTTTGTTTTTGAGAAGTAAGTTCAAAGATGGTACCTGATGAAAGTTACACATTCATAACATTGCGTTGTGAGAAACCATCGTTTGAATTTAAACATTTTATTGAAAAGTATCAACTTATTACATACCTACATTATATCATAACCGTAGCGCAGCGTTTCACACATTCTATTTTTTGACGTGAGAGTTGAAAGGGGTTGAAAGTTGTGCATAAATCAAACTGTAACGGTCGACTTTCATTTGGTGACAAATTTCATCTGGTACCATAATCCTACAGTAAATGAGTCATGAAAAAAGTGCATATATACTGAAAACCTCTGAACTAACTAATTTTTCAAAAAAAAATCTTGAGATACAAACCTTACCAAAGAAGTACCACATCATCCACTTTCCCTATTCAAGAAATTTAAAGGGTGGATAGGGATGGCACAGAGTGTAACAAAAATTGTCCCGTTTCCGTATTTTGTTGGCAAACATTTTTCTTCTGAATAAATGAATTTGTTCCATGATTTTGACGAGTACTGTATGAGGTCCATTAATTTTTTGAGACTCAAAGCTGTTTTGTGCTTTCTTTTTCTTCTACTTATCAATATTTTTAATGTGTTGAAGAATTAAGCTCATTAAAAATTATAATTAAAAAAGGTCGTACAGCTTACTCATTTAGGGTTGATGAGTTAGCATTGTTGAGTCATTAAGTGTAATACGTTCCACTTAAACTAACATCCTCTTCAAGTGATGACCAAATTCTAAATGAGGAGCTTGCTCAGTTTATCTTGGAATTCGACTCGTAATATATACGGTACTACTAGAAACTCAATGATTTTCTTCAAATGAAAAAAACGATGTCTTATATTTTCTATCGTAGCGAAAAGAAGAAAGAACATTATTGTTTTATCGGGAGATTGGTAACATTCGGTTTGTTAGCATTTCTAATCGTCTTTCACACCATGTAAGGCATTTTAATATGACGAACCTCGAGGCAGTATCAACATTCCACACACGGTGCATCTGTTTCGTACCATTCAGAATCTACAGAATGGTTATCAAAACTTCAAACATACGAAGAATCTCTGGATTATCAAGGAATATTAATTAAATAAGACTTAAATCTTCTCAGAAAATTAATGTAGGCACTGAAGCCAAGATGTCTGTGTACTGTTTAATAGGCATTTAATCCACTGAAATTAAGATAAATAAAAAAAAATGACTGCAATTACCATAAATTTATTAAGCCTGCACTTTAGTAGGTCATCTATGACCACTTTCACTTTTTATTTTAAAGATTCGTGGGATTTTTTCTGAAATGAACAAGAAACCTTCTAGAATTTTTTAAGGTTTCTGTTGGTCCTATTCATCAAAATTCAGCATTTCTACATCTCTTATGGATTAGTATGATGAGCATTGAGCTGATTTGAAAGAATAATCATTGTATATCTACATTCAATAATTTTCCATAGTCTAGGAAAAATGTGCTTCAGCAGATCACTTATGACTCGTTAATTTTTTATTCTAAAAATTCGTAAGGTTTTATTTAAAATGAACAAGAGAACCCCTAAAATTTTTGAAGGTTCCTGTTGTTCCTATTCCTCAAAATTCAACTTTACTGCATCGACATTTTAAGGATTAGTATGATGGACATTGAGCTGATTTGAAGAAATGATCATTCTATACAGGGTCTTTCATGAGGCAACTCACCCATATTTATACGGTAAACTACTGAACGTATTTTCATGAAATTCAGCACTTATAAGTATTTCACGATGCTGACGAAATCTAAAATATTTTCAAGGCATGAGCACCTCCGGTTTTTCCGGAAATGACGTCACTTCCTTTTTTCAAATTAGAACACCATTTTTTTATTGCAGAAATAGATTCCTTAGAAAATTTCAAGTTATTTTGATGTAACATTTTTCAGTTTTGGTTGGAAATTTCTCTCTGAGCGGGAAAATTCGAAAAAAAAATCGAAAATAGAGCTCCGCTGTAACAAGAATAACTTTGACAGGTTTTTGGATGGAAAATTTTCATTTTTGGGATTTTTCAAGATGTAAGATTGATGCATCCACTTTAAAAATCCAAATCGCGATTCATGATACAGGGGGTGAAAAAATCGCTTTCAAAGTTAGGGATGACAAAATCGTGAAAAATCAATTTTTTCAAATTAGAACCCCATTTTTTTATGGCAGATATTGAATCTACGTTAAAAAATAATGTGAGTGTAGGCATCACACCCTTGCCCTGAAGTGGATATTTTCTGAGTTATTCACAAAAAACTGTTTTTCGTCTTGAATTTTCAGCTATTTCTTTTCCCTTCACGCCAAAAAGATGAAATTTTCAGGAACTGTTATTTGAACCATGCTGTAGATTTTTCACCCCTTCTTGAAACCGACTTCAAGTTACTATTAGGAGAACCATGGCAAACTATCGCAGTTATAACTAGAGAAGTTTTGACCGTTAATTTCTAGACATTTATTTATACGTCTCAGGAATGCTTCGTGCGTTGCTCTTCTTATTTCATCGGGAGGAAGAGATCTGCAAAAGTGTTTCAAAACCAAATTGAGTTTCAAAACTATGGATCTAAAAATCTAAACAAACCTCCTTATCCTCTTTATCAGTTAGGGGAGTTGAGTAGACAATATTTTTTATCCTACCCCAAACATAATATTCTAAAGGAGTTAAATCGGGAGAACGTAGTGGCCAAAGATGTGGACCATTGTTCGCCAACCATCGATCTTCAAATAGCCTGTATAGGATATTTGACACATTGAGTGAATTGTGTGGAGGTGCGCCATCTTGTTGATACCATAAGTCATTATGGTTCTGTACTAGCGGCTCAATTATTTGGGTCAATATGTCAGAATATCTATATCCCAAGGGAGAACATTCTTTAAATAATGCAAACATGTGTAGTGTTCTATCTTACCAGTTAAAGTCCCATTATAAATGTGAACATCGAGAATTGCATTATTTTTGATGGCGCAAAAAACATGGAAACTCCAGGTCTCTTGAAAGTTCCATTGTCTGAAGTGGTGGTTGTTCTCTTCATCCCAATAATGACTGTTATGCCTATTCAAAAGAACCATTCGTTGTGAATTTAGATTCATCTGTCCAAATTATACAGTCCAAAAAGTTTTCATTCTCTTGAAATCGAATCATCTCCTGACGAAATCAGTTTCCTTCAAATACTGTACCCTATTGAATTTATATGAGTGCATTTTATGTTTTATTAATATCCTCCAAACACTCGATTGAGATAATCCCAGAGCAGTCTCGGCATCTTTGAGAGAATTTTGAGGATTCACACGAAAATATGCAAGAACTGTAATTTCGTTGTTCTCATCTTCTACTACACTTTTTTCTCTGTGTATAGTTTTCTTAACGATAGATCCGACATTTCTCAAGTTTGTCATGGTTCTGTTAATGGTATCTCTCGTTGATCTGTGTCTTTCAGGAAACCTCTCAATAAACAGTCGAATCGTTCTATCTACAACTTTATTACATTCTCCATGAAGTAGAATGAGATTTAAATAATCTTCATTGGTAAAATTAGGCATAGTGATCGATTTTATAACTTAATACGAATTATCACCAATTTAATAGTAAACACAAAATGCTACTGAATTAAGAGGAATTTGGCAGATGTAATTAATGATATCTATCATTAAAAAAAAGAATGTAAAACATGGTAGATTTTTGCGTATGGTTCATAAGGAATTATTTATTTATCACTGGAGTGAAAACCGATGGCCGATTAGTTGAAATAAAGAGGTTTCCGATACAAATTCGAATCCAAATTCGCCATCTATTTAGGAACAACCTGTAACTTTTTTCTCTTGCATAGGGTAGTAAAATTTAAAACATGGTTTAAGTAACAGTTCCTGAAAATATCATCTTTTTGGCGTGAAGGGAAAAGAAATAGCTGAAAATTCAAGACGGAAAACAGTTTTTTGTGAATAACTCAGAAAATATCCACTTTAGGACAAGGGTGTGATGCATACACTCACATTATTTTTTAACGTAGATTCAATATCTGCCATAAAAAAATGGGGTTCTAATTTGAAAAAATTGATTTTTCACGATTTTGTCATCCCTAACTTTGAAAGCGATTTTTTCACCCCCTGTATCATGAATCGCGATTTCGATTTTTAAAGTGGATACATCAATCTTACATCTTGAAAAATCCCATAAATGAAAATTTTCCATCTAAAAACCTCGAAGTTATTCTTGTTTCAGCGGAGCTCAATTTTCGATTTTTTTTTCGAATTTTCCCGCTCAGAGAGAATTTTCCAACCAAAACTGAAAAATATTACATCAAAATAACTTGAAATTTTCTAAGGAATCTATTTCTGCAATAAAAAAATGGTGTTGTAATTTGAAAAACGAAAGTTGACGTCTTTTCCGGAAAAACCGGAGGTGCTCATGCTTGAAAATATTTTAGATTTCATCAGCATCGTGAAATACTTATAAGTGCTGAATTTCATGAAAATACGTTCAGTAGTTTCCCGTATAAATATGGGTGAGGTTCCTCGTGAAAGACCGTGTATGTATATTCAATAGTTTGCCATAGTCTAGCGAAAATGTGCTTCAGTAGATCATTTATGACCACATTCACTTTAAATTTCAAGGATTCGTGGGACTTATTTAAAATGACCGGGAAAACCCCTTATATTTTTGAAGGTTTTCATTGGTCCTATTAATCAAAATTCAGCTTTTCTACATTTAATTTTGAATTATTAGTATGATGAGCATTGAACTGATTCCAATTAATAATCACTGTATATGTATTTTCAATAAATTGCCATAGTCTACCGAAAATGCGCTTTAGTAGATCACGTTATTTTTAATTTTGAAGATTCGTGGAATAAGCAGGAAATCCTCTGTAATTTCTGAAGGTTTTTATTATTCCTATGTACCAAAATCCAGCTTCTCTACATTTAAATTTTAATTATTAGCAAGATGAACATTTAGCTGATTTTAAAGAATAATCACTGTATATTAATAATTATTAAATAATTAGCCATTTCCTGGGGACAATGCGCTTTAGTAGATCACTTTTGACCACGTTTACTTTTGTTTCAAAGATTCGTAGGATTTTATTTGAAATGAACGAAAAACACACTAGAATTTTTGAAAAATCACTCAACATAATTAAGCCCTTACTCTACCCTGTAACTATCACCTCATCAGTTTCATAAATAATTTCAAGAATTCATCGATTTATACAAATCTACTCTCCTATTATTTTAAACTTTGTGCACAACGATATCGGGAATTTGAAAAAAAAATGGATACTAGCTCAAAGTAGAAATTGTTTATTAATGAAATGATAATTAAGAGACCATCGTGTCTTAATTAGTTATACTATATTGGACTATCAGTAATTGATGGAAATGTGTTAAAAATAGAAAAGAAATAATATAACTGGTATCTAATTAGCGAAATTTTTCAGATAAACCTCCAGTCGTGACAATTGAAAGCAAAAGAACAACTAATTAAACATACATAACATATTGAAAGGTGAACATTCCAAAAAAGAACCTTATCTAAGAGATGATTGTCTTCAATTGAAGAATAATGGTTAAAATCATTGTTTAAACCATCCGAAATAACGAAATAAGGTGGGAATTGATAAGAAACTGAGTTTTAAAGCAGAGTTCTCGAAATGAGCGGCATTAGCTACCATTCCTCCGGTCTCGAACCGGTCGTACAATATAATATACAACATGATTCAGAGTATTGTGATACAGACGACGACATGGTGACCACAGAACGCGAGTTGGCCGAGGATGCCCAGTGGAAGAAAATTCAACAAAATACTTTCACGAGATGGGCAAACGAACATTTAAAAACAGTGGAAAGGCACATAAACAATTTGGAAACAGATTTAAGTGACGGATTGCGATTGGTTACCTTGATTGAAGTGCTAGCCGGAAAAAGATTGCCAAAACATAACAAGAATCCAGTGTTTAGATCGCAAAAACTCGAAAATGTGTCGGTGGCGTTGAAATTTCTACAAACAGATGAAGGAATACGAATTGTTAACATTGGTGAGTACACAATATTTTCAAACTTTATTCTGAATGAAAATTCGCAAATACTTCAAGAATTATTTAGCGGACCTTGAAAACAATCAACAAACTAGCATGATATGGTCCACGATAAAAATTAACAGTAGGTTTTATGCATTGTTCCTTTTTTTCAAATTCCAAATAATACAACCTCGAATTTATTTACCGGTTAACATAATAAAATCACGATGCGATGATGTCATACCTAGTCGCGAATACTGTACCTTAAGCCGGTATCAAATATTCAGGTATCTGAAAGTTGACTCCTTGGATTTCGAAACAATTTTACCCGATCTAAATTGTTGTCTTAAATTTATTGTCGAACCAGTGGCTTCAATGTTTTTTCATAGAACCACAAATTTTCACTGGAAAAAAAACAAATCCATCACAAGACCTGAAATTTTCACATATGATAATCATGTATCGTATGCGATGCATTGAATAATTCACGCCCTGTATACAGGGCGTTTCTGCATATACGCGAATTACCCTTACGGTTAAGCACTGAAAATCTTTATTTAGCGTAGTTTATCAGCTGATAGGACATGATGTTACTAAAATTATGTGATATAGCTTATTCGATTCGTTATTATGCTTAGATCATTGTGCAGAAAATTGTTAGTACTTTAGAAATATCAAAAGTTATAACCAATTAAATATGGTAAAAATCGATGTATAGTTTTTTCTAATATTATTCTTTGGATTTTTGAAGAAAGATTTTGAAAGAGGAGGAAAAGTACTAAAGAAAATCAGATACCCTAAACTGTTCCAGTATTATTAATAATTTTAAATTAAAGTTAAATATTAAAGACCGTGCGCCGTATTGAGAACGCATGGCGTCGCAAGTTATTAAGTAATAGGAAAAAAAAAGTTTTTAGGGTTTATGTAGTAAATATAGGGTAAATTTAGTAATCTAAAAAACTTATAATTATCTCTAAATATT
Source organism: Micraspis discolor (assembly GCA_030674115.1). Classification (NCBI taxonomy): domain Eukaryota; kingdom Metazoa; phylum Arthropoda; class Insecta; order Coleoptera; family Coccinellidae; genus Micraspis; species Micraspis discolor. The sequence continues at coordinate 2,037,554 of JARTUT010000436.1, forward strand.
GGCAAGAACTCGCTCCCGTTAGGATTCATCATCAAATTAAACTTTCCATTGAACTATACCTTTGTCAATTAACTAATTTTTCCGGGATGTCCTTGATAATTGAAAAAAAATTGCCGAATAGTCGCCGTAAAAATATTTTAGCTTCGTAAAACTTTTCTTGTATACACTTAAAACATTTAGTTTGATAAAACTTCAATTAAATCCAATACTTCATTTATAATCTTCTTTCAAACAACAAAATATCACCGTAATGTTGTGATGCTATTTTTTTTTATTTGTCACTTTTTCACCGATTTTATGTCAACAAAACGCATTTAGCACCTAAAAAAAAAATCAATCTATGTTTATAAATTTTTTCAACAACTGAACTTAAAAAACGGTTATTCTTGAATGAAAAAATTTACTTTTATAATGATTTTCAATCGTTTATAAACGTTTCTTTAATATTTCTATTTTCTAACTAATTATTTAACAGTTCTCTACAAGTCAATAAACAAAAACGTTTTCACCACAATTTCAGTGTTAATTATATCAATAATTTTTATAAATAAATTATATTAATAAGTATTAATAATATTGTAACAAGAAACTGTTCTTTGAAGTGTTTGGATTGCATTGTAATTTTTTTAGATTTTCGAATTCACTACATATACCCTAAAAAAAATTTTATTATGACTTACTAACTTGCAACGCCATACGTTTAACCACAATGCGGCAATTCCTTACTTCAAGTTAAAATTATTATTTATTAATAATGTAGGTACAGTTTCGGGGATCGATTTTTTTTCTTTCGGGATATTTCTTCTAAAATCCATAAAAACTATTAGTTCGCCTATTATAAATAAAAACTGAATACCTCTTTTTTACCATTTTACTTGTTTATAACTTTTGGAATTTCATTATTGATTTGAGCATTGACGTATACTAAATAATGAGAAGTTTGAACATTGATTTTGATTTTATTTTATACTCATAACTTTATTATCTATTTTTTTCTTCGGTTTCTTAGACGAAACTATTCCAGTTTAATTTTTAATTATTTTAATTTCTTTAGAGAATTCTCATGGAGAAATATGAAAAACCTAGTTCAAATATGTTCAATTAAATTTTTGGTACCTGATGATCACTGGAGTACATACTTGAATTAGCGATCACCTAATTTCCATATATTTATCATTGAAATTTGGACTTTGTGAAAAAATTTTTGGGATTATCTTTAGCATTTGAATGTGTGAAATAATTTTTTGGGGGGGACCAAGGGCGTGGTATCATTGTTCAACCAGTAATTTTGTCTCGTTACCTTCCAGAGGTGCATTAATTCAAATTGATTTCTGGGACAAGGTTGCTGTCTGAAAATGTTATTTTCCGCTTGAGGTGTCTCATGTTATTTAAGCCAGCAAACAAACAAAATGCAAATAGAGCGATTTACGATGAGCCGAGGTAATTGATAACAGTTAAAATAAAGACTAAAATTGTTGTAGGACGATTAAATGAGGAAAAATTATTCCTTATTGCTTAGTATCCGAATGGATATTTCGACAAATGGACCAATTCACAGTTATTATACGTTATTGGTATTTATTGGTTGTTGAAATAGAAACGGCTTCTCATTGTACTGATGGAATTCTAAATAAGGAGATGACATCAAGCACCTTGAGGTCGTTGAAAATGCTGTGTTAATTAAACGTCTTCAAACCCAACAGATATATCATTCGTTGCTGACATAAAATACAACAATTGTTTAGATTGCAATATATCCGTCAACTGATAATAGAGAAATGTGCTTAAATTATTTCGAGATTTTCATGTAATCGCCACATATCTCATTATAATACTGTCTTGAATTGAAATATTTCAATTCCGAAATCCTACATATTTAGTGCATCCGAGCACCGTATATTCGACGAAATAAGTTCAAGGAAAATTATCTGAGATTATGATGTAGTTGCATATTCAAGATAGCATGTTAAATATTATAAATATTTATATATATGGACTCATCATTTCTCACTTGATCAAACAATCCGTGAGCTGAAGAGATTATTCCCTACAAAATCGGAAGTATACGATAAGGTAATACTCTTCAGGGTTATTTGTAATACAGTATGATTCATCGTCGAACCACTCTGGGTATTCCAACTTAATTTTTCACTGCCTCTATGTTAATTGGTATTTTTGGTGCTACTTTTTATGTAATTATTTCATCGTTTTTCGAGTGAAACTTATGGTGAATATTTCTATGTCGGTCACTAAAACAATTGAAAACGTGGTCGAAAATGACCTATAAAAGCGTTTTTTTCCGCGATTGTGTTGCATATACAGGGTACTACAATTAGTGACGTCAGCATTTCTTTTAAATTCTTACACCTGGCAGTATCCGAAAATACTACTACACTATATGCTCCACGATTATTCTTAGTTTTCGGGTTATATATTTTTTATAATTTCTATCAAGGAGGTTCCGAAAATTCATGTCTTTTCTCGTAGTACATATTTTGCAGTCTTTTTCTTTTTAACTCGGTTGTCATGAATTTTGTATTAATAAAAAAAATAACTCTTTATTAGCTTCTTGAAATCACTCAAAGTTACTTAAAAAGGTCTCGAAGTTTGGTAATTCAGTTTTTAGTAGCATTTACTCAAATATAAATTAAAACATACAATAGGCGTTACCATAGCTTTTGGATAAGTTTAAGAACATGGTCCTAAAATATCAAGATCACAAGAAAAAATAATGCTTCATCATTATGATAAATTAAACTTGAAAATGTGAATTCAAATAAAATTTAATTGAAATACCTGTGAAATAATAATTAAGATGATTTCCGTTTCACCGCTAAGATTTAAACCATGAGCAAAAATAAAAATCAAAATGGCTAGTTGGGAAATTACCTTTTTTATTACAAAAAAAAATGAATTACTGAAAATTATTTAATGTAAACTTGTCTGAAGCTAGTTGAATATTCTTGTTTTATTTTTTTTCACTTCTGTAAGTTTTTAGCTCGATTCCGAACGAATGGTCTTATTTGGGTATTCCTCAAAGATCTCGTTTACGCGACGGAAAGTAACCGCGAACAGGAATTGAGGCAAAAATTGACAGAAACGAAAAGGAAAATAAAGCAAGAATAGTCGAGTAGCAAAGAATTCGAAAATAACTATAGATATACATTGTATTCAGGTTATAGGAAGGAGATTTGAATATTTACTGCAATAATATTCATTTTTCAATAATGTAATTTGTTATCGAAAAACAAAAATTGCATAACTAACCATTTTGGTTTGTATTCTTGCACACATTTCTTTGTGGTGAGACGAAATTATTATAAAATTGCACATGCCTAAGCTATTTTACATGAATTTCAATTAAATTCTATTCAAAATTACATTTTCAAGTTTAATTCACCCTAACAATGATAAAAAGTAGATAAAATCATGAATGAAACATGATTTGATCATATTTCAATGATTTTGAGCGTATCTGCCGTCGAAGGCCAATTACAACAAAAATAGGCTGATTATGTACTATATTTTTATGATTTTGGTAGTTTAGAAGCATGTGGAGTTTTCAAACTTAGCCAGAAGCAATAGGAACTTATTTGTATATTTTCAAATTGGCATTGAATGTTTAGTTAATATTACTAAGAACTTTAGTTGCAGATATATTTTTTACTTGATACTGTTCTGTTCAATACATTTATGTATAATTTATCTTCTATAGAGAAATATCATTGCAAGACTGTCGAAACAATTACCTCATTTGTTTATTCCATACTTCATAAACATTAGGTCGATAAATTTTCATTGGTAATTACATTCCTGATGCAGAATATTTTACGATCTACTTTTTCTGCTGATTCGCTGTAACCATAATTTTCAATTTAGGTCACTCAATCAGTATGTTTCATGATTCACTCAATTCAGGAAATATATCTGATTAATATTCCCAATATATTTCAGAAATATAACTTATTTCATGATTGTCCTTCTGACACTTGATGAAACTCGAAAATTGTCAAATGTGTGTCGAAATGTTTGTAGCAAGAACAATAAGGTATGGTCGTTATTGCCCAAATAATGATTCTATTTCATAAAAAATTTCTCGTCAAATATCTGATAAAAGTTGTTCTTTCTTCGAGTTTTTGTCGGATACTATACATTCATGTTCAATCTTTGTAAAGACATAGAAATATTCAGGAAATTTAGTGGCCTGTCATGGGTGTTATTAGTCGAATTTTTTATTCCCCACACAATCAAAACAAGTCTCTTTAACAAATAACCTTTTAAAGATACAATACAGTCATAGAGTTATGAGATAGAGGACTCAACTAAGTTTTTAGGTGTGTATGTTGATGCTAATCTGACGTGGAAAATTAAACTGAATTACTAAAGAGAAAACTAAACTCCAGTTGTTGTGCAATGAATATTTGAAAAAAATCTGTAGAATCATCCACACTGAAAGTGGCTCACTTCCAGTCATTATTGTCATACGAAATCGTATACTGGAGAAATAGTTCCTGTGCTGATAGCTTATCTGTGAAACAAAAAATGGCAATGAGATCTCTATTTGAAATGAAATATGGGTAGACTTGTAGAGGTATTTTCAGAGTAAACTATATTCGGAAATTAACTGGCATATATGGATATAATTGCGTTAAGTTTCGGATAGAACATAAGGAATTATAAAAGAAAAAAAAAAGAAATATAAAAATAAAAATGAAAAAACAAAGCACATGGATCAATACTACTATCCAATTCACTCGGTTAGCATTACTAACAAAAATTGTATAATAAAAATTAATAAAAGACTTTCCCTATGTATCGTTGATTGTGAACCATATAATGTAGAAAAATATTTAGATTATTGTAAGATACTCAAAAATATGTGGGTAGGTTAAAAAATATTCTGAATTATGAAGTATAATAACATACAATGACATTTTTTCTGGTACCATTAGTATATAGTATGAATTGAATAAAAATTGTTATTGTTATACTGCAAAATGAGTATGATTTTTAGAACTCCTCTTATTTCTCTTTCAGATTCGAGTGACATAGTAGACTGTAAATTAAAACTAATATTGGGACTGATATGGACACTTATTTTGCACTATTCAATTTCTCTTCCTATGTGGGAAGGAGAGGACGATTTAGCCAATGGTGGCTCAGAACCTACTCCCAAACAGAGGTAATTACCAAAAAATTAATAAACAAAAATGGAAAATACACAGAAAAATTTACAGGTTGATGAATTGGATTCAGAGTAAAGTTCCAGAATTGCCGATTAAAAATTTCACTACAGATTGGAATGATGGTAAAGCTGTTGGTGCATTGGTTGACGCAGTTGCTCCAGGCTTATGCCCTGACTGGCCGGTAAGCTTAAGATTTTATGAATCCACAATTATCTAAATAATACACTTGCTTAAGTAATGAAAATTCTATTTAAATGAAAAAAAAATGTGTATTTAGGATTGGGACCCCAAAGATTCGGTGCAAAATGCGTCAGAAGCCATGGGATTAGCTGACGATTGGTTGAATGTACCACAACTGATTAAACCGGAAGAAATAGTGAATCCAAATGTAGATGAGCAATCAATGATGACATATCTTTCTCAATATCCAAATGCTAAATTGAAGCAAGGAGCACCACTTAGACCTAGAACAAGTCCCAACAAGTAAGTTGAACATGATATCAAAAAAATTCCGTGATCAATTTTTCGCGAAAAAATTGCCATAAATAAACCAATAATCATTTGATTTTAATTTTGAAAGGTTGCATCCTCCTCGGTAAGTTACTGGATACCTCAAGAATCTGTCTGGTATACAAGTGTGAGAATTATTAACTATTGTGTGTAAAAAAAGTAATGCTCAGTGGAAGTATCAAAAGTTTTGCTTGTAGTGTGTTTTGGTTTAGTTTTTTAACAATATGTCAACGTTTTTTCATCAAGAGAATTATGTGTTTTTATTGCTAATTATAGAAACCTTATATTGCTTCTTATAGCAAATGATACATTAAGGAATTACGTGTATTTCTCTATATAAAATCAGAACGCTTGAGATCAAAACGATTAAAATAAAATTTGTAATTTTTAGAGTTAGAGTTTTTGGACCTGGTGTGGAACCATCAGGAGTAGTGGTTGGTGCTCCTGCAACATTCACTATAGAAACCTTCTCTGCCGGTAGAGGTCAAGTTGAAGTTTCCGTAGAAAATCCACTTGGTCAACAAGAACCCGTAGAATTGAAAGTCAACACTGACAAAAACTCAAATTACTATTCAGCTGCCTATACACCACATTATGAAGGAATACACAAAGTCCGGGTCAAATTTGCCGGTAGAGACGTTCCTAAAAGTCCTTTCATTGTGAAAGTGGAGGGACAACCTGGGGACCCAACTAAAGTAACTGTATCAGGACCAGGCATTCAAGCTGAAGGTAACCTGATCAACCGTCCGAACTACTTCGATATTCACACTAAAAGTAAGTTTTAATGCGTTTCACATGCCTTTATGTATCAACAAAATTCTCGAACTTCGACATCTTTCCAGTTCGCTCAGATTCCCAAACCTAAACATTTTTTTTGTATATTATTCATTGAAATTTACAATCTACTTTCAAAAATTATTCAGTGAATGTGTTGTATGTACGGACTAATAGAATGTTTTTCTCAATGATGGATTTTTAGTTTAGGTCGTTCTCAATCTTCTTGAGTTGAATGGATCTTCTGTCATTTGGTCGATCAATTGGTTGGCATGTCCTTGTAGCTTCTGATGACTTTTTCTCTAGTATTTTGCTATTTCTGTGTTGACATATGGGACTCTAAAATCTTCATGAATGGTGAGACATACCAAGGGGCATCAACCAATGCATGAAGTATTTTTGATTGTACTCTTCGGATAATTTGAATATTTGATAGCTTAGCGCAATCCCAGAATTTGATGCCGTAAGTACATATTGGTTTGATGATTGCCTTCTAAAAAAGTAATTTAGTTTGAAGGTTCAGTTCGTACTTCCTGCATATAAGGCAATACACTTTCCGGTTTGTCCGAAGTGTAAATGATATACACAATATCCATGTCATCCTTCAACCTTTTGAGAAACAACTTCTCAGTTTACCCAGGATTGGCAGAAGACTTATTTGCATATATGATTCCACATTCTGTTCTCTTTTACCAGGTTTGAGTATCATTATAACCTCTGCATACTTCCATATGATGGGTAAATAAGAGATATTCATCCTTCTTTTAAATAATGTTGTGAGCAGTATAATGATTTTCTTGGGTAGTTTTTTCAGAATTTCAGCCGTTATGAGGTCGTATCCAGGAGCCATCTTGTTTTTCATTCTTCTTATCTCATTGGATACTTCTGTGGATGTGAAAGTTTCAATTGATAATGATATATGACATGGAACATCCAGAAAAGTTCCAACTTCTGCATCGCTGATGACAGGATATGGGTCATTTGGTGTGAAGACATGTGCAAGATGTTTGCCAAATGTATTGCATATCTCTTCATCTGTGGCAGCCCATTCTCCATTGGTCATTTTAATCGAAGATTTCCTCAATGTGGGTCTTTTAAATTTCTTCGTAGCTCTCCAAATACTGTGTCTATATTTACCATTTATATTCTCTATGTAGTGTTGGAATTGGGAATTTTCATATAGTTACAGGGTTTCACGTAGTTTTCTGGTGAGTTTATTCAGTATTGTCTTATCCAGTGGATTCCGCGATCTTTGCCATTTCCCTCTTATTCTTCGATTTTCTACCAGCAATTCCCGACTTTCAAGGAGTAATTTATTTTGGATTTCTCCTATCCTTGAGTGTGTAGGAGTACTTTCCCATGCTCCTTTTTGTTATGTTGTTTACAGCTGTTTTTATGCCATCAGACGTTTCCTAAATTATATTCATAACTGCTTCTTCCTCGAATATTTGCTGGAACTTATCCCAATTGGCTTTCTCCGTTGTTAGAGACAATTTAATTTTATACGATTTTGGATATTGTGTGGAGGGTTAGCAGGACTGGTGAATGGCCAGATGAAGGGTGTGGAGGATAAGAATCCGCTTGTATGTGGCTATTATCAATTCCATTCGTGACGAAAACGTCCAAGACATCAGCAATCTTCTTTCTGTCTGTTGGCCAGTAGGTCGGTGATCCTGGCAAAAATACATCGAAAGTGTTGTTTGTTATCACTTCCATTAGATTACGACCTTTGGGAGTTATTAGTCCTGTTGCCCTATGAGTGTGCTTCGTATTCCACTCACCTCCACTGATTGTACTGGTAGCTTAGTGTCCAAAACACAATAAAGGATGATCGATACATTATATTTTTAATGACTTCGTTTTTACAGATGCGGGAAAAGGTGTTCCAGAGGTTATTATTCTAGATCCAACAGGAAAAAGGAACACAGTTCCAGTTAAAATCCGACAAACATCTGCTGACATGTGGCGATGCGAATACGCTTCCCCAATGGTGGGTTTGCATTCTGTCAACGTATTCTTTGTTGGAAAACCTATACCAAACAGTCCAATAGGCGTCAAGCTGTCACCAAGCTCTGATCCCAAAAAGGTCAAAGTTTCTGGTAGGGGCCTTCAACCAGCGGGTGTGAGGGTGAGAGATAATGCTGATATCAAAATTTATACTGAAGGTGCTGGTGAAGGACTCCCTGAGGTCCATATTATTGGCCCAGGGGGAGTGAAAGAACCCTATAAAATGAAAAAAATCGATGGAACCACATATGAAGCGATTTATCAACCATTGAAAGAAGGACATTATAGAATTATGATCACCTTCGCTGGACAGGAGATATCCAAATCACCATTTGAGGTTGACGTCGGACCATATAAGGAAACTCATATCAAAGCATATGGACCAGGATTAGAAGGAGGTGTAGTTGATTACCCCGCCACATTTACTGTTGAGACCAATGGAGAGACAGGTGCGCTTGGATTCAGTATCCAGGGACCATCTCAAGCCAGAATAGAATGTCACGATAATGGTGACGGCTCAGCCGATGTTCGATATTATCCAACAGCATATGGAAACTATGCTATTCATATATTATGCGACAATGAAGATATTCCAAAAAGCCCCTATATAGCACATATACTACCTACAACCGATTATTATCCAGAGAAAGTTGAAGTTAAGGGTCCAGGTATCGAAAGTAAAAATCTCCAACAAAATTCCCCAACTAACATAACTATCAATACCAGGAAAGCTGGAAAAGCCCCATTAGAAGTTAAAGTAAGTCATCCGCCTATCATCAAGGGGCAAAAATAAACTGTTTCCTTCATTTAAGGTGTTTGATTCCAATGGTGATGATGTTCCAGTGGACACAGAAGAAATTACAGAGGGAATATTCGAATCACAATACACCCCAACACTTGGTGGTAAACATACAGTCCAAGTTAGCTATGGGAGCGTCTCTACCAACAATTCCCCATTCAGGGTCAATGTTGAGGAACTCTTGGATCTTTCAAAGATCGTTTATTCTGGTCCCGGTATAGAACCAGGAGTGAAAGCCAACACACCGACCCATTTCAGCATTGATGCAAGGTTAGCATAAATCATCAATATTAGAATGCATATGTACATAGTTATTCGATTAAAAACATGAGAACGCAGCAATTTTGTATGAATTCTCTTTTGTCTCAATGTGACATATTTAGAGGTGAAGATAAGGATGTTTGAAGACTTCTACCCGGGACTGTATGTCGAAGAAAAGAGGAGATGTAGAGCATCCTTGTGTTCGACCATTTATTCCATGTCTGCGTTCTTTGTTTTTTTTTCGGTAGTGTCTTCTACTAAGTATTCTAATCATAGAAAAGAACAGTTTAATTAATCAGCCTTTGATTTCAGTGAAGTTGGAGATGCTGCCATCATAGCCTCTATTGTCAACGAAGATAATGGGCAAGAAGTGCCTGTGAAAATGATTAATCTGGGTGATAACAAATATAGCGTAGAATATGTGGCTCCAAAATCAGGAAACTACTCAGCATCCTTATTCTACGATGGACTTAAAGTCCCAAATACTCCCAAGAAATTCAAAGTACTACCAAATGTCGACGTATCTAAAATTAAAGTGGATGGTCTTGAACCCAGTAAGTAGAAATTTTGATATAAAAAAACACCTTAAAAATACACAAATTCAGTTTTTTATCGAGATCATTAAATTTATTCAGCTGCTCCAGTTAATAGTTTACAACAATTTAGAGTAATAACACAAGACGCTGGTAAGGCAGAGATTGCAATATCGATAACGAGTCCATCAGGGGCTAGAATAAAAGCTCATGTTATACCAACACACGAAGGTTTCTTAGTTAACTTTACCCCAACACAATTAGGGGAATACTTACTTGGAATTTCATTTGGTGGCGAACCAATATCGCATAGACCTTTCAAACTGACATGTCTAACTGGCAGTGATTCCCAAAAAGTAAAAGCCAGTGGTTTGGGCTTGCGCAAAGGAATAGTTAACAAACCGGCTGAATTTATGATCGACACTAGAGGAGCTGGACAAGGGGGTCTTGGTGTAACAGTTGAAGGACCATGTGAAGCAGCCATTAACTGCAGAGATAATGGTGATGGCACATGTTCTGTAGCCTATTTACCTACTGAAGTAGGTGATTATGGTATCAATATAACATTCAACGACGAACACATACCTGGAAGCCCTTTTCAAGCTTTCATATCTCCTCCAGTAAACATGAACAAAATAAAAGTATCAGGCAACGGGATTCAGTTGCATGGTAAAAGGATGATGTGCGTTTGAGATTAACACTTTTTATCTTTGATGTTCTGTTATTTATCTAATCACGAATGAATGGCTTTGAAACATTTTGAATATTTTAGGTGATTTTACATTATTTAGCTGCATTTAGTGCATGATTATCTGAAAGATTTGACAGTATCCCCAAATACGACAATCAATCTAAAATATTTAAAATTTTAGGCGTTCACACTGATTCGGTGACTGATTTTGTAATTGATGCAAGAGCATTAACAAGATCGAATGATAATGGTAATAAAGTTATGTGCACCATAACAAATCCATCCGGACAGCATACAGAGAATGTTATAACCGCATTGCCTGACGGTACTTACAAAGTAAGCTACATACCTTTCGAAGAAGGCCGGCATACCATCGACATAATGTACGATAATGTTCCAATACCCGGATCACCATTTGTGGTGAATGTCAGAAGAGGATGCGATGCTAAGAAAGTCATCGCTTATGGGCCTGGTCTTGATCGTGGTATTGTTGGCAAAATGAACACATTCACTGTGGAAAGTAAAGGTAAACTATTGTATGAACTGATGAATTTTCTATTGAGGGCATTCAAATTTTAAGGTGCTGGAAAAGGTGGATTATCGCTTGCGATTGAAGGACCTTCTGAAGCTCAAATGACATGTGAAGATAATAGAGACGGTTCCTGTCTTGTGAAGTACATTCCAACTGCACCTGGTGAATATGACATCGCTATAAAGTTTGCTGATCAACAAATTCCAGGATCTCCTTTCAAAGTAAGTCTAACAACAACAGTACGTCTTTAACTTCTGGACACCATAGTATCTCGAGATCAGGTTTGCTTTAGCCTGTCTGATTTAGGGTATGATTTCAATCAACCTATAACATAGAGACAGGCTCACTCTAAAAAGAGTAAAAAGTCGGGAAGTTAGATGATCTATTCTTCATTAGGCTTACTCCATCAGGCCCTAGCGATTTTAACACCAAAATTTGTTCTGTAAGCCAAAAGTTCAAAGATATATATATATATCTGTTAGTGTGAGTGTGTGTATATTAACACAATATGTCAAAATTGTCTCTTTCGACTTGAGGAGTCTTCTTCTTCCACATATCATAGCCCTTCGGCCTGTATTTTACAGCATTCAGTTATGTTGGGATGCTGAAGACCATCCATCTCTTTGGAGGTCTTCCGACAAGACGTCTTGTTCTTGGTTTGCCATCTCTAGCGTTTTTGCCAACCTGCTTGTAGCTATCTATATAACGTGTGCACACGCCTATTAACGCTTCTCCGTTCTCATTGATGAAGTCCTCGTCGTTTCGTGCTTTATTCCAGATAATATACCATTCCGAATTCTGCCTATTATAAGCAAACTTGGGAGTCTATGCTAGATGAAATCAAAGTAGAATGCAGTGACTCTTACCTATATGATGAATATATGAATTCAAAGTATAGAATTATTATTTCAGGTGCAAGTAGAGAAAGAAATCAACGAAAATTTAGTGCAAGCCTATGGCCCAGGAGTTGAAAAATCATCATGCAGGGAGCATACAGACACAGCGTTCAAAATAGACGCAACTCAGGCTGGAGCAGCTCCTGTCGCTGTAAACATATTTTCTGACCAGAAACTCTTGAACGGAAAACCTTTTGTGAGAGATAACGAAGATGGAACTTACGATGTAACTTACTTGCCTCCACAAAAAGGTTCGAAACTATTGGTGGAGGTCCTTTATAATGGTAAAAATATACCAGGTAGTCCGTTTGATGTTGTAGTGAGGCCTATGGTCGAACCTGATAGAGTAAAACTAGAGGGTCCAAGTATCAGTCAAAAATCTGTACCAGCCTCCATTCCCACCTCTGTGAAGATCGACACTAGGGAAGCTGGTTCGGGAGATCTTGGATTTGCTGTTACAGTATGTTTTGCTTTTCCGAATCTTTCGATTATCTCTAAAAACTGTCTTTGCAGGGCCCAGATGGATATCCAAGACCAGTAGAATTAATTGATAATAATGACGGTACGTACACAGCCTCGTATGTTCCAGACGAATGCGGAAGATACAGAATAGATGCCCAATATGGAGGAGTTGATGTGCCTAGCACCCCTGTTTTTGTTCAAGCTCATCCAGTAGGGGATGTAAGTCTCAGAAGGGTTGACATAAACTCGGTTATGTTATAAATTCATGAATTTTCAGGCGGAAAAATGTAAAATAACAGAAGGTCTCGAACGGACACTTGTCACTGGCGAATCTTATTGTATAACCTTGAACACAGAGAATGCCGGACAGGGTGCTGTTACATGTAGAATAAGATCAACAAATGGAAGGTAAAAAAAGTTATTTCCATCATCTTTTTTTTATAAAGATCAAATTTTCAGTGATTTGGACATAGATGTGGTCGATAATGGTGATGGTACAGTCAGTATCTATTATACTGTTAAAGATTCTGGTGAATACACTATTAATATCAAATTTGGTGGACAACCTGTTCCTGGAGGTTTCTATACATTCACGGTGAGTCTTTTTCGAATTATTTGATATGAAATATTAGTAATGGACCTCCTGAAGAAAATTGACAGTCCTTGTTACATTTTGTGCATTTTTTAATTTTTGCGTGTTAACACCAAAGTGAGAGGCACTTCTTCTAAGAGTAAAGGTTGTTCTTCTAAAAGTAAAGGTTGTTCTTCTTCAAGAAAGTGTCTATACCTTTCAGTATTCAATGGGGTCGGTAAAAAAATGGAGTAATCATACAATTTTCCAACACGCCTAGCTAGGGAAAATTGTTGCTTGTGTCTACTTTCCAAGATCTCGTGATAGTTTATAATAGCATTCATTGAAAAGCTGGCCTCATGAGTAAAAAAAACTAACTTCAAAAGTATCAGATTTTGGAGAATCATTTGCAGTACCCAATTGCAAAAACTTATTCGCAGAGGAAAATCACGAGGTGTCCATACTTGCACTCGATGTATATGAAAGGGGTACCATGAATTTTCATTCAATATCAACCAAACTACGTCCTTGGTTGTGTTAAATGCTTTAGCAATTTTCCTGGCAGAGGATTGCGGATGGTCTTCCCCGAATTTTAATACAGATTCTTCTAGTGCTGCAGTTCTCACTATCCAATTTCTACCACCATCAGACATTCTTTTTTGAATGTTCCTTTTTCCGGTTTGTGCTGGTGTATCCTTCAAACAACTTATGACACGGTAACTGTCAATACGGGATCGCTCTGCGTATAAACATTTTATAGAATATCCGTCGGTCAAACTATAACAGATTGGGATCTGAATAAACTACCATACTCAAAATTAATTAACTTGTCTTGAAACAAAAATCTAAACAAAATTAAATTCTTCAAATTATGGAAGGGAAGAAAAAAATTTTGCAAAACCTCGTGATCACAAAAACAGATATAACAGAAATAGTAATAGTGGTGGCTATTTTCAACCCCTAATATTGAAGTGTATACTTCTATGCAGTTAATCGAATGTGTGGTATTTCCTTACTGTTCGATGCACAGAACATGTAAAAATAATGCGAAACCGCAAATTCGTCAATCCCTTCTGAGGAATCGTTTTCCAAAGTTCTTCGCATTTATTTACAGACTCCCTGTATAATAGGAGAGCTGGCACCAATTTTTGGATAGGTATTTGAGGCAAGCTGAAAACTTGTCACATACCTCTTCTATGATATCCCAACACGTAATTAACGTGACTGGTGAGTAGCAGGGCTGAAACATCGTCTACATTTTTGAAAATATAATTTTTTTCCCCAAAAATATATTTGGGGCAAAAAGCAATTTATTTAGGATGCAGTGTAATACGTGTAATACGAAAAAAATAAGCCAGACCGTTTAATCGATTTTTATTGTTTTTTACTACAATAGTTTCGACAACACTGTGGCTTCATCAGGTTTTACATTTTGAATGATAGTTTCACTGAAATAATTCTGTATATATAGCTGTGAAACTTTTTCGGAATGTCATCTCAAATTTCACTAAGATGTTTAACAACGGGGACCGGTCAAAATCTGTTTGTTCATTCAAAATAATATTTTGTGAGGTATATCTGTTTATTCCGAGGGCTTCTAAATGTGTTAATCTTGAACTTTTACTTTCTGTATGGAGGATTTCGAAATTATCGTTAAAATTATGTCCGTTTTCATTTAAATGTTTAGCATATGAGGAATTAGTATTTTCGGTTACGTAACTACGTTGATGTTCCTGAACCCGTTTGTTAAATGAGCTTCCCCTTTGACCTATATAAACCATAGGGCAATCCGAGCAATGTAACTTATATACTCCTGATTTGTTTTTTCGATCTATTCGGTCTTTGTTGTTCTTTATACGTTCTCCTAGATTGTTTGTTGTTTTGAATGAGACATTTCAGTTAAAATTTTTAATGAAATATTTAGCTACTGAAATGTCTGAAATGTCTGTGGCATAACTATAGTGGACGAATCGGCGACTTGACCAAATATTTTATCTGAAATTTTTTGTTTATTTTTAATAGACGATTCGATATATCCCTCGGCCACGTTGGAGGATTTCCATCCTCCATGTCTTTTCAGCACGTCTATTGTTGCTCCCGAATCAGCTAACAAAGACGCAGATGTGCGTCTAAAACAATGTCCCGTATAAGACGTCGCATTTTCTAATTTCAAGAAAGCTGCTATTTGCCGTGGAAATTTACCAAACATGTTTTTTCCTACTACTCGCGTAGTACATTCTTTGTTGATGTATTGAACAAAAAATTTTAAATGAGGTGTCCCTGCCTTTCGCAATGCCTCATATTTTCGAAATATCGCCACAAAACTGATGGCACTGTTTTCTGAATTTTTGATTACATAATTTCGGTCAATTTTATTTTTGGTGTTTTTAATCGCAATTAGGAAGGAATCGCCCAAATCTCTCACATCGTCGATTTCTAAATCAACCAACTCTTTTCCACGACAAGCTCCCGCAATGCCCAAAATAAGTGCAACCTACAAAAAAATTGATTGCTTAAAATTTCTGAATATAAACACATTTCCAAATTTACCCTAAGCATTAAATATTTATCATCCGGAGCCTCCCGTAAAAACTGATCTACCTGCTCAGACGTGAGAATTCTTGACTTCTTTGGCTTAAATCCCTTATTTCTTCTCTTCAAAAAAGCTAATAATTTTGGAAATTTACTTATATCAATATCTTCTCTAATGTTAATAACCGATTTCAGCATTGAGTAATGTGCCCAGAGAGTTGAGGCACAAACCTCTTTTGATTTATCATTGAAGTAGACTAACAGCGCATTTTCAGTAGGTTGTCTCACATTTTTTAAGCGGCACCACTTTTTAAAAGCATCGTACTGCTGCTCGTATAGTTTTCTAGATTTCGGTGGTAACAATTCTTCACCTACTTCGGCTGCTCTTTTATCAATATCAGATACACCTTCTTCACTCATTATACTTACCAATAATTATCAATAACAATGTTTCTTTACAATGACACTAGTAATGACAATGTTTCTAAATTATAATTGTCACAACGCAATGTTACTATGGTAACTTATTTTAAATACAGTTTATTAAATGAGTTGAAGAGAGAAAAAACTGATTGAAATTATTGAAATAATTAATAAAATCATACCGGAAGTACGAAAAGTATCGTATATACCTTGCGACTGAAGTACATTTAATCCTTCAGGTAATAAATAAACTTTACCTTCAGGATTAAATGTATATAATAGTATATAATATACTATAATTCACGTACCAACAGAATGATAATCAATATTTTATCAAGATGTCGTTCATTAAGAATCCTGGCAGTAGCTCTAGCTCAGTCATTGTTCTGGAAATATCATCAGGCAGGAGGAAGAGACGTGGAAGATCGTTGTAAAATCGAAGTTTTATCTATACCGACATATTTTTCTCAGATGCCTCTTTCCGAATTCCGAACGGCAGTTCTGGGTATAAATAAAATTGCTTACAATGTAGGATTCCAAGATAATAAAATATTTACAGTTATTCCGTTTACAAACTGATGGAAATCGTTGAAATAACAGCCGAACCAAATATGACTGGTTATTTCGGGATACTTCTGACAATTTTCGAAACATCCTAATGAAATCCTACTCAGCGTTTTACGATATTTCAGGATTATGATTAACAATAAAATCAAGTCTCGTGCATTTAGCACCCGCAGTCTTCGATTCAGCATTCTGAAAACAAAGAGTCAATTCCTAAGGATCCCGTCTATTTAAAATCGCAGCGGGATAAAATTAGTGGGATATAAGTTTGAAATAAATTTATCATTATTACGACTACAATCGAGGGAAGCCGAAGTGGAGTTTGGTTTCTTAATAACAACACCCACAAAATTTGAAATTTTCTCTTAATTGTCTTCAGTGTCCTGAAACAACAGCCTCTGTTTAGGTAAGGTATTATTTGAGCTTTTTGTTGAGTTTTTTAAAGAAGTTGCATCGCATTCAACAAGTCAGGGATTATTTATCGCTTTCATCAATAATAAATTCAATTTTTAATCCTGATTTTCCGACGGATCGAGGAAAAACTATTCTAAGAAGCGCAAACCTCAATATTATCATATGCTATCAATTTTTTCCTAATACGAATCATTTTTTAATCAGTTCAGTAGATTAATCAAAACTTGTATGAGTTAATTTAGCCGCACGTTTTACATAGAACATTTCAAATATTCAAAATGGTATGTCAAGACATTTCTTAATTTTTAAATCTCATACATTCGCTGAAATTATTAAGTATATCTGAACAGGTGAAAATCATCACTTGCGCAAGGTGTTCGGAATTTGCATGACGTCACTGAAATAATAAATTAATCAGGATCAAATTTTCATGTGTACCCAAATTTTTTGAAATTCCCGAATGAATTTCGAAACCTGTTCGCAATATTTCATTTAGTCATAACATTAATTCTTTTTTGAGTTCAGGTGATTTCAATTCGAAATCGATTTTTTCTTTCCATATTTGAAAGCTCAATCATTTT
Source organism: Micraspis discolor (assembly GCA_030674115.1). Classification (NCBI taxonomy): domain Eukaryota; kingdom Metazoa; phylum Arthropoda; class Insecta; order Coleoptera; family Coccinellidae; genus Micraspis; species Micraspis discolor. Next base: position 2,055,290 of record JARTUT010000436.1, read on the forward strand.
TAATAGTATTAAGATAATTTTTCGATAAGCCATTTCAGAATCATTTTGTAGAGTTGCAGTTGCAAATTATTTCTTCGGAGTGCTCGTTCACACCGGTGCAACTGTGTTATTCAATATTTTGTCCCACTGGCAATCTTTCCTAGCTGCTACCTCAAAATAACTTTACTCCCTAACATTCATAGAATTAATGATTGAACCCAGGAAAATTCTAATTTATATTCTAAATCTGAACTGCAAAACTCCAGGTCTTTCAGGCTGAGTGAATTGGATGTAAAAATTCAAAATTTTTGCCCGTCTTTCCAGCAACTACATTCTACCTTAACATTTTTTTGAAATTGCTTAGCAGTTCTCATTATATGTGACCAGTTGATCTTTCAGATCTATAATTGAAATAAAAAGCGTATATTTATATACACCTATTTATTTGATCTCCAATAATCCGTGGGGATAACTAGAAAGTGTGCTTCTGTAGCTCATTTATGACCACGTTTTCACTTGTTTCATCTGTATTCGTACTCAAATTTCAAATTTTAATTTTATAATTTTAAAGCAGCAGTCAAAATTAATAATGCTCATGATTTTCAGGTATCTACAAATTCCTCATTCGAAGTAGGTGACTTCCAATTGCTTAAAAAAGACTGTGACAATTTGACTGTTAAACTATTTCCTCAAAATTTATTGGTTCTTTTATAACTTTGTTAAATAATATTTTCGAACAAAGTCTTCTGATATTAGATGAATAATTATTGAAAAAAAAAAGTTTTTGTCTTTCACTTTATCAATCTTACGACACGTCCGGTTTCGGTTATGAAACTATTGTCAGATGCTGGACACAGAATGAAATATTTTTCTGTTCTTGAACCTATAATAACATGTTAATGGCGCGTCTCTTTTTGGGTTTAAGTGGTTAAAGAATGGGGATCTTATAGAGATTAATCACTTCCATCGATTCCAACAAATTCAGGCCTTTCTCGCGTCTGTGGAGGATTTTAAGATTGATAGTATCCATATGATATTTTTCAGTATTGATATGATTATTAACTGCGGACTGATTTCAGATGTTCTTTGAATCTAGTCTCTAAGTTTATGTTTGGCCAACATATGTAGCATTGTAACCTTTACAACTGGTTCCATGAATTGTTGATGATGGAACACGTATAGAATTATTATACAAGGTGGCCATTTGAAAACGAAACAGACGAGATTACAGACGAAATAAGTTTTTTCGATAGAAATGCTCGGACAGGTCGATTTCTGTTTCGAGGGGGACAACTTAAGATGTAAGTTACGGATGCATAGCGCTTCAACCCTTGCTGCTACAACCCCCACCCCCAATTTTAGAATAGGGAAGATGGAGTGAGTGATACCTCAATTCAAAGGTATTATACTGATTTCAGCACAGTAATTGCTTTTTCATTTTATGCATTAGTTCTCGAAATATTCATGCGTTAGTTAATTTTATCACTTAAATTAATTTTTTGCGAATAATTGACATTTCGTGCTTCCGAAACACCAAAAAACATCTACCACTGGGCAAATGAAGTCATACCGTACGTGTTAATGCTACTAGGGTCAGATGTCCGACTAGCTGTTTTATTCACTGAAATCATTCTCCAACTGTACGGTATCAGAACGATTTGAAGTATTGATTTAAGAAATAAGACTTTTCAAAGTAAAGTAAATAATTTATCAAAAACTCACATCAATCAATTAAATATTCAAATTGTTCACCATTAGCTTCCATACAATGAAATAAGTTTTGTTCGAAACGATTACGCACATTTTGCAGCATTTCTGGAGTGATTTGACGACATTCGGTCACTATACGTCTTCTTAAATCTTCTATGGAATCGGGCTGTGTAGAGTAAATTTTACTCTTCAAGTGGCCCCAAAGGAAGAAATCTAGTGGTGACAGATCTGGCGATCTGGCTGGCCATTCAGTGGGACCCCTTCTTCCAATCCACCGATTTGGAAATCTTTGATCCAGATATTCTCGAACTGGTAAGGCGTAGTGTGGAGGAGTTCCATCCTGCTGAAACACAATCTGATCTTCCACATAATTTCCAGCATTGTTTTCAATGATTTCCGTCAAAATTGGATCAATGTGATTTTCCAATAAGTCCAAATACATATCTCCAGTAAGATTACCAGGTAACCAGGTTCGACATCTTGATTAAAGATTTCTATGTCAGTGGATTGGAGGAAGGAGGAAGCCACAGTCATGGTTGTTTTGAAGCTCAAAATGTCGATTTTTCACAAAAAAACACTACAAGTGCCATGAAAACACCTCTTCATTATCAAATACTTAGTTAAGAATATTTCAAAAACTAATGCATAAAATGAAAAAACAATTACTGTGCTGAAATCAGTATAAAAATACCTTTCAAATGAGGTATCACTCACCCCATCTTCCCTATTCAAAATTTGGGGGTGAGGGTTGTAGTAGCAAGGGTTGAAGCACTATGCGTCCGTAACCTACATCTTAAGTTGTCCCCCTTGAAACAGATATCGACCTGTCCAAGCATTTCTATCGAAAAAATTTATTTCGTCTGTAATCTCGTCTGTTTCGTTTTCAAATGGCCACCCTGTATTATTGTTCTTCTTCCTAACGTTTCAACAGACATTTTCTGTCGTTTTCGAGGTAAAATTTGCTTTTACGAAAGCTTTTGATTTTACAAAAGTTTTCAACTTTCATAAATGTCAAATAGACATGTCGAGGTCACAATAAAATGATATATGTTGGACATAACCATGTTTTTACTTGTCACTTTTGATGGATATTAAAATAAAAAAAACAATTTTGAATTCTAAAGGAATTTAGGACACACGATTTTTATAATGAATATCCTCATAAAAAAAATGAGTAAAATCATTCGCAACCCCTTAAGTTATCAAAACTATCGTTCAAATATCACCTGTGGAAGTTCTGCCAAATCGACAATAAACAATAGATCATTCAATAATGAGATGAAGATTAATACTGATCGAAACTATTTTTCGCATGCACCACTGCCAAAACATAACATATATCTTACTGTGATTCGAGATAGATCGTTTTGTCTTCATTTTATGTTAGGTAATTAAGAAATGTGTAAACGGTTTTGACGGTGTATTCAGTTGAATACATTATTTCATTTGTTGCCACGTCAGTTCATTAACTTGCTGGACTCGAAATATAATTATTCAATGTTACACAGGATTATTTGAATAAAGACTAGGTACTTGTCTGATTTTAATTAGAATTCATTTGACTTTATTTCCAATTATTCGATGACAAATAGGATGCAGAAATATTATTAGTTTTGAAAAGCGCTGATTATCAGTTTTTGCTCAGTTTCGAAGTTAATTAAACCAATAATTTATTTAATAATATCATTAAATTATTTCTTGAGCAAACGATATCCCCGATTTATTCTTACAGGTTTCAGTTCTTTTCCAAAAGTCGATTTGAGTTTATCGATGGCCTGCAAGTAGATATTGCCTGCCTGGGCCCTTTTGAACATTAGCACTTTGATTGTAGTACTTTGAAGTCGATCTGTTAGTAATATCATTTGAAATTCCCTCCTTTCAAGATATATATGGAGTATCTGCTAATAAGTCAGTTGGGAATTTGCTGCATGGAAGCTAGGTCGGTTACATGAGGATATTAGGTCACCTTAAAATTTATTGACCTCAAAAGTAATTCCAACTATATTTTATTCTGCTGAGTTATCCTTACAAGAAATCAACCCTATAGTGAACCGAGGTGTAAAACTATAAACGAAGGATCTCTATATATTAGATAACACAATTGTTATTTACAACTTCGCTCGAAGTTTTCTTTGAAGATAATTTGGCGAGAGGTATATCGAGTCTGACTGTCAGACACTTGCTGGACTAACACACTTCTGCGAGTTTCGCACTGTGAAGCAATTGCATATAGACAACAACAAACTATTTGGAAAAATATTTTTAGGCTTGCGCAAGCAGAAAGCTACATCTTGTATTCACTGACCCACTCCACAAGTCTTAAATCTGCCACATAATGGGGTAAGGATGGTAGTGATTCTCTTAACCGTCGTTACAGATATATACCCTGTAGCGAACGAGAGAGCCAGCTGATGACAATTGCTAGCTTTTCTAATCGAGAAAGAAAACAGCTCAACAAGTAGCATGCAATTTCTCGAAGCTGGAGGGACTTAGAACCTTAAATATACTAACTGAGAAAAAAAATTGCCCATACCTAAAATCGAAGAAGAGTAGGCACCAAACGTCGAGGGAGCACTAATGAAGTTCAAGATCAACGTACAAGACTTATGGTTATTAGAGATTTATTAGCGATAACTCGATCTTTGGCTGGTGATTACATAGGGAAACAGGGCCATTCTGTAACATCTCATCCATGCCTGGTTTACCCAGCATGTTGTTTATCGTGTAGTATATAAGATCGAGCTTTTCACCACACGTACCCCCACATGAGGGCATTGGGCCGGAATATGTCCACGCCAGTACGTTAAGCCTCGGGCTTAACCACTAGTTCGATATCGGAAAACCTAAGCCTAACCACTACTAGTCGCGCCGCAAACCTATCCCAGTCTTTTCTAGCTATGCAGGGTAGCGCCCGAGCTGAAAACGCAGCTCACCCGCCGAGGTTTCACCCTCTAACCTAGCGAAGACTTTCAACCACTGCTACCACGAGGCCTATCTCAAAACGGGGCAGTATACAGTCTACAAGCTCGAGGCTCGTCCGACTGCGGGCTTGGACCACCCCCCCATGGTACCAATTATAGCGTCATTCGAATCGAACATGCTAAGGGAATGCATTCCCTCCTCACTTTTGGACCTTGGGGATCCGAGCTTGAGTCGCAGCTTCGCAATAAGCTCCTTCCAGTTTGTAGCTTATGATTCCCCCCGAATTCAACCGCTTTATCCTCAGGCTCAAACCTAGGATTCCTAGCGAAATAGGTGGCCTCCCACTCTACCAGGAGCAAACTTGAGGCTGGCCTCTTAGACCTCAAGCAGGTACGTAAGCCCTACACCACGACAAGGGGACGGTCCACGTAGGCGGCCATCTTGTAACTGTAAGAACAGATTACCTCCGTATAAGGTCTTTCGGACTGCAGCATTATAGACCCCAGCTTGTATTACCTCTGATAGTTGAGGATCGTCGGCAACGATTATAGAGGTGCAAGGAACGTCACCATTCGAATGTAGAATGCCATAAGGTCGTCTTTTCTGATGAATCTCCATGCTTGGGTGCACATGATGACCGAAAAAAGGTTAGGGAACATCAAGGCCGATTCATTTTGCAAAAACCATTGAATATGAGGAATCTCAATGTGATGCAACATCACAAGTTTCTAAGATGAAATCCATGCTTTTGATGACAATGTTAGAGAAAACCTGAAAAAAACGGTGTGAGGATGTGAATATTATCCTATACCCTGATAACCAAATGCCTTTTGAATCCTTTGTGAGCATGAAGCACAAATTCCAAGGAGACCTGGAAATATGGAGAACACCAGCATAGGAACTTTCGTGTGGATGTCAAGCAAAGTAATAATTTCGAAACCGAAGAGGCAGATAATTTTGCGAAACAAGGCGACCAAAGGCTTTCTGAGTATGCAACAATACTCATTAATGCTCCATACTGAAGTGAAATAAGGGATCTTCAAAGCAGTTACATTGTGAAACTGTTTTGTCCTTCTCAAGAGGATTGCAAGCAATCTGAAAACCATTAGGACAAGTTGTTCCATATGCGCCTCAAACGATAAATTATAAACTAAAATTATGCCCAGATCCTTTCTGCCAGTCGTTTGTCGTTCAATAGAAAGTGGATGTTCTATTGGATTTGTTTTTTAGTAAAGGTGATATGGTTATATTTTTCTACATTTAATGTAAAACCGCTGAAGATTCTCTTCAACGAAATATACTTAACTGATACGAATTTTATGCATAGGTATACTGTATTGTACTGATAAATTACAATATTGGCTATAACTAAGGGCTTAAAGAAAGGTGAACGGTGCCATGGAACTTTTTGTCGGTCTATTCCAGATAAACACTTTTCGGTACACATTATACAGGGCGTTTCAAGTTAAAGTGCTAAATAGCCGTTTATGGGTAGCTGGATCGCAAATTTTCCCGAAATTGATTATTTTTGAATATTTGGTGTGTTTTTGCATGATTTTTGTACAAGGGTTGCCTTTTATATTTCCGGATTGGACAACCCAAGTCTTGCAATCTGGCAACTGACAGCTCTATCGTAAAGCTTGCATTTTTGAGTTTATACGTAGTCAAAACATTTTGACTAACCAGCGCTGTTTCTGTTGTTTACAGTGCTATTAGTTTTTACAACTTTCGACGTGGATTAACTCAACAACAATGCATCGATGAACTTAATTCAATTTCTGGCGATGAAGCCCCATCAAGGGCCAGTGTTTATCGATGATATGGTGAATTCATCCGAGTTCCTATTTCACTCCAAGACGAATTTCGTGAAGATCTTCCAAAATCAGTTGTTATTCCGAAACCCATTGATGCTGTGCGTCAACTGATATTGCAAGATCTTCATGTGACCTATCGTGAGATTGAGCAACCTTAGGAATTAGTAGGACCAACATACATTCAACATTGCATGAACATTTGACCGTCAAAAAAATTTGTTCGCGTTGGATCCTACACAATTTGACAATCGCTCAAAAAAAGGCTCTTGTCGATTGGTCTAAAGAAATCCTCCAAAAATAGGATCCCGGTGCTTCGAAGCTCGTCTATGACATCGTGACAGGTGATGAATCGTGGATTTACGCGTATGAGCTGGAAACTAAACAGCAGTCAACTGTATGGGGCAAAATCCAACATAAGTTGCTTGCGCACGAAGTACTTCCAAACAAATAGTCGCCTGTTTTTTCGGAAAAACTGGACATGTCGCAATCGTACCAGTAGAACAACGCAGAACAGTCTATTCTGAGTGGTACACAACCATTTGTTTACCAGTTGAAATCAGGAAAGCCAACCGTCGAAGACGAATCACCCTTCACTACGACAATGCGAACTTTCGCTTATCACCTCGAACAACTGCATTTTTGAGCACTCAAAACATCGATTTGATGAGTCATCCGCCGTATAGTCCTGACTTGTTACCTAACGACTTGTGTTTATACACTTACTTAAGAAATAAAATAAAGGATCAACGTTTTTCGACACCTGAAGAATGGCAAAAAGTGCTTCGACAATTGGTTCAAACGCATGCAAAAGTTTTTGGACCTTAATGGGGAATATTTTGAAAACCAATTAAGCGATTTTCGATGATTAATATTTATTTGTGTTCTCTAATCCCGAAATATAAAGGGCAACCCTTGTATGTATTATTGTTTGGTTTCAACTATTGCAATATAATTCTTCATGGAACCCTTCCACATAGAAAATCTGTCAACATCAGTCCCAACTGATGGAGTAATAATATAGGAGATGCAATTTCCAAAGCATTGGAAAATTACTATAGTAGTTCAACAAGATCGTCAAAGCCATCTGACCTCACATTCAGTGCCTTCTCAATTTATTTTTCTCTATTTTCATCAGGGGTAATTTGACACAATTTTTGGAGCGATATTGGGAAATACTTACTATTGGAAAAAAGGTGCGGATTGGGTGAGGTATATTTTGGTGGGCTATTTTCCTGATCTGGGTGAACGAAAATGAATCATAGCTTCACAAATCGTATGACGGCTTGGAAGAGAAAGTTTTCGAGTAAATTCTCATAAAAATAAGGAAATTACTGGAGTACTTTCGCTCTCATGGAAATCATAATTCCATATCATACTAGGAGATGTGATCCGCTTTCCTCTTATTTAAATAGTTCACACCTGTTATTCATATATAAAATGTTTTTAACTCGGGGTCTATTTTTGATCAGTATTAAATGCTATCATATCTTTGTATTGGACGCCTGCCAACATCAGTCTTGTTCGACAAATACACCGAAAGATGACCAGATTTAACTTGTAACAATAAATTTCATGAATGAAAATGAAACTATGCGTAAAGTGTAGTAGGATAATGTAGATCCGTTATTAAACGTTTTATCGATAAGCCGAAAACTGTGAAATCTAGAATGAGTCAATGTTCCCAACGAATAAAAATTTTGTTGGATAATATTATATGGATCACAGCCAATGCACAACAATTTATCATGCCTAAATGATTCACTAAACATTTTCTGAATTTCCTGAAGCCGATATTTTGACAGGTTCCATGAAATATTTCCAAATTTTCATTTACAGGTTGACGAAGTGCATGAATTCGAAAAGACCAATCAGTACCAGATAACAACACCTTCGTTCAGATCCGTCAACCTCGACAATATTCCAGTACCTTGCACAGGGGGACCAGTCACAGGTACATATTTTTCTAATTCATCAAATTTAATTTTGATAATTATGATTTACTGAAAGGACGTGAACCCACGTGGATATTTTGTGTCATATTTTTTTTCAGTTTCATTGAGTTAATATTAGAAAATCATAGATTTTTGTGCAGCTACCCCCCAGGAAGATGATATATTTTTGTGTCCTTCTTTCATTCATATTTACGGGTATAATTAATATTTTTTCAAGTTCAAATGACATAATATCACCAATGTGGATTATTTATGTGAACAGCTTCTTTCGTCAGCGTATTTTTAAACTTAATGACTACAATTTCTATAAATTCTTTCCGTACAGTGTGACAAGCAATTTGTTACTGTACGTTAGAATTTCCGACTTAAAATAAGTCACTCAAACGCCGACGCTAATTTAATTCTTGCAGCGATACAATAATCAATTTCGATTACTCACATTGAGTTTTTTCAAAAAAATTCAAGGGATACTATATCCTTTTGAAGATTCTCCAAATGATTGATGAAACACAAAGGATACTGCGTAAACATTATGATTTCTCGGTTAATCAACTGTGGATTGTCAACAATTAGTTCTGTTGTCGTGTTGCATTTCAACAGCACACTTGAGTGACACATTGCACATATTTCTTGCCAACAATTTGATTGACAGGCTCTCTAGTTTCGATAGGTATACATAGCACTTCCAACATCTTCGAAATGTAAATATTTATTTGTATTTGAACCTCACAATGAAAATAGTGCAGAGTCATCATTTGCATTTATATTTTTGATCAATTTGAAGGCAAAATAAATCTTTTTTCCTCTCATTTTGGGATACGAACTTCATCAGATTTTTGAAATTGTTTTTAAAAAAATTTTTAACTTGATAGTATATTCATCAGATTTTTGGAATTCTTTCTCAAATAAAAAAATGTTTTATCAAATCTAATTCTGAGCGACCTGAGAATGGCGATCTTTCCGATCCAAAATTGGATCGAAAATTCTTTTTTACACTTATGTATACCGAATATTAAATTATTCTTAGAGATAACGATGAAATGTGTTTTTGTGGGTCATTGAAGTAATTTAAAATATAGCTTGTATAGCAGAGATCTTAACATCATTTTAAAAAACGAAACATTCACTTATGTCGTTGCTGTAGTAAAAGTGAATAAGTCATCCGATCAGACAGTATCCGAAGAAATAAAACTTTGTAAGATGATATTTTGCAATATTTTTCCAATGACCCATCCGCTAGCAAATTTGTTGTGATTTAGGGGATATCATTTTGGCTCACTACTTGCTGGTACAGCGAATACAAAATATTTCAATTATCTGTGTTTTGGTTTGTGCAGAAAGATATTGAAGAATCGAACAGAAAACAAGAGACATAATCGACTCCAACATCAAATATCGATAAAATTCTTGAAAAACATGAGATTAGATTGAAGGAGTTCCTTTCTCACCTAAAGATCCCCGGTGAATGATGAAGACTGACTCATCCAAAGATCAGGTGACGAAATCGTTCCCAATTTTCGGAGCAATCGTAGTGAATTTTGTATCATTTCGTATGTCTTCGCACGTAACCTACTTTTTACATCGCATATTTCTATATTTTTAGACGTCAAATATTTCCTACCTTATTTATTTCCCCGCAGCAGCTGTCCCCATATTCTGTTATTAATTTTATGTCTTGACAGTGAAATCCCTCCCCAAATTTTGGCGCATCTCAGTTGATTCCGAAAATTTGATCAGCTCGGGTCAATCAAATTCTTATGGACCACACATACTAAGTTTTGGTATGTGTCACTTTATATAGTGATTGCTTTTGACGCTTGTCCACCTTTCTTCAATTTCTTTTGAAGTGCGGTGCTGTGTTTCGTATATATTTATTCTTCCTCAAGGGTGCGAATCAATGGATACACCTTAAAACTTGAAACAGTAGATAATGTTGCGGTTATGTTAGTGTTTGACATAATTCCGAAGTAAGAAAATTCTTGAAAAAGTAAGTTTCAATTCTATCATCCTCTAATAATTTTACAAGAATATTTCACAGATACTCAGTTCCCATTATTGCTGTTTCAAAGTTTGTACAACAATCCATTATTTGCACCGTTCGAATTTCACTATACTATATTTCGAATAGAATATGTTTTCTTGGTTGAACGTACCTCAACCTCCAGAAGCAACTTGGTTGGATTTGGCAACATTGTACATAGGAAAAACAAAAAAATTCATTCAACACTCCGAATTTGACCATTGCGAAACTCCAATTGTTTTGAGAGGAGTTCCCTCTATTCCTGTAGGCGGAAAAGGTTTTGGCGTCGACTTCACTCCTCTCACCTTCGTTTCTTGTTACTATATTCAAACAACTAAAGGTAAGAAAAACCATACATTCCTTCACCATCATACAACATGTAAGACACAAAATATTCACGGGGTACACAAAAAACACTTTCGAATTCGTGATTGGTTTCTATTTCTCAAAACATGATTCATTTTATTCAGCTGACATAAAAATGCCAAGCGGAAACATTGATAAACCGATAATCGAAGACAACCACGATGGTACAGTAACCATCAAATATGAACCAAGAGAGGAAGGACTACATGAGCTCGCAGTAAAGTTCAATGGCGAGCATGTTCAAGGATCACCATACAAGATCCATGTAGATTCGGTCAGTTCAGGCTACGTAACTGCGTACGGTCCAGGTTTGACCCATGGAGTTACAGGAGAACCCAGTAACTTCACCATTTCAACTAAGGGTGCTGGTGCCGGAGGCCTTTCTATGGCAGTTGAAGGTCCCAGCAAGGCTGAAATTAATTGCAAGGATAACAAAGATGGTACTGTTTCCGTATCATACCTTCCTACTGCACCTGGCGAATACAAAGTATCGGTCAGATTCGGTGATAAGCACATCAAAGGATCTCCTTTCATAGCTAAAATAACAGGAGAAGGTCGCAAAAGAAACCAGATATCTGTCGGTTCCTGCAGCGAAGTATCTCTGCCAGGAAAAATTTCAGATGCAGATATCCGATCGTTGAACGCTTCAATACAAGCTCCAAGTGGGTTGGAAGAACCATGCTTCTTGAAGAGGCTACCCACCGGTAACATAGGTATCTCGTTCACTCCAAGAGAAATAGGCGAGCACACGGTATCTGTCAAGAAAATGGGATACCACATCACCAACTCACCATTCAAGATCAACGTTTGCGAGAGAGAAGTTGGGGATGCGAAGAAAGTTATTGTTTCCGGTGCTGCCCTTCAAGAAGGCAAAACCCACGTGGAGAATACTTTTATTGTTGATACAAGAAACGCTGGTAAGTGATGTGGAAAAAAATTCAATGAGATGTACTCAGAAATTGTTTATTTCAGGATTTGGTGGTCTTTCATTATCAATCGAAGGGCCAAGTAAGGCAGAGATTCAATGTAAGGATAACTCAGATGGCACCCTTAACATTTCCTATAAACCTACGGAACCTGGCTACTATATTATCAATTTGAAATTTGCTGACCATCATGTGAATGGATCACCATACACAGTTAAGGTAAATTATAAAGCATAATCAGTCTGACGTTGGCTTAACAGTTTGCTCCTTTATTCCATGCTGTGCTTTCTAATTAATGTAATGAATTATTCCAAATATTACTCAGTACTCTTTACCATAGACAATGAACAATTGAAATCTAAAAGTTTTGTTTTTCCTTGAAGTTGTTCACTTTTTCAATTTTCGAGAATAAAAAAGGCTGGATTACCATGTCCAACTTGGATACTCAGGAAGCGCTTAATTTAATGAACTTCCATTCCAGGTTACTGGAGAAGGAACTAACAGACAACGTGAGAAGATTCAAAGACAAAGAGATGCAGTTCCTGTAACCGAAGTGGGTAGTAAATGTAGATTAACCTTCAAAATGCCAGGTGAGTGTTAGATAATCCCAAAAATATTGCTCAAATTCTGGATAAAATTTACTGAGACCAGATGAGCTGAAGTACCATTTGGTGTTTTGCACTAATCAATAAATTTTTTCGAAGGTATCACATCGTTTGACCTTGGTGCAACTGTTACGTCTCCGGGTGGAGTCACAGAAGCAGCTGAAATAAACGAGGTTCAAGATGGACTATACGCCGTACATTTCATACCAAAAGAGTTAGGAGTTCATACAGTTTCCGTAAAATACAAGGACATCCATATTCCAGGTAAGTTAACGGAGGAAAGAAAGGAATGGGTAGATTCTAATTCGTTTCAATCTGCAGGATCTCCATTCCAGTTCACTGTGGGTCCATACAGGGACCATGGTGCGCATCTAGTCAAGGCAGGAGGTCAAGGTTTAGAAAGAGGTGAACAAGGTGAACTCAACGAATTCAACGTATGGACTAGAGAGGCTGGAAGTGGACAGCTGGCGATATCTGTAGAAGGTCCAAGCAAAGCCGAAATTAACTTCACAGATCGCAAAGATGGATCTTGCGATGTATCTTACAAGGTTTCCGAACCTGGTGAGTGTTTCTGTATTCATGTAGATTTGTGACAATAATCATAAAAATTACTGTTTCAAGAAACTCACCCGTCCAGTTCTGCAACCATTGATGCCATTTGATCGGTAGAATCGATAGGCGAAAAAAGGAAATTTAAATAAACTTCATTTAATTAACCACTTCAAAACGGTTGGAATCCTCAAAATATAAAATATAATGGAAATGAAAAGTGTGAATTTTATTTCACAAAATGTGATGTTCTCTTTTTTGGCGCTCTTGTTCACCTGAACAGAGTGCTTATCAATTTGCCCAAATGTCTGTGACTTTCGAATTTTTGGGCAAAAGTGGTATCAATCGTTTTGTTTGGACCTACTGATGAATAATCCGTGGTCAAAATCGATTATGTCCGTCCGTCCGTCCGTTCCGTGAACACGATAACTCTCGAACGGATGAAGTTAGAGAGTTGAAACTTTCAGAATAGGTTTGAGGTATAAATATCTCAGCTAAGTTCGTTATTCGGTCAAATCGGCCGAATAGGTTCGGAGTAACAAAAAAAAATAAATTTTTTCAAATGACACTGTTCAAATAAAAATTTTTTTATGGTGCAGTTTTATCAGACGTATACAAAAATACCACTCTCGACTTCGACAAGCTAATAGTTCTGGAGATATGATTTTTCAAAATTTAAATAATTCTCAGGATAACAAGAAAAACATTTTTTTTACTCCACTTTGGGTGACCTTCAATAGATATGCTTAGTGATTCCTACAAAACATATTCTCGTTGATTATTTCGACCTTGTTGATTTGAACAGTTGACATGTTTTTGACAAATTAATACTTAGGAATATGTTACTTTCAAACAATTGAATAATTACTCGTGAGTGGTTTACAAAAGCGCCTAAGCCAACTGACCTCTCGTCAGTGCTTTCTAAATTTTTACATCATAATATCAATAATGGAAGTCGATATCACACATAACGAAAATAATTTTGTCAGCTCCCTTTCAAAGTATTTCCAAGAAACAGAAATTTTAACCAACTTAAAATAAATCAATTTCCGTGGCCTTTAGAATTATACCAATCTTCTATAGACATAAAATTTATAAATAATAATTTTCCTTAACACAAAAATGTTAAATCAAAACACCGATTGGAAATTTTGAAGACAGCATATTTTTTATAGCTCTTCAGCATAAAAGTGTTGGCTTTTTCGAAGTATTTGTGGAACGTTTTAATTGGGCTCAAATCTCACGGACATATTCACATTCGCCAGACAAAACTACCTTATAGGTGGTACTGGGTAGCGTAAAATTTGAAAGTTATACCCTCGAAAAACAGTGCTCAATAATTTTTTTCAAGTTACCGACCGAATTTAATATGATGCAGGATCATTTATATTTATTTTTGTATTGAATTCATTGAATTCAATTTTCGATGCCACTGCCCAAGGTCATCCAGGTGTTCTTGTAGTTGTTTGGAAGCTGTTTTCTTCAGATGCAACGAAGGCTATATGCAAAAGATTCTATAATGGTGTTTTCATTTTCGTATATCTGAAGTATAGATGTATGTAAAAGTGGTCCCTGTGGGACTCCGGATTTTACTTTGGAAGAAGTGATTATTACATCCCATAATTCACGGCAAAAGAATGGTCTGCTAGATAAGACTGCAGAATCATGTAATATGGTTGTGTAAGGAGTTTGTAAAGCAGTCCGATGTGCTAAATCTTGTCGAATGCTTGGGACGAGTTCTGAAATACTACTGAGCTTGTCTAGTGGTCCTCTCGGAATCCTAGTTGGTGGTCTGGTACTAGTTAGTGCATATCCATGTCATCTTTTAGCCCTTTATGAAGCAGTTTCTCAAAGAGCATACACAGGATTTGTAGAAGATTCATAGGCCTACATTATATTTTGGTTTACAAGAGTTGGATGTCATTGTAACTTCAGAAATCATATGATGGGGAAATAGGATATACTCATCATTTTTGTAAACAATGTTGTATGCAGTACGACAATTTTCCTGGACAGTTTTTTCAGATCTTCTGCCGTCATGAGGTCGTATCCAGGAGTCTTCTTATTTTTCAATCTTCAAATCTCATTGACTACTTCTATTGGTGTGAAAGTTTCAATTTGCGCAAACAGCTGATTTGGAACTTCATATTGCACAGCATAAAATACAAGTACCTACTCTGCGCATTTTCTACTTGTTGATTTTGAAAGAGCGCTATAATTAATAGGGAGATAATCTTCTACTTCCAGAATGTGTTAATAAAATATAGAAAAATCCAAAAAAACTCAATTAGACTCATACTCACTGACTTGGTAACTAGCGGTTTCTTTGCTCTGATTTCCTCACTGAAAACAATCTACTCAATATATGTACATTTAAAAAGTTTTTATGCACAATCTATACAAATATTCTACCTTTGCACTGAGGTGAGTCAGTTTCAACTGATAAAGAAACCTCAAGGTGGCGAAAATATATTGGTAAACTTTGGAAAATATTTGGTGAAAGGGGAAACTTTTGAAAATTATAATCAGCTCCTGTTTGAACTGATAGGTGAAGTTTATTATTAGACTGTTAAATTTTCTTCACATTGGCTCATAATCCAAACATTCATTGCACATGAAACGCAATATTTCTGATAAACGACAACGTTCTCGACAAATTGCAAACTTCATTAAGACGAACAGTTACATGATTTGAATGCATCATTATCCCACAAATCAATTTGGCTCCTGGAATGAATTCAAAATATCAAACGATTATATATTCAATCTGAAATACGATATTTAATTGCAGTGATGAATGATTTCTCAACGCAGATAATTTTTTCATTATAATTCACCTTGTTCTGATATTTTGCATGAATATATAAGTAGGTTATTTTTAAAACTTGGGAATTTTTAATTGGAAAGTTTCCAAATCAAAATGTTTGCACTTGATGCAGATTTTAGGGATTAAAAAGATCGTGCTGGAAGATTTTTTCTGGGATATGCTTTGAATTCGAAATTGTGTGCCTGATCAATATTCGGACACCTAGTATTTTGCTTCATTGTCCAAGAACTCTGGGAATTCTTCATCGAATTCAGTTATTTCTACGGCAAATTTAAGATAAATTTTTAATATCAGAACAAACTGTAGGGAAGTTTTCCAACTTCAAAATCTCGTAGCATCAGTGCTTTTTGAGTTATCTTAGAAATATCATGAACAAAAGAATTTTCAAAATTTCTCAAGGTTTTTTTTTGGTGTACCAGCGTGGAAAATTTTTTTTTTGTTCAACCATTATAGAAATGGGATACCTTGATTATTCAGCTCTATTTGTGTTTATTCATCGTGCTTGAAATTAAAAATCCAACAAAAAAGAGCTTTGTCGAAAATGCAATCTCTGTCTTCAGTGAAAAAGTGGGAAAAGCTCAGAAACAAAATTGTTGTTTATTAGCTTTTCACAGCAAAAAAAGTGATCCTTCAATTTCTTCAAAAATTCGATCGAGTGAAACGAAAAAATGGATGAATCGTAGAATTTTCGTGGGCATTTTGAGCTGTAAAAAACATAATCGGTTTTCTAAATATTTTCAATCCATTGCTTGATCTTCCAAAATACCACCAAAAGCCTATTTTGTTGCATTTTTAATTTCATGTGATGAAAGGAAAAAACTTCGGAAAAGCAATGGCTAGGTGTTGGAGGATTTTTATTCAAGTTTCTGAAACCCACCTTCAACTATCTGTGCGATTATTGGTTGCCGAAATATCGAGAATTGGAGAGAAATAGATCCTTGTTCATTTGAACACAGATATCTCGGCGAGAAATCGACGTATAAAGATCTGGAAAAAAAAACAATCAAAGCTGAATTAACAAAGTATCCGATCCTCATAGTAGTTGAGCAAAAAAATGTTGTCGCTAAGATTACTCAAAAATCTTTGACAATACAAAATTTCAAAGTTCTTATCCAAAAATCAGACTGGTTATGTAATACCATTTCCCTTGAAGTCATGAGTTATTGAGAATTGCCAAAAATTTTAAATTCATTTTGATTCTTAAATTTTTTCCAGTAGTTTATATAATTCTCATCTCCTCCAAAATACAGAAAGGAGAACCTGGTAGATTCCCAAGATCCATGATCGATGTCGTAACTGTTTGAAATATGATAATCTATTCTGTTTGAATATGGCCGTCTAAAGATGCTCTTTTATCATAACTTTGACTTGGCGCCAGCACTTCAGGGACATCTCAATCATATGATTTTTCATGTACCATTTAATGAAAACGCTATATAAATTTTAAAAAAATCATAATTATCTGTTAGAGAAAATGATCAACACTTGCCATATTCTATAAATATCTATACAGGTTCAACTTTCAATTAAGAAACACCACCTAATCTAAATAAAGACTGGACATTTAGAACAGAAATACGATATGTAAATCAAATAAATGAATTTAATCCGTATACTTGTCAATTCCATATTATTATGGTCAAGATTGGAAAGTAACCCTGGCTACTTTAAAGTACAGTCTTTGCTCAATTAGTTCTCATCCTCTGAAAGAATGAGTGTTCTGCTGTACGTTTAATTGAAAATTAAAATTACATTTTGTGAGCTTTCGTTTATTTGGAATTTATTCCAGGTGAATACAGGATTGGTCTGAAATTCAACGACCAGCATGTACCAGATTCACCCTTCAAAGTGTATATTTCCCCAGCGGTGGGTGACGCACATTTACTGGAGGTTATTCAATTCCCTGAAGGCCATATTCAAGCTGATAAGCCATCTCAGTTCTTAGTAAGAAGAAATGGAGCCAAAGGAGATTTGGATGCTAAGGTAAGTTATAACCATCGCCAAGCTAAGAGTAAAAGAGTTCAACAATATTCCCACATACTGGCTGTTTGAGAAACGTTAATTTGTGCATCAGTGAGGTTCCTTATTCACTTTAGTGGAAAGCAAAAAAAAAAATTTAAGGGTTTATTCAACCATTTCTTGATTGGGGCAATATATTAAAATACAGAGATCACATTTATGTTAAAGGCTCTATATTTCGTCTCCGATTAGAGACTTCTTCAGGTGCATAAACACTATGGATATTTATAAAATCGGAATAAAAAAATATATATTATTTTTTTTTTCATTCTATAGATAACATTCAAAAATGTTGATTTTCAGATAATTGGACCTTCTGGACATGAGGATGATTGTTTCGTGCAAATCATCGATATGGAAGAATATTCTGTCCGGTTTATGCCACGTGAAAATGGCATCCATAAAATCCATGCCAAATTCAATGGGGTACATATTCCTGGCAGTCCGTTCAGTGTTAAGGTGGGAAAAGACACTGCTGATCCAGCAGCCGTACATGCAACTGGAAATGGTTTACAAGATGTGAAAACTGGTGAGTACAAATACATTATTTATTATTCCTACGAGATGATTTAAGTCGGAGTGCCCACTAGACCTTTCTAGGGAATTGGAGTTACATATAAGGGATTTTTTCCTTATGAGCGTCTTAAGCAATATCTCAATGCGGAACATATCCTGATTTCAATCCAAAGATTTGAAATAAGTGTATTTTTCAGAAATGAGCTTTATAGTTTCGAATTAAGGACACCTTTTATACATATTCACTGTTACAAGCCATTAAGAGGGATTGTTACTTCATAATTACTTGGCACTGATTCATGGAATGAGCTAGACTCGGTTGTTGCAAAACAGTTTCATGTTCCGAAACAGATTTGATGTAAAATCATAAAACTCATCTTGCTTTCCAGGAGTAAAAACTGATTTCATCATCGACACATGCAATGCCGGCGTTGGTACTTTAGCCGTAAATATTGATGGTCCCAGCAAAGTATCCATGGACTGTACTGAAGTTGAAGAAGGATACAAGGTTCGCTATACGCCACTAGCTCCTGGTGAATACTACATAAGCATCAAATACAACAACCATCATATAGTAGGATCACCATTCAAAGTTCTTAGTAAAGGTAGTATATGAGATCTCATGAAAGAATCAAGAAATTTAATAATTGAATTTTTATAGGAGAATACATAAAACACAGGGACCTTGCTGATATAGGAGGTTTAGAATCATCATCTGTGTTAGTGGAAACCACTCTAAAAACCGGAAAAACTGGTGCCCAAAAAGGACCTGTTTTGCCTAAGTTCAAGAGTGACGCCTCCAAGGTAGTTTCGAAAGGAATGGGGCTGAAAAAGGCTTACCTTGGCAAACAAAACCAATTCACAATATCTGCTCAAGATGCCGGTAACGTATTATTCCTAAATAATTCAACACAAACAGACGAAAATATGACAGTATAGAAATAGACAGTGGGGCGTGTATAATACGAAAACTAGGAAAGAAAACAAGTGTTGGAACATTCATATATTCTGAAATATAGGTTAGATTACATTAGAAGAGAGTCGATAGGAATGGGCGAAGATCACAAATACTTTGACTAAATTCTCTATTGTGCAAACATGGACTCATTGGCATAGGCCTTTTCATGTTCCGCGGATGTTGATTCGTAAGAAGTGAGTAGGCCCCTTTATTTTTCTCATATCTGGTTTGCTGAGTTTATAGAACTATAGAACTTGTTTGGTCCACCTCCTGGAGTACCAGAGGTTTGTTTTTCTGCCTTTTGTCATCGTCCTTTACATAATCTTCCTGTCCTGTTCCAATTCTTTCAATTCTGGTTAGGAAAATGACAAGATGTTCATATGTTTACATTTACATAATTTCAAACAGTTTTCTCATAAAAGTTTTTTTTTATTGAATTTATTGAAATTTACTACCTACTGACAAAAGTATTAAGTAAATATACTGTACGTAGGGACTAAGAAAAAGCATTGAACATGGATAGATTGATCGTTAAGGTCATAAAGTTAGGTCGCTTGGCTAGCTCCTTTTCAACCTTCGTGAGTTGAACGAATCTTCTGTTAGTCGGTCGGTATGTCCTTGTAGCTTATGATATTTTCTCGAGTGATTTTCTATTTCTGTAGTAACATATGGGACTCTTAAATCCTCATGGATGATGCGGTTAAAGACATACTAACCAATGCACATGGTATTTTTAATTGAAGTCTTTAGATAATTTGAATAAATGATGTTTTAGCACAACCCCCGAATTGGATGCCGTACGTCCATATTGGTTTGATGATTGTCTTCTAAGTAATTCATTTTGAAAGTTAAATTTGGATTATATATGTATATATATTCTTTTGAACTTTTGGCTTACAATATTTAGTTAGCAAACAATAAAGCATATAGATCAGGGGTTAGTGACGGGGTGTCATGCAATTCGGCGTATGACATAAAAGCCTAGGGAAAAAACCCCAGTAAAAAAACCCTGGCTCCCGCCTAAGTGTGAAAGTACAAAAATAAGCCAATACATTTCAATATTTTTAGATTTATTTCATTCTTTTTAGCATTTTATTTTTTAAGCGTATGGCATTTCTACGCATTGAAAACACATAATATGTGGTGATATATTGTTAAGAATTGGCAGCCATTCGGTCATTAATCTTTACTGGAGCACAGTACTCCGCCAAACTGTAGTTCTTCTTCTGATTCGTAGTGAGTTCCCTTCTATGTTGATTTGGTAAAACCAAATTTCTAGTCAAAGAGTAATGAGACGGATACACTTTGTTCTGGCTCATGATTACTAATAATAACTCAATTATTTAGTGATTTTGTGTGTCGTGTAGTCGGGAGATCCTTAGATTGTCTGACTGCCAGTATGTGTTAGTTCATTCAGCGTTACCCAGCTAGGGAGCATCACGAAAAGGCGAACTAGCTTTAAACCCATTTTTAGCTTTGATGTGTTGTCTCCAGTATAGGCGCTGGTCTAAATATAGGCCGAGGTATTTTGCTTTGGTGTCGATTGGTATTTCCTTTTCGAATATTTCGACAGAGGGACTGATTTAGCCTCTTTGATACTGAGTCGCGATTTTCGATGGCACTATCCAAGGTCATTCAGGTGTTCTTGTAGTTATTTGGAAGCTATTTCGGCGTTTTCATCAGATGCCAGTAAGGCTATATCTTCTGCAAAAGATGCTATGGAGTTGCTTTCATTTCCCGATACCTATGTCTGAAGTAAAGATGATATATAAAAGTGGTCCCAAAATACTTTCCTAACTCTATGGGACTCCAGATTTGACTTTGGTTATTGCTTACCCATATTTCACGGTAAAATAAGACAGAATCATATATGTGGTTTAGATTTCAGAATCAAATTTCTATGGTTGTGTTAGGAATTTTTTGAGTTTGCATAGCAAGTCCATTGTGCCAAACCTTGTTGAATGCTTGGGATGAATCCAGAAATACTGCTGAACAAATTTTTCCTTCTGTGAGACTTGTCCAGATGGTGTTCACGATGCGGAACCTAGTGCGTTTTCTAGTGGTTCTCCAGAACACCTAGCTGGTGGTCTGGTACTAATTGGTGCATATCCATGTCTACTTTGAGTTTTTTAAGAAGCAGCTTCTCAGAGTTTAGCCAGGAATAGTAGGAGACTTATCTGATTGCACATTGTGTTCTGGTTTACCAGGTTTGGGTATCATTATTACCTCAGCATACTTCCATATGATGGGGAAATAAGATATGCTCTGTTAAAATAAAAGTCAGACTAACTTTTCGTGGTTTATTTCTACTAACTCCTTGGTATTCCAATACAATACAATATACAATGACTACTATTCAACTTAACAAATTGTACATTCTTAATTCATCTCTTCTTCTAGAATGTTCCATCATCACATCAACACTTATATTAATATTTAGGTTAGGCCACAGAACAGAAAAATTATTCTTATAACAATTTAGTGAGATTGCTCACAACATTACTTTTAACATGCTCATCATTATATTAAACAATGTTGTGAGCGGTAGTGGAGGTAGGTAAATTTTTCAGAGTTCCTGCCGTTAGGAGGGCGTTTCCAGGAGCCTTTTGGTTTTTCAGTGTTGTAATCTCATTGGCTACATCTATTGGTGTTGAATTTTTAATTTGTAAGGACATCTGACTTCGAACATCAAGCAAATTTTCAAATTCTGCATCGCTGATACCAGGATAGGGGTCATTTGGTGTGAAGACATGTACAAGATGTATAGCAAATATATTGCATTTTTCCTCAACTTAACCAGACCACTCTCCATTGGCCATTTTAGTTAGAGCATTCTTCAAAGTGGGTTTTTTCCAATTTCTTAGACGCTTTCCCTGAGGTCTCCAGCAATTTTGTCCATAGATGCATTCAATTTGGCTTCAATTTTTTTTTGTAGTTGCACCTTTGACCTGACAGAGTCACTTTCGATTTCTTCAAAATTGTAAATCACCATTAAGTATATTTATAATTTTCTTTTGTTTTCAGGCACTAATATCCTGTTTGTCGGTGTTCATGGACCTAAAGGACCTTGTGAAGAGGTGTACATCAAACATCAAGGTCGCAACCAGTATAACGTGAATTACCTGGTCAGAGAAAGAGGTGATTATTTGATCATAGTCAAATGGGGTGATGATCATATTCCTGGATCTCCATTCAAAGTGGATGTATAAATTTATATTCAGAATTTAGGCTTTCAAAACCCTCTTTAGAATTTTCCTTTTTAATTTTCATATATTTACCAAAGATATGAATATTTCTAACTCAAGATTCCTCCGTTTGTATTATTATTTACGCCGATTTTATTTTAAATTGTACATACTCTTTGGCTAGTGTTAAGTTTTAAATTGCTCATACCGTATAATATGATTTTTACTTAAAGTATAATACTCCCTTTGTGATGTCCTTTCCTTATAATGCTTGTGCCGAGTTAGAAATGTTTATTTTGGTTACGTTCCTCTCCATTTCTAATTAATGCAGTGAAAGCAATAAGGAAAATGGGAAATGACCCTGTTCAAGGATGTAGCTTTTCATAGATTCCATTTACTGAAGTATTACTTTCTATTTATCCAAATGAATTGAACTGTAAATGTTCACAAAAAATTGCAATTTCTTTGGGAGTATCTCGCTAAATATCATCTATTTCATGTTGTACTATTTTAATTTCACCAATTATTTATTTATTATCAATATGACTCAAACAGTTAAATTTCTTGTTTATGTAGCGTCCTTTTAAAATCATGAGTTCCGTAATTTATCTACTCTCGTCAGTCTAAAGCAAAAAATTGCAATTTTTCTATGGCAATTATTCATTTATTTGTTCATGTTGTTTAGTAGTAATTTTTAACTATATAAACTATATAAAAAATTCATGTGACCAATTATTTATTCAATTCATATTTGTTGAATCTCCCAATACATATTTGCATTTTTTGGAATATATTCAATTTCTTGTTTTGTTGAAAAGTATCTCTTAAATTTCAACTATATAATATTTTACCTACTCCCAAATTAATCCGTTCATTAATTTATTTAACTTTCGATTTTAAGACCCCCACCTTATTTAAAAAAAATATTTGTATCAATTTTTTTAATAAATTTCTTCCACTCTGCGAATGTTTTTCAAACGAGCCCTAGAGCTCATAAGATATCCGTTGAATTTAAAATTTGTGCATGTATGGAAGTTATTGATAACTTACATATTTTCAAAGTTGATATTCCTACTTTTTCTAGGATAAGGAAATTAGAGATATAGGTTTGCTGGTTCATTATGGCGGTTGTATGAGTATCACACTATTCCAGAGTACGGGAAAATATTCTAGAACAAGCGCGCAAAAGCTCACGTCAGTGCTTTCCTAAATTTTGTATTTATGTGAACATTTAGTGTGATGAAGGAGAAAACGCAAAAGTAACAAGTGATACATGTTCAGAACACTTGTGGTATAACCATTTTATCAATGTATATTTGAAAATATTCGATGCATGATAACGTTGTGACTTTATGCATTAGCAAGATCAAAAAAGTTTTCTGATATCCCTTTTATTTTTATAGTTATTAATTTTTCCATGTTCACATTTGCACTCTGAAAATATTCTAATTCCATAAAGCCAAAGATTGATAAAATACCAAAACCAGAACAATTTAGTAAATATATATTCAAAAATTTATTAATGCATTCCACCAAGCTGAAGACTATACGTTTTGAACACAAAGTAATCAGGCAGCTGAAGACATCATTTGTGGGCAGTTTGGAATATTGCATGTGTTGAAAGTTTTACTTCTTGTCCTAGCTTCAAAGTAATCGAACAGAATAGGTTGATGGCAGAACTTGCATTCCTGAAAGAAAATGTACATACGTATATTTTATTATACTGTTTAGGTTACGTTTATTGATTAAAGCTCTGATTCCTAATGAATGATAAAACTTACAGCATCACATTTACGTCCGATTAAAGGAATTTCAAGGGATTTCCATACATCCTTCATATCAGTAACAAGAATGTCCATCATTTCTTTATTGTGAAAAGGAGTAGGGGCCAATCTCAATTTTTCCTCGCCTCTGGCGACAGTTGGATAATTTATAGCTTGTATATAATGGGACTTATCTTTCATCAATGTGTCACTAATAAGACTACATTTACTAGGATCACCAATCCTTATGGGAATGATATGGCTTGGAGTGTGCTCAACTGGAAATCCTTCACGTAACAAGGTGTTCCTAAGGTATTTAACATTACCCTGATGACGTTTTCTCAATTCTCTTCCTTCTTCCGAAGCAAGGATATCAACGGCTTTTGCTGCACCGGCAAGAACAGTTGGAGGAAGTGAGGTAGTAAAAATGAATCCAGCTGCGTAAGATCTAATCATGTCGATCAACAGAGAAGAGGAGGCTGGAAGAGAATACATTTCATTAAATTAAAAATTGAACCAGATTTATGGAACATATGAGGTTGAATGGACTGTAAACTCGTTTTCTTTTTGCAAAATGAGTAAATTGTCAATATCATAGGGTGGGAAGATTAGTCAACAGCAAAACCACAGCCTGAAAAATCTTGTTATGCTACACCTATGATCTGCCATCAAAGGGGAATGATTATTTGACTAAATCCTATTCCATATTACCATTATGACTTATTAGAGAAACTACTAATTGCAATAATTTTTGACGGATAAATTATTCACCAATATATCCTCCAATATTTCCAAAAGCCTTTCCTAGTGTGCCAGATATAATATCCATTTTGTGTAATTGGTGATCCCTCTCTCCTATACCTGCTCCATGTTCCCCATATAAACCAACTGCGTGTACTTCATCCACAAATGTCAAAGCACCGTATTTGTGAGCAATGTCACAAAGTTCCTGAAAAATTTTAAAACCAGCCTTATAAAATTTTCTCCTTTCGAATGGTTTCACCAAATATCAAGTGCGCAACATTCAATTGCTCATGCTGAATTCAAACATTACTTAACAATAATGATTCTTTAAATTGACCTAGAAGACTCACCTCAAGTGGACATACAGCTCCTGTCATGGAATGTACTGTTTCAAAAGCAACAATTTTTGGTACAGACTCATCAACCTTTGACAAAAGTTCCTCCAAGTGTGCTGGATTATTATGTTTGAAAATATGTTTGGGCACTTGACTATTTCTTATGCCTTGGATCATAGAAGCATGATTTCCGGCATCGGAAAATATGTGACATCCTGCGAAAAATTACTTTAGTTACTCAACGAAAAGAACATTTTATGTTCAAACTGACCCGGTAATGATTTGGCTAAGGTGAACAACGTTGAGTCATTAGCAACGTAACAGGAGGTGAATAATAAAGCTCCTTCCTTCTGGTGCAATTTGGCCAATTTTCTCTCCAGAGATTCATGGTGAGTCGAGTTTCCTGAGATGTTACGGGTACCCCCTGCTCCAGAGCCATAGGTGTCCAGAGCGTTCCTAAAAAGTATTAACAATACTTCATTCAGCCAGAACACTAAATTTCGTAACAACAAAAATTATATAATTTCAGACAATGTAGTTCAAAATGAAATACTGCTTATACTTC
Source organism: Micraspis discolor (assembly GCA_030674115.1). Classification (NCBI taxonomy): domain Eukaryota; kingdom Metazoa; phylum Arthropoda; class Insecta; order Coleoptera; family Coccinellidae; genus Micraspis; species Micraspis discolor. The sequence continues at coordinate 2,081,045 of JARTUT010000436.1, forward strand.
AAATAACATACATTAGTACTTCAGAAAGGTATTCAGAAAGAGGAATAACATGAGCCTTATGTCTCCTCTAAGAAAAACTTGAGGATATAAGGAATGTTATGCAAAACATTAAGCCACACTATGACATTACTATTTGGGCAATAACCACCATCATGTTCTTGTTATCAACGTTTCGACAGACATCTTTTGTTGTTTTCAAGGCAAAAAAATAGCTTAATATTTGAAATATTATCAATTTGCATCAAGTATCCAAATTGACAGAACTCTCAAAACTAGGTCAGATTTTTACTTACTATCTATGCTTTAAAGAATTTTTTAAGTTATTTTAAACACTTGGGTTCTAAACTTCCCACAACTCAATTGATGCTGCACTTCTGGGAATCAAAAGCGATTTTCATAAATGCTGCCCCCTCGATTTTTCTTATTGTAGGTTTCTCTTCTTTGGATGAGATGTATAGTTCCATTTTCCATCGAAAAGAATTTTGATGAATTTCAATTATTGTTGAGAGAGTACAAAGAGGGATTTGATATTATTATTTTGATGGAAACATTCATTATATCGGATTTGGGATTGTATGATATTTGTGGATACTCATGTGTGTACAGCGGTGGGACTTTTAACAAAAATGATGGTATCGTTATCTATATTCGGAATAATTTGAGGTACAACGTACAGATACTACCTATAGGTCAAAGTAAAGCTCTGGAAATTAACATTACTCTAGAAAACAAAAATGTTAAAATAACTGGAATATATCGCTCACCGAATAGTTGCGTAAAAATGTTCAATAGGCACTTGAATGACTACGTTGCCAATGAAAAAATCGATTATCATGTCATAGTAGGAGACATTAATATAAACCTTCTATTAAACCATGAAGATATCGACGAGTATAGAAACATACTAAGTTCCTTTGAATATGAATATTATATTAATGATGTAACAAGACCTTCTGGACGTAGTTGCGTTGACCACTTTTTTCTTAAATGCCGAAAACCTCATCCAAACCAGGCCAAATCGTTCATCGTCAGCACAGATTTTACTGACCACTACACAATAATTCTATGTCTCGATAAAGTAGACACACCTCAGGAAAAGTGTATACAACAGTACAAATATTATACTGATTATAAAAAACTTAAAGAGGACTTAAGAATGATTGATTGGCATAGATTGATGGAGGAAAAAGAAGTAGATTCTATTGCAGAGATATTCATTGATTTATTGAACCAGTACACGCAGAGAAACACAAGGAGGATCAAAATCAGCTATAGAAAATCAGGAAGGAGAGAAGGAGTGAGGATTGCTCAAATCGGTCAATAGAAAAAACAGCTTATACAAGGATATGATGAGGAATCAAAATAACGTTGAATTGAAACAGCAGTACACAAAATACCGGAATACTTTACAGAAGCTTATTAGAGCCGCTAAGAGACAATATATGAGTAAAAACATCAAGAGGAATACTTCAAGAACCAAGACTCTTTGGTCGCACGTGGATAACCTCTGTGGTAAGTCTAAGCCTGAGATCAATTCCATCTTTAATATTGAAGGACAGGAAAAAGTAAAGAAGGAGGAGATTGTGGAAGAGTTCGGAAAATACTTCAATGAGATAGGAAAAAATTTAGCTGAAACCATACCCCATACACTGGAAATGAAAGAAAGTGAGGTATTCTGTGATGAGACATGTTTTCTGTTTCCAACATGTTCAAATGAAGTAAAAGAAATGATCCAGAATCTGAAGAATGGTGGATAGCCAGGTGATGACGGCATTAGAGTAGAACTCCTCAAGAACAACAAGGAAGAAATAGCGGATTTTATCTGAAAACCAGTATGGCTTTAGGGAAGGAAAATCTACAGAAGACGCAATTAGAAGATTAGTCGAGAGAGTTGGTTGGATGGTGGGAAAATGGGTTTGTGTGTTTTCATAGATCTAGAAAAGGCTTTCGACACCATTTCACAGAAAAAGCTTTTAGACAAACTATACCGATATGGATTCTGGGGAAGAACATGGGATTTGTTGAAAAATTATTTGATTGACAGGCCTCAATTTGTACAGATCAACAACCATACAAGCAAAATGAAATTTTTGGAATATGGAATACCCCAAGGGACAGTGCTAGGACCGATTATGTTCACAATATACGTAAACAGCCTACTGTTGATGAAAAAGAAGGGTGAGGTCATTAGCTTCGCAGACGACACTGCTATACTATACGAGGATGATACATGGCCGAATTTAAAATCTAAAGCCGAAGAGGTTATATCATTGATAAAACAATGGTTCGAATCAAATAAACTGACAATCAACTTGAAAAAGACCATATACTTACCGTTCGCCTCCTACGAATCTGGTTTACCACAAATTGGCTCACTGAATATCAATAGTGAAACGTCAATACCTGAAGGTGACGCCATAAAATATTTAGGAATTACAATAGACAGGCATTTGAAATGGGAGAAGCATATAGACACTTTAGTCAAAAAACTCATATGCCTTTTGCTAAGATTTAGACATCTTAAAAAGTACCTAAATGTAGAACAGCTAATGGAGATATATGGTTCCCTCTGCCAATCTCTGATAAGATATGGTATAATAGGTTGGGGTGGTGCATACGAATGTCATATGAAAAGAGTGGAGATAATTCAGAAATTGATACTCCGTGTCATCTATAGTAAACCTCTTTTATTTCCATCAGACGAATTATACACTACAGCAAGGGTAATGAATCCTCACGCAACTATATATTGCTCAATTTTTGAGTGCAGTTTTTTCTGGGAGAGTTAAACTGCAGCCAACAGAATGTGTATATGAAACCAGGAATAAAAATTGTATATTTACACCCAGAGCTGAAAAGTGTATCGGCCAGAGATGCTTCTCATACCTAGCACCGAGAATCTACAAAACAATCCCCAGGGAATTAAGAAATGAAAGGAACATTGGGAAGAGGAAGAGACTTGTCAAAGAATGGATTATAAATAGATGAAGTAAATATTTTTAATTATTAATCAATTTATAGAGGACATAAAAACTGATGCGGGAATTCACAGGACGGTCATTTTACAATTCATGGTCTCAAGGATATCGATTTGGGTGTGGGTATAGTTCGAAGGGTTTGAGTAAAAATTTGGGATAATCTTAATACATTTGAGTTAAATTAGATATATTTGTTTTGTTCTCTTTGTACGTTACGCGGGTTATATTTTTTGTTGTTGTTGTTCTCTAATTTTTATCATAGACTTAAGAAATAATGTATACATGAATGTAATCAATTGTACATCGCGTACAGGCTCTGAGCCTCTGCGATTATTGTTTATAATTCAATAAACTATATTATTATTATTATTTTATCTGGTTATACTTGGATCAACTTGAATCTATCGGTGCCTAACACTTGAGAGAGCTTCTGATGTTTTTTTATTCTTACTTCCAGGGGGCGTTTTGTTTCTCTGATATATTATCTTTGGCATTCGCATGGTATCTTGAATATGCAATTCTTTGTTCTTTGATTTTCACTATCAGGTTTAACTTTTATTAGATTAGACCTGATGGTATCTTGTGTCTTGAAGTCAGTTGTTAAGTGGTATTGATTTCTAATTCTTCAAATTTTTTCTGATTAACCTTTCACATAAGGAATTACTCTTTTTTATGGTTTGTACCATATATCCTTGTAATGTATCATTATGGGGTTCAAGCTGATTTTGTTTCATTTTTTCGCTCTTTTCAATATCTTTTTGGGATAACCATTACTTCTGAGTGATTTTGTGATGTTATTTATTTCCTCATTTTTATCTTATTGGGTAGAGCATTCATTTGTTGCTCTATCATATAAACATTTCGCCACTCCCAATTTAGTATTTAGTTGATGGTTGGAATTAAAACGTATGTATTGACCTGTGTTTGTTGGTTTTTGTACAAACTAGTTCTTGGGACTCCATTCAGTTTATAGATAAGTATATCTAAAAATGGAAGCTGTTTATCTTTCTCCATTTCTATTATGAATTTAATAGATTTTTCTTGATTATCATGATATTGCAGGAATTCATGTATAGTGTTCATTGCAAGTTGTTAAATAATGAAAGTATCATCTACATCACTTCCATAATTTGGATTTCAGTATATATTGATAGACAGCTTTTTGCTGGAAATTCTCCAAATATAAATCAAATCAAATAGGAGACAGTTGTGAGCCAATTGCCATCCCTAATTCTTGTTGATAAAAGTGTCTTCAAATTGGACATATGTTGTTTCGGAGTTATTGGTAATAGAATGTTGTTTTCAAGATTATTTATGCTATTTCCATTAGATAATGTAATGTGTAATATAATCCAACTGTCTTGTAAGCACTTGCTCAGTTAGTCTGACAAATACCAATTTCCAGTTGTCAATTTGTCTCCTATTTTAGTGTGAATGAACCTACTTGGGTGATACTGAGCCCCTGATAGATGGCGGTCCAAAACGTAGATTGTTTCGTTTCCTTTCCGAACAACCTCTATAGATAAATTGCACTTTGTTTTACATAAACACATTAACATTCAATAATTTCCATCTTCAAACAATGAGGAATAGAGAATTGCCACATGATAAACGCAACACAACTGAAATTTACAATCAATAGAAGGATATAATTAAGAAAACAAAGGATATTATTTCATTACGTCAAACTTCAGTTATATGCTTAAGCATGCAACACATAAAAGCAAACAGTATAATTCCTAAAATCAAGGTTAAATTTGAATATGATTAGGAAGTTTTTCAGCTTTAGGTCAGGTTTATTCCGTCCAATTGATTATATTGATGGAAAACATGGAAGATAATTAACATTATAATAGAATATTTTCATGTAACTCTTTGGTATTATCGCTGTTTGATTATGCGGATGTAGTCTATGGAGATTCGTTGAGCCAAAGTACGGGTAGATCCATACAAAAATTGCAGAATTCCTGTATGAGGTTTTCATTCATGATACCTTACAGAGAACATATAACACCTCACTTGAATGAGCACTCATTGCTCAATATGGACAACAGAAGAAAATTGCACATGTTGGTTTTCGTTCGACGAATTCTTGGGACGGGTGAGCCTTCCTACTTGAGGCGGTTTTTCTGTGCCCGTTCACATCGGTACGGTACGAGACATATTGAAAGATTCGTTATCCCCCAGCACAGAACCGAAGTTTTTCACAAATCCTTCCAGGTAGTCGCTCCTCGTGCATGGAATGATCTGCCTGATGAGATCAAGCAATTTCCTATCAGGAAGTTCAGAAGAGAGGTTGAGGTGATATGTCTTGGGAGGCAGAGATGCAGCTATTGACTTGATGGAATTGATGGCTGTACGATAGAGTGCTTGGTTCTTGTGTGTTTGTGTGCCATTGTTTGGGCTTATTGAGGGCCGTTCTTACCCCCTACTCGACGCGCGTTTCCGTTTCCTTTTTTTTTTTTTTGTATTTTTTTTTTAGGTGCCAGTTTTTTTTTTGCAACATGAGCCAGCAATGATTGCAGTTTTCTGATGAAGAGTTAAATCTCTTCCTTATTTGTTTATCTTCTGATCAAGATGTAAATTTATAATATATTTAAGTGTGTGAATTTTTGATTTATAATACAGTATGTTTATGCATCTATCCATGGGCCACACAACACAGGTTTTTCTGTGCATCGGTTTCTTAATCGTTGTGTGGTCCTTTTTGTCTGGTATTTATTCATTATTGTCATTTTATAATTGTGGAAATTTAAGACAAGTAAACAGTTGATGATGATGATGTAACATCTTATTGGTATAGGATACAATTGTAATCAACTCAAGAGCCATTTGGATCTAATTTTTTCACTTTTAATTCCAATTCGATAATAAACGTTTTTTCCTGGGGTTACTCCTTACTCAAAAGTTAGTGTGCCACGTTCAGCATTGTGGATTTCGGCAAATAGCTGTTTACTAAACAGTGAAAACATTCTTTGAGGTGCACTGCCAAGTTTGTCAATCTTCTGATTTAACGGAATTGAATGCTTTATATTATCTGCTTCTTCAACACAGTATCAAAAATTATAGCAATACCTTATATCAGAGCAATTGATTTACAGTTTATAATTTCTGCCTAAAATTTGATTTCCTTTCACTAATACACGGTCGAAGCAACTACCACTGTGTAGTTTAGTGCAATCATTTACACCATAACATCTGTAAGAAGATAGAAGAGAAAAATTGGAAATAAAGTGGACATAATAACCGCCTGCAAGACACAAGATACCATCATCAAGGCTAATCTAACAAAAGTTAAACCTGATATTGGAAATCAAAGGACGAAACATTGCATAAGAGATACCAAGCGAATGCAGAAGGAACAAACGCTCCTTGAATGTGAAAATAAAGGAACAAGAAGCTTTTTCCAAGTGTTAGATACCGGTAGATCCTAATTTATTCATCATGCTGTGGATGAAAACCATCTGATAAAATGGACCGATACATCTATCATATCAAAAAAAGAGAAGCCTACAAGAAGAAAAATCAAAGAGGCTTTCATGAGTATCTTTCAATCAATTAAGTTGCCGGAAATTTGGAGGCCAGTTATTTAAGGTAACTTGAAGAAGTCTCGAAACCACAGGTAAGTACAAATTCGATATAGTTTTCGGAGTTCAGGGAATTTGACACTTATTAGTGAAAATTGAAAAATTTTCTAATATTGTCAGCCTTTCTAAAAGCTAATTTTTTCCATGAATACAACAGATGTCTGTCAAAATGTTGATAAGAAGAACAATAAAAATATCATAAATTTCTCATCAACAATGAACTGATGTAATAGAAAATTCCATTCATTATCTTCTGTTTCTCACAGCTAAAAATTTTAATTCAGAGATTAACAATTTTGCCCATCCTGTAGATATGTAAATTTTAAACATTTGTACTCTGTAATTAAAATGAGGCTGATATTGTGATGTTATAGTACTCAAGTTAAAGAGTATTTGATAAGTCAAAAATATGATATGTGAAATACAGGATTTGGTTAAAATTTTAGATAACAATGAGATAAGATAGCTGTGGTAGTGATGAAAATATCGTATATCAAACAGAGCTATGAGATATCAAGAGCCCAGTTTCAATAACCAAGAAATTTATGGAACTTGCTTTATGTTTGTTCTACAATTATTGGAAGATTAAAAATTACTTATTGTATGAAATGAAGATTAGTTTTTCATTTATTACAAATTATCTGAAAAATTATTCAGGATTCAATTAAAGCCAAAATTGCCAAATTATTTCAATATTTTCAAGTAATGCATTCAAAAATTCAACTTCAATCGATAGTTAAGCAATCTCACTAATGACAATAGATAGTGATGTTGCAATGTTTGGTCAACATAATGTGTTTCTGCATCAGCACTTTCTCCCTTCCATAAGGAAAGTGGAATGTATAGTAAACTTGTTTACTAGAAAGTCAAAGATGTTTAGAATAACAATTACCTGACAGCATTTTTCACTTCAGGGTGACAGGACATCCCCAAATAGTCGTTTGAACACCAAACAGTTATCGGTTTTTCTCCCCATGAGTATTCCAGAGCTTTAGGAAATTGCCCAGGTCCAGCTAATCGGTTGACTTTTTTGAAAATTCTGTATGAATGCTCTTTTTTCTTTTTGATTATTTGGTCATGGAAAAATGTCTCATAGGGAAAAACAGGTTTACCTTGAATTACATCAGTTAAAGTATGTCACATCAATCATTTCAATATTTAAATCTCACTTTCACTTTTATCAGAATCGTTGACTTCAATGGCATCCTGATCTGTTGTGGGTTTCACAACATTCTTCACCTTATTCAAAAAAGGACATGGGGCACCTTCGGATTCTGATGCTATGAAGAGGTGATAAACTTTCTATTACATTCAAGTGTACATTTGATCAAACTTACCATCAGATTTAGTTGGAGGTTCTGTTTTTGCATCATTCGTCAAGGCTCTAGAAATAACTGGGCACTGATTCCCGTACGTCTTGATCAAAAGAGGAGCATAGCTCTTTACGTAATTTTGTCCTAAACGTGTCAGAAATGGACAAGGCATTTTGAGTTGGTATTGTGAGAATACTTTTCTGGAAATCGGATAAATTAATTTGGCTCAAAGTAATCGTTCCTTTCAGTTAACAATTCAAATAAATTCGCCAATTTTTTATCTCAATCTCTCAACCTCAAAAACTCCTCCTAGCCCTAGTAGTTAAAAGTTCAGGTCAAATGGTCAAACAACCTACACATCTCTCACCTACTATACATTTACACAAAGCACTCTGGACAAACTGAACAGAATCACCTGTATCTATGGTAATCACTGTAATCAAGACAAGGTCACTCCTACAATCTGTGGGCTAGGTTATGTTGGTATTCCCTTCGTTATCAGTGCTACCTGCTTCGACGGTTGCAGAATGCCAACTGATCGTGCATGAGCTGGTCTCAAATTTGATTGAAATTTAATTATCCATTCAATACTGAATTACAAAGGGGGGAACCGAGGAGAAATGCGCAAACTATATTATTTCATTCATACAATCAAATTAGCAGGATAATGTCCCAACGCATCCAACCTTGATTCCTGATCGCAATATTGATGAAACTTAGAGACCTGAATTGATTTTAGTCCAAAGATGAATGGAAAGAACTAGCTAATCAAAATTAGTTTTTGCTTTGATGGAAGTATTTCTTCAATCGAGGCCAGGTTTCGTCAAAGTAATAATCATAAATTAATCACGAATGACATCGCCGTCTATATCATGACAGTCTGACTGTAATAAAGACCATTATGGTCCCATAAAAAATGGCAGAATAAAAAGGTGCCGTATGGAGGATTATAGAATTATCCAGATTCGAACATCAAATTCTCTCAAATGAATAATGCTGATATAAAACCAAGCGCCTGGTAAGACAGCGACAAAGTTGTTCAAAGAGAGTTGCAGACACGCATTCAGTGATAACTTGTGAATATAATCTTTCTGTGTACATAAATTTATATTTTAAATGGTGTGAATGAATTAGTTATTGTAAATAGGAATTGTTATTTTTGTGTTATTGACTGAAAAACGTCACAATATAGATTCTTTCATCCATTTATTGGAATAGATTAGAATCGCAGACGAGTCAAGTACAATCATTTATACCATGAAATCCATAAAAACCGCATTCCTTATGTGAAAGTTTTATCCTTTCAACCTAATTTAAGACACAAGATACCATCAGGGCTAATCTAACAAAAGTTAAACCTGATAACGAAAATCAATTGACGAAGAATTGCATATGAGTTACCATGCGAATGATCTTATCGGAGAAACAAAATGCTCCTTGAAAGTGAGAATAAAAGAATATCATAAGCTTTCTCAAGTGTTAGATACCGATAGATCCAAGTTGGTCCAACATGATACATCTATAATATCCAAAAAAGAGAAACCTACAAAAAGAAAAATTGAAGCGGCGCAATTAATGAATATCGCTCCTAATCCCATATGTGCATCATCAATTGAGTTGCCTATAGGTTGCAGGATGGTTGGAGGCCAAAGTAAGCTGAAAAAGTCTTTAAACCACATATAAGTACCAATTTTATTTAGTTTTCGGAGTTCAATTTGACACTCCTTGGTGAAAATAGAAAAATTTTCCAACATTGTCATTTTTTGCTTTGAAAACCACAGAACATGTCTGTCGAAACGTTGGGAAGAAGAACAATAAGAGATTATGGTTATTGACCAAGTGATAATTCTACACAAGGTGGTATCTCCCTTTATATTAATCTGTCGAGCTTAATGAACTCCCGAAACCTCCCCATTATCCATTATTCCAGATTGAATTGAAATATTCAAAAGAATGAGATTTTTTCAATGAAAACTTTTTTGGTTGAAATAAAAAGTTGGTATCATTCTTGAAATGATTTTATTTCAATGTGAAACTGTGCTTCATTGGTTTGTCCATTCCGTGTTGTGTAATTATTATCATTCAAATAAATTATTGTTCATATTTTGATTAGCCCAAAATGTAATTAAAGTACACCATCTCGCGATGCCAACGATAAGAGAAATTTCTAATCACTGATGGCCATGAACTAATCAATCGATCTGTCTGTTAATCTACTTTATGAAACGGTACTAAGGTCTATGGTAGAATTGGTAGATTGAATCCAGCTTTCACATTTTGATACTTATACGAGGTGTGTCAAAAAAGTAACATCTAAATGCAATGTAGATTGTAAGTTTTACTGAGTAGGAGACATTCATCACACATCAAACAATGCAGTCTAAGAGGCCTATTGTGCTACCCCTGTGATAGTATCAGATAATAGTATTATATTATTAAAATACATACTGGGTGTCCGCCGAGAAGGTATACTTTGTTTTGGCGCCATTTTGGTTAATAGAGTCTTGGCAGTTCATATCATAGACTACTGATTCATATTCAGCAGTCGTGAAAAATTCATTATGAAAAACTATTCGGTAAAGCAAGGTGTTTAAATCATTGAAACATTTTATCAAAGTCAATTATCGATTACTGTGACCTGCAGGATACAATTCCTTCTACATTTTGCTGACGACAAAAAAATAATTGAATTAGCATTTTTTAAATTGTGTTTGGTATGGTTATTTAGTATTGGTTAAGGGGCCTACTAAAGCCCCTAAAATTAATGTTCGGGTTTTTAACACACTTATATTAGCTTCACTTCTATATATGTCAATTTGTAACTATCCTTCTCATTACTGTGAAAAGATCCCACTTCTTCCAATGCGTTCGTTGCGCGGTCTAAGGAGCGCGTCTTCTATGACGCCAGCCCTTGGATCCATCGATCGTGGTTTCGATTCTCGTCCACGCCGAAAAAAAAAGTTTTTTCTGCCATATTCTAGGTTTATATTAGGTGTACAAATAAGTTTCCGCGGTTTGTCAAAAGATGGCCCCACTAGAAGGTTATGGAGAAATTGTCAGATGTAAAACGTAATATCCCAAGTTTAGTCATCTGGCAACACCATAACCTTAAAGTACTAGTGATTCCGTATCAGCATCACGTAATTTTTTTCGTGCAAAAATGTCAAGTTTTATTCCGAATAAGCATCATTTGCGGGAACTTTTGATTTACTTCTTTAATGTGAAAAAATCTGCAGCTGAGGCGCATCGATTGCTTCTAGAAGCATATGGTGAAGCTGCTTTAAGTGAGAGAAGTTGTCAGGAATGGTTTCAAAAGTTTAAGAACGGTGAGTTTGACGTTAAAGGCAAAGAACGCAGTGGAAGGCCGAAAGTGTACGAAGACATGGAATTAGAAGCACTATTGGAGGAAGATTCGTCCCAAACGCAAAAAGAACTTGCACTTACTCTACAAGTGACTCAACAAGCAATTTCACATCGTTTAAAATCGTTAGGAATGATTCAAAAACAAGGAAATTGGGTTCCATATGAACTAAAGCCAAGAGACGTTGAACGCCGATTATGCAAGAGTGAAATGCTGCTTGCCAGGAATAAAAAAAAAGAGTTTCTTGCATCGTATAGCCACTGGTGACGATAAATGGATTCACTACGATAATCCAAAGAAGAGAAAGTCATGGGTTAAGCCCGGCGAACCATCAACATCGACAGCTAAGCCGAATATTCATGGAAAAAAACCCGTGCTGTGTATTTGGTGGGATCAGCTTGGTGTCGTGTATTATGAATTGCTGAAACCAAGCGAAACCATTACTGGAGCTCTTTACCGAACACAATTGATGAGATTGAGTCGGGCACTTAAGGAAAAACGCGCCCATTACTACTCCAGACACGACAAAATTATTCTTTCACACGATAATGCTCGTCCACATGTTGCGGCGCCGGTAAAAACATACTTGGAAACACTCAACTGGGAAGTTTTACCCCACCCGCCGTATTCACCAGACTTAGCCCCTTCTGATTATCATCTGTTCCGGTCGATGGCACATGGTCTGTCTGAGCAGCGCTTCACATCATAGGAAGCCACCAAAAATTGGGTAGATTTGTGGATAGCGTCAAAAGATGAAGAGTTTTTTCGACGGGGTATCTGAATGTTGCCAGAAAGATGGGGAAAAGTAGTGACAAATGATGGAAAATACTTTGAATAAAACGTAATGTACTTTTCCTTCACAATAAATTCCTAATTTTTTATAAAAAACCGCGGAAACTTATTTGTACACCTAATAAAATATTCGAATTTAGGGCTTCGTTCAAAACCTTGATGCCTAAAACATTGGCCTACTTTCCGACGTACAATCATAACTTAATGATAACCATTAATATTTTTATGACAGTCACTAAAAAGTAAAAAATAAATATAGTTTAAAAAAACACGCTTATAAAGAATATCGGGCTACAAAAATTAGAAATAATTTTAAAAATCAATTCATGGCAATAGTATATAAAAGATACTAGTAAAATTGAGAAAGAAGCGTGGGGCGTTCGATATACGGCAAATTTAGCAAATTTTTTTTATGATTATACGTGTACACAATCTATACTATAATAAAATCGTAAACCTAAAATAGTCTGTACATTAAAGATATTCGAAATAAATTCGCTAGGATGGCTTGAGATGAGTAACTGAGTAGAATTAGATTTTTTTTAATTTCTTGTTTGTCTGTCTGCCCGTTTATTTGAATGAACATCACGCAAAAACTACTGGGCACTTTTACATGAATCTCCTTGAATTGTGTAGTCTGAAGTCCGGTTTAACATTCAGCATAAAATATTTATCAAAATTGTACCCTTAAGGGGGTCAACGTTTGTATGGAACTACGTGATTCCGTGGTCCAATCTCTTTGAAATTTTTCATGGATATTCTTTAAAGTAATTGGTGGAGGACCACATATTTATTTTTTTCAATTCGGCGGTTGTGGGGCGGCAATAGCGCTGGTGAGGTGCGGAGCGGGGGCAGATACCCGAGTGAGCAACCGGAACGCGGCAGACGTTGTTGATGGTCATGTCAAATACTGAATTTTGCGGGCGAATTTTTCACTATTCTTGGATGGTTCAAATCATTGTGATCTTACTAATATTTTATAAATGTGGAAGTGAGTTTGGATGTTTAGTTGTTTGGATTGTTGCTCAATCACACCAAAACTACTAGATCGATTTTGATCAAACTTTGCATTAATAGTAAGGTCTATCTTTGTTTCTGCGAAAACAGAATTTGGAGCATATCTATCCAAACTTGGATATAGCACTTCGCATGGCTCTGTGCACAGCGGTGACAAATTGTTCAGGTGAGAGAAGCTTTTCTTGCTTAAAACGGGTTAAAAACTATCTACGATCTACTTTAAGTCAAGAAAAGCTTAATGCTTTATCTCTTTTGTGCATAGAGTCAGAACTTATGAAAAAGATTTCATACGACGATATAATTGATGCTTTTGCAAATTTAAAAGCTCGCAAGAAAATAATGTAAAACTTATTTGATCTCATTGTCTGTCACCATTAACTTATTGTTAACATGTTATATTTTAATAGAAATTGTTTGTATTGTTTTTAAACTGTTAAGTGCATTCAAAAATATGTAACAAAAACAATGTTTTCTGACCACTCATTATTTTGTCTGTGTTCATATAGTGTAGGTATTTTTAAGTCATGCCTTTCCCCACCTTATGATTAGTACATGCTGCTATTTTTAACCCCCGACGCAAAAAGAGGGGTGTTATAAGTTGGACGTGTCTGTCTGTCTGTGATATAGCACCCGAACGAATGAACCGATTTCAATTTAGTTTTTTTTTTGTATTACAGGTGTTTTACGGGCGAGTGTTCTTAGACATGTTTGATGAAAATCGATTGAGCCGTTTAAAAGTTAGCGAGGTTTTACGCTTCAAAGTCGGGGGTTTTTTGTTTTGCCTGTCAAATAAACTTGTTAGGTCAACATTAAACTCTTCAGTACATAACGGGTTGTAAAAATAATTTAGTAACTGACAGAAATATCGTTAAGTTCACAATCATACTAATAACGGGATTAAACTAACGTATTGAATTTCAAAAGTCAGTAGGGGCGGCAAAAATTGAATGGCCTACTAGCGGCAAATTTGTAATACTATTGCCATAAATTGATTTTCAAAATTATTTCTAACTTTTTTAATCCAATATTCTTTATAAGCGTGTTTTTTTAAACAATATTTATTTTTATCTTGTGTATATTTTATTGTATATTAAGTTGGTAAGGTTGTGTCTCGAATGTTGTAGCAAGGTCGAGCTGTGATGTAGTCTATTTTTGATGGATTTGTTTCAGCGAGTTACACACATAATTAAGTAGCCAGACCTATGTGCAGGTGCAGAATTCATGTTGCACATCTTACATATGTATTTTTTCCTTAGACTAATTTTTTCTTATACTAGTTGCATTTGTATATTGTACTTTGTTTAACAAATAAATAAATAGGATAAAATCCCTGAGAGTCCAAAGGTATTGGGTTGCATGATCTGTCATATTCAAGGTGCAACTGTTTAGCTTCTAAGCTGAGATAGTTGTTTAATCAATTTTATTTTCGATATGGCAAAATAAAAGAGGAAACTACATGTAAGTTTTTAATCAAGTATTGGCAGTATCTGTATAATTATATTAGGTTTCAATCAAATCATTCTCAATTTCATCCACATCAAAATTAGTATTCACTTTCTAACAAGTCTATACTTAAATATACCTAAAAAAGTGTGGATATACTACACAATGTAAGTGATTCCAGCTTCAAATTTTCTGAAATTTAGCAGTCGAAAATTACACATCAAATACTTTGGTTTATCCCGATTGTACTATCAACAATTAATTAAAATAGAAAGTTGGAAGATACTAAATAAAAGATTGTACAATATTATCACTCAAATTTTCAACCCCAGTTTTAAGCATAGAATTTCACTTAAAAGAGTGGTCCATCAGTTACCTACCAAATTTCACTAAATTTCATGTCTTATAATATTTTCTAGATGATAACTAACTCATTTTCACTCACATTAAAAGTTTGTCTTAAAATTCAACTAAAATAGTATTGTTATCAATGTTATATAAGAAAGAAGAATCATGGAATAAAATGAATTCACAGGGCTATAAAATGAAATATATTGGGATATAAGTCTCCAAATTCTTAGTACATTTTCCATCTTCAGATCTGAGGATAACCAGATTTGAAAGAATTAATTATAATAAGGTCTCTATAGGCTTTATGTACAATTCATTAGTATAAAAAGTGAGCTATCACTCTGATTTGAAGATTGGAAAACAAATTTATGTCGAGCAATAATTAATGACAGAAAAATTCAAAGTTGGATGCAACTTTATAAGAATCAATAGATAAAACCAAACCTGACAAAAAAGTACAGGTCAAATAAAAATATCATAATCTGATGCCAATTACATACAATATTAACACAGTCCAGAAAATTTTCTAATTTTTACATCATAGTACTTTTTATCTTAATTGTACACGATAATGAAAGTTCCTATGTACACTTATCATGTTAAACCTAGTTTGATTCATTTTTACAGTGGATTAGAAATAAATAATTCCCTACAAAATTAAAAAATAAGTTAAAAGCATACAATGAGATTCGACAAGGGCAGTGATTTGTATCCAAGTATTTCAATTATAACTTTGGATTGGAATTGTCAAAAATTATTGCATAATAGACACAGAAACATTTGGCGAATTGCTTAATTTAAATTACTGTACAAATATTTTTGAATACAAAAAATGTATCTTCAAATTTACAATTGTTAAGTTAATATAGCCCTAATTGAACTTATCACTAAACTCATTGTCATTGATCAGAAACATAGAATCCTAATAAAAAGACTCGGTATTTTTTATTTACACAAATTTTACAAAGCTTGATAGTGTCAATATGAAATATTAGGTCCAACAGGACATTACCAATTAGGAGTATATACAAGGGCATTCTCATTAATGGTGAATATAGAAAAATAACTCAATATACATAATATTCATTATAAGAACATTTCGTTCGATTACCCATAATAAATAACAAAATCTTTGCACCAAAAGTTTGAAAATGCCAATTACATTCGGATTCTATGTTTTTAGCTACATCACTAGTCCAAATCTGAACTGTATAAAAACATACTTCAACGTCGTGTGTGAAACTAGAGGAATTAAATCTAGAAAATGATAAGAGATACTGAAATTTATTAAAAAATACAAACAATATAACACTATAGCACCGAGGTCTTTGAGGAAATGAAATAACTTCATAAATAAATAAATAACGAATCGTGCAAAAGCACTCAAAAATTCAATAGTTTCATGTTAAAATAAATTATAAATAAAATATATGACAACATCGTGGCATGTTGGGACATGTTTCATTACTTTCAGAGACCACAAACAAAGGAGAAAACAATGTTTAACTTTCATCATATATAGAAAAATTAGTAGTAACAATAATTAATGATTTTTTTATCACACAATAACCAACACCCTTTAGATATTACCAACAAAATATCACAACCACATAGTTTGCTATTTTAATCAAGATCTATCAAGATTCTTGTACCTTTACAGAATGGAAGAATCCAAATGATCTCTCCTAAACAATGAGGCTATGGTAATAAATGATAATCCCTACAAAATTGTGTGAAGCTCTTAAAATTCAAAAGAGACCTCGATATTCATTTCAGTATCCCAGTATTCAATAGTTTCACACAAGATTTGAAATTGAATTTTTTGTACCTTACCATGAACACTTTGAGCTTGGTGGTGGGAGACGATCAAGAATATTTGTCTGTCTTTTTCATTCCAGTACTTTCTGTCTGCTCAATAATTAATGTCTCCATGAATAGGAGTCATTGTGCCAGTCATCTACATGGTAGTTATTCTGATCCCGATTCCAGTCCCAGTCTTTGCCTTTTGGACGGAATTTATCCCTCACAGGTTCGGAGTTTCTTTGCCATTCATGTCTCCATTGTTCCCTATAGTAAAATTTCTTCTTATAATGCTGATCGTGCCTATGCTTTCTGTCCTCCGTATGCCTTTGATATTTCAACAGGGCAGGATTCAAACGCGTCACATTGCTTTCAGCCGCGTAGCTCTGTTCTGGACTATAGGATATCGGAAGGTTAGGTGGAGACGAAGGAGATGGAGTTCTTGGAGGACCAATTTCTTCCGAATTGTTATCACCAATTGGTGGACTTTCCAAGTGATATGATTTGCTTATTGGCATCTTGAATAGAGTGGGTTTAGGATTGGTGTTCATTTTGATCACCTGTTTGGTGGGTGCTGGTGGTACAATGGTCGTCAGATCACCGCTGTGACCAATACCGGAGTCTGGAGATGTGTTGCAACTTTCGTTACCTTCTGTCGAACGTCTTCGCTTATCCAGTTCGGTTGAAGCGAATGCCACCAAACGATCGAAACCTGAACTAATCCTGTCTTGCCATTTCGATTCCTCCGCTTCTTCTTCTATTTCCACATCAGCTAAAATCGAATTAAATATGATGATTAAATTTGATGAACATTGTTCAATTCAGCTGGTTCTACTGAAGAAGGAAAATAATCAAGTGCAAAATTTCATGTTTTGACATATCTATCACAAATTGTCCATCATAAACACTAACCACATGGCATGAGACCTATCCGGGGTAAAACAGAACAACAGTTCAGTCAACATTGAGCTCTCATATCTGAATGTTCACATAAACATGCAACAAGTATATAATCTTCAACATTTAACAGTTATCTTAATCAACATCCCCAGTATTTACTCCATTTCCTGTGTTTCAGCTTACCGCACATCCCTTCACTTACAAAAAAGTGGAAGTACACTGCAATGAAATATACTCTTAAATGAATGCGACATTAGGATAGACAGTCAAAACATTTTCCAGGCTATGGAATGAAAAACTCAAAAAAGTGAACCAATCTAAAGAATTTTGAGATATTTCATAAAAGGTTTGTCAAATTTAATTCTACCAACTTTGGGATGTCTGCTAGTAGTTTAGTCCTGATTCAAATGTTTAAAAGTTTCATAGTTTCTCATAATGTTTGTTCTTCGTGCTTACACTTTGTACATGATAATGTAAAGTGGACACATTCACATTTTTTTTGTCGCAAATGACGTATTTTACACTCTCTTGAGAGATGATGTGAAAGTGTACAGTGAAGTTGACTTCTAGGTTTTGTTAATATTTTTATTTTCTGAATGAGACGTTCCGCGAACATATAGGGCTCGATATAAAAGATGAAGAACAAGTTTTACAAGTTTTATTTCTTAATAGTAAAATAATCTTTAAATTGTTTTTGAATTATACTTTTTATTGCTGTTTTTCTTTTCATTCCAGATTATTCTTCAACTCTGTCCCCAAATTTTAATGTCCAACATACTAAAGCTCATAGCCTGCATGACTTGTGATAAAATACCTAGATATAATCGGGCCAATGAACTTGAGGATACATATGGTATGTTCCACAGAGATAGAGCTAGCAACCCACCCAGAAAATTTCCAGACCAAACAATTATGGACCGCCTCACGTCCATGGCTATTTAGATCAATAAATTAACCCAACTTAATATATAATAGACTGATTTTTATTTTTTGCTACATTGATGTAACTTAATGTACAAGGCTGAAGGACTTTGACTGTGGTCAATAAATAACAGTTATTATTATTATCAACATATCTAGATATACAAGGATATTATATTAAATAGATTGTGTATATGCAATAATAATATGATGAAACAAACCTTGTAACGTCAAATAAGAGAAACTACAAAACAATGGATCGAGATTCATGGGTCACTTCTTGTGATAAGCTAAAGGGAATTGAGAAGTAACTCTACATATGAATGTTCAACGTTTTTGATGTAATTAACAGTTTTTTCATGAGGTACTCTTTTCAAAAATTACATATTTACCTGTCTTAAACGGTGTAAGTTTTTAAAAATGTATTAGACCAGGGTCAAAGCCTACAAAAATGGTAAAAAATGAAAAAAAAAATTACAGTAGGAGGAAACCCATTAGAAAAGGAGGGGAATATGATCAAAATGAAAGGAAAAATAAACTACGATCGATCCGAGTTCGGGAAGTGGGAGGGGGTGAGTTTTTAAGGGTAAAAAATGGTTTATCTTGATTTCTGGCAAAACTACAAGTCCTATGGAAAAAAGTTAAATGGCAAAGTTGTAGGCAACAAAAAGATCTACAACTTTTGTATCTGCAGATTTTTCACATAACCTCAAAATTAAGGTGAAAAATTCAAAAAACCAAGTTTTTGGTTTTTTATTTATATCTTTTTCAAAAAAAATTTTTTTTTCTACGAAATTTGGTGAAAACTTACCTTATTATGTCCCAAATACACTGTAATTTATTTGATTAAAAATATTTATTTTTTCGCTTCATTTTAATTTAATATCAAAAAAGCACCCTAATTTTCAATCGAAAATTCTGACGTCAAAATATCAGCTTTTTTAAAAAGTTTGGGGGCTTTTTGTTCGTTGAAATATCTACTTTCTGATGGTGTAAAGAAAAATATACATTACTATAGGAAATATTCTTAGAAAATGCAAAAATTGAAAAAACCGTTAAAGTAAACGAAGATATTATATTATAAATGGCCTCAGGAAAAATGTAAAATCTCAACTCTACGAATTATTTGTGAGTGTGAATCGACCAACGCGTTCTGACAGCATTATGCATGTCGTCGACGGTGGATTTTTACTGCACAAAGTAATTTGGCAGAAAAATGAAACGGTGGAAGAGATCATTAATAAATATTTGCGCTATGTAGAAAAACATTACGCAGCAAGCAGTTATATTGTCTTTGATGGGTACACCGAGATTAAGAAATCAGCTACTGTCTCAACAGTACCAGCAGCTACTTCAACTAAAAGAGGAGAACGTAAGCGTAGAAAAACCTCAGACAGTATTCCAGAGTTCGATTATCAGAACCATACAAAAATACCATTTTCGCAAGAAAAATTTTTATCTAACGAGAAAAACAAGGACAAAATAATTAAAAGTTTAATGAAAACATTACAGTCACAAGGATTTTCCTGTAAACAAGTTGAAGAAGATGCTGATGCCGACATAATTAAGACCTCGATAGAAGTTGCCAGAGATACCAATAAAACTGTTATAGTTGTGGGTCAAGATATTGATCTTTTGGTTCTTTTGAATCAATGGAAAGGATCTATTTTTCACGTCTAATAGTTTCAAACACGAATCCTTCAAAAATGTTGTTGCATTTCTGCATTGTTTTTCTGGTTGCGATACAACATCTGGATTTGCCGGAAAAGGAAAGAAAAGTATCGTTAATTCTATATTAGACGAGAAAAATTTGTCAAATTTGGCCAATGTTTTTTACAAAAAAGATGAAAGTAAAGAAAATATTAAAAAAAATGGATTACAATTAATCAAATAAATGTAAAAAAGAAAAAATAACACTGAATCAATTAAGGTTTCAAAAATATCAATTGGCAAAAATGGAATCATCCTTTATTTTGGCAAACCTCCCACCCACAGAAGGAGCAGCAGAACAACATTGTTTCAGAGCATATTATTAGCTTCAAACTTGGTTGGGTAACGAATTGACAGCAACAGATTGGGGCTGGAAGCAACATCAGCATGGCATTATGCCTAAATTTACAGAAAAGGATTTAATTCCGGAAGTATTGCTCAAAACTATTTGCTGCAGCTGTGAAACTGGATGTAACAGTTTAAAATGTGGCTGCCGAAAACATGATTTAAAATGCACAAATTTATGCACTAATTGTCATGGTTCTGAGAATTGCTCCAATATGGACGAAAAAATCTACGAGGAAGTAAATGATTCAGATGAAATTATTGATGAAGAACCAATGCAGACTGGAAATAACATTAGAGACGAAGATGGTGGTCTTGAAGATTTCGACGATCAACTAGAGTTGGAAAGATTTGTCGAATCTGACGATGAAGAAACGCCTCCAAAGAGACAAAAACGAATGAGTAACTGATTAGAATTTCAAATAACGTATTTATGAATAACAAGATTAACGTTTTTTAAAAAAAATTTAATGAATAGTGTAATCAGAATTAAGTTTCTAAATTCAATAGTATGATTTACATGTATATTTATTTTGTATGAGATTTTCTATGACATGAATGTAATTTTAATTGAAAATTAGGGTGCTTTTTTGATATTAAATTAAAATAAAGCGAAAAAATAAATATTTTTAATCAAATAAATTACACAGTGTATTTGGGACATAATAAGGTAAGTTATCACCAAATTATGTAGAAAAAAAATTTTTTTTTGAAAAAGATATAAATAAAAAACCAAAAACTTGGTTTTTTGAATTTTTCACCTAAATTTTGAGGTTATGTGAAAAATCTGCAAAAACAAAAGTTGGAGATCTTTTTATTGCCTACAACTTTGCCATTTAACTTTTTTCCATAGGACTGCCGGAAATAAAGATAAACCATTTTTTACCCTTAAAAACTCACCCCCTCCCACTTCCCGAACTCGGATCCACTGTAATTTATTTTTCCTGTCAATTTGATCATATTCCCCTCCTTTTCTAATGGTTTTCATCCTACTGTAATTTTTTATGGTTTCAAAAATTATCTACCCTGGTCTATATGGCGTGCACTTTACACTTTTCATGAAGCAAGAGGAACAAAACTAAAGTTGACTGGTGCAGTTAAATAAGTAGAAAAGTTGTTCTATCAAGGAGTTACACCTGATGGGCGATCGAGCCAGAGCTCTCATCTTCCTCTAATCATTGATGAAGTTTGGAAGACGTTAAGCCACTTCAAATACAAACATAGTTGATATTTTTGCATAAGTTAAGAAAAATGTGGTATTTCAGTTAATTCCGATGAAAACAGTATACTCTGAGGTTAGACCATGATTATAGAATAATAAAATAACAACCTCTAAATCTTTAGTGATTTATTCGATATATTTCGTCAGTTTAAATAACTGTAACAATGAATTTTAGTGAAAACAATGATATCATGGAAAGAATTCAATGAATAAATATGCAAGAGAATATGTGATATGAAAGGAAAGATAATACATGAAATTATTTCAGTATTCCTCGATGAAATTCATAAACTGAAAGAAGTTTTGAAACTCCAAAATGATCAAATAAACGATCTGGATAAAGAAATATATATATCATCTAAAAAAACCAAACAATTATATCGAACAATGATAGAATACAATATTCGCAGGGAAATACATCATATGCGAGTATTGTAAGAAAGAAATAGGGCTCGTTTATACTGGCCGGTACCTTATGCCGTAACCGGTACCTTAAAAGTTGAACCATAGGAGTTCAATGCTTTCGTTCATACTCATTCCTTAACCTTTTCCCGTACCGGTAAAATGTTCAACTTCTAGGGACAAATTCATAGAAATATATATTCATAAATTATTTGGATAAATTATATATATATATATTAGATAATTAGATTAGATTATCTTATAAGTGTATAAGACTATCTTATAAGTAAGACAAATTAAGGGAATATAATAGTGGGCGAGTTTTTTTGACACATGCGCATTCTATAGAGCGTCAATTATTTATATCAGAGTATTGAATAATAATAATAATAATCTTTATTTTAAATAAAATACTACATTTCGAAAAATATAGGAATACAGGATCGATCCCTGTTTTAATAGCGGTAATTTCAAATAATATAATAAATTATAATTCAAGATGCTCAGCACGTTTTAAAACGTTGAAACTCAAATTCAAAATGACAATTATTAACAAGCAAAATCCATAAACTCTATGTTCTGTTTACGCTTAAGTTGACAGCCAGTATAAACGCCTACTGAAATTCTTACGGCATATGGTAACGGCTTACGGCATAAGGTACCGGCCAGTATAAACGAGCCCTAAATCTTATCATAAATTGATCTCTGGTTCAGATCACACCACAGGTACATGTGCGGGATCAAGAGGAAGGAGACATCGCTGATAAAAAAATACGACAGAAGGTTCGGAAGAAAGTTGAGTTATTGAGATGAATGAGCCGAAATAGAATGTCGCAGGGAAGAGAAAAAACAAGAAAAGGAACGAGGTCATCCGTGAAACATCAATATAAGTCAAAAACTCAAGCAATAATGTTCATACAAGAAAACCCTCGGAACCAATAATAGGGACCTAGAAAACAAATTAATTAACATTAGCTCAAAAAATTATAATGTCTTTTATTCACGTGTCTCGAATTAATCCCAGTACGACGGAGAATGAGCCATGGGATTTCCTCAAACTACATATACAGAGTCTCTTCGGGTGCTATGACAAATGACCAAAAATTTATTAAATCGCCAAGAAATAAAATAACGTCAAAGCTAAAAAAAACAATCAAATACAATAAGCATTATACACCAAAACGTACAATCTCTGGGAAATGCGATTAAAAGAATTCAAGCATTTCTGCAGACTGAGGAAGATTGTAAATTCTTGTTGATTTCTGAACATTGGAAAACTCTAAAGCAGCTAAAAGTACTCTTGATTAAAAATTTCGATTTTGCAGGTTATTGGTGCAATGGAACATTGTGGAGCAGCAGTATATGTACGCTCAGGTATGACATTCAAACATAGATTGGATTCAAGTGAACAATCAGTTGAAGGAAAATATGATTCTAAGATTTTTCTGCTAATCTCATTGTACAGACCTTTTGGTGGAAATAGACAAACATTTTTGAGTGAATTAGAAAAGTTGCTTCAAAAGATTCATGCAGAAAAGAAAATTATAATTCTGGGAGGGAATCAATATTGAACTGAAAAGAGAAAACAAATATAAAACAGAACTTGTATAACTGTTTAGCTTGTTTTTTCTAGTTTGGCATATCACCGAAGACACGGTGGGTCAATCAAAGAGTTGTATTGACAATATTTCCTAATCTAAGCCACCCAATAAAAAGCTATGTTTTATTCAATCATATGTCCAATCAAAGTGCCCAAGAACATTTATTTGAAATTGACACCAAATCTTCAAATTCAGTTAAACAAATGCGTGTATTTCCTGAACATGCTTGTAGGGAATTCTTACAAGAATTACATGAACAAGACTGGTCAAATGTATATAGCATGCAAAAGTTTCTCTGATAATTTCATGAACATATTCAATAAATATTTTCCTTTTAAATATATTTCACAACAAAGTGAAAAAAAACATAATAGTATCTACGGAACTCCTGAAGTAATTCAAATGAAACATAATTCATACTTATTTTTTACACTGAGTGAAAATGATATAGAATTTAAAGCGGTCTATAAAGTTGAAAAAAAAAATGACCAGTTACTTATTGACTCTAGAAAAAGATATTACAGAAACGAAATTCCAATCTCAGATAATGAAGTTCTCAATCAGCACAGGAAACAGCGAATGATTACAATGAATTCTTCATGAATGACTTGATACCGAACATGACGAAAAACCTCAACAATTTAGAATTTGTTTGCAATGTCGAAAGCAATAAATCTTTTTACTTGAGAGAGTAGAGGTTATTGTTGAGATATTTAGGAAATTAAGGAACAAATCAAGTTCTGGAATTGATGAAATCCCAGTTAAAATTGTTAAATTGAGTGTAGATGCGATTTCTTCTGTATTGTGTCACATTGTCAATAATTCTCTGAAGTTTATAGCAATTCCTGAGCAGCTCAAGCAATCAATGATCATTCTGATCTTCAAGGCTGGTGATCCTGAGGACTGGAAAAACTATAGGCCGATAAGTCTGTTCGTCAGCTTCTCAAAAATATTCGAACAAGCAATGGTGGCCAGACTTTTAACTTATTTCAACAGTCTTAAACTATTTCATCCTTCACAACATGGATATTTGAAAAATCAGTCAACCCAAACTGCTATATTTCAATTCACCAATAATATCTGGCAGGAAAGCTAGTTCGATTGTCTTAATAGAGATTGTTTTAATGAAAAACTCAGGAAATATGGAATTGTAGAAATAGCTTGTTTTCTATTTATATAATTGTTTACAATGTGTGAAAATAACTGTAGATGGTCAAACATATTTATCTACTTGGCTTGTAATTGAATTTGGAGTTCAACAGGGTAGCATACTTGGAGTGTTATTGTTTTTTATAATGATATGCGTAATGCAACTGATTTAATGGAAGACACAGAATCGACAAAAATGTTTAAAATTTTTCAATAGCACAAAGGAATATGAATTAAATGCAGCTAAAATGCGAAGTTGTACATGGAAAAATTCAAGAATGGCTATCAGGAAACAATTTTATTCTAAATTAAAATAAGACGTATGTTGTGGTTTTCCGCTCGAATAGATTAATGAAGGATCGGGTAATGGCGAATTTGGGTGAGGACAAGGTTGTATCATCAGTGTTCACCAAATTTCTGGCGGTTTTTATTGATTTCTACAATGGACAAAGCATATAGAGGAGCTACTGGATAAATTGATAAACATACACAGTCATACCAAGAGAGCAATATATTATGCAAATTCATAGGTATTCAAACTGAAAAAAATATATAAAACCCAACATTTTTTTTTGCCTATGCAAAATATTCAACGTTTGTAGTAAAAGTTGCATAACCTCTTCCCTACTTCTTCAAGGAAGATGAGATATCTTTAGCTAAATGGCCATTCAGGTGTAAGTGAAATATTCAAGATGTTTAAAATAGTTGTATATGAAATGATTAGATTTTGATTGAAAGATTTGACGATAAAAGGCTTCTTTAAATTTCATTCCGCGAGATGGCGGCACATAGTATTTCCGTCAATTTAATGAGTCAAGTACCATCTCCTCAGAACCAGATTAGGAATAACTCACCTTCATCGGTACACTTCCTACTTTGGTCCGTCAATGGTTCAGAAGGTGCACGAACTTCTTGACTGGTTTCTTTAATAACGTGAGCTTCACTGGGATCGGACCTTTTTGGATTCAAGACACTCCTGACTGAATTTGGGATAAGGGGGGATTCTCGCCTGTATTGACAATCGTTAGTGACGTTTTCTTTCTTCACACTCTCTTGATTGAGAGGTACAGATGGAGTATAGTTCCTTCGATCGAACATGTCATTTTCTTCTTTGATTTGTGATCCGTTCAATACTCTCGCTTGTAAACTTGCAGCTAGACCTTCGGCAATAAAAGTATTCTCGTTTTCCAAATTCAAGTGAGGTTTAACATCAGTCGTATAAGGTTCTTGATATGGTTTCAGTTCTGTTCTGCTTGGGGGTGCGTAATCTGTTGGATAAGTGGCAGAGTTTGGCCTGGCTTGGTTAGTAGGGGGGTATAGTACTGTGGTTCGTGGAGAATATTGCACTGGTTTAGGTGAAGCACTATAATTTTGTATGTTATGTGTATTGGACTTGTTGTAGGAATGGGCATAGCCCAATCCCTCCAGGCCTTCAGCAGAAGATGGCCTGGAAATGGGACTGTACACCTGCCTCATAGGCTCTGATTCTTTGGTTTGGTTCAGCTCATTATTAGGAGCCTTCACGTTCACCCTTTCAGGTCTCGGAGGCATATTGACATTAACAACACTCCTTGAGGTCAGAGTAGTAGTTCCTTGGATATCACTCATATCAACTGCGGCATTTATAATAGACTGATTTGATATCTCCAAAGTTCTCTCTATTTCGGAGGTTAAGTAGTCTCCCATATTCCTGGCAGGAGCATTACCATCAGACTGAGCAAAGAACTGATGTTGAGCTTGTAACTTTTCCTGCGACAGATGTCTCCTCAAAGCTAACTTAGCAGGTGACACTTGAGTATAGTCTGGTTGCTCGCTATTGGCACATCTTGCAATTTGCGGTGAATTTTTCGTAGTTTCCTCAACCATTACAGTATCTTGGGGGGGATAATTCCGATGGTCATCACTGTGAGGCCTTAAATTATTCTTGATTCCGTTATACTTGGACGTATCTTCTTGTTTAGGTGCGCATATGTTGTTGTAACCGTTATAATGGTGCGATGTGTAGTTGTTTTGCGACTGATAAATGGGCGTCGAATAATTTTGTTGCGTTTGATGACTCACCGGTGGTTGTTGAGGTTGGGTCTTGTTTCTTGTTTGGTGATCTTCATTCAAAACCGAAGTAATGATGCTCTTCAAGCGATCCTCAAAGTTCTGAATTTTCAGTGGTTCGTTGTTTTTATAGTGTGGTTTATTGTTGGAAGTCACTGTTGTATTATTGGAATTGTGAGAAGTTTTCAAACGTTTCGAAGAATGAGAAGCAGGTGCTGGCATATTATTTCGCAACACACCTCTGTTATTACTTGAGGTCCGACTGTTGTTATTAGCGACTGGGACGAATTTACTAGATGACATTTTACTAGCTTCAATCTTCCGACCAGTTTCCAAGATCTTCTGTGCCAAGATTTCGGGATTTTGTTCCTCAATTTTGGCGATATCAGGGACTTCTGGCCAGTCCTGAGAACGAGCTCTGTAGTCGCGAGATTTCCTTGATACTTTCAAAGGTAATGTTTGTTGTCTTGCGGCGATAATTTGGGCTTGCTTACGGTCTTCAGCAGTTTTCTCTAAGCCCACTATGTCCCCTTCTAACTTGGACACCTGATTATGCAATTTTTTCCGATGGGCTAAAGTTGCAGATATTTCCCTGAGAATATACTCATGGGCTGCATTTGGCGATAAATCATGAGCTACCCCCTCCTGTCCTGAATATTTCTTAACTATTTCTTGTTGCCTTTGTATAACATGATTACTTTGCTCCTGCTCCAGATTAGCAACCTGTACCTGAAGTTTGCTGGCTTTTGCTTGAAGTTCCTTGTGACGGCAAACTATCTCCTTTGCTTTAGCCAAAAGATCCACTGGTGAAGTAGCATTGATACCCAACTCATTCATTCTAGCTTTCAATAAGGCAACACTATCATCAATCAGAACTTTAATTTGTTTCTCCAACTGAGCAGCTCTGTTTTGCAATTTCTGATTCATATCCTTTTCCTGTTTGATATTCACTTCAATGGATTTTTTGTAACTTGGCTGCTTCATTTGATTGATCATGGAAGCGTATTGGTCTCTGAACATGTCTAGTAGGATCTGCAGGCTGTAAGGTGTGTTTTCTGGCTCCGGAGGAATGTCTAGTTCGTTATGTATCAGCTCTGTACTTAGAGCTGTCAGTTGTTGATCCACGCAACCACGAGCAGGAGGAAGTTTCTTACCTGAAGCTGAAAAGATGAATTAATATTCTTTTTAAAAGATGAAGATATAAAACATACCTTGTGGTGAAGTACTGAGAAGAGTTTGGCTATGAAGCAGATCCAAACCATTGATTTTCAAAGCTTTCTTGGTTTTTGCCTTCTTCATTCTTCCACGGCGTGGTTTAGAGACAGATTTCTGCTGTATATTCTGTTTTTCTTGCAATGTTTTATTATTACTTCCTCTCGATACTTTCCTTCTCAACTTTTTCGGCTGTCTTTTGGTTTGACTTTGCTATAATGTCGCCATTCAGTCAGTATATAAATTACAAGTTTATGAGTATACTCACCTTGCTATCATCCTCGGACTGACTGCTTTTACCTTTGTTGGAACAGTAATCAGACCATGCTTTACGAGTGGTTGGTCCATAATTGCTATCCTGGTCATCGAAATCAGAATCGGATGACGAATCTGGAGGTATCGGTTTAGACAGGTCTCTTTTGGTACGATCTCTAGAACTCCGACTATTAGAATTCTCATCTTCCCCATTCTGAAAATTCATAAATCAGCAAGATAATTTTAAATTCAACCAAATCAGAACTACCTTCAACTGCGGCTTTTTGAGACGTTGAAAATACCTCTCCAGTTTAGTTCTGTCTATCACATGTAAGTAATAAGAGACTGGTTTCCCTGTCCAAGAAACTGAACCTTTCATAGGAGTCATTTCAGATACATGCATGATAGTACCGATGTCGCTCAAATTTCTGTCTGTAATGCGGAAATTCAAGGGACAGAAACTCTTCGACGATACAATCCTAGCCCCATCCTTCAGGTCGGCAAACCTCTCTTTGAGCTGATGATCGACATGTGGGCCAAAGGCGAAGTTATTAACGAACACAATGCTGGCTTGATTTATTTTCTCGCGATGCTCCTCAGTTAAGAAATCACCCCTGATAAGCTTATACTCCCCATACTTTTTACCATACCACCTCATCCAGGCTCTGAAGTTCTTATTCATCGAATCTGCATAGCGGCTAGGCACTTCTGCCCTCTCAACACCAAAGCAAATTTTACAAGGAGTAGCAGCTGCCATCTGAAGAACTACTTGACCAACCCCAGAGCCCAAGTCTATGAACACATCATCTGGAGTTATCTCTATTTGATCGATCATTTGGCATACTAGATCATAGGACGTTTCGCCATAGACCTCAGGTGAAAATGGTTCGTATTGGTTAAGTTTTTCTGGGTCTGTGACAGCAGCATTGTAAGTTTGCTGGAGAATATGGCGTAACAGCCCACGTGAAGGATACGTAAGTCTTTGAGCTGGCAGTGATGTACCCTTCTCCTATGGAAATTTAAAAAATTAAATATGACACATATGTTGGCTAAAAGAAAATCAAAGTGAAAATCCACTTTGTCTTTTGTCCGATTCAAACTTACCAAGGCGACTAAACTATCAATAGCTTTGTTGAAGCGATCACAAAGATTTTTCATACTTTCATAATCTCTAGTATCATAATCACATAATATATTATTTTCCAGTGGCAGTTTAAGTTGTGGCAAATCCTCACATACCCAACGTATTGTTTCAACAATTTCAAGTGCGCCATCATGTTTGTCCTAGAATAAATATCAAATTTGATCCACATATATGAAAAAAAAAAATCAAATAAGACAAGACATCACATCACTAATTAATATTACTTCAAGTTTTTCAATGTTACATGGAAATCATTTAAACTGAATTGGGCAACAGTTTGAAGACAAAAAGGCACAAACACAAATGATTATGAAGAAAAATTCTGATTTTTAGACATAAAATTATGAAAGAAACTGTAAGATATTATAGGAAAGATGAAGAATATTCTGAATAAAATATAAAATATATCTTGAGAAAACATTGAGAAATTCAGAATAGAAAGAAAATACTATAAACAATAATTTCTCCTGACAATTCAAAAAAACTGCACTTTTCAATTCTGTTGTAATGGCAATAAGATTGGTTCATATTCTTTTTCAAATCACATCAATGTGTCTGATTTTTGTCAATATGAAATATTACTTTATTTATTCATTAATGCATTCCTCCCTAAAATCTTTGAACTGCTCTATATGTGGAAAGGGGTGTACCTCAGGGTTCAATACTGGGTCCCCTGTTGTACATTATATACACAAACGATCTGGTTCAGGAAACAGATAATGACACTGTTATGTATGCTGATGATGTTTCTAGGATATGTGGTGGTGTCACTGCGGATGAGTGCCAGAATGATGTAATGAGGAGTCTTGCGGACATGGATAAATGGTTTCAATCTAATGAAGTGGAAATGAACATCAATAAAACAAAACTATTAATTTTCAGAGAGAAAAATCAGCGGGCACTGCAGGTGACTTTCAAATATAGGCACGTAACAGCTGAGAGCTCTATACCCTTCCTTGGGGTTCATATTGTCTGTAACCTGGATTGGAGACCCCAAGTCGATAATATAGCAATAAGTCTAGCAAAATATTGCTACGCACTTAGAGTCATCACTGACAGAGTCGGGATTGATGCTGCCCTGTCTGCATATCATGCCTATGTGCATTCTAGACTTAGGTATGGCGTTATTTTTTGGGCGGTTTCCGTTGAGACTGAAAGAATATTCAAATTACAAAAAAGAACAATCTTCAAGATGAACAGGCGGGAAAGCTGTAAGGACGTTTTTACTCAGCATAATATCTTAACACTCACCAGCCAGTTAGTAATAGATCTCATAGAACAGGACAACTTAGCATTGGCCCTTTTTATTGATCTTACAAAAGCCTATGACTGTTTATCAAGATCAGCTTTATTGAAAAAACTCAAAAAATGGGAATTGGAGGAAACGCATTATTGTTGTTGGAATCCTACATGACAGACAGAGAGCAGAGAGTTGTTATAAAAAAATCTGGAATAAAGGCTAAATCATCGATAGAACAATGTCAACATGGAGTGCCACAGGGTGGTGTTTTGGGACCAGTATTGTTTATTTTATTTATTAATGACCTCTATAACATCATTGAGGAAGATTTATTATACATTATTGGATATGTTGATGACACAAATGTATTGGTTGGGGGTGAGTCTTGCAAACACATTGCCAACAGGGTGTCTGCTACTTATAAACTTATTAAGGAATGGTTAACCAAGAATCAACTCATTATCAATGAAAACAAAACAACACCAGTCTTGTTCTCCACTGACAGAAGCACAAAAGAGAAAATAGATCGAGTGGACTTTCAAGATAAAGTTATTGTTATAGATCAGTTCACAAGATTTCTAGGTGTCTATGTTGATAGTTGTTTGAAATGGACACAACACATTGAATGGCTTAGTAAAAAACTGAGCTCTGTATGTTTTGCCATGAGAGTTTTAACAAATTATGTAGGAGAGAGTTGCTATAGAAATGTTTATTTTGCCAATTGGGAATCAATAGCTCGTTATGGAATAATATTCTGGGGGGCCAGCACCAGAATGAATGAGGTGTTTCTAATTCAAAAGAGAATAGTAAGAATTATGTTCAAAATGGGTTACTATGAGTCATGCCGTGGTGTATTCAAGAAAAATAATATGCCTACATTATATGGGATTTATATATTGGAATGTTTAAAATTTTTGTTCAAAAACAGGGAAAGGTTTGATCTTCAAGTCAATAATAGATACCCTACGAGATCCAGAGATTTTCATTATCCAATACATCGTCTAACTCAAACAGAGAAGCATCCACACTATATGTGTATAAAATTATTTAATCATTTACCTCACCATCTGAAGGTTTTTGGAACCTATGGGAGGTATGTCGGGAACATTAAAGAATTTTTGATTAATTTGGAACCATATTCTCTAAATGAATTTCTCAGAAGTTCCTAGTTTTTTTTGTATTTTTGACGTCACTCATTTGCATTTTGTGTGATCATTCTAAGGATTATTATGTAGATTGCAATATGAAATAAAGGATTATTATTATACATATATGAATGTATAATGTATGTGATAAAAAACTATGAGGACTTCAAAACCTTGCTCTTGAAGCATGAGTATGACACTAGAGGTAAAACCCATCTCTGTGTGGAAAAAACCAACTTCACCTATATACAGAAAAATGTAAGTTATCTCATGGTCAAGATCTGGAATATTTTGCCCCCAAGTTTTAAGAATAGCAGTGCAGTATTGCAGAAGAAAGGCTTGAAGAAATTTCTATTGAGAAAGGCCTACTACAATATCAACGAGTTTCTTGGTGAAAAATCCTTTGATGGACTTTAATTTCGTTTTTCGTTCTTTTCTGGTGTTGTGAATTTTTCAATATTTTTTCTATTTACCGTTGTATTCTTTTTTCTCTCTTTTGTGACGTGATCAACAATCTGTATGATTCTAGATCAAATAAAGGTTATCTATCTATCTAAGCAAATCAATAAAAATAATGTGAATCAACCATAGTCCGTTGAAGATATATCGTCATTAAGTAATTATAAACTGTCTAATTATTTACGATATCACTTGTTTCTCAAAAGGAGAACACGAAGCGGTATATAGGTGCATCTGTGAAAATTTCAGAGACTCGGCAGATATTACCGCTAGCATTCATCCTGCTGCCCTTGTGTTCCAGCTAAACGTTCAGATTTCGAGAACTGTTCACGGAATTCTAAGGAAAGAGTCACTTCAACAACATCTAGATATTATTTAGCCCTTTCACCCAAGGAAATAAAATTTTGAAATAAATGTCTGAATAATTTCTTTTTTCAATATACAATTCAAGACTGAAATGGATACTATGTAGGTACGTAACCTATGCATATTTTGATGGTCAAGCATTTATATATTAAGACTAAATTAATCATTAACTGCCAATTTGACCCTTATTTTTTGCCTTCAGAACGACAGAAGATGTCTGTCGAAACTTTGAAAAGAAGAACAATTAGAGATGATGGTTATTGCCCAAATAATAATTCTACAAGAATTCCATCATCAAAAATTTCTTGTCAACAATTTGTGAAATGCACTGAATACAAACATGTTGCGTTTCAGCTCATTTTGGTATCAGATACTTCCAGAAAAGTATATTTTGAGGGCACAATAACTCATCTAGAATACATAGAAAGAGAACATCATTGTTGTTCCTCTTCATGCATAAAGAAGAATATCCAGTTTTCTTTTTTTTTCTAATATTATACTGGTTTTTTCAAACTTTTCCATTTACTTCAATGTATCAACAATAACATTTATGGTTGTTTAACTAGTTGAACCGGAAAATTTATCCCCCCAAAATTTTTGCTAGTGATACATTCTTAACATGGCTGATATAATTTCCACTGCACAACAGGAATGCATAAATATTTGATTCTTTAATTATTTAGGAGATAGGATTGGAAAAGCACGAGGTTATATTTCATTTCCAGGGTTCAAGCACAGAACATTTCAGTAACTTTTTTGTGCCCGGAAAAACAGCATCGACTTCACTTTGATGACAATATATGGGATATAACAAAAGAAATATAAATAATTTCATAGAATTATTTTGATATAACATACTTTGATTCTTTCAATATAAAGATTATCCTCTGTTTTTTATGGAAATTTAAACCCTTGATATATACTTATTTTCTAAATATGATATTTTTATTGCTTCATTAGTCTACCTCACTTCAAGGCAAAATTTTAATCCTTAAATATATCAGGATGAGATGAATTGTTGTTCGAGAGCCTTCAATTAATAATGGTATGATGTTAAGAAAAAAATCGAGCTACGATCTAAAGCATAGAAACTGCTTAGAAATTGTTTAATCCCAGTGTTGAGCACATACTGCAGCTCCAAGGCTCACTTGGATGTTAATATTTACCGAAGTAACTATGTATTAAAAAAAAATTTGTCACACATTTTATATCCTAAAATTTTATTATATTTATTATATCCTAACATTTTATATCCTAAAATCCTATTTGAAATGCAATTTATGGTCGTATGAAAATCAGCATAAGAAATGAATAACGTAACAAATGGAGACACTCTCTAAGCTATATTCCTGATAAAATTTTTAGCACAGCTTCCCAACTGAGAATAATTAAAAGCAATCTCTCAGAGGGGGCAATAATATAAATAACCTGTCAAATGGTGACCTTCAGAAGTTCAAATTTCATATGTTCTAATAAATCAAACCATATAACAAACAATAATTACATCATATTCGAAAACATGAATTTGCTCTGATAATTTCAAAAATCAAAATAACCATATCAGAGAGAAAAGAGTTGGATATAAACGTTTTTAACATTGATGTCTCCAGCTGACAGGATCAATGAACTTTGCATACATTAATGATCACAATCAAGGTAGTTTCTCTAATAATTGGATCACGTCATTTCTGAAAGAAACGATGAACTAGAATATTTCAATCTATTATTCTAAAAACGAAAGTGAATTCTGGAAGAAAACAAATTCTTTGTTTTGTCCAATAAAGTGTTTATCGACACCTGTATGTAAATTTTGGCGAACCGAAGTTGAATAACCTGTTAAAAAGAGTGTATCCACACTTCGCAATAAATCTCAATGATTTAGAATAACTGAGAAGCAACACAAAAGAAATAACCTCAAAGTTGAATGTTGTCATTTTTTTCATGTCACATTTTAATTAAAATAAAATTAAGGATAAATATTTTACTGGAAAACGAGCCATATATGATACCTTTACAATAATTAGCATTAATAATAGGAATATTATGGTTGAAATACTTCATTGATAAATTTATTATCTATTTCAATGCTTAACCCTTTCACTATGTCAGATGACAAGTAATTTTTGCAGAAAATAAAATCAAATGAATGCATTTTGACGATTGACATCCATTAATACTTCCAAGAACTGCATATACCATTCGAAGAAGGTAAAAAAAGACTACCTAGATTGTGAGGAATACCAATTCATGAAATGAAGTTTCTACATCTTGTCTCTTGATAAAACTTGAAGTTATCATTCACATAATGAACATGTGATGGAAAATTATAATTTTAGCATTTCTGATTGTCATTTGATAAATTCAACTCACATTTCCTCGTCCTGATGTCAAAGGCCAAGTGTATGAAACAGGTTCAGCACCCGCGGGAGAATGCAGCGTCAGAAGAAGGGTACACATCACTCAATATCAACTTGAAATAAAACTTCTCCTTAAACTTACAACTACTTGCATAATTATCAAAACTGAAGACACATTTCGCGGAAAAACCGATAATTAAAAATTAGAAAATTACACACGCCATCTCCCTATCTCAACATACCGTACCTCTACGTATGATGTGCGCACGCTCAAATAACAAACAGTTCTACCACCATTACATTCGAAAATATAGACAAAAGTTTCGACCTGGCGGAATTCGCTGAAATAGAATTTTACAGGTTACTACGTTGAAGTTTATCAAAACTACTTTCTTCACGTACACTCTTCCTTTGACATCTACAAAAATGGAAAAAGAAAATTTTTCGATTACGGCGGGAGTGTCTACTGCTGGAGGTTGCATAGACCAAAGTTGAGTACGTTCAACTTCGCTCTTCATATGAGGTGAAGGATGATAATAGCTTAATGCTACGAAAATACTGAATGAATGATAATGATACGCTTTGATTGCGATTAACTGTACAAAGTACCAGTTCTAGGATGACTAATTTTCCGACAATTCTTCATCTCATGAATTTCTTTCAACTAATAGCGTTTTCCTGGATTTACGTCAGTTCCACTTATATTCTAACTCTGAGAATATCATAACGTAATCAATTATATGCAATTTCTATAAAAGTGATAAGTATCTATTTCATGAAATTCTTAAGGAAACTCAACGATTCTTTGTAAATTATTTTTCTCTATGAATTGACGTTAGACATCGGAGAAGTAAATGTTTGATATTTTCTTAATTATGGATCAGTTTATTTGAATTACACCGATTTATATTTAAAGTGGAAAATCAATTGATAAAAATAGTGCCCTCTATTTTTAGATATTTCAACTGAAGTGTAGATTACTCTGTATATGTTGACTGAATCAAGTAGCAGGTGGCGCAATATGAAGAACTGTTAGGTTCGTTACCACACCTACCGACAGTTCTGTTTCTCTGTCTTTGGTACTTTATTATAAATGAAACAAAAATGACTCACTTTGGTGAACTTGTGGCTTATATTTAATTATACTTGATAGAAGAGTAGTTACGAAAGGATTATTCAGTATCGTATAATCTCTTCATTTTGTAAAACTTAATTTTAAGGAAGTTCGGATTCGACTAACTACAGTTCTGTTCTAAGACCGCACCTTTCTGATCGTAATAGTCAGTGTTCAAGTGGTAGTGAGTAACGATTAAGTTTGGGTAATGGACAGATAAACATTTTGTAAATATTAGGTGAGTGGATTTATCTGATACTATGAAAAGATAACGAGACGATGATTTGCCTCATTTTTGATTCCATGTGGAACAGAAGGAATTATCAATCACAAAAGCATCGTCAATAATTACCTACTTGACAGTTACCTATTTTAGCTTTATTCTAACATCTAGGCCAGAGCTTGACCGTTTTATCATTTCATTTGTATCTAGACACGGAATTCAAAATGATCATTTATGAATTAGTCCATTGCAAATTGAGCGTATTATTTATTCAAGGAACTGTTTGAAGTCATACCCTCAGTCTATTAAAGACGATCGAGTTAAAGAGCTAGTTATGAACGCATTAACGTCTGATTGTTTCTCAAATAAATGTATATGAGCTAAAGAATTTTCATCAGTTGGTCGAATTCTTCAAATGAGTATCATGAATCTTGAGTGATGTCATAGTCAATTTTAAGCTTGACTTCATTATCTACCTACTGCTATGGACATCATTACTCAAGTTGTTAGATCTTCTTTTTAGACTTTACAAGGCAATAATGTGATTTTACTTATTTCGTAATGCGAAAAGCAAATGTTGTTCTGGACTTCAGTTCTTTCACTTCTGTTGTCAGATGTCTCTATTACGAAGTGTACTTAACGATTTGAAAAATGAATTTATTTTTGCCATAACATTTCCTGGCGTCCAGGACATTAACCCTAAATTAAGTATTTTAGGTTAATCGATGTTTTTATTTTGTTTTCGTAAATCGTTTCAACAAAAACTCTATTTTTAATAAATGGTTCAAATGAAATTTTTAATAGATTTTTTGGACACCTGTTTTTTCTATGTTGGAAATTCTGTGGTTTGTACTTAGCTTCGGTTTTCTATATTGGAATTTTTTAGGATATAAAAATTTGACTGCTTGGAAGTTTTGCTGAAATGTTTAACAAATCATTTTGTTGTTTTAGAAATTTGACTGAAAATCATGACGAGACTGCTAATCTATTGTGCGCTGGTTGCTACCATCAGATTCACCAGGGGCAGAGAAAGTAAGAATTTCCAAAATATTGAATTAATTTAATTATAACTTTGTGAATAGTAACAAGTTGGGATTTTGTTCCAAAATGTCACGAATTTATAATCTGCTTGTGAAAACAACTTGAGTCATTCTTGTTTTGCTTTATCAGTAAGTCGTCTATTTGTCATGACATTGAACCTCGCTGTTTTATGTGTACCAATTCGAGGGAATTACATATAGGAATTGCAATAGTTACAGCAAAAGATTACTACTTTTAGGCAAAATGAAGTGACAAATATTTTATCTTCAAGGGTCAACATTTGATAGATTATATTGTGATTAAGAGTTTTTTTTCCAAGATATACAGGCATAACTAGAATTTAATTATAATTATTGTCTAGGAAATGTTGAATTCGATGAGGGGGTTTGAAATATCGAATTGGTCTGAATTGAAAATAAACTAAGTTTCTACTGGTTTTTGTCACTGACATTTATGATATACTGGAAGTTCGAAACCCATATTACCTTTCAGACTGCCAAGAATTGGAAAGTGTTGTGTTTCTTTTGATTTAAGAAATTAATCGAATGGAAAGATTAACACTTGCCCTTCATACATCATTATATTTTTGACCCTAAAATAAATGCAATGTTTTGCAAAGTGTAGAATACAATTTCATGAATGTTAAGTAAAAACATAATCATGTATTCACTAAAGCTACTTGGAACATTAACCCAGTACGAATAATAAATTGACATATTGTTCTCTCATTGACTCACTATTGTCACTACCACTAATTGATATGCATGGTGTGAGTTTGATAACTTTTGCCGCTTTAATAATGAAGCACATAATCATGATATCGGAATTTCTCTTCCAGAGGAAAATACTGAGTAATTTAGAGACAAAAATGTTAAAATTCATACAATATTGAAATTTTCTTTCAAGGAAATTTTCTATATTTGTTTCTGCTATGTTAATGACTCGATTTTCAGTACCCTCTCCTCCATATATTATAAAACAGCCTCCAACGGATGAAGTTATGTTCCATGTCGAGAAAGATGGCGAAAACGATAAACCTTTCTATATAGAATGTGAAGCCACTGGCGAACCAGCTCCAACGTAAGTACCTGCTTATTAATGATTATTATATTATGGTATTAAGACTTACTTTAAGTTGGAACGAACTGGTTTAGGTGTCGCCTGTTTTGAGACAGGTCAATGAATGTTCAAAAAATTGTTTTGCTGATGGCTAAATTCAATCAATTAAAGTATTAATTATATGGAAATCCACCGTATAGGCGGCTTGCATTTTTCTGAAATGAGACCTCAGGTGGCAACTTTTGGCATAATTTCTGGGATAACATTTAAAGTCGACTAACAATAAATGCATAAGATTAGACTATAGATACATAATTTCAAATTCCAATGTAAAATCTGAAGCAGCAAGATTCGAGTTTCCAATAGAATAATAACTCTGAGAATATGCTCAAACACTTCCCTTACACAATATACTTATTCGACCCAATAACATATACATGTAAGTTTTATAAAAAATAACTTCAATTCCAAAATTTGATAACCCTAATAACATTTGAATATCTTATTCCAGTTTCAATTAATCTCATGAACTGGGTTAATATGTATATTGTGTCTTGTAATATATCTGCAGTCGTATGGTAACCTCAAAATATCTTCTCCACATGTATAACCAAATTATAACGTATTTGTGTCACTTCCTTCTTGGACATATGCTTTCTACTTGTTTAATTTCTTTAGGGGATTTATCAACTTTTTTATCCTCCTGAAATAAGTAGAATGAGATTCAACATAAATAAGTGAAATTACACTAACCTTTGAAAAAGTTGTATCAAATGAATGACTTATATATTCTTATAAAGTTCTGTACTCTTCTTGTTTCCTGCATATTTGATGGAAATTTTCTGGTTGCTGTCCACTATATTAACTAAAAAAAGTTTTGGATGAATAACATTGGAAAACACCTCTAAATCAAACAAATATTCTAACCAAACTTTTTTCTCTATTGGTCCATATCTCCCTCGTTTCTCTCTTGTTCGACTTTTTTGCAAAGAATAAAATTTGATGGAAATATCTGTATATAATGTGCATTGTGATCACTAACTACACAACACTCAATGTGGGAATATCGTAGTAGATGGTACGTCTAGATCCTCAGAATTCATTCAAAATATTATGGAGTAATTAAAAAAAAGAATCAATACAAAAAAAACTAAAATGACAGCGAATTCGTTTGATATCTCAACGTTTTTACCGATTTTCGCCACTGAGGACGTCACTTACAAATATGCAAACCGCCTATTCTCAAGATTCGCCACCTCTTCAGTTTTTTGTAGAGCTTCTGAAAAATCATTTACAGAAAATTGAGCTTTTGGGAGATTATACTGGAAAATAACTACACAACTAACATCAGGCACATAAATACACGTTTTCTCTTGCAGCTATTCCTGGGTGAAGAACGGCAAGCCGTTCGAATGGCAAGCTTACGACGATAGAATTTCTCAACAACCCGGCAGAGGTACACTATCGATAGCGAAGCCCCAAGACGTTGATCTTGGACAGTACCAATGCTTCGCCAAGAACGAATACGGCATTGCCACATCTAACTCCGTCTTTATGCGCAAGGCCGAGCTGAACTCCTTTAAGGTACAAGCTCCTGTCTCCCTCAGCGGAGAGGAGGGCAAACCGTTCAAGCTGGAATGTCATCCGCCAGACGGCTGGCCGAAGCCTGTCGTGCATTGGATTATTCTGTACACCAATGGAGGATTCAAAACCATAAACAGTTCCAGGATGACCTTGGACCCCGAGGGTAACCTGTGGTTCTCCAACCTGACCAAACAAGACAGCACGGATAATTTCATGTACGCTTGCGCTGCGACTTCTCCTACCAAGTTCGAGTACAAATATGGCAACAGGGTGCTGCTCAATATCATATCGTCGACCGCTTCAGCAGCCCTAAACAAGCACGAACCTGTTATGCAATACGTCACCAAGAAGCAGGAAGTTGCTCTTAGGGGGAAGAGAGCTGAATTGTTCTGTATTTTCGGCGGAACGTAAGATCAAGACGATTATTTGAGGTTTTCTACGATTTATTCAATCAAATTTTAGACCTTTGCCGCAAACCGTATGGCGGAAAAATGGCAATCTCTTACAGTCTTCCGAGAGGATAACGCAAGGCAATTACGGAAAATCTTTGATAATAAATATTGTCGATTTTGACGACGCTGGTTCTTACACTTGCGAAGTTAGCAATGGCGTTGGCGAGGCCAAGTCATATTCCATAAATCTACAGGTTATTTGTAAGTGGATTTTCGTCAAACATCTTTTAATACGTCACTCAAAAGTCTCGAGCCTCGCGTGTAAACCGTATCACTTTTTTTCACATCGACATCACGTTTAAAAGAATGCGTCTTAAAATTTTGAAACACACTACTGGCAAAAATTAAGGCATCAATAAAACTCCTAATTTTTGAGAGATTATGAAAATCAATCTCAGTTTTGTTTATATATTATTGATTTATAACCAAAGATCTCGGCCATACATAAATAATCTTAAATTTGGTTATGCACAAAACATCAAATATCTAGGCCAGCCAATGAAATGGCATTCTTTAATTGGGAGAGGTTGAATAAAATACTGAAATGTCAAGCGTCTCTTAGTCAAGTTTTGGTTAAGTGACAGTCATGCAACTGGAAATAAGTTTAAGCGATCCTTTTAAGGGACACTGGTGCAAACTCGCAGCTTTACTCCACTAAATTATCGGC
This sequence comes from Micraspis discolor, assembly GCA_030674115.1. Taxonomy (NCBI): domain Eukaryota; kingdom Metazoa; phylum Arthropoda; class Insecta; order Coleoptera; family Coccinellidae; genus Micraspis; species Micraspis discolor. The sequence continues at coordinate 2,122,304 of JARTUT010000436.1, forward strand.
CGATAAAAAATTTGTAGTTTCCGGGGGTCTCTAAAACTAATTTCGGATGGCTGCCAGAAACGGGAGAACCACAATAGTGATGTCGTACTTCTAAAAACTCGCGTACAGCATAAACATTCCTTTGGGCTAATAAATTAAAATTTTTATCCAAAAATGTCTCCTCACTGGTTAGGCTCGGGGCTTGATGGGTACATAGTTATAAAAGTTTCTTTATTATTCTACCTGGTTCCCAGCCGCACCCTACTTCACGCACGAGCCGGAACGAGTGAACGCAGCAGAGGGCGAGAGCGTCGAGTTCAGGTGCGAAGCCTCTGGTTCTCCTGAACCGGAGATAAAATGGATATACAACGGTAAACCTCTACAAGATGCACCGCCGAATCCGAGAAGGAGCGTCTCCACAAACAGAATCGTGATATCCAACTTGGAAAAGAAGGATACTGCTAATTACGGATGCAACGCCACTAACTCCCTAGGTTATGTATACAGGGACGTTTATGTCAACGTTTTAGGTTAGTTAGCACAACCATCTTTGATCATTTTGATTGGTTCACATTCATGCTGAGTTAAATAAACGTTGATGGACACGTTGATTTAGCGATTCTATGCTTGAAATTCCGTGAATTCGGCATTCCATTGGTCAATCTTACATATGCTTTGAAGTATTCTGTGAATCCTCTGATCAACTATCATAAGTTTAAACTCATACTGGGTTTGTTTGCTTTGTTGGGAGTTGTAATTTTGGTCATTTGTTGTTCCTACCTGTTCCTTCAAGAAAGAACAGCAATTCCTTGTTGTTCGTAAGGTCAGAACATCTGACTTTGGAACTGTTCTTTACCATTCTCACTGTTCCTGATTACAGATGGTACAAGTTAAAGAGTAATTTCAAATTATCAATGACTCAAATTACCGATGATTGTAATTGAAAATTAATCTTATTTCAAGTTTTTATTGGTTAGGTTGTTCTGTGAGTTTCAATTTATAACAAATTTGTTGTAATGTTTTCACTTTTGAGAAGATAAGAGCTCTTTGGTAATTACAACATGTAGAAGGCTATATTAGAATAGGTCTAAAAAGTAATGACACAGGTTGTGATGAAAGTATACTCTATTTATTTCCATTTAGTCACTTAGTTAACCGTGACTTGAGATTCTTGCATTGGTACCGGTTTGAAATGGCCTTCAATAGGCGCTGACAGTTCTTCGAAGTTGTCACATGATTTCGTTTTTGGCCCATTGTCAGCAAACCTTATATGGGTCACTCAAGGGTCATTTTAATGCTGTCTCATATCGCGCATGCTATCATTCACGCTCTTATTGAAAGAAAATACCCTGGATGTTGTTCGATCCCTTGTGTAATTCATCAAACAGATAAATTTCTTAACCATAAAGAAGACATTTGGCCACTCAAGCCAGGATTGAAATTTATAAAAGAGTTTCCGATCCCTTCTCTTAAATTGAACAGATACAGCTGTCATTGAACAAGACATTTGGCTACTTAATGCATAAATCTCAATTGCAGGGTTAGGAAATATACTGAAAGAGTCTTTTTAATCATTTTATTTTATCTGTTAGGAATGTTACATTTTGAATGGAGACATGTGGTCCCGATATATACTTCAGAATTGGGTCTTCCAAGAAGGCTCTTGTGAACCCATGAAATCTTCTCGAATGTTTGTACCACATTTTGCATTTGCGCCATTCGTGGGTCAATCAATCTTCGATTGACTCAGTTGTGATGTATATCTTTGTGATTCACAAAGACATGCGTCGATAACACAACGATATATTGAATTTTCACGTGTTAGTGCCGGGTTACCTCCAAGTAAAATACCAACAATAACAGCAGAGTGATTTTGTTCTCTCGTTAGTCTTCTGTTACTTAGCGAGAGTACAGTGTACAGTTTTATGATTCTCTCTTAGGTTATATCTGTTTTTAACTTTAATATTTTCTTCCTTTAGGCGTAAAAGGTGGTACAAACATTCGAGAAGATTTCATGAGTTCACAGGAGCTTTTCTGAAGACCCAATTCTATAATATTATATAATGGTACCATGCGCCATTCCCCATTCCTTATAGATAAAATTGTTGAAAAGACTTTTCAATACACTCTCTATTCCTAAATAAACCAAACATTGAAAAGAAAAATTAAAAACCAATGTACATTTTGGAACAAATCATTTTTATTAACCAATGTAATCCCCTTCTGTATTGATACACAATTTGCACGCTCCTATAAGTTGTCAAATTACTTCTCCATGTACTCTATTGAAATGGTCTTTAGGACGTCGGTCGTCGCCTTCTCAATACGCACAAAGTGCGTTCCACTTTTCTTTAATCGCCAAATGCAGTTTAGGGAACAGGTAGACGCCGCATGGAACCAGATCTGGTGAATAGGGCGAATGATGCAAAGGAATAACGTGATTTTTTTTTACCCAAAAAAGTCGCGAACGATGTGATGGTGCATAATCGTGCAAAATAGTCGATTTCTCGATATTCTTGTCGAATACGACGAATTCTTGCGCTTCATGACGCCCAAGTAAAAGTCTCCAGTGACTGTCTGGCCGGGTGGGACAAATTCTTTGTAGATTATTCCTTTTGAATCCTGAAAACAAATCAGCTTAACATAACTTTCAACATTACCAAGCGACCTTTTTTGGGTATCCCTTCATCCGGTGCTTTCAATTCAGCACATTGCCGCTTTGTTTCGGGTTCATATTCTAAACACTACGTCTGGTCGCCAGTTACAATTGATTTCAAGAAGTTTTGATCTTTTAGGATGTTTTTGCAATGTTCAACGATCAACTTTTTGGTCTTCAGTGAGGTTGTGTGGTACAAACCACGAATTAACCTTCTTAAGACACAACATTTTAGTCAAATGCGGTATGCGGTTCAATAACTTTCGCCGCCGATTTTTTGTTATTTTTTTATGAATTCACGCACTTTTTCGATGTTTTCTTCCGATAATCCGGTTCTGATCTTTCGACATCATCCAGCGTCTCTCTACTCGAAACTTGCGCACGGAATAGACAATCTTCACCATATTCATTTTGTAGCGTTTGGTGCGTTTCATTAAAAGTTTTACCTAGTGTAACACAAAATTCAATTGCAGCTTTTTGTGTGACACTCATTTTCCGACCGTTGTATAAAACACTGATATTTTAAGTTCGGTTTCTTTTGAAATGGAGGGTGTATATTTGTTAACCCTGAAATAGAGATTTTTGCTTTTAATGACCGGAGTGGCCGAATATCTTGTTGGCGGATAGATGTATCTGTTTATAAATTTCACCAGGGACATCCCAAGTCTCAATATTTCCATTGTCTGTCTTCCAAAAATGTCCGAACAACCCCTTCCCCTCAACTTTCACGATATATTTTTGGGTATTTCTATATCTGGGATGAAGTTCACCCATTGCGCCCATATTGCTTATACTTGTATAAAGAAAAACAAGCTTCAAACCCAGTTTCTTACTCTCATGTACTTTATTTTTTAATTTTTTATAGCTTTGGCTCCAGAGATCACAGAAGCTCCGAGCGACATGCAGGCTGTTGACAGCCAGAATATCAACATAACATGTAGGGTGCTGGGCGCCCCTAAGCCGATCATCAAATGGATCCACAACGAAAATGAATTGACAGGGGGGCGTTTCTCCACTCAAGAAAATGGCAATTTACAAATCACCGCTTTGCAGCATGACGATGGAGGAGATTATGTCTGTTTCGCTGAGAATAAATTTGGAAACGCCAGCGCGAACGCTAGACTCGAAATAAAGGGTAACACTTGAAAATCTTTATCGGAATAGTTTATAGGAACCAATCAAACATAGGAAGAATATCAGAAAGTTTAAAAACGCTTTGCTTGCATGCTTTTTGCTGTGAAAGAGTTAAATTATTAAAAATAATAACACTCACTCAATGTACTCTTCTTAAACTTGCCAAATGTAGCTTAGGAAGTAATGTTTCTTCTTTTAGCTCACACCTACATAACAGACGGTCCTGAGGACTACGAAGTTGAGGCTGGAACTTCTGCGACTTTCAGATGCAACGCTGTAGCTGATGATTCTCTTGATCTTGAGATAATTTGGTTGAAGAATGACGAACCAATTGATTTCGATGGCGAGGCTAGATTTGTCAAGTCTTCCGACTATTCGTTGACCATCACTAAGACTATCGAACTGGATTCAGGCACCTACACGTGTAAGGCTAAAACCAGTTTAGACGAGGCTTCTGCTAAAGCTCAGCTAACTGTACAAGGTATGTTGCTGGATCTTTCCTGATTTTTTACTTGTAATAACTCTTTATTTTCTTTCAGCCGTTCCTAATCCTCCTGAATTGAGAAATCTCAAATGTAACGCTAAAGACGCAACGATAAATTGGATATCGATGGGCGATAATCGTACTCCCATTCTTCATTATATCATTCAGTTCAACACTAGCTTCACCCCAGATACCTGGGAGGACATATTCGATGAGGTCCCTGCAGCCGAGATGAGTTATAACGTGAGTTCTTGAGCCTATCAAACATGATTTTCAACCAATGTTACAAATTTAATGTCATAGCAGATAATTGCGATTTAACATGAAATGTCGTTTCATTAGGTTCCCTTGAGTCCTTGGGCGAATTATACATTCAGAGTGATCGCTCAGAACAAGATTGGTAAATCTCAACCTTCCTCTCATTCTGACGTATGCTCAACACCCGCTGAGGTACCTCATAAGAATCCCGATAACGTTAAAGGAGAGGGCGATAGACCCAACAACTTGGTTATTACATGGACTGTAAGCTTGTTCCATTTTCGTATTTACCATTTGTTAACACGTAAAACTTTCAGAGAATGCCAGAGATTGAACATAACGCTCCCAAATTCCAATACAGGGTGTTCTGGAAGAGGGATATTCCTGGTGAAAATTATACTGTCGTTGATGTTTTCGATTGGAGACAGGATAGGTTTGTTGTGGACAACCAACCATCTTTCCAGAGGTATAGGATTAAGGTTATAGCGATGAATGAGCTTGGAGAAGCTGACGTTTCACCAAAAGAGGTGATGGGTTATTCTGGAGAGAGTGAACCAGAACAGGCTCCCTCAAACTTTACAGTTTTACAAGTGGAAGGCCCTACAACCGCTCTGTTGAGCTGGAATCCAGTAGATCCAGAGTCAGTCCATGGACATTTCAAGGGTTACAAAATAAAAACGTGGAGTGATGCATCACCTATAAAGAACGAGATCCAAGTACAAGGTGAAGCTGTCAAAGCACTGATAACAAATTTCGTCCCATTCACTCAAAATTACGCCTGCGTCTATGTATTTAACGGAAAATACAACGGGCCTCCAAGTGCTACTTTGCGATTCAAGACTCCTGAAGGCGTTCCTGGACAGATGGACTCCCTGGAGGCCAGTCCCCTTGGATCGTCCGCTTTCCTACTACGTTGGGAGAAACCTGAAAGGCCCAATGGAATTTTAACAGGTTATAACATATACTACGCAATCATAAAGCCAGACATGAAAGTCGATGGTCCCATCCCGAGGAACCCTCAGATAATCGATCCAAATATTAGAAGAGCAAAATTGGCTGGTTTGAAGGCGAATACTAAATATAGGATATTCATTGCTGCCACAACATCTGTTGGTGAATCCGAGAAACTCTTCATTGAACGTTCAACAAAACCTTTAGGGTCTTATGAACCAGCTAAACCGAATTTCGAATGGGAAACCATCAAGGATGGGCTCACTTCATCTGTGAAGGTACGTTGGCTCCCTAGTGAAAATGGGGATCCAGGATCGCATTTTTACGTCAGGTACAAGCAGAAGGGCGAAACCACTTACAGACAGACCCCTCCGGAGTTGAATGAAGATTTTCAAGTTGTAGCTGGTTAGTATAATTTATTTTTTTGTGTCACATGGTATCCTGATATGGAAAATGTACTTGGAAGCGTCAGATATTGAATGTTTGAGGTAGATTAACCTTTTTATATGACAATTATGGTCTTTATTACGGCCCGATTGTCATGATGCAGATGGCAACATCATTCGTAATTTAATATACTATAATTTATAGCATCAATCAATCAGTTTGTATTATGTTTCTCCAAAAATCGAATATTTACTTTCTAGTGTAGGGAAGAAAATTGAATCCTTCAATTACACTGTTGAGCTTGTCTTACCCTTCGAAGTCCATTTTTCATAACAGTTTGCAAGTGTTGCTTTATATTTTGAGGATAACTCTTCTTTGCCAGGTTTGAAAAGTGGCGAAGTCTACGAATTCGTTGTAGTTTCTGTTGATGGGAACTTTAACATACCCAGCGATGTCCAAGAAGTCAGTACTTACGACGCTAATGGTATTGTTATTGTTCCTAAAGAGAATGTTGCAACAGCTGGTTGGTTTATTGGCATGATGTTGGCAATAACTTTCCTGCTGATTTTGTTCATAATTGTATGTATCGTAAAAAGAAATAGGGGTGGAAAATATGCTGTCCATGAGAGGGAACAAGCTAATGGAAGGCATGACTACCCAGATGAAGGGGGTTTCCATGAATATTCACAACCGTAAGTAGAAAATGATTGTGTACATTTGAACTTTTCAATTTCTTTTTTCTCTGGTTTCAATCAAAAATTAATTTTTTTTTTCATTTTCATTACCTTTACTGTTATCTGTTGCTTTGAAGGATTATTACGTTCCTTTTTTCTGTGTAGGCTCGACAATAAATCACATGGTAGAACCTCAATGAGCAGTGAACCAAAGGTAGGACCTGAAAGTGATACAGATTCGATGGCAGAATATGGAGATGGTGATACAGGTAAGTTAATATGATTGCTTTGAAAAAAACCAGTCTTTGTGTTGCTTGTCTTGTCTTGAATTATTTTTTTCTTTTTTTGTAATTTTTTTGTCTTTGTTATAATTATTTTTCATTTTTGTCTCTTTAGAGGGTATGAATGAGGATGGTTCATTTATTGGCCAATATGGCCGAAAACGAGGCCAAGGGGAGACATCATCACAGGGTTTCGCCACCCTTGTTTAATCTGTAAGAGTATATTTTTATTTTGTTTTGTTTTTTCATTTTTCTCAATGATTTTTCTGTCTTGTTAATGAATTGGAGTGAACTCGATTTTGGTATTTTAGCTCTATCTGTCTTCTAATAGTGCCATATTCTAATTATTTAGCCATATAGTTCTTTTTCAAATTGGTGTAGGAGTTTGTTCAATGAATCACCTTTTTTTTCAGGTCGTTTCACCGAAGATGGATCATTTATTGGTCAGTATGTGCCCAGCAACATGAAAAATTTAGGTTCCAATGCAGGTTCTGCAGGTGCGATGAAAAATTCAATGGCAACATACGTTTAGATGAATAACGTATAAGAAAGCATTCAGTAAAAATCAAATTACTGCTAATAGGCAAACAGAGACAACTATAGTAATTTATGCGATATTTATTTTATAAAAGTGATGATTTCTGTTGTTTAACAATAATTTGATAAAAGTATCATTTCGTCCATATTAGATGTAAATAGCGCGTATGTTGATTTGAATTGAAATTAACACTTAGTAATTTATTTTTGTTATTTCATATGCTTTAAGAGATAAACTCAACTATATTTAGTGTTAAGTAATCTCAAACGAATTAAACGAATCAAATAAAATTTACTAATCAGATTAGAAAGACCTGAATCTTCATGTTGATGCTCCGAGATATTCTTTCAACTTTCATTAATGTTTTATATGGTAATTCATAACATAATCTAAAAAATTGTATTGAAGTAATACAATGCATCGAAAATGAAGTGGTTCGTATTTTTCAAGTTAGATGATATGTTTTGTGATTTCGATATTATTATAATGTTACATTTGAATCCTTGGGCCGCTGAAGGTTGTTTTGCTCCATTGTAAGACTAAATTACATTTTTGATTATGGACATTCTTATAAATATGTTGACACTGCCTATTTGAAAGTAATATATCATTTTTATGTGATTAGATTAGATTTCCAATTGTAATTATATAAATATTTCACACATTTCAATAGGGCGTATACATTTGACCATTTAATAGTAGACTTGTGTCCCGTTTATTCGGGATATCTTAGAAAATCTTTACTTTTACCTGATATCCTTTATCAAGATAGAATGTATCATTTATGTCAATAATTTTTTTTTACATATTAGATCAATTTCTTAGGTACCTAATCACATGGGGTTATTTGATATTTTGACTTGTATATTTTATATGTTGTTGACAGCTTACAAAGACTGACCAGGAGAAGGATTTTTGAAATATTAAAATTATTGAAATTATCACGTCTTCAATTTTGTTTCACTTCATTTCGAAAAGAAGGTTGTCATGTGTCAATTGGCTTTTTGAATAGGAACGAGGTGCTAGTACCGTAGGTATATTAATTTGTTGTCTGTTTGTTGCTTGTTATATTTATTAATTACCTACTGGGTATGGGAGATGCAATGAACCCACTTGAAGGATTTGCAAATTGCCAATAAAGCATTAATGATTAAGTTAGCTTTTGTAGATAAGATAACCTTATCTACCTTTAGCTTGTTCCTCCTAAAATTTCTGACTTGAGCTCTCTTAATAATTGGCTGCATTTTCGTTGCATCTTTTATTATTATTTGAATTCGATTACTGACATTGTTCACTAGATTTTATTTTTTATGGCTTATCTGAATTTTTTTATACGTCCACTAGTGAACATGGAAAAATGGATAAAGGGTCAATGTTAATAATATGTTTGCATGGTATGTTTATATGTGGAGGAGATATCATTTGATCTCGTGACTCCTGATGAATTTAGAAGATGGGAAAAAGATTCCTTAAGCACAAATACATTCGGGTCTTGCAGACTTTGATTTAAGAAATGGAATGGCAGCTTGTGGACATCAATTCGATTCATCCCGCTATCATATAGACATATTTATATATAAATATATTTTTTGGCTGTTAAATTTGCACTGTTGGATATTTGGTAAGATATTTAACATAAATTTGAATATTAATTGCAGCATATGCTTAAATTGGTTTTTATATGAGAAGTATTTTTTTAATCTTGTAAAAATAATCTATTGATTTTGTTCGGATTCATCGAGTTGTCGTGCATATTGTGTATAGATCAAAATGTAAAAAAGCTTTTCAATTTCTATGAGCTGTATATTTTGGTAAACATATATTACAATGTTTATACCACATTACCACTTTCATGTGAATGCCTTTTGCTGTTATGTTTATTTTTTTACATAAACCTTTATTTCATCAGAAATGTCGTACTTTTTGCACTAAATAAAATTTATAAAAACTGATCCGACTTATTTACTTGCTCTTGATCCACCTACTCCTTCGAATAGTTATCATATCTGTATATTTTGAATAATCTGACTGCCTAGCGATAAAAGTAAGTGTAGTTTCAACTAACTTAAAAATGACCAGAACATCACGGAGACAACGTAGTATATTGGCTTCCGGAATATATGCTTAGAATTATTTCCATGGATATCTATTTATACTACCTACCCCATATTCAAGACAGATGTGAGAAAATTCATTTTATCTAGAGCTCTACGTTTTCTGTGATTTCCTGATGATGTGTGATCATTTGACATGTTACCAATTCAACACGAGGAAAACAACATAGGACGAGTGTTTCGACTTTTGCCTTTATGCTAAAAGAAATAACTTTCAAAGTGACACAAGCAAATGATTGATATTATTCCTTAATTGAATATAAATACTTGACGAGACTAAAGGGCAAAAGTCGAAACATGTGTCGTAATCTTTTGTTTCATAGTGTTTTTTAATATTTGAAATTATGATAGAAACGAATATTCAGCCTTTTTTTCATCAGGAAACAGTGTTTCTGGCATGAAAAAATGTAAGTATCAAATGATAATTCAATTGAAGGTGTATTTACTATTATATTCATTCCTAGATTATTACTAGTTTACTTGCACTTTTCCAGAATGACTTGTTCAATGTTATCATATGAAATCTTCCCACTTTCTTAACCACATTATTCATAATCCTGTGACTATGGGGGCTACCCTCTATACCGGTGATATCTAGCTAAGTTACGAGGATTCTCCTAGAAGTTTTAAACATTATATTTTTTTGGTTGTATGCATTTTTTCCTGCGATTTTATTTTTCACGAATTTGTCATAATAATATTTTTAAATTGCACTTCTTAACTGAAATTTTCAATATGACGCAGCTTCTTCATATGAATTCTTTGATACCATTCTTGTCGACTAGCTGATATTCATGGATATTTGATTTTTCAAAGTTTTAATACTATTTTGTTTTTGTTAATCTCATAGTTTTCAGGTAGGGGACTTACGCTTCTTTCTTCTCAGGCATTACTTGTTGGCTCGATCCCAGGAGGGACCAAAATTCAATTATGGCATTCATTTATTTATTTCAGTCTCGTAAGCACAACAATTGTAATTACATACAAGACCATTAGAAGTCTATATAATGCCTTCCCAAATACATGTATGGAAAAAAAGCTAATATAAACCTAGCAAAAAAAAAAACCAAACTCTATATAATGATATGTGACCACATGTGGTCCCTATACTGTGATATAATATACACAATTGAGTTTAGAACAATATGCAAATATACATAGGCAAAGAAAAGGTGTTCATAATGAATACAGACCGAAAAACAATCAAATCAATCTATAAGGATCTTAAGACTGTAGCTTTCAACTTGCCTACATCTATGTTGTCAAGGGTCTAAAGAAACATCAGAATTCAGTAATTTATTACAGATCTCCAGCATGAAGGAAAGCGGAGATAGGCTATTTCTATCAACCTGAAACAGATTACAACCGGAAGTGCGCAACCAAACCTTAGGCACCCTGAAGCAAATATTGTTTATTAGATTACAGTTATTATACTTCTTACTATTTAGGACATAGTAAATGAAAATGACAGATTGAATATCTCTTCTTTTCGATAACCTAGTTATAGAGAAACTCGTTAGCATAGTTAAATAGGAAATCTTAAATGGATATACTCTATTCTTTTTATAACGCAGAAATCTCAAGAAACGTTTCTGAACTCTTTCTATCATGTCACTACCCGAATATGATCTAGGTGACCAAATGATGGAAGCGTACTCCAACTGGGTTCTGACTAATGAGGAATATAATCTTATAATGGTAGGTATTTGAAAATTTTTGCAATTATGTATAATAAATCCAAACATACTGAATGCCTTATTAACAATATTATTGTAATGGTTGTTGAATATCAGACAACACTGAAAATTTACACCAAGGTCAACAGTTTCGTACCTTCTGTTCAATATATTTCCCTCAACTGAGTATTTCTTAACTATGTATTCTTTCCTGTTAGTGAATGTAATAACAGAGCATTTGTTAATTTAATTTCATTTTATTCCTATTGAACCAACCAACAACAGAAGTCAAGACATGTTTCAACTTTTGACTGTCAACCCTATCGGCTATAGGTTTGAACAGCTTAAAATCATCGGCGACTAGCAATCCCATCGTGTACATGAGACATTCAGGAAGGTCATTGATAAAAAGAATAAACAATTTAGCAGGTATACTTAAATATTCGAACAAGTTTTCTCAGTGATTTTTATTTGCCTTAATTAAAATAACTGTAGGTACTTGAATTGGATATAAATTTTGAACATATAACCTTTTGCACTGAAGATTAACTATACGCATGATACATTACGGTAACATTTCATATGAAAAATGGGATAATCATTATGAAACATTTCCAAAGTAATTTTTCAGGAACATATCGCAGACGTTTAAATGGAGCATAGCTTTGTGTAATCATAGTGACATATCAGGCATGTGATATCAAGTTACGTTAAAACGATCATGAAACATTTCAAAGTACTAATTCAGATACATACCTTTAACGTTTAAATGTATAAAAAAAATAGGTTATACAAGTAATCTTTATACAATGCTCATAGTGACATATCAGACAGGCGATATCAAGATATGCTATAACGGTAAGGAAACCTTTCAAAATAATGCTTCAGAAACATACTGCAAACGTTTGAATGTAATGTCGCTTTCCATTATCATAGTGACGGTGATTTTCTCAGAAATGTAACAATCATTTTTCATCTCTTATATTATGATCCTTTTTTTTTAGTTAGGCAATATTGTTCTGTGAAAACTTGCTTCTGACTAAACAGTAAAAATTTATTAATAGGAATTTTAATTTTTTCTTGTTTTTTGAGCACTATCGTTTTTCGCCAATGTCCTTATTACTCAGATTTACTGATTTATTTTTCTCTATTCCTGTAGATTCACGAAATATCCAAATATTCTGGAATCTGGAACCATCAATTGATTGAGTTTTTGAGGAGTTACAAGAGTTGACAATTTCCAGAGGTACGATTATCGGTTTGTATTTATTCGAATTATTTATTAAATATTTGGTTTTCCGAAAATGATCCTCCTTGTAAAGAATATGAAATTAACTGAGCTTCAGTTGGAATGAGGTAATTGAAGTATATAGCGTAGAGATGAAAAATTGTTGTAAGAGTCCATTGAAATCGACTAAATATAGGTGGTGATGGCTTCGTAAAATGTGATATTGATCGATGAAGGAAATATTAAATAATTTTATTGCTTGTGTAAGCTCATCCCGCAGAGTTCTAATTTTTTAATTTTCCTCAATAGACGGGGTAACATTTTCTATTTATTATTTGTGTTTCAAAGAAGGGAATACAAAATTTTACAGATCACTTTAGATTATCGTGTTCTGTTCTGTAAAATGATATAAATCAATATCTTGAAGCTTTACAGTAAATTGAAGGAATACCACCTTCCTACGTTGCTTCATATTTAATCCGTTAGATGTCAGACGTAATGGTTTTTATCGTAACGCATTTCACACTTTTGATTAGATATATTGAATATCTTGAAGAACAGATCGAGAAATATTCTTGTTCTTAGTTAAAGTATCAGATGAAGTTTACTGTTTTTTTTGGCGCTTGTTCCTACAAAACCGTTTTGCCCGAATGTTTTCGAATATCGAAATTAGGTTTGTTTGACTTCAAGGTAGGCAATTTAACTTATGGAATCAAAACATTCAGTAGAGGATCTGAATTGGTAGGTTGTTGAGGCAAAGATCTCTTGAATATTTTTCTGATAGCTCCTGGTAGTTTGGATACGTTCAATAATTGTAGCAGAGTGGTGTTCTTTCTTTCTTTTAATTCAACTCTTTTGTCCCATTACTCTGAATAAATTTCTTTCTTTCGAAGAATTACTATTATTTTGCTATCAGAAACATACCTACCTACGTCTAAATTATTATTCGGATATCGTATGCATCTTAAGGAAATTCAGCTAGGAATTTGTTCATAATTGCCGCTGAAAACTATTTTAGTTTTTGCATTAATAAAATTTCAATTTCAATTTTGTCAAATTACAAAATTTCCTTTTTAAAATTTATCCAATTTTTGACTTTTCTACTCGTATTTTTCATATTATTTCTAGCCTCCATTGAAGAATCTATATCGCCTTCGCTAGCACATCAGATTAGAATACAGAACATCGTTTTACCCAAGCTCTCCGTTTCCAACCAACTCAACATTATATATAATGTATATATATATTATAAGTTGTGTGGAGTTCATCTCTGATTATAGTTTATAAAGAATTGATGTATAATTGGCGAATAGAGATTGTTGGTCTTTCAATAGTTTACCATTTATTGCAAATGCTTAGCTTTCGCAGTATTTCAACTGCTTCTTCAGAACATCTAAAAAAAGTACATACGTAAAGAATCTGTAAGTTACATAAATTAAAGTTAAGGCTAGTTACAAAGACATGACTACAAAATGGAATGAATAACTTACACAATGTTGGGTTTCTTTGAATTGAGATTTTAAAATAGTTCAACTGACATCCAACAAACTTCAGAACGTGATGAGGAGAGGATTTCTCTCTTTCACAAGTTTTTGAAATTAAATTGACATAGTCATAATCATGACATTCAAATATTATTACGTAGTTCCAAAAAATACCAACGCGTGTTCAACCGTTCAACTGAAATCATCGCAGCCGTGAACCACAGTGTTGAAGAAGATCCAAATTTGTCAATTTCTCAACGTTCTCAACAACTGGGGTTATCCCAAACCACCACATGGCGAATTTTGCATAAGGATTTGGGTTGGAAGCCTTACAAGATTCAATTGTGTGCAGAAATGGGAGCCGAACGATCATTCACATCGCTGTAGATGTAGATTCTGGAGCAACCCGCTGGTTTTACTGAAAAAATAATTTTTTCAGACGAAGCCCATTTTCATTTGTTAGGCTACGTCAACGCGCAAAATTGCCGCATTTGGGCTCCTGAATATCCTAAAGTGATTATTGAGAAGCCTTTGCATGCTCAACGTGTCACTGTATGGTGCGCGGTTTGATCTGGAGGCGTGATTGGGCCGTTGTTTTTTTTCGAAGATGAGGCTGGAAATGCGGTAACGGTCAATGGATCACTCTATCGCGAGATGTTAACAACTCAATCATTGATGACATGGATATCACTGACATGTGGTTTCAATAAGACGGTGCCACTTGTCAAACAGCCAATGAGACGATAAATTTATTGCAAACAAAATTTGCCGATCACATAATTTCACGAAATTCAGCTGTTAAATGGCCAGCCAGATCGTGTGATTTAACACCACTGGATTATTTTTTCCTGCTATCCTAAGGACAGAGTCTATACGGAGCCAATCGAATCGATTGCAGCCTTAAAACTCAAAATCTGTGATGTGACGAAATAGACCCGACATTTTGCCAAAAAAAAGATTTCGATGAAAGACTTTCTGCCAGCGTGGTCGTGATGGACATTTGCCAGATATCATTTTTTATTCACAATTGCCGAACTATTCTTTTCGTAATACAATAAAAATTTTAATCCTTGTCATCAACATTTTTGTTTTATTTTGTTTTGAAAAATAAAGTTCTTGTTGAAAGACTCTTTATTAACATCCAGTTTTCTTTTTAACTAAGACAATATTGTTCTGTGAAAACTTGCTTCTGACTAAATGGCAAAAAATTAAACGAAGCTGAGGGCAGGAGCAATTTTCTGCATATTTCATTTTAATTGTATGTATCTTCATTGCAGAAGTTAACGAAACCCAGGTCGTTCTAGTACGAACCACATATATTCTTGCAATTAATAGGTATTTAAATTTTTTCTTATATTTTGAGCACTATCGTTTTCACCGATATCCTAATTACTCAGATTTACTGTATATTTTTCTGTATTCCTGTAGTTTCACGAAATTCCAAATATTCTGGAAGTATCTATTGATTGCAGTGTCGGCTCGTGCACTCTAGGGGTGGGTCGGCCAGACCAAGCATATATATATATAATTTAGAAGCAATTTTCTTGGGATTAGAGCACTGGATCAAAATTAGGATTTCATCTTTTTTTTATTAATACTTTACTGCATATGTTTCCGCGTACATTGAGCCTTTTTCAAGTTTACATGTTACAAATACAGTGACAATCATATCTAAAATGTATAACTGTCCAACAATTCATCTCAAAACTTAAATTAAAATCATATTCATCATGTTGTGAACGCTGTCAATTAGAATTATTCTAATAATGGAAAACCTGTTATCTACTAAAAAACTAATCAAATCACCGCAATTTGATACTACTCTCTTACGCTTGCCATCAGGATCACTCACATTCAACTCGTACAACCCTAAGCCCTACACACTAACATCTTACTCCAAACTACTGACCTAGTGAACTGAACTCTGATAATCAAAGTGTAAACACAAGCAATGCAATTTTCATACACCCCCTCCCCAAGGGTATCTTGGCCGACCTAGTCTTTGAAAAAATAAACAAGTCGTGGGTTGCTGTTTTGCTATTTACAGTTACTAAGAATGAATTTTTATGGTCAGAAAATCACAAAATTCATTCCATACAGTACGAATACACTTTTTTCTGAAATTGAAATAATATTCAAGTACTTATGATAATAGTCATTTGAGATTAGAGGGAGAACATTTCAATTATTAACAGGATACGTGACAAAATTTTAAATACATAATGATTTCTCTGTCTATCTCAAATTTAGGATAAACATATGAAGATGTCGGATATTAAATTACAATTTTTAATTTGATATTTGAAATAAACATTGATAATAATAAACAATTTTACCCGCCTGCCGTTTCACATAGGGACGGCCGACGGCCAAGTCTTCTCGACCGACCTCGCAAGTATCACAGTCGAGCTATTGTAGAGTTCCATTAATAGGAACTTCGAGCGCGACGTATGTGTTAGATGAAATCATAAACTGAAAGCTGTGGCTCGGCTGGCTGAGCTGCGTTATTACGTATAAGGACAGATGCGGGAACTTGGAATAAAAATTATTTGAGGTGTTTGACCGAAATAATGTGTACTTCGGAAATATGAGATATAGAAATATAGATATAGGCAGAGGAAAAGATACTAAGGGAATTTCTCGAGATTTAAATATTGCTATTAATTTTTCAAATAAGTTTCGATTAAAAAAATATTTATTTTCACCTTCTCTTTTTCGGTTGCGTTGCCTACCCTGACGAGCCGTCACTGATTGATTGAGTTTTTGAGGAGTTGAAAGTGTTGACAATTGCCAGAGGCACGTTTATCGGTTTGTATTCATTCGGATTATTCATTAAATGTTTGGTTTTCCGAAAATGGTATTCCTTGTATAAAATATGGAATTAACTCAGCTTCAGTTTGATTGAGGTAATAGAAGTATATAGCATAGAGATGAGAAAATCTTGTAAGGGTCTATTGAAATCGACTAAATATAGGTGGTGCTGGCTTCGTAAAATGTAATATTGATCGATGAAGGAAATATCAAATAATTTTATTGTTTGTAGGCTCATCTCGCAGAGTTCCAATTTTTCTCTAAATTTTCCAAACGAGTCTTTCTTCTATGAACGGGGCAAAATTTTTTATTCATTATTTGTGTTTCAAAGAAGGAAATACAAAATTTTACAGATCACTTTAGATTATCGCGTTTTGTTCTGTAAAATGATATAAATCAATATCTTGAAGCTTTACAGTGAATTGAAGGAAAACCACCTTCCTACGTTGCTTCATATTTAATCCGTTAGATGTCAGACCTAATGGTTTTTATCGTAATGAATTTCAAACCTTGATTATATAGAGGATTGCCATTTGAAAACGAAACAGACGAGATTACAGACAAAATAAGTTTTTTCGATAGAAAAGCTCGGACAGGTCGATTTTTGTTTCGAGGGGGACAACTTAAGATGTAGGTTACGGACGCATAGCGCTTCAACCCTTGCTGCTACAACCCCCACCCCCAATTTTTGAATAGGGAAGATGGGGTGAGTGATACCTCAATTCAAAGGTATTTTTACACTGATTTCAGCACAGTAATTGTTTTTTCATTTTATGCATTAGTTCTCGGAATATTCATGCGTTAGTTAATTTTATCACTTAAATTTATTTTTTGCGAATAATTGACATTTCGTTCTTCGGAAACACCAAAATTTCCGTACTTGTATTTGAAATTGCAGAACATCTACCACTGGGCGAATGAAGTCATACCGTACGTGTTAATGCTACTAGGGTCAGATGATCGACTAGCTGTTTTATTCACTGAAATCATTCTCCAACTGTACGGTATCAGAACGATTTGAAGTATTGATCTAAGAAATAAGACTTTTCAAAGTAAAGTAAATAATTTATCAAAAACTCACATCAATGAATTAAATATTCAAATTGTTCACCATTAGCTTCCATACAATGAAATAAGTTTTGTTCGAAACGATGGCGCACATTTTGCAGCATTTCTGGAGTGATGTGACGACATTCGTTCACTATACGTCTTCTTAAATCTTCTATGGAATCGGGCTGTGTAGAGTAAATTTTACTCTTCAGGTGGCCCCAAAGAAAGAAATCTAGTGGTGACAGATCTGGCAATCTGTCTGGCCATTCAGTGGGACCCCTTCTTCCAATACACCTTTTTGGAAATCTTTGATCCATTTATTCTCGAACTGGTAAGGCGTAGTGTGGAGGAGCTCCATCCTGCTGAAACACAATCTGATCTTCCACATAATTTCCAGCATTGTTTTTAATAATTTCCGTCAAAATTGGAACAATGTGATTTTCCAATATGTCCAAATACATATCTCCAGTAAGATTACAAAAAAACACTACAAGTGCCATGAAAACACCACTTCATTTTCAAATACTTAGTTAAGAATATTTCGAGAACTAAAGCATAAAATGAAAAAATAATTACTGTGCTGAAATCAGTATAAAAATACCTTTCAAATGAGGTATCACTCACCTCATCTTCCTTATTCAAAATTTGGGGATGAGGGTTGTAGTAGCAAGGGTTGAAGCGCTATGCATTAGTAACCTACATCTTAAGTTGTCCCCCTCGAAACAAAAATCGACCTGTCCGAGCATTTCTATCGAAAAAATTTATTTCGTCTGTAATCTCGTCTGTTTCGTTTTCAAATGGCCACCCTGTATATTGAATATCTTGAAGAACAGATCGAGAAATACTCATGTTATTAGTTGAAGTATCAGATGAACTTTACTGTTTTTTTTCTGGACTTTTGTTCCTACTACAACACCGTTTTGCCCGAATGTCTGTAATTTACGAATATTGAAATTAGGTTTGACTTCCTTGGTCAAACTTGAGTATGTCGTATACTTCTATCATCCGAAGGATATGAGCTAGAGTTTTCATAATTTCAGAATGGGTTTGGAGTCTAAATATCTTGATCAACCTGTTTTTGAGCCAAATCCATCTAATCGTTCAGCAATTATGAGCATCTAAAATTAGGCTACTTCAATAACTCCTAAAATATCAATCCCAGTGATTATTTAAACTTTCGAAAATCACATCGCAGCAATATACATATCTGGAGATACGGCAGTCCTACCGAACTCCACTGCTTATTAGGTACGTGAACATATCTAGTGTTGAGTTATACACGTTCTGAATTTGATTTTGTAAAAGGCTCCTCATTTTTGTACTGAAGCGGTACAGTGAACCACTTCAAATGAGGCGGGGCATCGCAGTCATTTATGACGCGATAGGGAGTCGGGACAAATATGTCCTACTACAGATACATGTGTGATAATGATTTTATTTTTCGACTCGATCGAGCGTTTTTTATTTCTAAGATCCAAATTTGGCGTGTGAAAGTTATTGATGAGTGACTGAGTCACTCTCTATACGAGGGTTGCCCTTTATATTTCGGGATTTGATAACCCTAATGTAGCAATCTGCCAACTGACAGCTTTATAGTAAAGCTTGACATTTTTGAGGTTATACGTAGTCAGAAGGTTTCGACATACGAGCACTATTTGTATTGTTACCAGTAACTTAAAAGATTCATCTCGTCCAAAAATGAAATGAAATCGTGAACATTTTCGTTCGATTATTTTTTAAAAATTTTGACGAGGATTAACTCAACAAAAGTGCATCGATGAACTTAATTCAATTTTTGATGATGGAGCTCCATCAAGGACCACTGTTCGATGATATATGGTGAATTCAACCAAGGTCGTAGTTCACTCCAAGACGAATTTTGTGAAGGTCGCCTAAAATCAGTTGTTGTTCCGAAAACCTTTGATGCTGTGCGCCAACTGATGTTGCAAGATCGCCATTTGACCGACCATGAGATTGAGACAAATTTAGGCATTAGTGGGACCAGCATACATTCAATATTGCATGAATTAGATCGTTAAAAAAAATTGTTCGCGGTGAATCCCACACAACTTGTCAATCGCTCAAAAAAAGGCTCGTATCGATTGGTCGAAAGGAATGTCTTTTTTTAATACCGTGCGAATAAAATAAAATGAGAGGTTCATGTTTTCCGACACCTGAAGAAGTGGTTGATGCGTTTAGAACGCGTGTTTTGGAGATACCTGAATCAGAGTGGCAAAAGTGCTTTGACAATTGGTTCAAACGCATAGATCTTAATGGGGAATATTGCGAAAAACAATATAGCGATTTTCGATGATTAATATTTGTTTTTGTTCTTTACTCACGGAATATAAAAGACAACCCTCGTAATAATGAAGCAATGAAAAAAAAATACACTCATACATGAAATTGAATTGCCTTTCCAACAAGGTGCTCCTCGACCTCTTTTCCTTATCAAAAAATGAGAGCTATTGGAGATTGCGGCAAGAGGGGTAGTGACATCAAACTCATTTGAACACCCTTACTTGTCCCCCTTTTCAACAAAATTTGACCTGTCCTAGCATTTTTTCGTAATTCCATCCCAAAGCTCAAAATTCGGGGTGAAAAGTTATTGATGTCCCACCCTGTATAAATGTATCCAATTGTATATTGTATAAACAAACCTTCAAATCATACAAGGTAAGTCATCTAAAATTAAACCTATAAGACATATCACAAGGTAAGTCATCTAAAATTACACCTATAAGACATATCACTTAATATAACAAATCTAGATCAACAATTGACACATAATTTACGAATTATACGGTTTATTTAGAACTAACCAATGTATTCAAAGCGTAAGTACTCTTCCACACTATAAAAAACATTTTGCCTGAAAAAATGTTTGACTTCATTTCTGAATTTATTATATTTAAATTTTTTTATTATTTCAGGTAATTTATTGAACAGTTTGAGTCCCACAAATTCGACAGATTCTTGGGTCTTCCTCAATCTACATTTTGGGACCTCATATTGGTGTGCATTTCTGGTAGAATATCCATGGACGTCACCATGCTTCAAAAATTCTTCTCTTCGTAGATGTACTCGTACAATGCACAAGGCTTCCTACATAAAATGACATGGCAGAGTTAATATTCCATAATCCCTAAATACACTTCTGCAACTTTGAGTATTTGGAATTCCAGCGATTGATCTTAATGCTCGTTTTTGTTTAAGAAAGACTCTATGCATTCCAGGAGAAGCCCCCCACAGGATTATGCCATAAGTGGCCACACTATGGAATTCGGCATAATAAGTGAGAATTGCCTCCCTTGAGCTCAAGATGGATTTTATTCGTCGTATGGCATAGATAGATGAAGACAATCTACTACATAGTTCATCGACGTGTCTTGACCAACTCAATCCTGTATCCAGAGTGAAACCCAGCAGATTCAAAGATTGACTTTTTCATTGTAAGTATTATATTTTGAGTTTTGCCCTCATTTACCGCCATATGGTTAATTCGAAACCACTGTTTTGTGCAATTCAACGACTCTCTAGATTTTGCAACCAACTCCTGTCTATTTTTTGATTTATTCATTAGAGTTGTGTCGTCCGCAAACATTTTCACTTCACCATGCCTGTTCTCCTTCAAAAGGTCATTGACGAACACAACGAACAAAATGGGACCCAGCACAGAACCCTGTGGTACTCCCGATTTCAATTTTCTCCTTGTAGACTTTTCACCGCGGAAATCGACAATCTGGTAACGATCTTTCAGATAGGACTCAAGTAGCTTCAAAATTAACAGTGATCATTCATGGTGTCATCATCTATTATAGTATTATCTAAATTTCAAAATTGATGAGGGTCATTTATTGAGTTCATCTATGTATTTCATAATTTTTGTTAATTTGGTTGATAAAAAATTTAGAAAGCACTGACGTGAGGTCAGATTGCTTTGGCGCTTTTGTTGAGCTACTTGCGAGTAAATATTCAAACTATAACAAATCTATAAGCACTCTGATCAGGTGAACAATAGTCTTTTCCCGTACTATGGGACAATGTGATGCAAATATTAACGCCTAATGAATGAACAAACCTATATCTCAAATTAAAAATAACTATTCATAATTTTCCCCAAGTTTTGTTCGAAGCTATAATTCCCTTTTCCTAAAAACTTACGTCAGTGCTTTTCTGAATTTTGACAACTTATAATATTTCAGCCATCGAGATTGAATTCTATCTCTATGATTTCCCGTTATGAAAAATTTTGATCAATATTACGCCAACTGACACTGATTAATGAGCCCGGCATTTGTCAATCGAGTATCGATCTGTGATGGTCATCGTTCAAAGAAAATCATCGGGACGTATGTCATTCCTATTTTCTTTTGAGTAAATGAAAAAAATGATCATATCTTTAGATGGAAAAGAGCTACGGCAATGAAATTTGAGGATAAGTAAGATATCGATCACCTCAATATATTCACGAATTTTTATTGAAATCCGAAAAAAATCTCTTGAGGTAAAGCGGATTGAAAATTTTTTTTTGGGAATTTATTAAAAATTTTCTATCGTGACGATTTCTGCGAAATTTTGCGAGCCGTTTTGTTGCAGCCTCCCTCAACAATATTTTAAGTATCAACTTGGTCGGATGGATATTCTAGTAGTTATTGAGGAAACAAAATTTCAGATGCTCATAACTACTGAACCATCCGACGGATTTGGCCCAATAACGAACTTGACCGAGATATTTGGACAATTAACCTATTTTGAAAATATGAAAACTCTAGCTCATCTCTTTTGGATGCTAGAGAGGATACGGCCGGCACTCTGTTCGGGTGAACAAGAGCGCCAAAAATTGAATATTTCATCCTTTGATGATGATAAACAACAATTGTTTCAATTTTTCGTAGAGTAGGATGATGTCCACTATTTTTTCTTCATCTGTGACGAATAGAATTCTAAATGCCAATTAATAAATTATTGTATAATCGGAAAGACTAACCTTACAATATCATGAGATACTAGTACATAAATAGCAAGTTGTAATCCAGATCGAGAGCTGAGTATTTTACTCTTTTTCCTAACAATGAATACTTTCATACAATGATTTAAAACAACTTTTCTGTTGTGTTGAAAATTAAAAAAAAATCCCTGGTTATTCTGTAAGAGAGGCAAAAGACACCGTCTCATAAAACCAACCTTAAGTCCATAATTCATAATATTTGTGTGGCATGAATTATGAGTCTAGATTCCCTCATTTACCTCTTTCTGCCTTTTCTGAATCCTGTTGTCGCCTTCTCCTCGATCACCACTTGGGCCTCATAGAATCGAGGCCCGAGGCTTTGAGGCCTAGTGTGACAATCGACATTTTTTAAAAGTGGACCCTTCTTATATATCACTTGCCCAACACTAAACATATCTATCGAAATAGGATATAACACCGTAACCGACACCATCCTTCCATCTTTATTATTTTATTGACTGATATCGTACTTAATCTAATCTGAATTAACTTGGTGGTTTGCGGCATAGAGCCACCTTTGGTATGAAAATAATAAGGAATTATGAACACTGTATTAATATTCTGCGATCATCCGGAGTTTTATTTCGCCGCGGTCAAACCTTTAATATGGAAACAACCGAGTAATAGACCTGGTTTGAATCCGGGCCTTAGTGGCTCAGTTCAGTTACTTGGAAAACATTAAAATTAAGAAGAAATGAGTTTATAATTGATCCCGGCTGAAATCCGTTAAGGCCGTATAATTTGGGCGTTGTGTTTCCTCCTTTATAAGGTTATAAATGAGGTAATATCCTTTGCATTTTGGCTGCATATTTCAATTTTCCGGCAATAATTAAAAACAACGTTCATTTTGTCTTAACTCAGCTCTTCCGTTCGCGAAGCGGTACCTTGAGAAGATGAGGAGGGACATGGTTGATGTTAAATACTTCTCCATCAATCTCATTTTGTTGGAGACAACTTTTTATCTTTAACGAACTTTTGCATTAATTACTGATACAGCTACGATCATATTTTCTCCAAGGGATTTTTCCTTTCCTCCCACGTCAGAATTTGAAATATAATTGCTGATTCAGGGAGGAATTTCCTTGCCGTTCATCCAGTTTTACGAGAATTCCTGTGTAGCTCATAAAAACTTGGATCTTTAATGTTATAAGGATGATTTGAATGTTTCCAAAGCACTTGATTCAACGAAGATCGTTGGAAAATTATTGACAATTAGAAAACTTTCATTTGCATAATCATACTCTATTTTGTAATTGCGTACAAGGTCTGGCAACAGAGTAATGGGATCAATTTAAGATTTTTCACTTCTATATTCACATGATTTTTAGGGATTCAGTAATTAATAGGTTTGTTCGCGTGGCAGTTCGGAACTGTAATTTTTGGTAATTTGTGGTTCCCACCCGTTCGTCTGGGACGGAACAGGAGTTCCTTGTCGTTCGTGTGGTCGGAACACTTGATTTCGGAACTGTTCGTTACTGTTCTTACGGTTCCTGATCTAGAGATGGTACAATGGTACAAGGTACAACAGAAGAAGCGGTAAATTCAAATCATCGGTGTTTCAAATTTTCAGTAGTTCTAATTGGCAATTAAGTTATATATTTGGTGACTAGGATATTCGCATAGCTGTTTTTGAGTATATTTGATGTGGTGTGAGTATAAATTTTTAATCAATTCGTTGTAATAGCTTCTCAAAATTTTTGTTATCTCAAAGAAGAGGAAAGATCATTTGCAATAGATGAATAAAATAATTGCATAGTTTTTAATCAAAGTATGTAAGATAATTATTTTATATTATTTATATATACGATATTTCGTATTTATATTCTATATATTTATTTTCGTTATTTCATGATTGTAGTATCTTTATTTTTTAACCACTCAAAATGTATTGCAAATTTAGGAAGGAAACGGAGGAATGACCTCTTTCAAGAACACAACGACTTGTTAAAACAATTCTTATCTAAAAAATAATTACAAAGCTATGAAAATTGTAAGAAAAACTTTTTATTTATTTCCCAAATGCCACCAGTTCCATATACAATTACCTAATTCTATTATATAAAATTTTCTCTACACAGTTTCTACCAAACTTACAATAAAATAACAGAAGAATTCATAGTTTACCCAGATATGAACTAACAAAAATAATTTCTCCACTGATGACCACTACTACATATATTGAAATTTCAAATTATAATTAAATTAAATCATTTATTTAAATATTTCATTACATATAAATCATCTGTTCCCCCCTGTTCTCACCCGTTCGTGTCATAGAACAACTTGCGACGATTCCAAGAGTTACAGAACCTGGTTCTCTGTGACCCCAGAACAACTGGGAACTGCCACCCGAACAAACCTAATATTTCTATTTGTGATCAAGATGCTCATAGTCATTTTATTGCCAAACGAAATTTCGGGCTTTGCCCTTTATTAAATTTGGTGTGGAATGTAAATACAAGCATTATGATTGTATTTATATATCGAATTCTCCACCCAGTACCCAGTACCGACTATTCTACTTATTAACATGACCTATCGTTGAAAACTTGCTTCGTCACTAAACAGTATGTTGTTAGAGTTGTTAAAACGTGACAGCGTTTTGTTCGCAAAACTCAGTCGATTAGCATAGTCCGCATCCTTCAATTCTTGAACCAATTGAATTTTGTAGGCTTTTAGATGTAAGTCTTTCTTTAAAATCGAATGTAGAGACGAGTTTTTGATGTTCAACACTCGGCTTCGCTTTCGGATGGATAAAGACGGATTTGGACGAACCGACGCCTCAACTTCTTCAATTGTTTTTCAAGCCTGCACAGGTCGCCGGAGCAAATACGGTCGCTGCTAACAAACACACGACCCATCCGGTTTACCGGAACGTCCCCACATACGGGACAGACCTGCGCAGGTATACCTGTACAGTTTTCCTCTCCGGTCGACCGTATAGCATTTATACCTTGCATAATGCTATCGTCACTTGGCGTGTATGATATTAACACTGTTTCCAAGTATTGTTACTTTTGTGTAATGTGTGGCACAACAATATTGAAAATCCAAAAATAGTACGAGCAAGTGAAGATCTAGTAGTATAAAACATACCCTGTTTTCCTACATATTTTTTTTCATGGCTTAATTGTCATCTTGGCAAAATCAGCATAATCATAGTGCATTAAGTGAGTGGTTGTCCGAAAACCCGAAACCCTTATCGTATCAATCAAGTTCACCCCTAGCCAATCTTTCTTTAAGAAATTGCGAAATATTTCGTTTCAAGAAAGGTCCGACGTCTCGTTATTGTGAAAAATTGCGGTGAAATCAAGAAAACCATAAAAAAGGCGACCTTCTTACAATACAATACACTTTTGTTTTTTATTAAGGGCATTCACTACCGAGAATAAATTTCTATATTCTATAAAAATAATCGAACGTAAAAGACACTTTCGGTTCGATTTATGATATTTTCACAAAGAAACATAATAAAATATAAAGTATATATGGGGGAAGTCCTGCCTGGTCGCATTCTGCTCTTCTGGACCCTTCCCTATATTTCGCTAATCTATACGGACCTCCTTTCCGACCGTATTGAATCACCTTCGAACCAACTTTTGAGAAAATTATATTCGTATTCAAGATTATTCAGCTTTATTCATTCCAATGAATGTTTACTTCTATCTCACTGGTTTTTTTTAGGGATTAAGTAATTAATATTTCTATTTATCATGAAGAGATCAGTCATTTTATTGTTGAACGACGTTTCGGGTTGTGCCCTTTGTCAAATTTGGATTGGAATATAAACACAAGCATTATGATGATTATCACACTTTCAACGATTGAATTCATAGTTTACGATACATTATGTATAAAATAAAATGAATAGAGATCAAATATATCTAAAATTGACAATTATAGTCTTACACTTCTTGAAGGTATAAATGATACCTTTATTTATTATTATTATAAAACACTGTTTTCTTTGATTAATAAGAGAAAATTTTCCATTTTTATCATAACATTAAAGAATTAAAAACAAAACAGAAAAATTAATCAAAAAATGAAATAGAATACTTTATTCTTATCAGGCATTCATATTCGATTAACAATAATTTAAACAATTCTTGGTTAAAACTTACCTGTGACATGCCGCAACGGAACAAATGAACTTGCTACTTTGAAATTGGTTGATATTCTAAAAACTAACGTCATATAATCATAGAGTATAATTACACTCAACAAATCGACTCAGAAAATTACAAGTGAATTCTACGATTTTCTGAAGAATTAAGTTTATTATAAAAGAATGAAATTGACTTAAAAGGGAATTCTCTCCATATTTCAAATTATTGAATTGAACAAGTCTATTCTTGAAAGTGTTAATAAACCAAGATTACTTCAACGTTATGATGAGAATGAAAAATTTTTTCTTATTCATCGAAGAAAACAGTTTTCTAGAATAAATAAAGGTATCATCGATAATTTCAAGAACTGTAAGACTATAATTGTCAATTTTAGATATTTTTGATTTATTTACACTTTCAAGAATAGACTTGTTCAATTTAATAATTATACAGGGTGTCCAGAAAGAGTATCGGGTATTTGTCAGGATTCTGCGGTCAATAATAATGATAGTTTTCTTACATGAGTATGCTCCTAAATTCAATAATTTCTGAGTTATTTGAGATATTCTGGATTTATGTAGTACGTAGAGTCAAATTCTTTGAATCTGATTCATAAAGATATTCTGTGAGCGTGGAAGATAAATCATCCCATTTATAATTCACAAGTGTCAGACAGGTCTTATTGTTAGTCGTTATGAAATTTTTTGATTTCACAAAATGAATCGTTGCTGTTCTAATAATGAGATTTTGGATTCATTTCTTATATTGTAATATTTCAATTGTATACGCAATACACATTCAAATGAACTTAATGATATTGTTTATTTCAAATCCATGGTGGATGACACAAAATGTTGAGTATCCAATGAGAAGTATCCCCATTTTTTTTTACAATTTCTGAAAAGATGTTTCATACTTTCCAAATTTTGGAATGTAAGAGCCCCTAAATAATAGAAAAAAGGGCAGTTGATGAAATTAGTATTTCAACTCATTTCGAAGCGAACGAGAATTCATCTCTTCAATAGGAAACACATTAAATAAATTCGCTACAGTACACCGAATTTTAATTATAAATAAATTATGATAATAAAAATAAAAATACGTTTCAAAACACAAATTAACAAAATAAATGATCAGTTAAGAGTTTCAATTTTAACCATTTTGTTCCACACACTTTCGAATACGTCTTGAAACCTTTTTATTTCATGCATGAACTTTCTCATATTTGTAGTCATGCATGTTGTATTTTTCAAAATTCGGTGCACTGAATTTCTGTCGAAATCGATTTCATGAGCTGCACTTCAAATAGATGCATTTTCATTCGCTTCGAAATAAGTCAAAACACTAATTTCATTTTCTTCATCATCAACTACCCTTCTTTTATATTCTTTAGGGGCTCTATCACATCCAAAACTTTGAAAGTTTGAAAGATATTTTCTGAAGATCTTGTTGAAAGTTGAAGGCCCGGCAGGTTCTACTAATAATTCTGTCAGATTCACCATGTATATAAAATAGATCCAGAATTTCGTAATTAGAATAACGGTTCATTTTGTTAAATCGAAGATAACGAATAACAATAACACCTGACACTTGTGAATTATTAACAGATAATTCATCTTCTATGGGTACAGAGTGTTCCCATGGCTTTGAAAGAATATTCATTGAATATTTTTAGATGCAATCAATTTGACTCTACGTATACCATAAATCCAGAAAATCTCAAATAACTCAGAAATTATTGAATTTAGGAGCATAATCATGTGAGAAAACTATCATTATTTTTGACCGCAAAATTCAACACAATTATAAAAAAATAGGGTTCCAATTTGAAAAACAGAAGTTATGGCCAATTTGAGATCACAATTTTCAACACAAAATTTGAAACACCCTGTGATGATATTTTTGAGATCCAAAAGATGCATGACCTTTTCACATCCTTCCTCTTCGATGTTGTGAAAACGGTTTACGCTCAGGATATTTAAAATAAGAATAATGAACATATTACTGACTGAACATATTTGACTTTTTTTCCAGTTTTTTTGGATATTTTGAAAACTATTCGATTTAATACAATGGTTTTAACAGAAATATATTCACTATTGAATACTCGATCACACCAGGAGTGGAAAACTTGAAAAAAAAATTTTTCATCAAATTTATTTTCACTCCCTGTATAACCGGAAGTATTTGGGCTTCGAAAATATTTTAGCTCTGTAGAGAACTTCGAACAATATCATAATCCCAATTTTCAGATTTCAAATATGTCTAGTTCTCCAGAAATGTCTAATAGGCACTCGAACTTGAGAGTATTTCTCCTGATAGGTTTCGAATTGTCAATGTGAGAAGTATTTTGTCATGTGTTGCCAGTTGACTCAATGTATCGAATTGTTCTTCTTCTTCATTATTTGTTTTCTGAATAAGTGTTGAGTAAATTCTGTATAGTCCTAGAATGCCTATTCTGTCATTGATTGCTCACTGGTTTTGTTTGATATAAATCATTTCTAAAAAGTCTCTGGTCTTTCTATTTTTTTCTCTTTTTCTAGTATTTTCGTATTTCGAAGTTGTAAATATATGGTTATTGTCTATTTCATCGTGAATTAGGAGTGTTACCGATTTTGATAAACTTAAAAAGAATTTTGTTGGGTACTTGGCATTCAGGGCTATTCGAATCAAACAATAATTATTTTTTAATTCATCTAGATTGGTCCCTCATTAGGATGCTAAAATTACCAGAGAAAACAGTTACATGGGCTAAAAAATACAGTAATAAAAATTATATAGCTCAACAATTATTTGATTGTTGATAAAAGTAAACATTATTCCTCTCAAATCTAACTCAGTAGTAGATGAGAGATAGGAGCAGCCTTAAGGATTGAGAAAACCCTACTTAACAGCAGTGATGGCTCATCAGGGTAGGCAGCGGCAAACGCAACCGAAAAAGAGAAGGTGAAAATAAATATTTTTTTAATCAAAACTTATTTGAAAAATTAATAGCAATATTTAAATCTCGAGAAATTCCCTTAGTATCTTTTCCTCTGCCTATATCTATATTTCTATATCTCATATTTCCGAAGTACACATTATTTCGGTCAAACACTTCAAATAATTTTTATTCCAAGTTCCCGCATCTGTCCTTATACGTAAAAACGCAGCTCAGCCAGCCGAACCACAGCTTTCAGTTTATGATTTCATCTAACACATACGTCGCTCGAAGTTCCTATTATGGAACTCTAAAATACCTCGATTGTGACACTTGTGAGGTCGGCCGAGAACCCTTGGCCGTCGGCCGTGCCTATGTGAAACGGCAGGCGGGTAAAATTGTTTATCATTATCGATGTTTATTGCAAATATCAAACTAAAAATTGTAATTTAATATCCAACATCTTCATATGTTTATCCTAAATTTGAGATAGAAAGAGACATTATTATGTATTTGAAATTTTGTCACGTATCCTGTAAATAATTGAAATTTTCACCCTCAAATCTCAAATGGCTATTATCATAAGTACTTGAATATTATTTCAATTTCAGAAAAAGGTGTATTCGTACTGTATGGAATAAATTTTGTGATTTTCTGTCCATAAAAATTCATTCTTAGTAACTGAAAATAGCAAAACAGCAACCCACGACTTGTTCATTTTTCAAAGACTAGGTCGGCCAAGATACCCTTGGGGAAGGGGTATATGAGAATTGCATTGCGTGTCTTTACACTTCGATTATCAGAGTTCAGTTCACTAGGTCAGTAGTTTGGAGTAAGATGTTAGTGTGTAGGGCTTAGGGTTGTACGAGTTGAATGTGAGTGATCCAGATGGCAAGCGTAAGAGAGGTAGTATTAAATTGCGGTGATTTGTTTAGTTTTTTAGTAGATAACAGGTTTTCCATTATTAGAATAATTCTAATTCACAGCGTTCACAACATGATGAATATGATTGAATTGAATTAATATGATATGAATTGTTGGACAGTTATACATTTTAGATATGATTGTCACTGTATTCGTAACATGTAAACATGAAAAAGGCTCAATGTACGCCGAAACATATGTAGTAAAGTATTAATGAAAAAAAGATGAAATCCTAATTTCAATCCAGTGCTCTAATCCCAAGAAACTTGTTTCTAAATTATATATATATACATATATATATGCTTGGTCTGGCCGACCCACTCCTAGAGGGCACGCGCGGTCACTGCTTAACAGTTATGGATTTCATTTAAAATACACAGAACCACAGACGAAGAGAGCACAAAGAGGTGAATTGAGTTGTTTCTTTTCCTTTAGTATTTATGAGGTGGTGTTTAAATTTGATATTCTATGGGGAGTATTTTAAATCTAAGAACAAAAGATAGCTGTATATAGCTGTATACAATATCTCCAATCGATCCAATTGTGTCTATTCCATCCCTTGCATCGACAGCGTATTGGGCAAACTTCTCAATGCTTAAAACAACGTTTACAGATATAAAAGGGCTTAGTAATATCTACAGCTATTTTTTGTTCTGAGACTTAAAAGATACCCCCCGTAGAATATCAAATTTAAACACCACCTAATAAATACTAAAGGAAAAGAAACAACTCAATTCACCTCTCTGTTCTCTTTTCGTCTATTGTTCTATTAACCTAAAAAGCTTTGTAATAGTTCATATTTATTTAATTTTTTCAATCATTAAGTTTAATACACAGTGTAGTCTATTTGTTGCGATAAATTCAAAACAAGGGACACCTCTTGGAAATTAGGACCGCGGCAGTTACTTCCAAGAATGCCAGGCTATCGGACGGAATTTTGGAAATCCCTTTGTGGCGCTCTTGTTCACCCGAACAGAGTGCCTATCATTTCGCCCGAATGTCTGTAATTTTGGAATATCGAGCCGAAAATGGTCTCAATCGATTGGGTTCGACTCCCCGATAAAGAATCCGTGGCGAAAGATGAGTCTGTTCGGCCGGCCGGCCGTATCCTCTCTAGCATCCAAAAGAGATGAGCTAGAGTTTTCATATTTTCAGAATAGGTTAATTGTCCAAATATCTCGGTCAAGTTCGTTAATGGGCCAAATCCGTTGGATGGTTGAGTAGTTATGAGCATCTGAAAGTTTGTTTCCTCAATAACTACTAGAATATCCATCCGATCAACTTGATACTTGACATATTGTTGAGGGAGGCTTCAACAAAACGGCTCGCAAAATTTCGCAGAAATCGTCACGCTAGAAAATTTTTAAAAATTAAAAAAAAAAAAATTTTTTAATCCGCACTACTTCATAAGATTTTTCTCGGATGTCAATAAAAATTCGTGAATATATTGAGGTGATCGATATCTTACTTATCCTCAAATTTCATTGCCGTAGCTCTTTTCCATCTAAAGATATGATCATTTTTTTCATTTACTCAAGAGAAAAGAGAAATGACATACGTCCCGATGATTTTCTTTGAACGATGGCCATCACAGATCGATATTCGATTGACAAATGCCGGACTCTTTAATCAGTGTCAGTTGGCGTAATATTAATCAAAATTTTTCATAACGGGAAATCATAGAGATAGAATTCAATCTCGATGGCTGAAATAATATACGTTGTCAAAATTCAGAAAAGCACTGATGTAAGTTTTTAGGAAAAGGGAATTATAGCTTCGAACAAAACTTGGGGAAAATTATGATTAGTTATTTTTAATTTGAGATATAGGTTTGTTCATTCATTAGGCGTTCATGTTTGCATCACATTGTCCCATAGTACGGGAAAAGACTATTGTTCACCTGATCAGAATGCTTATAGATTTGTTATGGTTTGAATATTTAATCGCAAGTAGCTCAACAAGAGCGCCAAAGCAATCTGACCTCACGTCAGTGCTTTCTTTTTTTTATTTCAAAATCTAAATAGAACCCTCTCTCAGTTCAGTTCTATTTTGACCACCAGTCGGGTCAGTTTTACTTTACCAGTTTTTTCTACAATTGGGTCACTTAGTTACCTTAGTTTATTGCGAATCTGAGTTAATCAGTTGCAATTCTCCCAAGTGAAACAAGAATGTTGTGATTTGTGAAGCAATTACATATCGCCAAGCCACAATTTGTTAGTGAAAATCTCATCCGAAGTACCTGCACCTCATTCTGAGAAATCTACCCTCAACTATTGAAGCAGAGCTGTGGTGAACTTCAAATTAGAAAAATAAGGTCAGATCTCTTTTTTATCTAGTATTACTAGAAGTGCCCAAGATTGAGCAAAGAAGTTCAAATTTGGATTTTATAGACATTAAAAAAACTCCTCATATAAACTCTCAAGAGCCGAACATTGTTAACTCTTCTTCTCTGAGAATATATATAATATTGTTACAATCAGAAACTTGTTTTATTTACATTGCAGACATTTTTTCTACCAAAGATAATTTTTGGATCTTACCCTTAGATTATAACCAGCGAGTCAGGAAGTGTTAAGTAGGATGTTTTCAATCCTTAAGGCTGCTCTTGCCCCTCATCCACAACTGAGTGGAATAATGTTTACTTTCACAACCCTCAACTAATTATTATTATTATTATTACTAAGGGATTAGAGTTTAGGCAAGGCCTATAAACTCACCAAAATAAAATACAAAATCCAAGAAAAAAGTTGCACAGGACTGCTTGAGGAGCGAAAAAAAAAACAATTTGTCTGAAAAAAAAACCAAATAAAACACTCTCTCAACTTAAACACCATCTGTCATAATTGTTCTTAAAATAGTTCACTGACACCGACTCAATCACTACAGGAGGCAAGGAATTTCATACACCAAACACCCTATTTGATAAAAAAATGTTGACTTTGCACTGTTTTAAAGTTCTCCTTGCGGAGCTTGAATGCGTGGCCCCGCAAACGACGATCTGTATTCAACGTGAACAGGTTACGTTAACCAACCGTGTTTGTGCTATCGTTCTTATGGATGGAGTAGCCTGGCAATGTCACCAAGCCATTCGGGCTTCCAGGGTGAAGCTAGGATTCGGCTATGAGAATGAAAGTCGGATGGTAAGATCCAACATAGGCTGTTAGTTCAAGGTACTTGGACTGCAAAGACTGTGCGTTCGTGAAGACGATAGACCATTCATAGGGCTCATTTACTTTTTGATTGTCTAATATGTGTTTTCTTAGTGATAATAGGTGTTCCAGAATGATATTTGATGTTGATATCAGATTCTCCCGCATTTATCCTCCACTTATGCTCCTCACGCAAAGTGTTGAGTTCCTTGATTTGCATAAATGTCTTATCGTCCGAGATGCTGAAATGTCGCCAGTCCGATTTATTCTTGATCATTGTTTTATTCTACAGAATCTTAGTAACTATCATCGAATTACAAAATGAAACTTTTAAAATTCTAGGACGATCGGTAGAAGTTGCGCCAATTCTTGCAACAGAGATTCGGTGCGAGTTCGCATCTGGAGTTAGACAACCAAGAACCCTCGAAACCATAGATAAATCTTCATTGGAATCCATTTTGGGTATTCCACGGATCAAAACATTGTGAGATCTTCGAAGGCGATCAAGTAGTTCTGAAGGTTGAAGGTGTGAACTAGGACATACCCCAGAGGAGCGCTCAGACCTTTCAAATTTTGTTAGCCTCTGATTAGTAAAGTCTACGGCTTCTTTTAGGGACCTGTGGCTTTCAGCCAAGAGATCAACCCTGGAGGAGCAGGAGGTAATATCTAGCCCATTAATTGCATTAATTGCTTGGGAATGGGTGGCCAAAGTGTCGCTATTGCGAAATATATTAGTAGAATGCTTCTCCAGTATAGGTTTTCACTCTGAAAGTTCAGTCTGAAGCATTTGTTGATTCGTTTTAATAATAGAAATATCCGCAGATATTCCATCCAATTTAACCATCAGTATATTAAATTGATCGGAGCTCAGAGAAGTTGACGAAGATTGTTGAGGATCGACTTGCGTCGATGAAGAAAATGTTAGTTACGGAATTGATCTAACTCCACCAACAATATTAAGATTTGTTTTTTATACTCACAATTCCCCTTTCGTAGTCGGTTATTCCTGCTACCGCTGCGGTACCAATTATGGCAAGCAGCCTTGATTCATTTTCATTGATAGGCCCACCTCCTCCTGTATGTGATAATCCATTCCTGATGGCAGCTGCTCTGCTTTTCACCTTACACCTCCAATCTGCAACAAACTGAAACCAAGCCCGAAACGTCGTTTGGCTATAAAATAACAGGGATCTCTTGATCATAAATAGAAATATCAATTACTGAATTTCTAAAAACCCAGTAAATATAGAATTGAACGTATTCAATATGTTTGCATTTTTCAAATGCTAATTCTGATCAACTAAATTTTCAATGAGAGTCTTTCAAACTTCACATATTGTGAATTTTTTGTATCTTGATCTTCTTGCGAAATGTTCCTTATCGAACGTAAATTTTTGAATTCGTGGCGATCTATGTAACCAGATATTTAGATGTTTCTTGGGGTCAATAAGAGGTGAAATCCCTCAAGCTCCGTGTTGGGTTACTACTTTTTCCAGATTTAGGTTTGCGATATTTCTTGTCCGATCCATTCTGGTAATAATCTATAATATAAAAATGAATCGCAAAATGTGTTGGTAAGCGCATAACACAACAACGCCTGGACCAATTTGGCCAAATCTTTTTTTAAAATGTTCGTTGAAGTTCAAGGATGGTTTTTACGGCGAGAAAAATTAGAATTATTGCTGGTGTAATTGGAATTGGTGCAGAGAATTCCAATGATGAAGTTACCCAATACCAAATGGGCCGCTATGTCAGTAGTAATGAAGCAGTTTGGCGAATATTTTCTTTTCCTATTCATGAGAGACACCCTTCTGTTGTTCACTTACCTGTGCATTTAGAAAATGGACAAAGAGTGTATTTTACAGCACAGCAGTACAAAGAGCTGCTCAGCCACCATCTACTACATTAACCAGTTTTTTTGAGACATGCCAAAACGATGATTTCGCACAAACATTGCGATATTCTGAAATGCCAAAATATTATACCTGGAATCAATCCTCAAGGAGATTTATACGACGGAAACAAGGAAAACCAGTTCCAGGATATACAGATGTATATTCCACCGATGCGATTGATTTTTATTTACGACTGCTATTAGTCAATGTACGTGGCCCAACATCATTCCAACAGTTAAGAACTGTTGATGGTGAATTGTGTGGATCCTACAGAGAAGCCTGTCAACGTTTGCAATTTCTTGAAAATGACGCTCATTGGGATCAAACTCTCAATGATGCTTCAATATCATCACACGCTCATCAAATATGAACATTGTTTTCTATAATCATATCTACATGCTTCCCATCAAACCCAATTGATTTGTGGATCAAGTACAAAGATTATATGTGTGATGATATTTTGTATCAAATACGGAATAGAATGGGGAATCCAAACATACAAATCAATGAAGAAATTTACAATGAAGCATTGATTTCAATTGAGGACATGTGCTTGATAATGTCAAACAAACTATTAATTCAACTAGGCCTGACCGCGCCCAATCGTCCAATGCATGACGCTTTTAACCAAGAGTTGCATCGAAAAAAACTGTATGATCTCAACGCTTTGAAAGAATAAATTCAAACAAATCTTCCACTGTTAAATGAACAACATGTATTTGAAACTCTTATGAAAGTAACAAATGATGAAACTGGAGGGATTTACTTCTTAGATGCACCTGGTGGTAAAGGAAGAACTTTTTTGATTTCATTAGTATTAGCAACAATTCGCTCGCAAAATAAAATTGCACTTGCACTCGCTTCGTCGGGAATCGCAGCAACTTTGCTTGAAGGTGGTCGAACAGCCCATTCAGCACTAAAATTGCCATTAAATATGCAAAGCAATGAAACTCCAACCTGCAACGTTTCGAAGAACTCTGCAATGGCAAAGGTTTTGCAGCAATGTAAACTGATTGTTTGGGATGAATGCACGATGGCACATAAAAATCTTTGGAGGCTTTAGACAGAACCTTAAAAGATCTACGGAGCAATAATAACCGATTTGGTGGTGCAATGATTTTATTAGCAGGAGATTTTCGTCAAACAGTTCCACGATCAACGCCGGCTGATGAACTCAATGCATGTCTAAAGTCCTCCAATTTGTGGAAACATGTCAAAGTACTTCATTTAAGCAAGAATATGCGTGTCGAGTTGCAAAATGACCAATCTGGAAACATATTCTCTAAACAACTCATTGACATTGGTGATGGTAAATTTCCTATAGACATGTTGACTGGCTGCATTAACTTTCCTCAAAGTTTTTGTCAGTTAACTCAATCAAAAGATGAACTTATTCAGAAGGTGTTTCCAGATGTTCCTCAAAATTACAGAAACCATAATTGGTTGAGCGAACGAGCTATACTGGCTGCAAAAAACATAGATGTAAATGAATTAAATTTCAAAATTCAAGAACAAATTACAGGCGAATTGAGGATATATAAATCAGTTGATTCGGCTACTAATCAAGATGATGTAGTCAACTATCCACCGGAATTTTTAAACTCGCTGGATTTGCCAGGATTGCCACCTCACAATCTTCAATTAAAGGTTGGATCGGTGGTTATAATGTTGCGAAATATCAACCAACCGCGTCTTTGCAACGGTACACGGTTAGCGATAAAAAAATTACTAAACAATGTGATAGAAGCAACTATACTCAAAGGAAAGTATAAAGGAGAAGATGTTCTCATACCGCGCACCCCAATGATTCCGACTAATGTGCCATTTGAGTTTAAACAACTACAGTTTCCAGTGCGGCTTGCTTTTGCTATGACTATGAACAAGTCCCAGGGGCAATCATTAAATGTTTGTGGTATTAATCTAGAAAACCCATGTTTCTCACATGGCCAATTGTATGTTGCCTGTTCCTGTGTTGGAAAACTATCAGATTTGTTTATCTATGCGCCAGGTAATCAAACAAAAAAACGTCGTATACCACAAAGCACTACAATGATAATGATAATAATTATGATTCACATGATTAACAATAAAGCGATTACTTACTTTTAAATCCTTATATATGTTTCATTTAATTATTTTTGATTCACAACGCCCTATCACCAGGGTGACGGTTCTGTTCAGGAGAATTTTTTTAAAATACGTAGGCACAAAAACTGCCATATTACAAATCTTTTTGACAGGACGAAGTCTGTCGGGTCAGCTAGTTATTTATATTTATTTGAGTACTGGCTAAACAATCTAAGGCAATTTCAACCATATGCAGTTCTTCATCAAGATGCTAAAATATTGTAGTTAATATACAATTTCTTTGGTTAAAAACGATTTAGTACTGACCAAATTTCACTACGAAGACCAAAAACCAGGAATTTCTTTCGATAGATCAGAAAAAAGATCTTCATAGAACATTTTATTAGGGTTTCATTAAATTTGGCATTTATTTTGTGGAGTGCACGAAATAATTTAAAATAAACTAAGGAAAAATTATGTTTGTTTCAAGAATTTAGGGCTGAAATCTGAAATACTCATTTGAACCAGACAGAGCAACAGTCCTAAGCTGCTGAAAGAATTAAGGCGTTAATAGTTGAATCTTATTTTAACATCAAAAGTTACACAGAATTCCTGATTTTCTTAAAATCTTCAAATCCGTTGATTGAATGGGGGCAAGCAATAGCAATATCATCAGAGTACAAATTTCTGAGATGATACCATAGGTGAGTCACTCAGATATAAATTGAAGAATAAAGGAGCTATAACTGATCCTTGTGGAAGACCGACTTTCATTGTTTTCCACAGTATCATATGTCGAAGTTGAATCTATGAAAGCAGCTCCCGTTTTCAACCCATCATTGAAACCTGATTCTTTATAAAAGAAGTAGGTTCTAGGTCATTCTTATCCTGAAATTCAAACGAAATGGGTTCTCAGCAATGTGATCATATGAACGATTCACAGAGAACACTCGTATTCTTTGGTAAAGGTTTAAATTTGCACTGAATTTGTAATAAGACAGAAACCTTGTTACAAAAAGGAAAGAGATAGATATTCATAGTTTTTTACGAAGCTTAGGATAACACATTTGCTAGTACAACTTCAAAATGGGTCACCTGGTACCTATTTTGCCGCGAATTTGTTGTACAATGCACGAAACTATTACCTCAAGCGAAAATCTTGAACATTCTCCTACGAATGGGCACAAATTCACGGATAACATATGATGAAATTTCTGAAACCCCCGCACCCCGAAATCATTTGAACCTGAAAAGGGTCTGTGCCATTTATTACGGACAAATGGACGTCTACAAGTTAAAGGCGGCCGAGAAGCTCTTTTCCTATCTTCATTTACCTAATCGAAGCAAATTCCCGGGCATGTTCTAAATTGTAGAGGACAGTCTTGTGAGTTTCCTACGAATTAATCTCAATAGCCAATGTTGGGATGCTTGTATGTCCTTACAATATTTGTATATACAGGTGGCTCACAGAAAGCCAAAATCAATGGCGTCTACTCAGATGATATTGTTCGCATACCATTTTTCTTGAGCTATATTCGTTTTTTCCCATATCAAACGAAACAGTCTGTATATTATCACACGTAGTAACCCTTGGAAATCTGACTGGAATTTTCTTCGGATTCCATATTTGTATTTTAATAGGTATTGACCGGATGGGATAATATGGAAATGAAATCGGAGGGTTAAGAAGGGGCAGTGGATAAAAGCTCATGTGGGCAATTTTGAACGACTTCAAGTAGATAAGTGGTTTTGGTAGTAGGGTGACGTTCTGCTAAATGACCGTAGTGAGAACCGGATACCAGTCCGATAGACCATGAATCTGTGGGGTCACTCTGTACTTCCTTTCGAGTATTTGAAATATATTTCGGGGGAGAAGGAGGATTATTTCTCGACGCCAATATTTCAATTCCACGTAGTCAACCTTACATGGAAATTCCTTTTGATCGCGAACTTTTTTATTCTGTGCTCTGATTATTTTAATTCATTCAATATCTCAACGTTATTGCTTAATTTGAGTCGTGCAACAGTT
This sequence comes from Micraspis discolor, assembly GCA_030674115.1. Taxonomy (NCBI): domain Eukaryota; kingdom Metazoa; phylum Arthropoda; class Insecta; order Coleoptera; family Coccinellidae; genus Micraspis; species Micraspis discolor. The sequence goes on from JARTUT010000436.1 coordinate 2,162,113, forward strand.
GTGCTATAGAGAATGCGTGTATTAAAATATGAGACTGCTTCTCTATGCGAACACTACGTAAAAATAAACACATACACACAAACATATATATACACTTTTCTCCCATACCGTTTTTCCATATTGAGCTGCGTTAAAAAGTTAAAAGTATTTTAAGTTTTCACATTGGGCACCCCTCTGTAGTCCAGTTTAGTTTGAATGAAAATACCTACCACAGCATCCACTATTGAATCTGAATTGTTTAAAAACATTATATTTCCTCATGTTTCATCAGATGATTATATCGATATATTCCTTTCAACTTCAAATATCTGGAAATTGGTGCAAAAAAGATGAAGAAATATTTTATCTGCAAAAAAGACTAATGATTCTAGGAAGTACAAGATACGGACCTTTAGTTCAAGTAATATGTGTTTTTCATGCAATTTAACCAATCTGTACAGTAGTAGTGAGAAACCCACAAGAAATGGAATAAATCTATTGATGCAAAAATATGCATGACTGTTATCAAAAACAGTCAAGAGATCATTTCAATTGATATTGTCGTTTGAATATTACAGGTGAAAATGCAATTTTCTGAAGGAATTTTAAATGGGGCCAAATTTGGAAAAATTTTATAGGAAGAAAATGTTTCTTTGACGTCAAGAATCTATGGTTGCAATGAAAGTTTTTCCTCATAGTTAACACAGGTCTATTCTGCTGATCTGAAGAAGTTTCATTCAATATGCTGAATGTTTAAAAAGACCTCATTGGAATTTCAAGAAAGCAAATTGGATTGAATTTGCCGAGAAAGTAGCCAGTGATATTAGGTGGATCAAACTCATTCATGATAACTATCACAGATATAGGTGTTGTGAAAGCCGCAGCACAAAAGTTCTATCAAAAATCACCAACCGTTGATAAATGTGAAAGGATTATGAATTCTATCAATACAAGCCGAAAAGAGCAATGGGATAGTATCAAAAATGAATTTCACACATCCGAGTTGGAGTTCATGGGGTATATTGAGAAAGTTAGATGAAGCTACTTCCCTTGCCTCATCATCATAAAAAATTGATCCAAGATTATTCGCTCGCGGCTTAGTTGATGTATCTGAATCAATTAATATATCCCAATCTAAAATGAAGAATATGGAGAAAAAATTACTCATATTCACGAGTTCCGCTCCCATTTTAGAACATGTGTCTTATCCATTTAATAGAGAAGAATTGAGGGCTGCAATTAAGTCTACAAAATCTCGGAAAGCAGCAGGTTTTGACTGAATTCATCAAACATCTAGGAAAAAGAGCCTTGTCTTGGTTATTGTCTTTCAATAACAATATTCTGAATTCAGGAAACTTTCCTTCTGAATTCCCATAGGCTAAAGTATTTTGAAACGAGGAAAAAATCCTTGTGATCCTAGTAGTTATCGATCAAACAGTTTATTGAGTGTTCCTTTCAAGATATTACAAAGGCTTATTCTTTTTAGAATTGAATCTTTTATAAAAAGTGATCTACAAAATTTCCAGGGTGGCTTTAGAAAAAATAGAAATTGTTCAGATCAGGTTCTCAGCCTTACAACTTTCATAGAATCAGGCTTCAATAATAGGTTGAAAACAGGAGCTACTTTCATCGATTTATCTTCGGCATATGACTTTGTGTGGAAAGATGGATTAATTTTCAAACTCTATACCCATCTGAAGTGTGGAAAAATGGTAAGATGCATAGAAAATATGCTATCTGATAGAAAGTTTTGTGTTTTTGTTGACAATAAGAGTAGCAATTTCAAAACACTGAGAAACGGTCTTCCACAAGGATCAGTTCTAGCTCCTCTACTTTTCAATATATATTATATCAGTGATTTACCCACAACATCATCTCAGAAATTTGTTTATGCTGATGATATTGCTATTGCTTATCAGCATTCGGATCCATACTCTGGAGAACATACTGTCATCTGATTTGGAAATTTTAAAGAATTATTTTATTAAGAGGTTATTATGTCCCAATCCCAACAAAACAGAGGTTTCTTGTTTCAATCTGAATAATCATGAAAAATATAGGAAATTAGCTGTAACTTCTAATGAGTCTCCTATCGAACATAATTTCTATCCAAAATACTTAGGAGTTAAATTAGATTCATCTCTCAATTACAAGGATCATTTAGATGATCTGAGCCTAAAACTGAAAACTCGCTATAATATTCTTCAGAAATTAGCTGGATCATCTTGGGGTGCTGATGCTTCCACTCTTCGCACAGCATCTCTAGCCCTAGTCTTTTCTGCAGCTGAGTATTGTTGCTCTATACGGTTTAATAGTGCACATACACAAAAAATCGATGCATAATAGAATACATCCATGAAAAAGATTACTGACACTTTAACACATGTTATTATCACTTTCCAATTCATCAATATAAAACGAATTTTTTGATAATAAATATTGGTTATCCTTTGGACAACTACTTAAAATTATGAACTCATCATTAGAGCATAATATTTCATGGCAGACAGCCAAAATAAGGAAATTTTCAACTCTTTCCCCTGAAATTATTGGAAGTTTATTAATAACAACACGAAACAGATTTTCAATCCTGTCTGAGGAATCTAATGAAATTGTACATCAAAAGCAATACAAATAACTCCGAAACCTCCACCAATTTTGTAGACGGAAATGAGTAGAAAATTACTATCAATAAAAGCTCGCGATCACTTATTTACACAAATATTTGAAAGATAACAACGTCAAGGTAAACTTAACAAATCCAGACACATATAATTTTGGTAAATAAAAAAGAAAATTGAAAACTCAGGCCATGAAGTGAGACACATAATCAACAATAGAATCGCAAAACGAAAAAATCCACTTTCTCTATTCCATGTTGACCTGGAGCCCAGAGAAAACAACAAAGATATTTACCAGATAAAATTCTTCTCAAATAGAAAAATTTCAGTAGAACCTCCTTGAAAAAGAAAACGAGAAATTAACAGTGCATTAGATGGCACAATCCAAATTGTTTAGAAACGATGAGGAAAGTTGATATTCCTTTCAAATCTCAAATCCATAACCGCAAAACTAATCTACCGGACCTAAATCAATTATGAAGGAATCGTTTGCATATGAGTCTGAAAAAGTTCCATTCGACAGACAATCAAATATTACACAAAACCGGAAACAAATAAACGGATATATCTTTTCATTTAGTACATTTGCTTTCGTTGCATATAGTCTATGTTCGAACTGATAGAGATTTTAATTGGAGATTTTGTGTTTTCCAATAATGGCATATAAGGTGGTGAATCCTAGTGTCACGATCATGTTGTTTACATTAGATTCCAATCAATTTCCTTTTACTGTACGTATCCGTAGCGGTTCTCAATTTTTAGTTGAAAATGATGGGCTATTCTTGATGTCCCTAGAATCAAGTTAAATTGCTTTCAAGAATGCAGAATGTAACCCCTTGAATAATATCCGATGTTCATAAAAAATCAAACAAACGATTCCGATAATATCAAATAGTTGTCTTTCAAAAATGTATTGTCATTACATCATGTAGTGATGCAGGTGGGTAGGTGGGTCTGAATCAGTGTTGGAATTATGACTTTGTAATGTTCGTTCAAGAGCAAGAGCATAGTGGTGTGCATGAATAAATTAGGCGAACGGGCAATGGCTAGGAAGAATAATTAGAAAAGCTAATGGAGGACAAACTCATAACTCGAGCCAATACTCATACATATGGGCAAATTGGGGGACAGTCCAAGCAAAACCATAGGTGTCGTGGTGGCCCAGTCGCAATAGTAAGCGAAAGAACCCCAATCGAACTGAGCGCTCTCAACGAGCTCGGACAGAGAACCTGTACATTTTATGAGAGTCCCAACTATATCTCGGTTCGTTTAAGGTAAGATAGCAACAAGCGGCGCAAACCTCTCGCAGCCACCGTTCCAGGACACCCCTTGTCCACCTAGCACAATTCCGGCTCTGCTGTCCATTTGATCTTACACTCTTCCTACTTTAAAATTTTGATAACCTCTCAAGAGTGTTGCCAATTTCAAATTGTGTCAAAGAACATAAAACCTACTGTATCTCCTGAAAGTATATAGCTAAGACGTTTTTCGAACACTGATTTACACTCCGCAAAAAGTGCCCTGAAAGCAGAGTTATTTGGTCCTGAATTAAGGAAGGTGGATCCACAGATTTTAATATCCTGAAAAAGGGCGAATTGAGTACACACAACTTTAATATTAAAACAAACCAGTGCAGTCGGAGTATCAACAAAAGTTTTGTACATTAGAGATGGAAGACCGAATTGCTTAGTTGGCTTCCCTCAAACAAACCCCTCGGACCGTTGAACAATCCCAAGAATATCGAGCAAGCAGTGAATCATCAAATCTTACATAAGTACAAGCCGCAATCTAAGACAATATGGGCATTTAAATTTGAGGAGGAGTCAACATCTTGCGGAGAATTCAGTATAATTCGCCCAGAAACCTACGACCATAATTGATTTAATTACATTGTGTTAATTAGAGCCGTTCCGAAAGCAATTGGATACAACCCCTTCACAATATCTGAACGCTGCGTTATTTTGGGGCTTTGAATATTAGATCTTGGAGATTTTACATGACTCAGTTTAGCTCAGTTTATAGAATGAATTCGATGTTCAGCACTCAAAACAGCGAATTTTGACTGTGGTTTAGGGAGTAGAAAATTCCATTTCATCAATGGGAAACGAAATATCACAACTGAAATATTTCAAATGGATGATACATTTACACAAAGTATACGGAAATTCTTATTTAAATTGCTTTCGTTCAGTATTTTTAAATATTTGTAGTTTCTCTATGTTGGTAGGACTGCTCGTCATCACTATCCCATTTTGGAAATGAAACTTTGATCACACTAAGTAGCATCGTGGTAAACTTTTGTTTGTTTTCAATGATGACTCGTTTAGAGCTCGATCTTTTGGAATTGTTTTTATCAATTGAAACCCAACGAAGGTGAAAAATAAACCGCCAAATCGTTGCCATACAGATAAAGGATTGTATTCTTCTTTCAATCGACATCGAGAACCATTTTCGATATTAATAGAGGAAGGAAAATTAAAAAAATTATGATAACTCATTAGGATTATACTTTCTGAATTTCGTCGTTTATTCAAATTTTCACCTTTGAATTTTATTTTTCTCTGCCTAATAACTTTGTAAAAGTAACACATCGGCTGAAAACCCCTACGACTAACACATAGAGGGTTGATATCATCAGAGTTGGCAATTGTTGTCTTTCTGGAGATTTAGAAAGAAATTTCAAGTCAAATTTTTCTAATGGGAAAATTGTTGTGTTCGAAAAGCATGATAAGAGATTAAAGTTCAATAGTCCGATAGCCTGTTTTCATAGTCTAATTCTGAAGGTATAATTGCCTCTTGGGAGAATGTCAACAAAATTGCCAGCTACAACTTTCCGAAGAAAGCGGAAAGGAAATTCAAGAAATCCTCGAGTATAACCCCACAAGGACTGCAGAAAACCATTGACGACAATCTCCATTCATCATGTGTTTATTTTTCTCGAAGGCGAATCGATTTTCTCTTTAAGGGTAGCAGGAGGTGAGAGGGTGGACAAATTCCTGGGGTAATAATTATTCCCAAATCTTCGGGTCGTTTTTCTGGCGTGAAATAGAAGATCCGAATTGTTTTGATGTATTTTGAGATGCATTGTTATTCCCATCATTTGCATTTTGTCATTCTTTCTTATTTGAGAAACTGATTTATTGTTTTATTGTCATATTTCCGGGGAAATATGAATTGAAAATGGGTCTTAGAGTGGTTCTTAAGGCATTCAGAGCTATTTCCGTTTCCTTTCATGGATTATTTTTCCGAGGGGGGAAACGAATGAGACAGTGGCGGATCAGGCGATTTAAATTTTTATAGACATGGAAAGGGTAGGTATTCATCCGCTGATGATCTTCGAATTGTAAGAAATATCCCCAAAAACGCACCACGTAATAACCAAATTTACATTACAGAAAGCACCATCAAAGCATCATGCAGTCTGTATTTCAACAAATACAACTCCTCAAAATTTGTTCGAAACTCAAATTCCCTTCTCCTAACAACTAACGTCAGTGCACTTCTAAATTAAAAAAAAACGTTAGTACGCTATCATACTAGATCAACCACGTAAAAAATAAAGAAAAATTGATAATTTGTTCACAAAAATTGTTGATATGTCATACAATGACATTATTAAAGAAAAAAATTTATTTGTTGATTTGTAGAGAATTCTCAGTTATGATTTACAAAATTAAAATTTTCTTAAGTTTTGATTCAAAAAATAGAAATATGAAAAAACTTTATGAACAATTGAAAATTATTATTGAGAAAAATTTTTCATTTGAAATCATGAATGACAGTTGTAGAAAAATTCAGCAGCTATTAAAGTTCGTAAAAAAAATTCTAAACATTACGGTGAATATGCACTTCTGTGAATTGAAAAAAAGAATTTATTCAACTTTTATCACATTACCTTAACCTATGAGTATACAAGAGAGGCTCCACGAAGTGAAAAACTTTCATGGCAATTATTTTTCAATTTAAGATGATTAAGCAGGTCTCAGAAAAAGTTGTTTATTAACAGAGATCTAGTTTAATGGAAAATTGACTTAAATGAAAAATTTAAATAAAAATAAGTTGTTTGAAGTGTGATGATATAATTTTTCAAGGATTTTGAATCTCCTATATATTCCCTAAAAATGTTTTATTATAACTTACTAACCCAACTCTAATATGGCGCGCGGACGGCAATTTTTAACGTTGAATCAAAATAATTAATAATGGAGGCACAGTCTCGAAGATCGAAACTGTCTTGAATTGTTTTACTTTTATTCAAGGACTTTCTCAAAAAATCCAAAAAAAAAATATTAATTTACTAATAATAAGCAGAGCAAATTATTTCTAATCAACATCATTTCAAACTCATTAACTAGATTATCATTTCGTCTCTAGAATATGATTTACATGGATAATGTTTGAATCGATAATAGTCTATCTGTTCAAGGGCAGAAGACACGGTATATCCCTTACTTGCCTTTCCATCTCCACCGGGTGGTTACGGAATGCTAATGACAGAAATCTAAGCAAGCGTTCAGCTAATTCCAGTTTTGTAGCTGTCATCAACAACTTGTAACAGGTGTAACCAATCTCGGTATTTACCAATTCAAGAAACAGATTCCCGGCAAAATATAATATATCCCCCTTGTGAAACGTTATTGAGCTTCGATTATACATAAATTTGTCGGGGGTGGCGAAGATAGGGGTTTGCCTCAACCAAAAATATATTACACGTATCTATCATAATTAAATTTTTTAACGTATAAGAAGGAAACGATTTATTCATTTCATCGCCTATACCGTGGATTCCTTCTATCGTTTTTTAGATAGGGTGAATTTTTTTTTCGCCGTACACATAGATTGTTGGAATTCGATTTCATCAATAAGTATAGTGCGAATTTTCATGAAACGTCATTGATCGCTCAGGATAAATATATGTGTACGACGTCTGTAAATTAAATGATGAGACTGATTTTCTTTAAATTTTTGATACAAAAATAATTACAATTTCAATATTGTCACCTTCAAAATAACATCCTTTTGAGGCCACACAGCGCTGGAGACGTTTCTTCCACTCCTTATAGCAGTTCTGGAATTTGATACTGAAATAACTTCCAGCTGGTCGGTTACAGCGGTTTGAATTTTTTTAACTATCCCAAAATGATTTCTCTTGAGGTAATTTTTCACTTTTGGGAAGAGAAAAAAGTCACAAGGACTCAAGTCGGGTGAATAAGTAGGCTGAGGAGACACAGGAATGTTTTTACTGGCCGAAAACTCGTTTATTGGAATTGTTTTTTGGAACCATTTTTGCGCAGATTTTTCTCATCCCCAATTCATTGGTCAAAACTTGATGAACGGTAGTGTGAGTCAGATTTAACTCTTTCCCTATCATTCTGACTATCAACCGACGATCTGAACGAACAAGATTCCGGATTCTGTCGACATTTCCATCGGTTCTTGAAAATGAAGGCCTTCCGCTTCGTGGTTCATCTTCAATCAAACCTGGGCCTGTGACAACACACTATCTCCGTAGGCTTGCTGAAGTTTAAGAAGTTTCCGTTGCACTGTGCTCAAGTCTGAAGCGAAACCTGATAGCACACCGTTGATCGAAGTTGATGTCATTCATTTTAAGAACACAATACAGAAAAATGTTTCACAAAAACAATCGCTACGCACAACCAAATGACTCGAGCGAGGTCAAATTCTTACTGACCCTGGATCACATGTTCCTCTACCGCTCCACTAATCCCCGCTCTTCCAGTGTCGCCAGATCAAACGCAACGTTGCCAGTCTCATTACTTAATTTACAGTCCTCGTATATGTAATGCACGTCAAAGTTATAAAACAAATTCATTTTTTCAGAAGAAAAATATTTGGCAGCAAAACCCTGAAATTTTTGTTTCACTTGAGCCAAATTTTTGGCATTTCAAAGGATATTTTTGTTGCACCCTGTGCCATTTCCATTAATACTCTAAATTTCTTGAATAGGAATGGGGGACCATGTGGTGAATGTGCAATTTGTCATAGGACATTTATTTTAAGACGATGTTACCTGATGTAATTTGTCACCGAACGAAAGTCAATTTCTGCACGTTGGTAAAGAAGTTACAAAAAATAAATAGTTCTTTGATTGACACTCACTAATTTCAAACATTTCAACATTGAGGGAAATCTTTTGTTTTGTACTTTTTACAACTTATCTATGCAACCTTTATTTCATTTAAACATAAACGACGAGCAATAATCCATATGAAAAAGTACCAATGATCTTAACAACATCAGTGAGGTATTCCTACCGATTTAACTTTTTATTCTAGATATAAAACATACCTTCTTGAACATTTTTTTGCAATATAATCTACGTGAGACTAGAATTCGTCTAGAATCAATTCTGAGTATTTTATTTCGATAACTCTCTGTATCATTTCTTTAGTCCAATGAATTTTGAAATTACTTATGTAATATAACGTGTCCTATATTGTCTACCTATTAACAAAGACTTTGATTTTTTTATATTGACTATCAACTTATTGTCGTAAAGCCAAATGTACAACCTATCCAAACCTCCACTAATTAATTTGAACAAAATCTCAAGAACATATTCTGAAATAGGAGGATTGCTTTTTATTTTTCGGGACATACGAGTGTTCTCTATCAATCGTTTATACAATTACATTTGACAACATTTCGTTTGAATTTCAGGATAATAATGACCTACTACCTACCCTATTTATATAATATCAGGTTTCAATGATGACATTCCTGTCAAAGTTGTTGAAGAAAAAGTCGGGACTTCCTTACAGTAAGGAAATGATATTTCCGTACAGTTGTTAGTGTTCTACATAAATGATAGAAAACACATTGCTTATAAGGAATTAATTTATATTTTGAAAACATCGAGTCATTGCTGAATACATTTTTAAGATCAATTTGTTATATTTACAGTAATTTGACAGTTAGTACAATTATTGAACATTGGAGGAACACTCTTAGAACTATGAGAAACATTTTGGACAACAGGGTGGAAGGGTCATTTTGTTGAATATTTTGTACTGTGAAAATTTTATTTGCCACCTCAACCTTATTGTTGAGCGATTCTTCGATATATCCTTCAGCAACGTTTGTTGACTTCCATCCGCTATGCCTCTTTAAACTAGTTATGTCGGCACCAGAGTCAACCAATATTGTTGCAGAAGACCGACGAAAGCAGTGACCAGTATATTCTGTCGGATTTACCAAGTTCAAGTAAGTAATAACTATTTTGGGCATTTTTCTAAATTGATGAATTCCTACCACTTGTCTACAACCCTTTCCGCTTTGAAAAATCGGCCACTGTTTATATTTTCTGGTCTTAACGAAACATACTTTCGATAAACATTCAAGTAGATCTGATTAATTACAAATGATCTTGGTTTGTTGGATTACGAATCAGGTATGCTGATTAAAAGCTTAGATTCTAAGTCTTCTATATCGTGTACAGTCATTCGGACTAACTCATCCATTCTACAGGCCCCAGAAATACCAAATATTACAGCCACCTAAAAAATAAATAAAGCTATAATCTAAATAGAAATTAAAAACTTTAAAAAAATTAAATTACCTTAATCATTAAATTTTCTTTATCTGGAGCTTCCTGGATAAATTTTTCAATTTCTTCCTTCGTTAAAATCTTAGATTTCTTTGCCCTATAACCTTGAGCTTGCCGTTTCAATAAAGAACGAAGTTTTGAGTATGTAGATATATCTACATTGTGTTTAAGTGCAAGGCTTGACTTCAGCATTGAATAATTGGCCCATAATGTTGAAGATTTCATCTTTAAACAAAGGTCTAGGAAGTATGCCATTACAACATTTTCTGAGAAAGAACACGTATCTTTACTCATGCGATAATCCATAAAACGTCTGTATGCATTTTCGTACTTTTCTCTTGATTTCTTTGGCAATAATTCTAATGAAGCAGTATTCACTGCCTCAACCAGCTCTGGAGGAGTCCCAGGAATGGAAATTTCATCATCACTTATCATTTCACTTTCGAGAACACCAGCAATTAAATTTATAAGCGTCAAGTTTGACAATTCAACATCAATACGTTTCCATAGTTACCCAAGTAATTTTATTAGGAATTTCAAAGCACCATTTATTTGGGAATAAAATTATCGCGTTTTTTTTAAATCAATCAATATCTGTCGAATTTTAAACGATTTGCGGAAAAATAGTATGTTTACCTCGTAGGAAAAGCCACATTCCTGGACTCTGTGTTGCTAAGTCGAGGCGCAAGCCGAGTCACAGTCGTCCAGGAATGTTAAGCATTCATAGGTCTCTCCATCTGAACAGTCATGAGAAAAACAGGAATTTTTTTGATGGTAAAATAATATTCAATTATTAAGGCCTTAATATTTTCTGCAGCTTAGGACTGTTGCTCTGTCTGGTTCAAATGAATATTTCAGATTTCAGCTCTGAATTCTTGAAACAAACATAATTTTTTCCCAGTTCATTTTCAATCATTTCGTGCTTTCCACAAAATAGAATTGCAAGATGAAAGTTGTCACGGTTTCAAAATTCCCGCTCCAGTTAGTACCTGCAAACCGAACTGGTGGCGTTAGTCGCAGTAGTTTACCAGCTTATCTCGTACGTTTCGATGGTCGCCGTTGTCGGTGGTCTTAGTCTGTGCATGTGACGTAGGTTGTCAATTACATCGTTCTTCCCGCATTTTTGGTTGAAATGTCCTGGAGTAATTAACTGCAATTTTGCGGATCTGAACAGGATTTTAACTGAAGCCCTGAGAGAAATCTTATCATGTTGGTTTGGTTTGTTCGTTGGTGAGATTTTTGCGCTTTAGCGGAGTGGCGTATTTGTTTGGAAAAACGACGTGGGATTGGTGAGTTAACATATGTTTGTCACGAGGTATTTTAGATTTTTGTTCGTATTTTAGCATCATTCTGCTTCGAATTGGGAATTATTATTGTACCGTTGCGAGGTACCGCAGATTCTGTACTGTCTTTGAAGTCTTCGAGCTGTTTGTCTAGGCTGCCTTTGAATTACCGTCGAACTGCCGTGGGAGCTGTCTTGGGGAACCTCCACCAGATTTCGCCATCTAAGATACCACACCTGTCGTCTACCCAGGGCGCATTACTGTGAGAAATTGTACTACTTTGGCCCAGTAATATATTTGAGCCCAGTTTCCATCTACGAGACTGTGAGAATAATTATGGTTTGAGAAACTATATCCTTTTGTACTTCAGTCAAGCCACGACCTAGACTGTTATAGAAGGTTAGTCTGTAGAATTTAGTTAAGATTGATTAGTATCAAAGAGGCCCAATTCAGTGAAAACTGTTTAGTACATAAAACCCGACCTATCGAGAAGGTCGCTTAGATATAAGTAAAGAGCTATTTGTAACGATTACCATCGAGGCTCTAAGTATACACCTTGGGGTGATATTACTGTTTGTTTAGTAAGAGATAAAGCATTATATCGAATATTCGGGTTGTGAAGTAAGAACTAGTTAGTGATCTACCTTCTGTAAGATATATCCTCGTTTGAGGGACCTTGTGTATTTCATTTGGGCTCATTATATTATTAAATAATTGCCTTATATTCTTTCTACCAACCACTACCTCCCGCTTGTGTAATCGGGCTCGTTTGGCATCCTGAGAGTGCGTTCGTTATTTTCTATCTTTTGCGACCCTGAGATCTTTATTGTACATTCCTCTTTTTTTTTTCTTTGTATTATCATAAAAGAGAGTGGCGCCCCTTTATAAGTAGTCTCAGCTCTAGAGCTAGCCGAGGAGGTACTTTGTGCACTCTCTGGAGCCGAGTGGGTTTGGTGACAAAGTCGGGTAAATACTTATGAATTAATAGTTTTTTAAGTATTAAGATAAACGATAAAGAATCATGCCAAATTTAATGAAACCCTTATGAAATGTTCTATGAAGATCTTCTTTCTGATCTATCGGTAGAAATTCCTGGTTTTTGGTTTTCGTTGTGAAATTTGCTCAGTTCTAAATCGTTTTTAACCAAATAATTATATACTAACTACATTATTTTTGCACCATGATGAATAACTGCATAGAGTTCGAATATAAATATCTTGAAAATTGCCTTAGATTGATTACCCAGTACTCAAATAGATATAAATAATTACTGCCAGAATGAATCAGACAAGAAAGATCGCAAACATAAATAAGTAAAAAGGAGTAACACAACACAAAGCTTGAGGGATTTCACCTCTTATTGATTCCAACACTTGACCCTGGCCGAGAGTGTATGACCCAAAAGAAATATCTGGTTACAAGGATCGCAACGAATTCAAAAATTTACGTTTGATAAGGAACATATCAAGTTTTCGCAAGAAAACAAAGATCGAAGTGTCTCTACCCAAAGAAGTAACCAAAAAATACAAAAAAATATAATATGTGAAGTTTGAAAGAAGAATTGAAAATAAAGTTGATAAGAATTAGCATTGGAAAAATGCAAACATATTGAATACGTTCATGTCTATATTTACTTGATTTTTAGGGATTCAGTAATTAATATTTCTATTTATGATCAAGAGATCACTGTCATCTTATTGCCGAACAACGTTTCGGGCTGTACCCTTTTTGGCGCTCTTGTTCACCCGAACAGAGTGCCTATCATTTTGCCCGAATGTCTGTAATTTTGGAATATCGAGCCGAAAATGGTCTCAATCGATTGGGTTCGACTCCCTGATGAAGAATTCGTGGCGAAAGTTGAGTCTGTCCGGCCGGCCGTCCGGCCGGCCGTATCCTCTCTAGCATCCAAAAGGAATCAGCTAGAGTTTTCAAATTTTCAGAATAGGTTAATTGTCCAAATATCTCGGTCAAGTTCGTTATTGGGCCAAATCCGTCGGATGGTTCAGTAGTTATGAGCATCTGAAATTTTGTTTCCTCAATAACTACTAGAATATCCCTCCGATCAAGTTGATACTTGGAATGTTATTGAGGGAGGCTGAAACGAAATGGCTTGCAAAATTTCGCAGAAATCGTCGCGCTAGAAAATTTTAAAAAAATTCCCAAAAAAAAAAATTTTCAATACTTAATATCTCCTAAGACTTCATTTAGATTTAAATAAAAATCCGTATATATATTGAGGTTACCGATATCTTACTCATCCTCAAATTTCATTGTCGTAGCTTTTCCCCTTCTGAAGATATGATCATTTTTTTCATTTACTCAAGAGAAAAATAGAAATGTCATGAAGTCCGAGCTTTGTCATTGAAAGATTTGCCATCACAGATCGATATTCGTTTGACAACTTTCGGACCTAGATATCAGTGTCAGTTGGCGTAATATCAATCAAAATTTTCATAGAATTCATAGAGGTAGAATTCGATGTCGATGACGTTGTCAAAATTTTGAAAAGCACAGACGTAATATTAATCAAAAAATTTTTTATCATAGAGAAAGAATTTGATGGCGTTGTCAAAACTCAGAAAAGCAATGACGTAAGTTTTTAGGAGAAGCATAGAACAAAATTTGGTGAAAATTATGAGTAGTTATTTTCAAATTGAGATAAAGGTTTGTTTATTCATTAGGCTTTCATATTTACATCACATTGTCCCATAGTACGGAAAAAGACTATTGTTCACCCGATCAGAGAGCTTATAGATTTGTTAAGGTTTGAATATTTACTCGCAAGTAGCTCAACAAGAGCGCCAAAGCAATCTGACTTCACGTCAGTGCTTTCTTATTATTTATTTTATTTGATATAAATAATTCCTCAAAATTCTCTGGACTTTTTTTTTTCATGTCTAATATTTTGTATTTTCGAAGTCGAAAGTATTCTTATTGTCTACTGCTTTTCGAGATATGGTAGATTTAATTGCAGCCCTCAATTCATCTATATTGAATGGATGTGACACATGTTCCAAAGTAGGAGCTGATCTCCTGAATATGTGCAATTTTTTCTTCATATTATTCATTTTAGATTGGGATATATTAACCGATTCAGATACAACTAGGCGGCGAGCGATTAATCATGGATCAATATTTGATGATGATGAGGGAAGGGGAGTAGCTTCAGCTAATTTTCTTAATATATCCCATGAACTCCAATGTGTGAAATTCATTTTTGATACAACACTATCCCATTTCTCTTTTCAGCTTGTATGATGAAAAATGAGGAATGAAAACTTCTTGAACACAAATGGAGCTCAAATAAGGGTCTTGATATGGCATTCATGCTAATGAAATAGCTGTCTATGGGGTCTTGTCAATATATCTTGTACGATTAGGTGAAAAACACAACGTTAAGGGATATGCTCGCTATCATCCCCTTGGATGCAAAGCACCTGGATTACTAAATGGTTTATCAAGATTGATAGTCCACGGCTCCTTATAAATATAGTATTTTATTCGTGAATTGTACAGTATTCCGAAGTTTACATTCTCCTCCTCAGCGAGAACAGTTTTTGGGATGAGTTCATAAGATTAATAGTGCCGCCGTATTTATCCTGTGTAAATGCTATTATCGCATTTGCTCGGATCAAGCGAAAATGTGCTCGGGCATTTAGTTGTTGGGGAACTACAGCCAAATATCCCTAACGTGCCCTTATGCTAATCGCTTCATCAGTTTCTTGGGAGGAAAAGCTACGATTTCTGCACTAGTTTTGAATATGTATCTCGTGAAAGAAACGACTTCTCTGTTTGAAGATGATTACGGTCTACTCTCTGACGAAAAAGTTTCCGGAAATTTTGGAAAAAAAAACGAAAAAATATTAACCAGCATGAAAATGGCAGAAAAAGCCGGTAGAATTTTCGACGACACCCGAACGCCCACAGACGTCCGTCAGTGATGGACGTGATACTTTATACGGTTATTCACATGAAATGAAAACAATGAAGTGAAGGAAATGAATTTGAATTCCGTACCTGGCAATTTAAGACACTGTTCTCTACAAACGGATCGGGGGCGTGAATTCAGTTTAGCTGCTGATTTTTTCTGAGTTTTATAATATATCTAAACAATCATTCGGGAAATTCGACCTGAAGGAGATCGTGTTTCCGAATGAAACTTATACATAACATAGCTCTTGAAATTTGCCACCCAATATTTTATAAGAAGAACAATTCTGTGGTACATATGTATATTTTTCTGTGTTCATGTTCTGTGCTCAGCATGCTGTGTGCAGCATGGTCAATTCTCTTTCCTGTTCTGTTCATGCAAGATGTAACGATCTCCTGTAAGTAAGTTGTACTCATGTCTATACTTTTGTTCATTGATTAAATATATAGTTAAACGCTGTGCTGTGTTTTTAACCCATGATTAGATATTTTTTGTCAGAATTTCTTACCATAGGTATTCCGGGCTAAAACCACACCCGAAATGAGATTTTTGGGAATTTCGACCTGAGGGAGTCGGTGTTTCCGAATGAAACTTATACATCACGTAGCCCTTGGAATTTGCCACAGAATGTTCTTTGTCAAAATTTCATCAATGTTGAAGAGAATTTTGGTTTCAGAGTGGGTATGCCTGTACTGTTTTGGTGAATATTAAAATAAAAGAATGAAACCGAGAAAAACCACCCCTGTAGTCACTTGAATGTGTGAAATTTCAAAACTATTCCATCATCAGATCCTGTGAAAATAACTCAAAACCGAAAATTCGTCGACCCCATTTGAGGGAACATACTTAGAAGGGCAGAGCAATTTCTAAAATCATTAAGTGGGTGTAATCCCGCTGCTTCTGAAAAATCATTTATAAGGTCTTTCGCGTTTATTTTCAGACGATACTCGATCTCCTTCAGGTCTTAAATGACAAAAATCTCACTTTGGGGGTGGTTTCACCCCCGAATCCACATGGTATGAATTTTTGACAATGAACATTCGGTGGCAACTTCCAAGAGCTATGTTATGAATAAGATTCATTCGGGAACACCATCTCCATAAGGTCGAAATTCCCAAAAATCTCATTTCGGGGGTGATTTCACCCTAAAATCCCCATGGTTAGAAATTTTGACAAGAACATTCGGTGCCAAATTCCAAGGGCTATGTTATGTATGAGTTTCATTCAGAAACACCATCTCCATCAGGTCGAAATTTCCAAATATCTCATTTCGGGCGTGGTTTCACCCCGAAATCCCCATGGTGAGAAATTTTGACAGAAAACATTCGTTGGAAAATTCCAAGATCTATGTTATGTATAAGATTCATTTGGAAACACCATCTCCATCAGGTCGAAATTCCCAAAAATCATATTTCGGGGGTGATTTCCCCCCAAATCCCCATGGTAAGAAATTTTGACAAAAAACATTCGGTGGCAAATTCCAAGAGCTATGTTATGTCTAAGATTCATAAGGAAACACCATCACCATCAGGTCGAAATTCCCAAAAATCACATTTCGGGCGTGATTTCACCCCCAAATCCCCATGGTAAGAAATTTTGACAGGAAACATTCGGTGGAAAATTCCAACTGCTATGTTATGTATAAGATTCATTTGGAAACACCATCTCCATCAGGTCGAAATTCCCAAAAATCATATTTCGGGGGTGATTTCCCTCCAAATCCCCATGGTAAGAAATTTTGACAAAAAACATTCGGTGGCAAATTCCAAGAGCTATGTTATGTCTAAGATTCATAAGGAAACACCATCACCATCAGGTCGAAATTCCCAAAAATCACATTTCGGGGGTGATTTCACCCCCAAATCCCCATGGTAAGAAATTTTGACAGGAAACATTCAGTGGAAAATTCCAAGTGCTATGTTATGTATAAGGTTCATTTGGAATCACCATCTCCATTAGGTCGAAATTCCCAAAAATCACATTTTGGGGGTGATTTCACCCTTAAATCCCCATGGTAAGAAATTTTGACAAAAAACATTCGGTGGCAAATTCCAAGAGCTATGTTATTTATAAGATTAATTTGAAAACACCATCTCCATCAGGTCGAAATTCCCAACAATCTTATTTTGGGGGTGATTTCACCCCTAAATCCCCATGGTAAGAAATTTTGATAGGAAACATTCGGTGGAAAATTCCAAGGGCTACGTTATGCATAAGTTTCATTCGGAAACACAGTCTCCATCAGGTCGAAATTCCCAAAAATCACATTTTGGGGTGATTTCACCCTTAAATCCCCATGGTAAGAAATTTTGACAAAAAACATTCTGTGCAAATTCCAAGGGATACGTTATGTATAAGTTTCATTCGAAAACACCATCTCCGTCAGGTCAAAATTTCCAAAAATCTCATTTCGGGGGTGGTTTCACCCCGAAATCCCCATGGTAAGAAATTCTGACAAAAAACAGTCGGTGGCATATTCCGAGAGCTATGGTATGTATAAGATTCATTTGGAAACACCATCTCCATCAGTTTGACATTCCCAAAAATCTCACTTTCGGGGTGGTTTCACCCCGAAATCCCCATGGTAAAAAATTTTGACAAAGAATTTTCTGTGGCAAATTCCATGGGCTACCATTTGTATGAGTATCATTCCGAAACACCATCTCCGTCAGGTCGAAATTTCCAAAAATCTCATTTCGGGGGTGATTTCACCCCCAAATCCCCACGGTAAGAAATTTTGACGAAGAACAATCTGTTGCAAATTCTAAGGGCTACGTTATGTATAAGTTTCATTCGGAAACACCGTCTCCCTTAGGTCGAAATTCCCAAAAATCTCATTTCGAGTGTGGTTTCACCCTGGAATCCCTATGGTAAGAAATTCTGACACAAAATATTGGGTGACAAATAGCAAGAGCTATGTTATGTATAAGGTTCATTCGGAAACATGATCTCCTTCAGGTCGAATTTCCCGAATGACCGTTTGGATATAAAATTCAGAAAAAATCAGCAGCTAGACTGAATTCACGACCCCGATCCGTTTGTAGAGAACAGTGTCTTAAATTGCCAGGTACGGAATTCCAATTCATTTCCTTCACTTCATTGTTTTCATTTCATGTGAATAACCGTATAAAATATCACGTCCATCACTGACGGACGTCTATGGGCGTTCGGGTGTCGTCGGAAATTCTACCGGCTATCTTTTTCTGCCATTTTCACGCTGGTAAAATATTAAACTTCATCAATGCTTATTGAATCTCCTTCAGAATACGCTTCATTTGGAGCGATTCACATTTTTATTGGCGCTTTCAGGAATGGTCTAGAGCTAATCCTGCGAATATTCTTTTATGGCCTGTATAATAATAATAATAATAAAAATAATATTCTATCAGCAACTTGTTATTATACAAAATTCAAATTCTATGATATTACATGTGAAAAATAAAACGAAAGCATATCAAATTGTCACGAGCTATAAATGAAAATATCTAACCTAGATTTAAACTGTTTCATATTATTCGAATTTGTAATTGTCGATGGAATCTTATTGAACCATCTTACCCCCGAGACACCAATCGATTTATTCGAATTGATGGTATTGAAAAGGTCAATATACAAATGATCCTCTTGTCTTCAATTATAATTTATCATTTCTCCCTATCTAATATGGAAATTCGAAAAATATTTTGGTGCCTGACCGTTAAAAATTTTAAAACTTAAAATTAAGTTTGCTTTTTGTATCATTTGACTGTCATTAAATTCCTTCAACATATCATTAACTCGAGTACACTCAGAAAATTTTCTAAGTACAATTAACATTTATCAACAACATATATACCAAGGTAATCCATTCTGAATTAAGTCATAGACTCCACCCCATAATATTCGACACCATTGATACAGATACCAGAGAAAAAATTAATGAAACCATACGTAAAAAATTTTTGATACAGAATAAAAAATTTGAAAATTCAACTCATAATAAACAAAAATTAGGAACTGAAAAATGTCAGAACTTCTCTACTCACAAATTTTTTCCAGATTTATGAATCTTTCAGATGTAGAATTCAGTGTAGATGGAAAAAGCATTTTATACCATTTTATACCAGTCATACCAAAAAACGTTGGAATATTTAGCAATAGATTCAGAAATTTCAAACAAAACTGTCTCCAAATGTGAGACTAACTCGATTACAAATTTCAACAAACGTAATATTGCAAACATAATCAGAAACAATAAACCAAACCAAACCTGTTATTTTTCAAATGTAGAAAAAACAGTTAGATCCATCAGAGAAAAAAGTTAAACTATTGACTTGATATTTACAGGAACAGCAAAGGAAATATCATTGTAGCCATCCCGAAACAAGATTATATCGAAAAAACCATTTATTTTCTAAATCCAAATCGATTTAAAATTATTAGTAAAGAGCCAACAGAATTTTTTCAAGAGAAAATCAAAACCATAATAACACAATGTGTCAGTTTATTCTATGACACTTCAGAATTTCTTTTCATCCAAATGAATTCGCAAATTCCAAAATAATATTCATTAATTAAACTTCATAAAGAAAATAACCCTATTAGACCAGTTTTGGGTTTCAATTGATTCACCACTCAACTGATAATCCTCATCATCCATCTCGCATTTTCCCTTTATTCCCACACAGTTACGCAGCTCGATGTTGACACCAGACAGTGAGAGGCGCCCTCATTTTCTTTTTTCTCCGATTCTAACCATGGAATTTACTTCCAAGGTTAGGTTAGGTTAAGTTAGGTTAGTTTTGAAAAATTGATCATTTTTCTCACTTGAATTAAATATTCTAATGCAGCAAAAGATATAGATATTATCCAGAATCATATTCATATAATAGTAAAAGATGATAAATTCTTTATCAGTAAAAACCAAAAACTATTTCCAGAAGAGTATTAATTCGTATATTGAACAATTAAACTCTCAATCATACAAGAAGTGTTGTTGACATTATTATATTGATCAGCTTAACAAAATACTTCAATTGACGTAATAAAATATATTTTTTATGTATACAAAAACTAAATGTTATGAAAATCTATATTTGGTAAGCCTGATAACTCCAACACCAGAGGAAGGTTTATTTTATTATATATTTATATATTTTATATAATTTAGAAGCAATTTTCTTGGGATTAGAGCACTGGATTAAAATTAGGATTTCATCTTTTCATTAATACTTTACTACATATGTTTCGGCGTACATTGAGCCTTTTTCAAGTTTACATGTTACAAATACAGTGACAATTACATCTAAAATGTATAACTAGATTATTAAGTGTTTTTTAATATTTTATGATAACCCACCTGTTTTATGATAACCCACCTGTCCATCTTAAAACTTAGAAAAATTAAAATCATATTCATCATGTTGTGAACGCTGTCAATTAGAATTATTCTTTCAATTACCTACTTCGTTGATCATGCAGGTTTCCAATTTATCATTTGAAATGCCATCTGTGTATATATGTGAACATTGTTGAACAAGATATTTTATCTTTATTAATTCATTTTGATGATGATTTCTGAATATACTCACAGATGCCACTTCGACATAAGTTTAATATTATCCAAGAATGCTATGGTAAATTTTTGAAAGGTTTTTCAGATCTGTTCTATCATTTATTGAGTGTTTTTCTTTTTGAATGTATATCATTTCTTGGAATGTCCTTATTTTGCAGTTGGTTTCTTTATGCAGAATTTTAAAATTGTCAAGTCAAATTTATGGTCATTCTCTCGTTCGTGCTTTTTATGGGCTGTGGAATTTTTTGAATATTTATGGCCGTTGATCCTTTCTTTGATGTATTATGTTGTTTGGCCTATGTAGATTCCTGGACACTTTTTGCATTTTAGTTGGTAAACACAATTTGATATTTTTTCTCTCGGAGTTTTGGATTTTAGTTTGATGTAGAGAGGTCTCAGATTGTTTGTGGATTTATGCTCAATTTTTATGTCTGTGTTTTTGAAAATATGGTTGATTTTTTCGGACAGGTTTTTCACTTATGGAATTGCTATGTATATTTTATCTTTTTTTGAGCTTTCATTTTTATCGGAATTATAAGCTGCATGTTTTCTGTTTTTAAATATTTTCTCTATCAGTTTTTCTGGATAATTGTTTTGTTTCAAGATTTCCTTTGCTTTTTTTATTGTTTCGATGCGATGTTTTGGTGATGTGAGTTTTATTGATCTATCAGCAATTCCTGATATAACACTTTTTTTATATTGAATTGGTGCTGTTGATTTATAGTTAAGGTATCTTCCTGACCATGTTTCCTTTGTGTGCCATATGATTTCTATATTTGGGCAGTTTTTTGTCTTTATGAGCGTCATGTCTAGAAAGTTTATTTTATTGTTAGTTTCTATTTCTGTTGTGAATTTAATTTTTGGGTGGTAGTTGTTCAGTTCATTTAGTATTGACGCTATATATGATTCAGGGTGTGCAGCTATGCAGTCGTCCACATATCTTTTGAAAAAAGCTATTTTATACTCTTTTCTTTTTTTCATTATAGTCTTTTCTAGGTCTTCCATTACAAGTTGGGCTAATAGGGCCGATAGAGGAGCTCCCATGCTGCATCCATCAATTTGACCATAAAAAGAATTTTCAAACTGGAAGTAGGAGTTGGATATGCAGAAATCAATGGCTTTTAGGAATTCTACTTTTGGAATATCTGTGTAGTTTGTTATTTCATTTCATCGTTCCGAAATTATGTTTTTCGCTTTATCCATTGGAGTGTTGGTATATAGACTTACTACATCGAATGACACTAATTTTTCGTTTTTATTGAGGGTTACTGTGTTTATGAATTGTTTGAATGTCCATTTATATATTTTATTGTATATTTATATTATTATTTATCAATTACAAGTTTTCTTTAGGTTCACCAGCTAACAAAAACGGTTCAGTTGAATTGATAGAATTCAAGATTGACCAAATAGGGATCTTAGTGTTGTAAACTCAACAAACATTTTCCGTTGCATTTACTAGAAAAATGAAATTGAAATAGAATTGTCATAGCCTTATTCTGCAATATTTGAAGTTTACTTATGTCCTTATAATTACAGAAAAAGAATAAGGACATTCAAATGATGAACAGGAGGTAAATTATTGTTGCAAATTTTACTATATTGTTGTCGTCAGATATTAATATGATGAAGTCATCCGCATATAAACTAATATAAATTCTCTTTTTATGTATCTTAAATTACCATTCATATAGAATGAATAGCAAAATATCGAGTACACCACCCTGTGCCACACCGAAATCCACCTCCCTTCTGCCTGACACTTTGTTCCTTATATTGGAACTTCTGATTTGCCACTTAAATAATATTTAATCTGTTTCAACTAAAATCAATGGTTTCAAATGACCTTTTTCCATTCGAAAATACAAATTGACACACAATTTCATATAAGTGCTTACTGCGAAAAACAGTCTTTGAACTTTAAATACTCGAAAATACAATTTTAATGAGAATTTCCGGATACTTTTTTGTCAGGGTGTACAAACTTCTTATCAAATTAATTCAATCGATATCTTCAACTACAACGTTAAATAGTCCGGCTTATTAATCCTCTTTACATCTGTTCACAACCATAAAGGATGCAGATTTTACCCTCACCCTCAGATTACCTGACCATGTCTTGCTAATCAAGCTGGAAAACGATTGCTTGTAACGGACACTGATTCACTTTGTTATGTGTACTGAGCCTCCAGAACTTATTATCCTCTGATATGGATACCTACAGATGGACCCACATTCCCTTTAATCTCGGGTTGTTAAGATGAGGGCTTTGTTACTTAGCAGGGATCAAGTCCTTGGAGGTTGCATGACAGCAAATGGACCGCATCACATATATCGTGATGTCCATTCGACAATTATTAACATTTCGGGCCGCTCTGGAAAAACGAAATTTTTTCGATTCAGCCAAAAACTCATTGGAATAATTTATAATTAGGTAATTTAGACAAGTGTTTACTTATACAGGGTGTTCAAAAAAAGGTGACCCCCTCTCTAAGATAGGTAGAAAACTGAAAAATAATTGGGGTTTGCTCAGTAAAAAATTTTCGTAACGCCATCCGTATTCAAGATACGGGCGTTGAAGAAAAAAAATTATACACATTTTTTTAAATTTTGCAGAAACAACTGGCAACATTGTAATGAAATTTTATACGAATATGTTTTGGAAGCTGATACATCCAATGAAATCGTTTTTATGTCTGACTCTCTTAGAGAGCGCTAGTTACACGGTTCGTACCTAGTAGTATTGAACTTAACTTTTTTAATATTAGATTTATTGAGCAAAATTTCAAGCGTACTTAAACATCATTCAATTTCACATAAAAAAGGTTCTCGTGGTAAAACTCGATACTGTGTACCGTTTTCGAAGTATTTTGATTTGAAAATTATGAAGTAATAACCGATGAATTCTACACGGCAATAGCATTTTCTCTGAAATTTCAGTTGCCATGGAAAACTGTCTTTCATTTAATAGTTTTGACGTTGAGTCAACAATAATTACATTTCTATTTGTTAAATTAAATATTGTTAATCAAAATGTACTCAAATTTTGAATACACTGACATGTTATTAACCTCAGGAGAGTGTTTAGGAAACGCTAGTGCAGCTGTTATGCGTATGCAGAAAAGTTTCCTCGAAGAAACTTCCCAAGTTAAAATACATTTAGAGCAATTGAACGACGTTGTCGAGAAACTGGGAGTGTGAGACCTAAAAAAATAAATTCTGGTAGGCCAAGAATAACAAGAACCAATAATAAAGAAAATATGATTTTTAAATTTAGTTGATCAAAATTCAACAGTTAGCGTAGGAGATGTGGCAAGACAAACAAATATGTCTTCTTCAAGTATTTGGAGGATACTTAAAGAGCCGCAGCTACATCCTTATCATTACAGACAAGTCCAAGAGCTTTTGTCAGACGATCTACCGGTTAGAATGCATTTTTGTCAAACATTACAAGTCCTCAATCCAAATTTTTTAAAATGTATTCTTTTTACGGACGAGGCCACTTTTACGCGACAAGGTATGTTTAACTCCCATAATACACACTACTGGAGTGATGAGAATCCACATGGCAAAAGGGTAGCACATTACCAACATTCATTTAAAGTTAATGTTTGAGCAGCAACTTTAGGCAACAAATTAATAGGTTATCACATTCTACCTGGAAATTTAAATGGTGATATGTACCTGGACTTTTTAAGTAATCACTTATTCGAGATAATAGAAAATTCAACGGAAAACGAGCTAAGATATCTATTTTTCATACACGAGCTCCACCGCACTTTGATAGAAGGTGTCGTAATTAGTTGAGTAACCATTTTCTGAATAGATGGATTGTTAGAGGTGCAGAAGCTCCGATTCATTGGCCTTCTCGGTCATGTGATTTTAATCCCTTGGAGTACACAGTTTGGTCGTATCTTAAAGAAAAAGTTTATGCTGCAGAGGTGAATTCACCGCAAGATTTGAAAGATAGAATAAAACGTCACTTTAATGATCTCACAGCTGACTCGTGAAAACGGAGGACATTTTGAACACCTACTCTAATTGAAATCATATTATATATATTTTTTCTTTCTTAACTCTAATTTGGGCATTATATTTTAGTTTAGAATTTGATGGATTTGTATAATTATGGGTACACGAGATGCACTTTTTTGGCGCTCTTGTTCACCTGAACAGAGTGCTTATCAATTTGCCCAAATGTCCGTGACTTTCGAATTTTTGGGCAAAAGTGGTATCAATCGTTTTGTTTGGACCTACTGATGAATAATCCGTGGTCAAAATCGATTCTGTCCGTCCGTCCGTTCCGTGAACATGATAACTCTCGAACGGATGAAGTTACAGAGTTGAAACTTTCAGAATAGGTTTGAGGTATAAATATCTCAGCTAAGTTCGTTATTCCGTCAAATCGGCCGAATAGGTTCGGAGTAACATAAAAAAAAATTTTTTTCAAATGACACTGTTCAAATAAAAATTTTTTTATGGTGCAGTTTTATCAGACGTATACAAAAATACCACTCTCGACTTCGACAAGCTAATAGTTCTGAAGATATGATTTTTCAAAATTTTTTTCATTTACTCAAGAGAAAAATAGAAGTCCGAGCTTTGTCATTGAAAGATTTGCCATCACAGATCGATAGTCGTTTGACAACTTGCGGACCTAGATATCAGTGTCAGTTGGCGTAATATCAATCAAAATTTTCATAGAATTCATAGAGGTAGAATTCGATATCGATGACGTTGTCAAAGTTCAGAAGAGCACAGACATAATATCAATCAAAAAATTTTTTATCATAGAGAAAGAATTTGATGGCGTTGTCAAAACTCAGAAAAGCAATGACGTAAGTTTTTAGGAGAAGCATAGAACAAAATTTGGTGAAAATTATGAGTAGTTATTTTCAAATTGAGATAAAGGTTTGTTTATTCATTAGGCTTTCATATTTGCATCACATTGTCCCATAGTACGGAAAAGGACTATTGTTCACCCGATCAGAGAGCTTATAGATTTGTTAAGGTTTGAATATTTACTCGCAAGTAGCTCAACAAGAGCGCCAAAGCAAACTGACCTCACGTCAGTGCTTTCTAAATTTTTTTATAGTTAGTTATAGAGCATGTTGATATCTCGTTGACTGCGCTGAGGATGCCGGTTTTGAGGGTCGCTCATGTGAATGTGAGGTCGTTGATTCCTAAATTTGATATGCTGAAGGAAATGTTACTACAGGAAGATTTTGACATTCTGTCTATTTCTGAAACCTGGCTTTGTGACAACATTTGTTCTGATCTGGTTTTTATAAAGGGGTACAAGTTTGTAAGACAGGACAGATTGTTGAGAGGCGGTGGTGTTGGAATTTATTTCAAAAACAATATTAATGCACAGAGTGTGTCTGTTGGGAGGTGTGCCGGTTATGAGCAAGTTTGGATGAAATTCAATCTGATTTCAGCACGTTTTCATTTCTTGAGAGCTTCGAGGAGCGGTTGTCTGAGCTTCATCCTCAGTGTGATAACCTCCTTTGCGTTGGTGATTTCAATATAAACTTATTTGATATACATTCAAATCGAGTTTCAATTTTTATACAGTTCTGGAGGCCCTGGATTTGAAGCAGGTTGTCCATAAGGCAACACGAGTTACCGCCAGCTCCACTTCACTAATAGACTTTATTATTGTTGGTAGCAAAATGATCTTGTATATTGCGATATTGGGGTCTCTGGCCTGCGGAAGGAGGTAGTTTTTAGAGAATATAGGGATTATAAAAATATTAACGTGCAACAGTTCTACACCGACCTCCAATCGATTCCCTGGCGGAATGTACATCATTTCGTGGATGCTGACGAATAACTTGAGTTCTTTAATTCAAATCTTGTGGCATTACTCAATCTGCATGCACCGAAACGAATAGCCAAATTGACTAAATGTAGACCACCATGGTTGACTGAAAGCATTCGCGCTGCAATTCGATTTCTTCGAAAGAATTCGAATTCTTTCTCGGTTTAGACAATCTAAAAATCCCCACCACTGGGAATATTATAAAACGTTGAGAAACCAAACGACTCTGATGATGCGGCATGAGAAGAGAGCATATTTTGAAGACCAATTTCGGGAAAAAATTAACATTTGGTGTAAAATGAAGAAATTTGACATTGTTGGCTCTAGAAATTCAGAAATACCAGAACATCTGGAAAACCCAAATGAGCTGAATGATTTCTTTACTGCTGTCGTTGGTGTTCAGTCAGTGGTAGACTCTCCAACACTGAACTTTTATAGAGACAATATATTGGACGCAGAGGTTACTCCTTTCAGCTTTACGGAGGTAGATGAGATTGAGGTTTTGAGAACTGTTGATGCAATAAAATCTCGATCCGAAGGAGTGGATGGCAGCAATATATTTATATTACAACTCTGTTGTCCTTTTATCCTACCATTTCTCACTCATATTATCAATTATTGAGAAATGTAATATACATTATTTATATACATAACCACAAAAGGTTATGTATTCATTGATTATCTCCTTTGTAAAATTTAGGGTTTAGCTTGTTATGTTAAAAAAATTGTGGAAGCCAACAATATACTTCCTGAAACCCAATCAGGGTTCAGAAGGGGGCCATGGGTGTTCTTCTGCACTCAGTAATGTAACTGACGATATATTTCGGGCCGCTGATGAGGAAAAGGTTACAGCTTTAGCTTTGCTGGATTTCACTAAGGAATTCGACACAATCCAGCACCAACCATTTCTCACTCATATTATCAATTATTATGACATAAGTCATAATGAATGTCAGTTGATAATTTTTCCTCTGCTATTTTTTCAATGAAATAAGTGTTATAGCACAATCTTCCTCAACTATGGATGATGATTTCCCTTTGAATGGGTTCCATAGCAGACATAACATAAGAAGATCTGAAAAATCATCACTTGGACCGCAAGACCCGATTCGAAGAATCCTCCTTGCAGATTGGCGACATATTTTGTGTATTAGATTTGAATATAGAAGGTATTTCTAAGGACAAGAGTGGCTATATTTCTAAACTAACAAGGAACTATGGTGCTGAGATTATTCACCTTCAAGAGACACATACGGATACTAAAAAAAATCTTCGTTGAAGAGCAACCACAAAAGGTTATGTATTCATTGATTATCTCCTTTGTAAAATTTAGGGTTTAGCTTGTTATGTTGAAAAATCCTTGATTCACAATATCGAGTTAATCCAAAAAGGCTAATTTGAGGAAGTTATCTTTATCTCTTTCAAATTTTATATTTTTGATATTCAGTTCTTTTTTCTGCTTTTGTCTTTTTATTTCCAGATTCGATGTGGGTACCTTGAAGAAATCTCTGTTTCCATCAATAGAAGACCACTCTTGAAGAAAGAAATCCCTAATATATTTCAGCCTATTTTTGTACTTTCACACTTGGGCGGGGAGCCAGGGTTTTTTTTTACGGGGGTTTTTTCCCTAGGCTTTTATGTGATACGCCGAATTGTATGACACCCCGTCACTAACCCCTGATCTGTATGCTTTATTGTTTGCTAACTAAATATTGTAAACCAAAAGTTCAAAAGAATATATATATATTATCAATTATTGCATCCGTCATTCTGTTTACCCAAAATGTTGGAAGAATGTACTCGTGGTGCCTCTTACTAAAGTTTCAGCCCCAGGGAGTATAGGGACTTACGTCCTATTAGCATATTGTCTAGTGTGTCGAGGGTGCTGGAGAAGATCGTGAATAAACAACTTTCGATTTTTGTGGAAGCCAACAATATACTTCCTGAAACCCAATCAGGGTTCAGAAGGGGGCCCTGGGTGTTCTTCTGCACTCAGTAATGTAACTGACGATATATTTCGGGCCGCTGATGAGGATAAGGTTACAGCTTTAGCTTTGCTGGATTTCACTAAGGCATTCGACACAATCCAGCACCAACCACTCTTGGCAATTCTCCACTTCATAGGACTTAGTGACGGAGCTGTACAGTTTTTCTCGAACTTCACTCATGTCTGATTTCGCTGATATCTATTGAGGGGTACCCCAGGGTTCCATTTCTGCGCCGTTATTATATGCTATATACTCGTTGAGCCTGCCGAAGGCATTGAAAATTTGTTCATCTCAATTCTATGCCGATGATGCACAGGTATACTTATCTTTTACTAGGAATAATGTCACTGAATCCACAGCCATATTAAGTAGGGAAATTGAGGCATTGAGAACTGTGGCTCTTGAACATTCCCTTCAGCTCAATGCGAATAAGTCCACTTTGCTGCTTATCGGGCCTGAGCGGGAGGTGTTGGGACTGAGGGACTTGGTGAAGGTGGAGGTCGACGGTGTGGTCCTGCCTGTGATGAACGCAGCGCGGAATCTTGGTCTGGTTCTTGATAGTTCCCTAAGATTCAGTTTACATGTGACAGAATGCATAAAAAAAGCTTATGGAAGGATAAAATTGATTTATAGAAATCGGCATTTGCTTCCTCGAGGGATCAAGGTAATACTCTGTGACTCTTCGGTCTTGTCAGTATTTAATCACTGTGATGTGGTCTATGGAAACTGTCTCACACAGTCTGATAAAATGAGGATACAGCGTGTACAGAACTCTTGTCTAAGCTTGATTCAAGGTGTGAGAAAGTATGAGTCGATTACACCCAAACTTAGGGAAACGGGATGGCTCACTATGGAAGAAAGGAGAAAGCTACACACAGCATGTTTCTTCAGACATATAATTTTACTTAAGTGTCCTTCTTACCTCTGCAGGCAAATAGTTTTCAGAACCCTTGTCCACAATCTTAACATCAGATTCAGGGGAAAAATAACTCCACCATTTCACAGAACGGTAATGTTTGAGAGGAGTTTTTCCTACAACATTGCGAAATTTCAAAATGGTCTCCCTGAATTTTTTTTACGAATCTCTAGAGCAACTTTCAGAAAACGTTATGGAGGGTTTCTCATGGAGTCTTGAAGACCTCACTAACGACGAGTGCCTCTACGTGATAAAGGAAGTTGACTTCGTATGTATATATTCTTTTTTGCTGCCCATATCTCATAGAAGTGTTTGCTTATTTTCTCTTGTTCACTCCACTATTGTTATTATTTATGAATTTTCACATTCAGTTTTATGGTTGAGTAGATCAGAGAGTCTCTCCGGAGGCTCACCTGAACTCCGCCATTTTTCTTCTAGGTCGATATAATGTATCATATTGTATAGGTCAGATATGAAAATAAAGACATTATTATTATTATTATTTCTTTCCCCATTCCGCGAACTTAAAAACGTTCCCTAGTTCATTATAACCTCGTTTTTTCCGATCATATTCTAAAGGGTGATTCATTTAGAGGTACTTTTTTTTAAATAAGAAAAAATTAAGAAAAACAATTTAAATTTTGTAATTTTGTAAACAAATAAAAGAAACATTCTCAACAATTATTTGTTGAAGATGATTTCTTCCAAATGCTGACTTCGACTACGGTTAACAAGATTCGATAGTTCCAATTTTCGATGACGCGTGTGAGTATTTCGGATGATATTTCTCCAATGACTCGGGTAATATTGGCTTCCCATACCTCAATCGTAGCCGGCCTGTCCATGTAGTCTTTAGACTTCACATAGCCTCAAAGGACAAAATCAAGAGGTGTGATGTCACATGATCTAGACGGCCAATTTACTGGCCCGAAGCGTGAAATGATCTGTTCGCCGAAATGCTCTCGCAGTAAAGCCATGGTTTCACGGGCTGTATGGCAAGTGGCACATTTCGTCGATACCACGGGATCCAATTTCTGGCAACAAATAGTCTGTTATCATGGTGCGATAACGGTCTCCATTCACAGTAGCATTTCTGTCGTATTCTTTTGAAGAAATATGAACCGATAATTCCACCGGCCCATAAACCACACCAAACAGTTGTTTTTTCTGGATTCAATGGCAATTCTTGAGACTCTGCGGGTTGTCCATTACCCCAGATTCGGGCATTTTGTTTGTTCACGAACATCAGTGAAAAAAAAATTTTGTCGAAAAGAGTGGATCCTCTGCAAGCTTGTCAAAAGCCCAACAATTAAAACTTGAATGATTCGGTAGGTCAGTCTATTTAAGATCTTGAACTAATTGAATATTGTAAGCTTTACGTAAAATCCGCAAAGTCGTTGAATACGAAAGGCCAAGCTGTTGAGAACGGCGACGAATCGACACTTCAGGGTCATCAAGTACATTCTCCTCCACCGCTGCTATATTCTCTTCACTGCGAGCTGGATGTTGTCTATTTGGTCGAGTATTATCAAATAACGAATATTGAGTCTCAAACTTAGTGATGGTAGAGCGACTTGTGTGTTTGGTAGGCCGATTATGTGGACCGTAAGTTGCTCTAACTGCCCGATACACATTAATCGTAGAACACCCATTTTCTTAATAAAGCTGAAAAATTTGTAGACGCTGTGCCGAGCTAAGTCGTTCTATTATGAAATGTCATACACTACTGAACAAGAATACCATTTCAGTTTATACGACGTATGCGCGATCTGCAATTAACTCCACCACAAAGAGTACCTCTAAATGAATCATCCTTTATAAATGATTAATTGAAGACTCTACTATTTATGCGTTCATGTAGTAGGTACCTACACTGCTCAACAATTGATAGGGATCACTTACTTTTTCTAAATTTATTTCTGAAATATTCGCTCCAAGATTATAAATTTAGTCAGATATCAAAGTATTTTCAGTTGATAATATGGTTCACTCGAGAAAAGAATGAAAAAATGGAAAGTTGGAGAGAAAAAAAGACTTTATTAGGAACACTCAAAATTCTGTGTTTGAATAACATAAAAATTTTATGATGAAACCACAAGAAGGCTGAAGTTTCGGTTGAGCTAGTACCTAGTTGGTCCCCCACGAGCTCGTCTCAAGCATTCTACCCTACGAGGCATACTTTCAATCAAACGATTTATAAAATTTTGGGGCAAATCCGTCCAAATATCCCGTAAAGCGTTAGAAAGGTCCTCCAGGTTATTGATCGGTTGTTCTAAGGTTGACAATTATCTAGACATCTCAGACCAGACATGTTCGATGCAATTCATGTCTGGAGAGCGAGCTGGCCAGTCCATCCTATCAACAGCATGAGTTTCTAGCGCTTCATTAACCAGACGACTACAGTGTGGACGGGCATTATCGTCAATTAAAATGAAATTCTCGCCCAAGGCAGCCGCAAACGGAACAATTATGGGTTCAATAATCATATCGTGATATCTATGGCTGGTCATTGTGGTGTTCTGCAGAATAACCAACTCTGTGCGGTAGTTCAAACAAATGCCTCCCCATACACATATAGAACCTCCGCCAAAAGCTGTTGTGGGTACCCTAAACTGTTCTGCATACTTTCGACCTCTTTCCCTCCAAACAAAAATACGTCAATCGGAGTTGACCAAACGAAATCTAGACTGATCCGTAAATAAACATTGGCTCCAATCTTCAACTGTCCAATTGCGGTGCTCCTCAGCCCATTGCCGTCGATGAACCCGGTGTTCCCTATTCAGACGGGGATGTTGTACCCTCCTACGTTCTCTCAAACCACGAACATGTAGTCGTCGTCTTACAGTCTGGTTCGAAATTAGAACTCTTGTTGCAACTCTCAGTGATCTATTGAGCCGCGACGCCGGGTAAGTGGGATTTCTCCTAGCATTGAAGATCAAAAGACGATCTTGGGCAGCTGTTGTACTGCGCTGCCGACCTCCCCCATGAACATAAGCTACTGAGTCGTTTTGGATGAACCTATTCCAAGCCCAACTCACGACACTTTGCGAAACATTCAACCGCCGGGACACTTCTCGCTGGGACAAACCTTCCTGTATCCACCGTATGATTTGGTCCAGTTGCACAGGAGCCAAACGTCTTCTCGGCATGACTGATAAGCTGATATTGTTCTCATTTCTTCAATTATAGTCACCTTATGTGTTTGAACGAGAGAAAAAAAAGATTTAATTACAAATACCACATTGTTTTTCACTCCATCTGTAACAGCCTACAGATAATAATCGATTTTGTGAACAAGAGCCGATGAAGTGAGGAAAAATTTGATATAATCAACTCAAAACATCTAAATTTTTCCTTAGAGAACATATAATGTACAGAGATCACGAGATAACTTGAAAAATATACAAATGAAGAGAAGTTCATAAGTGATCCCATGAATTGTTGATCAGGGTATTTTCAACTTCAATTAGTGAATTAATCATAAATTATATTTTTCGCTAATTCATAGAATAGTAGCTCAGTAGGAATCAAAAGAGTTGGGTTAGAATGAAAAATGGGAAACAATGCTTAGATTTTTCTTTGAAAACAGTAAAAAGTCTCGTGTTTTCCTTCATTTGCCAAGTAATTCCGAAAGGAGAATTAATTTGGGAGCGAATTCGGTCCAATCGGTCAGTTTCATTAAATTAAATTCGCAATCGTTCAAACGCTTTTTGGCAGTGTCATTGGAAAAATATTTTCGTAGAATCTAATCGAATTATCCTTCAGAACTCATTCCTGCGGCACTTCCAATGAATAATGTTACAGTCTGTCGTGTTTTCGATGAAAGCACAATCTTCCACGCGGAGGGGACCTGTTGTTATTTCTTTCAGTGTACCTACTGGAATCTGGTGATGTTTCGGAAGTGGACTGGAAATTAGAAAAGGGACATAAAATATTGTAGAATTCATTCTCATCCGTTTATCTTTGTCTTCAATAAACTGATTAGGATCAGCCCAGAATATGTAACCTAAATTATTGGATGAAAAAATTTTAATCAAAAAAATTAATTGATGAAAATTTAAAAATGACTATAATACACTTTCAATTGAGGTAACATTCGGAACCTACGTTTTTTATTTCAGAAAACAATGTTCATGAAAAATATTGTAAAAGAAAATATTTTCATTCTTATCATAATATCGAATATTTAAAAAAAAACAGTAAAATTGATTGAAAAAAAAATAAAACATAACATATGTATTAAGACTTTTGCCTTTCGAAATTCATTCAGGTATTCATATTCAATTCAAACATAATTTAAATAATTCTTGGTTAAAAATAACTGCGTGATATGTTTTAAAGAAATTTTGAATTTTAACCAAAAGTTATTTAAATTACTTTTGAATCGAATATGAATACGTGAAGAGACTATAGCTTGAGAGATAGAAGTCGAAACATGTGTCGTGTTCTATTCCACTGTTTAATTTATTTTTCTCTGGTTTCTGTTTTGATATTATATTGAGAATGAAAATATTCTCTTTTTTCCTTCATGAACCTTGTTTTCTAGAATAAAAAAGTTAGTTATCGAATGATAATTCAATTGACTTGACTATTGTGGTCCTTGTAGGTTTTCATTAATTTATAATACTTTTTGATTAATTTATTCACACCTCTCAATAATAACTAGTTCAATTTAATTATTCAAAATTATTGGAAGATCTTCATTTCAAGTCATTTTTCATTATTTAATAATAAACTCGATTCTATAGAAAACCAGAGAATTTAGTTATTCATTTCTTTGTTCCATTTGGTGTAACGAAGCAATACTCGATGCTTCAGTTCTTAGAAAATCAACTGATTTCAAAGTGGCATGGGGAAGTTATTTCTTTGCAACATTTCACGCAGTAAGTTTCAACCAAGAATTATTCAAATTAAATTTGAATTGAATATGAATACCTGATAAGTTCGAATGGTAAGAGTCGAAAAACAGGTACCTTCAAAAAGTCTTCAAACCACAGATTAGTGCAAATTCGATCAGTTTCAGAGTTTTATCAATTTGGATAATCAATGAAAATTGAATAATTCTCAAGCATTTTCAGTTTTTTTGAAAGCTACGTTACCTTGAAAACGATAGAAGATGTCTATCGAAATGATGATATCAAAAAATGAAGAGAAATGGGATATTGTCCAAATAATAATTCTACATGGTCTCGTAGTTTACCAGCGTTGTCAATTCAATTTTTTATATCTTGCTCTGTTTCTAAATGCTAGATTTGTGAATTATTTCTTCCCTTATCTGTATCCGTAGTTCCTCCTCTTTAAAATGATTTTTATAAGTTCAGTGTTCTTCTGGTTTATTTCCATTTTGTATATTTTCAGGCTCCCTAATGCATTCAAAAATTTTTAGATTATCTTTTTTTTAATTGAATAAAGTTGCGATATATTGCTGAAATTTAATAGGATGAACTTTTATTAGGAAGGTGATAGTTTCTGATACAACTGAGTTGTAGGACTCAGAATTAAGAAAAAGTGGATTACAGCCAATCAGTTTTCCCTAAACTTTTAACAGATGAGCGTCGCCAGGCACCCTGTATAGATCAAAAATCAGGATGCAACGAGATAAAAGTCGTTCTCTGAATTTATCCGAGAGGAATGGAAACAGCGCGGTTCTGGCAAGAAAATGAAAAACTACAGAACAGGGCATGTTCAGTAGCTGAATCCTGGAATAGGTAAATATCGCCCGAACTCAATTCCTCAAGTCGAAATGAACTTTCTGGATCTATCTCCCTCGAAGGAAACCGAGCCAAAGATTCGTATAATGCGTTTTCCTAAAAGTTTAAAAAGCTATTGGCTGACTCGCACGACTTCTATTCGAAATGCACGTCATACGCACGACTTGTCCTGAAAACAGTGACACTAACTTGTCCCCCCTTATTTGGGGGAGGATTCATTATTAACTCCAAACTGAATCCTTGCCATTAAATGGGCTTTCGACGGAAGACAGTGATATATGATTCATTTTTATAACGATACTACGTTTCTATCACCTTCGATTGGAAAGGTGAATAAGCAGAAGCATGGCGTAAAATTGAAATATCTTCAACAAAATATATTTCTCTATAGTTTCGGCACATTGAACATGAGTACCTTTTCTTCAGCTTGATGTCCAAAGTATTCAAATTTATTTTTTTTTAACTCCTCATCATACAGGGTCTTAAAAATGTAAGCAATAAAGTGTGCAACCTAGTCCGCTTCTGATGAACTGAACAAGCTAATTATGTTTTAAGGGCAGTATATTAAGAGGTCCTCACTACTGTTTATCGTATTTTCATTAAATTATATTAAGTAATTTAAAAGTTATTCAAGAAAAATTAATTACCAGTGCCGTCCTTTAAGAGGCCGTACCTCCGAGGGGGCGGGTCGGTAGAAAAAAACTTTATGGGAACTTGTTGTCATCTTATTTTTTTTTATGTTCTATCTGAATCCGAGAGATCTCCCACATTTTCCCGGACACTATGTATATATATCATACTGGCAGAAGTTTCCACCAGATTTGAAGAACATATGACAAATTACAGACTGAACAAAAATGACTCAAATTATGCCATCCACCTCAATGAAAACAATTTCACATGTACTAAAAACAAAAATTTAAAATTAAATCTTTTTGAATACATTGAAATTAGAAAGTCCCTCAACACCGAAAGTTCAGTTTCAAACGATCAAGTGGACTTTTGCAATGCACCAATAATAAATTTCATTATTGATAAAGGACCAAGAAACCTTTGAAACTGCTGTCATTCATAGAATCTTCTACCTGCCACTATTATTTTAAGAACCATATCATTTTGACAGTGTATTACGTTGCTAACCATATGCTATTTACGTAAGTCAATAAAAAAAATAATACTGCAAATAAGGTTTTAGTCAGAAGAGTGAAGAAAGTCGCACCTAAATAAAAGTACGGATTTCGACACAACACAGCGAGCAAGGAAATTTTACCTGCCCGTTTTAGACGCGTGTGAATTATTATTACTATTTCTGTCCTTAGGTTGGATTGGGTTAGTCGCCACTGACTTGACCCTACCGTCATTCGAGATTTAACTGTCTCTGCTGTTGAAAGTGTATGTGCCGCGTTGTTTTTGTTACTTTTATCTACTTTTTGCTACTGTTGTTTTAATTTTGGTTGTTGATATTGTTGAAGCTGGAGATATTCTCAGCAACATTAGTTTATTTTGTTTCTATGATTATTGTTCTTTTAATAAGATCAGTATACATTAGAGATGTCTAAAAAAAAAATTGGTTTGCTAGAGGGGAAGTCAAACTGGTCAACCTAGAAATATAAATTGTGCATTTTGTTAAGAGGAATTAAAGGCGGTCTAGAGGTTATCGAAGGAAATTTAAAAGCCCCTTACCAGAAGATGCTACAACTGTTGATAAGACCAGGTACGAGAAAGACTTATCAGATTTCAATCAAGCCGATAATAATGCTTTACTAATTCTGACTCTAAATATGGCACAAGAAACTTTGGAAAAAGTAATGCGTTTAACATCCGCTAGAGAAGTTTGGCTATAATTGCACAGGCTTTATGATGGCAATGTCGAGGACAGACCTATGACCTATGCATGCAATTCTTCAGCTATGTAAAACAAGCAGATGATGATATAGCCACACATACATCAAAACTGAAGAATCTTTGGGACAAACTTCAGAAAGATATTTTGAAGGACAAAATGACTGCTGGAAATGAGTGTAAATGTGATTTACCTGAAATTTTACTTATCTGTAAAATACTAGAAACTCTACCTTCTGATTACTT
Source organism: Micraspis discolor (assembly GCA_030674115.1). NCBI lineage: Eukaryota > Metazoa > Arthropoda > Insecta > Coleoptera > Coccinellidae > Micraspis > Micraspis discolor. The sequence goes on from JARTUT010000436.1 coordinate 2,199,572, forward strand.
CTCGTTTAAGTCAAGTTGGATGCTCATATCAAACAAAGAAAGAACAATAGATAACTTGACAAATCAATTGGTTGCTTATGAAAAAGCATTATCAAGCAAAATTGAGACTAAACAGGAAGTTTTGTATACAGTAAACAAAAGAAGTAATCTATTTTGTAAATATTGTAAATCACGAGGACATAAAATAAGACAGTGTCTGAAATGGAAGGCAGATGGTAAGCCACCAAAACCTGACAAAACTAATAGAGCAAGTGATACGAAGAACAATGTTTCATTATTAGCCGTTTCCAATGTTGTATTGTTGTGTGAACAAGATGAAGAAAATTGGTACGTTGACAATGGTGCAACTAATCACATTACCAACCAAAATAATGTGTTTGAGAGCTATGTACCATTTGACAATCATCACCAAATAACTACAGCAAACGGAGAGTCAGTACCGGCATTAGGAAAAGGTACAATTAGAGTAAAAACAAACGTGAATGGTAGAATTCAAGTTTTTCCTCTGACTAAAGTATGGTATGTGCCTAGTATCAAGAAAAACTTGTTCTCAACATTGTCAGCACAAGATAAAAATCCAGACAGTGAATTTGTTTCAACAACAGAAGAGTGTTATTTCAAGTTATCAGGAGAAGTTATACTTGTTGGATCCAGAAATTGTTAAGGAGGATTGTATAAACTTAAAATGAAATCCTTAAAGCCAGAAAATTCGAAAGAAATTAATTCAGTTCATAATGATAATGTTTTGCAGTTATATCATGAAAGATTTGGACATCAAAATAAGAGATATGTAAAAACAATATTGAAAAGAGAACTGGGATTAGATGTCAATCTCGATAGTGAAATGTGTGAAGGTTGTATCTATGGGAAAGCTCATGTACTCAAATTTGGTACAAGATGTCGAGCCAAGGCACCTGGTGAACTCTTACATACAGATGTATGTGGTCCATTTGACCCATCCAAATCCGGTTATCGATATTATGTCTTATTCAAGGATGATTATAGCAGATATCGTTTTATATATTTCACGAAACACAAATCAGAAGTGATAGATAATTTGAACATTGTCCTAGAAGGAATTAAAGCTGCAGGTTATGGTGTAAAAGAAGTTTTATCAGATAATGGTGGTGAGTTCGACAATAATAGAGTCAGAAAAACGCTAAACCATTATGGCATACGACAAAGACTAATCATGCCATATACACCACAACAGAACGGGTGTGCAGAAAGAGAAAACCGAACTGTTGTTGAAACAGCAAGAGCCTTAATGCATGCTAGAGAAGGAATATTTGATCAGAGTTTTTGGGCAGAATTAGTCAACACAGCCACATACATTCTGAATCGCACTAGTAAATCAGGTGTTGAAGGATTATCTCCTTATGAAATATGGTTCAATAAGAAACCAAAATTGAGTCATTTGAAAATCATGGGTAGTAGTTGCTATGCTCATATTCCTAAGATGCATCGGAAGAAAATGGAAAAGAAAGCTACTAAAGGTATTCTTATGGGTTATGAAAATGACGACGGTTATCGGTATGGTCTATAGATCAAAAGAGATTAGTAAGATCAAGGGATGTCATTTTTGATGAATGTGAAATTTTGCCAATAACAAATAGTCAACAGACTGAAAGTCAAAATGGTGGACTTCAAAATAATTTTGATTACTTGAGAGTTGTTGACAAAGGGGAAAACTTCCTTGAATCATCAAATTCTGACAATGAACATGATCAAGAGTCAATTGAAGAAGATAATCAAAATCTGGAACGAAGAGAGTTACCTACAGAAATAGTTGAAGAAAGTGAGCAGAGTACCTACTGAAGAAATCAGACAGGCGTTAAGGGACAGAATGACCAAATCAAATGAACCTTTAAATTACATGGATGCCATAACTTGTAATGAAAAAGAACACTGGATTACAGCAATGAAGCAGGAGTTACAATCTTTGAAGGAAAATAATACTTGGATTTTGAAAGAATTACCACCTGGAAAAAAGGTGATTCCTTGCAAATGGGTATTAAAGCTAAAAACAAATCCTGATGGCTCTGTAGAAAAGTACAAAGCAAGACTGGTTATAAAAGGATACTCTCAGAAGAAGGGGGTTGATTATGACCAAACGTATAGTCCAGTGGCCAAAGGAGGAACAATAAGGTCACTATTAAGCATAGCTGCGAGTAAAAATATGTCTCTTACACAGTTTGACGTATGTACTGCTTTTCTCTATGGTAATTTAGACGAAGAAGTGTACATGAAACAACCTGAAGGTTTCATAGATACAAGCGGCATGGTTTGTAAACTCCAACGGAGTTTGTATGGATTAAAACAAGCTCCAAGATGTTGGAATAAACGTTTCAGTGATTTTCTTGAAAAACGAGGATTTAGACGATCTGATGCAGACCCATGTTTATTTATCAAAAAACAAAGAACTGACATGTTATTGTTAGCTCTCTATGTTGACGATGGATTACTAGTTTGCAGCAATGATATCATGAAAAATGAGTTTTTGAATAGTTTAGAAGAAGAATTCCAGATAACAATGAAACCGGCATCCTATTTTCTTGGGCTCCAGATTCAGAAAGAAGAGAACGGTACCATTCAAGTGAATCAATCTTCTTATACAAAGAAAATTCTTGAAAGATATGGCATGTCAAACTGCAAACCAGTAACAACTCCAATTGTAAAAGAAGGTTCTCAATTAGGGAAGGAAGATGGAGAATTGAACAAAACTTTTCCTTATCGAGAGGCAGTTGGTGCTTTACTTTACCTAATGACAAGTACGAGGCCAGACATAGCTTATGCAGTCAGTGTCGCCTCAAGAAAGCTAGAAAATCCAACAAACGCAGATTGTGTTGAGGTTAAAAGGATATTTCGTTATCTGAAGGGCACAATGGATCTTGGACTTAGCTACAAGTCGAAGGAAAGAGATGAGATAGTGGCCTACAGTGATGCAGACCACGGAGGAGATTGTGAAACAGGACGCTCAACTTCTGGCGTTTTATGCATGTATGCTGGTGGAGCTATATCTTGGCTCAGTCAGCGTCAAACATCTGTTGCAATTTCCACAACAGAGGCTGAAATAGTGGCTGCTAGTGAAGCTGCACGGGAAATAGAATGGCTAAAGCGATTGTTCAAAGAAATACTCAGTTTTCAGTCAGTTCCAACATTGATGGTAGACAATGAAGCTGCTATTAAGCTGAGTCAAAACCCAGAATTTCACAGACGCACTAAACATATACATATAAGACATTTCTTTGTGCGTGAACTAGTTTAAGATGGGGAAATGAAAGTAGAAAAAGTTTCAACGGAGGACCAATTAGCAGACTTAATGACAAAACCTTTGTTCAAACCTCGGCTTCAAATGCTAAGGAACAAAATGGGATTAACCAAAATATTCCAATGAGGGAAGGTGTTGAAGCTGGAGATATTCTCAGCAGCATTAGTTTATTTTGTTTCTATGATTATTGTTCTTTTAATAAGATCAGTATACATTAGAGATGTTTAAAAAAAAAAAAATAAAGGTGTCAATCAATTTTATGAATAAATATTAGTTCCTTATTCTGAATAAAAGTAACTTCAACAGATATGCCTAATTTCACCAACGCTGAGTATGCTCATATGGTGATGGCATATGGCAAGGCCGAAGGTGTTGCTCGTGCAGCTCAAAGGATTTATCAAGCCAAATTTCCTGATCGAAGATTACCCCACCACGAAAGATTCTCGACGACTTATCGACGATTAAGAGAGACTGGAAACTTAAATTTTCAAGAGCCTCGGGTCTTCCAAGGCTTGAAGTATTTGATCGTCAACTGCTACATGGTGTTGCCTCACATTGACCCGAGGCTCTTGAAAATTTAAGTTTCCAGTCTCTCTTAATCGTCGATAAGTCGTCGAGAATGTTTCGTGGTGGGGTAATCTTCGATCAGGAAATTTGGCTTGATAAATCCTTTGACCTGCACGAGCAACACCATCGGCCTTGCCATATGCCATCACCATATCAGCATACTCAGCGTTGGCGAAATTAGGCATATCAACAACCAAAATTAAAACAACAGTAGCAACAAGTCGATTAAAGTAACAAAAAAATACAAATTTAAAAAACTGAACAACGCGGCACAGACACTTCCAACAGCAGAGACAGTTAAATCTCGAATGACGGTAGGGACAAGTCAGCGGCGACTAACCCAATCCAACCTAAGGACATAAATAGTAATAATAATTCACACGCGTCTAAAACGGGCAGGTAAAATTTCCTTGCTCGCTGTGTTGTGTCGAAATCCGTACTTTTATTTAGGTGCGACTTTCTTCACTCTTCTGACAAAAACCTTATTTGCGGTATTATTTTTTTTATTGACTTACGTAAATAGCATATGGTTAGCAACGTTATAAACCAAAGAACATTTTAAAATAAAACTCAGTTTGTAATAGCTGTAACTTCTTTTAAAATTTCAATAGGAGTGGAGATGTTTTCATACTTTCATAATTTTTTTTTAATAAAAGGCCCACGTGTTAATTTTGTGGTGTTATCTGTAACAATAAATACGTTTTTTTTTAAACACACACTCAAGTAGACTTAATACAATAAAAAAATGCATGTAAAAGCACACGCAAAAAAAGTTATGGGGCTTCGAAGGGTACATTTTGGGTAATTTAGAAAAACCTAATAAAAAAATCATACCTCCGTAACCGTAATACTAAGGACCCAGGTTCCAAGAGTGAAAATGTAGCAAATGACCCTACCAACGCCCCAAAAAAATTTGACGGTCCATGTGCCAAACTCCCTGTATAGCCCCTATGTGTCCTTATAATGCTTTTTTAACATAATGAAGTTCTCAATGAGTTCTCAGTTCTGACTTTACGGTCATTATCGATTCCTTCCAATCACTTTGAAATTAATATACCAATATTAAGGGTCTAATAAGTGCCTTTAAATGCTTCTGGAACTAATGAAAAGAATAAAATTGAAAAGCCTTTTTTGAAGAATTTCAATAGATGAATTCTCATCATAATATCAAACAATTCGGAAAACAACAGATGAATTAATTAAACAATGAATTACTATACGATAAGTGTTTCGACTTCTGCCTTTTTAAGGTTTTAGTCTCTTCAGGTATTCATATTCAATCAAAAATAATTTAAATAATTATTGAAATTATTGGAGGTATGAAAAGCACAAATGTTGCGTTCAAGAAATAACGTTGCTACTATAAATTCAATATTACTTCATAACACCCCTGTGCAGATTTGCGTCGGTAAAAATCAGATAAATTAACATTTCGAACGGGAGTCGGAGTTCTGAAAACAAGCTGCATTAAGGGAAACACTTTATTATTCCAAACTCATCCGACTGAAATGAAATTTGATTTTCCTATCGTGCCACGAACGACCCAAATCGAAATTCTGAATTTTAATTGACACCGTCTTCGGTCAATTTGCATATTCGGCTCTAACCTACTGCAACTTACCACTCCTAAATTCGTTTCTTTTCTTTCCAGAAGCAGACCTGATCAACATGAATAAATAAGAACTTCACCGATATCGTAATTTATTCGTTCGTTCATTTCTTTTCCAGTATCCGTACGGCTTTCTATTGAAATCAAATGATTATCTGCTGAGTATACCCGACGTATCGGTAATGAATTCCCTTGAATTATACGTTGCGGATTGTATTATCGAATCAGGATGGATTGTTGGAAATTGAAATGACCAATGCGGTCCGCTCCACAAGAGGGATTTGAAAGAGCATTGACTGTTTATTTGCTTCTATCCGCCTGCAGTGCATCTCTCTTCTTTCTGATCTATTTGAATTATCATCTGAATATTAAGTCTTCAGTTTCTTAGCTTTTTGCTCTAGATTTTCTTCTCTTCAGGCGTTTTGCCAGTTTTGTCTGCGCTAAGAGATTCATTGCTCCCTTTAAATTTAGTGCCAACTGCCTCTTCATCTTTTTGGCAGTCTGCCTGATCATCTCCTCCCAATCGGTATTTTGTGCTATTGGCGAGTCGTCTATCCATCATTAACATGCTCATTCCATCATCTTATTCTTCATCTCGGTCACAGTTTCAGCACAGTATAGGGACCAAGCAGTAGTCGCACTCCGTGGATTTTCTTACACCAAGTCTGACTCGCGTATTCCTCCCTGCGCATAACCTAATCGACCGCGAATGTAAAAATTTTCATTGTTTTCATCAATAATTCTAAGATGTCTGGAATAATGTCATTATTATTATTTTAGACATCTGAAATAATTTCTTTGTATAATTAATTCGTTCAATATATGGAAGAATATAATTTTTCTAAGATCTATTTAAAATTTAAAGAAGCTGAAGACAAAGATGCAACCTAACTTATAAATTCAGTGGAATTACTTTGAGTCAAAATCTACCATAAACCGGCAAAGTTCATTTATTCAATAATTTATTTCCATTCAAGTAAGTATTCTATTTCAATTATGTGTTATTTTCAAATTAATTCCAAAATGGTTAACAATTGTAGCGTATACCACTGCAAATACAATGGTCTCAATAATCCGAAACTTTTTTTTTCTCAATACCATTAGACACTGATAGGTTCGTGTTGAGGGGGTTTGCCGATAGTTAAGAATTCCATAATCCAATTCTTCTTTTCATAAATTGTATATAGTAAAAAATAGTATCAGTTCAAACCAAATCATCAGATTATTCATTGAAAAAATTTGTTCGAAACAATTCAATATAAAAATAAAGTTATTTTTCATGGACTCGAAGAGAAATGTTTCAGTGAAATTATAAGTATTGAGGATTTGATATTAAACACATTCGATGCTTTCAACCACCAACTACTTATTTTTCCATATAATACCTACTTTTTAACTCAATCCTCTTTTAGAAAAATTTTAATGAGTCATTTCATTTACAATCCTAAGGTACCTATGATTTTTAACACATTTCAAAAAGTTTCAGAGGCACCGGTTCTGCTGTTTCTGAGTACACTATTGAGTAAATTTAATCACTAATTACTGTTCAAAGTGATATTAAAACCACAATAAAACAATATATCTTTTATTGAATGCGTTCTGTTAGTGAGGAAATGTGATCACATTTACGGTTACATTATGAGCGGAGTCATAATTTTTATATGAATATAGACTAAACAATGGTCCATACACTCTAAATATCACTGTGAAAACTTATTACCAGCTTAAATCAAAATATTTAAGTTATCAAATAACGCAAATAACTTTTTCTAATCAACTTTTACATTCGCGGTCTATTAGGTTATGCGCAGGGAGGAATGCGCGAGTTCCCTTTGGTGTAAGCGATTTCAGTTCAAAATCCACGGAGTGCGACTACTGCTTGGTCCCTATACTGTGGTTTCAGTTGTTCTCATCTGTATTTTGGTTATCTCCGCTACGTACGTCATCACGTCATAGCCCATTCAAAGTTCGAATAAAGAAAGAATAATTCTTGTTTTGAGCGATTTTAATCATTATTCTTGATTAGTGCGGATATTTTGCGAAATCTCTAAGGAACAATTATTTCTTGAAATGAAAAGGCCGGCAATTAAACATATATTCCTCAATGCTCCATATCAATTAAACATTTATACCACAAAAAAAAACAAATAAAACATAAAATGTAAACAATCACATATTTTAGGATATAATAATTCATTTTAGGTATTTTTTATTTATTTATTTAATTCATTTATTTAAATTTACGTGTCTCAACACTAATGGTCATTGACACGAGGGACTGTCACAACCTTTTTATCATATAATTGCCACTGTTTGAATATAGGGATGTAAACGAGGCACTAGATTTCTTCTATTGTCGGCTCTATGAGGTGCTGGATCTGGTGGTTCCATATTCATATAAAAAGGTTTCAAGATTTCCTGTGTGGTACACCAGTGAAGTGATTCAATCAATAAATCGGAAAAACCATCCGCAGAAATTAAAAAAATTATCGGTGCACCATATGAATATGTTTAAATGTGAAAGAAATAATCTCAAAAAGTTGATGAAATTGTTTTATTTAAATTACGTAAAAAATATTGAAAACTCTATACAGGAGGACAGTAAGACATTCTTGGCTTATACAAAAAATAACATCAGCAATTGTGCTTCTGTTTCACAGTTTGAATTGGACGGTAGGAGCATTCCCAGGTCAGAGATTGCACAATGTTTTGGGGAATATTTTGAGTCAGTCTTTAAGACCGACATTGCAACGTATGGTACTGACCTACTAGTGGGTGGACTGTCTGGCTTTGTTTTGACGGAGGTGACTGCGGAGGACTTCTTTATGGCAGTAAAAAAGTTGAAACCGAAAAAATCAGCGGGTATTGACAGGGTTCCACCTTATATCATAAAGGGATGTGCTGAGTGGCTTCAGACGCCTTTAGTTTACATTTTTAATTTAGCGCTGAAGACAAATACATTTCCAGAAGGAAGTTTTGGTGACACCCATCCATAAGTCTGGGAAGAAAGTAGAAATAAAAACTATAGACCTGTTTCAGTTCTATGCGCAGCTGCCAAGCTGTTTGAAGAAGTTATCTACGCCAAGTTGTGGAACGGTGTTCAGGACAAAATATGCAATGAACAGCACGGATTCACACCAAAAAAATCTACTACAACAAACTTATTGGAGTTTTGTCATGATGTTTCCGGTATAATGGAAAAGTCCCAAGCCGATATAATCTACACGGACTTCCGGAAGGCATTTGACAGTGTCAATCACGACATTCTCCTCAGGAAGGTCGGTGAATTTGGAGCATGTGGTAGCGTTATCAAATTTTTCGCATCTTATCTAAGAGGCAGAAAATTCAGGGTGAAATGCGGTGGTAACTGTTCAGGAAAGTTCCATGCTAATTCGGGAGTACCTCAGGGCTCAAACTTGGGTCCCTTACTGTTTTTGATATTCATTAACGATTTGCCACGTTACCTGAGGTACTGTAAATGCCTACTTTTTGCTGATGACCTAAAGTTTTATCGTAAGATTGAGGATGTACATGATTGTGCCAAGGTCCAAGCTGATATCAATGCCATTCAACAGTGGAGTGTAAGGAATGATTTGCCCTTCAATAATGGTAAATGTGTTGTACTATCTTGCTCCAGAAAAGACGCAATACTCAAGTTCGGATATTGTATGGATGCCGGAGAGTTAGTTAGAGTTGAGGAGGTGAGGGATTTGGGTGTGGAGTACAATTTCAAACTTTCATTCAAAGCACATGTTGAAACCATAGCGGCGAAGGCCCTTGGAAAATTGGGATTCGTGTTGAGGTATTGTAAGAACTTCAAAAAGGTAGAAACCAGTATATTGTTATACAATACTTTAGTGAGACCCCAGCTCGAATATTGCTCTGTGGTGTGGCACCCAACGCCCCACTTGTATAAAAAAACCTTGGAAAAAGTTCAGAACCGGTTTTTAAGATTCCTCTATTCGAAAAAACATAACGTCTATCCGAATTACAATGTTGTGCGATCAACTGACCTCAGAAAGGAGTTCCAAATAACATCTCTTGAAAACAGGAGACTCAGGGACATCGTCAGAATCTGCTACAAAATTTTCAAGCGGCATTATGACGCTCCACGCATAAAAAGTGTTATGAAACTGAGGATTCCTGCGCGGGATACCCGACTTAACCAGTTCTTTGAGATACCTCGTGCAACCACCATAGCGCATTGTTCACCTTTAATCACAATGCTGAAAATAACGAATGATTTCTTAGATTTGCCCGGTACCAGCTTTGCTCTCAAACCCAAGCAGTTTTTTAGGTGTATAAATGAACATTATAAATTTGAAGGAATATGTACTTGCTTGTTATGTTAGTGTTTATGGCTTACTATACGGTATGCGAAAAATGTTTGGTTTCACTTTTATTCTCATATAAGGAGATTTTTTTATAATCTGTTTGAGAAATAAATGAATAAATAATACAATATAATATCAATTTTACTGTGTTCTCATAGTTTAACTATCTGGATAACATTAAAAAAATCTAGTATTTTTTCGACTGCATCATGTGAACTAAGATTGTCTCTCAGGTTTCCCTTCAGTCCACACCTACGTCGAGCATCTTCCTGTTGGGGGCAGTTCACTATAATGTGCTGTACTGTTAGGCGAGTATCGCAGTATTCGCAATTGGGAGCATCATCATTTGTCATCAGAAAGCCATGAGTTAATTTCGTGTGACCTATTCTGAGTCCTCGAATCATGATTTGTCCTGTCTTCTTAGAAGATTAATTTTGGGAGGGTTGTCCACTTTTGGTTGGATTTCATGGAGTTTCGGCTTGTATAAATCCCATCGGATTTGCCATTCTCGAGCAGATTGCTTCTTTAGAGCTGCTTTGAGATCTGTATGAGGAAGTATATCAGATATAGGAATCTCGGAAGTTCTTGTCAAATTCGCCGCTCGGTCAGCCAGTTCGTTGCCGCTTATACCTATATGGGATGGAATCCAGATCAAGGTGATGCCTATGTTTATGGTTTTCAATTCATGACATTTCTCTAGGATTTCTTGGACCAATACGTTTTGTGTATAGATATTAGAAATAGTCTGGATGGCAGAAAAGGAGTCCGTGATAATTGCTACGTTTTTTGTTTGGGACATGTTTGTATGGAGGGCTTTATAGATGGCGAAAAGTTCCCCCGTGAATATGCTGCATATAGGGGGTAGTTGATGTATTGGTGCTGTCAATGAAGGAACATGCGAGCCCTTGTTCGTCTTTCGATGCATCGGTATAAATGTGTTTCCTTCATCAACTGGTTAGAGGAATGAGTTCTTGAATATAGCTGGGAGTGTTGTTTGTTTGTAGTATTTATTCAGCGAGTTGTTGATAAAAGGGTGCTGTCTTGTCCAGGGAGCGTATTCGGAGAGGGACATTAGAGTGACGGATCTCAAGTCTGTTGGTTCTGCAAATCTTTGAAGAATTTCAGAAATTGATGGTAGTATTTTTGGGATTGCAGTAGCAGGGTTCCAAGGGTTTTTAACGGTGTTGTGGAAGGGATGCTTTGAGATGGCAGATATTTTACAAACGTAAAATAAAATGTGTTGTCGTTTCCGTAAGTCTAGTGGTAGCTCTTGTGCTTCCACATTAAGGCTTTCAGCTGGGCTGGATCGGAATGCACTCAGGATGATACGTAAAGCAGTGTTAGGTACAGTGTTCAGGGACTTCAGGTTGGTTTTACTTGAGGTGGAATAAACTATGTCAGCATAATCCAATTTCGAGCGAATAAGGGACCTGTATAGCTTCAGCAGGACTTCTTCGTCGCAGCCCCAGTGGTGGTGTGATAGCGTCTTAAGGATGTTCATATTGTGCAAGCACTCTCCCTTGAGCATTCTTATATAAGGGGTCCATGTGAGACGCTGATCAAGGACCACTCCAAGATAGTTCAGATAGTCAACAAATTGTACTGTAGTGTTGTTCAAGGTTGAGTGGGGTGTTCACACAGGTTGTCTTCTGGTGAAACGTATAGCCTTAGACTTTTTATGGGAAAAAAGAAAGCCTGAATGTTTCTCCCATTCGATAATATCATCAAGGCCTTTCTGTAGGAGCTTGCACGTGTAGCTGGTGTTTTTTCCAGTGCAGCAAAGCAGGAGGTCATCTGCATATAGTATCATTTTTACTGGAGAATTAATGAGTGGGCATATATCGATGATTGCCAAAAGAAATAAGGTAGTGCTGAGTACAGAGCCTTGAGGAAGTCCATTCTGGGTGTGGAGAGGTGAAGTTTTCTTACCGTTTACGACGACGCTGAAACTTCTGTCCGTGAGGAAGTTTTTCAGGTAAAAGAAAATATTTCCAGTCAGATTAGTTTCTATCAACTTGTTCATGATAGTTTCTCGACTAGTAGTATCGAATGCGGAATATATGTCAAGCACAACAGCTATGAGATCTAGGTGATCGGAGAAAGCTTGGGTAATTAGGTATTTTTTGTTTATTTACACTTTCAAGAATAGACTTGTTCAATTTAATAATTTGAATTATGGGAAGACTTCCACTATAACTCAATTTCATTCTTTTACAATAAACTCAATTCTTCAGAAAATCATAAGATGTAGTTGTAATTTTCTAAGTTGTTTTGATGGAACGAGATAATACTCTATGCTTATATTTAAGGTTAGTTTTTAGAATTGTTTGAATTATTCTTAACCGAATATGTATGTCTGACGAGAGCTAAGTGTAATACACAAATCTCGAAACAAAGTCGTATTCTATTTCTCTCTTATTCATCAAAGAAAACAGTGTTTTCTAGAATAAATAAAGATATCATTGATACTGATTAGTGACGAAGCAAACTTTGTTAAAGTTGTTAAATCGCTGAAGCATTTTGTTCGCAAAATTTTGTCGATTAGCATAGTCCGCATCCTTCAATTCTTGAACCAATTGAATTTTATAGGCTCTTAGATGTAAGTCTTTCTTTAAAATCGAATGTAAAGATGATTTTTTAATGTTCAACGCTTGCCTTCGCTTTCGGATGGATAAAGACAGATTTTGACGAACCGACGCCTCAACTTCATCAATTGAACGAGGAAGACCAGATATGTATATCGGTTGCTAATCCATATTCTTTCTTGATAGACATTTAAACACAAATCCCAATAAATATGTAGATCAGATTTGTGTTTACCTGTGGTTTGGAGACTTCTTGAAGTACTTCGAACAATTGACCTCCAAACTTCCGGCAATTCAATTGATGGTGCAGTTTGGGATTAAGAACGATCGATATTCATGAATGCTACTTCTTTGATTTTTCTTCTTGTAGGATTGCTTCTCTTCTTTAGATATGATAGATATATCGTTTCATTTTATCAGATGATTTTATCCAGAGCATATTGGACCAACTTGGATCTATCGGTGTCTAACAATTGAAAGAGCTTATGTTTTTTATTCTCATTTTCAAGTGACATCGATAGATCAAAGTTGCAACATGCTGTGAAGGAGAATCATCTGATGAAATGGAACGATACATCTTTCATATCCAAAGAAGAGAAGCATTTATGAAAATCACTTTCAGTCCCATAGGTGCACCATCAATTGAGTTGCTGTACGTTGGGAGACCAATTGTTCGAAGTAACTTGAAGAAGTCTTCAAATCTCAGATAAGAACAGTTTTGATCTAGTTTTTGGAGTTATGTCAATTTGACATTTATGAGTGAAAATTGGAAAAATTTCTAATATGCTCAGCTTTCTCAAAAGATAATTTTTTGCTTCGAAACTTTGGAATGCAGAACAATATGAGATGGTTTTTGCTCAAAGAATAATTCTATAAATTTTCTGTATGTTTCAAAATTTCAAATAGGTGAATACTTTATTTAGGGTTATGCCTGTTTGTATTTCGTGTGAACCAATGAATTAATTAATAAAAAGAAATTTCAGAGGAAACATATTTATATTTTCAATGGTTAGGTAAGGTTAGATAAGGGGTTAGGACTGATGATCATTTTCTATCAGAGTCGGAAATTGTGCCTTGTAGAATGGTCATCTGGACAAATTCGTGTGTGAATAACACCTTGAACGTAATTTGAAATTCATTCACTACAACCCTTATAGGATCACATTTATCAGTGACGTCAGGAAAGGAGAAAACACATAAATCGGAAGGAATATAAGAAAGCGATAGCTGTAATCGAAGTTGCCCGAGGCAATACAATATTCAGAAGTCTCTGGGATTTATTCCAGCAAGTTCGGCTGCCTTGAAGAGAAGAGAACAAAGGGATCAATTACACAAGGCTTGAATAAAATTTATCGAGTGATAAACGCTGGAAAAATGGGAGGCAAAGAGGGTGAAGCTAAATAAGTTCCTTATCGATACCGAATCAGGGGGTGATACTCAATACGTGACAGTGATTTAAAAAATTAGCAGTACGTATCCCCCACCGGTTTTTTATTTCCCTTCGCGTCGTATTTTTCGCAAAACTACTCAGCAAGTCAGCCAAGCTTATAAATCCGCTAAAAAGCGGCCCCGGCTTCTTATTCTGATTTAATGAGTTTAATATCATTATCCTGCAATGATTTTCGCCGCTTGGTGGCGTTTAGGAGGCATTGGAACCCATTGAGGTGGAAGCAAATGCAGGCAGACGACCCATTCCAGGGCTACATACTTCACTACACCATCGTTCTGTTTCACTTCAACTCGCAGAACATACGCCGAAGAAGGATATTAAGGCCTTACGGAAGGAATATCGACCTGCATTCACTGTCTTTCTGATTGAACGGATGGCCCTGATAAACTGTTCCGAAAGCGTTCGTTGCCAGGACCGTAATGGACTTTTCGAAATCGACGACAGCGATTAACTAACTGAGAACACTTTTTATATTTAATTCTATCGGTGCTTACTTTATGGAAATTCATTTTCAGATAAATAATAAAGTTGAAATTACCACATATCTCTAATGTTTTGAACAACAATTGTTTAGCCAAATACTGTGGCTTCTTCAGGTCTTATTCTCATTTAGAATGAAAGTTTTTCTAAACTACATTCTATATTCACACCAATAAACAATTTGGGTTTTATAAATGGTCCAACAACATTTACAAAACAATATTTATTAAATCACCATGTAGCTATAAACGTTTCAATATTATTTATAAAACACCTATAATGGGCGCACTCTTATGCAGCAATGTTGCAATTAGATTTAGATTTCAATTGCAATTAGATTTTAGATGTTTATACTGTCAATAATATCCATGTGTTAATGCAACCACCATTTGGCAAAATGCGCAAACTCGTAGGACTATTTGAATCGGTTACAGCAGAAAATTTCAATTTAATTCTCCTGATCATATAAGCCATAAATTGAAAAAAAAGCAAATAGATTAATGAGTATGTCAATAATGAATCATAATGAACATTTTTAATATTGCCGATTTGTTGACGAGAGCTGAAAAAAATTTTTTTTAATAAAGCTATTTTTCACATACTTAAAAATAGTTAAGGAATTCGAAATGATTATTTGGAAAATCTGAATTATTGTAATAACTAAAGTTGTACTAGTTCTTGCAATATGAATTGCTCAAATCAAGAAAATAAAGAAAACTCATAATCCTGCTCCTGAAAACGCTTTATAATATTAATTTATAATTATTTCTTTTAATACCAATTTATGCACGATTTGAAACCATCTATGTTTAGATTTCTTTATATCTGTTAACGCATGTAGATAAAATTCAAACATTTCAAATTACTAAAGAAATTGGTTAACTCCTCCCTCCTAAGGCGGTTCCACTGTAAAAACCTAAAATGGTCCTGAGGATAGTCCCAGAACCGTCAGAAAATAATCAGAAAAAAATCCTGATATAATCCGAACATCGGACTACTCGGTTCGAAATTAGTCAGAGAAAACCCGAACACCGAACCCTGAAATGTGCATGATTCTGATGGTTCTGGAACAGTCAGAATTTAAACCCGACTAAAGCTAATTAAGAAATTCTTCATACAAAAAGTATACTTCCAGATCGACACATTTAGAAGCCCTACAAATAAATAAATATAACTCTCAAAATATTCTTTTGAATGAACAAACACATGTTGACCCCGTTTTTAAGATCTTCCTGAAAACAAACAGCAACCATTGATATTTATGACTCCATTTAGGGTGGCATCCCGAGAAAGTCTTCACAGCCATAAACATAGAATGTACTTCAGCAAAACATCCAAAATGTAACACCTGAGGAAGCCACAGTGTTTGGTGAAATCGTTGCTCTGTAAACAATCAAAATTTCAAGATTAGTCTTTACAAAATTGATTTTAACGTCCGTGAAATTAAATATAGAATAAAGGTTGAGGCATTCAGACGAAATTCGACATTTGAATTCGCCGGAAAAAGGCATCCTTGGACGGGACTCGAACCCGCATATCCAAATTACTGGTATGGTGCTTATACCATTTAACTGCCAAGGAGATGCATTATCCAGAGATGCAATTTCAAATGTCGAATTTCGTCTGAATACCTTAACCTCAATTCTATATTTATGATTTTCTTTTTTGAACAACCAGGGCATTCGCCAATCTGCATTGCATTTCTTATTGAGATGTTCGACAAGTAACAAGTGATTGAAGTAGTATTTTTGTGAAATTCACTATTTATATCAATCAAATCATTTTTAACATCTCGTCAGTTGAATTGAAGCTGAAAATGGGGATTATAATTTTGTTGTAAATTTTTTTCCAAAAAAAGCATTTTATTGGTTTAAATATTGCCTTCTCGGATGTGAAATATATACTCTTTGACGGAAAAGTATCCGGAAATTTGAAATAAAATGCAAAAATATCAAATTTTTTCAATATTAATTAAATCTCCTTCAAAATATACTCCATTTGAGGTGATACACATGTGCCGACATTTTTTCCAATTATGGAAACATTTTTTATATACGCTTTCACGGATGGTCTTGATCTCCTGGGAATTTCTTTTAAGGCGTCTATGAGTTAAATCAGTTTTCCCGAAGAGGTAATGCAAGTCCAGAGAAAAGCTAATACGGTGGATGGTCGATGTCATTTATCGATTATTGTGGAACGAATCTATGGTGATTCTATTGGCACTTTTGTGTGTCGTATTCATACGCCCATGTATTCTCACCAGTTATGATCCGTTCCATGAACGTAGGATCAAAATTCACACGATCCAGAATGTCTGCAGCTACCAACATCAGGTACTGTTTTTGAAGAAAATTCAGCTCTAACGGAACGAGCCGAGAGGGGACAATTGGTGCACCAAAATCCAAAGCGGGGTTTCACGAGAGATCAGGAGATATTTCTCCTGACGATTTTGGAGCACAATATTCTTGTTTTTTTTTTTTGACGTTATATTTGGATGAAGAAGTCGACGGTCGTCCCGAACAAGGCAAATCTTCGACGATCTCCCGACCGTTTTTTAAAGGTACCATTCGTAGACTTGGATTTTTGGATAGGCCAGAGTATCCACAGGCCTTTTCCAGAGTTAGGAAGGACTCACCACACGAAATTTCGTTCAAAACACGAAATTTGAGACAAACTCTTTGTTCGACAGTTTTTTCATTGTATTATTTGCAGAGAGGTTAATAGACTATGCTCATGTTAGGCATAGTAATCATGGACAGTCCTACCAACATACAGAAACTTCAAATAGTTGAGAATATTCAACCCGAGCAATTTAAACGAAAATTTCCGGATACTATTTTGTCAGAATTTAGTTCAATTCAAATCAGAAAAAAAAAACAATATAATATGTTTGTATTATGTTCTTGATTCCAATTCTCAATATCGTTAGGCAAAAATTTGTTTATTTGAAATCACTTAATCTCACTGTACCTCAGGGCACCCCGAATGCAAGTTACCCACCTCTGCTATTTTCTTCACGGAGTTCATTAATTTGGGTTCTATCTTCTTCTATCTTCTATCTTAATTAGTACTGAAATGATGATTTGAATGGTTCCTTTTCTTTTTAAATGAATGCACTCTTGTCCTTCAGACATATATATGCTGTGGTATAAAAGATATCATGAATGATGAAATTCATAGATTGGAGATTTAGACAAAGGAATATCGAATAATTGGTCGTCGGATAGGTTCGACGGATAGGCGCACGAAGCCTGTACACCGAAAAAAAAATGGTGCTGCATTTATCCGCATCAGCGTCAGTCAATTTTCACTTCATCAGACAATATCAAGTCTTTTTTTACACATAACTGGCGTTTTTATTTGACGAAGCGAATTCATCAAATATTTCACGCTTTTTTCATTCACCTACCAAATTGTCAATGCATATGGGATAAGTTGATTTGGAAGGCATGCCTGATATTTTTATGAAACATAGTTTCATTAGATATTAGCCGACGGTATTCACTTTTTCACTGGAATTTCGAGAGCCATGAGGTCTATTCGGCATACCGTGAACAGGAACGGCTTCAGGATCATTGACTCATAAATTTATCATCTAGAGAGGCTTATTTTTTCATGAATGAATATTTTGTTGACGGAGAATTTTTTATAATGGAACATGTATAGAATTATTA
Organism: Micraspis discolor; assembly: GCA_030674115.1. Lineage (NCBI taxonomy): Eukaryota > Metazoa > Arthropoda > Insecta > Coleoptera > Coccinellidae > Micraspis > Micraspis discolor. Next base: position 2,217,542 of record JARTUT010000436.1, read on the forward strand.
TTTGGGCAGTAACCATGATCTCATATTGGTCTTACTACCAACGTTCCGGTTGACATCTGTTGTATTAAAGTAAAAAAAATATAAAATATAAATCTTTGTATCATTCTGAAACAGTAATCAATTCATCAAAAGATACTCAAAGTGAACACCTCTCAACAAAGGTCTCGATTTCTCCATAGCTCCAAAAATGATCCAAAAAATGGAGCAGCAGAATAGCAGCAAAAATTGAAAAAAACTGAAGAATAGATAGATAGATAGATAGATAGATAGATAGATAGATAGATAGATAGATAGATAATTTATTCATCCTTTAAGATATCACAAAGATATATAGGACATGTCAGCATTCAAAATACACAAAAATAACGAAATTAATCCTAAACAAACCATCAACTTAAGTTACTTGAGAGGAATTCATCAGCACTATAATAACATTTTTCAATTAACAAGTCCTTAATTTCACGTTTGAATTGTCTATCGTTCAATAATTTATATCTATTAGGCAAGTGATTATAAAAAGCTATACCTGCCAGCCTTGGTGATGACTCATACTTAGAGGTTTTGTGTTTTGGAACACATATGATGTTAAGGTGTCTAGTTTTATAATTATGGAAGTCAGAGCACCATATCCATATACATGGAAAATCTGAACTTTATTAGACAAAAAAATCAAAAATCTTGTTCATACACAAGGCACAACAGAGAGCTCTGAGAGATCTTAAATCAGATGATTCCATCAAGATACAGCAGATTAAGTAAATGCCACTATACTAATCGATTTTGACATTTATAAACAGAAATTGATGAAATATTAGAGGCAGGAAAATACATGGTGTCCAGAAAGGGTATCGAGTATTTGTAAGTTTAATAAAAGAAAAAATATTTTTGAGTAATAAAAAAGTTTATTGTTTATTATTAACATATGAATTGGAGAATTATTTGGAAAAGATTATGTTATCGCAATAATGACCGTTACGTTGCTAGCACTCTTCTAAACGAGAGCGAAGCTTGGTGATTACACCTTAATACATAGCTATTGATATTGCTGCAATTTCTGACCCGATGTTCTGCTTCAACTGGGTTAGATTCGTCGGATTATTTTGATAAACCTTATTTTTAAGGTATTCCCATGCAAAATAGTCAAGCGGGCTGAGGTCGGGGATTCTGGGAGGCCAGTTGATGTTACCCCTTCGCGAAATGACTTGACTTGATTATGGAATAATTAATATGGCAAGTGGCCACATCTTGCTGTAACGAAGTTCATGAGTTGAAACCTGCAAACTCCTGAAACTCTGGGACCGAAAAATATCGCAACATATCGCAATAACGGTCACTATTCACATTAATTGCTCGGCCTCGGTGATCTTCATGAAAATAAGGACCAACTATGCCTTTAGCGGACAGCGGCCAAACCACGACAACTTGGCTTATTTACATGACCATTCAGGTGGAAATTTGCTTCGTCACTAAGCAGTATGTTGTTAAATCGCCGCATCATTTCGTTCGCAAAATTCAGTCTATTAGCATAGTCCGCATCCTTCAATTCTTGAACCAATTTAATTTTATAAGCTATTAGATGTAAGTATTTCTTCAAAATCGAATGTAAAGACGATATTTTGATGTTCAACGCTTGCCTCCGCTTTCGGATGGATAAAGACTGATTTTGACGAACCGACGCCCCAACTTCATCAATTGAACGAGGAAGACCAGAGTTTTGAATTACAACTGTTGCAACTGTATTCTCGAACATCCTGATCCATTTCCTAATGCTTTTGTCACTTGACGCGTGGCGTGTACGATATTCCGCACGATAAAGACGTTGAGCAGTCACTATTGAATCATCATTACGATAATACGTAAAATGCGCTATGTGCCCCCGAGTACTGTTCCATCGTGACTATAAATATTCATTTGAACTTTTGGCTGACTATAACTCCACAAAATGGCGGACGCAACGAACCCCTGTTCCGAGTATAGCCCGAAAACAAATACCCGATACCCTTTCTGGACCCCTTGTTTGAAAAACTACCTCCACAGTTGAAATTAAGATTTATAAAATCCTATATAAATATAGAAATTAATTTCCTGATCGAGACGAACACAATTCAGCAAACCTCTACATCTATATATTATAGTATACCAAAAATACATGAGATGAATATTCTTTTTCTACCCAATGTTAGCTACAGGAATTCATCATGTCAACAATTGGCTAATTTTTTCCGGAAATTAAAGCTCCTTCAAAAAATCATTCAACATTTATCATATTATAAAAAATACAAAAGATTTCATACAAATAATGACAAAACAAGGAAACTTTGAAGAAGACATCATGGTGAGCTTAAAAGTTACCAATTTTTCACCAATATCCCAACACATAAAGGACTTGCAATCGTAATAATGAAGCTTGAAGATGATCAAACACTAAATGATAGAACTCCACTTAATGTGAATGCAATAATGGAAATGCTTGTCATCTTAAATCATGACATGTTTTTTTTCCATCTCTTTTATTATAGAAGATGTGTACCCTGTACAATGTTATACACGTATATTTTGTTTCATTTTTTCTATCGACATTTTTTCCTTCAGTACATCCCTGTTCAATGGAAATGTACCCAGAAGTTGAAATATTTTATTAAGTTCTATGACAAAGCAAAAATATGTTATAAGAACTCTTACGGTGTTAAAAGAGCTCCATAACATGGAAGCCATATTTTGTGTTGTTCAAACTTCCAGTTTAGGGCAGCCATTTTGAACTGTATCACAAAAAGTTTATTCCCAAAGACATTATGCCCCAACTAGCTACTTTCGACTGAATATAACGAAGGAATGTGCATCCTTTTGAGGATTTCGTTACAGCAGAAGCCAAAATGAGATAAATATACTCAATTCAATTCTTTACTTCATCTCCTAAAACTCAATAATGAATAATATATTCGAGGGGCTTGAATAATTTGCGATATATGTCATATATATCAAACAGAAACATTTCATTCTCATTAAAATTGAGCATTAGATGGCAAATGAAGGTTCTATCAGTCTGGTATTGGGTATGCACATATCAGAAACAAATGTAAATGGCTGGCGTATAAACAGTAACCCAAGCATACATTATATTTGCTGGTAACGACCCAAAACTTGAATATGAAATCATATGTATATTTCATCATATTCCAGAAAAGGAGATAATCCGGCGAAATTAGATATTGATGAAGAATAATGGATGAAACCGCAGAAGTGAAGAAAACATGGGAAATGGATGAAAGTTACTCGCGGACAGGTGTTTCTGCTGATTGGCTTCTTCAGGGCATGGCGCATGGAGATGCATAATTATGAAAGTAAAGACATCAGATAACCACAACAGGAGCGAGCATCCAATTTGTGGCTTCAACCCTAGATACCTCCGGTTTTGGAGACTTAACCGAGCGTAGCCACGATGGAAGTATAAGCAACCTGTGTGATGCGACCAATCCCAAGACATGTGCCTTCCATTCATTTCCCATGTTTCTGCACTTCTTCGATATATAATGATATTGTATAGAGCAAATAACTGATTTTAATAAAACTGTTTTATAATTGTTTCAAACTATGTTTCATAATAATTTGGTGAATGCTTAAACAATTATCCGATAAAACCTATGGAACCCACAACAAAACAAATTAAAGAACAAAATTGCTGCATCGGAATGCGCCCTTGTTGGCAATATACGTGTTGTTTAAATAATAATGAGAAGTTTATAATTACAGGGAGATTTTATAAAAAATGTTTTGTAAACGTTGTTGGACTAATTAAAAAACATAAATTCTTAGTTCGGATGGTTATTAACTAGCGATTCTCCAAATTTTAAGCTAACGTTTCAGGAGCCCCTGCTTGAGTTCGCCTCATATAAAACAAATGGTATCTAGGTCGGGATGAAAGAATCCAAGATAGAAGATACGCGTTGGCCAGCATTTAGCAACAGGGGTCGGAGATAAAGTAGCTGGCGGTTATCTGTGTTATGCATGCACGTCCCGCACATTTGCCTCCCTTTTAGAGGTAGAAAAGAAAACTACGCCGCGTCGGAAGATTTATTCCCACATTAAAAATTACTTAAGCATCCTATTGAATTTAAATTGCCACCTTAGTTACATCCGATGCAATTATTTTCGACGCTTCCTTATAAATATATAAATAAATCAACGTGGAGTGAAAGAGCGAAATTGGGGAAAAGAATGATTCACGAGCATTTTAATCCGAAAACAGGTGACGTAATTTATATATTCATCTGCTCTTTAATCCTGATTGAAATCCGTTGTGAGCTGGAACGCTGTATATGCAAAATTCGGGATTCGATCTAGAGACTTACATCATAACACCGATCAACTCAGGGTGGTTTTGAAATGGAACTTTATAGATTATCATCCGTTGAAGCTTTGGTTCAGTGAAAATAATGATGATAAAACTAAAATAAAAGAATAAGAATTCATTTCAATTTTGGTTGAAACTTTCGAATCAATTTGCTAACCTGATCTCACTGTCAAATTGTTGAAAAAGTAATTTATTCAACCAGTTGGGAAAAGCGAGTTATGAAAGTGTTTACCATGGAGATTTTTGTTTTTATTTTGAACTAGCTGACCCGACAGACTTCGTCCTGTCAAAAAGATTTGTAATGTGACAGTTTTTGTGCCTACGTATTTTAAAAAATTCTCCTGAACAGAACCGTCACCCTGGTGATAGGGCGTTGTGAATAAAAAATAATTAAATAAAACATATAAATGGATTTAAAAGTAAGTAATCCCTTTATTGTTAATCATGTGAATCATAATTATTATTATTATCATTGTAGTGCTTTGTGGTATACGATGTTTTTTGTTTGATTATCTGGCGCATAGATAAACAAAGCTGGTGGTTTTCCAACACGGGAACAGGCAAGATACAATTGACCATGTGAGAAACATGGGTTTTCTAGATTAATACCACGAACACTTGATGATTGCCCCTGGGAGTGTTTATAGTCATAGCAAAAGCAAGCCGCACTGGAAACTGTAGTCGTTTAAACTCAAATGGCACATCAGTCAGAATCATTGGGATGCGCGGTACGACAACATCTTCTCCTTTATACTTTCCTTTGAGTATAGTTGCTTCTATCACATTGTTTAGTAATTTTTTTATCGCTAACCGTGTACCGTTGCAAAGACTCAGTTGGTTGATATTTCGCTACATTATAACCACCGATCCAACCTTTAATTGAAGATTGTGAGGTGGCAATCCTGGCAAATCCAGCGAGTTTAAAAATTCCGGTGGATAGTTGACTACATCATCTTGATTAGTAGCCGAATCAACTGATTTATATATCCTCAATTCGCCTGTAATTTGTTCTTGAATTTTGACATTTAATTCATTTACATCTATGTTTTTTGCAGCCAGTATAGCTCGTTCGCTCAACCAAACATGGTTTCTGTAATTTTGAGAAACATCTGGAAACACCTTCTGAATAGGTTCATCTTTTGATCGAATTAACTGACAAAAACTTTGAGGAAAGTTAATGCAGCCAGTCAACATGTCTATAGGAAATTTGCCATTACCAATGTCAATGAGTTGTTACAGAATATGTTTCCAGATTGGTCATTTTGCAACTCGACACGCATATTCTTGCTTAAATGAAGTACTTTGACATGTTTCCACAAATTGGAGGACTTTAGACATGCATTGAGTTCATCAGCTGGCGTTGATCGTGGAATCACTGGCAATGTTTGACGAAAATCTCCTGCTAATAAAATCATTGCACCACCAAATCGGTTATTATTGCTCCGTAGATCTTTTAATGTTCTGTCTAAAGCCTCCAAAGATTTTTTATGTGCCATCGTGCATTCATCCCAAACAATCAATTTACATTGCTGCAAAACCTTTGCCATTGCAGAGTTCTTCGAAACGTTGCAGGTTGGAGTTTCATTGCTTTGCATATTTAATGGCAATTTTAGTGCTGAATGGACTGTTCGACCACCTTCAAGCAAAGTTGTTGCGATTCCCGACGAAGCGAGTGCAAGTGCAATTTTATTTTGTGAGCGAATTGTTGCTAATATTAATGAAATCAAAAAAGATTTTCCTGTACCACCAGGTGCATCTAAGAAGTAAATCCCTCCAGTTTAATCATTTGCTACTTTCATAAGAGTTTCAAATACATACTTCTGTTGTTCATTTAACAGTGGAAGATTTGTTTGAATTAATTCTTTCAAAGCGTTGAGATCATACAGTTTTTCTCGATGCAACTCTTGGTTAAAAGCGTCATGCATTGGACGATTGGGCGCGGTCAGGCCTAATTGAATTAATAGTTTGTTTGACATTATCAAGCACATGTCCTCAATTGAAATCAATGCTTCATTGTAAATTTTTTCACTGATTTGTATATTTGGATTTCCCATTCTATTCCGTATTTGATACAAAATATCATCACACATATAATCTTTGTACTTGATCCACAAATCAATTGGGTTTGATGGGAAGCATGTAGATATGATTATAGAAAACAATGTTCGTATTTGATGAGCGTGTGATGATATTACAGCATCATTGAGAGTTTGATCCGAATGAGCGTCATTTTCAGGCAATTGAAAACGTTGACAGGTTTCTCTGTAGGATCCACACAATTCACCATCAACAGTTCGTAACTGTTGGAATGATGTTGGGCCACTTACATTGACTAATAGCAGTCGTAAATAAAAACATTCATCATTGCTTGGATGTACTGAATAAATCCGGCCAATCGCATCGGTGGAATATACATCTGTATATCCTGGAACTGGTTTTCCTTGTTTCCGTCGTATAAATCTCCTTGAGGATTGATTCCAGGTATAATATTTTGGCGTTAGGAACACACCTACATTGCTTAGACAACAGTGAGTGCTTGTAATTTAATATGAACTTTATATTATAGCAATAAAGCTCAAATTGACTACGTTTTAGTTACAAATCATTTGTATGGGAAAAAGAAATGGGCTATTTTTAGGGTTTTGCCAGCAATAATTCTGATTTTTCTCGCCGTAAAAACCATCCTTGAACTTCAACGAACTTTTTAAAAAAAGATTTGGCTAAATTGGTCCAGGCGTTGTTGAGTTATGCGCTTACCAACACATTTTGCGATTCATTTTTATATTATAGATAGGATGTGACTATTTGAATTGAAATGAATGTATCAAAACGTACCTTCAAGCGTCGAGTAAATTCAGAGATATTCATTTTTCACTTCGTTGCTATAAGAAGCTTGAAACATGATCCACTACCGAAATACGTTACTCACGAAATACAAGCGACGAACATCAGAGTGTACACAAAATTATGAATTTTAGATGTAATATCAATATACTCACCACCAAAGTACGATATTTCCTCAAATGAATGTGAGTAACTTTTGCGAAATTTTTAACAAAGGTTTATAATAGGAGGTGACTGAAATCGAGGCACACTCCTTGGACATTAAGACTAAAAACGCCCAAAGGTCGTAATCTAATGGAAATGGTAACAAACAACAATTTTGATGTTTTCACCAGGTGCACCGACCTTCTGAACAACACACAGAAACAAGATTCCCGATGTCTTGGGCTTTTTCGTCACCAAAGGAATCAACAATAGCTACAAACAAGCGTAATCTTATCCTTCAGACCGTTCATCTGACCATTCACCAGTCCTGATAACCCTCCACCCGATACCCAAATCGTATGAAATCAAATCTTCACTAACAACGGAAAAAACCAATGGAAGAAATTCAAATCAAATTTCCCCTTCAAATTCGGGTACTGCTGGTAGAACAAGAAGGGTAAAAGGAAAATGGCAATAATCACGAAATCCACTAGACAAGACAATACTGAATCATTTCACTTAGAAAACTACGCGAAACCGTACCAAGGTGCCATATAAAAATTCCCAAGTGCAGCTATAAATATTAGGTATACCGGTATGAAATGAGCGTTTTTTGTGAATATAAAACACTAATTATCCCATGGGAAAGTGAAAAGCATTTTTTTCATCGTATTGGCCATTGTTTTCTACATATTTTGACCACCTTTCTGGCAATTTGTGGATACCACGCCTATAAAATTGTTCGTCTTTTAAAGCAAACCAACCAGACAATTTTCGACCCCCTCGTAGGAATCAAAGTGCTGCTCAGCCAATGCGTCTCCCATCAGTGAAAAGAAATGGTAGTCGGAAGGGGCCAAGTCTGGTGAATACGCCGGGTGGGACAGCAGCTCCCAGCCAAGTGTTTGAATTGTATCCTGAACCGGTTTTGTTTTGTATGCAGGTGCATTGTTATGAAGCAAAATTATCTTGCCGTGTCTTCTAGCCCATTCTGGTCGTTTCTCGATCAATGCATGGTTCAAATTGATCATTTGTTGTCGGTAGCGATCAGTATTGACGGTTTCACCAAGTTTTAGGAGTTTGTGGTACACCACACATTTCTGGTCCCACCAAAAACACAGCATTGTCTTCTTGCCGAATCAGTTTTGCAGTCGATCTTGATAGTTGTCTCGGATTAACCCATGTTTTTTTCCGTTTAGGATTCTTAAAATAAATCCATTTTTCATCGCCAGTAACAATCCGATTCAAAACCGATTTTCTTTTGTGTCTGAAGCAAAAGTTCAGGAGTGTTTTTTCGGTTTTCCATCTGTCTTTGATTCAATTCATGTGGCATCCATTTTCCACACTTTTGGATCTTTTCCATAGCTTTTAAACGGTCAAAAATTGTTTTTTGTGCAACATATAACATTTTTGCCATTTGCTTTTGTTCGAAAGTGTCATCTCCATCTAATATCGTTTGCGATTCGGCGTCTTCAAACTTTTCTGTTGGTCTTCCACGTTCTCCATTTCTCACATCGAAATCATTAATTACTTAACCGTTGAAACCATCTTTTGCATATTGCTTCTGATAGAGCATGATCACCATATGACAAGCATTCGATGCGACTCTGCAGCACTTTTCTTCAAATGAGAGCAAAAAATTATTATTTATTATATGATATTATTAATTAATAATAAATACGATGAAATAATATGATGTTGTGTGTTCCATGACTAAGGGCAAGTTCCAAAAACGAAAATGAAGTCTCCTTTTTTGTAAGAAGTCTCCTTTACAAATGAAATGGATTCCATAAACCAATTTTAAGGTTAAAGGAAGCTTTGAAGTATCCTTTATCATAAAGTCCGGATATTGGGCCTTTACGGAAGAAAAAGTATCCTTTTTTTTTACGCATGCTCTATGACTATATAACATAACCTTATTCTGTTCTGTCATTTCATTTCGAATGCGAATGTATTCGTTAATTCCAAAGATCTCTAGATATAAGGTCAATGGTTAATTCATTCTATAAGATTGGTGTTTTGCTTAGGAATTTTCGTATTTCTTCAATTTATCAATCAAAATCAGCCGAAACCCAAACAAAATTGGTATGACTGAATAGGTATTTTCAATACCTTTCAAACGAGCTGTCACTTGCCATAGGGTCCCATTTAAAATTATAGGTCACCGTGGCCTTGTGACGTCATTTATGACTATTGCGTCACCTGTTATGACCAGTTGAGAAGCCTACATCCGTTTATTTCCACCCTCCAAATTTCATTATTATAAGTATACCCGTTCAAAAGATACGAGGGGGGGAGGGGACTTTTGACTAGCACTGTATAATAAATAACAAAAATGAGCACAGCATTTGAGAAGCTACGAAGACATTCAAAAGATCCACTTTGATTTAATCTCCGATTAAAATGTTTAAGTAGTTTAGTCTTACAATGATTCTGTTTTTTCATCAGTGGCGAAATTTACTAATGCTCACCAGTTGCGAAATATTTTAATTTTCGGAACGTTTCAAAGAGTCGATGAACTTTGGAAAGTGACACTTGATTTGTCAAAATTATAAAAATGCGATTACTTGTGAATCCAAAGCAACTCACTTCTATATTAAGACGTCATAAAGTAAAGATTCATATTGTTGGGGAAACTGTACAAGTGTAACCCATATTAATTTCCTCTCCAGCTTTTCCGGCTATTAACTGACAGATGCAAGCGTTAAAACAAGGATAACACTATATCCTCTCCAACTGAGAAGGCAGATTCACGTCAAATATTTATTAGGAAAGCCGAAGCTTTTACATTTTGCGACAAATCGTGCTACTTTATGATTCTTCCTTAATAACATTACGCTCACTGTCTTGTATTACTGATTCCGAGGTTTGAGAGGGGGAAGGTAGGATATATGTTCTTAAGCGAGCAATTTGCTGAACCATTAATTTCAGGCGCGATGTAAACACTTCAGATTAATTACTTTTTATCGTCATATTGAAGGAGGAACTTCAATTGCTTTTACCCCTCAAGCTTCATCGTATGTGCTCACGAAAAGTTCTAGAAGTCCAATACGGAATACACTGCTTAAAATTGTATTATGCCTTCCATCGTGACTTTTGTCAAGTTAGATGAAATGTCTCGTATTCATGACAGGAATCCGTTTTTGTGTCACAAATTCTGAATAATGTACTTCCTCCATAGAATTTATTGCTCTATGTCAGCTAGGAACTAGGAAAAAGGAAATATGAATAAGAGAACTAGAAAATTCACTGAAATTGTATACAGGAGATAGCACAACCACTGTTTAAAATTTTGCTGATTATGATATTTCAAGAGTGTTCACCAAAGGACATAGTGACCTGTGTTACGAGAATAAGGCTTCTAACTCTGGTCTAAGAACTGCATCAGATAGCAACTAACAATGTTCAATCGAGAAAAGACCTTAACAACTACAGATCAATGGCCTTCTCTAATCTGTGAGCGAAATAGCCAAAAGGTTATTCAAAATAGATTACAAAGAGTAACGAAGGTCAAACAAATAATACCAGAAGAACAATTTGGCTTCAGGGCAAGCCACTCAACCACTCATCAGCTCTGGAGGGTTATGCAATACATAAAGGAAGGAAAAAAGAGAAAGAAAACTGGAGTGATAATTTTGGAGGTGTTATAAGCTGTCGACAAAGTATGGCACAGTGGGTTACCTTATGAAATGAACGATTCCAGAATCCCTGAAAAACTAATCAGACTCATCAGATCCTACCGGAAAAGAGAGGAAAGAATCATCAGAAGAGACATCGAAGCAGGAGTTCCACAGTTTTAGGAATTGTCCTTTATCTCTTAGATTTACCAAAAATAAGTGGAACAATAGTAGCCACTTCAGCAGACGACACCATAATAATAATAATAATAGTTTATTTGCATACTATAAAATTTTTTTGACATCAAATATCTGTATATCTATAATTTATTTCATCAATTACGTACAAATAAAAATTTAGTAGCAGAGGCTCGAACGTTCCTTGAATAAGGTTCGTCTTGCCTGTACGCTACTTCGGATGAAAGTATAAACTGGGCTTTAGCTAGTGTTCCTACTATACAAACAAATAAACAATAATTTTCTTTCCCTAAAATGAGTGAAAAAACACAAAAATCAGGTAACAAGCCGAAGGATGTAGTAACATGATAATAGATTTTAACTATATGATAATAAAATCTGGGACTTCACAGGAGTTCAACGAGTTGGTCACATATTTATGGCCTTATCAATAAAACCTCTTCCTTTTGAGAAAAGCCATTGAGTAACAAGTCTCTTAAATCTTTTTTGGTTTGTAGTTCCCTGGATGTTTGTTGGAACGCAGGAATATATTTTTGGAGCAAGGTAACAACTTGACCTCTGCCCAATCGTCTTTTTAGCTCTGGTTGTCTTGAAATAGGTATTTTTTGTTCTGGTTGGATATGCATGATCAAGTTGTTCCAATTTGATTTTCCCATTGTAAACTTGAAGTATAACTCTGAGATGATACAGTTGCCAAACGTCCAATACGTGGGATATCTCGTAGAGCAGATCTCTGGGGAATGCAGTGTTTTTAAAATTCATAATTTTTAGTATCAGCTTCTGTAGTATGTTGATTTTGTTCAAGTGGGACGAACATGCCGCGCCCCATCCTATAATGCCATATGTTAAGATGGACTGTACCAATGCAAAATATATAATCTTCAAGTGCTTATTTCTTATGTAGTTTCTAAAGTATTTAAACTTATGGATTAGTCCTCTGATCTTCTTGACTATGTTGTCAATTTGTAGGTTCCATCTGAGGTGGCAGTCGACTTTAACCCCCAGATAATTTACAACTCCGTTCTCTGCTTCATTTATTTGTGTTTCAGGGTCTACATTCAGATTTCCAAGATTTGGGAGTCCAGATTAATACGAAGTAAAAGGTAAGTATGAAGTTTTTTCAATATTTAGTCAACTTATTTGAAGTCATCCAATTCCTCACAAGAACGAAATCATCTTCAGCTTTCTTTTTCAGGTCACTCCACGAGCTGTCTTCATACAGTATAGCTGTATCATCGGCAAATGACAGAATTTTGCCTTTCAGCTTCAATTTCAGGAGACCATTCACATACAATATGAAGAGAAGAGGGCTCAGAACCGTACCTTGGGGCACTCCGTATGTGACTTCTTTCATACTACTGACCACTTTATTGATCTTCACGGCCTGTTTACGATCTGTCAAATAACTCCTTAGGAATTCATGCATCCTACCTCGAAAACCATATTTCTCCAGCTTATTTAGTTGTTTTTCGTGGCTGACAGTATCAAACGCTTTTGACAAATCAATAAATATGCCCAAAACAGGAATATTTTTATCCATCTTATCATAAATATGATTTGTTAGCTCTTTTATAGCATCTTCTGTGCTCATTTTCTCCCGAAATCTATATTGGCTTTCCGATAAAATGTTATGTCTCTTTAGAAATCTCACCCTCCTAGTCTTTATGAGTCCTTCTAATATTTTGGCCAAATTTGACAGCAACGAAATGGGTCGATAGTTCGACGGTTCCACTCTTTCTCCATTTTTATAGATGGGTATTATCAAACCAGTTTTTTATTCATCTGGGAATGTTCCTTGAGTAAAACAGCTATTGAAGACATCCGAGAGAGGTTCTGCTATTTTATTTTGGATTTTCTTTAGCGTTTCCGCCCTTAAATTGTCAATACCAGGTGATTTCTTCGATTTCATTTTATTGATCATTTTCTTTATTTCTTCAGGGTTTTGCAATTCAAATTTCTCATGCGGATGCTATTCTGGATCAGGAATTTTTTCCGCATATACTTTACCTATGTTTGCAAAGTATGTATTTAAAGTATCAGCTATTTCTGTGTTATCACTGATGATTTCGTTGTTCTTTCCTCTAATTTTTACAATTTTATTATCAGATTACTTTTTTTGCTGAAATCCATTAATATGTTTCCATACTGCAGACGGCTCGTTTTTACTATGTTCAATGCATTTTTGTAAGTATGTTTTTTTCGCAACATGTATGAGTTTTTGTAGTCCCCTTGTAATCCATTTTTGTTTCGGTCGTTGCTTATTATTTAAATGTACATTTGTTGTATTTTGCTTTATATGTCTTTTTAGTAATTCAATAAAATTCACTATCATTTCGTTTGGACTTTTCATTTCATAAACCATACGCCAATCTTCACTAGATAGCGCTAATTTCAATTTGTCGTAATTTATGAAACTCCTAGTTTGGGAAAAGCTGTTACTCTCTGGTTTCTCAACCTCATCATCGACTTTCACAGTAGCAAACGTTGGGAAGTGATCAGTAATATTGAATTTTATTATGTAACCTTTTGTAATGATATTTTCGTTTCCGCTTCTTTTCCATACAAAGAAATGGTCAAGACAGCTTCCACTTTCCGGCCTAGTGATCTTATTTATTAACGAGAAATAGCCATACATGCTCATAACATTTTTATAGTGTTCTACGTTTTTGTCATTGCCAGCAAAAAGGTTTATATTTATATCTCCAGTGATTATACGCATGTCTGATAAATTGTTATTGACTTTATCCAAGTACTCCAAAAGATTCTGATTAAAAAGTTCTAGAGATGAACTTGGCGATCGATAAATAGCTGCTATTTTGATTTTTTCATTTCTAATTTCTAGATCCATCTCTATTGCTGTCACTTCTCCCAAACTAACTATCTTATGTACACAACTACAAAAGTTTCACTCAATATTATTATTTCATAATTTAATTTAATCTTCTCCATTAAAATATATAATTCATCAATATTCCTGGACACACTCCTTATATTTATATGAAATATTTTAATATCTTTCGAACCAATTTGCCTCTCCAGTTCAGAAACCCTCTCTATTATCCTTGTATCATGATCTTGATTGTCATAATCCCTTACGAATTGATCCATCTCAAAAAAAAAAAAAACAGAAAAAGAAACAACCTCTAAAAACAACAAACCCCAACCAATTTCAAATTACTGAAATCAATATATATTGTCTCCTGAATTTAATATTCAACAAAATGTTACCTGAGCTATTGACGAGATCTTTGGCTAGCCGATCTGGTTGCTCTGGAGCTGGAGGCACTGTATTGCTCTCTGTTCTCACCCTGCTCTTTTTCCCCTGCAATTATTTCCTCCAATGTATGCTTCTTGCTGTTGACTATCAATGCGTTTCCTCTGATATATGATTGATTTCCTCGTTCTTTTTCCTCTCTCATACGTTTAACCAACACCCGTCGTGCCTCTCTCTCCTCTGGTGTATAGTCAGGAGCCAAGGCAATTCCAGAGTTCTTTAACTTATAAGTTGAATTCAAGATCCGATGAATTGACTTTTGATTGTACGCTTGTAGCAAAATTGGACTCAATTTCCCTTTTCCTAACTTATAAATATCTTTTATGTCTTCTGGGCAATTTATCTCAAGCTTATCTTTCAACAATTTTTTCGCTTCTTCCTCGACGTTATTTTCTTCGCTCTTTATTCCGTAGATAATAAGATTGTTTCTTCTTGATCTTTTATCCATCTACTCAATTTTGTCCTTCAAATTCTTATTTTCTTCCTCTAATCTATCCATCCTGATCTTGTACGAATTTATTTCGTCCCTCAACACACCAATTTCTTTTCTCATTTCATCTCTGATTAATTCACTATATTTCTCAAATAATGATTCCATATATTTCTTTTGCCCATTGCTGAAATCGGTTGCTCCCATATTCTATCAGAAAGTATTTACGTGTATGAGACGCTTTAGTTTGCAGATGTCTATATACTCTAGATAAATAATCTCTTCCAACAATCTCAAAACATAACCATCACAATCACTTTGTTTATTTTATTTATTTTATTTCACTGTGCTCTGCGAAAATTTTCATACACTTATTTTTGAATAATATAATATAATTCTCACAAACTCAAGGATTACAACCCCAGTAGAGAAACGATTACAGGAACATTTCAACACGATCGAAAAATGGTCGTGGAAATGGAGAATTGAAGTAAATTCACAAAAAAGCAACGCCATTTTATACCATCATAGCAAAACTGGCAGCAGAGTTACGAAAGAAATTGAAATGAAAAACATTGAACTGATTCCACGGAGGAACATATAAATATCTAAGAGTAACTCTTGATCAACGCACACATCAGAAAAATAAACGCGAAAGCTAGAAGGACCAAAGGCTTTCTTTACCCAATAATGAACAAAAAGAGCAAACTAAACGGTAGAAACAAAATAAAAATATACAATCAACCTTAATAACCATTTCATCCCAGTGTTTAAGAGAATCTATTGAAACTGAGCATCTTTTTGTTCTTATCACAGGGATCGATGATTCCCTTTAGAGATGTTACGCCAATGTCGAAATATCGATATGCCGTTGTCATTTTTCAGTGTTACCATCTGTGTTTTCATAAGGAAAAATCTTTGTCCCTAAATGTTCCCCGTTTTTTGTAGTTATGAAAATTGACAGATGAAATATCATTCGATATTTGTTGCTTGTGAAAGAGAATTTTGGGACATTGTACACATGATCTAATATTGATAATTTGCATTTTGTATTCATGACTGCCATGTCAGGACGATCCCAGCAGACCGGCGATGTAATTTCTGGACGGGTAATTTGTAGATTATATTCTTTTTTCTCGTATTAATTTGTGTTACCCTTCCAGGGAACCCTGAAAAGTAATTGATTCGCAAATAATATATTATCACACTGTAGTACTTTCTTTCTTTCTTTATTTGTCTATTGAACATAGTGTGCACAACCACCTATTTAAAAACAAATATTAATCATCGAAAAGCACTTAATTGTCTCGTCAGGAATTCATATTCGATTGACAATAATTTAAACAATTCTCAGTTATAACTTAAGGTGTGATATCCTACAACGAAACAACTTCCACGGGCCACTTTGAAATCGGTTGAGATTGTCACGGTTTCAAAATTCCCGTTCCAGTTAGTACCTGCAAACCGAACTGGTGGCGTTAGTCGCAGTAGTTTGCCAGCTTATCTCGTACGTTTCGATGGACGCCGTTGTCGGTGGTCTTGGTCTGTCATCGTGTGACGTAGGTTGTCAATGACGTCGTTCTTCCGGCATATTTGGTTGAAATGTCCTGGAGTAATTAATCGCAATTTTGCGGATCTGAACAGGATTTTAACTGAAGCCCTGAGAGAAATCTTATCATGTTGGTTTGGTTTGTTCGTTGGTGAGATTTTTGCGCTTTAGCGGAGTGGCGTATTTGTTTGGAAAAAACGACGTGGGATTGGTGGGTTAACCTATGTTTGTCACGAGGTATTTTAGATTTTTGTTCGTATTTCAGCATCATTCTGCTTCGAATTGGGAATTATTATTGTACCGTTGCGAGGTACCGCAGATTCTGAACTGTCTTTGAAGTCTTCGAGCTGTTCGTCTAGGCTGTCTTTGAATTACCGTCGAGCTGCCGTGGGAGCAGTCTTTGGGGACCTCCACCAGATTTCGCCATCTAAGATACCACACCTGTCGTCTACCCAGGGCGCATTACTGTGAGAAATTGTACTACGTTGGCCCCGGAATATATTTGATCCCAGTTTCCATCTACGAGACTGTGAGAATAATTATGGGTTAAGAAACTATATCCTTTTGTACTTCAGTGAAGCCACGACCTAGACTGTTATAGAAGGTTAGTCTGTAGAATTTAGTTAAGATTGATTAGTATCAAAGAGGTCCAAATCAGTGAATACTGTTTAGTACATAAAACCCGACCTAACGATAAGGTCGCTTAGATATAAGTAAAGAGCTATTTGTAACGATTACCATCGAGGCTCTAAGTATATACCTTGGGGTGATATTACTGTTTGTTTAGTAAGAGATAAAGCATTATATCGAATATTCGGGTTGTGAAGTAAGAACTAGTTAGTGATCTACCTTCTGTAAGATATATCCTCGTTTGAGGGACCTTGTGTATTTCATTTGGGCTCATTATATTATTGAATAATTGCTCTATATTCTTTCTACCAGCCACTACCTCCCGCTTGTGTGATCGGGCTCGTTTGGCATCCTGAGAGTGCGTTCGTTATTTTCTCTCTTTTGCGACCCTGAGATCTTTAGTGTACTTTCCTCTTTTTTTTCTTTGTATTATCATAAAAGATAGTGGCGCCCCTTTATAAGTAGTCTCAGCTCTAGAGCTAGCCGAGGAGGTACTTTGTGCACTCTCTGGAACCGAGTGGGTTTGGAGACAAGATGCCAAAAACTAACCTCAAATATGAGTCTTATTTCGTTCCACCAAATTGACACAGAAAAATACAACTGCATTCTATGATTTTCTAAGGAATTGAGTTAATTATGGAAGAAGTTGTTTGAAATATTCTTAATCGACTATGAATGCCTGAAAAGACAAGAGTGATAACACAAATGTCGAAACACAAGTGCCGTATTCTATTTCATTTTTTAATTAATATTCTCATCCTTTTTTTTTAATTTGTTGATATAATGATGAGAATGAAAAAATCTCTCGTATTCATGAAAGAAAACTGTATTTTCTAGAATAAAAAGGATATTATTCATACTTCAATCTAAAAAAGTAAGACTATAATTGTCATTTTCAGATTATTTTAAATTTATTTACACTTTCAAGAATAGACTTGTTTAATTCAATCAAAATGGGATACATGAACAAACTCGACGTGAACTTTGAAGAAAGATGCAGAGATCATAGTAATCAGCTAAATGAATTAGTTCATTACAAAAAAAACTCAATTGACAATAACAAGACGGCGGAGATAAGAAACTACTTCAAAAAGTGTTTTAATATTTTTTACGTTTATGTAATTTTTCTTAATTATCTTAATGCGTTGTTTTTTAAAATATTTGTTGAAATTCAGAAGAAATTTCCGAGGTGCTTCAGCATCCATGCTGATCTGGGAAACCTGGGGATTGTATAAATGATGATCGAGTTAGGAGTGTATCTGCGAGGTTGCGAATGCTCCCGAATATATCTCACAGTTAATTCATTCAGGGATTCCGAATAGGAAGGATTACGTTGGGACGTTCAACGATTCAATCGTTCAAAAACATAAACTATGTCGTTGTCTGCTCGCAGGGGCGACCTGGTCGACACCCTCCTTTCCGTTCCACTCCAAACCCCCCTCTCGACTATGCACATTGGTATTCTGGCGAGTTGCCATACCTCAGGCACCTAGAGAAATAAATTTGCAATAATCTGCATCGTATCACGTCAAGGAGTACTCCTAACTTAATTTGTATTTTATTTATGACGCAAACATTCTGCATGGGACTTCTCGCGAATTAGGTTGAGAGAGAGAGAGGAAATCTTCAGATTGAAGTGGCTTATCGTGATTTGATGAATATTCATTTCGGAACACAATCATATATATTTCATTTGTTTTAGTCATTTCTCTGTCGAATTGGGAACTGGAAGGCTCGATCGAATTAGGGATATCTCAACCAAGTTATGCGTGGCTGGTCTGGACATTTTCACTTAACAATGATCTAGATCGTTTGTCGGTTTTTCCATACTTTTTTTCTACGTTGTCTCCAACCACCTCTCCCATGAAATCAACTCATCTGGTAACCATTTGGCCAGGAAACTTCAATATGATTATCTATTGGATTTTTGTTGGATTGTTTTGTTTTTCAAGCTGGGCAGAGGGATAGTAAAACACTAATAGGTTTTAAATCGCCTATTAAAACCTTTACTCTATGCACACTGTGATAATAATAATTTATATGCAACATTATTCTTAAAGACTCAAGTTCAAGGAGGTTAGATAGATAGATAGATATGAGTTTATTCAACATAATATATTACACAATATGTAATATGCAGTAAACTCTGAGAAAAAACTGTGAGCTATTATTATATAACTGTATACAGTTGTGAAAAATAAATTTGATTCTAACGGCAGCTGAATTGTCATCGACATCGAAATTGTCGATTTTTAAAGTAATCAATCCTCCTTCTATTTTCTTTGTCACATTTGGTATTATCTCACTCCTTATCAGATATCCTGTCTCAATCGGGTCTCTCTTTGTCGCAGTTTGAAGTTTAGTCTTGTATAGTTCGGGAATTTTTGTCATCATCCACTATTTGCTCCTCAACTCTTTCATGGAGAGTTTATTATTTTGTGTGCCCACGATCTATCTTCTGTAATCAACCAGTTTTTTTAATTCTGTCTTAAATTTTTTTATATTATTTATTTCTTTTATTCTGTTGGGTACATTTGGGTAGAGTCTTGGGGCCAGATATGTGCAGCTTCGCTGTCCTATTCTTTTTTGGGCCTTCGGTGTTTTATAGTTGTCTTTCTTTGTTCGTGTTGAGAAATAATGTTCTTTCATTTGCAGAGGTATTTTTTTCTGTTTAATGTTTATGATTATCTTATTCGCGAAAATTTGTCTGATATCCAATGCTTTCGATATTTTATAAATCTCTCGACTAGGAAATGTAAAATTTTTTCCGTACATTATTTTAAGATGTATTTCTGTAT
The DNA here is from genome assembly GCA_030674115.1 of Micraspis discolor. Lineage (NCBI taxonomy): Eukaryota > Metazoa > Arthropoda > Insecta > Coleoptera > Coccinellidae > Micraspis > Micraspis discolor. The sequence goes on from JARTUT010000436.1 coordinate 2,237,374, forward strand.
AGTGTCCACTCCTCTTTTATGGCAATCCAATACTCCCCCCTTGGTTCTACTTCAGCTTCCACTCATAGATATTACGACTCATAATGAAGATCGATTTGGAGCATGGCAGCAAGCTGCAATATTTGAATTGTTGGTTGCAGTTATATAGGGGTAAATCAAGTGAAGCTAAATTCTAATATTATCTAACATCCTTCACCGAGTAATGTCGGTAAAATATACCTAAGAAAAATATATGAACAACAGAGATAAAAAACGGCACTTAAAAAGCTCATGAAGAATTCGGAATATTCAAAAACATTACTCAATTCATCAAGAAAAAAATCTGAGTGAAGACCAAATATTTCTTGTCAACAAAGGTCTCAATTTCTTCATAGCACCTATAGTGATACCAAAAATGGAAATCATGTTAACTGCATAACAAACAGCACTAATAATTTAAAATCCTGAGAAAGTCGAAGAATATAGATAAAAAATCAGAACATTAATAAACTAAAACATCAAAAACCCTGTTTCTAATATAAACAAAGCAGAGAGCTCTGAAAGATCTTGAATGAGATAGTTCTATAATTGATATTGATACTTCAACCCTCCATTCCAAAAGAAACCGAACTTGTTAAAAAAAATAGTGTCACTAGCGCAATCTGTTGTAATATTACCAGTAGATGGCTTAGTACTTCATGACATTTAGATGCGTACCACAAACGTAATTGCGTTTCAAATGTGAGTGTGTTTTGTGCATCGGCAGAAAATGAGTTTCAAACAAAGGGTGATGTGTTAAATTTGGTAAACCCTCAACTAAAACGTACCAAATGCTACAAAATGCAAATGGTGTGGATTGTCAATCCCATACGCAAATTTACGAGTGGTTCGGGCGATTCAAATCTGGTAGAGAGACGCTGGATGAAGACGAGAGAGTTCAGGCCGTCCCAAAACCGGAAGAAAACATCGGAAATAACAAAAAATAAGCCGTGAAAGTTATTTAAATGGAATTAAGCATTCCACAAACAACCTCATAACGAATTTTGACCAAAGTTTTGGGCATTAAGAAGGTTAATTCGCGGTTTGTGCCATACAAACTCAGCGAAAACTAAAAAGTTGATCGAATTGAGACATCGTCAAAAGTAATCGGAAGGATCCAAACTTATTGAAATCTATTGTAACTGGTGACGGGACGTGGTGTTTCAAAATATGAGCCCGAACCAGAGCGACAAAGTGATGAATGGAGAGTGCCGGAGGAAAAAATGCCTAAAAAGAGTCGCTTGGTGAAGTCAAAAATTAACGGTATGCTGATTTGTTTTTACGATTCTAAAGGAACAGTTCTACCCTGCCAGACAATCACTGGGGAGTTTTACTTGGGCGTCATGAAGTGTTTAAATTCGTAGTATTCGGCTTGGATATCGAGAAATTGCCAGTGGAACTTTTTTGCACGATAATGCACCCTCACATCGTTCCCAAATCGACTGAATTTTTGGTCAAAAATCACACCAAATCTGGCTCCATGCGACTTCTATCTGTTCCCAACTGCATTTGGCGATGAAAGAAAAGTGGCACGCATCGGTTGAGGCCATTGAGAAGGCGAAATCCTAAGAACCATTCCAATAAATGACGTTTTAAAAATTGTTGGAGCATGTAAATTTCTGTAACGGTGCAGAATGGGAATATATTGATTAATAAAAATGAATAGTTCCAAAACGTACATTGGTATATTGTTTCTTGTTTAAGTTCGATATCTATCGGAATGGAGGGTGTATAAACAGAAAATTGATGAAATATCAGACACGGGAAAATATAAGAAACTGAAGAAAGATCCTATCTCCACACTTGAAATGAAGATCTGTAAAATCTTATACAGGGTGTTCGGCACATGGACCGTCAAATTTTTTTGGGGCGTTGGTAGAGTCATTTGCTACCTTTTCAGTCTTGGAACCTGGGTCCTTAGTATTACCCAAAGTGTACCCTTCGAAGCCCCATTACTTTTTTTGCGTGGGCTTTTACTTGCATTTTTTATTATTGTATTAAGTCTACATGAGTGTGTGTTTGAAAAAAAACGTATTTATTGTTACAGATAACACCACAAAATTAACACGAGGGCCTTTTATTAAAAAAAAAATATGAAAGTATGAAAACATCTCGTCTTCTAAAAGAAATAAAGAAAAAAGTTGCAGTTATTGCAAACTTAATATTAATTATATTTTAAAACGTTCTTTGGTTTATCGCGGTTCTAAAAGTATGCTATTTACGTTAGTCGATAAATAAAAAAATACTACAAATAGTGTTTTAGATAAAATAGCAAAGTAAGGACAGATTTTAGTAAAATACAGTTTTTTTATGATTGTTTATTTACAAAGTAAAATAACACGATTCTTTAACGTTAACGTGTGGCCCGATGAGATGTCTTCCTATCACACCAGCCCAAACGTTAACACAAAATTTTTGTTGAAAACTCATTTGCCTTTTCACGTGGGGATTCTCATCTTTAGGTGCCCAGTGATGTGAATTGTGCAGATTTGTTATTCCTTCTCGGTTAAAACAGGATTCGTCTGTCCACAAAATTCGTTTTAGAAACAACTTGTCATCGACATCTGTGTGCAGCAAAAATCTACAGAATTCCAACCGTCTGGCAGGATCGCCTTCATGAAGACCTGTAACAATTAATAAAATTCATTAGTCTGTGACAATTTTTTCGCAGTCAAAAGGACAAATTTATCAATAAAAAAGTTCATTTGCCTTGTACCGGGGTGTAATGAAAAGCGTGTTGATTTTTATCCCGAAGTACTGACCAAACTTTCCAAATCGTTAAGTTGAGTCTTTGAGCAACGACACGAATGCTTGTAGTTGGTACTTCTTCAAAGGCTTGAAGTATTTGATCGTCAACTGCTACATGGAGTTGCCTCACATTGACCCGAGGCTCTTGAAAATTTAAGTTTCCATTCTATCTTAATCGTCGATAAGGTTTCGTGGTGGGGTAATCTTCGATCAGGAAATTTGGCTTGATAAATCCTTTGAGCTGCATGAGCAACACCATCGGCCTTGCCATATGCCATCACCATATCAGCATACTCAGCGTTGGTGAAATTAGGCATATCAACAACCAAAATTAAAACAACAGTAGCAAAAAGTCGATAAAAGTAACAAAAACAAAAAAATACAAATTCAAAAAACTGAACAACGCGGCACAGATACTTCCAATAGCAGAGACAGTTGAATCTCGAATGACGGTAGGGTCAAGTCAGCTGCGACTAACCCAATCCAACCTAAGGACAGAAATAGTAATAATAATTCACACGCGTCTGAAACGGGCAGGTAAAATTTCCTTGCTCGCTGTGTTGTGTCGAAATCCGTACGTTTATTTAGGTGCGACTTTCTTCACTCTTCTGGCTAAAACCTTATTTGCAGTATTATTTTTTTTATTGACTTACGTAAATAGCATATGGTTAGCAACGTTATAAACCAAAGAACATTTTAAAATAAAACTAAGTTTGTAATAGCTGTAACTTTTTTTAAAATTTGAATAGGAGTGGAGATGATTTCATACTTTCATAATTTTTTTTTAATAAAAGGCCCACGTGTTAATTTTGTAGTATTATCTGTAACAATAAATACGTTTTTTTTAAACACACACTCATGTAGACTTAACACAATAAAAAAAATGCATGTAAAAGCACACCCAAAAAAAGTTATGGGGCTTCGAAGGGTACATTTTGGGTAATTTAGAAAAACCTAATAAAAAAATCATACCTCCGTAACCGTAATACTAAGGACCCAGGTTTCAAGACTGAAAAGGTAGCAAATGACCCTACCAAGGCCCCAAAAAAATTTGACGGTCCATGTGCCGAACCCCCTGTATATAAAAATGAATTTCCTGTTACATTCAATAGATCGAGATTAACACCTCACTTGAGCAAACCTCCACTTCTATATGATCTACCTTAAATATATCAAATTAATATTCATCATCATCATGATAAAAAAATATTTCTTCTTCGGTTTTTTTCAGGAATTTTTCCACCCAATTCAACCAAATGGTCACAATAAGATTCCCAGCTATTATCTTTTCGAGGCACCGCTGGGACTCTCGTACAAGGACCAGAAAATGATATTTATACGGCGTTATACGAAAGAAAAATAAAATATTCTCGTTCTATTTATCGGAACCACTGGAATAGACCTCGCATTTGATGACCCCTCCGCAAGCTATTGTCTGTCCACAGGGGAGGGCCTGTTCTTTATCAAAAACTGCGAACGCTTTGCTGACGTCCGCACACAAGGTATACTAATTTTATTGCCGATCAAAAGGCGACGCACATTAGAACCCTCTTTTCCGACCCTCCAGTTTCTTTCTTGCAATTATAAGAATAATGTTGGGGGGGCTTCGAAATCTTCGCTGAGAAATTAACCAACATAATTAGCAAAAACTCTGAATGGTTATCAGCCGCGTTACTTCGAGAGAGACAACTCCCTATTGTGAAGTGTTGTTTTATAATTTCTGAAATCGATTTTTATCGGCAGCCGCCTTTTTGGCTTCGACGGAGGCCCAACGCCTCGAGTCTGGCTTCAATACAAGGTGTTCGGAAAGCGAGGGTTGTTTATCCGTCATTAGCTACAGTCCTTAAGGCATATCGAACCGGATTTTATACTTTCATATATATACAGGGTGAGTCTTTGACCACTGCGTTATTTTTAACCATAGACTCTTGACGTCAAAAGAAATATTTTTTTCCTATAAGATTTTTCAAAATTTGGCCCTGTTCAAAAGATATAGGGTGTTGAAATTTAATAAAAAAATTGCATTTTCACCTGTGATATTCAAACAACAATTACAATGAAATAATCTCTTTTAAAAGGTTTTTGATAACAGTCATGCATATTTTGACATCAATAGATTTATTCAATTTCTCGTGGGTTTCTCACTACTACTGGACAGATTGGTTAAATTGCATGAAAAACAAATACCACTTGAACTTAAAGTCCGTATCTTGTACTTCCTAGAATCTTTCTCATAAGATCATGTGCATCGGTTGTGATTCTAGTTACATAGGGCAGACAAAATAATCACTCAAGTCTCGCATTAATCATCATCAAAATTATTGTAAAAATGATAGTCAAAAATCGGGATTGGCTCAACATTATAGTCTAACTGAACATCAGTTTGATCAGTTTGATAAGGAAGATAATCTCTCCAAATGATTAATAAAGGAAATGATTTTCATCAAGAAAACAAAAAGTACCGACAATCTTCTTACAGATACCTTCAATTTGAATGATATATATGTAAATTTAATCAATCGAATTAAATAAGAGAATCATAAATGAATGTTAAGAAGACGAGTTGTTTGACCTTGATTACATTATAATGACAAAAAAGGATAACATTCAGAATCTCCCTGACTGCGTGATTAGTATTACTCAATTCCTTTAATATTGCAAATATTAAAGTCAATAATTCAAGCTGGTTGTATGAAATATATACATGTGTATTGTTTAATGTTTTTATTTATTAGATGATATGACAATAATAATTGTGCAATTTTAACGTATTGATTGTAGGCGATCAGTTTGCTACCCTCGTTCTCTAAGATTTTCGAGTTGGTAATGTGCTCAAGATTGTTAGGTTTTTTCAAAAACTGTGACTTCTTCTCAAGCTCCCAGCACGTTTTTCAGAAGGGCAAATCAACAAATACTTGGCCATTGGGGTGTTTCTAGATCTCAGCAAGGCCTACGACTGTGTGAACCTACAATATTTATTGAGTAAGCTTCAAAAGTATGGAATAAGAGGTAGAGCATATAAGTGGATTGAATCCTATCTTATAGAGAGAAAACAGCAAGTTATCATTAATGAAAACATATCTAAAATTGTAGTCAAAGAAAGAGGCCTAGCACAGGGCAGTATCGCAGGTTCTATTCTTTTCATCATTTACATAATTGACCTCATCATGGATGGACTGGTGAGCTTTGTGGATGACACCAACATTTTGGCAGTTGGAAAGACATATATAGAGGCGGTTAATAAGGCGGAGGCCAGTGTATCTGAGGTCTGCGACTGGTTTGATATGAATGAGTTGGCGCTAAACTCATCAAAAACGAACCTTGTGGTGTTTAGAACCAAGAATTCCCGAATTACGCTAACTGATACCATTAACTTGAATGATGTAGATTTGAAACCAGTTCATGGTACAAGATTTCTTGGGGTACACATTGATGAGTTCTTGGATTGGGATAATCATGTGGTAGAGACCGGGCTGAAACTGGGTAGCATTGGTTATGGAATCAGAGTGGTAGCTAGACATATGGATGAAAAAACGCTGAAAATATTGTACCATGCTAATTTTGAGTCAATACTCAGATATGGAATTGTATTCTGGGGATGCAGCTCCAACATTCAACACCTTTTTGTAGGACAAAAAAGAACAATAAGAACCATGAGGCATATGAAATTCAGAGATACCTGCAGAGGTGTTTTCAAGGATATGGAAATTATGACTGTATATGGGTTATATATATTTGAGTGTTTGATGTTTTTTTTAAAGAACCAGATGGAGTTCAGATCTAACTTTGTCCATAGCTATAATACAAGAACAACAAATTTCATTTATCCTTTTCATAGACTGACAAGTACAGAAAAAGGTCCCTATTATATGTGCATAAAATTTTACAATAAATTACCATCTATATGCAGATTAACTAACTTGAACAGATTCAAAAATGTAATAAAGAAACTACTTATAAATTTAGAAACCTATTCACTTGGTGACTTTCTTGATTGTAACAATTTATCCCAATTTGTATAAATTGTATACTGTTGTTGACATCATTTCATTTCTCTCCGTGTGATACTACTGTGAAGATAATTTGAAATAAAGGAATTTATTATTGTTATTATTATTATTATTATTAATTACAATTTCCGTGAGTGTCTGTTATGGAGTTCGTGGCATTCTACACGTCACCGTATCGTTTTAGTTCTGAAGAAGAATTTTTATATTTTGACAGCTTAATTGCCAGTTTTTTCTATTGTTGAGTTATGTCGAATATTGAAAGCAGACTTGATTTTTATATTCAATTGTTCTCTAGTTGTATAAGTTTATTTATTTATTAATTAAGGGTACATGACCTTTGTATGTAAAATAAAACACAAAATAATAAAATCTGAGTAGTATAACACGAAAAAGAGTAGATGTAGAGGTAAAGCAAGTATAAGTACAAATATACGTGTAATATGAAACAGAAAAACAATATAAAGCACAAATAAATATTAATCTTAAATATCACAGTCTTATCAGGTACTTCAATTCTCTCCTCAACCTCGAAATAGATACATGAAATATATCAACTCCTAATGAGTCGACATTAGCGTTTCGCATTAATCTCGAAGCCGGGGAATGAAAACAATAATGATTTCTTGATTGGGCGAGTCGAAATAAATCAAACCTTCGAATGGGTCTAGGTGGAACATATATGTTGAATTGTGACAACAAGTCTGGGGAGTACAGAAGACCCTGAAATAGCTTAGCAATGAATATCACATCCGCATGAAATCTTCTCGTCCTCACGGAGGATAGTCCAAGGCGTTCCCGCATTCGACTGGCGGAGAAAGTATAGACTGAAAACGTACCCGTTCTAAGAGCAGCATACTTTAGAAATCTGTTTTGTACCCTCTCTAGGAAGGAAACGTCGACCGATAAGTATGGAGACCACACTACAGAGGAGAACTCCAACATTGGTCTAACCAACGAGATCTAAGATGGTGAAAAGTCTCGATGTTGAAGTCCCTAGTATTCCTTATTATGAACCCCAGAGTCCTGAGAGATAACGCAGAAACGTCGCGAATATGTACCCTAAAAGACAACGTGCTGTCATATGAAACACCCAGGTCTTTGTAAACAAATACTCTTTCTATAGGTTTACCAACAATACAATAATCGATCGTAATAGGGTGCTCCAGACGGGAAATTGTCATGAACTTACACTTATTGATGTTGATAGTCAGGCAATTGGCAGGACACCAGTCCTTAACCACCTGTAAATCCGATCTCAACCGGTCTACATCGAATAACGATTCTAATGAGGAGAAAAGTTTTAAATCGTCCGCAAACAGCAAGAACTTAACAAATCGGATAACATGACTTAAGTCATTGATCAAAATCAAGAATAATAATGGACCAAGATGACTACCCTGAGGAACTCCCGAAGTTACCGATATCGAAAAAGATGATGTTCTACTAATTTTAACGGTTTGGTATCTGTCTGAAATATAAGACATCAACCACCGACAAAGATTATCATGGAGACCAAACATCCCAAGCTTTATACCCAAAATTTTATGGGACACACTGTCAAATGCCTTAGCAAGATCAGTGTAAATAACATCGACCTGCTTGTGATCTTCTAAAGCTTCAAGAACATACTGAGTAAATACCAGAAGATTGGTTTCAACGCCTCTACCCCGGAAAAATCCATGCTGCTCAGGAATGACCCCTTCATAAATTCTCGATTTCACTTGCTCATGAATGATAGATTCAAACAATTTGGGGATTATGCTAAGCACAATAATCGGTCTGTAATTGGAAACGTCCTCTTTGAAACCTGATTTAAAAAAAGGCTTGATGAACCCAGTCTTCCAGGTATTCGGGAAAACACCATCATTTAAGGACTTATTGAATAGGATCTGAAGTGGGAAAGCAATGAATTCTTTGCATTTCTTTAAAAACGAAACAAGAAAGTTATAAGGTCCAGGACCCTTATTTATGGCTAGAGATTCGATACCGTGCAACACCTGGTCAAAATGAATCATCGAGAAAGAAATGGTGTCACCACTATCACGAAACAGACTATCAGAGGCGTCATAGGAGATGTTGGCATTGTCCGGTTTATAAACTGATTGAAAAAATCCCGCGAAAGCATCGGCTATCTCTCTCTCGGTACTACATTCGCTACCCTCGTACCACATAACACTGGGTAGACCATTATCCTTTTTCCTAGAATTCACAAAGTTCCAGAATTTTTTAGGATCACTTTTAATAGATTCTTCGGTTTCCCTGATTAAACTGTTATAACATATATTAGTTAACATTTTACACTGAGGTAATCCTCGCATGTATAAGAAAACTTATATTTTTTATGTTCTAAATTCTTTCTGAAAACAAGATCTTTCAATTCTATCGAAAACCATCTCGGAAAATTTGAGTGTCTGATTGCAATTTCTGGAACAATCTTTCAATGGCATCATTTAATATCGTGTAGAAAACATCAACCTGAGAGTCGATGCTTTGACCAGCTGCCCTAAGCTCCGCAGTGCAATCTATGCCCGACAAACGCTTATTCAGACCTTCATAATCTGCGGCCTTAAAATTAAAAGTAATAATTTCTTGAATTTTCCCGATGTTTTGACTAGTAGGAACATCAATGAACAGCGCTGGATGATGAAAGTCCAGCCTCGACAGGAGATCAACCGCAGCATCGACCCTCAGTGATTTATAGCTTGAAAATACTAAATCTAACATTCTACGCCTGACATATAATACATAATCGTTCTTGTAAAGATTAAGAAAACTGAATGACTCAAGCAAAACCCGAGAATGCTGACACAAACCCGACTCAACAGACAAACTGGATTGGTCGTTGGACCACACACTGTAAGGCAAATTATATTTATCCTCTGTGATCTCATTATTACTTAGTGTTGTGTTGTTTTTCAGTATATTTATTGCTTTTGTTAATTTAAGTTCCTAAACATTACGTGTATTATGTTTCTTCAAAGCATGAAGAAGACGTTAAATAGTCGTCGAAACGTAGCTCCAGAACGAAGCATTTTATTGGTTCCTACAACCGAAATTGTATCTTCAAAATTAAATTAAATATTGCGTATCTCAGTTAGTTCACTTCTGCCAATCAATCTTCCAATGACTCACACTATTCAACAACAACAGTATAGTGACTCTCATCAGTCTTCTGTACTGAGCGAGAGATGTTTAGAGTTCGGTGGTTTGTATGATTCTCTGGCGCAAAATATGGTACAAACATTCGAGTAGATCTAATGGGTTCACAAGAGCCTTCTTAAAAGACCCAATTCTGAAGTATATAGTGGCATCTCATGTGCCCCACTCAAAATCTAACATTCCTTACAGATAAAACGGTTAAAGAAGACTTTTTTCAATAAATATGTTTACCCTAAAATTGAGATTTATGCTTTAAATGACCAAATATCTTGATGGTTGACAAATGTTTCTGTTAGATAAATAATAGAAGGGATCGAACACAACTCTTTTGATATATTTCAACTCTGAAATTGGAATGTATGCTTCAAATGGCTTGACCACTCAAGCCAATTGTCTTGTCTGGAAAGTTGTTGTTTATGGTTAACAAATATATTGGTTCGATGAATTACACAAGGGATCAAACATTAAATGTAATTGAAACAGTAATATTTTTGAAGAAATGGCAGAAATCATTAAGAAGATATAAACAAAATTATGACTCGAAAACTAAGAAAAATCGCATAACAATAATCAGATATTTTCTAATATTCTCAGGTGCGAGAAACCTAAAAAAATTGTTGATTCTTCATTTTTATTCTCATGTTAATTTCAGCCAACCAATAGATGATTAAACAAAAATATTCTCTCATCGAAAAACAAAAGAGAAAGATCGTTTAATTTGAGCAAATACGTTCATGGAGAGGAAAATCTCTACCCCGGATCGGACCTCCCCTCGATCTAGTAAGCTTTTGCGGCGGATGACTCGCCTCTGGCTGATTGTAAACAACCCTACGATGCTGTCTTCGATTTCATCCCCATGTTCGCACTGACCATCTTAACCACAGACGCGTCAACAACTAGAAATTCAGTATCAATAGTCCGATACTGAATTGAGTGATATTTGACCAATGCATTATTCATTTACTTCGGACGTTTCACCAAGGGTACATCGTGGATTAGAGCGATAAACTCGATGAAATATGCACACATTACGTTCGCTCCAAGAGAGATTTTTGATTAAAGTCCTCAGTGTCAGTTTGACATTCGAAAACATCAACAATTTCTTTTATTCAGCTATTGAAGTCTAATGGTGTTAAGGAAAGGGATTAAAAACATTCGAAAACTATTCGGAATATATTCCTCCATTCAAAATATATTGTCATCATTGCAAGCCTTGAAAGTGTAGTCGGTGCTTTATTTCGGGTTACAAAAAGTGGCTGAAATGATCTGTGCTAGAACCATTTTACGTATTTCAACCATAGATTCTGTGGGGATAAATTTTCAAAATCTACTAGTAAACAACCATAAATATTTATGAAGTTAAATGAATCATTGTAAGTGATAGAGAAAAACGAAAACTGGGTATTCTTCTAAATACATGATCAGGAAGAAATGCCAAGGAAGCATACACAACTATACATCATACATTGCTTGGCATGATTGATTCATCACTCCCTCTTCAGAGGTGACTCATTAAGGGATTCAGGTCGAAAAAATCTGCACCATCAAAACTCGAAGATCTGAAGAATAAATTTGATGCTCTCGCTCTTCGAGCAATGAAAACGAAAGATTCTGAAACTTATGAGATATATAAAAGAACAAAAAAAGATTATTATAGGCAACTTGGGGGCATTGATAGGAGGCAGAAGGAGAAGATGGTAGCAAATGCTGAAAACAAGACCCAAACCATATGGAGGATTATGAATAGCCAACTGACAACAAAAACAAAACAGAATAAAGAAGGTGATCTGACTGCTGAACATTTCGCAAGTTATTTTACAAATACCGTCCAAAATTTATTAGGCACCATACCTAAAAGTGAGAAAAACTCCGAATTCCATATGAGAGCTTTAAATATTAAAGATAGTGGCTCTTTATTTTTTCAACCTATAAAGTCACAAGAAATCGTAAAGAATATAAGAACTCCCAAAAATAAGACTGTCACAGATGTCTATGGCCTGTCCGTTGGCTTGATCAAGAAAATAGAGGAAGAAATAAGTGTACCCTTGGAGCTGATTTTGAATGAGTGTGTTGCAGAGGGCAAGTTTCCGGAGGGCATGAAGGTGGCCAAGGTTGCTCCGGTGTTAAAAGGCAAAAGTCCGAATGAATGCAAAAACTATCACCCTATTGCTATAGTTCCGGTGTTTTCTAAGGTTTTCGAGAGATGCATAGGGGATCGAATCTACACATATTTCGAGAAAAAGCATCAACATGGCTTTCGTAGGGGGAGATCAGTTGGAACTGCCTTGAAGGATGTCATAGATGGGGTAGTGCAAGCATTTGAGGACCACCAGCTCTGCCAGCTAACATGCTGTGACCTTACGAAAGCCTTCGATTTGGTCGACCATTACATTCTTCTTGGGAAGCTTTATCGGTACGGAGTGAGAGGAGCCACCTTGAAATTAGTTGAGACCTATTTGCGTGATAGAAAACAAAGAGTTTATTGGAGAAAAGAATGGTCCAAGGATGAGGAGATGAAGATGGGAGTTCCACAGGGGTCCATTTTGGGACCACTTCTTTTTATAATTTTCATTAATGACCTGGGTCTTCTGGAGGTTCTATTGTATGCGGACGATAGCTCGTTCTTGATGCGATCTGGTGCTCAAGCAGTCCTCGACGAGGAAGTCAAGAAAAAAATTCGTGAAATGAATAACTAGTATTTGGCTAACCGTTTTATCTTGAATGGAGAAAAAACTCAGACCATCAGTTTTTCGAAGTCAGGTGAAGTGGCCACACTAAGGTTCCTTGGGGTTTTGCTGGACTCGAAGTTGGGTTGGCAGGGGCATGTAGATTCAATGAAGAAAAGACTCAATGGAGCAATATTTGCAATCAGACAGATGAAAAGAACATCCACTCACCTATCAGCTAGGGTGGCTTATTTTTCTTTCTTCCATAGCATAATATCTTTCGCTATAATTTTTTGGGGTCTCCCAGCGCATGCTAGGGAGGTTTTTCTACTGCAGAAGAGGGCTATTCGTGCGTTGATCGCAGAGACTATTTTAAATCTGAAGGAATATTAACCTTACCTGCATTGTACATCTTCAATTGTTTGAAGTATGTTCACAGACACATGAACCAGGAATGAAGGAAAGCTTTCCATCCCTTTCCACTGACTGAGAGGGAATATGATCTACATCGATGTCTGGGGACCAAGACTCTACAATAAACTACCGGGTTGTATAAGGGAGCTGCCGGAGAGATCTTTTTGTCGATTGGTGAAGAGGTTTCTACTGAGACATTCCTTTTATAGCGTTGAAGAATATCTCGCCATGAGCATAGGGGCCGGTGATTTTGATTGTGAATGATACCTTCGTGATAAATTTTAACTTAAATCTTGTAACTGTTTTATTGTATGGTTTGTGTTATTCAAATTGAGTTTGGCGGATTCTACAATATTTATTGTACGAATTGAATTCTGTATTTATGTATCACATAATACTGAAATATACTATACTACTATACCCTTCTTCAACAGAAAAATTCCTATTATTAAAATTAAAAACCCCATAGAATGAATATAATAGAGTAGTTAGTTGTTTATCAAATTGTTGAGGCACCGAATGATTTCATTTACATTTATAGAATTTTTTGTTGAACTTTTTTGAACTGAAAATGAGTAATGTGGGCACGTGGTCTGATGATTTAGTGATATGACATGAATACTTGAATAGTATTTTAATAATGAAAAAATTCATAGGTTGCATTCATAGTATGCACGAGTTTATAATTTTTGGAGGAATTACATTTCAATAATTTAAATTTGTTGGCATTTATTTCAAAATTTGACATGCTTAATTCTAAGAACTCAAGAAGAAAAGAACTGAGGGAAAAAAACTCCCTTGAATACTCTGCAATTCACAGAAAAATTGATTATACATGTGCATACATCAATCAGGAAAGGATCATAACTTAAATTCCGCATTTACATTACAATAAAGTGATTCTAAATATCATTGGAATAACTCTACTGTTTTTCTTAGAATTAAGATGTTTTCAACAAATAAACTCTTTTATTATTATAATTGAAAAACTCAATAATCTTGAATAAGACCTCCTAGATGCTACGAAGGAGATTCACTAGTCTTGGAATATACGTTAGAATGGCTATCATTCAAAGCATTTCCTTCCCTTTTTCCAAAAATTCTTTGAAGAGTTCCCAAAAACAACTGAAATTAATAATGTATATATGTATATATATATTTGATTTCATTTTTACCTAGTTCTCTATAATATGTAAAGGACTTATTTATTGGGTATCTAGGTTGAAGTTTAATTCTGATGTTTAATGTTTACAAACGTTTCGGCAAATCGCCTTCTTCAGTGTGAAATATTAATTAAAATGGACATTATAATCTAAATATTGCATACATTAATCAAATAAATAAAAATTATTGCGAAATATCTCACAAATTGTCATCTTTGTTGTTTTGATGTTGTCAAGTGGGTGCTGTCACCTTTATGTCATAGTTCTTGAATTCAGTCCGCTCTCATTGTTGTCAGTTCTTTTACTTCAATTCACAGAACAAGCAGCAAAAACGATGATTGTCCACAATAGTAAAATCTCAAAAACATAAGGATTACCAAAAGTCCTTAAAGATAACATACCACTGAGACCAATAGTCTCATTCATACAATCACCTCTATATAAGTTGTCAAATATCCTATATCAAATATCTATATAGCCAATATCCTTTCAAGAACAACAAACACCAATCCTTACTATACAGGGTGTTCGGCACATGGACCGTCAATTTTTTTTGGGGCGTTGGTAGGGTCATTTGCTACCTTTTCAGTCTTGGAACCTGGGTCCTTAGTATTACGGTTACGGAGGTATGATTTTTTTATTAGGTTTTTCTAAATTACCCAAAATGAACCCTTCGAAGCCCCATAACTTTTTTTGCGTGTGCTTTTACATGCATTTTTTTATTGTATTAAGTCTACATGAGTGTGTGTTTAAAAAAAAACGTACTTATTGTTACAGATAACACCACAAAATTAACACGTGGGCCTTTTATTAAAAAAAAATTATGGAAGTATGAAAACATCTCCACTCCTATTGAAATTTAAAAAAAAGTTACAGCTATTACAAACTTAGTTTTATTTTAAAATGTTCTTTGGTTTATAACGTTGCTAACCATATGCTATTTACGTAAGTCAATAAAAAAAAATAATACTGCAAATAAGGTTTTAGTCAGAAGAGTGAAGAAAGTCGCACCTAAATAAAAGTTCGGATTTCGACACAACACAGCGAGCAAGGAAATTTTACCTGCCCGTTTTAGACGCGTGTGAATTATTATTACTATTTCTGTCCTTAGGTTGGATTGGGTAAGTCGCCGCTGACTTGACCCTACCGTCATTCGAGATTTAACTGTCTCTGCTGTTGGAAATGTCTGTGCCGCGTTGTTCAGTTTTTTAAATTTGTATTTTTTGTTTTTGTTACTCTTATCGACTTTTTGCTACTGTTGTTTCAATTTTGGTTGTTGATGTGCCTAATTTCACCAACGCTGAGTATGCTGATATGGTGATGGCATATGGCAAGGCCGATGGCGTTGCTCGTGCAGCTCAAAAGATTTATCAAGCCAAATTTCCTGATCGAAGATTACCCCACCACGAAATCGACGATTAAGAGAGAATGGAAACTTAAAGTTTCAAGAGCCTCGGGTCAATGTGAGGCAACACCATGTAGCAGTTGACGATCAAATACTTCAAGCCTTTGAAGAAGTACCAACTACAAGCATTCGTGTCGTTGCTCAAAGACTCAACTTAACGATTTGGAAAGTTTGGTCAGTACTTCGGGATAAAAATCAACACGCTTTTCATTACACCCCGGTACAAGGTAAATGAACTTTTTTATTGATAAATTTGTCCTTTTGACTGCAAAAAAATTGTCACAGACTAATGAATTTTATTAATTGTTCCAGGTCTTTATGTAGGTGATCCTGCCAGACGGTTGGAATTCTGTAGATTTTTGCTGCACACAGATGTCGATGACAACTTGTTTCTAAAACGAATTTTGTGGACAGACGAATCCTGTTTTAACCGAGAAGGAATAACAATTCTGCACATTTTACATCACTGAGCACCTAAAGATGAGAATCCCCACGTGAAAAGGCAAATAAGTTTTCAACAAAAATTTAGTGTTAACGTTTGGGCTGGTGTGATAGGAAGACATCTCATCGGGCCACACTATTTACCGGCTCGACTAAGTGGGCCTGCTTATTTGCATTTTTTGTAGAATGCTCTGCCGGAGCTACTAGCCGATGTTCCGGCCTTCGATGAAGACGTGCCGATTGTGTTCCAGCATGACGATTGCCCGGCACATTTCCTGAGAGAAGTTCGAGATCACCTCGACAACTCTTTACCAAATTCATGGATAGGCAGAGCCGGCCCCATCCCTTGACCTGCAAGATCTCCAAACCTAACACCTTTAGATTACCATGTCTGGGGTAGAGCCAAAGAATTGGTTATTTCATTGAGGTACCTACAAGAGAGGTGTTGATTGAACGCATAAACGCGGCATTTGTGGTAATGAAAGAAGAAATGTTGCTAACCACTACAACGGTCGAAATCAGAAAAAGGTGTCAGGCGTGCATTCGGAGTAGAGGAGAACAATTCGAACGGAATTTACGTTAAAGAATCGTGTTATTTTACTTTGTAAATAAACAATCATACAAAAACTGTATTTTACTGAAATCTGTCCTTACTTTGCTATTTTATCTAAAACACTATTTGTAGTATTTTTTTATTTATTGACTAACGTAAATAGCATACTTTTAGAACCGCGATAAACCAAAGAACGTTTTAAAATAAAATTAAGTTGGCAATAACTGCAACTTTTTTTTAATTTCTTTTAGAAGTAGAGATGTTTTCATACTTTCATTTTTTTTTAATAAAAGGCCCTCGTGTTAATTTTGTGGTGTTATCTGTTACAATAAATACGTTTTTTTTCGAATACACACTCATGTAGACTTAATACAATAAAAAAAAATGCATGTAAAAGCCAACGCAAAAAAATTTATGGGGCTTCGAAGGGTACATTTTGGGTAATTTAGAAAAACCTAATAAAAAAATCATACCTCCGTAACTGTAATACTAAGGACCCAGGTTCCAAGACTGAAAAGGTAGCAAATGACCCTACCAACGCCCCAAAAAAATTTGGGATCTTGGTCTACACCCGTATAAGATCAAGCTGGCTCAAGAATTGAAGCCTTTGGACCATTTGAAGTGACGTACGTTCTCCGACTAGGCTCTGAAAAAGCTGCACCAAGATCATTATTTGCATCGAAAAATCATCTTCAGCGTTGAAGCTCATTTTTTGCTCAATGGCTTTGTCAATGAGCAGAATATGCGTTATTGGACAGGCAACAATCTACACTTGATCCACGAGACTCAATTGCATCCCCAAAAAAACACGGTTTGGTGCGTTTTTCACGCCGGCGGCATCATTGTACCGTATTTTGTCGTTGATAGCAACAATCTTCACGTTACGGTCAATGGCGATCGTTACCGTGCCATGATAACGAATGTTTTGGCCTCAATTGCAAGGTATAGACTTGATCAACATGTGGTTTCAACAGGATGGTGCCACTAGCCATACAGCACACGTAACAATCAGTTTATTGATGAGCGTGAGATTTCGAGAAACGGCCCCGGCCTTTGGCCGCCTCGTTCCAGCGATTTGAAACCTCTGGACTATTTTCTTTGGGACAACGTCAAGTCACTGGTCTATGCCAACAAGCCGACGACATTGCAAGAGCTCAGAGACAATATTGAATGCGAAATAGCGGCCGTTCCGGCTGAAATGTGTGGCCGAGTTATCATAAATTAGGTCCAGAGAATTGACCGCTGCAAACGGGCCCGTGGTGGCTACATGAACGAAGTCGACTTCCATTCATAAATGTTATGCTTGTTCAAGCCAATGATGAACTTTTCGAAATATCTCAATTGGTTTGTGTTTTAATTAGATTCAAATTTTTCAAGTCCCCATTTGGAAAACCCTTTAGATTGGAAATCGACCAATCTTTAAATGATTGATATGAGATCGCTGTTATTTCAAGACATGAAGTGTTCCCTTTCACTCTTTCAATTACATAGCGGTTTTGCCTAATTTCACAATAATAGTGTTTATAAGAGAAGCGCGCTTCAGCTTTCTTCAAATATGACTTAGCTGCCGAAATGAACTTCCCACAAGTGTCCCGAGCAGGTGGAAGGAACAACATAGCGCATTCCTCAAGAGATGCTACCTTAAAGATCTTATTTCTTAGTTTTGTACCTGAAAAACATTAAAACGGTAAATGATTACTCATGGTAAAAACCATGTAATTAGTATCTTTTTCGAATGGTCAGATGGCCGCTCTGTATAGATGCGAGGGAGAGAAACAGCGAATAGTTCAGAGAAACCGAGATAGGTGACTATGCGGGACGAACTGGCCGGCCGTAATCATCTGCAGCACTTTTGAGTGTGACACCAATCTGTATTCGGAAGAAATGACGTTCTTTGAACGCCCGCATGCCTGGGGCTTTTCCAGATGACTACAATCGAAATCATTACGGATATAGATACGTATCAACCTATTTTCGTCTTCACTTTGACGTAGCTGTCTTTTGTTGTATTCCCCAAGCCGCTGATTAATGCATCAGACCTTTTTGCTGAATGCGCAAATTATGGGACGTTGCGTGTTTGATTGTGCGACGTCCGACGCGCCCATAAGCATGAAATTTCTACACAGAATGGGATTTTTCCTCATCCTTTCCACGATTCATTGCAGAAATTCCATCATTTATTGCTTGAAGCATTGTTATCTGGTGGAGGTCAATATTGGTGAACCTCATGGAAGCATACTGGGTCCAGTATTGTTTATTGTCAATTAATTGAGACCTTCTTTGCCATTATCTCCTGTTTTGTCAATGACACTTATATTTTATTGGACAGAAATGATTTTGTAACTATCAAGCAGAAAGCTGATGAGATGATTGCAATAAGGAAACATTTTTATGGAATTATTGATTAGGTAATAACCATCATATATTATTGTCCTTTCAACCAATGTTTCAATAGACATCTTCTGTAGTTTTCAAGGTTAAACTAGCTTTTACAAAAGCTTTTGATTTCACAAAACTTTCATAAATGTCAAGAAGAAGATATTATGATTAGCTTCGATGTTACGAGCTTGTTCACCAAACTCCCAACAGATAAAACACTCACCATTATAAGAAAAAAGACTTGAAAAAGATCAAACACTAAGTGACAGAACTACACTCAGCATGAATGAAATGATGGAAATGCTCTCCATTTGCGTCGAAACAACAATACTTTCAACTTGAAGACATTTTTTATCAACAAGAATTCAGAATGGCTATGAGTTTACCTCTGTCTCATATTTTAGCTGATTTATATATGGAGAATTTTGAACAAAAAGCTCTCGACCAATTTATACTAAAACACAAATTATGGAAGAGACACATAGATGATACTTTCATCATTTGGAGACATAGAATGAACAATATTGATGGATTCCTTAGACACAATGGAAATCAAGAAAAATAAACAACTTTCCTTTCAGGGTGTATTTCTTCATAAAACAAAAATGGAATCATAGAATCAGTTTTTACTAAAGCTAACAAATACGGGTCATTATATACATTTCAATTCCAATCATCAACTAAAAACTAAATTGGGAGTGGCAAAATATAATATATAAAAATATATGTTCTTGTCGATTCCTACTCTGAAATGACAATTGTTAACATTCTAATCTTATGTAGATTCTTATGTCATATTCTGGACGTAAATCGGACCCACTTAGTTTATGCGTGTACGAATGGAACGAAATTCGAAGTAATCGGCGAGGCACTCTGTTCATGGTTACACCTTTAGACCTTTATCGAATAATTTTTATTTTACCTTTGTAAAATTCACCAAGCGCGAATCGATGGAGTTGAAACGATATTCTTTTGGATATTTTTGGTGGAAAAAGTACCCACTGCGAAACAATTATAAACAGGGCGTCTCATATGCGTTGCCTATTTCTAACAGCTACCTTCGATCGAGTTATTTCGGCTGTTTCTGCTTACGGCTTCTTAATTCGGTAAAATATTTTCGACTTTCACCAGAGATTTTCTCAAGTTTTCCTGTTTTTCCGAGTACGGGAGTTAATTTCAATAAAATTTCCTACAGGGTGTGCAATTTACAATGAATCGATCGATAGATAAACAGGGTGTGCAATTTACAAGTTCTTTCGGTTTTTTGGTGCTCCTTCGGGGTTTTCTGCTTTCCTTCGACTTTTTTGCGCGCTTTCGATTTTTTGGCTCCTTCGAGGTTTTTTGCGTCCCTTTGGATTTTTTGCGTTCTTTCGTGTTGCTTCGGGCTCTTTTGGGTTTTTTCACTTTCTTTCGTGTTTTTTCGCGTATTGTCGTGTTTCTTCCAGTTCTTTCCTTTGGGATTCTTGCGATCTTTCGTATTTCTTCGCGTTCTTTCGTGCTACTTCGTGTTTCTTCGGCTCCCTTCGTGTTTCTTCGCGTTTTTTCGTGTTGTTTCCAGTTCTTTCATGTTTTCTCGCTCTCAAGGGGTTTTTTTTCATTTCTTCGGATTTTTTTCAACTCCTTTGGACTTTTTGCGTTCTTTCGTGTTTCTTCGCTTTCTTCCGTATTTCTTCGCGTTCTTTCGAGTTTCTCTGCTTCCAATGGGTTTCTTTGCTGTGTTTCGTGTTTCTGTGCGCTTCATTGATCTATGGTCTATATTGATCTATGGGCTTATTGAACTACCGGCTTATGGATCTACTGGCCTATAGATCTACGGACCTGTGGATCTACTGGCTTACTAGTATCTAATAATATAAATTTCATGAACATCGCTATCAATCCCATAAGTGCACCATCAATTGAATTGCCGGAAGTTTGGAGGCCGATTGTTCGATATAACTTGAAGAAATCATCAAACCACAGATAAGTGCAAATTTTTATTTATTTTCTGTAGTCTGTCTATTTGACATTTATTAAAGTTGAAAACTTTCGCGAGATCTAAAGCTTTTGTAGAAGCTAATTTTACCTCGAAAACGACAGAAGATGTCTGTTTTAACGTTGGTTAAAAGAACAATAATAGATGTTGGTTATTGTTGAACCAATAATTCTATTCGAGTTTCATCATCAACAACTTCCCATCAGCAACAACGAAAACTTTCCTCTGTTCCACTAAACTTCTCATGATGGAAGACAAAACAGCAATTGTATTCAGCACTGGTAGATCCCGAAAAGACTTGGATGATTCAATCAAGGTCTCAGATGAAAATGCTATTTTAAGTGAATCGACTGAGTTTTTGGACCTTCAAACCTAGTGGATTTTAAGGTGGAACTATCAAGTTGAGTTCTTGACTCTGAAATTACGAAAAATCTATTATGGACTAAAACTGTTAGCGAGTCATTTGAGCACTATAAGTTTGAGATCAGTATACTTTGCTAGTGTAGAGTCTGTTATGAGATATGAGATAGTATTAAGGGGCGCCAGTTCACATGTTGACTATCTAAATTACAGAGGAAAACTTCGAGAATCATTTTTCATATGAAATTCAGAGAGTCATGAAAAGGGGTATGCAGATAAAAGAATATTTTGATTTTTGTAGACCCTTCATATATTCGAATGTTTGGTGTTTTTTATGAAGAACTGGGAAAAATTCACTATCACACTTTTCAGAATCATTATCCTACACCATCTATCAACCTAAATTCTCCTCACTGAAAAACAGTCCATCTCATATGCGTATGCTGTTTACCTCTATTCCATATAATTTCAAAGTATTGACTGGCTTCAATATCTTAAAGAAATCATTGAGAACTCTCCTCATTAAGATTGATCCATATTACTTAGAAGACTTCTTTGATGCAGTGCATGTGATGCAATTCCTTATTTTAGGTAAAATTTGTTTTATGTTCTTTGAATCTTGTTTTGAATGAACGTCCAGTCTGACCTATGTATGATGAACTTTTTGCATGAGGAATTACAGTTTGGACTCATCAGTATGGTTTGTGTGCGCCATGCCATAGACGCAGGGAAGAAATTTGAGAGTGGGTGCTGCCGGTAGTTGAACCCGGCACCTAGTCGATTTGAAGCTTCGAGCGCTAACCTTACGGCTACCGAAGCGCTGTGTATTGTTGCTATGTGGGCTTTATGGAGTGCCGCCACATGAAATCCCTACAAAATTTTCGTGAAAAAGGAAGTATAAATGGCTATGTATTCATTGATTATCTCCTCAGTATAATTCACGGTTTATTTTGTTATGTTAAAAAATCCTTAGTTCACAATATCGGAAAAGGCGAGTTTGAAGATATTTTCTTTATCTCTTTAAAATTTTGCATTATTTCTATCGTTAATATTTATAAACCTCCGAAAACTATTTGGCCAAGAATTTTGGATATAAATGAATTTGCTAAGAAAGTAGACAGTGATATTAGATGGATTAAACCCACATATGATAACTATCACAGATTCATAGGTGTGTGAAATCCGCAGCAAAAAAATTCGTTCCAAGAGGTTTCCGGAACGATTATTATATTCCAGGTTATTCGAAAGAGTCACTAACTCACAAAAAAGATGGTTCGTCATAGTTATTATTGACGTCAAATATGCTTTCAACACAGTGCAATGGGATGACATCATCAAGACCATAAAGTAAAGAAGTAAAGGGCATCTCTCTATATCTAATAAAAATAATAAAAAACTATTTCGAAGATAGGTTTATAGTCACAGGAACATCAGACACAGATGTACCATAGGAGTTCCCCAAGGATCAATAATCGGTCCAACTATGTGGAACCTGACGTACAACGAAGTACATGAATTGAGGAAGTAGAGTAGAGATTATTACTTATGGTGGAGGGAGAGAATGAGGAGACATCATCATTTGAGAAAATCATAGACTGAATGAAGGGAAAAAGGCTCGAGGTCGAGGTACAGAAGTCGGAGTTATTAGTGATCAAAGGACCAAGAAGAAGAAACATGAATATATCCCTAAACGGGATAAGCCTGGCCGAATGCAAGGAAATAAAATATCTTGGAGTTACGATCCGCAAGCACCTTAATTTCACTTATAAATGAACTACAACAGAAGATAAACAAACGGACAGAATGCTTCTACAAGCTCATGCCGAACATAGATGGACGAAAATATTATAAAAGAAGGGCTTTATGTTCGATAATCCATGGAACGATAGTTTACGCTGCATAAGTGTAGAAAAACATAGAAAATCTCTGATCTCACTACAAAGGAAGCTCCTGCTTAGAATATGCTCAGTATACCGGACGGTGTCGGTAAAAGCAGCTCAAATTATAGCAGGATTCATGCCAATTGACATCATGATAGAAGGAGTTTGGTTTTGTATTCAGTCGGTAGTCGCTTGGCCAGAAACCGAAGGATGGCCTGATCAAAATCACCGAGAAAGTGACAGCAGAGATGGTCTCGAGAGGGAACAACGGCAGCATGGACACGAAAAATAATTCCAAATGTTCAATCCTGAGTTGAAAGTAAACATCGAAGAACCGATTATTATTTCACCCAGTTCCTCACGGGCCATGGATCATTTGGCACTTTACCAAAAAGATCGGCAAAACAGAGGAGGACCAATGTACAATCTGCGAACAACAAGATGGACCCGAACATGTGTTTTATAACTGCAATTGTCGGAATGTTAAAAAAGAACATTTGATGCGTGAGATAGGAGTATTAGCGGAGATTTCGGAAATTATTCCGAGAATGCTTGAAAACCCTGAAACCTGGATACCCGGGGAAAGAGGAGGGTGGTTTAGTGGATGCCACACAAATCCACAGCAATCATTCAAATTTCGAACATCAGAAGGCCCACTTTGGAGAAGGGATTAGCTTCCCCCTTCTTCAAGGACTGCATTTCAAAACTAATCTCATTCCTCTATTCATAAATTTCTGAAGTTTATCCAAACAATTTGATGGCAAACCAAACAAAAGCGATGGACAAAAATCCAGATGGGGCAGCACAATTGACCTAAACAGCAAACACCTAGTTCTCTTATCAACTCTGTTACCAATTCTGAAAAATATTTTTTGAGCCATTTTTTTACGATGTAATCTGCATGTTATTGCATTTTCAACTTTGAATCCAACATAACACCCAGGTATTTAATTGAATTCACCCTTTTCAACTTATTTTTAGCTATCGACACTTCAACTTATTCGACTTATCAAAATTCACTTGTAATTTATTGAATGTTAACCATTCATGTAATGTTTTTATATCTTCGTTCATCAAAAACTCCATTAAGGCGATATCTTCACCTACAATAAAGATCATTGTATCATCCGCGAATGCTGACAGCTTACAAAATTTAACATACTTGATAATGTCATTCACATATATCAAGAATAATAGAGTTCCCAATGTTGTGCCTTGTGGTACGCCATGCTCACTATCAATACAATTTGATTCAATACCACCAAATTTAACCTTTTGTTTCCTACTGCTTAAATATGATACGAACCAATCGAGTGCCACACCAGAGATTCCTATCGATTTCAACTTTCTCACCAACAAACCCCTGTCAATCGTCTCGAACGCTCTTTTGAAATCGAGGAAAACAGCCAGCACAACAGTTTTTTTGTCAAATTCCTTCAACCACTCATGGCAAATGGTCACTAAAGAGCTTTCACATGAATGATGCTCTCGAAAACCTGATTGATTTTCAATGAGAATATTATTCTCATGTAAATAATTGAGAAGTTGATCTCTTACAACAAGTTCTAAAACTTTCTCACTTACTGGGAGTGTATGTATACCTTGAAATTCCTCACATTTTTTTGTATTAGCTACTTTTTGAAT
The DNA here is from genome assembly GCA_030674115.1 of Micraspis discolor. Taxonomy (NCBI): domain Eukaryota; kingdom Metazoa; phylum Arthropoda; class Insecta; order Coleoptera; family Coccinellidae; genus Micraspis; species Micraspis discolor. The sequence continues at coordinate 2,262,189 of JARTUT010000436.1, forward strand.
AGGCGTAACAGTAGAGATTTTCCACATTTCCGGAAAGGTACCGTACTCTAAAGATATATTAATTAAATCAAGAAAACGATTCCCTATTACTTCGAAAGCTTCCTTAAAAATTTTTGTTGATACCATTAGGGCCAAAGGTATTCTTGAGTAACCTCACGTATTTCTTTATCTCTTTCATATTTATTTTCGAAAAACTCGAAGAACTCACATCTTAAATCTTAAATGAAATGAATAGCTTTTTTGAATTATCGTTATGATATCATTAACACTTTTAACAAAATAGCGGTTGAAGCTATTAGCTATTTCCGAGGCATCGGTCAACTTTACGTCATTAAAAATCACACCATCATGAATTTGAGACTCTTTGCCTTTCAATAAAGGTTTCAAACATTTCCAGATGTTTTTATGGCAACGATTTCGAATAATATTATGATAATAATTCATTTCGGCTTTTCTCTGTTTGGATGTGACATCGTTCGGAAATCGCTTATACCTACGCCATTCCGTGTTATCTTTAGTGAAAACAGCCGTTTTGTATTGAAAGTCTCTCTTTTTCATCATTTGTTTTATTTCATTACTCAACCAAGGAATTTTAGGTTTATAGCTTTCTATCATTTCAACTTTCGGGCACATTCCGTTAAATATTTTCTCTATTGGTTCAACGAAATTCTGTGTCAGCACATTTACATCGACGCTACTGTTCCCCCAACAACTCTCCCTAAGCTCACTCTGGAATTAATCGGAACTATAATTTTTATATGAACGTTTAATATATTTGGATTTCACAGTTTTGATCCGAAATTTTTGGTGTTGAGTGCACAATATGATCGATATTTACGAAATTTGTTACAATATAGTCAATTAGAGTAGCACTATCCTTAGTAATTCTAGTAATGTCTTTAACAATTTGTTTAAAGCCAGTTTGTTCAATAATACTCCTACATTTATCTGAGTAAAAAGATGACTTTTTATAGTCTAAATTATATTTCCATTGTATAATGAGCACTCATCTAAAAATTCCTCGAGAAAATTCGAAAATAATGGTACCTTAATAGATGGAGGGTGATTTAAATTAGTTAGTAAGAGTTTTACATTGCTAACCTGCAACTCGACGGCAATAAGCCATAGATAATTATCTTTATTAAGATTGAATTTTATATCATAAGATAAACCATATCTCAGTAATATTGATACACCTCCTGTTCTCCTATTGTTAGACCTGCAGCTTACAAAAATATACCCATCAATGTTTATTTCACTTTCCTTCACGTCTTCGGTAATAAGCGTTTCACTAATACAAATAATGTCCGGTCTCCACTGCTGGATTCAGTTCACTATTTCACTTTTATTATTCATAAATCCTTGGCAATTGAAATAAACAATATTATACGCACTGAATTGCTATAGTTCCCCGTAGTTAATTTTATTTGGTAATGGTTTCAACAATTCTCAAATAACACGGGCAGTTGATATCAAAGGCTGTATGATCTACTTTTAAATTTATTTTCAAATGTTACACCTTCTTCAAGCAAAGTATGCATTTTTTCACATTGTTCTCACACTCCTTTGTGTTATGATTTTAGGCACATTTTAAACAAGCTTTTCTATTTTTGCAGTCCTTCTAAAAATGATTATATCCTCCACAATTAAAACATCGGAGAATATTATGAAATTCATTAACATAACACTTTCTCCATCCTAAATTCAATTTTTCCATCCCCTTGAAAAAAGTATAGATTGTTGGATCCACTTTTATCACAATATTCCCAGAATTCTTTTTCGATTTGATTTCATATTTTCTTATAATTTTGATCCTCTTCATAATATCTCTATCACGCATTGTTAAATCATTCTGAAAATTGATGCTGATGTGACATATGTCACATTCATTCAATATAGAAGAATTGAGGGCTGCAATTGTGCCTAACAAATTTCGGAAAGCAGCAGGTTTTGACGGAATGTATCCTGAATTCATCAAACAGTTATTATACCATATTACCTACAAAACTTCTTTAATGCAGTGCATGTGATGCAACTTTTTTGTTTGTAACTGTATTTGAGATAGAGTAATTATACTCTCTGACACAAAAGTATCCGGAAGCGATATACATTTTTTCCAGTCATAGAAACATTTTTTATAGGCTCTTTCAGTGATGGACTCCAGCTCCTTTTGCAAATTTTCTTTTATGGCGTCTATGTAATCAAATCTCGTTCTCCGGATCGATAATGCAAGCAATAGAGCTTGATCATTTGAATAAGGTCAATGGTATTTATCGAGTGCTTGGTCTCGAAATCGTTGATAATAATGTAGAATTCAGCTCGAACGAACTGAACCTAGCGACGACGCGCTGCATGCCCAATTGGTTCATCAAAATCAAACGGGGGTTTCACGAAAGATCTTGAGATCACAAGTTATCTCTCTAATGTTGGCTTGATGATTTCTGAACACATTTTTTTGGATATTTTCGAAATGGTCCAAGCTCGTGAACGAGGCAAATCTTCGACGATCTCCCGACCGTTTTAAAAGGCTTCGTACCATTCGTACACTTGCCTTTTCGATGAAACCGAGTTACCATATGGCGTTTCCAGCATTGCCAGTGCGTCAGCTTACGAAATTTCGCTCAAAACATAAAGAACGCTAGAATTAATCTTGAAACTATCAGCTTTAGTGCTTCAATTGAGCCTTATACGGTAGCTAATGGAACCCAAAAGCGTTTATCAAAAACATGTTAACACGAAACTCGAGAAAAAGAGATCGTTGAAATATAGGGAAGCTTTTTTCTTCATGATATTTTTCCTCGGGGCGCATATTGGCTGCTTTATAGGCTTGTAATTCGTTCCACTGCCTCCCTCATCCCAGATATGCTTATTCTAACTGCGGAAACGACAGGGATAATCACATCCGAAACAAGAGACAACAAATCATTCCACCGCCGACTTTCTTAATCGTTCTCCATTGTGAAAGAATGTCACATTCAAGAATAACGGAGTTGGAATTATACCCCCGAGTGAAATTCTACCTTAATCATTTCATTCTAGTAAAGTACTTATGTGTACGTTAATTTTTAGGCTACGCAGCTTCTTGTTAGAAGTTAACTGCCTCCATAAATGAGCCGAAGAAACCGTGAGTATCCTCTTTAATGCGGTGTATATTGCCTATTAACCCCCTCCTGAACGAGCTAATAAAACACTCGAATTTTTACCCAACAGATAACATCGATTTGTTTGTTAATGCTCAAAATTGATGAATAAAATAAACAGCTGATATTCAAAAAACCCACTATGCTTCAAGTACTTTGATTCTGTAACTTATGGACGGAAATTGGAGTCATTTATTTTTTAAAACTATTTGCGTTTTTTTATACTATATATTTTCTACCAACATTTTTCATAATGAGAATGTGACTGCAGTTTCGTAGTCACGTTGATCTTCAGACAGTACGTCAAATTAAAGATGAAGGTACATAAAATGCTCTATACATCTATACCTTTCACAATGATCCTCACCCATATTTATACGGGAAACTACTGAACGTATTTTCATGAAATTCAGCACTTATAAGTATTTCACGATGCTGATGAAATCTAAAATATTTTCAAGGCATAAGTACCTCCGGTTTTTCCGGAAATGACGTCAACTTCCGTTTTTCAAATTAGAACACCATTTTTTTATTGCAGAAATAGATTCCTTAGAAAATTTCAAGTTATTTTGATGTAACATTTTTCAGTTTTGGTTGGAAAATTCTCTCTGAGCGGGAAAATTCGAAAAAAAAATCGAAAATAGAGCTCCGCTGAAACAAGAATAAGGTTTTTAGATGGAAAATTTTCATTTTTGGGATTTTTCAAGATGTAAGATTGATGTATCCACTTTAAAAATCGAAATCCCTTCACGCCAAAAAGATGATATTTTCAGGAACTGTTACCATTACTCTGTACATGAATACACGTTCAGACCTATTTCGAGTAATTTTTATTTTACCTTTGTAAAATTGATGGAGTTGACACGATATTTTTTGGGTTTATTTTTTATAGAAAAATTATTTTCGATTCATATACAGGGTGTTACATAGGAGCTTTATCGAATAATGCTTATACAATAGTATACCTTTGTGGAATGCACCGATTGCGATCGATTGATATACGGGCTGTGCGCATTGGAATCACTGACTTTCACCAGAGTCTTTCTTCGAGAGTTTTTCCTTCTGCATTTTTTATGGAAAAAGCACCCACTGCGAATCGATTATATAGTGGGTGTCCCATATGCAAGTGTTCATGTTTTTTCGCGTATGAGATCTAATTTCGATAAAATGTCATACAGGATCTGCGAATTACAATGAATTTGCTATCATGTGCAATTTACAAGTTATTTTGGTTTTTTTTGCTCAAATTCGAGTTTTTTGTGTTCCTTCGGGTTGCTTTGGTTCTTAATTCGATAAAATATTTTCGATTCATAAACAGGGTGTCAGATTTGAGTAGCGCTGACATTCACCAGAGTCTTTCTCGAGTTTTCGTCCTTTTCCGCGTAAGTGAGCTAAATTCAATGAGATGTCATACAGGGTGTGCCATTAACAATGAATTCACGATCGATTGATATACAAGGTATGCAATTCACAAGTTCTTTCGATATTTTTTGCACGCTTTCGGTTTTTTGTGGTACCTCGGGGTGTTTAGCTTTCCTTCGAGTTTTATTGCGCGCTTTCTGTGATTTTGTGCTCCTTCGCGGTTTTTTCGTTTCCATTGGATTATTTTCGTTCTTTCGTGTTACTTCGGGTTCTTTCAAGTTTTTTCGCGTTTTTTCGTGTTTGGTCGGGTTCTTTCGTGTTTCGACGGGGTTTTTTGCATTCCTTCGGGTTTTTTCGGGTTCCTCTGAGCTTTTTGCAATCTTTCGTGGTTCTCCGCGTTCTTCAGTGTTGCTTCGGGTTCTTTCGTGTTTTTTCGCGTTTCTTCGTGTTTCTTCCAGTTATTTCATGTCTTTTCGCTTTCAACGGGTTTATTTGCGTTCCTTTGGGATTTTTTGGGTTCCTTCGTTTTTTTGCGTTCTTTCGTGCTTCTTCGGGTCTTTTCATGATTTCTCGCTTTCTTTTGTGTTTTTTTTGCGTTTTTTCGTGTTCGTTCGCTTTCTTCCGTGTTTCTCCGCGTTCTTTCAAGTTTCTTTGCTTTCAACGGGTTTCTTTGCCGTGTTTCGTGTTTCTGTGCGCTTCATAGATCTATGAGCTTCACTGATCTATGGTCTATATTGATCTATGGGCTAATTGAACTACTGGCGTATGGATCTACTGGCCTATATTGATCTATGGGCCTATTGAACTACTGGCTTATGGATCTACTGGTCTATTTATCTATGGTCCTATGAATCTACCCGCTTACTAGTAATGTTATACAATGCTGTAGTGAGACCCCAGCTCGAATATTGCTCTGTGGTGTGGCACCCAACGCCCCTCTTGTATAAAAAAATCTTGGAAAAAGTTCAGAACAGGTTTCTAAGATTCCTCTATTTGAAAAAACATGGATTGACGTTATGTTCTTTTCATGTTTCAGATCAACTGACATCGGAAAGGAGTTCCAAATATCACCTCTTGAGAACAGGAGACTCAGGGATATCGTCAGAGTCTGATATAAAATTTTTGATCGGCATTATGACGTTCCACACATAAAAAGTGTTATGAAACTGAGGATTTCTGCGCGAGATACCCGACTTAACCAGTTTTTTGAGACACCTCGTGTAACCACTATGCATTGTTTACCTGTAATCACAATGCTTAAAATAACGAATGATTTCTTAGATTTGCCCAGTAACAGCTTTGCACTCAAACCCAAGCAGTTTTTCAGATGTCTAAATGTACGGTATAAATTTGAATGATTCCTTCAAATAATATGTATTTGTATGAGAGGAAAAATAATGTTTTTAAACAATTCAGATTCAATAGTGGATGCTGTGGGAGGTAATTATCATCCGAATTTAACTGGACTACAGAGAGGTATTTGCACAATGTGAAAACTTAAAATGCTTATACCTTTTCAACGCAGCTGAATATGGAAAAACGGTATAGCAAAATAATTGTTTCTGGCCAAAGACACACCCTGTATAATTGCTTATTGAATATAGGACCATATAGTTTATCAGCTCTTATTAGATGAGAATATAATTAATTATTAAACACTATTCCATTTCATCTTTATGTTGTACATTTTATTTTGAAATGAAATAAAGCAACACTATTATTATTATTTGTACATGTTTGCAGATGTTTCACTTGATTCGAGTTGAGCAAAACAAGGTGTATCCAATCAACGAGAATAAAATAAACGGTTTTTATAGGGATGTGCCGAAATCTTTCGTGTTTAGCTCTTATTTATAGCTCTATTGCGAGCACCCCACTTCAATACTACTCAGAGATAAGATTTAGGAGGCCCAGAGCTCCGCAGGAATTGTCGGCCATCAATAGATCCATTCCTTTAACGAGCTATACTTGTTTTCCTTTTGGATTTCTCTTCTGCCTTCAGGCCACTCTAATGCGTATTTTTACAGCTTATTCATCGAAAGTTGCCTCACTGCTATCAAGCGCTTTAGCGAATTATCTACCAGAAAGAAAATCCCTAAACGATGGTTTTCTCGGTCAGATGAACTTTGATCGAGAATCTCTTGAATAGTATAAATTATAAAATACACAAACCGTCGTTGTGAGTTGCAGATACAGCTGCTAAAGAATGCCTGCTTCTGAAAAAAAACAAAACCAAAGAACAATCAATGACAGCACAGACATTCATACTAAAAAAAAAATAAATAAATACCCATTCATAATATAAAAGATAAGATCCCATAAAAAAATAAAGAAGAAGAATTGATGATCTCTGTACATTCAATCAACTGTCATCGTATGAAAAAATGTATATTCATTATTTTTTATACACTGTTAAAAATAGTTTCTCATCTCAAACCATATTAATTTGTCTCAAGTACTCCGTACGTTTGAATACAGCCAAATGCATAAAGTACTTGACCCTACCGCCCTCTACGGTTGAGAATGGCGTTTACCCTAAATAAAAGTTTCTTGAGCTAAGAAACTGATTAGTTTCAACCAAGCTCAGAGTTATTGACTCAGGTGGTAAAAAAATTTGATCCAACGGTAATATTAATTAGTATGTAACTATTGATACTTTTCATAGAATAAAAATTTTGGTTTCATGTAAATAAATATTACATTTCACTGAAACTCGATTTGTAGTTGATTTAAAGGATCTTAGTTGAATGGGTCGAGAATTCAGTCGATAAAAATGATAGTATCTCTTATGTCAAGTGAAAGTTTCTTGGGTTAAGAAACTGATTGATTTGAGCTAAATTGAAGGGTTTTTGACACTAGCAAAGGAATAATTTGATAAAAAAAAAAAAAACATTTGTATGTAATCATTATTTTTCTTCACAGAACAATAATTTCTCTTTTATATTAATAAATACCGGAATACCGCGGCAGACCATGAATATTGTACGGAATGGGAAAGGCGTCTAGAGTTTCGTTGGAAGTTGCAGAGAGGGAGCGAGTATACCTCAAGCGTCAACCGTCTGCTTTTCAAGACACGTCGTAAAGACAACCGTTCCCATCACGTCGGGGTCACCAATGTAGAATCGAAGGAATTTATCCTACTTATGCGTTTCGTCCCTGGCGCACACATTTGGACTCATCAGTAAGGCTTGTGTGCGCCATGCCATAGACGCAGTGGTTAGAAGTTTTGAGGGAGCCGCCGGGAGTTGAACCCGGCTCCTAGTACCTAATCGGTGTGAAACTTGAGCGCAAACCTCTAGGCTACCGAAGCGCTGTGAACTAAGCTATGCGTGGCTATATAGAGTGTCGCCAAGAGATCCCTATACACTCCCCTGCCGCTACAATAGCTATAGTCCAGGCAGTGGGTTATCATCTCATCCCTGTCATCATCCAATACCAGATCACCCGGTTCTCCACCAACACAAAGATATTTGGTTTTCTCTAAGTTGACATTTAAGCCCCACTTCTCGTATTCTTTAATTAGCTTGCGCATCATGTATTCCATGTCATCTTTATCACCGAATACAACAATATTGTGAGTAAAATGCACAAATTATTGTATTTAAATGGGATATATTTAATAAAAAAGAGATAGAGTTTTGATTTAATTGCAGCCAATATAAAAAAATTGCTACAATTAATTCGTTTTATTAAATCAATTACGCAATATTTTTTTTACAAATGTCACTTCATATTGCAACAATTATATATTCAATTTTATTCGAATATTTATAGTTTTCTTCAAGTAAATGAGGCGAATAATATAATCTCACGAGATTCTTGTCACAAGAAACTGTAGTCGTTGCATCAACTGACAGAATTTACGACAACCGTACCTTCGTTCTATTGAACAAATAAAAATGAAAAAAAAAAAACGAACGAATGGTTTCGTTAAAACCTATTTAGAATAATGTATTTGTATCAATCAATTATGGATATTGAGACAAGTGCATAAACAATTTCTTGTAATTGTATGTTTATGTTGAATCAGTTGTTTCTTTCATTTCGCTGAAATGTGAAAAGTTTCAAGCGAATGTTTTAGCTGTTCTCTCTAATCAACTAGGTTGTTTTAATCAAGAAAAATAGTTCATTTGGAGTAATCAATTTTAGATTAATTCAAATTAAAATGGTTTGATTGAAAAAAAAATTCTCAAACTCCTGAGGAATTTGAGCGCAGAATTTTATTTTTTACAGTGTACATAACCTATCGTAAGCTTAAATTTAATTGTTAATAGTGCGGTATCATCATAACATAAAGTGTCCAGAAAGGGTATCGGATAGGTGTAAGTTCAATAAAACAAAAAGTATTTGTCAGCATTAAAGAAGTTTATCATTTATTATTAACATAAGAATTGAAGAATTATTTGGAAAAGATTATGTTATCCAGATGATGACCGTTGTGTTGCTGGCACTCTTCTAAACGGAAACGAAGATTGGCAATAACACGTTGACACATGACTTTTGATATTGCTGCCCTTTCTGACCTGATCTTTTGCTTCAACTGGGATAGATTCGTCGGATCATTTTGATAAACCCTACTTTTAAGATATCCCCATCCAAAATAGTCAAGCGGGCTTAGATCGGGGCTTCTGGGAGGCCAGTTGATGTTACCTTATCGCGAAATGACTTTATTAGGGAATAATTCCGTAAGAACTTCCACTGAATCATTTAATGTATGGCAAGTGGCCCCATTTTGCAAGAACCACGTTCTTGAGTTAAAACCTGCAATTTCCTACAACTCTGGGACCAAAAAATTCCTCAACATATCGCAATGACGGTCACTATTCACATTAATTGCTCTGCCTCGTTGATCTTCATGTAAATAAGGACCAATAAAAGAACCCACACCTCAACTTCTTCAATTGTTTTTTCATCGCGAACTGAAGGAGGACGACCAGAGTTCTAAATTTTAACAGTCGCACCTGTATTCTCGAACATCCTGATTCATTTCCTAATGCTATAGTCACTTGGCACGTGGCGTGTACGACATTCCGCATGATAGAGACATTGAGCACTCACCATTGAATCACCATTACGATAATACGTTCGTATGCAAAATGCGCCATGAGTCCTCGAATACTGTTCCATCGTGACTAAAATGGCGGACGCAATGAACCCCTCCTCGCTCCTTTTAGACGCCCTGTCCCGAATATGGGGCGAAAACAAATACCCGGTACCCTATCTGCACACCTTGTACTTGTGTTAATATTCCAAGTAAATATAGAAGTAAAAAGTTTAACTCATTTTTCAACAATTTTACTCCTCGAAGTCATAGTTGAGATCTTCATTAGTAGTAAATCTTTCTAGCTTTCACATAAAATTTGTTTGAGAAAAAAAAAACGTTTACTTGAAGAGGGATAATGAAGTACATCGAAACATGAAAAAAATTCAAAATGCTTTAATTTTTGAAATAGCTGACATAATTATTTTTTTAAATATTCATCGAAGATTTTCTAACTATTATCCGTACCACAATGTTCAAAATTTATTTTTGTGATCTTACAATACCTAATTAGTTCGGAAACCATGGACTCTAATTATGGAACGCGATACAAAAAAGTGAAGATCCTTTCATATTTCTTTCATGAATTACAAAAATGTTCAAACCCCGACCCTTTGGTCTCTCGACAAATTTATACTTTTCAATTTGGCACCGCCAAAAGACGTAACAACCTAACATTTAAAGCCTCCAGGATTAACAGTAATTAGATATTCAGGACTCCAGGAACATTAATAAAACGGGGCAATCTTTCACGGGAAAGACTTATCGCAGCTTCGTTTTTGACAAATAACACCACAGATTTAGCCTCAGGGAGGCAATATACACTTTGGCATTTCCCAAGTCGACCGTCTGCAATGAATTTTTGTGTTGGGACGACTGTGCGTACAAATAAAGTTATCCAAGTTGTTTAATATTAACTCATGAGCTGAATATTATTCATTTCCCAGTTGGTTAAGGATTCACGTGCTTTCAGGAAGGGTAAAATCTACTCTTATTATACAGGGTGTCTCATTTAAAGGTTTTCACCCTCAATTACTACACATCACATCATAATTTGTTACATTCAGCCAAGTCGATTCAAAGCTTATTTCTACCAAAAACTCCCTGTAAATGGTTGCAACACCATCAAGAAGTTGAAAAGGGAAAGTGGGTGGGTGGTTTAGTAGCCCAAATGTATGCATGGATTCAAATTCATATAAACTTGAATTTTGTATTCCTAAGGTGAATTATTCACAAAGTAAAATGGTATTTCTCATGGAATTATGGAACCGATAAAATAAATGGAACAGCGATGTTTTAACAAGCGTTGACATAGATAACATGAAAGTTCATGGTCGTCAAAGAATAGTCAATCAAGACCGAGATTCGATAAAATCCGTTTTTACCGACCACTAGGTACTGAGAATTACTAATTTACCGATCGCTTTGGAAATGACTAAAGATGTCTCTGCCGCTCGTCGTAGAAAAACGTGACCACCTTTGTAGTAGGCGAGTTCCCACCCCCTGGTCCAATCCCGAAATATAGAAGGCAACCTTCGTATATATGGTAGTGGCATATACGTAAGCGATTCATTTCTTCATTTGAATTTGGTGTGTTGTAAAATTTATGAACACGTTGTCCATCAATTTTGTTTATTAATGTTGGGACATAATTATTTTTGAGTAATATGATGTGTACTTGATTCAAAATGAGTGGTTTAAACTTGATGAGATGAGTATGATTGTTTTATCTGTACAAGTTTATCACAATCGCTACTTTATATTTAAAGTTTTGTGATGAATTATAATCAAATATGTTGTCTGCTTTGATCGATTTTCAATATGATTTCATTGACTGAATTGTTTTTTCAAGGAAGAATAGAGCCGGATCAACAACACTAAGCGGAATCAGAAAACCTGAAAAGGAATGCATCAGAGTCTTATCCATGATAACACTAATCCCGAATCTGTGTATCAGAAATTGTAGGAATTTTCGAAAGATGATGCTCTTTTGTGATGAAGAATTGGTGATAGTATACCTTTGTCTGAAATATCTTTAGTTGAATCTTTTTATAATGAAGTGGAATTCAAAGATATACAGACGCCCACTTGAAGACTTGATAGAGATAATTACTTCCATCCTTACCTTTGGAACCAGATTTCGAAATCTCAATTATTCCGAATTTTATTGGAAGAATGTCTGCAAAACACAAACCGACAGACGACCAATTGTTCTGAAATCATATTAAAAACTGCACCTTCAAAAACCGAGTGGGGCAAACACCTTGAGCAGGATACGCTGGAAAGGGATAATTTTAAAATAGGGCAAAACCTTTTATGCGGAGGGTTTCTTATGCAAATCAGCTGAATGACAATGCCTTTTTTCGTGCTGGAAATGGGCATTAAGGAACTCCTAAACAACATCATCCGCAAATTACGTGGAATTTGAACAAGGCCATTTTGGAATTATGAAATTATGAGGTGATTTCCATACCCGGCTCTTATCGTTGAAATTCCGTGTTTCCCTTGTTAGAATGAATTTTTTTCCCTGCGGAATTATACTCGAGCTTATCACGTTTGGGCAACTTGTTGAGCTCAGTTTGATGGCGTGCAAAATCAACAATTGTTATTTCTTAATCTTATCTTGTTCTTACTCTGGAATTCACAGGAAAGTACACAACCTGTTTTTTGTAATGAGTCCAGTTTTGTTGAATTTACTGGACATTAAACCGGTCACTATTGATAACGTTTTCTAATTTTCACAAATGAAGTGACACTGTCGAATCATTATAAGAATAAACTTATAGAACTGTTTACTTCTTTACATCATTAAAATCGATTTACTAGATATTATGAAGATCAATATTTTATTCAGACTTTAGAGGATAATAGCATGTGATATCCTTCTTTTTTGGGACTTTTATTGATGAGAGAAGAGGTAACTCAAGGATTTCCGGTAGGTTAAAGGGTGGCGAGAGGATTTTCTGCGAACCAAAGGCTGTCGCTAACGGTTTTGCGGAATGCTCTGGCTCAATATATGATCCTGTTGCAGACAAATATTCATGTCATGTGGAGAATGCTGGTTGGACTTATACAATCAGTATGATTTGAATAACACCAGATATGTTGTTGCTGCTGCCACGAGGCTGTCCAATAAGCTCACTTTGGTCATTACGAGATACCAAGTTTTGTAGTTAAAGACTGCATTTGTGCACTGTCGTTTCCATTGACACATATGTTCAATCTCATATTAACTAAGGCCACTTATCCCGAAGTGTTTTGAAGAAATATGCTCCAGCCCTCTTTGGTAACTACCGATCGATATCTATTTAATCAAACTTCTCTTAGCTCCTTGAAATTGTCATACACCGTGCCATTTATCCAGCTGACAGAAACTACATCAAGGTTGAGCAACATGGATTTACGTGCTTGATACCGGAGGACAGGTCTATGTAATCTATAGAGCGAGAAGGCATTTGGTAGGTGAGGTTTTGATAATGAAGTTAGGCAAGAGCTTTGATTTCTCTGAGAGACTGCTGCTCCCCTATCTTGTAGTCCGTACGATCGGAGGGGGTTCAATCGTCTGAGTTTATTCCCTGGGATACCCAAGAGGTGTAATCTTGGTTCTTCGCTCTTCATATTATTTAGATGATGATCTGATGGATGATATTGCTGATGACTCGAAGATTTTTTGTTCAGTTCCTTTCATTATTGTGTTCAACTTGCTCTCGACCGTGTGGCCGATTGGTGTAAGATTAACTAAGTAGGAGATTCCAGAAGAAAACAAGAGCAGGACCTAAACATGATACAACTAGTCATATAAATTCTTAAAAGAACACCCCACCACTCGAAAAAAGAAAGCAATTCAATGATAATTCACCAGCAGAACAAAAATGTAAAAACCCAAAAATGAACCTATCTTGGCTGAACGTCAAAACATATTATACCCCCGGAATAATGACCAGATAGATGACTACTACTCAACTAATTGAAGATTTATTATGGAACTTTTTGAGTTTGTATATTTCAAAGTGTACAGTTGTCTTTATCATTAGGAGAAAGCAAATGTTGAAATACGATTATTACATTAATGGGCAATTGATATCTCGTCTCGATAAAGCCAGGGATCTTGCTGTGATCCTTGATGAGAGGTTCTCTTTATTTTACCAACATCTCAACATTCATCGGTCTTTTTTATGCCCTGATTCGGAGCAAATTGGTGTATTTTAGCATGATTTGGCATCCTGTTTACTTTTGCCATCAATAACACCTTGAAGCCGTCCAGAGAAGGTTCTTGAAGTTCATGTTTTGGAAGAGGATAGATACAGTGTATTCACCCAGAGAGTTTGAACATCAAGCGTTGTTGATGAGATGCAATGTTGTTTTATTGCAGAGATTTTATCACTCAAATTTCTGTTTCGTTTACTGCACGACACTATAGATTGTCCTCTACGTTTAGTGTTAAAGTTCCAAAACAGAGTTCCCGTTCTGTGGAATTATTGCATAATGACACCTCGAATGGTAACTCATTATTTCAGTCGCCGATTTGGTTAATGGAATCCACATTCAATTCGGTTGCTGGTAATGTAATATTCACTTCCACTCACTATCAACTATAGTTGCGAGTTATTTGCTGAAGTTGTATTGAGTTAGGTTGGTTTACGATTCTATAATTCAAGTCCATAATTTTTTTAATTGATTACATATGGAGCAATTATCTTGTTAATCTTGGTCAATGCGTCTTGGGAATCATGGGTTTGCCTGATTTGAACTTTTTCAATATATTGTTTTATATAAGTTTTTTTTTTCATAATGTTGGAGAAGTTGTGAACTAATGTCTCTATTTGTTTTCATGTTGATAAGTTGATTTTTGTGATCTGTCTATCAGACGAAAAATGTGCCGGTCACTGTTTGCTGATCGATGTAAAATCTCTCGCGAATACGTAATTGAACGAGAAAACAACAAAGGAAGATCGACTGAGGAAAGCGGAAAAGAGCAAACAACTTGAGATAGGGTAGATTCTTGATGCATCGAAGACGTTAGTGAGGAGTAGGTAAATGTATCCTAGGTCCTCGATAGCGTAGAGCATTCTTCATGGCCTGATGATTGGCATGTGTTGTTCAAGGCAGTTAGCTTAAAGTGCGCCGCCGCTGTTGAATCGAGAAACCAGCAGCTCTTAGTAGAGGCTTCCCACAGTCTGACATCAGCCACGGTATCGCCGTGTACTGTTTCTCGATACAGACGCTCTGCACGCTTTTAACACTCTCGTCTCTTTCGGAACATCGATCAAGATGCTCGAGCCCCGCTGGAGGCCTGTTCAGGTAACTTCATTCAATCCCTATTATTTTAGTTTTTTTAATAGACATTGGGCGGGAGAGCTAACCACCCTTGGAGGTGGATCTCTTCTTACTCCTCCTACTGGCCTCCCACTCCTTCACTCCTCGTTGCGTCTCAGCCTCCCATCTCATTCGGTTTCCGGCGCTGGCTATCATTTCCAGAACTATTCATCACATCACAGCTGCATTTTTAATCTCTTTTCATTTTTCTGGATAACCGTCTGGCATATGGGACATTCACATGCATCTCGAGCTAGCTCTGATAATTACTCAGCGTAGACGAAGCTCCAGGTGGATATGTCCAGTTCAGAAATCCACTAGATGAATTAGATAAACAAATTTTTCGCCTCCAAAATTTCGCGGTCCATTTTGGGAGGTAAAATTCGATTTAAGACTCGGACAGAAAATCTCCAGTGGGCTTCTGCTCTCAAACAAGGTCTTTGAAAATTTCTTAAGCGATCAGTAATTCAAAGGGAGTGAAGTTTTTAATCACAATATGGATTGACACGGGACTTGGAACGACTAAAAGGCTTCAACAATATGAATTCTTCGATACTTCTTGGGCTTGATTCACCTTTAAGCCCGTTACTGTCAGATCTTCTTATGAATTAATTATCTTGGAAATTAATACAGATAATCTATTAGAAAATATTTCATGTTTTGGTTCCGATAGGTTGATGATATTACTGTAGGATAAAATGGAACTGATAGACAAATAAAAATATTTCTTGACTCACAATGGAGATTGAATTGAACAACGCGATCAATTTTTTAGATTTGACCACATGAAGAGATGGAAACACATTAAATTTTAGCATCTACCAGAAAAATACAAATTTTGATGCCATAATACCATATGATACTTTCAGTGCTGATAATCATAAACTGGCAGCTCTGAAATCTATGATGAACAGAGCATTTACCATAACTTTATCGAATAATAACCTGCATTTGGAAATATATTCCAATAAATCGCGACTAATGAAAATTTTCCTAGTGAATAAACTGATTGAAAATAAAATAAAATTAAAATCTAATAATCTTTTTTATATAATCACAGAAAACCTACAAATGAATTCATTCATATCACTTATTTTGGAAAACTATCAACACAAATCCAAATTTTTTTTTTAAAATTCGATTTCGAAACAACATTTTAAGAACCTATGACTATGACCTATGACCTATGACCTATATTTTACAACTCAATATCTAAACTGAACCCCGGCCAAACTTCAGTTATAAAAGTTGCAATGCTGGATGTATTGGCCAAACAGTGAGAAACTTTGGAACTAGATTGAAAGAAATCAGATAAACAGTACGAATTTTATAATCATATCTTGATTGAAAAGCATCATATGGATAAGATCAATTTTAAAATCCTTTACAGATGCGAAGAAGGTTAGAAACTAAATTTGCTGGAATCGATGAAGGAGACAAATCTCTGCAAGAATCCCAATCTTTTACCACTTAATACCCAAATAGAGATAAGCTATTCACCTCTTTTGAGCATACTATAAGTAGAATAGAAAAATATTTCAGCTTGATCTAGCACCTGACGATGGTTTGATAACTGAAACCGGTCGTGTCGTAAAATTAATAAAATGAAAATACTCGTTTCTTTAAATATTGACAACTTTTATATTTAAACTTTTGTCAATAAGATATTACCAAGCCAATAAACTGTTTCAGATAATTTAGCTCCACCTACAGAGAGTATTCCTTGTTGTACAAAATTGAGCCAATGACATTAATTGTAGACCGCAAGGTCCTATGTTCTATGAATTTTTCTGTTGAACGTGTAGAATTCAAGTTATTGAGAAAGACGCTTAGCTACCACTAGCTTTTTTTGTCCTTAAGTAGAGGGAAAGTGATTCCTTTTCCACAGCAGGTCGATAGATGTTGTGAGTTACTGTGGATTTGTGTGGGACTTTCAACCATTAAACCACCCTCCTCTTCCCCGAGTATCTTCGCCACTAGGAAATAGGCGTCATGCCCGTCCATCAGGTGCGTAACCTGGTTTGTTTTCAACCTTGTCTTTCTCTATCTTCCCTTTCTTTCCTCTTCATTACCTTTGTTATATATACCGCAAACCTGCATCCACACTTTTTGATCGTCTAGCATCCTCGGAACAATCTCCTCCCTTAACACCCCCCTTTCAGCACTCCAATCATACATAGAACATATGTTCTGGACTATCCTGCCCTCCACATACATAGCACCTATCTGTCTCCGTTGCACCGATCCTCTTGGTAAATGTACCGACGGACCCATGTCCAGTAAGAAACTGGGTGAGATAGTAAGTCGTTCTCATGTGTTTACACTCTAACCACTTTTCCACACTGGGAATGATCTTCCTAGTCCATTCAGCCGTCTCACTGGGTCTAACCCATTTTTCATGCCAGCTCCTGATCATCCTCTTCCTGGCCTTTCTTCTGTTTCCGAAAAGCCGTAGTCCTATCTTGAAGAGAAAGCATACCTCCGTCAACATGAGATCTATAGATGGGAATCCTGATATCACCTGTGCTGCTTCTGTAGAGATAGTGGGGTACGCTGAAATTACCCTTAGCAGTCTTCATTTCTTGATTGAAATTAATTGTTGCCTCTGTTTACTCTTCTTGATCACCTCCCTCCACACTGGCGCTACATATAGAATTGTGCTGTGCATTATGGTGCATAATATTCTTGTTCTGTACGTACTGGGTTCTCCTATGCTCAGTAGAAGCTTTCTTATGATCTCAGCCCAATGCAGTGTCCTCTCCTTCACCTACTCAATATGTCCAGAAAATGCCATCATTGAATCAAAAACCACTCCCTCTTCTTTTTTGGCAATATTACCCTGCCCATGATGTTGGCTGCTCTTTCGCGCCTCCTTCCTCCCTTAACTACTCCCATAACTCCGTCTACTCAATGGCCACCTTCAGCCCCCCTTTCCGATGGGACATTCTGGAATACGTCTTTGCCCACCCATACCAGCTACTTTCAACCGTATGGCAATTTTTTCACCTGTTAAATACAGACTGACTATACTATTTGGTGTAGTACATGTACATCTCCTGCATCATAGACTATGAAACTCCCAACATAGAAAATGTAATACATTACAATCAGTACATAATGTCAACCAATTCAAAAAAACTACCGAAAATGCTATTAAACACCATAAAGCAAATAGGACATGAAACTTGTTTCGACTTTATGATATTTCTTCATATGACCCAATTCAAACTCATTTATAAAATATCAACATAAATAGTTATTGTAGATATAAAATCGCCCAGTAAATTAATTTTCCATTGAAAAATAATCCCCAATCCTGAAATAAGAAATAACAGTTAAATAATCACGAAGTCCTTTCTGATGAAAATGTCCTCTCTGCCCAATTACATTCGCAAATAGAAAACAAATCACTGTTCCGTATATCATACGGATATCGTGTATAATGCTTCAAAAACTCGTAAAATCGTGTGAGCTGGGAGAATTTGGGGTGAAGCAAAACAGAATGTGGCTTGTTTGTGTTGTTGATATACTAAACACGGCCGTGTTGTGTTGAGGCCGGAAGCTGGTTTGAGGTATTATCTCACAGATTTCGGCATTCACGTGCATTTAGTTTCATTTAGGGGTCTCCAACAACAATATTAATTCTACTTTTGTCCTGATGGCGCTAATTATTCCCCAAGGATCAACAGGTGATGATGATACTTTGATAAATCTAGATTTTGCCTCTGATTTTCGGGAATTGACAACAATGAGGTAATATTAGCGAGGTATCATTATTATTTTCATATTCGTCTGATCTCGAAAAGGCCAGTTTTCTGCAGGAATCAATTTGGCAATATTGCTCGTAATTGCTCCATATATTCCGTATTGCTCAATGTAGCTGATACGTATTACCATTTTGTGAGAGTTTCATTCAATTTGTTTACGTGACATTAACCTGGGAAATTTTTTTGTTGATGTATGAAGTAATTGGTAATCAAATGAGAAAAGGACTTGTATTTGTTCCAAGATTTCAGAGGACTTTCAGAGGAGCAGTCTGTATGCGGATATGGGGTTGGACAATATTGACAAAACTGGTAACCAATTGACCGATGTAGATCTTTTGGTTCCTGTATATATTCTCATCGATGAATTTTTGTGTATGTGCACTATTTCACCTAACAGAGCAACAATAATCAGCGTCAGAAAATTTTAGGGTTAGAGATGCTGTACGTAGAATGGAAGCATCAGTACCCCAAGATGATCCAGCTGATTTCTATCATTGTAATTGAGATATTAAGCTTATTTAAATCCTAAGTACCAAGGATAGAAATAATGTTTGATTGTAGAGTCCTTGGAAGTTAAAGCTAATTTTCTCATGATTATTCAAATGAAAACAAGACAGCTCTGTTTTATTAAGGTTAGGACAAAATCTCCATTCAGCAAAATAATTCCTTGAATTGTCCAAATTAGTTGATAGGATGTTGTCCAACTTATAGAAATTCCATAGTGTTAAGAAATAGCAATATCATCAGCATAGACAAATTGCGGAGATGCTTTAAAATTGCTACTGTTATTGTCAACTAAAACACAAAACTTTCTATCAGACAACATATTTTCTAATAATCTTACCATTTCCCCACACTTTAGAAGAGTGTAGTTCGAATTGACTCATCTTTCTACACAGTTTCATATGCCGAAGATAAATCTATGAAATCAGCTCCTGTTTTTAACCTATTAGTGAAGCCTGTTTCTATGAAAGTTGTAAGGCTTAGAACCTGATCCGGTCAATTTCTATTTTACCTAAAACCTCCCTGGAAATATTGCAGAGCATTCAGTTCAGATTCAATTCTGAAGGGTGATTCATTAAGTGGTATTTTTTTTTAAATTAAAAATAATTAATAAAAACAATTTAATTTTATGATCTTCATTAACAAATAAAAGAACCATTCTTTACAATTAATTTTTGAAGATAATTTCTTTCAAATGCTAACTTCGACTACGGTTAACAAGATCCACTCGATAGTTCCAATTTTCGATGACGTGTGGGAGTATTTCGGGTGATATTTCTCCAATGACTCGAGTAATAATGGCCTCCTTTACCTCAATCGTAGCCGACTTGTCCATGTAGACTTTGAAGTTCACATAGCCCTAAAGGAAAAAATCAAGAGGTGTGATCTCAGATGATCTAGCCGGCCAATTCACTGGTCTGTAGCGTGAAATGATCTGCTCGCCAAAATGCTCCCGCAACTTAAACGATTCGGAAGGTCGGTCGGCTTCATTTCTTGGATTAATTGAATTTTGTGAGCTTTCAAAGATAGATCCTTACGTAAAATCCGCCGAGTCGTTGAATACGAAAGGCCAAAAGGCCAAGCTGTTGAGAACTAGGATGAATCGACACTTCAGATTCATCACGTACACTTTCCCCCATCGCCGCTATATTCACTTCTCTTCGAGCCGGATGTTGTCTATTTGGTCGAGTATTATCCTTTAACGAATATTGAGCCTCGAACTGTCATGGTAGAGCGAATTGTACGTTCGGTAGACCGATTATGTGAACCGTAAGTCGCTCTTAGTGCTCGATACATATTAATCGGAGAACGCCCATTTTCCTGATCAAGCCACAGTATAGGGACCACACAGTAGTCGCACTCAAGAGATTTTGAACTGAATTTTTTACACCCTGGCTGCCACGCGCATGTTTCAATAAGCAGCCGGAAATGATATTCTAGCGGAAACGATGTTCTTGGATAAATTTGAATTCGAATTGCTATTTTACGAGATGATCTGATCAGAATTGAGGTTAAATATGAAAATCACTAGCTAGGAATATTTCGAATACAACCATGTTTCATAATTTCAAATAATCACCAATGGGAAAACCATAATTCATATTAGAAGGAAATATTGAAATATTCTGGTTATAATTAGGGCCGAATTTTGGCGGTACAATCTTTCGAAAGATTCCGTGTCTTTCAAAAGATTCGTATTTTAGCGTTGCAACGGTGACGTCACACGCAAAATCTTTCGAAAGATCTTTCAATCTTTTGAAAGAACATTTTTGGGTAGTTGGAATGTTTTGTAAATATGTCAAATGTCAATTATGGCGGATAATTTGAATTTTGCTTATGATTGTAATTTATAATATTGCATTGAAAAAGCTAAGCGCACCATTATATTTATTGTTGAAGTAATACCGAAATAAATAAGAAAGTGATTATTTACAGTAATTCTGTGATTCAAGAAATGGGGTTTGCCATGCTTTGCAAAATATCTGCCTTTTTCGTTATAGTATTTCTGAAAGTAGTCATTTTATTGAATCTAAACTTCTAGATATTTTAACTATGTATCAAATACAAATTGGTTTCGGCTTCTAACTGGATGAGGATATGTGATACGTTGTCAATAACAGAAATAACTGCATACTCCATTTTAATGAGGATTAATTCTTGAACATTAAAAATATAAATTAAATTCTCTATACAATTTCTAACAATCGCAATATACTCTTAAAGCACTAATAACGAACTACTCCTATCAGAGATAACCACTGCAATGGGTATTGAAAAACTAACCTAAAATCTACAACACAGATTTTAAATTTCGCGGCTTCTATGACGTCACCAGTTCGAAAGATACCGTTTTAGCGAGTATTGAACCCTTGACGTCACAGCAAAAATCTTTCGAAAGATCTTTCGAAAGATTGCACCGCCAAAATTCGGCCTAGGTTAGGTTATTCATAAATTGGGTCACAGATCATGGATTCAATATGATCATAGATCAGAAAAAATATTTTAAAATTATATATATATATATATATATCATAATATAATATGATAAAATATAATAATATATTAACATAATAATATAAAAATAAAAGTAGTCATATAATATTATAATATAATATTTCTATTGCTAACTTTGATTTTCTGGTGACTGCAGTATGCGCGTGGCCGAAAAGGTGTAAGAAAAACCGTCGAGTGTGACTACTGTGTGGTCCCTATACTGTGATCAAGCTGAACAATTTGTTGACTCTGGGCCGGGCTGAGTCGTTCCATTAAGATGTCAGATACTACTCTACAAGAATACCACTTCAGTTTACACGACGCATGCGCGAGCTGCAACTGAATCCCCACCACAAAGAGTACCTCTAAATGAATCACCCTTTAGAAAGAATTAAACTTCCTGATATCTTGAAAAGTATACTCAATAAACTGATTGGTTGATAATTTTTAGGATCACATTTATTTTTTCCTCGTTTCAAAATAGCAAATACTTTAACCTTACGGAATTTGGAGGGAATATTCCCAGAATCCAGAATATTGTTATAGATAGACAATAATAATGTTTGATAAATTAGGGATTAATTCCGTCAAAACCTGTTGCTTTCCGTGATTTAATGAACTCAATTGCAGCTCTCCATTAATCTACTATACTGTAATATTGAATGTATTTGAGGGAAAGAGGTCCTTCGTTCGAAAACAAAATCAATAAAGAATCATGCTGAAAATTTTCAAATAGACCTCGTGGCCTCAGTTGTATGTAGGTTGAAATATTAATAATAATTATTATAAGAATAACAGCTCAGGTGAGGTGAGAGATAAAAAAAGAGAGGAATTGAAATCGGTGGGATAGAAGGTCATACGTTGAAAGTCTGTCACTTTCTCGAATCAAGAGCGGATCATAACTGGGTTACTAGGTGGACTAGCTAAACGAGGGGAGAATGGAATGTAGGCCGATTGAAAGAAGGGTTCCCAGAATCACGTACAGGATAATGTTCATATGATATAGAGCCAGGTTCCGCATATTTTCCTCGTTTTACCGAAATTTCGTTATGTTCCGTATGAAAATTCAACGTGAAATAGATCTGTTTCACCTTGCCACCTCTTTGTACCAATTACCCAATAATATATTTCATAAATTATTTTTGATATTCATAATATTGACCCTTTTATGGCATCTACATTATCTTTGTATGAATATTTGTTATAGAATTTTTACCGTTCTCATATATTTAAATTTTTTTTCTTTGAAAAGCTTACTACAGAGAAGTGAAGTCTATGGGGAAATTCTGAGTAAGGGGAGGATATTTTGTCATTACTACAGATTAGAATGAAATTAAATTTTTATCACAACAATAGCCTGTCTACAGAGATGGATTGTTCTTCAAATTTCAGTAAATTTCAATAAATAAGTAAATAATCGACATACCTCTTCAAAATTAACTTTGAAAAATTCGAAGTACTTACGAGCACGCGCTATGCTCTGATCAACCTTATTTATTCACACGGGGTGCCATGGAAATTTGATTCATTTCACTGCGTAGGTACATTAAGAGGTTAGTTAGTTTTGTAATTGGGCTTATTGTAATCACGTTAAGGAAAATATTTTTCCTTTGTTGCTTTTGTAATTAAATTGATGAGTTGCATCATATATGCGTTATTTCATATGCGATTTTAAATAGACAGGAACCTGAGCGGTGGATCATATGGATCATTTCGTAATCCACTTGGAGATATAAAATGTTGTGAAATACAGGGTGGGCCATCTATAATTTTCCACACCGAATTTTTTGCTTGAAGACGGAATAATGAAAAAACTCTCGGATAGGTCAAATTTTGTTGAAAGGGGGACAAATACGGGTGTTCGAATGGGTTTGATATCACGAACCCTGTTGCCGCAACCCCTAACAGCTCTCATTTTTGAATAGGAAAAAAAGGACGAGCAGCACTTTTTTGGAAAGGAAATCCAATTTCATGCATGAGTGTATTCTTTTCATCGCCTCATTATTATACAGAGTTACTCATTATTTCATCATTAACTCCACATGTCGAATTTGGATCTTCGAGATGGAGAAAACGCTTGGACGGGAAAAAAATGAATTCGATATCACTAGTCCTCTAGCCGCAACCTTTACAGCAATTATCTTAATTTAACACTTACGTCCTGGACATGGTCAGAACGATAGAGAGGCGTGCTCAGTTGTTAATTCGAAAACAAATTTGAATCGTGTCCAGAATGATATATGATATCATTTATAATATATATATATATATATTCTTTTGAACTTATATCTCACAATATTTAATTAGCAAACAATAAAGCATATAGATCAGGGGTGTCATACAATTCGGCGTATCACAGAAAAGCCTAGAGAAAAAAAACCCAGTAAAAAAAAACCCTGGCTCCCCGCCTAAGTGTGGAAGTACAAAAATGAGCTGAGATATATTTTAGGGACTTCTTTCTTCAAGAGTGGTCTTCTAGTGATGGGGACAGAGACTTCTTCAAGTTGCCCACATCGAATCTGGAAATAAAAAGACAAAAGCGGTAAAAAGAACTGAATAACAAAAATACGTATCATATTCGTTTGAAATTTATAACCCATTCCAAGAAAGAATCGGTAACATCATGAATAGCCCTAAAACCATCTGGAAATTTATATATGGAACAACTATTTATGAGATGAGGTATTGTTTCTTCTGCTTCTCCACAATCACAACTTGCGCTTGGAACTAAGTTCCATCTGAATAGCATGCTATTGGTACGACCATGACCTGTGCTCAATCGATTAAGAACTGTCCAAATTTTTCTTGGAAGATCAAAACCAGGAATTTTTTCAGAAGGATCAGAAACGAGATACTTATTGAACATTTCGTAAGAGTTCCACTCAGTATTCCATAATTCTTTATCACTTATGTTCATATTGAAGAACATATTATGCCATAATGGTTAACGTGACTTCAATCTGGGAATTCTATTCCAAAATGATGATGTGGACACAGAAGTTTCAGGACATTTCGTCAATGCACATGGAAGAAATATCTGGGATTTCTCGTACCATTATCAGAAGAATACTTGAAAAAAGTACCATCCATACAAGATCAGTTTGATCTGGGTCGGGATTTCAGGAAGATTATGCGGTGCTCGTGAGGCACTATTCAGATGAAAGATTTCCAGGGCGTTGTATTGGAAGGAGGGATGCCATGGAATATCCTCTCGTTCCGCTGTACACCACTGGATATTTGAAAATTAAATTTTATGCGACGAAGCCTGCAAACTTGGGTGAATTACGCCAGCGTATAGTAAACGATGGCGTTTGATAACAGATGAAATGTTGAAGAATATGAGAAATTGCTTCGAGGTATTCCCTTACGTATGCATGGGGTTAGGTGAAGGTCATTCTGACCTTTTACTAAATTGAAGTTTTTATCATTTTTTCATTCTCTGTAATTCAACGAAGAGAACAGTTTCATCATTCAATCACGCGTTCATAGCCCTGCATCAAACTCGTCCAAGTGTTTTTTCGTTTTTTCACTCCGAAGCTCGGACATTGGGTTAGAAGTTTATGGATTGAAATATTGTTTCATGCTGTGAATTGTTAAACGATCGAAGAAAAAAATTAATACACTCATGAAGGTAATTGAATTACCTTTTCAAAAAAGCTAATCTATTCAAAAATACAGATTCTAAGTGGTAGCTGCTAGAGGGATAGTGATATCGAATTCATTTTTTGACCCGTCAAAGCGTTTTTTCCATCTCAAAGATCCAGTGTTGGCGTATGTAAGTTATTGATGGAACACTGAGTCACTCTGTATAATAATAAAGCGATTTAAAAATATACTCTCATGCAGTAAATTTAATTTTCTTTCCATCAAGGTGCAGCTCGACCCCTTTTCCCTTTCAAAAACGAGTGCTATTAGGGGTTGCGGCAGGAGGAGTTATAATATCAAACTCATTTGAACACTCTTTTTTTTCCGTTTTTCAATAACAAAGCTAAAAACTCGGGGTGGAAAGGTATGGATGACCCTCCCTGTATATCCATGTTCGAATTTTATAGGAATCAGTTGAAGGCATAGAAATAATAAGATCGGTGGACGGATATTGCTCCAGTTGAAACCACAGAAATTTTGAGACTCTGATAAAAAAGGTTTGTGGCCACGTTACCCATTTATATTCATACAAAACACGAGTATACCACTGAATTCTACGTGAAAAGTACCTGTGTAATGATTCAAATTCAGAGCTCTATCATCAGTATCAGAGGAAATATAATTTTTTTTCGATATCGCCATTTTTTCCAATTTTCGCTGTTAACTCGAAAACAAAAGGAGGTAGCAGTAAATGAATACTTCTCTTGTTAGTTTCTTGGAAAAAAACAACGAGAATGGAGTATCATGTTTTGTCTATCTCCTCTGATTTAAATGTTGGAGTGCTAAATCATCAAAATATACCCACCCTGTACGATTAATCAATGAAAAGAACTAATTAGGCATTGAATCAGGGCGATTCATTCACTTCAGTTGCTATGAATAGCCACAAAAAATCGTGGTTATGATCAAGGTCAGTTTCGGAGCGTGAAATCGGTATTCCAGAAAGTGGTTATGAAAGTTGCTATACATAACAATTAGTGGTTATCCGCAGTTGATTTCTGGTAATTGCTTTATAGGTGTTGCTATCGATAACCACTTCTGTTGGCTACTGTTTGTTCATTGTTTTTTTTTTTCATTCTTGTGAACAATTTGAAATTTTAATCGAATAAGAATGGCATTTTTAGTGCAAATGAACTTTTAAATGAATCAGGAATTAAGTTATTAATATAGAGGATTATAGGATAAATGTGCCACTGTTGCAGAGGCTTAACGCTGTCCTTCATATTAACTCTTTTGTGAGTTGCATCCACACTTCATCAACTTTTACTGATTCAGCTGGCGATATAGTTTTCCTTGCATCACTTTATGTTCGCTCAGGAAATTCATCATAAATTGATATTGCTCATTGCTCGTCTTTTTAACCTTTTTATGTCTAAAAAAATAGATGTTAAATTATATATAAAACCTCACCCTTCTTCCATAGTTATAGTACAGCTTGACCGAATATAATTCAAATTTTTCACTACTTCCTTTAACGGTAATTTCTCGTGAGTTTAACGGTTATGTATTTGCTTCTTCTAACTTCCGGGTCTAAAGTGACAACTTCACTCCCATGTGACAGGTACTAAAGTGTCACATTTAATCCCTCCGGGATTAAATATTGACGAAACTCCCGGAACGATTAAATCACAAACAAACGAATTTAAGGGATATTTTATTGAAAAATAAAATTAATTAGAATAGTAATTAACGTTAATATTCAAATTGATATTGTGACAGTTCGTCATATTGACCAGTCTTTCCTGGGTTAATGCAGCAGGTAACTGACGAGTAACAGATAGGTCCTTATCATATTGAACTGGTGTTTGTTTCGAAGATCCTGCGGAAACAGGAATGAGGACTGTGGCATAACTATAGTGGACGAATCGGCGACTTGACCAAATATTTTATCTGAAATTTTTTGTTAATTTTTAATAGACGACTCAATATATCCCTCGGCCACGTTGGAGGATTCCATCCTCCATGTCTCTTCAGCACGTCTATTGTTGCTTCCGAATCAGCTAACAAAGACGTAGATGTGCGTCTAAAACAATGTCCCGTATAAGACGTCGCATTTTCTAATTTCAAGAAAGCTGCTATTTGCCGTGGAAATGTACCAAACATGTTTTTTCCTACTACTCGCGTAGTACATTCTTTGTTGATGTATTGAACAAAAAATTTTGAATGAGGTGTCCCTGTCTTTCGCAATGCCACATATTTTCGAAATATCGCCACAAAACTGATGGCACTGTTTTCTGAATTTTTGATCACAAAATTTCGGTCAATTTTATTTTTGGTGTTTCTAATCGCAATTAGGAAGGAATCGCCCAAATCTCTCACATCGTCGATTTCTAAATCAACCAACTCTTTTCCACGACAAGCTCCAGCAACGCCCAAAATAAGTGCAATCTACAAAAAAATTGATTTTTTAACACAAACACATTTCCAAATTTACCTTAAGCATTAAAGATTTATCATCCGGAGCCTCCCGTTAGAACTGATCTACCTGCTCAGACGTGAGAATTCTTGACTTCTTTGGCTTAAATCCCTCATTTCTTCTCTTCAAAAAAGCTAATAATTTTGTAAATTTACTTATATCAATATCTTCTCTAATGTTAATAACCGATTTCAGCATTGAGTAATGTGCCCAGAGAGTTCGGCTGCTCTTTTATCAATATCAGATACACCTTCTTCACTCATGATACCAATAATTATCAATAACAATGTTTCTTTACAATGACACTAGTAATGACAATGTTTCTAAATTATAATTGTCACAACGCAATGTTACTATGGTAACTTATTTTAAAGACAGTTTATTAAATGAGTTGAAGAGAGAAAAAACTGATTGAAATTATTGAAATAATTAATAAAATCATACCGGAAGTACGAAAAGTATCGTATATACCTTGCGACTGAAGTACATTTAATCCTTCAGGTAAATTATGGCCCTCCCTGCGGTCGGGCCATAAACTTTACCTTCAGGATTAAATGTACTACTTCAGTCCCGCGGTATATAATATACTATTATTTGCTTATTCCACAGACAAATCAATATCATTTTTGTACGGTTGAATCGAGAAAACGGACATTTGAACTATTTTGCGGTGTTGCCATGACTATCTTCATAAAAATTTGTTATGATAACAACAGTTCTTAACGGTTAGTTGGAGAATCCCAAAAAAGGGTAGCGGTGGCTATCGAAAGTTGTTATACGAGTTGCTATGGAAAGCCACGGCGATAGCAACTTGAGTTAGCGAATAGCCCTGATTATATGACATAGTTTCCGACTTTTCGCTAACTTCACGACCTCGTTTAAGTGCTCAGTTCAAGAATAATAGGCGAAATCAATGACTATAACAGTAACAATATAAGTTAAATTATTCCCAATACGATCGCATACGAGGGTCGTATATGCCATTTCTGTATGATCGAAAATTCGATTGAAGTAGAACGGCACAAACGAAGGATTCGTTGCGCGCAGATCGATAGAAATAAAGATTTGATAAGGCGGGAAGCCTGCAGGGGGGTGGGGGAGACGAACAAACTCCGGCATAACAATAAGTGTGTCAATTAATTAATCAGGCCTTAATACGTGCAGTCTGTGCACCAAGATCGGCATGCCTGAATATAGATATCCCATTCAGGGGCACGTCTTGCATTTTCAAGTTTGTTAAGTTTGCCGCTATAAATGAATATTTAATAGCGCACCTTAATTATCAGAGCTAATTTCTGTCGTTTTGTCGCAGATTCCGTCCGCCTTTTCTTCTTGTCAAGTTCCCGTACCTCAGATCTTTAGAAATTAGCTTGGGATTCGGGAACGACAGTGGGTTTTATGTATATGAATAAATAAACAAGAATAGACGGAGCAAGCGAAGGATTATTAAAGGTGTGTGTACATGGAGCGTTATTTGTCGCGTAGGTTGATTTTTCAACTGAAAAGTTGCAAGTGTGCAATACAGACGAAATAAATTTTTTCTATATAAATGCTCGGACAGGTCGATTTCTGTTTCGAGGGGGACAACTTAAAATTTAGGTTACGGACGCATAGTGCGTCAACCCTTGCTACTACAACATTCACCCCCAAATTTTGAATAGGGAAGATGGGATAAGTGATACCTCATTTGAAATGTATTTTTATACTGATTTCAGCACAGTAATGGTTTCTTCATTTTATGCATTAGTTCTCGAAATATTCTTAACTAAGTATTTGAAAATGAAGTGGTGTTTTCATGGCACTTGTAGTGTTTTTTCGTGAAAAATCGACATTTTGAGCTTCAAAACAACCATGACTGTGGCTTCCTTCCTCCAATCCACTGACATAGAAATCTTTAATCAAGATGTTGAACAAACAAAGCGTATTGCGAAGGCTCAATCTTGCTGAAACTCAATCTAAATTATCTTCGATATAATTTGCAGTATTTCCAATTACATACGGTAACACTTGATCGATAGAAATCTCCAAAAATTCCAAATACATACATATCTCTAATCAGATTACCAGGTAAGATAATCAAATCATTAATGATGCTACATAAATATTCCATTCCCAATTCGTGAAACGATTTCCTACTTAATTATGAAGTGTTTTCTCAGTTGGCTTCAATATGTTTTCATTTTGTTGATTATTGGATTCATATCTTTTTCAAAAAAATGTGAATCGAATTTTTTATTTATTACGAACAGATCATTAAGTTGGCTTACTGGTTCTTTGACATGTGAATTATTCTTAGTTTTGAATCGAGACTTGTATGTGTTCTAATTCATTATTTGACATGGTTTATTCAATTGCAGAGCGGAAGGAAATAATTTTATTTTTTTTTTGCAAACAATCAATGTGCGAATAGAACCGCAGATTCTTCAATCAACGACATTCAGATAAACATGTTTATAGGAAGTATGTTTTGAAATTAGTGTCAAAGTTTCAAGAAACTGGGTCCGTGGCTAATAAAAAACGAAACATGGAAAGATATGAAGCAGCTGAAGTAGCTGTTCTTGGACAGATTGCTCTGAATCCAATGACGAGTACCAGGCAGCTAGCACATGAATCTGGTTTTACAAGAACTCGAATTGCAAATATTTTGAAGCATCTTCATCAATTCCATCCTTACAAAATCCATCTTTCACACGCACTAAACGAAGATGATTTTGACCGTCGTGTTGAATTTTGTGATACAATGAGTGAACGAGTAACTGCTAATCCCAATTATCTTTACAATGCTTGTTTCTCCGATGAGTGTTCGTTCTTTCGAAACGGCACAGTAAATCTACACAATTGTCGTAATTGGGCCGATGCTAATCCGAGATTGTTCCACGAAGTTTATACTAACCAACCAGAAAAACTCAATGTTTGGGCTGGAATATTTGGTGACAACATTGTCGGTCCGTTCTTTTTACCTGGTAATCTTACTGGATTTTGACTTATTGGAAAATCACATTGATCCAATTTTGACGGAAATTATTGAAAACAATGCTGGAAATTATGTGGAAGATCAGATTGTGTTTCAGCAGGATGGAGCTCCTTCACACTACGCCTTACCAGTTCGAGAATATCTGGATCAAAGATTTCCAAATCGGTGGATTGGAAGAAGGGGTCCCACTGAATGGCCAGCCAGATGGCCAGATCTGTCACCAATAGATTTCTTTCTTTAAGGGCCATTTGAAGAGTAAAATTTACTCTACACAGCCAGATTCCATAAAAGATTTAAGAAGACGTATAGTGAACGAATGTCGTCAAATTACCCCAGAAATGCTGCAAAATGTGTGCCATCGTTTCGAACAAAAATCATTTCATGGTATGGAAGCTAATGGTAAACAATTTGAATATTTAATTAATTGATGTGAGTTTTTGATAAATTATTTACTTTACTTTGAAAAGTCTTATTTCTCAGATCAATACTTCAAATCGTTCTGATACCGTACAGTTTGAGAATGATTTCAGTGAATAAAACAGCTAGTCGAACATCTGACCCTAGTAACATTAACACGTACGGTATGACTTCATTTGCCCAGTGGTAGATGTTTTGCAATTTCAAATACAAGTACGGAAATTTTGGTGTTTCGGAAGCACGAAATGTTAATTATTCGCAAAAATCTCATTTAAGTGATAAAATTAACTAACGCAGGAATATTTCGAGAACTAATACATAAAATGAAAAAACAATTACTGTGCTGAAATCAGTATAAAAATACCTTTGAATTGAGGTATTACTCACCTCATCTTCCCTATTCAAAAATTTGGGGGGGGGTTGTAGCTCCAATTTTCTGCGCTCATCAACAGCTGAAACCAAAGAAATACTGAGGCTCAGATAAAAAAAAGTTTTTTGACCATTTTCTACCACTCTTTTTAATACAATCAATACAATGTTAAATAACAACATAAATATATATAAATAAGTAATATAAATATATTACTATAATATTATTATTCGTAGTAAAATGTTCAATCTAGTCTAATATTTCCTTTGTTGGGACGCAGCTAATCAAAATGTTTCAGGACATACAATATTGAAGAATGAATATCAGACGAACGCAGAATAGGTGTGCCTAGTCGCCGGTCCCCCTTAACTTACGACATAACGGTGATTCCGTAATATTGAAACTGTCGAAAAAATGCTGTATATTATATTTCCAAATCTCCCATAAAATATGCGAGGGTGAAGATATAATGGGGATATGCCTCGACATCAGAGGACTCGCCGTCCAGTGTTTTGCCTCGTTTCTCCTGTCTCGGCAGAAGAGAGGAAACACCAAAGCATGAAATTTGGGAATGTATAACACCGAAGTCGAAAGCGGAAGTCTAGTTATTGTATCGAATTATGTGGCTGCTTAAAATAAGGACTCCCCCAATTCGAACGAATTAGTCAATCGGGGGCGACTTGTTTTATATAAAGTCAATCGATCAAGTTCAGGGCCTGAAAGCGACTCTGGCTGGTTGCTTATAAAATCTATAGGATCTTGTTTTTATTCCCGGCAATATAAGTTCGGAAACTTTTGTGTTAAGAATTGCTATTTCGGCAAAAGTTGAATATCGCGCCATACAAATGGCATAGAAGGTATTGTCGGTTGTTTTGTTCCAGGCCTGAAATGGGGAGACCTATTAGAGTCTGCAGGAAATATCTACAGTCGTTAATAGCTCGATTTCCTGTTATGGGGATTAGTTATTTATTAGAAGCTGTTGTTTCCTTCCTTCAACTGATAGTTCAATCGATATTGGGGCATTTAGGACTTGTACCGCTATAACATTTATGTTCACCCCTTCAATGATGTCGCTCTTGCAATTTTTTAACCGAACTCACAGAAGAATTTAGATTGCTTTTCATTTCTCGCACCTTCTTCGTCAGAATCCTGACACTATTTTACAGGGTATTTAATGATTGTTGTTGTCTAATAATTTTGAATAATAGATAATATAATTTGGCAACGTTTCGCGACGTGTCCTCTTTCAAGTCACTAGAATACAACATATTTATAGCATTTTACTCTTTAAATTGCTATTTTTACATTTAATGTGTATTCATGGTGACAGATTATCACCAAATGTTTCACTAGGCATTGTCATCTCAAGGATCAGTTCTAGCTCCTTTTCTTTTCAATCTATATCTCAGTGATTTACCCACTACATCATCTCAGAAATTTGTTTATGCTGTATACATTGCTATTGCTTACCGGCATTCGGATTTTTATACTCTGTAAAACATACTGATATCTGATTTGGGAATTTTAAAGAATTATTTTATTGAGTTTCGATCATGTCCAAATCCCAACAAAACAGTGGTAACTTGTTCCCATTGGAATAATAAAAAAATATTGGAAATTAGCTGTAACTTCCAATGATTCTCCTAAAGAACATCCTACAGACTTAAGAGTTGAATTGGATTCATTTCTCAAGTCCAAGGCTCATTTAGATGATCTGAGCTTAAAACTGAAAACTAGGAATAATATTATTCTGAAATAAGCTGGATCATCTTGGGGTGCTGATGCTTTCACTCTTCGCACAGCATCTTTAGCTTTAGTATTTTCTGCAGCTGAGTATTGTTGCTCTGTTTGGTTTAATAGTGCACATACACAAAAAATCGATGCACAATTGAATACATCCATGAGAATAGTTACTGGCACCATAAAATCTGGTTACCAGTCTTTGTCTAACATTGTACCTCCCCATATTCGCAGACAGACTGCAATTCTGAATTCTTGGAGCAAATATCATTCTTTTCCTAATTTATTTCCAATTATTCCATAAATTAGAATTCCAAGATTGAAGTCACGTAAACTATTCTGGTATAATAAGATCATTAATATGAACATTAGAGATAAAGAATTATGGAAGATCGAGTGGAACTCTCATGAAATGTTTAATAAAAATCTCATTTCTGATCCTCCTGAAAAAATTCCGGGTCCAAGAAATATCTGGACAGTTCTTAAACGTTTGAGAACACGTCATGTTCGTACCAATAGCATGCTATTCAGATGAAACTCAATTCCAAGCACAAGTTGTGAATGTGGATATGCAGAAGAAACAATACCTCATCTCATCAATAATTGCCCCATTTATAAATTTCAAGATCGTTGTAGGGCTATTCACGATGTTTCCAATTCTTTCTTGGAATGGATTATAAATTTCAGACAAATTTGATACGTATTTTTTGTGTTCAATTTTTTTTTCTGTTTTTTCTTTATTTTCAGATTCGATATGGGCAACTTGAAGAAGTCTCTGTGTTTATAAATAGAAGACCATTCTTGAAGAAAAAAGTCTCTCGAATAAACTTAAGCTTATTTTGTATACACAACAATACTTATGCGGGGAGCCAGGGTTTTTTTACTGGGTTTTTTTCCCTAGGCTTTCACGTCATACAACGAATTGTATAGCACCCCGTCACCAACGCAAACATTTGTTTTTTTAGTCAAAAGTTCAAAAGAATATATATACAGGGTATTCGGCACATGGACGTCTTCATCGGAGGCCGGAACATCGGCTAGTAGCTCCGGCAGTGCATTCTGCAAAAAATGCAAATAAGCAGGCCCACTTAGTCGAGCTGGTAAATAGTGTGGCCCGATGAGATGTCTTCCTATCACACCAGCCCAAACGTTAACACTAAATTTTTGTTGAAAACTCATTTGCCTTTTCACGTGGGGATTCCCATCTTTAGGTGCCCAGTGATGTAAATTGTGCAGATTTGTTATTCCTTCTCGGTTAAAACAGGATTCGTCTGTCCACAAAATTCGTTTTAGAAACAAGTTGTCATCGACATCTATGTGCAGCAAAAATCTACAGAATTCCAACCGTCTGGCAGGATCGCCTTCATGAAGACCTGTAACAATTAATAAAATTCATTAGTCTGTGTTTTTCGCAGTCAAAAGGACAAATTTATCAATAAAAAAGTTCATTTACCTTGTACCGGGGTGTAATGAAGAGCGTGTTGATTTTTATCCCGAAGTACTGACCAAACTTTCCAAATCGTTAAGTTGAGTCTTTGAGCAACGACACGAATGCTTGTAGTTGGATTTTTTTCGAAGGCTTGAAGTAGTTGATCGTCAACTGCTACATGGTGTTGCCTCACATTGACTCAAAGGCTCCTGAAAATTTAAGTTTCCAGTCTCTCTTAATCGTCGATAAGTCGTCGAGAATGTTTCGTGGTGGGGTAATCTTCGATCAGGAAATTTAGCTTGATAAATCCTTTGAGCTGCACGAGCAACACCATCGGCCTTGCCATATGCCATCACCATATCAGCATACTCAGCGTTGGTGAAATCAGGCATATCAACAACCAAAATTAAAACAACAGTAGCAAAAAGTCGATAAAAGTAACAAAAACAAAAAATACAAATTTAAAAAACTGAACAACGCGGCACAGACACTTCCAACAGCAGAGACAGTTAAATCTCGAATGACGGTAGGGTCAAGTCAGCGGCGACTAACCCAATCCAACCTAAGGACAGAAATAGTAATAATAATTCACACGCGTCTAAAAGGGGCAGGTAAAATTTCCTTGCTCGCTGTGTTGTGTCGAAATCCGTACTTTTATTTAGGTGCGACTTTCTTCACTCTTCTGACTAAAACCTTATTTGCAGTATTATTTTTTTTATTGACTTACGTAAATAGCAAATGGTTAGCAACGTTATAAACCAAAGAACATTTTAAAATAAAACTAAGTTTGTAATAGCTGTAACTTTTTTTTAAAATTCAATAGGAGTGGAGATGTTTTCATACTTTCATAATTTTTTTTTTAATAAAAGGCTCACGTGTTAATTTTGTGGTGTTTTCTGTAACAATAAATACGTTTTTTTTCAAACACACACTCATGTAGACTTAATACAATAAAAAAAAGCAGAGGACTACCGGAATGCTACTATGAATGGTGATCGCACCATGATAACAGACTATTTGCTGCCCAAAATTGAAGTCCGTGGTATCGACGCAATAAGATTCCAACAAGATGGTGCCACTTGCCATACAGCCCGTTAAAACATTGCTTTATTGCGAGAGCATTTCGGCGACCCGATAAGTTTACGTTTAGACCAGTGAATTGGTCGGATAGATCATGTGACATCATACCTCTTGATTTTTTCCTTTGGGCTATGTGAAGTCCAAAGTCTGCATGGACAAGCTGGCTACGATTGAGGTATTGGAGGCCAATATTACTCGAGTCATTGGAGAAATATCACCCGAAATATTCACATGCGTCATGGAAAATTGGAACTATCGAGTGGATCTCAGCATTTGAAAGAAATTATCTTCAAAAAATAATTGTAAAGAATGCTTCTTCTATTTATTGATAAAGATAATAAAATAAAATTGTTTTTATTAATTTTTTTTATTAAAAAAAAAGAAACTAAATGAATCACCCTTCATACAGGGTGAGTCTTTGACCACTAATTTTAACCATAGGTTCTTGAGATCAAAAGAAACACTTTTTTTCATACCGTTTTTTCAAATTCAGCTGCATCAAAAAGTTATAAGCATTTTCAGTTTTCTTAATAAGAATAGTAGCATATATGAAGCGGAACTCTTTGCTACACTAAAAGCATTGGAATGGGTCAATGAAAATAAAATCACCAAGTCACTCATAATAACAGTTTTTTTTTTGAGTGGTATACAAAGTTTGAATCGTATATATAGCAGAAACCCAATAATAAATAAAATAAAGTACTTAGTATCTAGCATCCAACATCGAAATAAAACAATCACATTAATATGGATACCATCCCATACTGGCATTGAGGGTAATGAAGCTGTGGACTTAGCAACTCGAAATAAAGAATTCCCAACCATCGAATTAAAGAATATATATCCAAAAATGAAATGAAAAATACGGCTAAGAGGAAACTCCTTCAAATATGGGAAAAGCAGTAGAACTTATCAAATCACAAACTCCGTGAAGTGAAGAAGACCATTAGAAGATGGAGAGTCTCGGGCCGAAATCGACAAGACGAAGTACTGCTAAATCGACTACGATTGGGCCACTGCCGATTTTCAAATGAATACCTCATGGCAAGAACTGAGAAACCCGTTTGTGAAAAAATGGTGCAATTCAGGAAAAAAAAATGAAGAATGGTCCAGAGGAGGTGTAAGTAACCTGGTGATACGACCCTAAACCAACTGAATATAGATATAGATGTAGATGTTGATCAATGTAGAAACTTGAATTTAATTAAGAAAATATTGGGGGTAGTTACTTATGAATCGTGAAATAAGTTCATTCATTGCGGTGGTTAGTTTAGTATCACTCTGTTTCAGAATCCGGTGAAAAACTTGAGAATAGGCGCACAAAAACATCTGATCTCACATCAGCGCTTTTCTTTTATTCTTAACTATTCATATGATGCTCCCAGTTTTAAAGCGGAAAATTATGACACGAACTGACATCCTACGATAACGGTTTGTATAGATGGATCAGTAGTATCCATTTATTGCTAGGAACATAAATAAGAGCTCCAATTTGCATAATCTGTTCCAATTCGGCAATTAAGTCGCTGAAATTCAGGCTTTAAACGCAGAGATAAATACATATAATCGCTTTGGCTGGCAAATTATTTTGGGTACTAGAAAGATACACCGAAATCTGAGATTCAGTTCTGGAACATATTTCATTGATAACTAGTAGAGTTATTCTGAAAAAATTACTTCTTGCTGTATTACTGTAATTTCTATATTTGATATTGAAATATATCATTGAATCAACTCTGTATATTAGAATTGATACATCGCAACGTATTCATTGTTAATAAGATATATATCCATGTTAAATTCTGATCATTAAGCGTCTGGCATTATCTGTGAGCTGCTACGTTCTCCACAAGGAACTCATTGTTCATTGTTTATTGTTTATTGATTGATATCTTTATAAATAGGTGGAACGTTCAGTCCTCCTTGAATTTAGTCTCTGTAACTCACAAAGCTTATTTGTTGACGCCGTTGAGTATAAATCTACTTAGAGAGGAAACGCAGTTCTGTAAGCTTCGCAGGTAGTTTTTTCATTGTATTTTTGGTTGCAGCGACGTGGTCTCTCTGTCCGAGCTGGTCTGAGCCAGGGCCGAATTTATTCGACAT
Organism: Micraspis discolor; assembly: GCA_030674115.1. Classification (NCBI taxonomy): domain Eukaryota; kingdom Metazoa; phylum Arthropoda; class Insecta; order Coleoptera; family Coccinellidae; genus Micraspis; species Micraspis discolor. Next base: position 2,299,986 of record JARTUT010000436.1, read on the forward strand.
CGGCAATCATATCCTATCATCATCAGCAATATATCTTTAGATATTTTGACTTACTGTCCAATGATCTCTGTATTTTAGATGACGATTTTAATGAATGTATTATGCGCATATTGTTGGTGATATCAAATATATAATAAATATCACTTGAAGTGAATTGGGATCAGTTACGCGTGTACACAAGAAAATTGTGTATAACATTTATATAATTGAATGAGCAATAATAGGCAAATGGATCAAGTACTTATTTTATCAGCCTAATTCTGAGGAACAACTGGCTTTTTTCCAATTATTTTTTATTCTCTGAATTGAGGTAACAAATGATTGAATAAGTCTGGTCAAAAAAATCTTAGATTTTTGAAATTATTCTAAAGCAATTCACGTGAACACAAGAAAAAAACGTGAAATTGTTTGATATGGATGTTTCAACAAACAAAAACAAAATATTTTAAGTTCAAGCGGGTGTTTTATCAATTTTTTCCTCATCGAATTATTCGTCTGTTCATCAAGATCTAGTTGAAAAAAATTCAAAGCACTTACTTTTGTTTACTTGCGAAGCTATTAAAACTTGAGAACTCACATTTCCAAAAATAAAAGTTTGTCACGCATGAGAATAAGATGACTTATACTCTCTGGATAAACTACATAAAATATTTGTTCTTCTTCATGCCAAAATCACCCAATAAGTAACATAGCCGGAATATTAATTCAACAAACCTAACCTGGATGTTCAAATCTAGCTAATTGCATTCGAGAGCTATCGTGCTCACGGAAGAATTGATAACAAAATATTTTTAATTAATGATGGAAGTAGCAAAATCCTTCTAAGAATCGATAAGGATAATATTCTTAGGATGAAGCTATACATAATTATTTGTTCAAGACTTTATTGTCAAAGAAAAGTCATTCCTCCAAAATTACGATATAACTACCTCTCGTAATAATCCTACTGAGAATCTATGACGATAATATGAATTGTATTTTTTAAGTATTATTTCAGATTATATGCTGAAATACATTTTTCATTACCCTAAAATCGCTCCATAACGACCTCAGGCTAGGTATTCATCCTACATTAGATCATTCTACTATAATAAATGCGAATGTAAGTTTGTTTGTTACTCTTTCGCGCAAAAATAACTTTACCGATCATCATGCAACTCTGTACATATACTCTTGAAAGTATTAGAAGTAACATAGGATACTTTTTATTAAAAAAAAAAAAATACGAAAGATAAGAAAATTGTTTGTCAAAAAATCGGCAGATTCAGCTACTTCAACGACATCTAGCATTACAGTAATGAACTCTGAAAACTTCAATTCCGTCCCATTGTATTACCGAAGGTGACGACAACATCTAATTCATACCATTGAGTATAAATCTACCTAGAGGGGAAACACAGTTCAAAGAAATGAAGCCAGAAATTCTACCGGTAAAGTGGCGGTCTCAAGCGTGTAAACACGGTAACCTTTATTTCATTGTATTTATGGTTGCAGCGACTTGGTCTCTCTGTCTGAGTCGGTCTGAGCCAGGGCCGGATTTATACGACATCACCTCTCAGAATATTTTATTATTTAGATATATTGACTTACTGCCCAATGATCTGTGTATATTTAGATAACGATTTTAATGAATGAATTATGCGCATATTGTTGGTGATATCAAATACGTGAAGTGAATTTAGATCAGTTACGCATGTACACAATAAAATTGTATGTAACAAATAAAATTGAATGAGCAATAAATGGATCAAGTTCTTATTTTATCACCCTAATTCTGAGGAACAACTGGCTTTTTTCCCAAATATTTTTTATCCTCTGTATTGAGCCAAAAAAAAATTAATAGTTTTGGCGCACAGTTAATTGCGGAAAAAAAACTTAGATCTCTGAAATGTATCAGGAGCAGTTCAAGTGAACGAAAAAGAATAGAACGTGAAATGTTTCGGTGTATTCGGATGTTTGAAGCAACAGAAACAAAATATTCATAGTGAAATTTGATGTTTTCTCGTTTTTTCGCATCAAATTCGTCTGTTTACGAAGATCTCCTGTAAGGAAATATTTTCAATTAATAATGATAACTTATTACTCCCTTCTAAGAATCGATGAGGATAAATTCTTAGGATGACATAATAATTTTTTCAATGGTAAAATGTGTAAAAAAACCGATACTTCAAAATCACCCTACAACTACCTATTGAACCCACAAACCTACCATGAAAATTTCACACTATATTTCCTTCCGTTCAAGAGTGATCGTCTTGACGAACACTTTTCGAAATAAAAAATGGTAATTAGTGGAATCCTGCACTGAGAATCGGGTTGTGAAGAGCATCGGATATACATACTGACACAATTAGTCAGAGTTAAATTATTTAAAAGATCTAACCTCAAAACGAAGGAAAATTGTAATAAAAGAAGAAAACTCAATAATATGAAAAATGCTTAAAATTAGATATACATTAAGATAGATTTTAAATAATTTAACCCTGAATAATTGTGTCAGTATGTATATCCGATGCTCTTCATAACCCTTCTAGGCTGCTCATTGGTAAGTCGCACTCCTCATTAATTTTGACCGCAACCTCGGTGGTTTACTGCAATGGAATACCTTGATAAGATAATCGAATTTTTAAGTCCAAAGCGGTGTACAGGTTAGCACAAAGAATTTCCATTGGTGGATATGGTTGTCGGTGGCGCAAAATGTTGGTAGATAATATTTAGTAAGAAAAAACCAAAACAGTTTATATTCATTAAGATGATATAGTAGTTTTAAGTTTCAAGAACAGTACTTAAGAATGAAGGCTGTTGCAGAGAACGTTTGTCAAATTTAAATGTTAGGATGTAATGTTCTAAGACTTACACCGTCGTTGTGTGTGAAATTCAATAAATTCATGCTCGATTTAATTTTGATACTATACAAAGGATCCCACCGTGAAACTTCTATTCTCCGCGAATTCCTCTTGGGGAGATATAGGAAATGCCATGCAAAACGTGTGTTCTTGTTGGAATATTGTAACGCCTAATAAATGACCCGACTCAGTATTCCGCAGCTAACCCAACTATCTCCATCATTTATAACATCCTATAAAGAGACACCCGGAGGTAAAACTAACTAAGAAATGACAGAAGAGGTATTTGGTAATATATTCGAACCCTAAGATGCTAAAGCGACAATATACCTCGAACTAATGCTTTTCTGACCAACTACATAAATAATCTGGTAAAGGCAATTAAGATAAGAACGTGTTTAATATTTCAATGCGTTTATAGGAGCTGATATTCGGTAGGTAGAAACTATATATCGCTGAGGTGTTAAGACTATTGTAAAGCCCCTTTGCTTAATTAATTTCGAATGTTCCCTTATTGCTCCATTCCGTACACAACTATATAAATTGTTCAGTTGATTGGGTTGTATGTTATCGCACATCCCAACTTCAAGGACACTTCTCCAGCCTCACTCAGCACCCCTAGCATGTGTATTTTTATTAGGGGGTTATCTGAACTGCTACACGGTCAAAAGTAGAGAGATAAACGAACGGAAAAATAAAACTGTTCTCAGTAATTAATTCTTACCTTGTGTTTTTTCAACTCACCGCTTTTTTTCATCCTATCCGTGAAAATATACGAATGGAATTATGCCCTCTCATCTACCGCATGTTTTTATCTTCGTCGATTTGGATCATTTTTTGCCATTGGTCGTGAACATTAATATTACCAACAGTTTTTTTTTTGTTTACAGGAATGAATTATTCAATAGGGTTCCCAATCAGAAGAAATATATGTTCTGAGATGTTTTATTTATTTATTCTTTTGATCTTGAGCATTTTATATTCCAGTTATGTCAAACAATATCGCCTACATGGGTGGTAGATTTCAACAGAGGTTCCTATAACTGTTTACTATACTATTCATCATAAGATACAAGCTTAGGGTGAAACTTGAGTAAAAAAACCCTTTCGGGTTCGATTTAATGCCCATTTGGAACTTCTTCACAAAAAAAGATATTTCAAATTCGACATTAAAAATAATCTAAAAATGATGATTATAGTCTTACACTTCTCGTTTAAAGTATCAATGATACATTTTTCATTCTAGGAAACACCTTTTCCTTTGACGAATAACAGATAATTTTTTCATTTCATGTTTGGATTTGAATAATATTTTAAGAACCTGTTTAGGGTGCTGATTTATTCAATGTTCTGAATGAAATACATCTTCTGGATATATATACATATTGCACAATCGGGCATGCGTATTAGGAATAAATCAGTTGAACGTCCCAATAATAAGGAACTCCTGACATCTCCCTTTTTCTCTTCTTTGATTATAAATAGAATTTAATATTTCAAATAATTCCAAATTAAAAAATTTAATTACAAGGATGTAAAAAAGTTATAATCTACCATTATTCTCATTATCAGTTATAAATGTATAAACTATATTTTTTATTCCAATTTTATTCCCATTACATGCTAACATTCAATTTATATTCATAATCCTGTAATACACAATAACATATTATCATTTATAAGATTTAGAATTGAAATCTTTAATATTTAAAAAATTTGGATTTTTCACTTTTCTGCCACTAGATCTAGTAACTGCATTGACATTGATTTAAGAATTAGTTACAATATCAATTTCTTCATTATTTAAATTTGTGGAATAAGTCACATTATTTTCTCTTTCGATTTTTATCAGATTTTGATCGATTCAATTGGACGTAGGAATTTTCTATTTTGCCTCAGTACATTGCCTTTTTTCTCTAGCTTGACCAAATACCTTCTTTCCAATTGTTATTGAAAATATGTTACTAATATTTTTTGATTAATTTCTAATTTACGTTATGATTTTGCGTTTCTATTATAATATTTTTTCATTGATGGTCGTTTATTGTGAAAATTTTTTATTCTATTTTTAACATAGACATCAGAATGTTTTCAAGAATAGGGGTAGTAACTCTTAGCCGTCTACTATTTAGAAGCTGTGATGCACTCCCAACATTATTCGATAATGGAGTATTACGATATTCAACTAAGGCTAAAAATGGATCAATTCCACCATGTAAATATTTTTTCAATATATTTTTTATTGTTTGTATAGTCCTTTCAATCATTCCATTAGACTGATAGTGATGAGGACTTAATAAGTATGTTTAAAATACAAATTATTAGCGAAAGCTTTGTGAATTTATTAGCTGTGGTAGTGTTCGTGTACAAATTTGATATTTCAGTGAATTTAGAGTAATAATCTACCAATATTAAATGATTTCGATTATTGAAGTAGAATAAATCAATACCAACTTTAATCCATGGTTCATTTGAAATATCGTCATCAATTAGGGGTTCTTTTACATTTTATTTTCTATATGGAATACATGTTTTACAAGAATCAATAATATTATCAATTTGCAAAGATAAACCAGGCAAAAGTATTAGTTCTTTCGCTCTATTTCTCAGTTTTTCTTACATATATGTCCTATATGTAATTGTTCTTTCGGTATTGAAATTTTGTCTCCTTTAAATATTAAACCTTCGATATATGTTAATTCATCTCTAAAAGTCCAAAAAACCTTCATATCATTTTCTAGATTGTTTTTGTTATTTGGAAATCTGGTTTTCATTGATTTCACTGAATATTGCAAATGACTATAATTTTTATTGAACAAATATGAATATCGATATCCTTTGTAAATTCGTATTCCTCATTAATATAAGAACTGGACGAAGCATCAACAATTGTCAATTCTTTTCCTAGTTAATAAATTTCAGAAATAATATTATCTTCAATACTTTTTTTCAATCTTTTGAACTTAATTATTTCTCTCAAACCTAATATTGCACATTTATCTGTATTCATAACATGAAATTCTACATTTTAATTATACTTCTAAATTTTGTTTCCAATGCAAGAGTTTCTAAAGTTTTCGAAGTTTCATTTCCATAAGTATCAACATTTTCATTAAATTTTTCTAATTTTTTAAATTCATTGAAGGGTTATATATTGACAACTTTAGCTTCTGTATCTATTTTAAATTCAAAATCTGAACAACATTTAATCAATTTTAAATTTGTATACCACTCGGAATTATTTGAAATTCGAGATATTTCTATGGAACCTAGAAAAATATATCTTCAGGAGTTACGTTCTCCAAAATATTAATATTTTTAAATTAGCACATGTTTGAAAAATGATTTGATTCATAACAGAAATTACATTTTTTCAAATGAGAACCCCATTTTTTTATGGCAGATATTGAATCTAGGTTAAAAAATAATGTGAGTGTAGGTATGCATCGCACTCTTGCCCTAAAGTGGATATTCTCTGAGTTATTCACAAAAAACTGTTTTTCGTTTTGAATTTTCAGCTATTTCTTCTCCCTTCACGCCAAAAAGATGAAGTTTTCAGGAACTGTTACTTAAACCATGTTTTAGATTTTGCTACCCTAATATGCAAGAGAAAAAAGTTACAGGCTGTTCCTAAATAGATGGCGAATTTGGATTCGAATTTGTATCGGGAACCTCTTTATTTCAACCAATCGGCCATCGGTTTTCTCTCCAGTAATGAATAAATAATTCCTTATGAACCATATGCAGAAACTTACCATGTTTTACTTTCTTTTTTTTTTAATGATAGATATCATTAATTACATCTGCCAAATTCCTCTTTATTCAGTAGGATTTTGTGTTTACTATTGATTTGGTGATAATTCGTATTAAAGTATAAAATCGATCACTATGCCCAATTTTACCAATGAAGATTATTTAAATCTCATTCTACTTGGAGAATGTAATAAAGTTGTAGGTAGAACGATTCGACTGTTCATTGAGAGGTTTCCTGACCGACCCAGACCACCGAGAGATACCATTAACAGAACCATGACAAACTTGAGAAATGTCGGATCTTTCGTTAAGAAAACTATACACAGAGAAAAAAGTGTAGTAGAAGATGAGAACAACGAAATTACAGTTCTTGCATATTTTCGTGTGAATCCTCAAAATTCTTTCAAAGATGCCGAAATTGCTCTGGGATTATCTCAATCGAGTGTTTGGAGAATATTAAAAAAACATAAAATGCACACATATAAATTCAATAGGGTACAGCATTTGAAGGAAAATGATTTCGTCAGGAGAACAGAGTTTTGCGAAGCTATGATGATTCGATTTCAAAAGAATGAAAACTTTTTGGACTGTATAATTTGGACAGATGAATCTAAATTCACAAAGAATGGTTCTTTCAATAAGCATAACAGTCATCATTGGGATGAAGAGAACAACCATCTCTTCAGACAATGGAACTTTCAAGAGACCTGGAGTTTCAATGTTTTTTGCGCCATCAAAAATAATGCAATTCTCGATGTTCACATTTATGATGGGACTTTAACTGGTAAGATAGAACACTACACATGTTTGCATTATTTAAAGAACGTTCTCCCATAAGAGATAGATATTCTGACATATTGACTCAAACAATTGAGCCGCTAGTACAGAACCATAATGACTTATGGTATCAACAAGATGGCGCGCCTGCACACAATTCACTCAATGTGTCAAATATCCTATACAGGCTAGTTGAAGATCGATGGTTGGCGAACAATGGTCCACATCTTTGGCCACCACGTTCTCCCGATTAAACTCCTTTAGACTATTATGTTTGGGGTCGGATAAAAAATATTGTCTACTCAACTCCCCTGACTGATAAAGAGGACTGCATAGAACGAGTCAGAAATGCGTTCAGGTTTGTTTAGATTTTTACATTCATAGTTTTGAAACTCAATTTGGTTTTTAAACACTTTTGCAGATCTCTTCCTCCCGATGAAATAAGAAGAGCAACGCACGAAGCATTCCTGAGACGTATGAATAAATGTCTAGAAATTAATGGTCAAAACTTTGAGCATCTTACCTAGTTATAACTGCGAGAATTTGCCATGGTTCTCCTAATAGTAACTTGAAATCGGTTTCAAGAAGGGGTGAAATTCTACAGCATGGTTCAAATAACAGTTCCTGAAAATTTCATCCTTTTGGCGTGAACGGAAAAGAAATAGCTGAAAATTCAAGACGAAAAACAGTTTTTTGTGAATAACTCAGAAAATATCCACTTTAGGGCAAGGGTGTGATGCATACACTCACAAAAATTTTTAACGTAAATTCAATATCTGCCATAAAAAAATGGGGTTTTAATTTGAAAAAATTGATTATTGACGATTTTGTCAACCCTAACTTTGAAAGCGATTTTTTGACCCCCTGTATCATGAATCGCAATTTCGATTTTCAAAGTGGATACATCAATCTTACATCTTGAAAAATCCCAAATATGAAAATTTCCCATTCAAAAACCTCGAAGTTATTCTTGTTTCAGCGGAGCTCTATTTTCGATTTTTATTTCGAATTTTCCCGCTCAGAGAAAATTTTCCAACCAAAACTGAAAAATGTTACATCAAAATAACTTGAAATTTTCTAAGAAATCTATTTCTGCAATAAAAAAAATGGTGTTGTAATTTGAAAAACGGAAGTTGACGTGACGGAGGTGCTCATGCCTTGAAAATATTTTAGATTTCATCAGCATCGTGAAATACTTATAAGTGCTGAATTTCATGAAAATACGTTCAGTAGTTTCCCGTATAAATATGGGTGAGGTTCCTCGTGAAAGACCCTGTATATCACCTTCGATTGGAAAGGTGATTAAGCAGAAGCATGTCGTAAAATTGAAATATCTTCAACAAAATATATTTCTCTATAGTTTCGGCATATACTATGTGTAAGTTCATCGTTATCGTAACTCATAAACAAATGGGAATACCAGGTATACCGGTATGAAGTGAGCGTCAAGATACAAATGTCTCGATAGGGAACATTTGTTGTGAACGAGCTTTTATTTTTTTTTGTTTGTTTGCTATGACATCAGTGAAACATATTCAGTATACATCAAGCCATTGAACAGACAACATCATATTTTTTAATCATGTTAAAAATGTCGAATATTGTACCAGAAAGTGATGAAATGCGGAAAGCATCAATTTTTTTGTTTTCGTTTGAAGGAAAGTGCTGTAGTCACATCGAATGCTGGTCGAGTCATATGGTGATCATGCTGTATCAGAAGCAATATACAAAGGATGGTTCCAACAGTTCAGAAATAATGATTTTGATGTGAGGAATTAAGAACGTGGAGCACCACCAAAAAAGTTTGAAGACGCCGAATTACAAACGATATTGATGGAGATGACACTTTGAATCAAGAGCTAATGGCAGAAATGTTGAATGTTGCACAACAAACAATTTCTGACCGTTTAAAAGCTATGGGAAAGATCCAAAAGTGTGGAAAATGGGTGCCACATGAATTGAATGAAAGACAGATGGAAAACCGAAATTTTGCTTCAAAGACAAGAAAGAAAATCGGTTTTGCATCGGATGTAACTGGCGATGAAAAATGGATTTATTTTAAGAATCCTTAACGGAAAAAATCAAGGGTTAATCCAGGACAACTATAAACATCGACTGCAAAACCAGATCGATTCGGCAAGAAGACACAGCTGTGTGTTTGGAGGGACCAAAAAGGTGTGGTGCACCACGAGCTCCTAAAACCTGGTGAAATCATTAATACTGATCGCTACTGACAACAAATGATCAATTTGAACGATGCATTGATCGAAAAACGACCAGAATGGGTCAGAAGACAGGGCAAGGTAATTTTGCTCAAAGACAATGCACCTGCACACAAAGCAGAACCGGTCAGTAGACAATCAGAACAGTTGGCTGGGAGCAGCTACCCCACGCTCATTTCATACCTGATTAGTATCGAATTTATTGATGGGTTTCCGTAATTTTCTTCAATATTTTCTGTTGATGGAAAATTATTACCAGAATTTGGGTGATATTATCCATGCTTTCATATCGTCCCTTCGATAGGAAATGATGAAATAAAATGGTACATTATATTTTTCCCTGTACTAACGCAAACTATCGTGCCACTCCTATATCCCTGCATTTATTTCAATACAAGAAATCTCATGGAGAATTTCTAGAATGAGAAAGGTATCAGACTTGAAATATGCTGGAAGGTGCTATCTTACAGCCCCTATATATCTCTATAATGTCGTCACATTTGTACGGACTCTTACTGGGATTGTTAGTATAGTCAACAAGGCAAGGATTTACGTGTGGGGCACGTCTTCTTCCAATCGAGGCAGCCTCCTGATATCCCTCTTGGGTAATGTTATGACGTCACCGGGGACGTTTCGGCCTTTTATTTTATCTCTTTTATCAACATAGGATCTACATAATATTGATATTCAATGTACATGGCCATTGCTTTTCAGTTCGAACAGGAAAGTTTTTGGGGAAAAAAGGTCTTTCATGACCTCATTGTTGAGAATGGGGACTGGCAAATTGAGGTAACAGGCCATCTATCGGTTAATTCTCTCTTGTCCTATCTGTTATAAAGGGTAAACAGTTTTTATTGAATGGCATGTTTCCTCGAAATTTCCTATATAAACATTAGGTTATTCATGAAATAGTTTTTCTCTATTATTTATTGAATTTGTTCGAAATTGTACTCCATAAAGATCATCTCCCGCCTCCAAATATTGCTTTATCTCCCTATTTTGCATAGATGAAGGGTGATTCATTTAGTTCTGCCTCAGAATAACCCAGATTATGCAAAGAATCCCAATTTCTTTTAAAATTGGTTACAAATTCTCTTAAGTTTACAGCATTACATTTGGTCATTGGAGTGGTCTCTCACAAGGAAATGAAATGAGTGTTGATCACTGTCAACTTGTTCTCATACCTTTTTTTCAAAGAAGTTAAAGCAATCTCAAAATTCTTATAAACTTCTGATTTTCAGAAAGACAGGTGTTTGATAAAATCATAGCATCAAATAATTGTAAAAAAGAGGTCCATTCAGAGGCATCGCCCTTAAACGGTTTAATATTAATCTGTAGTAAGCTAATATTACAATGTCCTTGAGGAATAGAAGATCTAACAATAGAGGTTGACATTTTTTCAATATAGAGTTCAATTTTTCCAGCAATGGTATGGAATTTCACTTCTACTTCCTCACGATTTTCATCATCAAAATTTTCGTAATTCGGTAAGAGTTCAATAGAATCCTGAACTTCGTCATATCCTTCGAAAGCAGCTTCGAGTGATTCGAGGTATCTCTTTAAAACCTTTGGATTTGATTGTGATTCAGAGTTTTGAACAAACCAATTGATAGTTTTAGTCAATTTTGCCTTGAATATTGAGCGTTTAGACTTGAGGTTATTATAAGATTCATTTTCCATTTTAAATAGAGCTTAAGTAAAATGTTCTATATATAAAAAGAAACTTAAAAAAGTAGAAAGCAAATGAACAAAATTACAGAATGTGTGAACACACAAAAAAGTCGAATTCTTGGATCCGGCTCGAAGGACCAATTTGTGCGGGTACAAAATTAGGATTAATTATAATCACCCGCTTAATGAGAGAGAAGCGCACTTCCTGAGTCGCTGGTTAAACTATAACAGTAGATCCAAAAATTATATTTGGTAGAAAACATGTTTGCAAGATGAATGAAAAACAAGTTTGTAGTAATAACAGAATTATGTATTCACAGATAAGAATAGTTAAACAATGTTCGGCACTTGAGTTTATACTCACACAAAGAGTTTTTAAATTGTCTACAAAGTCCAAGTATTTGAACTTCTTTGCTCAATCTTGGGGACTTCTGGTGGTACTAAACAATAAAGAGATCTGACCTTATTTGTTGAATTGGAAATCACCACAGCTCTGCTCCAATCGTCGAGGTAGACTTCGTAAAGTAAGCCTTTAGATAAAGCTTCTCAAACTTTCACTGATAAATTGTGCTTTGGAGATATGTAATTGCATCACAGGTTCACAATTCACAACTTTTTTCTTTTATGTGGAGAATTTAACTGAGTAATTCACATACAAAATGAACTAGGGTAGCTAACTGACCTAACCGGAGAATAATGGATACCACAGATTATTTTAAGAGATTTTAAGAGGAACTTGTAGTTTTGAGTGCCCTTATAGACTGGTGAAAGTAAATTGGTAAAGTAGAACTTACTGGTAGAACTGACCACCTTGGTAGTTAAACGAGAAGTGTACAGAGAGAATGTTCTTGAATAATTGAGAGAGGTCGTACAGGTAGCTGAGCTTAGGGATTCCCAAAATTCCGTCCGATAGAAGGCATTCTTGGAAGTAACGGCCGCTGCCCCAAATTCCAAGAACTGTCCTTTGTTGCGAGAATAACGCAACAAAAAGCATGATTAATAAACGAATTTCAATTGCAATTTCAAATGAACTGTTTTTTTTTCTCGTCATTTTTTATTTTGAACTAAATAGTGTAGTTTTTATTCTCATTCGTCAAACTTCCCAAGCAACCAGTAGTATCAGCTAGTAATCAGGCGAAAAAACTCTCCTGACCTCGGTTAAATGTTTTTTTTTTTCTACGTATATGAAAATCTCAACGTTGTCGTGTATGCTGCGTCTCTGGGAGCCATTTCTCTCGTTCCGCCTCAAGATGGCATAATAAATATTGATCTTAGTCGAATATTCGGAATAACAACTCGATTAAACTGTACCTCCACTAACCCCTTCACCAATAAAGCTGGAGATAAACAACAACGTCAATATAAAGAATAACAGGGAGAGCACGCCTGCCAACCTGGCACGGCGAGAATTAAATTAAAGTAACAAATCGCGAAGTTGGTGCTTCGCTAGCATAAACATGTAACTCGAAATTAACGTGCTTGTTATACGTCTTCTGTCCCATCTTAACGTTTTCGACGAACAAACAAGAACAAATGCAAATTAGTTGGGAACATTCGTTCAGCGATTAGGCTGGCATGGATATGCCTTGCTGCGGCAGTGCGTAAATAAAAACAGTATGGCGGAACTGCTCGTCTATTCAACCCTATCTGTTCCTGTATCTTTGGGCCCAAATGACTGCACCCCTGAGATCGCGGTAGGTGAGTTTAAACGGCACCGAAGCTGATAAAGATGCCGAGGCATTTTCTGTTCGTAATCATTTTATTGTCTCTTCTTGTGTGTGACGATGGGCGGGGAGCCGGTGCTTGAAATTATTCCGATTGTGGAGTTTGTCGTGCGCCATCAAATGTGGAATAAATTTAAATTTTAAATTTCGAATCAGATCGAGAAAGTAATAATAAATTTTGCTTACCGCTTCACGAAACTCGGAGATATGTTTTTCTATCAATATTCAACAGATTCGCGAATTGTTTTCATAAGGGTGCGGAAAAGCAGCACGTTTTGCAAAACGCAAAATTTGTCATGGCGTCTTTCGACCTCAGATGCACCAAAAATGATGGGTTATCATATATATAATCTACATCCATTATCCCTTTCGATGTTGATAATTTAACTAAGAATACATTTCATCAAATAAAATCTTGTAACATTTGCCACTTTTTCTTTCGACAAGGATGACAAATATCATTTTCAAACTAACTACGGCACTGGAGTCTGAATGACTCCAGATACAAAGACTTGGCCATTTAATGTGATCGTCTAGCAAGGGTAGGACTCTACCTTATGTTTACGTAATAATTCAAGTTCGTGATAATTGAGATTAGTGAAAATAATTGGGAAACAAAGATGGTAAATAAAACACAACGGTTAGACCCAAACAATCAGCTATTTATTAAGGGTCTAAAAAAATATAGGGGAAAGCCTCAGGCATAAAACCCCTATTGTTAGGTGATGTTAGGACACTTGTTTAAAACTAAATGATGAGATATTAACAGTTAGCGAAGGTGAGTATAACAATTCAGGAAAAGAAACTATAACAATACAGCACAGAAGATAATCAGGATAATCAGAGCAACTTCCATAATACAAGAGTATAGTAGACATGGTAAATAGTGCAACCTCAATAGTTCAACAAGAATTAATAATCATTGCAATCATATACTTCAATAAGGCAACAAGGTTGATAATCATGGTAAAGAGGTAAACGACTAATTATGACCATCGTCATGGTCACGGCCCCAGGGTATGTGAGCCATAACTATAATATTGTATGAGCTAAGGAATTGGGAACACGGGGAAGGTCATGGAGTTCCAGCTGCGGCTCTGAAAAAATGACAGAAAGTTTCGCGGTCGATAAAAAAGGTATATTCTCTCATGCCTTATAGCACATGTTAGTAACGGTCCCTGCCTTACGGCGTTGAAACTGCCCCTTCAAGGCGCCTTCGATCCAGGAACCTAAGAAATCTCATACAACAGTATAGGAATGGTAAACAATCTCGAGACCCCTAAATGAAATATCATGCAATACGAACATATTGATAAATAAATAGATGGTAGTACGAGATCCTAGCATAAATAAACAAATTTTGATAGAATATACATCACGAGTAAATAATAAGGACCAGAATAACCAGAATGCATTATGGACATAAATGATAGAAACAGATATAATAATAATAATAATAATTTATTGGTCACTAGAGACAAAATACATGTATAGGACAGGTCAATAGAAAAAAGAAGAAATATATAAACTTAGAATCAGACAAAACTATTCTCTAAAATAATCAACAACAGAATAATAGCCCTTGGAACATAACATAATCTTGATAGTCTACTTGAATTCACTTAATCTGAGACATTTGATATTGCTTGGCAGATGATTGAAAAGCTTGATACATTGATAGGTTAACAATAATAAGCAATATAAATAATGAAAGCAGGGAATCTACATAATCAACCGAAGGAAAAATACATAACGACAACAAGAAGATACATCACGACAGTAAGAAGAATAAGTTAACACAGTACAAAATATACACAGCAATAACCATGACTAATAAGGACATACATAATGACTACATGAGACAGGGGTAACTTAACAACGTTAACCTTCGATATAACACCATGGTGCTACGTACACTGGTTACATCCATTATTCCATATCAACCATACTAGTACTATTACAAGTGGAGGTCTCCATATGTTCCTGTCTAATCACAGGTCCAGACCCTCAAAACGATTGGTGATTCCTATTGTACCATAGTGTACAGTAAATAAAATTGATCGGTTACCCTCCAGTAACTCACTGTAGAAAGCTGAAACATAAGGCATTCATTGTTATGGGAGACACCAGAACTTCAGGGGCATTAATATCGAAAATGATGGAATCACATGCTATAAGGAGTTATATAAATCAAACAAAGCATTATGTGCACAAAGGAAATAGAGTTATATGAATCAAATAAAGCATTATGTGCACAAAGGAAATAGAGTTATATGAATCAAACGAAGCATTACATGAACAAAGGAAATAGAGTTATATGAAATTAGACAAAGCATTATGCGAACAAAGGAAATAGTTATATGAAATAAGACAAAGGACTATATGAACAAAAAATTACATTCACAAGACAACAGCATTAATGACAAAGGCCCAAACACCACCTAATACATCATTGAATTCAACAATAATTAAGAAACACTCTATAATAATGGCATAATACGAAAACAATAAATATCCTGAAACAATGAGAATTCCAATGTTGTTTACCAACAAAAGGGTTAGTAAACTGGATGGATCTTTCATAATAATTAAATTAATCTGAATTCTACCTGAAAAATAGATTCGAGCGGCACCCAATGTAGCAATGGCTTCAGTTTAGCACTCACACAAGCACCCACTAAAACTTTCGAAAAATAACTTAGGTCTCTCACAACTCAACTGATAATCCTAACACCATCTTGGATTCCTTCCTTTCTCCGGTTCTCCACCCACGCAGTCGCATAGGTTAACGTGGACACTTCACACTTCTAACCACAGAATTTATTTTGACCATCAACTCTGATTCGAGGTGCGTGAGGGCAGTGGCGTCTCAACATAGAGTGAAATGAGACTACGATTTTGTGTGTGAAAGAAAACCTAGGATGTTACAATCTGATGATTTTTTTTCCATTCCTTCCTGTTAGTGGCCAACTCTTTCGCTTCCTTTAGGTTCTTTCCTCTCCTCTGTATTTCTCTCATTATTGCCTTATCCCAAGTCTCTTGTGGTCTACCTCTTTTTGGATTTCTATTTATTCTTGCCTCCCATACTTTTTTTAGTTGTCTATCATCTTCTATAGGCTCTAAAGTGTCCCCACCATCCCATTAGCCTCTCTCCCACATATGATTCCAGTAAATTCACCTCCAGCTCATTTCGGACGTCTTCATTTTTCACTCGGTCCACTCTTGTTATCCCCTTTATTTCCCTTGAAAATTTAATCACCATTGTTTGCAGTTGATTTTAAGTTCTTCTCGATATGTTCCATGTTTCGCATCTTTATATCAGGACAGGTCCGAATATTGTTTTATACACTGTTTATACACTTTGTTTTCTTGCTGATTTCCTTCTTCCTCAAGAACTTCTCATTCAATGCTTGATATACAAGGTGTCCAGAAAAGGTATCGGGTATTTGTAAGTTCACTAAAACAAAAAATATTTGTGAACAGTAGAAAGGTTTATTGTTTATTATTAACATATGAATTGGAAAATTATTTGGAAGGGATGATGTTATCCAAATGATGATCGTTGCGTTGCTGGAACTCTTCTAAGCGAAAACGAAGATTGGGTATAACACGTTGACACTATTGATATTGCTGCCATTTCTGACATGATGTTTTGCTTCAAATGGGTTAGATTCGTCGGATTATTTTGACGAACATTACTTTTAAGATATCCCCATGCAAAATAGTTTAGCGGGCTAAGGTCGGGGTTTCTGAGAGGCCAGTTGATGTTACCCTTTCGGGAAAAGACTTTATAAGGGGAATAATTCGTTAACAACTTCCATTGAATCATTTGAGATGTGGCAAGTGGCCCCATCTTGCTGAAACCATGTTCTTGAGTTGAAACCCACTATTCACATCAATTGCTCGGCCTCGGTGATTTTCATGAAAATAAGGACCAACATGCCTTTAGCAGACAGCAGCCCAAGCAACGACCTTTGGGTTATGCAGAGGTCGTTTATGCTTTCATCTCGGATCATCCACTGCTCAGTAGCGACAACTTGCCTTATTAACATGACCATTCAGGTGGAAATTTGCTTCGTCACTAAATAGGATGTTGTTTAAGTTGTTAAATCGCTGCAGCAATTCCTTCGGAAAATCCAGTCGATAAGCTTAGTCCGCATCCTTCAGTTATTGAATCAATTGAACTTTATACGCTTTTGGATATAAGTCTTACATTAAAATCGAATGTAAAGACGATTTTTTGATGTTCAACGCTGGGCTTCGCTTTCGGATGGATGAAGACGGATTTTGACGAACCGACGCCTCAACTTCTTCAATAGTTTCTTCATCGTGAACTCGTATGCTCGTACGTAAAATCCGCGATGCGTCCCCGAGTACTGTTCCATCGTGACTAAAACTCCACAAAATGGCGGATGCCACCAACCCCTCCCCGCTCCTTTTACACGCCCCGTTCCGAATATGGCGCGAAAACAAATTCTCCATACCCTTTCTGGACACCTTGTAGTTCACCCGCATTCTCGATTCTACCTTCTATGTCTGGTTGTTGTTTTCCATTGCCGTCGATTTTCACTCCTAGATACGTGAACTGCCGTACCTGTTCACTTGCTTCTCCATCTATTTGAATTCGTAGCTCTTTCTCATCGTGCATTATTCCCATAAACTTAGTCTTCTTCTTGTTAATCTCCATTCAGTATAATTTCAGCTGCCTATTTGCCATGTCATCTGCAAATACACACTCAGTTATTTCTACCCTTCTCAGGTTCTTATACCCAACTACTAATTTTTTCATATTTTTCCTGCATTCCCTAATTATCCCATTCAAGAAAATGATGAACAGCGCCGGAGTCAGGACTCTTTCTTGGAGTTAACCCTCGGTTGTCTCAAGTGGTGTTGATGTCATATTTCTGTAGATAACGTAATTTGAAAATTTAAATATTACTTCTGCAATATCACTCAAATGAAGAGTTATATATCAAAATCTCCTCGATTTCTCAATGAAAGGGTTCCATAGCCGACTTCCACCATCAAAAAATCTAAAAACTCGTCGCTTGAACCGCGAGACTCAATTCGTAGAGTCCTTAGGTTGGGGGAAAAGAAATCCATTATTTTTGCTTTAATTTTGAGTCTTTATTTAACATAGTTACAAGAATCCGTTAATGCTCACATACATTTTATTTCTTAGTAAATTGTTTTTTCATTATGCCTCGTTACCAGAACTTCTTGGATATATTTGCCACAAAATGAGATTTTTCACAATCTTCTCTTGAGGACAATTTTTCACCACCATGAGCTTTAGACATGGACAAAAATCAATGGTTGTCGTTTGGTGTCAGATCTTGACTATAAGGCGGATGCATGAGATACTCACCACCAAGGTCCCGAAGCTTTTGGCGGGTCACCAAAGATGATGATTACGTTGTTCTGATGGAATACGACACCTCTCCTATTTGCTAATTATGGTCTCTCTGATCAATTACTGCTTTCAATCGCTCTAATTGCTGGCAGTATAGATCCGAACTAAGCGTCTGGCCATTGAAAAGTTGCTCAAAGTAGATTGCCCTTTCCAATACCATCAAATAGACAGCAAAACTTTCCAGGCCGTCAATCTTTGTTTGGCCACCGTTTGAGCTACTTTACCGGCCTTCGACCAAGAAGGTTTTCGCTTGATATTATCGCATGTGACCCATTTCTAGTTACAAGTAACCAGCCTCTTCAGAAATTAATCGATTTTGTTTCGTTTGGCCAAGGAATCGCAGATGGAAACACGATCCATCAGATTTTTTTCCGGCAAGTCGTAAGGCACCCAAACATCAAGCTTAGTTCTGAAACCACCCTTATACAAATACTTAAGAAATATTTTAAAGTCAATTTTTAGCTCCTGAGCGATGTCGTGGGAGCTCTCCTGCCGGTCATTTCCATTATTTCAAATATTTTATTAACATTCTCGACAACAGGACTTTCAGTGCGTGGTGCATCTTTCACATCAAAATTACCGGAGCAGAATTGGTGAACCCAAAACAGTCTGTGATTGACTGTATTGGGGCCTATTATTTTCATTTGCAGCCGCCTGACTTGATTTCTCCCCATTATCAAAGCAAAATTCTAAAAAGTACCGAATTTCTTCTTTGTTCACCGCGATATTTGACGTTCTAACACATAACTTAATCGTTTAGTCATAACAATAACAAAGTATGTTTTGATAGAACATAAATTTTCCTTTTCAAAGAAAATATTTGATCAGATGCGACAAATACAAACAGAGATATATATCACTAAAGCTATGTGTCGACAAAATAATGGATTTTTTTCCCCAACTCTTGATAAAATTTCGATACGTATCTTCCTCATCCAATGGTGGTGATTTTGATTCCCACCACGTAATGTGGGGCTATAGAAATAATGATAGAAGTGGAATATCTTTAGCTGACTAGATGGAAGACAATAATTTCTATTTGATTTTTGATGGCAAAGATGTAAAGGGTGATTCATTTAGAGGTACTCTTTGTGGAGGGGATTAAGTTGCAGATCGCGCACGCGTCGTGTAAACTGAAGTGGTAATCCTGTTCAGTAGTGTCTGAGATTACATAATGGAACGACTTAGCTTGGCACAGCGTCTACAAATTGTTCAGCTTTAATACGAAAATGAATGTTCTCGGATTAATGTGTATCGGGCACTTAGAGCGAGTTAAGGTCCAAATAATCGGCCTACCGAACGCACAATTCGCTCTACCATCACTAAGTTTGAGACTCAGTATTCGTTATTGGATAAGACTCGAGCAAATAGACAACATTCAGCTCGTAGTGAATAGAATATAGCGGTGGGGAAAAGTGTCCGTGGTGACCCTGAAGTGTCGATTCGTCACCGTTCTCAACAGCTTGGCCTTTTGTATTTAACGACTTGGTGAATTTTACGTGAGGATCTTTCTTTGAAAGCTTACAAAATTCAAGTCGACCGACCTAACGAATCGTTTAAGTTTTAGTCGTTGGACTCTTGACAAGCTTTTTGACAAAAGTTTGATGAGGCCCATTTTTGGCTTATTGGGTTCATGAACAAGCAAAATGCCCGAATCTGGGGTGATGAACAACCCGAAGAGTCTCAAGAATTGCCGGTAAATCCAGAAAACATAACTGTTTGGTGTGGTTTATGGGCCGATGGAATAATCGGTCCATATTTCTTCAAAACAGAGGATGACCTGAATGCTACTGTGAATGGTGACCGTTATCGCACCATGATAACAGACTATTTGTTGAGAGAAATTGAAGCTCCCGTGGTCTCGACGAAATGTGGTTCAACAAGAGGGTACTTGCCATACAGCCCGTGATACCATGGCTTTACTTTACAGATTGTTTCACGCTTTGGACCAGTGAATTGGCCGGCTAGATCATGTGACATCATACCTCTTGATTTTTTCCTTTGGGGCTATGTGAATTCCAAAGTCTTCATGGACAAGCGGGCTACGATTGAGGTATTGGAGTATTACTCGAGTCATTGAAAATTAGGACCTGCGAATTGATCTTGTTAATCGTAGTCGAGGTCAGCGTTTGAAAGAAATTATTTTTAAGAAATAATTGTAAGGAATGATTCTTTCATTTGTTGATCAAGGTTATAAAATAAAATTGTTCTTATTAATTTTCTATTATTAAATAAAAAGATATAAAAAATCTCTAAATGAATCACCCTTTACCTTCTTTTTATTCTTCTAGATTGAATAGAGGCTATCATTCTGATCTGTGCTTAATGTCTTGGGATAATTCTTGTGAACCTCTTCCTTAGAAACGTGAAATTCTAGGAAGTTTTCCTCGTAGCAAGTATTACCTTATTCTGTTAATCATAGGAAGTTTGGTTCAATTGCTGAATGTTTAAAGAGGCCTCGTTGGAAATTCAAGAAGGCCAATTGAATTAAATTTGCCTAGAAAGTAGACAGTGATATTTGATGGATTGGTCCCTTGATATTTATCGCAATGATTATCGCTTTGTAAATTAACAATTAATTTTGAAGATTCAATTAGGACTTCCTGCTTTTTAGCAAATACATTTTTAGGAATTTCAGATTCATTTTATTGTTTTTGGCATTACCTTGTTGTCTCCAATGGAGGCGCTGGTCCAAATGTATGCCGAGATACTTAGCTTTGATGTTGACTGGTATGTCCTTTTCGAACATTACCTCAGGAGGACATATATTTCTTCTTGTAGTGAATGTAACTCGAATTTGAAAAGTATGAACATAAGCGATAGAGAATTATGGCAGACTGAATGGAACTTTCATGAAATGTTAATCAAAGATTTCATTTCTGATATTTCAAAAAAAATTTCGAGTTCTGATCTTCCTAGAAACATTCGGACAGTTCTAAATAGTTCGAGAACAGGTCATGGACGAACCAATAGCATGCTTTTAAGATAGAACTCAGTTCCAAGAGCAAGTTATGAATCTGGAGACGTAGGAAACAATACCTCACCTATTCAATCATTGTCTTACTTTAAATCGGTAGTAAAATCCAAACTAATTGGATGCGTCATTTTTTGTATCAAATTCTTTATTCAGCTTTTTCTTTTCATTTTCAAATTAGGATTCTTGAAGAAAGAAGTTGAATAATAATAATTTTTTATCTAGTATCCGCATATTTCGTTTGAACAAGTGTTAATTCAGGACATTGCATAAAGTTATCAAATTGACTATCATGATGCATAAAACAATCAATAGATGAAAATTTTATGTCTTCGTGTACATGGGATGATAGTAATTGTAATGGAGCATACTCGTTCCAGTGGAGGAAGAGTAAAATTTATATTATTTGCATATCTTCGCCCGTTCCATTGCAATTCCCTGTATATGAGAAAATATTTCGCAGCCAGTTTTTTACAAATTCATATTTCTCCTGATAATTCGTAATAAAAATTCAGGGCAGAAAACGTTGACGCCATAAAGATGCGATAAAATGAAACAGCAAACTATTTATTCATCGGGAGGCTGCAGGAGAAACAGGGAACAGTTAAGGAAGAATACCAAGTTGAAAAAAACCGAATTATATGAAAATTGGCGAATCTTAAGTGGAAAGTAAAGGGTGGTAAGGTTGTACCTGATTCTTATGCATAGTCCGTCTTGAATCGGGCCTTGAATAAGGGAGAACAAGCTATATATATTCGCGTTTTTGCTCGCTATCTCCGTCTTACGTATTTGCGTACGAGAAGGATATTATTCAATGTGACTTTGAGCACAAGGTTGATATTATATTCGAATCCGCATATATACGCCATTAATACTGAAACAGTCTGTACTAATTTCAATCGGACGGCGAACTGGATGAGAAGTTTGTGCCTGAAGTTCCGTTAAACGTGAGACAAACAATTGAGAGTCTTATTGTCCTGTACAAACTTGGTGTTACTTCAACTGGTCTGCTGCCCCTAATTTGCATTCATATATTTAAAGGGCCATTTAGGACCTATTTAGAGATGCATTAGACCTGTTCCTTCGACTTATTTGTTTGCAGGAACTTCGGGCATTACGTCGAAGATCTGCTGTGTTGTTTGTGTTTCTTGGAAGAATTGCAGCTATTTTCGATCGATATGCATAAATTGACGTGGGCTCTTTGTTGACAAACACGTAAAAACATATTAGTTTCATTTCGATGTTCAGGATCGGCCCAAAAAATATCGCTTGGTCAATCCTAACAAGAATTTGTACAAACAGTACTGACAATGAATGTTTTTATTTATTAGATGATATGACAATCATAATTGTGTGTAATGTATTGATCATAAGTGAGTAATTATGATTTCCGTAAGTGTCTGTTATTGGGTTCGTGGCATTCTACACGTCACCGTATCGTTTTAGTTCTGAAGAAGAATTTTTAAATTTTGACTATTGGGTTATATGTGGTGGTATTAGAAAAAGAGTTCACTGGTTCAACTGTATATTCAATAATATCATTAACAAAGTAAAAACCGAATTCTGTATTTCAGCTTCTTGACAGACATCTTTTCGTCTTTCTCTCTCAGTGACTGACTGGTCGGTGGTCGGAAAGGAAACCGAAGTTAAGTGAAGCCCTCCTCCTCAGGTCCCACCATAGAGCTGCGGTCACAGAATCTTCTGCTCTTGCGGAACAAAAACGTTCCTCTTATATTGACAGCTCGATTACCACTTCTTTCAATTGTTGAACTATGTCGAAGATTGAAAGCGAACATGTTTTTATATTCAGTTGTTCTCTAGTTGTATAAGTTTCTTCTATGTGATCTCAATATTACTCATTGTTGTGTTGTTTTTTCTTATCATGTAATTTATATTGTACATTTATTGCTTTTGTTAATTCAAGTTGGAAAACATTACGTGTATTATGTTTCTTCATAGCCTGAAGAAGACGCTAAATAGACGTCGAAACGTAGCTCCAGATCGAAGCATTTTATTGGTTCTTTCAACCGAAATTGTATCTTCAACATAATTAGTATCAAGAGGAACGAAACTTTTTATGAATTAATAAACAGTGATGACGTTATAATATCTCCCAAATTTCTACTGAAATTTTGGTCAAAAGCTGAATGAATGGAAACAAGTTGAGAGTGTTATCTAGCGAATTATTGTTATGAAACTCCATTTTTATTCATATCCATAATCCGTGACCACTATAATTTTAAATATAAAAGTACTCAGTGGATATTCAATTTGTTCGATTATCTACTTGACATGCTTTGCCTTCTGGGTATTCTCAGAAAAAGTGAATCACGATATATGGTAACAGTAAAATAGTGCTACGAAAATAATTTAGAATTGACTGACAAAATATTGTCAAGTTAGGATATTATAGTATTATCTATCGAAAATTAACAAATTGAAATTAAATATCAGTCTTATCAAGGTCGACGTTTTCAAATGAGAAACCCTGTATATTTTCTTTTTTAAACGATCTATCTGCTTTTTGATCTTACTGACCGACATTGGACTGAAAATTTCCAACATTCCGTTACGTTATAAACTGCAGGATACATCCTGTTTAATATTTAACAGGTTTCCATTGACGACTATTTGGTTTTACACAATTGCTGTTGATTTCAGAACAGCGATATGTATACGAATCCACATGCAATCGACACATGTTGAAAAAGTAAACAACAGTTGTTATGCGAGCTTATCCAATAACAGAATATTTCATTGAATGTGAGTCATGCAAAATATATCAGGATGCTGTGTAGATAAGTGAATCCGGGTGAACGGACCTGTTAGATGTTCTGAAACAGAAATTTCTCAGCACGTTCCCAAGACAAACTTTTTGTTTGTATTGAAGTTATTTAAATTGACAATCTATTGTTGAAAGTATCAAGTATATATATTCTTTTTAACTATTGGCTTACAAACAAATGTTAGCTGGGGTTGGTGACGGGGTGCCATACAATTCGGTGTATGATATGAAAGCCTAGGGAAAAAACCCCAGAAAAAAAACCCTGGCTCCTCGCATAAGTATTGTTGTGTGTAGGTACAGAAATCAGCTCGAATATATTTGAGGGACTTCATCAGCGTTGCCAGGTGTAACATAATTATCAGATTGTAACATAAATTTTCGGGAAAATAGAGTTGACCAATAAAGTGTAACATAATCGATAATTGTAACATAATTTCGGGAAATGTAACATAATTGATAATTATTGTAACATAATACCTTATTCACCCATTTCAGCTAGAAAACATACGGAATCCTCGATTTGGTTGAATATTCTACAAAATCATTATTATAGAAATATTTCAAGATGGTATTCCTCTCATTATTGCGTTACTCGACAGCTGGTAGATAGTTGGTCTTTTTCGCAGTTTTGCGGAAGAGACTGTCATAAAAGCCATCTGGGTACCAATTTACGCTTTGCTACATCAGTCGAGCGGTACTTTTTCTATTGTGTGTCTGTAAATATGTTATTTTTTCTCTTTTTATTATGGGAACAGGGTTGAAATTCGAAAAACACAGTTTCGGTACATTTGCTTCTGGGTTTTTTCCCATGGTCATTCCTAGATTTTCTAGATCTAGAGCTCATTTTTTCGCCTGCCTTCAGCATCGACAGTTATTCTTCATTCAAACGTTTTTTCATTTGGTAGTGTGTTCAGTAAATATCAAGTAGAAATAATTTTTTGCAATTAGTCATTATAAATCATAGTTATTGGTGGCAGTGCGATATTTATTAAATACGGCATGTAGCTCAAGATCGATTCGATTTCGCAATTCTTCCGAATCAAGTGATTCTGAAGAAAAGGACATGAGAAGGAAGCGCTTTAAAAATATGCAAAGACGTGAACAAAGGCCCCAACGCTATAGAAACGAATGGAAAAATACTTTTATACATTTAATAATTATTGTAACATAATTTTCAGGAAAATCTGATAATTTTGGCAACCCCGTACCATAATTTCATTTCATTCATCTGGCAACGCTGGACTTCATTCTTCAAGAGTGGTCTTCAATTAATAATCACAGAGGCTTCTTCGAGTAGCACATATCGAATCTGAAAATAAAAAGACAAAAGCAGAAAAAATAAAAAGACAAAAGCAGAAAAAATGAACTGAAAACAGAATATACATATTAAATTGGTTTGAAATTTATAACCCATTCCAAGAAAGAATCTGAAACATCGTGAATAGTCCTAAAACCATCTTGAAATTTATATGAGACAATCATTGATTAAGAATTGTCCAAATTTTTCTTGGAAGATCAAAACCCGGAATTTTTTCAGAAGAATCAAAACTGAGATTTTTATTGAACATTTCATAAGAGTGCCACTCAATCTTCCATAATTCTTTATCGCTGATGTTCATATTGAGTGATGAGAATCCACATGTCAAAAGGGTAGCACATTACCAACATTCATTTAAAGTTAATGTTTGGGCAGCAACTTTAGGCAACAAATTAATAGGTTATCAAATTCTACCTGGAAATTTAAATGGTGATATGTACCTGGACTTTTTAAGTAATCACTTATTCGAGATATTAGAAAATTTAACGGTAAACGAGCGAAGATATCTATTTTATATGTACGATGGATCTCCACCGCAGTTTGATAGGTGTCGTAATTGGTTGAGTAACCATTTTCCGAATCGATGGATTGGTAGAGGTGCAGAAACTCCGATGGGGATTACCCATTACTAAATTTTCTGAAAATGGATTTCCATCAAGTGAAGACCTCAATCATTCAAGAGATGTGAATATGTTTGCATTATTTGAGATGAAGCGATTCTTAGTGAGAAATCAAGTTTATTAATATACAGGATGTGATTGTGCGGGTACAAAATTAGAAATAATAATAATCACCCGCTTAATGAAGGGCAGCGGACTTCCTGAGTCGCTGGTTATACTAAAACAGTAGATCCAAAAATTATCTTTGGTAGAAAAGATGTTTGCAAGGTGAATAAAAACAAGTTTGTAGTTATAATAGAATTATGTATTCACAGATAAAAATAGTTACACAATGTTCGGCACTTGAGTTTACACTCACAGAAAGGGTTTTTAGGTGTCTATAATAACCAAGGATTTGAACATCTTTGCTGAATCTAGGGCACTTCTGGTAATATAAAATGAGAAAGAGATCTGACCTTATTTGTTGTTTGGAGTTCACCACAGCTCTGCTTCAATCGTCGAGGGTAGATTTCTCTGAATAAGGTGCAGGCGTTTTGGATAAAGCTTCACAAACTTCCACTGATGAATTGTGCCTTGGCGATATGTAATTGCTTCACAGATTCACAATTCACAACCTTTTTCTTTTACGTAGAGAATTTCAACTGAGTAATTCACATACACATGAACTAGGGTAGCTAACTGACCCGAAAACAGATTGTTTTGAGAGATTTTAAGAGGAACTTGTAGTTCTGAGTGCCGTTATGGACTCGTGAAAGTAAATTGATAAAAGAGAGCTTACTTGAGGATACTGTGCACAAGAGCGTCTTGAGAGAGAATGAATTTACTTGTAGGAGTACTTACCACCTTGAGAGGTGTAGAGACAATTTACTTGTAGAATTTACTTACCCCCTTGTGAGGTGTAGAGAGAATGAATTTTAATAACTGAAAGAGTTCGGACGTGTCCAAAGTTCAAGTAGCTAAATTTAGGGATTTCCAAAATTCCGTCCGACAGAAGGCAAATTACCCCAAATTCCGAGAACTGTCCTTTGTTGCGAGAATATCGCAACAGTGATAATATAGTTTATTTGAATTTATGTGAACTTTATGGGGTAAACCAAATTAATTTTTGGTCTAGTTATGAGAATATGTTTGTGAAATGGCATGGCCGTATAAATATTTAAATACTCATACAACTTTTTCCGTGGAAATACGCTAAAAATAGAGTTTCTGAGACTGCAATAGCCGTTATGCTTCGCATCAACTCTTAAAAGACTTATATACTGCTTCATCCTTTTTTTCTTCTTTTCTCTCATTATTGCATATCTTCTATTCTGATCATTGAATACAAAATCAGACCTTTTTCGAAAACACCTCGAAGATTCACTGCCGAAAAAATTCTATTAGTAATCCTGCCTCTTTCTGCTGAAGTCCTCTGTTCTATCCGAATTTATGAATTCGCTGGCCCGAGAAAAAATTTGCCACTTGATAAGAGAGAAGGGGCGAGCCAGCCTGAGTTAATTTAAAAATTGCGCTACATTTGAAGTGTTTATACGGGAACGCACCTACAAAACCCAGCGTGGAGAATAAAAGAAGCCATAACTTGCCGGGGTGCCAAAAAGGGCACTCATTTGACGTAACGAATTACAGGTGAAGTGTCTGAGTGATGAACTGCAGAAGTAATGAAAGCAGGAAATGCACCGAAATGAGAAGACGCTGATGTCGTCTGGAGATGTGGCGAAGTTGAATGATCCAAATTCTTATACAGAGGCTCGGCTGGCGACATTCATTCTGGAATATTTACATTTTAGCTTACTCGTCTTACTCTCCCACCGGCAAAATTGGAAAAGTTGCAACTCAGACATGAAAACTGTAGAGGACAAGTTTAATATGCAAAAGTGTGTTGTGATCTGTCTTATTTGACTTGTGGATATATCCAGAAGTTATTGTTGGTAATGACTTGGAGAAGAAACATTCTTAGTTATAATATCATGGAACGACGTTGTTCTGTAAGGATTAAGTACAATGAAAAAGTTGGAGACAGTGCAGTAAACTTCAACAGCTTGATTTTGATATTTTTTTTTCGATCAGGAAATATATCCATTCAAGATATGGAAAATTGAAATTGGAGGTGACAACCAACCTCCTATTTAGGTACATTTAGAGTTGAAGAAATTGAGTTGTTTGTTCTTAAAATCACTAGCTGTTGCTAAACGGTCATTTGGTTTATTTATTCGACGATAATCTATAATTAAAAAAGGAAGGAGGCACTTGAATAACATCTAAGCACTTTTTACAAAGCATATAAAATTTTAAAATAAATGTTCCTATGAGATCTTTTTTCAAGATACAATTCAAAACTAAAAAGGAATACTCATGAAAATAACACTTATACTCAACCTATACATATACAAGGTGAGTCTTTGACCACTGCGTTCATTTTAACCATAGATTCTTGACTTCAACAGAAACATTTTCTTCTTATTACATTTTTCCGAACTTGGCCCCGTTCAGAAGATATAGGGTGTTGAAATTTCATAAAAGAATTGCATTTTCACCTGTAATATTCAAACGACAATATCAATTGAAATGATCTTTTGTAGAAGGTTTTAGATAACAGTCATGCATATTATGGCATCAATAAATTTATTCCATTTCTTGTGGGTTTCACACTACTACTATACAGGGTCTTTCACGAGAAAACTCACCCATATTTATACGGGAAACTACTGAACGTATTTTCATGAAAGACTTCCGTTTTTCAAATTACAACACCATTTTTTCATTGCAGAAATAGATTCCTTAGAAACTTTTTTTTATTTTGATGTAACATTTTTCAGTTTTGGTTGGAAATTTTCTCTGAGCGGGAAAATTCGAAAAAGAAAGTGGAAAATAGAGCTCCGCTGAAACAAGAATAACTACGAGGTTTTTGGATGGAAAATTTTCATTTTGGGATTTTCCAAGATGTAAGATTGATGTATCCACTTTGAAAATCGAAATCGCGATTCATGATACAGGGGTTGAAAAAATCGCTTTCAAAGTTGGGGATGACAAAATCGTGAAAAATCAAATTTTTCAAATTAGAACCCCATTTTTTATGAAGATATTGAATCTACGTTAAAAAGTAATGTGAGTGTATATGTTAGGACCGAAGACCGAAAACGCTCAGTGGCCGGAAAAAACGGCCACATCGCGTTCTGGCTGTCTTCGAACGCACAGAACGCGTTTTGGTTGTTTTTAAACGCTCGCAACGCGTTCTGGTAATTGTTAAACAGCCGGAACGCCTTTTGTCAATTGTTCAACGCTCACAACGCGTTCTTAATGTTCGACTTGTATTATTTGCCGATTTCTACCTGCGTAGGATAAAATTCATATTGTCCCTCATAAAACAAAGTTGAAAATTGAAATACAATTCAATTATTGACAACTACAATTGGATACCAAAGATGGGTTCGGTTTTTCTTGCCGAATCATTTCAACAATATTAAATTTCTTATAATTGTTCTTCAGTTGTAGGAAGAAAGTTACACTAATAAACTTATATTGTCGAGCATATAATATATAAATGCATGAATTAAAAAGCGAAAAGTTCTTTATTGAACAAATGAATTTCAATTTATTTTCTACAAATCCAACTTATTGTGGAGAACAAAACAAACTTGAATTTATAACTCTTTTAATTACTTTATTAGAAACAATTCAATTATTGAAAACTACAATTAAATACAAACGACGGGTTTTCCGAACTTTTGTGTACTTTACATAGGTACGTTACTTATTTTTACAAGAACTGTTTGAATGACATTTCGAATTACATAGTACATTTAAATTGTATCCGTAAAGTATGGAACAAATTCATTTTCAGCTAATCAGACCATTTTAAGAAATAATCCTGAAACACATCGATTTTTATTTTAATTTACTTTATTTTAAAATAATAATCTAATATACAGCGTGAATTATTTTCGAGTAATGACATCACCGTCATTTTTTTTAAACTGAGCTGATTCCAAAAATGTATCACATGTTGATTCCAATAGGTACAGGGTCCACAAATATACAATAGTTTTGTATGTGATCAGTGCTCATAAAGAAATACTAGACCACAAGTACCAAACATGTTCGGACACAACTTATTTTTATTATTCTAAAAATGTAAAAACTACAGGGTCTTACATTTGAACCAATTGCCGTTAGACAAACGCGTTCCGGCTGTTTAACAATTACCAGAAAGCGTTGCGAGCGTTTAAAAACAACCAAAACGCGTTCTGTGCGTTCGAAGACAGCCAGAACGCGATGTGGCCGTTTTTCCGGCCACTGAGCGTTTTCGGTCTTCGGGCCTAACATATACATCACACCCTTGCCCTAAAGTAGATATTATCTGAGTTATTCACAAAAACTGTTTTTCGTCTTGAAATTTCAGCTATTTCTTTCCCTTCAAGCCAAAAAGATGAAATTTTCAGGAACTGTTACGTAAACCATGTTTTAGATTTTACTACCCTAATATGCAAGAGAAAAAATTACAGGTTGTTCCTAAATAGATGACGAATTTGGATTCGAATTTGTATCGGAAACCTCTTTATTTCAACTAATCGGCCATCGGTTTTCTCTCCAGTGATAAATAAATAATTCCTTATAAACCATATGCAAAAACTTACCATGTTTTACATTCTTTTTTAATGATAGATATCATTAATTACATCTGCCAAATTCCTCTTTATATATTATATTATTATTATTATTAGAAGATGAGAACAACGAAATTACAGTTCTTGCAGACAAAAGCAGAAAAAATGAACTGAAAACAGAATATACATATTAAATTGGTTTGAAATTTATAACCCATTCCAAGAAAGAATCTGAAACATCGTGAATAGTCCTAAAACCATCTTGAAATTTATATGAGACAATCATTGATTAAGAATTGTCCAAATTTTTCTTGGAAGATCAAAACCGGAATTTTTTTCAGAAGAATCAAAACTGAGATTTTTATTGAACATTTCATAAGAGTGCCACTCAATCTTCCATAATTCTTTATCGCTGATGTTCATATTGAGTGATGAGAATCCACATGTCAGGGTAGCACATTACCAACATTCATTTAAAGTTAATGTTTGGGCAGCAACTTTAGGCAACAAATTAATAGGTTATCAAATTCTACCTGGAAATTTAAATGGTGATATGTACCTGGACTTTTTAAGTAATCACTTATTCGAGATATTAGAAAATTTAACGGTAAACGAGCGAAGATATCTATTTTATATGTACGATGGATCTCCACCGCAGTTTGATAGGTGTCGTAATTGGTTGAGTAACCATTTTCCGAATCGATGGATTGGTAGAGGTGCAGAAACTCCGATGGGGATTACCCATTACTAAATTTTCTGAAAATGGATTTCCATCAAGTGAAGACCTCAATCATTCAAGAGATGTGAATATGTTTGCATTATTTGAGATGAAGCGATTCTTAGTGAGAAATCAAGTTTATTAATATACAGGATGTGATTGTGCGGGTACAAAATTAGAAATAATAATAATCACCCGCTTAATGAAGGGCAGCGGACTTCCTGAGTCGCTGGTTATACTAAAACAGTAGATCCAAAAATTATCTTTGGTAGAAAAGATGTTTGCAAGGTGAATAAAAACAAGTTTGTAGTTATAATAGAATTATGTATTCACAGATAAAAATAGTTACACAATGTTCGGCACTTGAGTTTACACTCACAGAAAGGGTTTTTAGGTGTCTATAATAACCAAGGATTTGAACATCTTTGCTGAATCTAGGGCACTTCTGGTAATATAAAATGAGAAAGAGATCTGACCTTATTTGTTGTTTGGAGTTCACCACAGCTCTGCTTCAATCGTCGAGGGTAGATTTCTCTGAATAAGGTGCAGGCGTTTTGGATAAAGCTTCACAAACTTCCACTGATGAATTGTGCCTTGGCGATATGTAATTGCTTCACAGATTCACAATTCACAACCTTTTTCTTTTACGTAGAGAATTTCAACTGAGTAATTCACATACACATGAACTAGGGTAGCTAACTGACCCGAAAACAGATTGTTTTGAGAGATTTTAAGAGGAACTTGTAGTTCTGAGTGCCGTTATGGACTCGTGAAAGTAAATTGATAAAGAGAGCTTACTTGAGGATACTGTGCACAAGAGCGTCTTGAGAGAGAATGAATTTACTTGTAGGAGTACTTACCACCTTGAGAGGTGTAGAGACAATTTACTTGTAGAATTTACTTACCCCCTTGTGAGGTGTAGAGAGAATGAATTTTAATAACTGAAAGAGTTCGGACGTGTCCAAAGTTCAAGTAGCTAAATTTAGGGATTTCCAAAATTCCGTCCGACAGAAGGCAAATTACCCCAAATTCCGAGAACTGTCCTTTGTTGCGAGAATATCGCAACAGTGATAATATAGTTTATTTGAATTTATGTGAACTTTATGGGGTAAACCAAATTAATTTTTGGTCTAGTTATGAGAATATGTTTGTGAAATGGCATGGCCGTATAAATATTTAAATACTCATACAACTTTTTCCGTGGAAATACGCTAAAAATAGAGTTTCTGAGACTGCAATAGCCGTTATGCTTCGCATCAACTCTTAAAAGACTTATATACTGCTTCATCCTTTTTCTTCTTTTCTCTCATTATTGCATATCTTCTATTCTGATCATTGAATACAAAATCAGACCTTTTCGAAAACACCTCGAAGATTCACTGCCGAAAAAATTCTATTAGTAATCCTGCCTCTTTCTGCTGAAGTCCTCTGTTCTATCCGAATTTATGAATTCGCTGGCCCGAGAAAAATTTGCCACTTGATAAGAGAGAAGGGGGCGAGCCAGCCTGAGTTAATTTAAAAAATTGCGCTACATTTGAAGTGTTTATACGGGAACGCACCTACAAAACCCAGCGTGGAGAATAAAAGAAGCCATAACTTGCCGGGGTGCCAAAAAGGGCACTCATTTGACGTAACGAATTACAGGTGAAGTGTCTGAGTGATGAACTGCAGAAGTAATGAAAGCAGGAAATGCACCGAAATGAGAAGACGCTGATGTCGTCTGGAGATGTGGCGAAGTTGAATGATCCAAATTCTTATACAGAGGCTCGGCTGGCGACATTCATTCTGGAATATTTACATTTTAGCTTACTCGTCTTACTCTCCCACCGGCAAAATTGGAAAAGTTGCAACTCAGACATGAAAACTGTAGAGGACAAGTTTAATATGCAAAAGTGTGTTGTGATCTGTCTTATTTGACTTGTGGATATATCCAGAAGTTATTGTTGGTAATGACTTGGAGAAGAAACATTCTTAGTTATAATATCATGGAACGACGTTGTTCTGTAAGGATTAAGTACAATGAAAAAGTTGGAGACAGTGCAGTAAACTTCAACAGCTTGATTTTGATTTTTTTTTTCGATCAGGAAATATATCCATTCAAGATATGGAAAATTGAAATTGGAGGTGACAACCAACCTCCTATTTAGGTACATTTAGAGTTGAAGAAAT
Organism: Micraspis discolor; assembly: GCA_030674115.1. NCBI lineage: Eukaryota > Metazoa > Arthropoda > Insecta > Coleoptera > Coccinellidae > Micraspis > Micraspis discolor. The sequence continues at coordinate 2,333,580 of JARTUT010000436.1, forward strand.
TGAGTTGTTTGTTCTTAAAATCACTAGCTGTTGCTAAACGGTCATTTGGTTTATTTATTCGACGATAATCTATAATTAAAAAAGGAAGGAGGCACTTGAATAACATCTAAGCACTTTTAACAAAGCATATAAAATTTTAAAATAAATGTTCGAATGAGATCTTTTTTCAAGATACAATTCAAAACTAAAAAGGAATACTCATGAAAATAACACTTATACTCAACCTATACATATACAGGGTGAGTCATTTGACCACTGCGTTCATTTTAACCATAGATTCTTGACTTCAACAGAAACATCTTCTTCTTATCACATTTTTCCGAACTTGGCCCCGTTCAGAAGATATAGGGTGTTGAAATTTCATAAAAGAATTGCATTTTCACCTGTAATATTCAAACGACAATATCAATTGAAATGATCTTTTGTAGAAGGTTTTAGATAACAGTCATGCATATTATGGCATCAATAAATTTATTCCATTTCTTGTGGGTTTCACACTACTACTATACAGGGTCTTTCACGAGAAAACTCACCCATATTAATACGGGAAACTACTGAACGTATTTTCATGAAAGACTTCCGTTTTTCAAATTACAACACCATTTTTTCATTGCAGAAATAGATTCCTTAGAAAACTTTTTTTTTATTTTGATGTAACATTTTTCAGTTTTGGTTGGAAATTTTCTCTGAGCGGGAAAATTCGAAAAAGAAAGTGGAAAATAGAGCTCCGCTGAAACAAGAATAACTACGAGGTTTTTGGATGGAAAATTTTCATTTTTGGGATTTTCCAAGATGTAAGATTGATGTATCCACTTTGAAAATCGAAATCGCGATTCATGATACAGGGGTTGAAAAAATCGCTTTCAAAGTTGGGGATGACAAAATCGTGAAAAATCAATTTTTTCAAATTAGAACCCCATTTTTTTATGAAGATATTGAATCTACGTTAAAAAGTAATGTGAGTGTATATGTTAGGACCGAAGACCGAAAACGCTCAGTGGCCGGAAAAAACGGCCACATCGCGTTCTGGCTGTCTTCGAACGCACAGAACGCGTTTTGGTTGTTTTTAAACGCTCGCAACGCGTTCTGGTAATTGTTAAACAGCCGGAACGCCTTTTGTCAATTGTTCAACGCTCACAACGCGTTCTTAATGTTCGACTTGTATTATTTGCCGATTTCTACCTGCGTAGGATAAAATTCATATTGTCCCTCATAAAACAAAGTTGAAAATTGAAATACAATTCAATTATTGACAACTACAATTGGATACCAAAGATGGGTTCGGTTTTTCTTGCCGAATCATTTCAACAATATTAAATTTCTTATAATTGTTCTTCAGTTGTAGGAAGAAAGTTACACTAATAAACTTATATTGTCGAGCATATAATATATAAATGCATGAATTAAAAAGCGAAAAGTTCTTTATTGAACAAATGAATTTCAATTTATTTTCTACAAATCCAACTTATTGTGGAGAACAAAACAAACTTGAATTTATAACTCTTTTAATTACTTTATTAGAAACAATTCAATTATTGAAAACCACAATTAAATACAAACGACGGGTTTTTCCGAACTTTTGTGTACTTTACATAGGTACGTTACTTATTTTTACAAGAACTGTTTGAATGACATTTCGAATTACATAGTACATTTAAATTGTATCCGTAAAGTATGGAACAAATTCATTTTCAGCTAATCAGACCATTTTAAGAAATAATCCTGAAACACATCGATTTTTATTTTAATTTACCTTATTTTAAAATAATAATCTAATATACAGCGTGAATTATTTTCGAGTAATGACATCACCGTCATTTTTTTTAAATTGAACTGAGCTGATTCCATAAATGCATAACATGTTGATTCCAATAGGTACAGGGTCCACAAATATACAATAGTTTTGTATGTGATCAGTGCTCATAAAGAAATACTAGACCACAAGTACCAAACATGTTCGGACACAACTTATTTTTATTATTCTAAAAATGTAAAAAACTACAGGGTCTTACATTTGAACCAATTGCCGTTAGACAAACGCGTTCCGGCTGTTTAACAATTACCAGAAAGCGTTGCGAGCGTTTAAAAACAACCAAAACGCGTTCTGTGCGTTCGAAGACAGCCAGAACGCGATGTGGCCGTTTTTTCCGGCCACTGAGCGTTTTCGGTCTTCGGGCCTAACATATACATCACACCCTTGCCCTAAAGTAGATATTATCTGAGTTATTCACAAAAAACTGTTTTTCGTCTTGAAATTTCAGCTATTTCTTTTCCCTTCAAGCCAAAAAGATGAAATTTTCAGGAACTGTTACGTAAACCATGTTTTAGATTTTACTACCCTAATATGCAAGAGAAAAAAATTACAGGTTGTTCCTAAATAGATGACGAATTTGGATTCGAATTTGTATCGGAAACCTCTTTATTTCAACTAATCGGCCATCGGTTTTCTCTCCAGTGATAAATAAATAATTCCTTATAAACCATATGCAAAAACTTACCATGTTTTACATTCTTTTTTTTAATGATAGATATCATTAATTACATCTGCCAAATTCCTCTTTATATATTATATTATTATTATTATTAGAAGATGAGAACAACGAAATTACAGTTCTTGCATATTTTCGTGTGAATCCTCAAAATTCTCTCAAAGATGCCGAGATTACTCTGGGATTATCTCAATCGAGTGTTTGGAGAATATTAAAAAAACATAAACTGCACCCATATAAATTCAATAGGGTACAGCATTTGAAGGAATTTCGTCAGGAGAACAGAGTTTTGCGAAGCTATGATGATTCGATTTCAAGAGAATGAAAACTTTTTGGACTGTATAATTTGGACAGATGTCCAAATGATGAATTCACAAAGAATGGTTCTTTCAATAGGCATAACAGTCATTATTGGGATGAAGAGAACAACCACCACTTTAGACAATGGAACTTTCAAGAGACCTGGAGTTTCAATGTTTTTTGCGCCATCAAAGATAATGCAATTCTCGATGTTCACATTTATGATGGGACTTTAACTGGTAAGATAGAACACTACACATGTTTGCATTATTTAAAGAATGTTCTCCCTTAGGAGATAGATATTCTGACATATTGACTCAAATAATTGAGCCGCTAGTACAGAACTATAATGACTTATGGTATCAACAAGATGGCGCGTCTCCACACAATTCACTCAATTTGTCAAATATCTTATACATTCTATTTGAAGATCGATGGTTGGCGATCAATGGTCCACATCTTTGGCCACCACGTTCTCCTGATTCAACTCCTTTAGACTATTATGTTTGGGGTAGGATAAAAAATATTGTCTACTCAACCCCCTGACTGATAAAGAGGACTGCATAAAACGAGTCAGAAATGCGTTCAGGTTTGTTTAGATTTTTAGATCCATAGTGTTGAAACTCAATTTGGTTTTCAAACACTTTTGCAGATCTCTTCGTCCCGATGAAATAAGGAGAGCAACGCACGAAGCATTCCTGAGGCGTATAAATAAATGTCTAGAAATTAACGGTCAAAACTTTGAGCATCTTCTCTAGTTATAACTGCGAGAGTTTGCCATGGTTTTCCTAATAGTAACTCGAAGTCGGATTCAAGATGGGTTGAAAAATCTACAGCATGGTTCAAATAACAGTTCCTGAAAATTTCATCTTTTTGGCGTGAAGAGAAAAGAAATAGCTGAAAATTCAAGACGAAAAACAGTTTTTTGTGAATAACTCAGAAAATATCCACTTTAGGGCAGGGGTGTGATGCATACACTCACATTATTTATTAACGTAGATTCAATATCTGCCATAAAAAATGGGGTTCTAATTTGAAAAAATTGATTTTTCACGATTTTTTCATCCCTAACTTTGAAAGCGATTTTTTCACCCCCTGTATCATGAATCGCGATTTCGATTTTTAAAGTGGATACATCAATCTTACATCTTGAAAAATCTCAAAAATGAAAATTCTCCATCCGAAAACCTCGAAATTATTTTTGTTTCAGCGGAGCTCTATTTTCGATATTTTTTTCGAATTTTTCCGCTCAGAGAGAATTTTCCAACTAAAACTGAAGAATGTTACATCAAAATAACTTAAAATTTTTTGAGGAATCTATTTCTGCAATAAAAAAAATGGTGTTGTAATTTGAAAAACGGAAGTTGACGTCATTTCCGGAAAAACCGGAGGTGCTCATGCCTTGAAAATATTTTAGATTTCATCAGCATCGTGAAATACTTATAAATGCTGAATTTCATGAAAATACGTACAGTATTTTCCCGTATAAATATGGGTGAGGTTCCTCGTGAAAGACCCTGTGTAAATTGGTTAAATTGCATGAAAAACAAATGTCGTTTGAACTAAAGGTCTGTATCTTGTACTTTCTAGAATCATTAGTCCTTTTTGCAGGTAGTCATTTCTCATCTTTTTTCCTAAATTGCACTATATTTTAGATATTGGAAGTTGAAAGAAATCGAATCGATATAATCATCTGATGAAACATGAGTGAGTGAATCATTTCTTAAAGGGAAAATAATGTTTTTAAACAATCCAGATTCAGATTATGGAAAAACGGTATGGAAAAAAAGTGTTTCTTTTGATCTCAAAATTAACGCAGTGGTCAAAGACTCATCCTGTATATTCTTTGATTATCAAAATACTGTTGAATTATTTATATTAAATCACAAATTGAACTGCCCGAGTGCACATATTACTTATTTTATGTTTGGATTACAAATTTTCCAATAAATTTTATAAACGTGAATGGGAATTCATTTTGAGCTTCAACAAATTGATAGGCAACTAATTTCACTACTCGGTTTCTTCTACGAGATTGTAATTCTTAATACAAGGGATTTTTCTACTAGAGACTCGTCAAAAAATTCTGAAATTCACTAAACAAAAACATGTCGAGTTCTTTCCAATGTAAATATTGAGAATGAGGATATCGGTTGAAGGTACAATAAAATCCTAGACCTGTATGGCGACGTTTCGGTATTTATTTTTCACCTTCATCAGGCTTCAAATGGTAAAAACTTGCTTAGGATGAAACTTTGATCCTCGGGTGAATCGCACCAATTCAGTTCGGGTGCTTTCATTGCAAAATCGATTATATACCAATGCATGGTGGTCAAATTTTTGTTTGTTTTTAATTATGACTTGTTGCAAGCTCAATTTTTTGTTTTTAGTGTATGATTGTAATTCTGTAGTTATTTTTTGAAAGTTTTTACCCTTTGGACACTGACGAAGGTGAAAACTAAACACCGAAACGTCGCGATAGAAGTTTAGGATTTTATTATTCCTTCAACCGATATCACCATTCTCAATGGCTAGTTTTAACTCATTTTAGTATCAGATTCATGTACTTCTATGAAAGTACTTTTTGAGGGCACAACAGCTTATATGAATATCTATTGCAAAAAATCGAATTATAAAAAAATTGTCTGGCAATTTCTAACAAGCTATAATTAATAATAATAATAAACTTTGTGGTCGCACAAAGAATAAAGAAAAGAAATTGTAGCTTCGAGTGACTTGTTTTTGGATGAGAAATCTAAAATTTTGTAGCGTCAGTATACATGTTGACTAATCTTGTAAATAGCAACTTCAAAAATATTTTCAAAATTTTTTGTCCAAGAGTTAGGATTTGATTTTGCTCAACCACCGTGAGGATTGGATATCTTGTTTATTTAGTTTATTTTCTCATTTATTGACTTTGATACGTTTATTTCTCGAGATGTCGGTCTTGAAATGGAAAAGAATCTGTTTGTCTTTAATTTTCGATATCCCAGCAACCAATTATCGTAAAGAAAGTTAAATATCAGTTTAATAACAAACAAGGTAAATAAGAGAATACAATTACAAGAAGAACAACAAGGCTTCAGAGCAGGGCGATCATGTACAGATGCAGTGTTCATCATAAGGCAGACCAAGGAAAAATCCATCGAGTATAATAGACCAGCTTTTATGTGCTTGATAGATCTTAAAAAAGCATTCGACAAGGTCCAAATTGAAGATGTTATTCACCTACTCCATGATAGACAAGTACCCCTAGATATTATAAAAACAATCGAAAACATATATAAGGAAAACAAGATAATTGGTAGATGGAAGGATGGTAAAACGGAACCAATAAATTACGAAACAGGTATTCGACAGGGTGACTCGTTAAGCCCCTTACTTTTTAATATAATCATTGATGAAATAATAAAGAAGGTAAAAACAAAAGGGGGTACAAGATGGGAAATATGGAGATAAAGATTATTTGCTATGCAGATGACGCAATAATAGTATCCGAAAGTGAAGACGATTTACAGAGAATGATACATCAGTTCTATTTAACAGCCACACAGTATAACATGATAATATCAATAGAGAAGACAAAAACAATAGTGATATCGAGAGAGCCCATAAGATGCAAGTTAGTGGTGGAAGATAGAACAGTAGAACAAGTCATGGAAGTAGATTTCCTAGGTATCAAAATGTCAAGCGATGGTAAAGTGGAAGAAGAAACAAAACAACAAGTAACTAAAGCAAATAGAGTGGCGGGATGCCTAAGTACCACTATCTGGAAGAATAAATTTTTAACGGTAGAGACGAAGACCAGAATATATAAAAGCGTAGTAAGACCCATGATGACATATACAGCTGAAACGAGACCACAAACCAGTGAACCAGAAAGGATGTTGGAAACCTCAGGAATGAAAGTATTAAGAAAAATAACTAACAATACGTTAAGGGATAGGCAAAGGAGCGAAGACAGGAATGTAAATCAATGGATAAAGGGCAGGAAAACAGAATGGAACGAACATATAGAGAGAATGGGAGATGATAGGGTAGTGAGAATAGCGAGAGATAAATCGCCAATCGGTAGAAGTAGCATAGGAAGACCTAGAAAGAGATGGAGTGACGGCCTATAAGAGGAGCCTAGACACGAGAAGGAAGAAGAAGAGAAGTCTTCGTAGCAAAATTTCACAAGTGTTTTTTCTGTTTTCCATCCTTCATTCAATTCATGTGACACCCATTATCCACACTTTTGGATCTTTTCCATAGCTTTTAAACGGTCAGAAATTGTTTGTTGTGCAACATTTTTAACAATTCTGATATTTGCTTTTGACTCAAAGTGTCATCTCCATCCAACATGGTTTTCAATTTTGTTTCTTCAAACTTTTCAGGTGGTCTTCCACGTCATTCATTTCTCACATAAAATTCATTATTTCTGAACCGTTGATATCATCTTTTGCATGTTGCTTTTGATAGGGCATGATCACCATATGCCTCGACAAGCATTCGATGCGACTCTGCAGCACTCTTCTTCAAATGAAAACAAAAAATTAATTCTTTCCGCAAATCATCACTGGTACAAAATTCGACTTCTTTAATACGATGAAAAAATATGATGTTGTCTGTTCAATGATTTGATGAATACTAAATATATTTCACAGATGTCTCTGCAAAAAACAAACAAATAAAGGCTCGTTCACAACAAATGTTCCCTATCGAGACATTTGTATCTTGACGCTCACTTCATACCAGTATACCTGGTATATTCAGGAGCACATGATTGATTTACAAAAGTTCCCCCTCCTTTATCAGGAAGAATATAAAGTTTTCGTTGTTATCTATTATTCATAATGCTTTCTTCAATTTTTTTAATTGATTTCAGAGGTTTCACAATTATAATGGGTTGACAAATATCTCCATTTCGCCCTTCTGCTCTTTATTTAATGCTTTATAAAAAGTGTTACAGTGATCTGATTTAGTTCAAATATGCGCCGTTCTGTTCGATAATCTGTTTCCATCTAGACGGTAACGTCATAAAACCTCCCTCGTAGAAGCCCCATTCCTTATTTGCAAAGAACTCGTACAACCACTTTTCACAAGACTCTTTTGAGTTCAACTTTACACGACCAAGAGCGTTCGCCATGGACATGAACAGATGGTAATCACTTGGCCGCTATGTCTGGACTATAATGGTGGATGCGATGAAACCTCCCATCCGATCTGCTGTAGCTTTTGACGAGTCATCAACGAAGTGGGTGGTCTGGCGTTGTCCTGGTGGAACACTGCACCCTTCCTGTTGGCCAATTCTGGACGCTTCTGGTCGATCGCCTGCTTCAAGGGGTCCAGTTGTTCGCGGTAGATGGTAGAATTAAGCGTCTGGCCATTTGGGAGCAGCTCATAGTGGATGATTCCCTTCCAATCCCAATAAACATACAGCTTATCCATGGTGTCGTTTTCACCGGCTCTGAATCGTCAAAACCATTCCTTCGCTGTTCGATCTGATAGAGTACCATCCCCCAAAACGCCATTAATCTCACGGAACGTTTCTCTAGCGGATTTGCCTAAAACGAAGGAAATCGTTAAAATAGCGCGAATTTCGGCGTTAGTGAACTCCATGTTTACACGTCTATAACTGTTGAACGCAATATCCAAACTAATTATGCATGGCGTCGTTTTCTAGGTTATGTCAAGACCTTTCAAATTTTGTATAGTATTGCTCTATAGCACTTTGTACATAGCCACGAAATTCAAAAGACATAAAGGTGGAAGGGAGATATTTGACAACCATTATTAATGGTTGTTTCTTTATTTCAGTGTCGTAATTGTTTTTAGTTATATTTTTCCTTTTTTGGTTGACAACACTGACATCCTATTCAAATTCTATAATTTGTCAATTTTCGTATCAGTCACACCAACTGCGAAAATAAAATACAAAAGGCACTAGGAGGTATAATCCGAATTTTTCATTGAATTCCTATAAATTTCTCACAATTCTTGACTGAAATAGAGAAAATATCGTTTAATACTCGTTGCAGAAGGCAATTCCAACACTCATGCTTTCAAAAACTCGCTCTTTCGTCGCTCGTTTTCGAATTTCGCATTCTAGTTAGAATAGGTGCCTATTCTGCAACTAATTGATATCGAGAATTTATCCCTCCAAAATCTTTGACTGAAATACATTCGTGACTTGGCGGATTTGATTTCTACTGCACTTCTGGAATGCATAAATATTGAATTATTTTCAATAAAGGATCGGGAAAAAACATTGAAAAAGACACTATGAATGAGTATGAAATGTTTTTTGCAAACGGAGGTTGTACTTATACAAGAAGTGTTAGGAACTTACCAATGAGATATTCACATATAATATGTTAATTAAGGAAAGTTCACAGTGGAGATTCTTGGTCCTTACTAAAAAAGAATCTCAAACTCTTGGAAAAATTCCTATGCCCGCTGAATTTTTCAACGCAACTGTTATAGCTTTTATCTTCTTGGTAATCAATTACTGGATCTCCTGTGTCTCCCTTTCCTCCATTTGCAGCTTGGATAACGATACGGATATATAGTCGAGTAAATTCTTAATTCAATGTGCCGGGGCAATATAACGCTACAGTCAATTTGTTTGTGCAGAAGAAACCATGTTGGCGCTGTGGTCAGTGTTATCGCTTTACACTCCATTTAGTCAGCTTCTATGATCCGGTCCAGGAACAATACAAATACGATGCACGCAAGTGACCATCACCGACCGCAGACCCACGCCTTATCTGCCAAGAAGTCATTATTTCGATGACAAAGGCCTGGTCCGCCATTTCTCACTGACCCATTGACAAGAATTCCACTGACCACATATATCTTCGTTAATTCAAAACGGAAACGGATGTGCCTGAATCCGACTCACTTTAATGCTGAAGCGATTGTTTTTGATAAATTGCCTTTATTATAATATCGATTACGATGCATATATTCTGAACAGCTCCGATTTATCCGTCTTTGTTGGAATATACAAGCCCTTCATTAGCTTCACGCATTGGGGACCACCTTCATATATCAGGTTTACCGGTATGAAATGAGCGTTTTTTTGTGAAAATAAAACACTAATTATAAATGGTAAATAACATTTCATTCAAAGTATTGACCATTCTTTTCTACACATTCTGATCACCTTTCTGGCGATTTGTGGATACCACGCCAATAAAATTGGTCCCTTTTAAAGCAAACCAACCAGACATCCAATTTTCGACCTCCTCGTAGCAGTGGCGGCTCGTGACAATATAGTATGGTGAGGCACATATGAAAAAAAATTTAATAATGTAATATATATATATAGGGTTTACGTGGCGAACAAAGTTTATATAGTGAACTCTACTTCGTCAGTTGCATAATAAATATATTAAAACAATTTTCTTCACTAATGCTTAGAACTTTTGATGAATCCTCAAATCATTTATATACATATTACTTTATTTTACTCAGCAAAAAAAGTGTTTCGGAACACTCATTGACCGTAACACGTTGTTGTGATGTTTTGCAATTTGTCTCAAAAGCATTTTAGACGGAGTTTTCCAAAGTTTCCCCATAAGTTCTTTTTCAATTTGCTCAACAAACTAATATTAAGATCCTTTGTGTGTAAAACATAAGTTCGACTTTGCCCTGAAGAAGTAAAAATATATCTACGAAACGTTGGCATTAGTTAAATGCAGTTTTTGACCAACTGCTTTCCTCAAAATTCCAAGAAAAATCAATCATAATAAAAATTGAAATAGATCATCAGCAGAACGCCCAGAACTAACATCATAAAATCCCATGAAGCGCTCAACAAGTTGGTCATCTATTACATAACGAAAAATGACTGATAACTGGGAATGACAGCTTATGTCAGTTGTTTCATCAACTTGCCAAGAAAAAAACAATTATTGGGAAGTTTCGTCCTCGATTTGTTCATTCACAACTAAAGCAACCGAATCAATTAATTCATTTTGAATGGTTTTAGATGTACCACAAAATACCGATAAACTGTTGGTGTCATATTCTAAAAAGGTTTTTAAATTCGTGTCAAATTTACTAACAAGAACTACCAATTCTTTGAAATTTCCGCGATTTAAAGACTCATTCGATTCATCGTGCCCCCTAAAAGGTAACTCTTACATACAGATGTGCATCATAATTTCTATTAAATTCTTAGAATTTGTCGATTTTCTTTGACTTCAGCATTGAAATTTTCAATTTCTATTTGACGCGCATTGTCTAATGCTGTGGCGATATTTTGTTTTTTCTTTCTCATAACGGTAAGCTTGCAATTAGATGAAATATGCTGAGCACTTTTATTGTGTAGCGATAGACCCCGAGATAAATTTTTCAAATCACTAAAACCACTTTTCGACCAAACTCTGTCGGAATTTCCATTAGTTGCTGAGAATAAAATGCACGGCCAACAGAATATTTTTTTCAAAGTAATACTTCCAGTAAGCCAGTCGTACTTGTCATACCACGTATTTTGGAATCCCCGATTTGATTCACCGACCCCACCACTAGACACTAGAGATTTCCTCAAATCTGGTAGAGGTCGCTTAACTTAATTAAATATAATCTATCATCATACGAATGAGTTGAAAAATGTAGTTTATCTATTAAAAAATTAACAATATCATAAGGACACTAAACATGTTCCTTAGGAATTTCAAAAGATTTACTATTACTAGGGCCGAATTTTGGCGGTGCAATCTTTCGAAAGATCTTTCAAAAGATTTTTGCTGTAACGGCATGGGTTCAATACTCGCTAAAACGGTATCTTTCGAACTGGTGACGTCATAGAAGCCGCGAAATTTAAAATCTGTGTTGTAAATTTTAGGTTAGTTTTTCAATACCCATTGCAGTGGTTATCTCTGATAGGAGTAGTTCGTTATTAGTGCTTTAAGAGTATATTGCGATTGTTAGAAATTGTATAAAGAATTTAATTTACATATTTAATGTTCCAGAATTAATCCTCATTAAAATGGAGAATGCAGTTATTTCTGTTATTGACAACGTATCACATATCCTCATCCAGTTAGAAGCCGAAACCAATTTGTATTTGATACATAGTTAAAATATCTGTTTTGATTCGATAAAATGACTACTTTCAGAAATACTAAAACGAAAAAGGCAGATATCTTGCAAAGCATGGCAAACCCCATTTCTTGAATCACAGAATTATTGTAAATAATCACTTTCTTATTTATTTCGCCATTACTTCAACAATAAATATAAACGTGTGCTTAGCTTTTTCAATGCAATATTACAAATTACAATCATAAGCAAAATTCAAATTATCCGCCATAATTGACATTTGACATATTTACAAAACATTCCAACTACCCAAAAATGTTCTTTCAAAAGATTGAAAGATCTTTCGGAAGATTTTGCGAGTGACGTCAGCTTTGCAACGCTAAAATACGAATCTTTTGAAAGACACGGAATCTTTCGAAAGATTGCACCGCCAAAATTCGGCCTAGGTCCCGCTGAATCCATTTCGCGATAAGGTAGTCACTTTCGATAAAAAAGATTTATATTTCAGAAAAAATTCACCTAAAAAAGATTATAATCATACGCGATACACTGCAAACGCGATACCTCTAAATAACGACAAAGTGAACTAACCCTATTTCTCTATTTCCCGCTTCCCGATTAACTAGAATAAAAACCTGAGGCCAGCCTCTAATTCCTCGAGAAGCCGCCTTCAAAGCCTTAAATATGTTCTCACCGCTTCGACGCATATAACCCGTTGGACATCGCAGAAACGAAACGATCTCAGATCGGCTAAGATCGCGCAGAGGCCAGCCTCGGATTAATCCTAGAATGGCTTTCCATTACGTTCTCGTAGGTCATCGAAGTATGACACGCTAATTCAGTCAAAGAAGCCTGCGCTAGGCATGCCTCCAACCGTTTATTCAACGAGGATTTGATTTGTTATGAATATACAAGGAACGTGAGATTGGGAAAAATATTGAGGAAAAAAGTGATGATGAAAGGGAATGAAGAAATATACGGTTCAGAATTTTTTTGATGAGGCACTGCCTCACCTGCCTCATAGGACAAGCCGCCACTGCCTCGTAGGAATTAAAGTGCTGCTCGGATAATGCGTGTCCCATCTATAAAAACGAATGATAGTGAGAAGGAGCCAAGTCTGGCGGGTGGGATAGCAGCTCCCAGCCGCTCGTTTCTCAACCAATGCATGGTTCAAATTGATCATTTGTTGTCGGTAGCGATCAATTATCGATTTCACCAGGTTATAGGAGCTTCTGTGGGGTTATTCAAAGTCATAGGTTGATGTTGATAAACCAAATAATTTGCGAGAATTAGCTGCAGGAATAACTCACAAGATATAGAGAATTCTACCAGAAGTAATAGCTAACGTTATTAGAGAATTTACAATTCGACTTGTTTATTGCCAAGAAGTAAACGGTATAGTTTGAACATCTGATACATTAAGTTTAGTTTAGTTAAGTTTCAATGATTTGAAAATCATCTTAGTTTTAGTTAATAATTATGTTTAGTTATTTCTTTAATGGATATTAGATTTTCACTTTTTCAGATATTTTTCTGTTAATATCTCGGTAGGTTGAAAAAGAAAAATTTCTAACCGGATATTTTTGTAAGTAATAAAATGTTTCATCAAAATTATAATAATGTGAATACAGAGGGAGTTCCATTGCAAATTTTAAAATTGACATTACTTCCGGTAAAATGGTAAGTTCAAAATTGTTAAAAAATATTAAAACAAATGGGCAATCTACTGCAGTATCCATCTTCCAAATTTCATTTTGATATCTCTCATAATTACAGATATTTACTTGGTTCCACACATTTGCCCATCACTGTATATTTTATATATTTGTGCTATGAATTTAATTACCTACCAGCTGATGAATAAAAACCCATAATATAATAATAATAAGCATCACACCACTTCAACAAAAAAAAACGATTATAAAAAACTATATATAGAGAGCAATTAAAGTTACCTCACTAGTTACAGACCCCTCATTTTGAATTAAGTATGCAACTTATTAATAAAAATTTAGAAAGCACTGACGTGAGGTCAGGTTGCTTTGGCGCTCTTGTTGAGCTACTTGCGAGTAAATATTCAAACCTTAACAAATCTATAAGCTCTCTGATCGGGTGAACAATAGTCTTTTTCCGTACTATGGGACAATGTGATGTAAATATGAAAGCCTAATGAATAAACAAACCTTTATCTCAATTTGAAAATAACTACTCATAATTTTCATCAAATTTTGTTCTATTTTTCTCCTAAAAACTTACGTCATTGCTTTTCTGAGTTTTGACAACGCCATCAAATTCTTTCTCTATGATAAAAATTTTTTTGATTAATATTACGTCTGTGCTTTTCTGAATTTTGACAACGTCATCGACATCGAATTCTACCTCTATGAATTCTATGAAAATTTTGATTGATATTACGCCAACTGATACTGATCGAATATCGATCTGTGATGGCAAACATTTCTATTTTTCTCTTGAGTAAATGAAAAAAATGATCATATCTTCAAAAATGGGAAAGCTACGACAATGAAATTTGAGTATGAGTAAGATATCGGTAACCTCAATATATATACGGATTTTTATTTAAATCTGAATGAAGTCTTAGAAGATATTGAGTATTGAAAATTTTTTTTTGGGAATTTTTAAAAAATTTTCTAGCGTGACGATTTCTGCGAGATTTTGCAAGCCGTTTCGTTTCAGCCTCCCTCAATAACATTCCAAGTATCAACTTGATGGGATGGATATTCTAGTAGTTATTGAGGAAACAAAATTTCAGATGCTCATAACTACTGAACCATCCGAAGGATTTGGCCCAATAACGAACTTGACCGAGATATTTGGACAATTAACCTATTCTGAAAATTTGAAAACTCTAGCTGATTCCTTTTGGATGCTAGAGAGGATACGGCCGGCCGGCCGGCCGGACAGGCTCAACTTTCGCCACGAATTCTTCATCAGGGAGTCAAACCCAATCGATTGAGACCATTTTCGGCTCGATATTCCAAAGTTACAGACATTCGGGCAAAATGATTCTCTGTTCGGGTGAACAAGAGCGCCAAAAATAATTATCCACCCTTATTAATAAGCAAAATTTAAAACGCAACGTGTTCATAAATTTCTTAACACACCAAATTCAAATGAAAAAAAAAAAGAACTGACTACGTATATAGCACTACCATATATGCCAATATGTCCGAAAAAATAGAAAATATCGTTAATCCTTACACTAGTATTAAAATGGCACACACACCTTATACGCATATCAAGCAGCTCTTCTCAATGTTAAAATTGCGAAAACCAATATTTGAGAAATCACACGTCATCTACGAAATTCCACGCAATGATTGCGAGGTCAATCTAAACAAAGATCTAACGACAGAACAAAGGGTCATAAATATTCAAAAACCCAAACGGCTCTATAAAAACATGGAATAGACAATCACCATTATCTAAACTTCGAAAATACAAAAATATTAGATAAAGAGGAAAATAGAAAGTCCGGAGAATTTTTACAAATGATTTATATCCACCAAAACCAAAGAGCAATTAATGACACAACAGACATTCAAGGACTATACAAAATCGTCTCATCACTAATTCAGAAAATAAGTAATGAAAACACTTGAGAAAATGAATAAGAAGAACAGGTGATTTCGAAACATTGAGTCAATAGTCGATACATGACAAAACATATACCTCAAAACTACATATTCCTCAGATTCTATCGAAGTATTAGGACAGGTGATATTTTTGATACCGAAGTAAATACATTAAGTTTTATCGACATTTAACAGTAGTGTATTTTACTGGCATCAATCTTAAAAACTTTGAATAAGACCTTAACAGGCGTTGTCCAGTTCAGCAACACTCGAGGTTGTAATGGCAACAAAGAATCATCTGGATAAATAAGCACCAACACTGATTTCAGGTAATTAGGTACATCACCAATGAAAATAATGAATAAAAGTGGACCCAAGATAGAAGCTTGAGATACTCCAGACGTAGTATCATATTTCCTAATAAAAACTTTAGCATTCATAGTTCCAACGGAGATGAAACGGAACAACGGGTCAAGAAATACCCTTCTAAATCCCAAATTATAAAAGTTTAGCTCATAAACGATATAACATAGAATGAACAGGACAGGTCGAAAAATAGAGATAAGCTTGAGAAACTAGATATTAATTATGGACTGAAAATATTAATTAATTCAGCTTCCGTTCTATCGTTCCCAATAATTTTTACGAAACAAAGAAAAATTTACGGACATAAGTAAACTTGATCATAAATAATCGGAATAAAATAACTCGATTGTGTTCATCCACAAGCCTCAATCAGATCGAACGCTGCAACATTGTGCACACGCAAATAAGTACAAAAAAGCCCCTCGTATTTTATCGCCCCTCACCCTCCAACCCTTTCTAGCTCCTCGCCCCTTTTGTGAGTCACTATGTATATTTACGTCGTTGTTTCCTATTGATAATACCATTCTTATTCCCGTTCACCCTTCTAGATTGAGTTTCATGCTTTTCTAAACAAAGATTAAATGTTGACAGTTGTGTTTATTTTTAATTAAGTGCTCCGATATTGAAATTTCTGTCGATTTCACTGGCTACAGATAATTTTAGCGAACGTAAGGAATTTTATAATTATTCAGGTTATTTTTCTTAGGAAATCAGGCGTTGACTATTCAATATACAGGGTGGCCGGGAGATTGACGTTTAGAAAAAAATTAGACTCCTCGTGTAATGGGGTATCCAAAATACCCCATGTATGTTTCGCGATTGTTCATGGTTTTCGAGTTATAATTATTTTTAGAAAATTTCAGAACTTTTGTCCTCAATCACGTAAAAAATTCCAAAAAAAAAGTATGAAATTATTTTGACTTTTTCTCTAGCAATGAAATCTCCATAAGTTGTAATTTGATACATAAAATAATCAGCTTTATAACTTCAATGTAAGTTCAGAAAAAATTAGTCTCAAGAGAAAAAACATGTCAAATGATTTGGAACTTTAAAATAAAGATAAAAAATTTAAGTGGATATATTCTTGATTACCGCATGTACCTATAAAATGCGCCTAACTCTTAGCAATCAGGATCATTTAAAATAAGCAGTACTTAATGAACTATTTTTGCTAAAATCCGCCATCAAAGTAACCAAGGTAGAAATTCTTAAAACAATTTTTTGTCTTTTTATATTACTGCTGGAAGGATTAGATTCAAGCAGGATCCAATCAAGGTTTTATTTGTTTAGTTTTAAGTTGACTTAATTTGTATTTTCTGGGATGCGAAAATGGGCTGGTGGGTGAGCGCAATTCTTTTACCTGGAATAACAATAGGCCACAATATCCCTCTCGCTTATTGTGGTAAGAGTTCGTGTGCAACAATCCTAGCAAAAAATTAGATACCTGCTTGCCTGCTTTCCTCCCTCACCAATTTTTCCTTTTCATTTGACCACTCTGTTTGTTTAGAAGTGTTGGTTAAGAGATAAGTTACACTTTGAGAGAATATGCAGAAATGCATTACTTTTATGGAGTTTCACGAGGAAACGGCCATGAAGCAGTCCAACTTTATTGCGATCAACTACAACGATGTAGTGGACCGCAACATGTGCATTATACTGATTATCGAGTTGTTATAAACACGCATAATACTCTAACGGTAGGCCACATTCCTGGTCGGGAAGGAATCCCTCGAGTTGATGTGGATCGCAGAGAAAGAGTTCTGGAAGAAGTGCAACGAAATCCGTACGAGGACTATGCCTCGTGCTCTGGACATCCCAAGGTCTTCAATTCAAGACATACTTCACGAAGAAACTAAACAGGCGTTCCACATCTAGCAAGTACAATCTCTACTGCCAACAGACTATCAGTTGCGAATTGAATTTTGTCGAACAATGTTACAGTAGGAGCAAGAGGACCCTGGATATTTCAATAAAGTTTTGTGGACCGATGAGTCACGCTTTGAGCGATGTACAACATACCATACCAACCATACGTGGGCTATTGAAAATCCGTACAGTAAGAAAGATTCTAATATTCAACGAAGATTTAGTGTGAACCTGTGGTCTGGTACTCTCAACGGGGAATTTATCGGTCCATTTGAACTCCTATCTAGACTAGCTGGAGAGACTTACATACATTTCTCGGAAAATGAACTTCCATTACTGTTGGAAGATGTGAATCTTCAGCTTCAACTTACCATGATATTCCAGAATGACGGTGCCCCGTGTTACTACGCAATAGTACGAAATTTCTTGAACGAAAATTACCCAATTTTTCATTGACGAATTAATTCGTTCAAAGAGGTTTTCAGTATGTGCACTTTGTCATGGGTCATTTACTTTGATACGATGGTACCCGATGAAATTTATATCCAAATGAACATTTTGCAGTTTTGTTCGTGCACAACTTTCAACCCCTACGAACCCCTTCAATGGAGAATTCTCCATGTGAGGGGGTTGAAAGATATGACTGAACAAAACTGTAATGGTCGACTTTCATTCGGTGACAAATTTCATCAGGTACCACCTTCTCAAAGTAAATGAGCTATGACAAGTACACATATTGAAAACTTCTTCGCACTAACTAATTCTTAGAAAAAACGAATTTTCTTGAAAATTTCTGCAAGCCTGTGAAGAAGATTCAAAGATTTTTCCAAAAAAGTAACACGTGACCACTTTCCCTATTGAAAATTTTAGGAGGTTGATGAGGATGGCACAGGTTGCAAGAAAAATCCTCCAAATATTCTTGAAAATTTACCTGCTTCGGGATTTTGTTACCGAATAATTTTTTTCTGGAAAATGAATTTGTTCCATAATTTTAACTCGTACGTTATCAAAATCGCTAAAGCCATCTGACCTCGCCTCAGCACTTCTTGATTTTTTCTGAAGCAGTTCGAAACGATTCTTCTCCATAACGAATAATCTAAATCAGTTGGCGGAGGAAATGGCTTCGAATTTGCATGTGAATATTTTTTTACTGACATCCTAACACGTTCTCGCCATATGGTGCATCATATTCTGTTGAAATTCTTTCGTATTGAACCAAAATACAGAATAATAAGAGGGGGCTGTCAAGAATAGTGTAAATACGCTTCTGGAAATATGATCCTCCTTTAGAGAGGGGTTGCTAAACGCTTCTCTGCTCACGTAGTTCAGAGATTATCGCTACTGATACTAACGATATAATATATAATAAACGTTTGCCTTTAAATTCTCATTCATGAGTTGCCATTCTCGACAATTGGAGAAAGAAGTTTCCGGTACGCCGTAAGAAAGAGCGAGAGAGAACACGGTCCCCCTGTATAAAATAAACCGTTATGTTATTATCTTGGCCAATTATACTCACCTACAATTCCAGACAAATTACAAACTATTACAAAGTTCATGCGGTCTCCTTTTCTTGTCTTCCTCTTTTTGGTCTTTCGACTCCAATACACTAAACCGCTTGGTAATTACTCGCATTTATTTTTTATACCTCTACGTTGCAGAGTAGCTTTCCAATGGAACCTCAATTAACTCTCAGAAGTGAAGCATATCTATGTTAGTTAGTTTGATGTTCACACTGCTCTTCGTCGTTCTATGCCTTCTTGAATAGTACTCAACTAGATGTCCGCCCTGGATTAGCAGGGGTTTATTTATTGTTTGTTTTGATCTTGATTTGGGAATATTTCAATGGTTAAACGATATTGGAATGTTAATAAAATCGAACGAAAATTCCGAAGAACCGTCACTCCAATGGTGCGAGCTAGTCACGATTGAAGTATATGACTGTGGACTAGTCCATAGTTGCACTTGGGGTCTTGATTCTCTGGCTTGTGATGCGTCAATCGTGGCTAGCATGCACCATTGGAACTTCGGTTCTTCGGGATTGTCTTCCTATTTGTTAACTCACTTTGCCGTGCTGGCATAACAGCATTAGAAATCATCTATTTATAATATTGGAATGAATTACACCATATATCGGCAGAAATGTCGTATAATGCTTTTCGTTTAAAACTCATGAATTCATTCAGCAGATTTTCAACTCAGAACAGTAAGAGGGTTACAGTAGATACCACAAATGAATCGTTGAGATACAGTGATGAGATATTGAATATATAGGATACGCGCAACTATAGTACCTATAGGTTGTGAACCAATATACCCTTTTCTCAATTAAATAAAGTGTTAGAAAATTGAAACTGCCTACTTTTAATCAATATATATATCAATCAATATATATATGAATATAAATATTCATCAAATATATCTTCTTCTTGTTGTGTCATTTCCTTATAGAAGATTGGCGACCACCAAGGTCTATTTTGCCTTCGATAATGAGCTGCATTAAATTATATTTGTCTGCTTTCTTTGTTAACCTTATTAAGAAGAAATTGTAGCTCATAATTTTTTTTTGTTTATGGTATATTGAAATTTACAATATATATATTTCGTATTCAGTAAATTTGTTATATGTACAGACTACTAAGTATTTCACATTGATGGACTCTTAGTTATGATCAGTTAGGCCAGGTCCTTTCCAATCTTCGTGAGTAATGGATCCTTTGTCAGTTGACATGTCCTTGTAGAATCTGATGATCTTCTCTCGAGCGGTATTATTCTATTTCTGTGTCGATATATGGGATTCTTAAACCTTCATTGATGGTGTGGTTGGAGACATATCAAGGGGCATCAACCAATGCACGTAGTATTTTTGATTGTACTCTTTAGATAATTTGAATATTCGATGGCTTAGCGCAACTCCAGAATTGGTTGCATTACTTCCATATTAGTGTGATTATCGCTTTGGAAACTAGCAATTTATTTTGAAGGTTCATTTGGACTTCCTGTCTAAAAGCCTATATATTTTTCGGAATTTCAGATTAATTCATTTTTTTTTTGTATTAATGTGTCCCCAGTTGAGGCTCTGGTCGAAATGTATGCCAAGATACTCAGCCTTGGTGTCGACTGGTACTTCTCGTCGAAATATTTTGATAGGGGGACATATACTCCTTCTTGTAGTGAATGTAACTTGAACTAACTTTACCTAATTGATGTTGAGTCGCCATTTTCGATGCTACTGTGCAAGGACATCCAGGTGTTTCTGTAATTGTTTGGAAGCTGTTTCATCAGATGCGTGTATGGCTATATCTTCTGCAAAAGATGCTATGGAGGTGTTTTGATTTTCTGGTATGTCCAAAGTGTAGATGATATATTAAAGTGGTTCCAAAACACTTCCCTGTGGGACTCTGGATTTGAATTTGGTTATTGCCACCCATACTTCACGGCAAAATAACGGCCTGCTAGATACGACTTCAGAATCATGTAATATGGCTGTGGGAGGAGTTGTTGGAGTTTGTATAGCAGTCTGTTGTGCCAAACCTTGTCGAATGCTTGCGATGAGTCTAGAATCACTGCTGAGCATAATTTTCCTTCTTCGAGGCTTGTTGAGATGGTGTTCACGATGAAATGGATCTGATGCGTTGTCGAGTGGTTCTCTCGTAAACCTAGTTGATGGTCTGGTACCAGTTGGTGCATATCCATGTCATTCTTCAGCCTTTTGAGTAGCAACTTCTCAAATAGTTTAGCCAGGATTGGCAGAAGACTCATGGGCCTAGATGATTCCACATTCTGTTCTAGTTTACCAGGTTTGGGTATCCTTATAACCCCAGCATACCTCCATATGATCGAGAAATAGGATATACTCTTCATGCTATTAAATAA
Source organism: Micraspis discolor (assembly GCA_030674115.1). NCBI lineage: Eukaryota > Metazoa > Arthropoda > Insecta > Coleoptera > Coccinellidae > Micraspis > Micraspis discolor. The sequence goes on from JARTUT010000436.1 coordinate 2,355,103, forward strand.
TGTTGCGAGCAGCACTACAAGTTTTTTTGGTAGTTTCTTTAGAATTTCGACCGTTATGAGGTTTTATCCAGGAGGTTTCTTGATCTTCAGTCTTCTTATCTCATTGACTACTACTCCTGTGGGTGTGAAAGTTTTAATTGGCAAGGACATCTGACATGGAACCTCCAGAAAGGTTTCAACTTCTGCATCGCAGATAACAGGTCATATGAGTTGTCCGCACTCATTACTGTATGATCTGCATAGCGTATGTTATTCAGTCTCTTCCCATTATCTTTAATTTCATTGTCAATTCCATCTGGAAAAATTGCTTCAGTCTATAAGTTGAAAAGGGTAGATTGAAAAAAATTAAGCAGCTCCATCTAGGTGTTGCAGTTTCTTCTTCAGTTATTATAATTTCTGCTTTTCTTTTTGCATCTGCCTAGCCGCCAAGTAGGGTATGGTATGGTATTATTATCAAACAGTTTTTATTGCTATGAATATTGTTGCAATCATATGAAGGAAATACATAACGATGATAAGATATAGCCTAGATGAACAAAATCTGAAAGCATTTTGACATCTTGCTTTCAGAATATTATGTGAGACACCAATATGTGTAATGAGTTTCGTTATCTATGAGATGAGTTACCAGTTGGTGAAAAAGTTGAGAGTCAACCCTTTCCCCTTCTGGTAACTGAGTATTCCTTAATTCACAACCTTTATTTGAGATTTGTCGGTGGATCTCATCGATTTGGGGGCCAAATTTGCATATTCAATTTGTAGCGTTGTCCAAGCATTGGAGGAGACTTATTCCCTCCAGCCTTATGATTAATTAATTAATAACTTGGAAGCGCGGTGAAGGTAACTTATATTGCCCAGTTCAGAAAATGATTAATTCAGAGCCAAAAACCAATTAAAGAAATGATAATTTCATAAAACACCTCGAACTGGCATTTCTTTAAGGTTTTTCCGAGAGGGACTGAAATAATGAATTTCAATAAATTATTCGTCCATGTTATAATTAAAAAAACCGATATTCGCTGAAAGAATATTTGCGTAGCGATAATTCAAGAGGTTTTATCTTCGTCATAAATAAAGGACCCTAATAATTAAAAGTTTTTCTCGGGTTATAAAAAGTCAGGACAATGTCCTAAAAGTTACGCTGGAAGTTCTGCATTCCCATCCTCCCGTATCTAAATGCAAGGGAACAACACGCTTGTTTAAAATTGTGGGTGATACCTCACTGTGTTAAGCGCTGCCTTTTTCTCTTTTGCTCCCTATCCAATGTTCACTGGCGCATATCTTCGCGATATAATTTGGATAATTTCATCCCGATTTCATAATGGAACGCTGTGAAACCGAATTAATGACACCATTGGACGGTATTTTATACACAGCATCGACCTGAAATATGATTAACTTGCTAGCTCTATTTACCAATCTTCACTTGTGGTGTTTTTTGAATAGAATTTATTGAGATTCACAATCTACATACAAAAATATGTAGTATACATATATATATATATATATTCTTTTGAACTTTTGTCTGACAATATTTAGTTAGCAAACAATAAGGCCTATAGATCAGGGGTTGTTAGTGACGGGGTGTCATACAATTCGGCGTATGACATAAAAGCCTAGGGAAAAAACCCCAGTAAAAAAAAAACCCTGGCTCCCCGTCTAAGTGTGAAAATACAAAAATAAGCTGAAATATATTTCAGGGACTTCTTTCTTCAAGAGTGATCTTCTATTGATGGAGACAGAGACTTCTTCAAGGTGCTCACATTGAATCTGGAAATAAAATGACAAAAGCAGAAAAAAGAACTGAATAACAAAAATACGTATCATATTCGTTTTATATTTATAACCCATTCCAAGAAAGAGTTTGAAACATCATGAATAGCCCTGAAACCATCTGATGAGATGAGGTATTGTTTCTTCTGCTTCTCCACATTCACAACTTGCGCTAGGAACTGAGTTCCATTTAAATAGCATGCCATTGGTACGACCATGACTTGTTCTCGAACGATTAAGAACTGTCCAAATTTTTCTTGGAAGATCAAAACCAGGAACTTTTTCAGAAGGATCAGAAACGAGATACTTATTGAACATTTCGTAAGAGTTCCACTCAGTCTTCCATAATTCTTTATCACTTATGTTCATATTGAACAACGTATTATGCCATAATGGTTTACGTGACTTCAATCTGGGAATTCTATTTTGTGGAAAATATGAAATAATTGGGAATAAATTGGGAAAAGAATGATATTTATTCCAAGAATTCAGAGCTGCAGTCTGTCTGCGAATATGGGGAGGGACAATATTAGACAATACTGCTAACCAATGAACCGGTGTAGATCTTATGGTGCCAGTAATTATTCTCATGGATGTATTCAATTGTGCATCAATTTTTTGTGTATGTGCACTATTAAACCAAACAGAGCAACAATACTCAGCTGCAGAAAAGACTAGGGCTAGAGATGCTGTGCGAAGAGTGGAAGCATCAGCACCCCAAAACGATCCAGCTAATTTCTGAAAGATATTATTCCTAGTTTTCAGTTTTGGGCTCAGATCATTTAAATGAGCCTTGTAATTGAGAGATGAATCTAATTTAACTCCTAAGTATTTTGGATAGAAATTATGTTCGATAGGAGAATCATTGAAAGTTACAGCTAATTTCCTATATTTTTCATGATTATTCAGATGGAAACAAGATACCTCTGTTTTGTTGGGATTTGAACATAATCGCCACTCGTTAAAATAATTCTTTAAAATTTCCAAATCAGATGACAGTATGTTTTACAGAGTATGGAGTAAATGTGTTGTACGTATAGACTAAGAGAAATTATTGAAAATTGAAAGATTCATAGTTATGGCCAGCCAGTTATGTCGCTTTTCAACCTTCATAAATTGAATAGATATTCTGTCTGTTGGTCGATCAGTTGGTTGGCATGTTCTTGTAGCTTATGATCATATTTTCTCAAGTGATTTTCTATTTCTAAAGTGACATATAGGATCTCTAGATCCTCATATCCTCATAAATGGTGTGGTATGAGACATACCAATAGGCATTAACCAATGAACGCAATATTTTAGATTGAAGTTTTTGGATTCATGAATATAAGCCAATACATATTTTTGAATTTTAGATATATTTCATTATTCTTGGCGCTGATCCAAGTGTATGCAAATACTGGATTTTCTGTCAGTTGATTGGCATGTCCTTGTAGCCTCTCGAGCGGTTATCTATTTCTGTGCTGACAAATAGGACTCTTAAATCTTCATGTGTGGTTGGAAACATACGTAGTATTTTTGATTGCACTCTTTAGACAATTTGAACATTTGATGGCTAAGCGCAACCCAAGAATTGGATACCGTAGGTCCTTATTAGTTTCATGTTTGCCTGATGATTAATTTATTGAGAAGGTTCAATCTGGCCTTTCAGTATTTGTTTTTGGCATGTAGTCTCCCGAAGAAGCGCTGGTCCTAATGTATGCGGAGATACTTTGGTGTCGACTGGTATGTCTACGTCTTGACTGGGGGACATATATTTATTTGTTCTTGTAGTGAATGTAACTTGAACTGACCTAACTTCATTGATGCCGGGATTTTCGATGCTACTGTCCAAGTTCATCCAGGTGTTCTTGTAATCGTTTGGAAGCTGTTTCGCCGTTTTCAACAGATGCAAATATGGCTATATCATCTGACGAAGACGCGATGGTCGTGTTTTTAGTTTCTGGTAGGTCTGAAGTATAGATGATATATAAAAGTGGTACCAATATACTTGTGGGACTGCGATTTGTCTTGGAAAGAGTGGTTATTGCTTCCCTATTTTTCTTGACAGAATAACGGTCGGTCAGATAAGACTTCAGAATTATTCGAGAATATATCAATATATAACGAAACTGGTGCTATAACTTTATCCATGGGTAAAATTTTATAAACCAAAAAATTAGACATGAAATCTCTAAATTCGATGTACTACCTCGCCAGTAGGCTTTGATTTAACTTTTATCTTTATTACTCATTGAAAATGAAAGTGGAGTAGTGATACGCGATAAAATTTTGTAATCGAAGGGGTAAAACACGAACTGAAACTCTTGAAGTGATTAAAGTTGCATATTTAGATAACTGTTCATCACGGTCTAGAGTGTTGGAGAGGCTTAAGACATTTAAAGATGGTTGGGATTCAGTTGATGATGAAGCTCGTTTTGGTCGATCACAAACTGCAGGAAATGACACAAAAGTTTCAGAAATTAACGACTTGATACAAAATATAATGGAATTTTGAGAATGTTAGATTGTCTTACGGTATCACTTAATAAATTATTCATACAGATTTAGAGTACCGGAAGATAGTGGCAAGATGGGTTCCAAGATTATTTCCCTAGTCAAAAGATAATTGAGAGGTAGAAGATTTGAGTCGGATTTAGAGCTCAACAACGCTGTGATGACTAACAAAAAATGTTTTCTCAGAAGTGTATGATAAGTAGTCAAAGCTATGGTATGAGTGTATTGAGTAGAATAGAAAATATTCCGAAGGATACCAGGTATACCAGTATGAAGTGAGCGTCAAGATACAAATGTCTTCACAGGGAACATTTGTTATGAACGAGCCTTAATTTTTTTTATTTGTTTGCTATGACTTCTGTGATACATATTTAGTGTACATCAAGTCATTAAAAAGACAACATCTTATTTTTTCACCGTGTTAAAATTAACGAATTTTATTTATTTATGAAAACAGGAATACTAACAGGTTAACCCCAAAAACAGTATTCACTTAAAACTAAAAATATCTTCATCCATGCCATAAGCTCACAACCAAAAAACGGTAAAAGTAAAACAGAATATACACATATATATATATATACACAAATAATCAATAGACGTCAATTAACAATCCATGATTTACCAAAGCAAAACAATACATCGGCAATACTATGAGAGTTCTTTCTTCAGCATTCTCTTGAATGACCAAAATTTTGTATTGAGGAGATCAAAATGATCAAAAAATCTCCCATAAGTATCCATCATACGATTCAGTGGAGAATTCCGTGAACAATTTGTAAGTCTGTATGGAGTGTGAAACAATTTATTATGACGAAGTCTAATATCAGGAATCCTGAAGGGAATACTTTCCAAAGTTCTTGGAATCGAGACTATATTATTCACAATTTTAAAAAGCAACAGAACGTCCGTAATTTTCCTTCTATCTGAGAGTAACATGAATCCAAAATCCCTCATAATCTGTGAATAATCGTGATTGACTATGGTACAATTATTTTTGTAAGCCAGAAATCTGAGGAATCTTTTCTGTACCCCTTCCAATCTATTAATGTAGCATTTATATTGTGGATTCCATAAACAGGATGCGAAATTCAATTTACTCTAAACAAAAGAATAGAAAGTCAAAAAAGTTTCATTATTTCCAAAGAGTCTGCTTTGGCGAAGAATGAAGCCCAACATCCGATTACTATCACTAATTATTTTTTCGATGTGCAAATCAAACAAGAGCTTCTTATCAAAAAGAACACCCAAATCTTTAGTAAAATTCTGCTCGTGAAGATTCTCGCCATTAATACTGTAATTGAACTCAATGGGTTCTCGATTTCGAGTAAATGTTATTTTATGACACTTTGAAAAATTTAAAAACAGGTGCTGCTCCCCACAGTATTGTAAAACCCTATTCAAATCATCCTGAATCATAATACGATCATCGACACCAGATACCCTCCTGAAAAATTTAAGATCATCAGCGTACAGCATGAACTCACAATGCCTGAAACATCCCTTCAAGCCGTTGATATATATGATGAAAAGTAATGGTCCCAGATGTGAACCCTGCGGAACACCAGAAGTACAGTAAAAGGCATCGGAGCACTCTCCGTTAATCACAACACTCCCACCTCCGCCAGTCTCCTACTCAATAACAAGTGGCTCACCTTGTCAAAAGCTTTTTCGAAATCTGTGTATATCACATCAATCTGACCTCGATAATCCAAACTCTCACAGAGATACTCAGAAAACTGTAACAAATTCGTTTCCAAACTTCTCCCCCTAATGAATCCGTGCTGTTCTTCGACTATAGAATGTTTTAGATGGTTGGCAATATACTTGTAAACAAGAGACTCGAATAACTTTGGAATAGAGGACATAATGGTAATAGGTCTATAATTTCTAATTAAATTGCTCTGTCCGCTCTTGAATATAGGTGTTACAGATGACAACTTCCATTCCTGCGGAAAAACTGCATTTTTGAGAGAGTAATTAAATATTACACCTAATGGTTTGATCAAATTTTCCGGACAATTCTTCAAGAATAAAGGTGGAATACCATCCGATCCTGAACCTTTCGATATATTGATAGTACATAACGCCTCTCTAATTTCCCCATCACTCAAGAAAATGTCCGACAAGTACACAACATTATGGAGAGCCCGTATCTGGTCATCCAAATCACCGCAAGCATTGCCAGGCTCGTAAACAGTCGCAAAAAACTTTGCAAATAAATCAGCCACTTACCTAGAATTGACACCCTTTTGATATTCATCTAAATACATTTCATTGGGGAAGCGACTAGTTTTTTTCTTCTGCGCAACGAACTTAAATAGATCACCGGGATTCTCCATCAGATTTTGCTCAGCTTTTTCCAAATGATCTCTAAAATCCGAATGAACAAGTTTCTTCGATCTTGACCTCAGCTCTTTAAACCGTATAAAGTCATAATAATTGTGATATTTTTTCCATTTTCTATGAAATTTATTTTTTTTCTTAATGACCCGGATCGTATTTCTTGAGAAATAAGGAGGAAACCTTGTATTGATTCTACACTTCGGAATATTCTCATAAATCAAATCATTTATGACCGCGTTAAATTTATAAACTCGCATGTTAACATCATCATCGTTCAACAACAAATCCCAATCAACCAAAGAAAGTCTCTCATTCACAATATCATAATTAGCCTTTCCAAAATTAAACCTAAATTCAGCACGTTTTCTCAGAAATAGCTGTGTATCAACACTATATAAAAATTCTACCGAAGGATGATAACTGTCCTCTTCCACAAATGGATGTTCGTTCCGCTTCGAAAAATCAATTTTATCGTTATTACAGAGTATAAGGTCTAATTTTCTATTTCTCTCATTTTGTATGTTGTTGAACTGAATAAATTCGGTGAAACTGAACAAATCTATCAGATTCGAATATTTGTTTTCTATATTTATTGGTTCTAAAAAATTAACATCATTTCTACTCACCCATTCAACAGTTGGACAATTAAAATCCCCACACACCAAAATAGTGTTATCCCCAATAATTTGTTTATTTGCCTCAAATTTGCTTATAAAAGACATTGAAGCAGAAACGTAATCATCCCCTGGAGGCAGATAAACACAACAGAGAAAAATTTTTATATTATTAATCCCGATTCGCACCCATAAGTTCTCAGCTCCACTATTGAATCCTACCAGTGGAGTCGCACTGATATTGTTTTCGACACCAATTAAGACACCTCCGCCATTCCTCTTTGATGATTCGCTGGTATTACGATCTCTTCGAAATATCACGTATGTTGTGTTATAGTGTATATAGGTTACTATTTACTTTAAGTGATGTAATTTTATTGTTTATATTTTTTTGTATTTCCCTTAAATTATTTCTTGACGACCTTGCAAAAGTTTGAAGGAAACATGTATATGCAATACGCATTGTACAATTTACAATATACAATATTCATCCGGTACTAACTCACTATAGAATCATTCAACCATGATTCGGTTATGAATACTATGTCACATGACTGGCACTGAATATTTTGCCTGAAATTAGCCAACTTCGTTCTCAGTCCCCTGACGTTTTGGTACTCAACGTGTAGAGATGTATGTAAAACGCTAATTTCTTACCGGTATACCTGATAGTGGTTGAATGTTTCTTTGATATACTAACATCCTCGTATAATATGGAAGTGAGGGAAGTTGTTTGAACTTGTATAAAAGTCCGTTGTACTAAACCTTGTCAAATGCTTGGGATGAGTCTACAAATACAGCAGTGCAAAATCTCCCTTCTTCAAGTCTTGTCGAGATGGTGTTTGTGATACGGAGGACCTGATGCGTTGTCGAGTGGTTCTCTCGGAAACCTAGTTGATGGCCTGGTAGAAACGACTATAAATGAGATGAATCATTCATGATTGATATTCAGTCTGAATATCTGCGTATTAGATGATTTGAATCGTTTCCGATTAGAGAAAATTTGGAACGCTTGAGTGTATCCTGTTTAGATATTGATAACGATTGTAACATTTTGCAAATTTTATTTTGGTCCATCTAATTCCCTGGAATCCTAAGACTTCCTTTGCAGTCTATCTAATCAAGTAGGATTCCGTGTATTATATTTTTGGCTATCTAATCCCACTCCTTCCTGTGCGTATTTCTCGTTCCTATTCCCAGATTCACGGAATCGAGAGAGCAACAGGTTGTTCTGTTTTGTTATTGCCGACGCCTCACATGTGTACTGGGATGCTATTAATTTCTCCCCGAAATTTAGGGTTCAAGCGCTGGAGTAATTTGTCCCATCAACAAAATTTGTCCCAGATTAATCGAGTTCAAACGAACAACTCACTGACACTACGTGACACTTAATCGAAGAAGATTGTCGCCGATCTGTTTATGATACTGAGGTTGGGTTTATACTGCAGACAAGATCAAATGAGAATAAAACAAAACTTGCAAAATTCATAAGCAGTCAGTTGAGAAATCGGCCTCTACTCAGCATACACTCAGATTGAGATATAATAGAATTACGTTCTCAATATTCTCTGCTTGGTTGTAAACGACACTAAGTGCAATTTTTTCCAAATTCGAGAAAAAGTTATTGTGTGTTGATGTAATCTTTTACCATAAGTATGAAAATTCATTAAGTGAATAAAACTGCTATAAATGCAAATCGGAAAATAAGAAAATTCACTATTTTCTTATCTGAGAAGTTTCGTAAAAGTTGAACTTCATCATGGTCACTTGATGAGTTTTACCGTTACATGATTTCTGTAGGTTAGGGCACTTGGTGAATTTACCCCTAGCAGTTTTCTTCGGAACTACATTATCTCGTTATTCAATTCAACCTGTTAAAAACATGTGAGTTATGGGTTATCCCAACAAAAACATTATTGTATTCACATCGTTCGTTAAAAGCGTAAAAAGCTAGTTGCTTTGTGCAAGTCTGATAAAATTAATAATAAGAAAAAGGAATCATTAGATGAGAATGGAAACAACAATAGAAACCAGGAGTTTATAACTGAAAACCCTGCAATCACGATAAGCTTTTCTCTACGTGTGCATTACTTATTATTCTTTAAATTAATGAAATTATTTGTATTATTGACACAATCATTGTTATTTTTTAAATTTAGGAAAACATTGCCCTCAATGAAGACGAAATAGATAACCTGCTCCTAGATTCATTGTCGAAGTATGTACCTTCTCCTTCAAATTCAACTCCTGATGTTCAATCGAACAAGTCTATCCTTGAGAGTGTAAATAAACCTAAAATATCTAAAATTGACAATTGTAGTCTTACATTTCTTGAAAGTTTCAATGATACCTTTATTTATTCTAGAAAACACTGTTTTCTTTGATGAATAAAAGAGAATTTTTCATTCTTATCATAACATCAAACAATTAAAAAAAACTACAGAAAAATTGATCAGAAATGAAATAGAATACGACACATGTGTTTCGAGATTTGTGTATAACACTTTTCTTTCATCAGGTATTCATATTCGATTAACAATAATTTGAACAATTCTTGGTTAGAACTTACATGTGAGATGCCACTAACGGAACAAAAGAACATGCTACTTTGAAATCAGTTAATATTCTAATGTTCATTCAGATGAGTTTACTGATCGAGAAAATAATAAAGTATGTTTTTTTTTATAAAGTATCCATTATGGTTTGCTGCACCATAATAATAATTGTTTTTATATGATTTATAGGAAACGACAACTCCAATAAAGAATACAGTAGTCAAAAGAATCATTCCTTTTTTGAGCCCAAAAGAGATCAATGCATGTTATGCAGTAAATACAATCTTGCTAAAAAAGAAAACCGTTTAGGTGAAGATCTGTAGTAATCATACAATGCTCATATAGAAAGAAGAGCAGTTTGCGAAGAAGCCAAAATTAAGGACAAAGAGCGTGCAGAATTTAATAGCAGCTTTCAAACCTTCACATTTGATCTGCAAAAAGGAATGTAGCTCCCAACATCTGCGGTTTCCCAATTTCATTATTGCCAAAACATTTCAGTGTATAACTTGACTTTCTATGACAGCAAAACCAAAGAAGGAAGTTGTTTTGGAATGAAATAAATGGGAAAAAGAGCTCTAATGAAATTGGATCTATTATTCTGGGATAAGAGAAATCTCCTTATTTTCTGACACCTACTCAGACCAAAATCGCCAGAAGACACGGCAAGGTAATTTTGCTCCATGACAATGCACCTGCGCACAAAGCAAAACCGGTTCAGGATACAATCAAACCTTTTGGCTGGGAGCTGATTCCCTAACCGCCGTATTCACCAGACTTGGCTCCTTCCGACTACCATTTGTTTTCATCGATGGGACACGCATTGGCTGAACAGCACTTTGATTCCTACGAGGAGATCGAAAATTAGGTGTCAGGTTGGTTTGCTTTAAAAGACGAACAATTTTATTGGCATGGTATCTACAAATTGCCAGAAAGGTGATCAAAATGTGTAGAAAACAATGGCCACTACTTTAAACGAAATGTTTTTTACTATTCCATTAATAATAAATGATTTCGTTTCAAAAAAACACTCATCATACCGGTATACATACTTAAAATATTGTTGTGAGGTAAAACTCTTTAAGTGCCAAAATTAAATTTTCGTCCACTATGAGTCAAGTGTTAATTCAAAAAAGGCAAGATGATATGAAATAAGTTTAAAAAAAGGAATTGAGCGGAAATTTTGAATGATTTATAATTTTCCCATTTTTAATAAGCGTTTTTGGCTCTCCTGAAAAATTTTGATTTTGTTACTTAATGACTTTTACCTCCAAGCAAACGATATAAAGAGTGTCTCATTCAAAAACTCAACAACTGATCAGAAGTTGTGAAAATAATTTGTACGGAGCCAAGTGGGTAGTTTTGTATCACAAATGTATGCATGGATTCAAATTTCTTATACCTACAGGTTGTGTTCACACATTGAATTATTCGTAAAGTTATAGGGTGTTTTTTATGGAATTGTGGTAGCGATAGAACTGAATAAATAAGCGATGTTCTAATGTTTATATAATTATAATTGAAAAATTCCTCCCATTTTCATTAATGGCGTAACTTCTACTTGGCAAATGGCAAAAACTTACGACAACAGAAAAATCGAGCTATTTAAATTAACCTCGTAATTTTGAATCAACCTAAAGGTGTTTTTTGATTTTTATTGATTTCAAAACGATCGAGTATGATATAACAATGGAAGTTATTGATTTTCATTCTTGGAATGGCATAAAAATTAAAGCGCTCAAGAATAATTAATTGGAAAGTTTAAATCTTGAATTGAAGTAACCTCGAAGTCATCTAGATACCTAATTGCCTCTACAGAGATTTTCACTTCCCCCGCAGTTTTGAATCTCCACTTTACTGATTAAATTATTTTTACCGCCTTTGAATTTCTCCATTATAACGTAAATAGACGATAATATTGTGGGAAGCTCAGAAATTTTTGTGTGAGCTGATGAAGAAATGTTAATGGTCGAAATGACTCACAATTTTTCAACACGAACATGTAGGCATTTCTAACCAAATTCGTTATCTTAAAATGTTTAATGTTATGCTCATAAAAGTCATGTAGATTTTGCAGCAGATTGCATTCTGAAGTATCATCGCTTTTGTGTAATTTGCATTTGAATTTTCAAAAGACAAATCCTTGCCGGTCTGGATACTTGATCTGCACATAAATCAATCTTCCTGAATTAAACGCACATATTATAGATTTTTATGTGGCCGTATTTTAGACATTGTGCATTGTAAGATTTAGCGTGTGTTCTAGAAGGCTCTTGCAAATATCTTTGTTGTTTTGTCTGAGATCCAGGTCTATATGAAATAGAGAGAGTGGATTTTCTGTTGTACGATCTCTGTTGTTGATTATGTTTCTCATTTTATGGCCTGATTTTTCAATTTCCTCTTCTATCTCATCAATAGGAACGCTGTAGTGAAGATGTCTGATAATCATCCTCTAGGCTCTCTCTTGTTTTAATTGGTAGGAGTGGAAGACTATTTTTTCATTTCGAAGGAATCTAAACAAACTTCTGTAAGTGTTAGGATTTGTTAAGTTTACCTTGGCGTTGTTATCTGCTGAGATTTTCGTATACAGGGTCTTTCACGAGGAACCTCACCCATATTTATACGGGAAACTACAGAACATATTTTCATGAAATTCAGCACTTATAAGTATTTCACGATGCTGATGAAATCTAAAATATTTTCAAGGCATGAGCACCTCCGGTTTTTCCGAAAATGACGTCAACTTTCGTTTTACAAATTACAACACCATTTTTTATTGCAGAAATAGATTCCTTAGAAAATTTCAAGTTATTTTGATGTAACATTTTTCCGTTTTGGTTGGAAAATTCTCTCTGAGCGGAAAAATTGGAAAAAAAAATCGAAAATAGAGCTCCGCTGAAACAAGAATAACTTCGAGGTTTTTGGATGGAAAATTTTCATTTTTTGGATTTTTCAAGATGTAAGATTGATGTATCCATTTTAAAAATCGAAATCGCGATTTATGATACAGGGGGTGAAAAAATCGCTTTCAAAGTTAGGGATGACAAAATCTTGAAAAATCAATTTTTTCAAATTAGAACCCAATTTTTTTATGGCAGATATTGAATCTGCGTTAAAAAATAATGTGAGTGTATGCATCACACCCTTGCCCTAAAGTGGATATTTTCTGAGTTATTCACAAAAAACTGTTTTTCGTCTTGAATTTTCAGCCTTTTTTTCCCTTCACGCCAAAAAGATGAAATTTTCAGGAACTGTTATTTGAACCATGCTGTATATTTTTCACCCCTTCTTGAAACCGACTTCAAGTTACTATTAGGAGAACCATGGCAAACTCTCGCAGTTATAACTAGAGAAGATGCTCAAAGTTTTGACCGTTAATTTCTAGACATTTATTTATACGTCTCAGAAATGCTTCGTGCGTTGCTCCTCTTATTTCATCGGGAAGAAGAGATCTGCAAAAGTGTTTAAAAACCAAATTGAGTTTCAAAACTATGAATCTAAAAAAACCTGAACGCATTTCTGACTCATTCTATGCAGGTCTCTTTATCAGTCAGGGAAGTTGAGTAGACAATATTTTTATCCTACCCCAAACATAATAGTCTAAAGGAGTTAAATCGGGAAAACGTGGTGGCCAAAGATGTGGACCATTGTTCGCCAACCATCGATCTTCAACTAGCCTGTATAGGATATTTGACACATTGAGTGAATTGTGTGGAGGCGCGCCATTTTGTTGATACCATACGTCATTCTGATTCTGTACTAGCGGCTCTATTATTTGAGTCAATATGTCAGATTATCTATCTCCTAAGGGAGAACATTCTTTAAATAATGCAAACATGTGTAGTGTTCTATCTTACCAGTTAAAATCCCATCATAAATGTGAACATCGAGAATTGCATTATTCTTGATGGCGCAAAAAACATTGAAACTCCAGGTCTCTTGAAAGCTCCATTGTCTGAAGTGGTGGTTGTTCTCTTCATCCCAATGACTGTTATGCCTATTGAAAGAACCATTCTTTGTGAATTTAGATTCATCTGTCCAAATTATACAGTCCAAAAAGTTTTCATTCTCTTGAAATCGAATCATCATAGCTTCGCAAAACTGTGTTCTCCTGACGAAATCAGTTTCCTTCAAATGCTGTACCTTACTGAATTTATATGGATGCATTTTATGTTTTTTTAATATTCTCCAAACACTCGATTGAGATAATTCCAGAACAATTTCGGCATCTTTGAGAGAATTTTGAGGATTCACAAGAAAATATGCAAAAACTGTAATTTCGTTGTTCTCATCTTCTACTACACTTTTTTCTCAGTGTATAGTTTTCTCAACGAAAGATCCGACATTTCTAAAATTTGTCATGGTTCTGTTAATGGTTTATCTTGTTGGTCTGGGTCGGTCAGGAAACCTCTCAATGAACAATCGAATCGTTCTATCTACAACTTTATTACATTCTCCATGAAGTAGAGTGAGATTTAAATAATCTCTTAATTGGTAAAATTAGGCATAGTGATCGATTTTATAACTTAATACGAATTATCACCAAATTAATAGTGAACCCAAAATGCTACTGAATAAAGAGGAATTTGGCAGATGTAATTGATGATATATATCGTTGAAAAAAAAGAATGTAAGTTGATAAGTTTTTGCATATGGTTCATAAGGAATTATTTATTTATAACTGGAGAGAAAACCGATGGCCGATTAGTTGAAATAAAGAGGTTTCCGATACAAATTCGAATCCAAATTCGCCATCTATTTAGGAACAACCTGTAACTTTTTTCTCTTGCATATTAGGGTAGTAAAATCTAAAACATGGTTTTAGTAACAGTTCCTGAAATTTTCATCTTTTTGACGATAGCTGAAAATTCAAGACGAAAAACAGTTTTTTTTGAATAACTCAGAAAATATCCACTTTAGGGCAAGGGTGTGATGCATACACTCACATTATTTTTTAACGTAGATTCAATATCTGCCATAAAAAAATTGGGTTCTAATTTGAAAAAATTGATTTTTCACGATTTTGTCATCCCTAACTTTGAAAGCGATTTCTACACCCCCTGTATTATGAATCGCGATTTCGATTTTTAAAATGGATACATCAAACTTACATCTTGAAAAATCCCAATAATGAAAATTTTCCATCCAAATACCTCGAAGTTATTCTTGTTTCAGCGGAGCTCTATTTTCGATTTTTTTTTCGAATTTTCCCGCTCAAAGAGAATTTTCCAACCAAAACGGAAAAATGTTACATCAAAATAACTTGAAATTTTCTAAGGAATCTATTTCTGCAATAAAAAATGGTGTTGTAATTTGTAAAACGAAAGTTGACGTCATTTCCGGAAAAACCGGAGGTGCTCATGCCTTGAAAATATTTTAGATTTCATCAGCATCGTGAAATACTTATAAGTGATGAATTTCATGAAAATACGTTCAGTAGTTTCCCGTATAAATATGGGTGAGGTTCCTCGTGAAAGACCCTGTAGAATTGGTCGTCAGCTGTCACCGTATTAATTTTCTTTGCATTCCTGGGTTGTTACACCGTGTATAAAAATTGGTGTAGATATTGGAATTGTTTGAGGTAATTGTAATGTGTTATTTTTATCTGATTCTTCAGATAGGAATGAAAATCGGTTTGGTGTGCATATTGATGAATTCCCAATAATTCCAGAATCCGGGGAAAGTCTTAAGAACAAGAGCGCTAAACCTTTTGACCTCAGGATAGTGCATTTTTCAATTCGTTCATCCGCAATTCAATTCCATTTGCATTACGACTTTCATTATTTCTTGTATCAGTTTATTTATACTAAATACTATATTAAATTGAACAAGTCTATTCTTGAAAGTGTAAATAAATCAAAAATACCAAAAACTGACAATTATAGTCCTACACTTCTTGAGTGTATCAATGACACCTTTATTATTCTTGAAAACACTGTTTTCTTCAATAAATAAGACAGAATTTTTCATTCTCATCATAACATTAAACAATTCAAAAAATCCACAAAAAAATTAATCAAAAAATGAAATAGAATACGACACATTTATTTCGAGATTTGTTTATAACACTTTTATCTCATCAGGTATTCATATTCGATTGACAATACTTTAAACAATTCATGGTTAAAACTTGTGACATGTCGCAACGGAACGAATTAACTTGCTACTTTAAAATCGGTTGAGTTTATTATAAAAGAATGAAATTGATTTAAAAGTGTATTTCGTTTTTTGATTTATTTTTTCGTGGTTTTTTTTTATTGTTTATTGTTATGATAAGGATGAAAAATTTTCTCTTATTCATCAAGAAAACAGTGTTTTCTAGAATAAATAAGGGTATCATTGATACTTTCAAGAAGTGTAGGACTATAATTGTCAATTTTACATGTTACATTTATAAGTTTAAATTTTATTAACTTGTGGTTTCTGTTATCTCCCCTACAAATATTTTGGATTATTCCAGGTGTTCTCCTCAAGTCCACAATAAATGGGCTGGTAAGAACCATTTCAGAATAATGGCGCTTATCTGTACTCATATAATTGACAGAAATCGATAATGTGATAATTGAAAAGTTGAAACATCAGCGGAAGGGGTTTTAAATGCGGAGGGGGAATGAGCAAACACATACGTTTACCCTCCATGTGAGAAAGTGATATTGCGATACGTCCGTTCTACATCTTGCCGGCCTGAGCTCACAACTAGCTAACATTTTTTGTTTGTTTTTCTTTCCCCTGTAAACAACATGCATGCAACTCCCCTTCACCCCATCGGCTCGTCTTGCTTTAGTACAAATATACAACGGTATTGATTTATTTACCCCATCTCCAGCAAACAACACAGTATAAGTAAGAAAATACACTACACAACAGTCGGGAACAAACATCATTTCATTTAGGTCGGCGTGAAACGTGTTCCTTTTGCATTTTTTACCTTGCACGTGCAAATTCGTATTTTTCGATTGGTTACATTTGATCTGATATTCGAACTGCGCATGATCTTAGGTCGATTCAAATATAAATAATTCTTCAGCAATTTTTGCTTACGGTGAACTGGTTTTTTTTTATTACTTCAGACTAAGGTGTTTGAGTGGAGTGATGAAGTGTATCAAATTGTAATTTTCGTTTGGATTCGACTGTTTAACTTCGACTTCTATTCAATATAATCCTTATGGTTTCAAGTGATTTTGCCATTTGTGTTGAATTCAAAAAGAATGCCTGAATATGTGAGTAAAAATTGTTTGGAAATATTAAAGTATTATGTTCTACGAGAATGGAATTCAGCGTTGAGAGGAGAGTGAAATTTCGATCACAGATTATGTTTTCGAAAGTGCCACACAATATTCATTTCATAGTGAATGCCGAAATGAAACACAGCTGAAATTTTCCAAAAAAATGTTTTTTCGCGCTTGTTCTAAAATATTTTCCTCATCCCTGCAACATTGCTACAATGATTGTTATAGAATCCATAAGCCTATATCTTGAATTGGAAATAACCACTCGCGTTTTTTTCAAGTTCCTTTTTTTCGCATGGAAAATTAAGTAGTAAGTATATTTTTTCCAGTAAGCTCTTGAAGTACCTTATTTTTTCAAATGGAAGTTACCTGCCTTGTGATCTTCTTGAAGATGAAATGCACAATGAAACAGTTCATGCAAATTGCGTAAAATTTTTTACAACTCATTGAAAACAATATAGAAAACGAAATCGATTTGAACGTCTGTGAAATATATCTAGAATCAAGTTTAATGGCATGCAGACGAAATTCGACATTTGAAATTCTGGAAAAAATCTAGGAGAATGGTGTCATCGATGTCGGTTGAAATGTCGCATGTTTCTGGTGGCTGAGAGGTAGAGCTCCAGACCAACAATTTGGACATGCGGGTTCCAGTTCCGCCCAAGGATTCCATCTTCATGCCTTTAACCTAAATATTCAATATAGGAATGTCCGGAAATTGTGTGAATCTATACTTTTTAATCCGATGTTTCATCAACATAATTCGACGAGTGCCCCCCTACTATCTCATCTACTTCCATATCTGACTCGCTTCTCTACATCAAGTTGTCTCGTAGGTACTTCTTCATTTTTTCATTATCTTTCTTTGTCCTCTTCATTTAGTCTTCCACAAGGATCAGTTCTAGCTCCTTTCATTAATTTCTCAGTGATTTACACACGACATCATATCAGAAATTTGTTTATGCTGACGACATTGCTATTGCTTACCAGCATTCGGATTTCCATGCTCTGGAAAACATACTGTCATCTGATTTGGAAATTTTAAATAATTATTTTATTGAGTGACGATTATGTCCAAATCCCAACCAAACAGAGGTATCCTATTGCCATCTGAGTTATCATGGAAAATATTTGAAATTAGCTGTAACTTTCAATGATTCTCTTATCAGACCTAATTTCTATCCTTAATACATAGGAGTGAAATTAGATTAATCTCTCAATTACAAGGCTCGTTCAGATGATCTGAGCCTAAAACTGAAAACTAGGAATAATATTCTTCAGAAATTAGCTGGATCATCTTGGGGTACTGATGCTTATCTCTAGATTTAGTCTTTTCTGCAGCTGAGTAGCTCTGTTTGGTTGAATAATGCACATACGCAAAAAATCGATGCGCAATTGAATATATCCATGAAAATAATTACTGGCACCATAAGACCTACACCGGATCATTGGTTACCAGTTTAGTCTGACATTGTCCCTCCCCGTATTTGCAGACAGACTGCAGCTCTGATTTCTTGGAGCAAATATCATCCTTTTCCTAATTTATTTCCAATTATTTCATATGTTCCACAAAATAGAATTCCAAGATTGAAGTCACATAAACCATTCTGGTATAATACGTTCTTCAATATGAACATTAGCGATAAAGAATTATAGAAGATTGAATGGAACACTTATGAAATGTTCAATATCACCGAGAAAAACTCAGAATATATGAGTATCACATTTTTTAATCGGATTCCTAAAGATCTACAGGATGAAGAAAGATTTAATTTTTTAAAAACTGAATTACAGAGGTATCTTATTGACAAAGAACCCTACACTGTCCAGGAATTCCTTGCAGAATAAGATCTGAACGTTCCGTGCAAATTTATCATTTAGTCAGGAATGTATATATTATTTTACTGTGTTTTTATTTTCTTTGACGTATTCTCTACAGGGTCTTTCACGAGGAATTTCACCCATATTTATACGGGAAACTACTGAACGTATTTTCATGAAATTCAGCACTTATAAGTATTTCACGATGCTGATGAAATCTAAAATATTTTCAAGGCATGAGCACCTCCGGTTTTTCCGGAAATGACGTCAACTTCCATTTTTCAAACTAGAACCCCATTTTTTTATTGCAGAAATAGATTCCTTAGAAAATTTCAAGTTATTTTGAAGTAACATTTTTCAGTTTTAGTTGGAAAATTCTCTCTGAGCGGAAAAATTCGAAAAAAAAATCGAAAATAGAGCTCCGCTGAAACAAAAATAACTTCGAGGTTTTTGGATGGAATATTTTCATTTTTGGGATTTTTCAAGATGTAAGATTGATGTATCCACTCTGAAAATCGAAATCGCGATTCATGATACTGGGGGTGAAAAAATCGCTTCCAAAGTTAGGGATGACAAAATCGTGAAAAATTAATTTTTTCAAATTAGAACCCCATTTTTTTATGGCAGATATTGAATCTACGTTAAAAAATAACGTGAGTTTATGCATCACACCCTTGCCATAAAGTAGATATTTTCTGAGTTATTCACAAAAAACTGTTTTTCGTCTTGAATTTTCAGCTATTTCTTTTCCCTTCACGCCAAAAAGATGAAATTTTCAGGAACTGGTAATTGAACCATGCTGTAGATTTTTCACCCCTTCTTGGAACCGACTTCAAGTTACTATTAGGAGAACCATGGCAAACTCTCGCAGTTATAACTAGAGAAGATGTTCAAAGTTTTGACCGTTAATTACTAGACATTTCTTTATACGTCTCAGGAATGCTTCTTCGTGCGTTGCTCTTCTTATTTCATCGGGAGGAAGAGATCTGCAAAAGTGTTTAAAATCCAAATTGAGTTTCAAAACTATGAATCTAAAAATCTAAACAAACCTGAACGCATTTCTGACTCGTTCTATGCAGGCCTCTTTATCAGTCAGGGAAGTTGAGTAGACAATATTTTTTATCCTACCCCAAACATAATAGTCTAAAGGAGTTTAATCGGGAGAACGTGGTGGCCAAAGATGTGGACCATTGTTCGCCAACCATCGATCTTCAAATAGCCTGTATAGGATATTTGACACATTGAGTGAATTGTGTGGAGGCGCGCCATTTTGTTGATACCATAAGTCATTCTGATTCTGTACTAGCGGCTCTATTATTTGAGTCAATATGTCAGAATATCTATTTCCTAAGGGAGAACATTCTTTAAATAATGCAAACATGTCTAGTGTTCTATCTTACCAGTTAAAATCCCATCATAAATGTGAACATCGAGAATTGCATTATTTTTGATGGCGATACAAATTCGAATCCAAATTCGCCATCTATTTGGAAACAACCTGTAACTTTTTTCTCTTGCATATTAGGGTAGTAAAATCTAAAACATGGTTTAAGTTACAGTTCCTGAAAATTTCATCTTTTTGGCGTGAAGGGAAAAGAAATAGCTGAAAATTCAAGACGAAAAACAGTTTTTTGTGAATAACTCAGAAAATATCCACTTTAGGGCAAGGGTGTGATGCATACACTCACATTATTTTTTAACGTAGATTCAATATCTGCCATAAAAAATGGGGTTCTAATTTGAAAAAATTGATTTTTGACGATTTTGTTATTCTTGTTTCAGCGGAGCTCTATTTTCGATTTTTTTTTCGAATTTTCCCGCTCAGAGAAAATCTTCCAACCAGACATGTTACATCAAAATAATTTGAAATTTTCTAAGGAATCTATTTCTGCAATAAAAAAAGGGTGTTCTAATTTGAAAAACGGAAGTTGACGTCATTTCCGGAAAAACCGGAGGTGCTCATGCCTTGAAAATATTTTAGATTTCATCAGCATCGTGAAATACTTATAAGTGCTGAATTTCACGAAAATACGTTCAGTAGTTTCGCGTATAAATATGGGTGAGGTTCCTCGTGAAAGACCCTGTATACCGATTGACTTGTGTATGAAGTTTATGAGAATAAATACATATTATTATTATTATCATCTGATTCTGATTCTGATCTTTCTGAAAAAAAAATCGGTTTTTGATCTTCCAAGAAAAACTTGGACAGTTCTTAATCGTTTGAGAACAGGTCATGGTAGTGCCAATAGTGTGCTATTCAGATGGAACTAAGATATACAGAAGAAACAATACCTCATCTTATCGATAATTGTCCCATATATTAATTTCATGATGGTTTTAGGGCTATTCACGATGTTTCCGATTTTTTCTTGGGATAGGTTATAAATTTCAAACAAATTTTATACGTCCTTTTTGTATTCAGTTCTTTTTTCTGTTTTTGTCTTTATTTTCAGATTCGATATGTGCAACTTGAAGAAGCTTCTATATTTATTAATGTATATATAATATTTGTAAGCCAAAATTTCAAAAGAATATATATATTTATATATAACTCGAAAATTTGATCAGGTAAGATGGTCTCCTTAATTCTGTGAATTATATAGTGTATAGTTGATCAATATGAAAATAATTCAAAGCTGTTTTATCTCGTCTCAGTGGGTCATCGAGAACATTACTGCCTTAGCCGCTGATCATTGCTGTCTTTCCTGGGGGTGGCAAACGAAAGGATTATAATCATCGGTATCGAAAAGTTTGAGAAGAGTTATACCCAATCGCCTTTTCTCTTAGATAAGATAATCCGTATTTGTGTTTCTTACAGGATCCACTGTTATTTCCGTAAAGATTTTTGTTGAAGTAGCTGAGGGAATATTACGAATATCCCGAGGCGAAGCAACGATTAAGGCTTCCCACCCTTAATGAAGTAACCATAGCAAAACTTTCCAACGCGCTTTAATGTTCTTTCGTGTTTTTATAATGACACGCCTCACCGATGATGTGTCACACCAAAGTTTCTTTAGTCTGAAATGAAGGAAATTACCACAAAATTCCGCGGGCACTGGACCAAGTCAAAAGCAAAACAGAACAGGCTTGAGTGTCCTCGATCACTTTCATCAATTTCTGAGCCACCCTTCTTGACATTTTCTTGCTTTTATTTTCAGTTAGACATCGCGGAGGAACGCCGAGTTTATATAATTATTGTCCTATGTAGTAAGATTATGATAAACTCAAAAGAAAATTGATCAATAGTTATTTGCACTGTTACGTCTTACATTATGCAGGGCATACACGCTCCTTTCGACCGGAGAGGAAAAACTTTACAGATATACCTGCGCAGGTCGACCTGATCGTGTGTATCGCAGTTTTTCAAACCTGCACAGGTCGCCGGAGCAAATTCGAAATTCGACTCGGTCAAGTCGGTCGCCGCTAATGAACACACGGCCCATCCGGTTTACTGGAACGTCCCCACACACGAGGCAGACCTGCGCAGGTATACCAGTACAGTGCATTAGTGAACGCCGGTTTATGAAACAATGATCAAACCTTAAGTCAACTAACATAACGATCATTTTGAAAGTGATTTCAAATCAATTTGAGTTGCTGAAAGGGTGGTCAGTGCATACTTGAGTAATCTTTGATAATTTTCAGTTGACTTAAGGTGACCATGTTGCCAGACTATCGAACCACAGATTCTGTGAAAAAAACTAATATTCTGCGATCAAAAAAATTGAAATTTTGAAATAATTCGATAACCTCACTCTAGACAAAACTTTTTTACTGCTCACAAATATTTTTGTTTTATTGAACTTACGAATACCCGATACCCTTCAGAAAGTATTGATAAAATCGACTTTCGTCACATTTAATCACATTAGTTAAAAACTGTAGGTTAGGTACGCTGCAATTGGCGTTTCCATTGTTGACAAATTGTCACTCGATTCGCTTTTTGTTCATCGGTCATCACTTTTGGAATCCATCTTGCTGCGATCTTCTGGTACTATGAATCATTATGAAAAAATTGTTGAGTGATACCGTAAGAGAATCTTGTTAGTTTCTCAAAATTGTCAAAATTTTGTTTTATGCCAATCCGGCAATCATTGTGTATCAACTCATTAATTTCTGCAATTTTTGTTTCATTTCTCGCAGTTTGTGGTAGACCGAGACGAAGTTCATCTTCCACTTACTCTCATTTTTCGATGGATACTCAAAACACTTACACTTCAACAATTAATTTGTAACAAATGTCGGAGAGTTAAATCAAAGCCTACTTGGTGGGTGATACATTAAATATAAGGCTTCCATGTCTTGTGTTTTTTTTTTTGTTTTAAAAGTTCACCTCTGAAAGAAATTAAGCACCTGTCTAGTTATATACTGATATATCCTCGTAGATACTAAATTACTAACAACTCGACTAAAATACTAGCCTAGTCTGAACAAGGCATAAGAGATTTTGTCACAAATCTTGGCTGAATAGAGTTCTGCTTAGTTTTTTGATGCCCAAGCATTTCGACTATTTGGAAAGCAATATCTAGATAGAATGAATTGATGACTCATTTATTATGTGAAAATCCATCTTGAATATTAAAAGAAAACAATTATTTTTGTCTTATTTTCACTTTATTAATACTATTACACGACCGGTTTCGGTTGTTAAACCATCTTCTGGTGTGAGGTACCGACTGAAATATTTCGTGGGTTTAAATCTATGGGATATTCAAAAGTAGTGAATGGTTTATTTCTATTTGGGTGTTAAGTGGGGACACATTGGGAATATTGAACAGATTTGTTATTTCCATCGCTTTCAGCAAATTTAATTTCAGGCCTTTCTCGCATTTGTGAAGGATTTTAAAATTTACGATATCCATATGATGTTCTTCAGTCTCGATATGATCATAAACTGCGGACTGTTTACCTGATTTCAGATGTTCTTTTAATCTGGTCTCAAAATTTCTACCGGTTTGACCTACATATGCAGCGTTGCAATTTTTACAACAGATTTTATAAACACCTGAAGTTTTCTCGGGTTTAAGTTTGGATTTTGAGTTATATAATATTTTTCCTAGGTTTGGACGTCCTGAAAATGTTGTTTTGAAATCAAGTTTAGAAAAATAATTTTGGATTTGGATTGATAATTCTCCGAAATAAGTGATATGCATGAATTTATTAGTAGGTTTTTCTGTGGTAGTGTAAAGCATATTAATGGTTTTCAGTTCTCTTTTTTTTTTCAATTAGTTTGTTTACTAGGGATCTCGGAAAATTATTATTAGTTGCAATTTCTTTGATTTTATCAATTTCAGATTGTAAGTTAGCGTTCGATAAAGGTATGGTGAATACTCTGTTGATCATAGATATCAGAGCTGCCAGTTTATGATTATCAGGACTGAAGGAATCATATGGTATTATGGCTTCTGAGTTTGTGTCTTTTCGGTAGATGTTGAAGTCGAATGTGTTTCTATCTCTACTTATGGTCAAATCTAGAAAGTTAATCGCTTTGTTGCATTCAATTTCCAATGTAAATTTTATTTTGGGGTGAATTGAATTGAGGAAGTCAAGAAACATTTTTATTTGTCTATTTGTTCCGTTGAATCCTACTATAAATCATCAACATACCGGAACCAGAAAATGACGTGTTTTTTTGAAAGGTCATTTGTTTTTATGAATTCATTTTCAAGGTGATTCATGAATAGATCTGACAATAATGGGCTCAAAGGTGATCCCATCGGTAAACCTGAATTTTGAAAATATAATTTGGATTCGAATTTAAAGTAACTTTGGGATAGGTAAATTGAAAATAACTCCTGAATTTCTGTAATCAATAGGGGGTTAACTTTATTTTTACGAAGTGACTCGCCAACTAGGGGTAAACATTCCTTTGCTGGAATGCTAGGGTACATATTTTCTACATCAAAAGATATTAATTTCATATTTTCTGTGCTGTTTATTTTAGATAATTTGTCAATTAAATCTTTGGAACTTTTTGAACTATATTCTGGTGAAAATTTCGATATATTTTCTACATCAAAAGATATTAATTTCATATTTTCTGTGCTGTTTATTTTAGATAATTTGTCAATTAAATCTTTGGAACTTTTTGAACTATATTCTGGTGAAAATTTCGATAGATTTTTGAAGTTATTAGATAAAAATTTTGATAGTTTACCTGTAGGTGTATTAACATAGGAAACTACTGGTCTCACGGGATTGTCTTTTTTGTGGAGTTTTATTAAACCATACATTTCTGGAGGTCGTGGATTCATCATTTCCCATGGTGTAGAAAAAAGTAGATTGCAATCTTCTAGAGCTTCTTTTATTTCTTTGGAATATTTGTTGGTAGGATCCTTTGGAATTTGAGTTAAATCTAATGTACTTATAGTTCTTTTCATTTTGTTGTGGTAGTCTTCTTTGTGGAGACACACAATGCTGTTTCCTTTATCTGCTTTTGTGAATATAAGATTCTCTTTAGTGCTTTTTCGAACAATTTCTTTAATTATGTTTTTTGTGTGTATTTCACTGGCGGTTGTTTTTTAATGATCTCTGCTGTTTTATATTTGTGTAATGAAGGGTTATCAATTACACTTGTGTTTTTTATGATGTTCATTTCTGTTTCTACACCCAGGATTCGTTTATTTGATTTAGAACATGTTGTGGGTGGTGAATATTTGGGACCTTTGTTCAGTAATTTTGTTTCTTGTTCGTTGAAGTTTGATGTTGAGAGATTTACAAACGTTGGGAAAAATGTATTTTTGGAGAAATGTGTGTCTTCTGATTTTTCTTCAGCTTTTGATTGAAGTTTGGTGAGCTTATTGAAGAGTGAATTATATTTGGTTATTGCAAATTCGCTGATCATTTCTTTAATCTTATTTTCTAAGCAATCGAACTCTATGTTGTGTAATGTATGTCTAAGTTCATCTTGAACACATTTCAAATATAATTTTATATTATCTCTTACATGGTAATGTTTCTTGATTTCTTCCGTAAGCCAGAGTTTTTCTATCCTTGGGCGAATCTTGTTAGTTGTTGAGTTGAGGACACTAAACTGGAATTTGATGTAGTTCGGAACTATCTTACGTTTCACACACTCTTTGTTGAACCACAGTTTTAATGATGTGTTGTTATATTTCATTTGAAGTCTGTAGTACATTGTCATCAGTGTTGCTCGACTGGCTGATCTAATAGAATGAATTGATGACTCATTTATTTTGTGAAAATTCATCTTGAATATTAAAAGAAAACAATTATTTTTGTCTAATTTTCACTTTATTAATACTATTGCACGACCGGTTTCGGTTGTTAAACCATCTTCTGGTGTTAGGTACAGACTGAAATATTTCGTGGGTTTAAATCTATGGGATATTCAGAAGTGGTGAATGGTTTATTTCTATTTGGGTGTTAAGTGGGGACACATTGGGAATATTGAACAGATTTGTTATTTCCATCGCTTCCAGCAAATTTAATTTCAGGCCTTTCTCGCATTTGTGATAATCATAAACTGGCAGCTCTGAAATCTATGATCAACAGAGCATTCACCATACCTTTATCGAACGCTAACTTACAATCTGAAATTGATTAAATCAAAGAAATTGCAACTAATAATAATTTTCCGAGATCCCTAGTAAACAAACCAATTGAAAACAAAAGAAAACTGAAAACCATTAATATGCTTTACACTACCACAGAAAAACCAACTAATAAATTCATGCATATCACTCATTTCGGAGAATTATCAATCCTAATCCAAAATTATTTTTCTAAACTTGATTTCAAAACAACATTTTCAGGACGTCCAAACCTAAGAAAAATATTATATAACTCAAAATCCAAACTTAAACCCGAGAAAACTTCAGGTGTTTATAAAATCTGTTGTAAAAATTGCAACGCTGCATATGTAGGTCAAACCGGTAGAAATTTGGAGACCAGATTAAAAGAACATCTGAAATCAGGTAAACAGTCCGCAGTTTACGATCATATCGAGATTGAAGAACATCATATGGATATCGTAAATTTTAAAATCCTTCACAAATGCGAGAAAGGCCTGATATTAAATTTGCTGGAAGCGATGGAAATAACAAATCTGTTCAATATTCCCAATGTGTCCCCACTTTACACCCAAATAGAAATAAACCAATCACTACTTTTGAAAATCCCATAGATTTAAACCCACGAAATATTTCAGTCTGTACCTAACACCAGAAGATGGTTTAACAACCGAAACCGGTCGTGTAATAGTATTAATAAAGTGAAAATTAGGCAATATCTAGATGTCTTCGGAGGGTGGAAACTGGGTGGATTCCAATAACTCCGTCAAATCTAAATTGTACATCCAGATACTGAATTTACGAAAAAAATGTCGGTCGTAAGGGAGTCCAATAATGCTAATATCGGTATAAAACAAAAATCTCTCGAGTTCGTTCATCTCCGAACTTTATTAACTTTCGAGGTGAATCTATAATTCGGAAAAATGCGCTTTAGTGTTTCTCCTGGCGATCGAGAGTCAATATGAGAGGGGGAAAGTGTTGCAATAACCGATTTAGAAAGAGACAGTTGTCGCGGAAAAGGTAGTATATAAAGTAGCCAAGTTAAAATGGTGTGGAAGAATCAAAAGAACTGCCAACCCCAGCGTATTTTAGTATTCCCCTCGTCCTTACCGAATCTTCATCCCTTTTCCTCAAACATCATGACATTCGGCCCCTCTCTCTCTCTGAGGGCAGAGAGTCGAGATATTATTTCTTATTTCAAGTCACATTCACGTAAGTAGGTGGCGCAAATTAGGATATTCGTGGGTTTTTGCATCCCTGTGATATGCAAGGATAGCTTTTATTGACGGAAGCCGCGTGAGGCATGAATTCGCAATGGGGCCTGCACTGGTGTGAAAGTTGACAAACGTAGTCCGAATCTGATGAGCTCATTCATGCGTTCTGACAAGGCCGTTCAGACTGCTTGGGGAACGGTCACTCTGACTGTCATAACTAATACCTCAAATATACTATCGAGAATTTGAAAAAGGCATATTTGTGTCTCCCGATTCTGATTGAATTTATACGGTAGGATGATTGGCCGCTTGAATTTGATTTGAAGGTTTTTCCGAACCTGTAACCCTATGAATTATTTATGTCCAACTGGAATTTTTGTTTGGTCAGCATCTTCCTGTGCACCGCCAAAAATTCTGCCGGAGCCACTTCGAAAAATTCAAAACTCGATCATTTCCAATTGAGATAAATTCAGAAATCTTATGACCGCGTTCCACATCCAATCAATCCTACGTGCGCCAGTCGTTAGAGCTAATCCTTGCTCACACTGATCAACTCGGTCCTGCGCATTCGTCATTGAGGGAGCTCGCTCGAGTATGAGATCCTATTATTCTGGAAAGTATTTATGCGAAATATTTCAAATTTCGTAGAGCAACATTAGGGTATCTAAGGTACATTTCTGAAATATTTTCGAATTTTCAGTGTATTTATGGAAAATTTGCAAACAGCTCTGATATTTTAAATTGGTCATGCCATTTTTCCATAAATTTTTAAATTAATTGTTGTGACTGAACGATGAAGTTGTACGTTAGAGCGTGGAGATGAACTAAGAAAAAATTCAGTATATGTTACAATTTTGCTCTGATGAAGGAGAAAATGCAAGTCCTGTAGCTGCAAGTGTACCGAATGTTTACAGCCCACATAATGTAACAACCAATCACGCGGAGTTTTGGTTTCGCCAATTCCGTTCCGGTATTTTTTATGCAAAAGATACACCACGCATCGGAAGGCCTGTTGTCAAGAATGTTAATAAAGTATTGGAAATGATCGAAGTAGACCTGCGCAGGTCTGCCTCGTGCGGACGTTCCGGTGAACAGGACGGGTCGTGTGTTCGTTAGCAGCGACCGTACGGAGCCACTAGACCTAGTCGAATCTCGAATTTGTTCTGGCGACTTGTGCAGGTAGGTATACCTGTACAGTATTTCCTTTCCGGTCGACCGGAGCGTGTATGCCCTATAAAAAAGATTTATTATCGTTTCAAAATTGCTATTCCTTCAGACGGATTCTTAATCAGTGGGTTCAATCGAAGCGATTGACAACACCCCAAATATTCGAAAAATATAGATAATTGGGCACTCAGTTCGTGGAAAAAAGCGCCAAACAGCTACGTTGATGAATAGAACTACAAGGTGCTCTGAAAATTTGTTTCGTTCAACAATTAAATGATACATAAAACCATTCTCTCAATAGAACGTTTTAGTTGAGGTATGTGGTTCGTCTCAACTGAACAATTTCGAAATTCTGTTGTTCGAACTTCTAATTAAACGCTCTGCCTCTTCAGAATTATTGTGATAACTTTTGCTGGGGAATCTTCGAAAGAGGCATTAAAATTTGCGATCCGAATGTCGGTGCGTTAAAGGCTTTGCCAATCTTCTATCTGAAGTAATAGCCCCGTTCATTTGCGTGTAGTTGGGGCCCAAGGTCTGAAGACTACAATTTCGTGAATGTTGCTCATATTTTATATCACTCAATGGTCTCAAATTCGCATTTTACGCAACTCGGTTTTCTTACCCCCTAACCGAATCATCCCGAAGTAATTACAAGATACGTTAATTTTTAACGTCGGAACAGCTTCACCCTCTCTCTGCCATCTTAACCGAGACTGCGATATAAACAGCGGGGAAATCTGGGGATCATCGAAAGGAAAAACTTCACAATAATTATCGGATGCAATAAAATTCCGTTGAATATCGATAAAATGGAAATAATAACATTGTGCCTAACAATAACAGTGGTATATTGAAAATTCCAAAAGTTATTAACAATTGGAGATAATCAGGGCTATTCACTAACTCAAGTTGCTTTCGCCGTGGCTATCCAAAGCAACTCGTAGAACAACTTTCGATAGCCACTGCTACCCTTTTTTGGTATTCTCTAACTAACCATTAACAACTGTTGTTATCATAACAACTTTTTGTGAAGAGAGTCATGGCAACACCGCAAAATAGTTCAAATGTCCGTTTTCTCGATTCAACCATAGACAAATGATATGGATTTGTCTGTGGAATAAGCACATACATAACCTTCAAAATCACGAAAAATGACCTTTAAGGAAAGTTGGGAAAAGATTTCAATTATTTTCGAAGAATCTGTACTGTTACTATGGAAGAAGGATGAGGTTATATAAAAGACAATTTTCGGTATTTTTAATTTAACATCTCTTATTTTAGACATAACAGGTTTAAAAAGGCAAGCAATGAAGATATCAATTTATGATGAATTTCCTTTGCGAACATAAAGTGATGATGAAAGTGAAACTATCACCAGCTGAATCAGTAAAAGTTGGAGAACTGTGAATGCAACTCACAAAAGAGTTGAATAATATGAAGACAGCGTTAAGCCTTTGCAGCAGTGGCGCATTTACCCTACAATACTCTATATTAATACCTTTGTAATTCCAAATTCATTAAAAAGTTCATTTGCACTAAAAATGTCATTCTTATTCGATTAAAACTTCTAATTGTTCACATGAATGAAAAAAAAACAATAAACAAACAGTAGCCGGCAAGAGTGGTTATCTATAGCTACACCTATAAAGCAGTTGCCAGTAAACTACTAGGGATAGTCACTAGTCGTTATGCATAGTAACTTTCATAACCACTTTCTTGAATAGTGAATACCGATTTCGCGCTTAGCAACTGACCTTGAAGATGACCACGATTTTCGGTGGCTATTCATAGCAACTTGAGTTAGTGAATAGCCCTGAATATAAACTTTATTTAGTAAATTGTTATCAGTGTGAAGAGTTATAAACAACTGAAGAACATAGAATTATAATAAGTAAATTATAATCAATGATTTTCTTGGATTTTTGAAAAAAGATCCTGAAAGAGGAGAAAATGTACTGAAAAAGTTCGTTATCCGAAACTCCTCTATTATCGATAATCTTAATTCAACGCTAAAAATTGCCGTCCTCGTGCTATATTGAGCATAGTGACGCAAGTTAATAAGTGGCAAAATTTTTTTTTATATACAGGGTGGCCGGTAGGTTGACGTTTAATAAAAAATTAGATTCCTCATGTCATGAGGTATCCGAAATACCCAATTAGTCCATTGAAATTACATATTTTAGGCTTAACCTTGCGTTTTTTAGAGGACGCAATTTTATTTTTTTGATGTGTAGGGGGGGTCAGTGTAAAGCTAAAACCAAGTTTGTGGGGTCGCCACCCTTGGCCCACGGCTGCCATCTCGAAAATAGGGGTTGAAATGGTATTTACGATATATCTCTTAAACTATTTATTTTATAAAAAAATTTTTGACATTTTTGTTGCAAATTAAATTCTCTACAACTTTGCTCCAGTAACTTTTGTCGTAGAACTATAAATAAAAAAGTTATAAGCGAAAATCTCGGAAATTTGAGAAAGAAATTTATATTTTCGATGTAACTTTTTTATCATTTACGAAAAAATGATGTCTGACCATTTTTGTACATCGTTTTTGAGGAACAACTTTTATTCGCATCATTTTTTCATTAAGTCAATCGCTAAGGTTTTACAGCGCTCCGAAGTGAGTACTAATGGGTGGCCCATTTGAAAATTGGAATTTAATTTTGCTATAAAAAAAACTGCTCAATATTTTCCAATGGTTGAACATTTATTTAAAGGTTGGTTCATGACATTCATTTATGAAAAATAATTTCAGCCAAATGACCACCACGGCTTGACTTGACAGTAGCCTATTCGTTCCACCCAATTTTTTAATACATTTTCGATTGTTTGGGGCTCTATTTCACCAATAGCAGCTCGAATTTCGCGGGAAAATTCGAAAAAATCGAAAATAGAGCTCCGCTGAAACAAGAATAACCTCGAGGTTTTTGGATAAAAATTTTCATTTTTGGAATTTTTCAAGATGTGAGATTGATGTATCCACTTCAAAAATCGAAATCGCGATTCATGATACAGGGGGTGAAAAAATCGCTTTCAAAGTTAGGGATGACAAAATCGTGAAAAATCAATTTTTTCAAATTAGAACCCCATTTTTTTATGGCAGATATTGAATCTGCATCACACCCTTGCCCTAAAGTGGATATTTTCTGAGTTATTTACAAAAAACTGTTATTTGAACCGTGCTGTAGATTTTTCACCCCTTCTTGAAACCGATTTCAAGTTACTATTAGGAGAACCATGGCAAACTCTCGCAGTTATAACTAGAGAAGACGCTCAAAGTTTTGACCGTTAATTTCTAGACATTTATTTATACGTCTCAGGAATGCTTCGTGCCTTGCTCTTCTTATTTCATCGGGAGGAAGAGATCTGCAAAAGTGTTTAAAAACCAAATTGAGTTTCAAAACTATAAATCTAAAAATCTAAACAAACCTGAACGCATTTCTGACTCGTTCTATGCAGTCCTCTTACGCCCGTTTGCACCGACTTTTTCTTAAGGGTCAGTTAGGCTAACAGTCCCTTAAATCACACTTAACGGCCAGTTCGGGTTGCACCGATTTTAAATGACCCTTAAATCGGCCATTAAACCAACTTTAGTTAATTGACCAACTTCCGTCCCCTTAAAGCATATTTAACAAATTTAAGTAATTTTAACCTATAAAATCAAACAACATAAACAATTCAGTAGGATGGAAGGTTTTCATGAGATCCTTATGAGGATTTTTTGAGGATGATATAGAGGTTCTTGAATTTATTGAGATGGGCTATCCAAGAAGAAATTTTGTAAGACCGAATTATTATGAGGAAATGTCGCAAATGGACTTCTTCAAAAGGTTTAGGTTTTATTCGCATCATTTTTTCATTAAGTCAATCGCTAAGGTTTTACAGCGCTCCGAAGTGAGTACTAATGGGTGGCCCATTTGAAAATTGGAATTTAATTTTGCTATAAAAAAAAAACTGCTCAATATTTTCCAATGGTTGAACATTTATTTAAAAGGTTGGTTCATGACATTCATTTATGAAAAATAATTTCGGCCAAATGACCACCACGGCTTGACTTGACAGTAGCCTATTCGTTCCACCCAATTTTTTAATACATTTTCGATTGTTTGGGGCTCTATTTCACCAATAGCAGCTCGAATTTCGGTCTTGAGGTCTTGAATTGTTTCTGGATTGTTAGCGTAACACTTATCTTTCACCGCTCCCCAAAGATAATAATCCAATGGCGTCAGATCGCAGCTTCTTGGTGGCCAATTCACAGCAGCATTTCTGCTGATTATTCGATTTCCGATAATGCGGCGTAAAACATCGATTGTGGCGTGTGCTGTATGGCTCGTTGCACCGTCCTGTTGAAACCAAACATCGTCCAAGTCGTTAGCTTCAATTTTTTGAAAGAACCAATCGTTCAACATTGTGCGGTAGCGCAATGTGAGTAGAAGACTCACCACTTTGGAAATAAGTTTTTAATATTTCCCAACGTTCTTCAAGCGAATAGAGTCCCATTTCGTAAACTTCAAACTTTCAACTAAATATTAGTCACGTCAAAAAGAATAGTTGACGTTTATAATGTCAAATAATCGGTAGTTCAAATTCCAAACACTAGATGGACCACCCGTTATTTTTCAGTCTATAACTGATGACATGTTATAGGTACACACGTATAATATAGGTATAGTTAAGAGTACTGAAAAATAACGTTTGACTGGTTATTCAAACAATAAAAATATGAAAAAAACGATTAATCATCATTATCAAGGAAAATTTTTTTTTAATCACAAATACCAGTTTTGAATTTTGTTTTTAAATATTGACATTCGTTTTTGTAAAGTTCATGAACAAAGGGAATAAAATCTCTTTCCACAACAGAACGGTGAATTTTCTTCATTATTTGTTTTGAGAAAAAATTTTGAGAATGTGTTGAACTCACTTAAACTTTTATTACACTTTTCTTTTCTATGGGTATACAAAAAAAGCTCCACGAAGCAAAAAAAGTTATAGCAGTTATTCAAATATTTTTTTGATTCACAATAACTAAGGAAGTCCCAGAAACAGTTGTTAATTGACGAGGGTCTGTTTTATTGCTAAATCAACTTCACTGACAAATTCCAACGGAAACCAATTAAAGTGTTTAGAATACACGAGGAAACTCACCCATATTTATACGGGAAACTACTGAACGTATTTTCATGAAATTCAGCACTTATAAGTATTTCACGATGCTGATGAAATCTAAAATATTTTCAAGGCATGATGAGCACCTCCGGTCTTCCGGAAATGACGTCAACATCCGTTTTTCAAATTAGAACACCATTTTTTTATTGCAGAAATAGATTCCTTAGAAAATTTAAACTTATTTTGATGTAACATTTTTCAGTTTTGGTTGGAAAATTCTCCCTGAGCGGGAAAATTCGAAAAAAAAATCGAAAATAGAGCTCCGCTGAAACAAGAATAACCTCGAGGTTTTTGGATGGAAAATTTTCATTTTTGGAATTTTTCAAGATGTAAGATTGATGTATCCACTTTAAAAATCGAAATCGCGATTCATGATACAGGGGGTGAAAAAATCGCTTTCAAAGTTAGGGATGACAAAATCGTGAAAAATCAATTTTTTCAAATTAGAACCCCATTTTTTTATGGCAGATATTGAATCTACGTTAAAAAATAATGTGAGTGTATGCAGCACACCCTTGCCCTAAAGTGGATATTTTCTGAGTTATTCACAAAAAACTGTTATTTGAACCGTGCTGTAGATTTTTCACTCGTTCTATGCAGTCCTCTTTATCAGTCAGGGGAGTTGAGTAGACAATATTTTTTATCCTACCCCAAATATAATAGTCTAAAGGAGTTAAATCGGGAGAACGTGGTGGCCAAAGATGTGGACCATTGTTCGCCAACCATCGATCTTCAAATAGCCTGTATAGGATATTTGACACATTGAGTGAATTGTGTGGAGTCGCGCCATCTTGTTGATACCATAAGTCATTATGGTACTGTACTAGCGGCTCTATTATTTGAGTCAATATGTCAGAATATCTATCTCCTAAGGGAGAGCATTCTTTAGTGCTTTAGTGCTTTAGTGCAAACAAGTGTAGTGTTCTATCTTACCAGTTAAAGTCCCATCATAAATGTGAACATCGAAAATTGCATTATTTTTGATGGCGCAAAAAACAGACTCCAGGTCTCTTGAAAGTTTCATTGTCTGAAGTGGTGGTTGTTCTCTTCATCCCAATAATGACTGTTATGTCTATTGAAAGAACCATTCTTTGTGAATTTAGATTCATCTGTCCAAATTATACAGTCCAAAAAATTTTCATTCTCTTGAAATCGAATCATCATATCTTCGCAAAACTCTGTTTTCCTGACGAAATCAGTTTCCTTCAAATGCTGTACCCTATTGAATTCATATGGGTGCATTTTATGTTTTTTTAATATTGTCCAAACACTCGATTGAGATAATCCCAGAGCAATCTCGGCATATTTGAGAGAATTTTGAGGATTCACACGAAAATATGCAAGAACTGTAATTTTGTTGTTTTCATCTTCTACTACACTTTTTTCTCTGTGTATAGTTTTCTTAACGAAAGATCCGACATTTCTCAAGTTTGTCATGGTTCTGTTAATGGTATCTCTCGTTGGTCTGGGTCGGTCAGGAAACGTCTCAATGAACTGTCGAATCGTTTTATCTACAACTTTATTACATTCTCCATGAAGTAGAATGAGATTTAAATAATCTTCATTGGTAAAATTAGGCATAGTGATTGATTTTATAATTTAATACGAATTATCACCAAATTAATAGTAAACACAAAATGCTACTGAATAACGAGGAATTTGGCAGATGTAATTTATGATATCTATCATTAAAAAAAGAATGTAAAACATTGTAAGTTTTTGCATATGGTTCATAAGGAATTATTTATTTATCACTGGAGAGAAAACCGATGGCCGATTAGTTGAAATGAAGAGGTTTCCGATACAAATTCAAATCCAAATTCGCCATCTATTTAGGAACAACTTGTAACTTTTTCTCTTGCATATTAGGGTAGTAAAATCTAAAACATGTTTTAAGTAACAGTTCCTGAAAATTTCATCTTTTTGGCGTGAAGGAAAACGAAATAGCTGAAAATTCAAGACGAAAAACAGTTTTTTTGTGAATTACTCAGAAAATATCCACTTTAGGGCAAGGGTGTGATGCATACACTCACATTATTTTTCAACGTAGATTCAATATCTCCCATAAAGATGTCAATTTCCCTTTTTTAATAAGTTCAACAATATTCTTATATTATTACTGATGAGTTAGTTCGATAATATAAGTTAAACTGTATAGCGCACATAAGAGTGTTTGGCTTAGTGAACATGAAGTGATTATAAGAACCAATCAGAAATTTAATAAGTCATATATTTCATTAAATGCTTCGAATAGTGGTGGTAGAGTCGGTGTTTGGTCAGTCAACTGATACTGTCATTAATGTAAACGAGAAACACGAGTGGCCTAAAACTGACTCATGAGGCATACCAAATACAACAAAAAATTGCATCTAATTTTATAGAATGCTTTAGTCACGTTCGAATTCACAGTTTCAAGAGCATTCTCCTCTTTGCTAATGAGCACAATTTACTAGATTGCAACTGTAAGGAATGAACAACAATTTTCGCTGTTTTGAGCTGAAGCTGTCAAGAAAGGCGAGAAGTTTTTAGTTTCCGATATAAACTTTGGAAAAACCCTCATTTGAGGGTGCTATCAAGTACGTAATAACTTTATAACTGTTTTTCATGGAAGGATAACGCATTACGTTGAGAACCTCGGAAAATGAAGAGACTAAAATATATTATCGAGGGAAGATAATTGGAGGCCTTTGAATGTTTTCTAGCTGTGGGTTCAGAAGCGATTTCTCTGAGCTATTAGAATATATCATGCGCGTAATAGAGTTTTCAGGAAGTTGGAAAAAACATAAAACAAATTGTTATGCTCCAGAAACAATTTCCATTAAAGTATAGAAGCTGGTTTTCGATTAGTTTCGAGGACTTGCCTTCAATGAATGAATGTTGATTGAATCGCACAATAGTTCTGGTTTTAAATGCACAAAGTTCATTTTTGACCGAGCTGTTCATGAAGGAACTTGAAGGTTGTTAGATTGAATTTGAAGTGTTTATTGTTCTTTCCAACGAAGATCTAGGTACCTCATTTATTTATTCTATGGATTCGGTCTTTACCTATTGGAAATTCATTTCAATTACTTGATTAAAAGGAGGCAGTTTCAACTACCCGACATGTTTATCCATAATATGGCATCTTCAGGTTGTCATATCACAACTGACTGATTTTATGTGAGGAGTAAACGGATGATGTCTATAACATGTAAATCAGTGTTTTAAAATTCTATTGCTGCTAAACTACCAATTTACTGTTTCCGGAAGATATTCAATATAAGTGACGAATCAACGTCAGTCCGGTCAAAGTATACATACCAGGTTACCAAAATTCGCATAGAGCTGAAAATTGGTAGAGATAGTCAGGATACCATTATAAAGAAAGGGTGAAAAGTCCCCAAAAATCCCATTGTTGCTAAAAAAGTTATTCAAGGTCAAAGGTCGCGAAAATGGGTTTTTCGCTTTTTTCAGCCAAACTGTGAGTTTTATCATAAAAATAGATCAGACATGAATTATAGATCGTGCAATTATCTACAAAAATTGTCTTCATACTTTTTTTCGTGAGAGTCACCGTTTCTGAGATATGAGCGAAGAAAGTTGTATGCTCCATAAAATGCCACGTTCATTCGTCACTGGCGCCGTAATGCGAGTTGAATTCTTTTTCTTTCGTTATATTAACTTAAAAAAAATCAATATTATCTCAAAAGTATTTAAGTCCATTGCCTTCTACGCCAGTGCCACCTTGACGTCTGTTTTTAAAATGTTTGACAAACAAGATTTACTTGATTGTGCCGAAGTTTTAAAAAATAATAAGTCTACTCCAAAAGACAAAATTATCCATGGAATTCGCTTTCTTCTTGCCATGTACGGAGCTCCACAAAAAATTACCTGCTTTGATAAGTTCCGTTACGTGTCTTTTGTCAAAAATACTCGTAACAAAAAGCAAGTGCAATTGGCTTCTCTTCCTCCAACCTCGGCTTCTGCGCAACATCTTCTTCGGGTATATTATCAAGTTCAAGTGTGGCTTGGTCATCAATTAGACCCAAAAGACTGGGGTTGGATGTTGATTGATAATGCATTAGAACCTATCCAAACTTTACTTCCACCTGCACTGGAAAAACTGCTCAATACCATTTTTTGCAATTGAAAAAAAGGATGTAATGCCAAATGTGGCTGCAAAAAAGTTGGGTTGTTTTGTTCCTTAGCCTGTACAAGTTGTCAAGGCCAGCTTTGTTCTAATGCTGAATCTTATATATGAAATGAGTCCTCTTCTAATGAGAAGAGGACTCATTTCGACGAGACATCCGATCCATCGCTTTTGGACGAGTTTATTTTCACTCAGCTCGAAGAAGAAGACGAAGAACAAGAAGAAACAGATGTAATAAATGATTATAATTCGGACCAATAATTTTATCACATTCTTTACAATTAACAACATTTTTTTTATTATTTATTAGTACAGATCGGTTCGTGGAATAGGCCTACCGGGGAAACCACGTTAAAAAAAACGCGTCAAGTACACTACCTCACAGGTGACGTCTAAACGTGCATTTTATGGAGCATACAACTTTCTTCGCTCATATCTCGGAAATGGCGACTCTCACGAAAAAAAGTATTGAGACAATTTTTGTAGATAATTGCACGATCTACAATTTATGTCTGAGTTATTTTCATGATAAAACTCACCGTTTGGCTGAAAAAAGCGAAAAACCCATTTTCGCGACTTTTGACCTTGAATAACTTTTTTAGCAACAATAGGATTTTTGGGGACTTTTCACCCTATCTTTTTAATGGTATTCTGACCATCTCTACCAATTTTTCAGCTCTATGCGAATTTTGGTAACCTCACCTCTGTTATTTGGTCTAACTTGACCGGACTACGTCTGTCTGTTTATTCATAAGAATATTCCGGCTATGGTTGTTGATCTCAAGTGCTTCTAAGAGGGTCAGTGTTGAACTCTTGGTTTCCATATGTTTTATTTGATACTCATTATTGATATTATGCTTGAATTCTCTAAGATGATTCGCATATGTGGACTTAGAGAATTCTAATGTAAAACTCTTCTTCCTGAATGCTGAAGATTAAAGATACCAGATTTATTGTCTCTTTCTTCTTTATCTTTATTGTTATTAACATACCTACTTTTGGTTGGTTTTTAGCAGAAGGAAATTTGGGCTACTAACAAAAATGAAAAAATATGTAAATGATTATTTTCAATTTCAGATATAGGTTTGTTTATTCCATGTGGTGGTTGTATTAATATGATAACTGATTTTCATGAACTGAATGAACTACCTATTTGTGTCCTGGAAGTGAACGCTGAATGGGAAGCAGGGCTTAAAGAAAACGTGAAGCTACGAATGTTTGATCACCAGGATTGAAATATATCAGTATTAGCTATGGGATTTGAGGAATTAAATTGATTTGTCATCCCATCGAATTTAATCAACAGGCTATTTATCTTTAATCCGACATGATTCGTTTTGATTTATGGAAGCGTTCACTTACTTTGGAATTTTGTATACTTTCGAATGTTCCGAATCGATTATTTTTCGACCAGGTTGAATGACAATCCGTCCTCTCAGTGTGATGTTCGTGATTTTCGAATGTATCTTGTTCTGAGTTCTGCGGCGTTGTGTGCACATCAGATATTTCCCAAAATACATATTATAGAGGAGCTCTGCACTTTGGAAAAAACTTGAGTTCAAACAACTAAAATGAATTTAGCTTTTAGCGTATCGTTCAAATTCCACAGGCAGTTCTTTCAATTTCCAAAAATTTCGTGTTTCAGCTCAGCATGATGGAAGATAGTATAAATGTCAACTTTGTTGTCAAGTTGGTCCAGTACTCTTCGATTTTTCACAGAATTTTTGCCGAATTGTGCCGAATTGTGGTATCAATTTCAGTACTATATTTTTCTTTCGAAAATCAATAAGGGCTTACCAAATTTCACAACACAGATATCATTTATACTATGAAACAATTGATTTTAAAGCATTGAAAAGTAGAACGCGAAGTTTTTTTTAGAAAATCTTTTCAGTATTTATCAGCACAAATACAAAGTATACCGGTATGAAATGAGCGTCAAAATGTCGAATTTTGTACCAGAAAGTGATGATTTGCGGAAAGCAATAATTTTTCAATGTGATTGTAAATGAGAAACACACTATTTCTAGTTGAAACTTTTATTTTTACTATGTAGGCGATCGATTTCGGTTTTCAAGAAACCATCATCAGGCCAGCCGAAAAAATCAACAATAATTCAGACAAATACAATATCATTTCGTTAGTACAAAACATTGAGGTTATGAAAGTAATTATAGAGAAGGCAGGTGTGTGCAACATACCGTCAATCGAAGTAAAATGTGAAAGATCTTAACCATCCAATCATGAAAATTTTTCGGCAAAATCAAATCCACAATATTATCGCAATGAAAGGCATATAATGTAGAACAACGTGGGATCAAATTAACCTATGATATGGGGATATAGGAAACGGAAAATGGAACAGTCATAATCAAATAGGAGACTTCAAAAGTACGGCGGGAAAATTCAAAAACAGCTAAATGAAAGGGGGTATAAGCTTGAAAATACTCTTGGATGTACAGAAATCTAAAGTGTGTAAGATGATTACTGTTTTTATTCTTCAATATTTCATATTGTTCTAGAAGGGTTAATTTAAAGTAATTATTCTCAGTGTGTAAAATTTCTAGGTTGTTGAAATCTGTCTTATGATCATGTTCCATAAGGTGTTCTCCAAGAGATGAATGAGGTCTATTTTTCTGGTGTTCATTAAATCTTTTCTTCATGTTTCGGGTTGTCACACCTATATAAAATGATTCGCAATCCGAACATGAAATCTTATAAACCCCGCTAAATTGTTCTTTGTCAGATTTGGTCTTCCTGTTAACCAACATATTCTCCAGGGTTCTATGTCGCTTATTAGCGATGTGAAAATTATATTTTCTCAAAGTTGTAGACAATTTTTGATTTAAATTCACATAAAAAGATGTTGAAATAAAAAGTCCTTTATCTAATATGTGTGGGTAGATTTTCTTAACTGTCAGTTTTCTTTTTATAGATTTAAAAATGTCGTCTAAAAATTCATCCCTGTACTGGTTGTTTCTCCCAATGTGATATATGGTCTTTAACTCTTTTTTATAATCTTCTTTAGATAAGGGGACATCAAGAAGTCCCCTGAACAAAGTGAAGGCCGCTCTCTTTGCAGAGGGTGCATGGTATGAATTATAGGGTATGATCGAATCAGTTTGAGTGGGTTTTCTTTATATGTTGAAGGAAAAAATATTATCCACATTCAAGGTTATAGTCAGCCCGAGAAAATTGATAGAATTCGACAAAGACCTCTCTAAGGAAAATTTGAATTCAAATTTGGAATTTATTATTATTATGTAGACAAAACAGAAGAACAAATAATGTGACTACCAGGTAGTGAGAATATCATCTTGTGGAGAAGATACGTAGATGACATATTCTGTGTGTGGTCAGGTACTGATCAAGAACTCACAGACTTTTTCGACTTAATAAATTCCAAATTTAAAATCAAATTTTCCTTAGAGAGGTCTTTGTCGAATTTTATCAATTTTCTTGACCTGACTATAACCTTGAATGTGGACAATATTCATCATAGAGTTAAAGACATTTTTCAGCAGTAATGCCTTAATATGAGTCTAGAAAGCTCGGATGCCCAAGGACGTGATTGACTGGAGTAGCTCATTTTACATTTTCACCCCGTTGAAGCCTGGGATTTTTTATGAGTCACAAAATTATCCTTGGATCTTGTTGGATAATTGTGTACATCGGAATTCTTTGTGAAGTGCTCTTTATTTTTATGGCCGTATAGGAGGCACTCGAACATATAGCAGCACGGCACCGTGAGTATCCGGTACTTTTTGGAAAACGGTCCACAGCTAACGGTAAAATCTACTCCAGCTATCAGTCTTATGGCTCCCTTCTGTTTGAGAAAAACTCTGTGCATCGTGAGATGAGCCCCAAAGCATTGTGCCATAAGTCATTCTCCCTTCTCCCATGGGAATGTGCGAAGTATGTTATAAGAGTTTCTCTCTCAGATAGGTGGTTCTTAATTTTCCTCATCGCGAATAATGTAGTTGACAACTTCGTGCAGAGTTCATCTATATTTGCCGTCCAGGTTAGATTTCCGCTGATCTTCAATCTTAATATAGAAGAACTCTCTGTGTTATTCGATTTGGTGATTACTAATATCTGCTGGATCTTCTCACAGTTAAGCTTCATGTTATTGCTTCTAAACCATTCTACAGCGTCGGCTAAAGATTTTCCGTATTTTTCCTGAAGTGATTGGATGTTCTTAGCTTTATTTAAGAGAGAGGTATCACCTGCAAAAAGTGTCCCCTCATCCGCGGTCACATTTGATAGCATATCATCGATGTAGATCAAAAACAAAATCGGCCCGAGTACTGACCCCTGCGGAACGCCCGAGGTAACCTCCATTTTGGTCGATGTCTTACCCTCGAAATCAATAACCTGCTGTCGGTTCACTACATATGATTTGAATAAATCCATTTGGCTCGGAGCTGCTACCCCACCCGCCGTATTCACCAGACTTGGCTCCTTCCGACTACCATTTGTTTTCATCGATGGGACTCGCATTGGCTGAGCAGCACTTCGATTCCTACGAGGAGGTCGAAAATTGGGTTGGTTTGCTTTAAAAGGTAATCAATTTTATTGGCATGCTATCCACAAATTTCCAGAAAGTTAGTCGAAATGTGTAGAAAACAATGGCCAATACTTTGAATGAAGTGATTTTTACTTTCGCATTAATAATTAGTGTTTTATTTTCACAAAAAACGCTTATTTCATTCCGGTATACCTGATATTTCGGAGAAACAATGCACCCCTTGAAGGTGAGAATAAAGGAACATCAGAAACTTTCTCAAGTGTTAGACATCGATAGATCCAAGTGGGTCCAACATTCTGTGAATTATCTGATTAAATGGAACGAAACATGTTAATATCCAAAAAAGAGAGACAACAAAGAGGCAATATTCATAAACATCGTTGTTTTCAATCCTGTAAGTGACCATCAAGCCGGAAGTATGGAGGCCAATTGTTCAACTGGATACTCATTAGTGAAAATTGAGAAAATTTCTGAATTTTCAGAATTTTTAAAAGCTATTTGTTACCTCGGAAACGCCCGAAGATCTCTGTTAAAACAAGAACAATAATAGATGATGGTTATTGGCCAAATAATAATTCTATTCGATTAATTTGTCTTGAATCCAGAATTCTTTTGATGAGGCACTGCCCCACCTTCTTCGTTGGACAAGCCGCCACTGTATAGGATATGAGAACATTTCGGAAAACGATATAACGCAGTTACAGAATTTTTTATGAACCTCACATGAATTGATGCCTTCTGAAGATGTCAAGTAAGCATTGAGGTATGAAAAGCACAAGGAATTCACGGCATATTAAACACATATTACCGGAGTTCCATTCAACTGAAGTACATAAGGGAATGGAAGGGGTATATTTGCCAAGAAACAGTATGATAAGTCAGCAAACTCAACTAACTTATATCCAACAACAGTCAAGTGGTTAGTTAGTAGTGTAAAAGTACAAATACAACGGTTCCCCTGGAGGTTAAATGGTAATGTACATACACGTATTGTTACCAAGCAGGCACATGTTTGAAAGGAGATGCTAAGGAAAAAGGACGAACTTATTGGAGCGCCAAGTTCAACAAAGTTTTCCCAAGTTTTGGTCTACGTAACTAGTAAACGTCTTTCAATATACATGTCCGTAATTTAGCCGACTATAAGCCTCTCGAAGTGGGGTGAGATCGCTGAAGTTACTAGATGATTGTTCCCCTAGGCCTCGGTTAATTGTGTTGTAATAGCAAGAAGCAAATGAAAGCATTTACAGGGTTATATTATTCAGGTACACTGAAAATCCCTATTGCTCACATATAACATCCTCCGTTGATGCTGAAAGTATGTCGTTCTGCGTAGTCTCGTGGGACCTGATAAATTTCCGAATGCATCGTCAGCCTTTATTGCTAAGAAATACTCAACCGTAATTGTCACCCTTGAGAATCATACAGAAGTTTGCCAGCGTTTCTCAATTTTGAAAATAAATCGTGTTGTAGAGCTCTGACACAATAGAACTTATACATAAATAGTTGAAAAGCAGTTCTTCGAACATCCTTTAGTGAAATAAATAACGGCTGGCACTGTCTGCTTTCATTTTGAGATTCTTATCACCGCACAGCATCTCTAGTCTTAATCTTCTCTGAAGCTGAGCATTATTGCTCTGTTTGATTTAATGGTGCACATATACAAAAATCGATGCACAATTGAATACATCCATGAGAATAATTACTGGCACCATAAGATTTACAC
Source organism: Micraspis discolor (assembly GCA_030674115.1). Classification (NCBI taxonomy): domain Eukaryota; kingdom Metazoa; phylum Arthropoda; class Insecta; order Coleoptera; family Coccinellidae; genus Micraspis; species Micraspis discolor. The sequence goes on from JARTUT010000436.1 coordinate 2,399,396, forward strand.
CGGTTCATTGGTTATCAGTTTTGTCTAACATTGTCCCTCCCCATATTCACAGACAGACTGCAGCTCTGAATTCTTGGAGTAAGTATCATTCTTCTCTTAATTTATTTCAATATGAATATTAGCGAATTATGGAAGATTGAGTGGAACTCTTAAGAAATGTTCAATAACGATCTCATTTCTGATCCATCTGAAAAAATTCCTAGCTTTGATCTTCCTAGAAAAATTTGGACAGTTCTTAATTGTTTGAGAACAGGTCATGGTCCTACCAATAGCATGCTATTCAGATGGAACTCAGTTTCAAGAGCAAGTTCTGAATGTAGATATGCAGAGGAAGCAATACCTCATCTCATCAATATTTGTCCCATATATAACATTCAAGATGCTTTTAGGGTTATTTATGATGTTTCCGATTATTTCTTGGAATGGGTTATAAATTTTAAATGAATTTGACATCATTTTCTTGATTTATTCTTTCTGCTTTTGTCTATTTATTTTCAGATTCGATTCGGACAACTTGAAGAAGCCTCTGCGTTCATGAATAGAAAACCCTTTCTAAGAAAGAAGTCCCTTTGTTATAATTCAGCCTATTTTTGTACACACGATACTTATGCTTGGGGCCAGCGATTTTTTACTGTGGTTTTTTCTCCTAGGCTTTCATGTCATACGTCGAATTGTTTGGAACCCCGTCAATAATCCCACTAGACGCTCTATTGTTTGCTAATCAACGAATTGTAAGCAGAAAGTTCAAGAGTATATACGGGGTGAGACAAAAGTCAGTTTACCGTTTTGCATATGAGGAAAAAATGCAAGAATAATTCTTATTATATATCTTATATTATATATCTTATATTGCATATAAATATATTTTCGAGAAAAATATAACATCAATAATTACTTGTGACTTCACATTTTATGTTCGAATTGTTTCCCCCCCTTTTCAACACTAATGCGGCATCGTTTAGTTACGGCAAAACAAATTTTACGAAAATATTGACAGGGCGACCAGAACGCGGCATGTCGACTACGGAGCCAACACTTACGAATTTAACTTGCTTATTTGGAAAGCGCTGGCGGAATTCTTCGAAAATTTCAGCATACTCTCCGTCAAGTTTTAGGTAAGAAGTGAGCCAACAAACACGTTCTTCTTTCGTGTACTTTACACGCGCAGCTATAGCAACGGACGCACTTGTAAACGTACACAACAACACTACTACACGCGGACAACTCAACTCGCTACGTTTCAGCTGCCTCCTTCCGCCCTGGCCGAGAATACGCGCATGCGAACTGATTTTTGCCGCTCTCTGTATATATATATAAAATAATGTTCAAGATAATGATCGCCAATTATGATAATATATACAATATAAGGGATATCGATCAGTAATTAACAAGATATATTCACTCTTTATTCATATAAAGCCTAGCTTTATATGAATAGTGACTGTCATGAAACCTACGTAGGTCAAACCTCACAATGGCTTAGAAATCGCATGAACTTGCACAAAAGCGATATAAGAACAAATAACTTGAGATGTGCATTGTCTGTTCATGCTAATAAGTACTCTCATAATATTGATTTTAATAACGTAAACATTTTAGATGCAAATGTAAATTATAAAAAAAGGTGTATACTAGAAATGATCCACATAAAAACTCAAAATAGCAAAATTAACAAGAAGACAGACACGCAAGCACGAAGTCCAATATATGCTTATCTTTTAGAATTTTCCAACAGACCATTTTTCGATGGTCCAGTTGATGAATGACATCTAACCTGACTTTGTTTATTGCGTGTTACGGTTATGAGTATCATAATTGACAAATTTTTAAATATTGACCTACTTGATGTTTGTTTTTACTTTTTTACAATTCTTGGACTTGAGATCAATCTCGCATTCAGTAAGTTGTTGTTCTCTGTTTTTGTTTTGTTGTTATTGATGTGTTTTGTTGTATTTTACAGTTGCCCTGAGGAAGAAGCAAAATAGCTTCGAAAGCTAGGCTTTATATGAATAAAGAGTGAATATATCTTGTTAATTACTGATCGATATCCCTTATATTGTATATATTATATATAAAATATATATGTGTCACCGGAAAAAATTTCTTGGCACCAAGCATTTTTCCAGAACCGAAATGTGCAAATATGTACACATAATATCTAAATCATCCTTTAAATCACTGTTTCATTTAGTTATTGTATCTTTCTGAAGCTGATAGTATATTCAATATGAACTCGCATTTTGAATCGCTATTTCAAATGCCACATACCTTATACCATGCAGACTAGAATCAGGTGGTACATCCCGGGCTCAGGTAAAATTCTCCTAGTTAAATAAACAGCCGATATTTGTTGTGTTAGCCCCTAATGTGAGAATTCTGTGGAAAGATATCGATTTCCAAACAATAAGGAAGAAATTTCCGTTCACGAAACTTATAATTACATAGAGGGTGTCCCATAATTAGAACAGCAAACTAATAATGGATGTTTTAGACATTATTTGAGACACTTTTGCTCAAAAACATAAAATTTAAAGAAGAACTACGTAATTTTAGAATAACTAGCCGAAAATGATCTCAATCGATTGCTTTTGACTTGAGACTGTCCGTCCGGCCGTATACTCTCTATCATCCAAAGGAGGTGAAATAGAGTTTTCATATTTTCAGAATATATTAACTGTCCAAATATGTCGGTCAAGTTCTTTATTGGGTCGAATCCGTCCAATGGTTCAGGAGTTATAAGCATCTGAAATTGGATTCTCTTTATAACTCCTTGTAACTTGAAAAATATTTGAACTAGGTTGAAAAAAAAAGGCTTGCAAAATTAGGCAGAAATCCACACGCTAGAATATTTGTTAGTTTGATGGATACCCTATATAGTTGCCCTAAGCTGAAATAATTGATTCTGCGAAAGAATATGGCAATAGGTTGGCATTACAAAACAAATGACACAAATCATAATCTTTGGAGTGTATAAAAAAAGAAAGATTATATTCTAATAAAAATTGTAGAAAAATGTTGACGAATTGATATTGCCCTTTGTGGGTCGAGTGCTCGAAAAAGAATTCTGATATTGATCAAAGTTACATACCATGCTTTATCCAATATCGCTACAAGGTGGATTTAATTTTTCCTGGTTCGAGTAAGTCAGAGGCGTTTCATCAGAGAAAAAGTCAAATCTTTCGAATAAGATCAAACGAGTGGCGTTTTAGAGATGCGGCAAGTGAAATGGAGCCAATACCCATGGGAGGAAGAAATCAGTATTCATATTAACTCTTCGCAATTGAGAATATCCACCCCTCTGCCACAAAGGTGCTAACTTATTATAAGGGTGTATCGGTGAAAAGCCCACATTATGAGACCCCAGATACCGCTGTGGATGCCTTCGACTGTGAAATACTCGAGGAAACTCTTCTAATCAAAGAGGACACTTTAAGAATAAAAATATCGCACCCGATGTCTCACCCTGCATATTTATGATCCGTTTGAAGGATGAATGTCAATAATCTCGAAATTTGATTTAAGGGAGAGTCTTATTTTGCTCCATTTACCATTTCTTCTCATTCCTTGAAAATATGCACAGATATCCAGCGAACGGGGACATCTTGTGTTCGTTCGATTCATTTTATCCTTCAGATAACTTATTAACTAAACTCATCCATCCATATACTGGGCCATTTTCAAGAACAAATAGTTGTTCTACTGTATTCATATTTATTTAGTCACTCAGCCATGACTTAAGTTTCTTGTGTTGGTACCCTTGCTTTCTGATATTTCTTCGGGTCACGACGTTGCCGACTGTCATTTCTATATCGGGAAAAAGAATAACCCGATAGGTAATCTGTCATCTGTTTGTTGTGGAATATTTGGATCTTTTCTAGAAACCGAATATTTATTGATTTCAAAATACCAAAATTATTATCTGAAGACAAAGACACTTATTGTATCAAAAGATGGCATCTTGCAGTGAAGTCATGGTAATATCTTCACAATTAATAAAATTGTGTTGAATTTATTCTATGTATGTGAAGAGAAATAATTGTTGTTTTCCGTCAATAAAAGTATACCGTTTTATATGCTTAACCTTAACGTATTCTTCAATTCAATACAGTGAATGAAGCAAATGTTAAAAAAGAAATGGAGCCAATAAGAAGAATAAAACCATTTCTTTGAACGTGAGCAGAAAACAAGTTGTCAATAATCTAAATAGGTTACGATTTTTTTTAAATATCGAACATCTCCAAGAGTTTCTCATAAAGATGACTTACAAAGAAAATTAGCATATATTTTTACAGGATTAGAGAAGTTTAGTGATTTTGTGATCTAAAAAATTTGTTAATAAGAGTTGTAAATAGCAAAACAACCACGTTTTTTTAAACGTTTGGATCGGCCAGCCTACCCATGTTGGGAGGGGTTCGATGCACTGCGATAGCATTTTACTTTATTCTTTAACATTCAGTAGTAGTAGAGTGAGAGGAGCACATGTTTTTCGTTCTGTTCTCGTCATTTATTGAAGTAATGCAGATGGTAAATGTAAGAGAAGTAATATTAAATTGGGGTGACTTGATAAGTTTTTTAATAGAGTTTAAGTTTCACAAATTTTCATATGACGACTAGATTTTTAAGAGTTTTCTGTTTCATCACTCTATGCAAACTATATTGAATGGATTATCATGAACTATACAGCGTGAAATTATTTCTAGCCAGTTCTCAAATATCTGTGTTGAATATCCGTATTTTGGATAATGTAAAAAATACCGATCTTCTCAGAGAAACTCAATCCAAAATTTCACCTTGTATAATCTATAATAGATCATTCAATACATGGTCTTGAAATAAGTTCTTTAGAGGGATTTCAAAATTATACAGGGTGTCCTATTTAAAAAAAAAGACGCCGAGTACAGCAGACTCGAATCGCCCTAAATATTTATATTTATTTTCAAATAACTCACACTTGAATTCTAAAGTCCACGTGTCTCAGCATTTTTATAATTTTCTCAAATAATAATATAATGAGTTTTAATCTATAAGAGGTTTATACACTCTATAGTTGTGTATGGTTCATCAGTTCGACCCACTCCTAGAGGGCACGAGCCGTCAAATTCCACACATTTACACAATTAAAAATATTTATTTTTGAAATCTCATTTTGACCAAGAAATAATCTGATATTGACCTGAATTCTGTTATTCGAGATGTGCCAAATAGATAAGAACTAATTTTCTCCATTATTCTTGAATGGAATCTGCACTCGAAAAATAAAAAAAATGAAATCCGCCCCTGTGTCTCCTTTCTAGGCAGGTGTAGTGAGTTTGCTTTTGCATTTCTCTAAAATCTAAATATAACTGAGTAAACAACATCTCTCATACGGGCGAGGCAACAGACAAGTAAATAGTAAACAACATTACATCCAGCAGAGACGTATGCTCAGTAGGTTTTCGGTCTTTGCTAGTATCGTTCCATCTCGCTGTCTACCGGTTTATAACCTAACAATTCAAATTCCCGCTTGACAATTATGTAATCATCCTCATTATTGTGCGATTATTGTTGACGATATTCGCGCCAAAATTTCTTGTTTTTTTGTCGGTGAATATCTTTCTCTTGTTGGTGCTCTTCAAAATATGTGCATTGTTCTGTGCGCGTTCATAGAAACCCAGATTATTTAATAATTTGGATGGCGCTTTTCCAGATTGATGATTCTGTGTTCTCAGGTAATTTTTGACAACTTCATTGCGATTTGAATATTTTATTCTAGAATATTTTGGTGATAATTTTTATCGAAGTTTTCGCAAGCAGATGAAATCGTTTCTATGTTCGAATTTGCCGCTCGTGCACGATTTCGAAATCTGAAAACTGAATTGTACAGAATTGGAACATATTCAAAGATGAATTTGTGATTTCTTCTGGTTTTACTATTTTTTACTTAAAGGTATACTCAGTTGATATCGTTTTACCAGAAGCCCTCAGTACTTACTTTTATAGTCATAGTTATTCAAAATTCAGTTTTGGGAAATATAAAAAAAGCTTCTTGCACCTAGAGATTCTATGAGAACTAAAATTGCTTAATGGTAAACCTTGCATTCAAATTTCTTACTCTACTGATTTCGAACATATCGGCCGTTTTTTTTTTTTTCAGATTTATAGAACTTTCTAGAGTAATATCTATGATTTGTCTGAAAGATAGAAGCCTTATTGTTTCGACTTATATAAAAACAAACTTTTATCTCAACCAAACATTTTTTTTCATTGAAAATACAGTGAAAGCACAATTATTCGTTGCTGTTCTCCACTGTAGAAGATCTGTTAGTACTCCTAATATTTATGATCTTGTTGTGATGTTCTTGATCGAGATTCAAATATGGTTTTATAAAATTTTGATTGCCATGACGAGTATTTGTTTTTCTACACCACTCTTTGTCAATTGGGTAACATCCTTTGAATTGTTATTTTGTGGTGTCCCATAAGTAGAACGGCTAACTTCTTGTGGAAGTTTTAGACATTATTTGAAACAGTTTTGCTCAAAAACATATAATACAAAGAAGAAATACTTATTTGACTTGAGAGTGTCTATCCGACCGATTACTCTCTATCATCCAAAGGAGATGAACTAGAGTTTTCATAGTTTCAGAATATATTAACTGTCCAAATAAGTCGGTCAAGTTCATTATTGGGTCGAATCCGTCCAATGATTCAGGATTTATGAGCATCTGAAATTTGATTTCCTTTATAACTCCTTGTAACTTGAAAGATATTTGAACTAGGTTGAAAAAAGAGGCTTGCAAAATTTGGCAGAATCCACACGCTAAAAAATTTGTTGGTCTAATGGATACCCTATATGGTTGCCCGGAGCTGAAATAGTTGATTCTGAGTAAAAATATTGCAATAGGGTTAGCATTCCGAATCAAATGACGTACAAATCTTTGGAGTATACAAACAAAAAAGAGACTTGATTATTTTCTAATAGATATCGTAGAAAAATGTTGACGAATTCATATTGCCCTCTTTGGATCAAAGTTACATACCATGCTTTATCCAATATCGCTACAGGGTGGGTTTAATTTTTCCCGGCACGAGTAAGTCAGAGAAAAAGTCGAATCTTTCGAATAAGATCAAACGAGTGGAGTTTTGGAGATGCGGCAAGTGAAATGGAGCCAATACCCATGGGAGTAAGAAATCAGTATTCATATTAACACTGAAAATACAGTGAGAGCACAATTATTAAAATTTAACTCAACGTTAGATTCGTTGCTGTTCTCCACTATAGAAGATCTGTTACTAACTATTATATTTATGATCTTGTTATGGTGTTCTTGATGGAGATTCAAATATGGTTTTATAAAATTTTGATTGTCGTGACGAGTAATTTTCACCTGTGGTTGTTCTTCTACAGCACTTTTTGTCAATTGGGTCACAACCTTTGATTTGTGATCTTCTTGTCTTTTTCATTCAAGCCAATTGTCACAGCAGCAGATTTAGACCATCCATTAATAGCATTTCTTTCAATAGGTACATCATGGTACCATCTTCAAGTTCCTGTGGTTCCAAGAATAGTCGTGGTGGGGCTATATTGTCGTCTAGTTTTGGTAACAATTTATGATAAAGATGTACAGGACAGCTTTGATCATTTTTTTTTTCATATTTTTCACTTAAATGATCGAAATACAATCCTACATATCTTCTATTTATTACTAGTAGGTTGGAATGATCAATTGCCATCCCTGTTCTGATTTCATTATACTCTATATTTCGGAAATAGTCCATATGAAGTTGTGATTGTAAAGAACCCGATGAAACAGTTTCCAATGCAGTTATTTCTAGCGTAATTCTCAAATTTATCACTTATATGTCACGCATAGGTTATTATTAGTCACCTAAGTGGTGTAAATGGATTATTCGCCTACTTAAACTAATTGTTTTTTATATTGTTTGATTTCGGTCCATATATGTGAATATATTTCATCAAGGATAAATTTTGTACTTTGAAATATTTCAACAAATTCATATAAGGGTGGGATCACAAGCCCTTATATACTTCTGACCTAACGTCAGTGTCTTTCAACATTACATCTTGAAACGAATTCGAAATGTACTGGATAACAAGATGCAAATAGGGATAAATTTCATATTTAATATCTATGAGCTAATTAGAATGTTTGTTCAAACGAAATAATCGTTTCCAAGGAAACTTATTTATTCAGTCAACGACTGGTTTCATAAACAAACAAATTATGGTAAATATAAACACTTTGGTCGAATTAATGACTAGATTAATTACGTATTTTCAAACAAAATCGTCTTTCAACCTTCTCATAGGCTTGAACAATTCACCTGTTCAGCTATATCGATCTGATCGACCAATGATATAATGACCTTTATGCAAGCGATTTTGCAATATTCCTGTATTTTTGAAATAAGAATTGTCGCTGAATGCATAAACAACAGTATTTTCAACTTATCATTGCTCATCAGTAATAACGAGTCTATGTTGCCGGATTTATCGCAATGATGAAGAGCTAAGAATTTTCAAGAGGAAAAATGACATATCCTTCGTTTGGATTCAATTGGGGAGAGACTTTGTTTCATTTCACATTTGATTTTTTCCAAACTGCAGGAAAAATATAAATATTTCTAATCATTATTATAATAATTATTAGACTCTGACATGTCCAGGTTCTTTTTTCATGAAAAAATATTACGAGAAAATCTCGTTTTTAATCAAAGATCCGTGACTTAATTCCATTTCACTTATTTATGGGAGTTATCTAATCTAGGAAGAATTTTATATATTTCAAAATCAAATCCGAACCCCATCAAAACCATAAAATCTGTTGTAAAATATGCTGCATCATATATTGGTCAAACTGGCATGAACCAGATTGAGAGAAAACTTTAAATCAGACAGACAGTTTATAATCAAGAGATCATATGGATACTGACAATTTTTCACTTTCAGGCTTGAAATTAAACTTGCTGAAATCGATAGAAGTAACGAATCAGTATACCAGGTATACCGGTATGAAGTGAGCGTCAAGATCCAAATGTTTCGATAGGGAACATTTGTTGTGAACGTGCCTTCACTTTTTTTTGTTTGTTTGCTATGACATCAGTGAAACATATTTAGTATACATCAAGTCATTGAAGAGATAACATCATTTGTTTCCATCGTGTTAAAAATGTCGAATTTTCGACCAGAAAATAACGATTTGCTGAAAGCATTAAATTTTTGTTTTCATTTGAAGAAAAGTGCTGCAGTGTCGCATCGAATGCTTGTCGAGGCATATGGTGATCATGCTCTATCAGAAGCAACTGGCAAAAGATGCTTTCAACGGTTCAAAAATAATTATTTTGATGTGAGAAATGTGAGACACGGCAAGGTAATTGCTCCATGACAATGCACCTGCACACAAATCAAAATCGGTTCAGGATACAATCTAAACAGTTGGCTGGGAGCTGCTACCCCACCCGTCGTATTCACCAGACTTGGCTCCTTCCGACTATCATTTGTTGTCATCGATGGGACTCGCTTGGCTGAGCAGCACTTTGATATCTACGAGGAGGTCGAAAATTGGATGTCTGGTTGGTTTGCTCCAAAAGACGAACAATATTATTGGCGTTGTATCCACAAATTGCCAAAAAGGTGGCGAAAATGTGAAGAAAACAATGGCCAATACTTTGATTGAAATGTTTTTTTATTTTCCCATTAATAATAAGTGTTTTATTTTCGCAAAAAAAACTCTCATTTCATACCGGTATACCTGATAGAACACCAATCTCTAACCAATTGACACACAACTAGAACTATTGAATAATGGTTTGAAAAGCAGAAACTGGTCATGTTTGTTAATAATGAAGTGGAAATTATACAAAATACATATTTCCTTTGAAATACACTGCTCAACAACTGATGGGGATAACTTACTTTTTCTAAATTTATTTCTGAAATATTCGCTCCAAGATTATAAATTTAGTCTGATATCAGATTATTTTCAGTTGATAATATGGTTTACTTGAGAAAAGAATGAAAAAATGGAAAGTTGAAGAGAAAAAAAGACTTTATTAGGAACACTCAAAATTCTGTGTTTGAATAACATAAAAATTTTATGAACCACAAGAAGGCTGAAGTTTCGGTTAAGCTACTACCTAGTTGGTCCCCCACGAGCTCGTCTCAAGCATTCTACCCTACGAGGCACACTTTCAATCAAACGATTTATTATAATTTTGGAACAAATTCGTCCAAATATCCCGTAAAGCGTTAGAAAGCTCCTCTAGGTTATTGATCGGTTGTTCTAAGGTTGACAATTGTCTAGACATCTCAGACCATACATGTTCGATGCAATTCATGTCTAGAGAGAGGGCTGGCCAGTCCATCCTATCAATAGCATGAGTTTCTAGCGCTTCATTAACCAGACGACTACGGTGTGGACGGGCATTATCGTCAATTAAAATGAAATTCTCGCCCAAGGCAGCCGCAAACGGAACACTTATGGGTTCAATAATCATATCGTGATATCTCTGGCTGGTTACTGTGGTGTTCTGCAGAACAACTAACTCCGTGGGTTGGTTCAAACAAATGCCTCCCCATACACATATAGAACCTCCGCCAAAAGCTGTTGTGGGTACCATAAACTGTTCTGCATACCTTCGACCGCTTTCCCTCCAAGCAAGAATACGTCAATCGGAGTTGACCAAACGAAATCTAGACTCATCCGTAAATAAACATCGGCTCCAATCTTCAACTGTCCAATTGCGGTGCTCCTCAGCCAATTGCCGTCGATGAACCCGGTGTTCCCTATTCAAACGGGGATATTCTACCCTCTTATGTGCTCTCAAACTACGAACATGTAGTCGTCGTCTTACAGTCTGGTTCGAAATTAGAACTCCTGTTGCAACTCTCAGTGATCTATTGAGCCGCGACGCCGGGTAAGTGGGATTTCTCCTAGCATTGAAGATCAAAAGACGTTCTAGGGCAGCGGTTGGACTGCGCTGCCGACCTCCCCATGAACATAAGCTACTAAGTCGTTTTGGATGAACCTATTCCAAGCCCGACTCACGATACTTTGCGAAAAATTCAACCGCCGGGACACTTCTCGCTGGGACAAACCTTCCTGTATCCACCGTATGATTTGGTCCAGTTGCACAGGAGCCAAACCTCTTCTCGACATGACCGATAAGCTGATATTGTTCTCATTTCTTCAATTATAGTAACCTTATGTGTTTGAACGAGAGAAAAAAACAGATTTAATAACAAATACCACATTGCTTTTCACCCCATCTGTAACAGCCTACTGATAATAATCGATTTTGTGAACAAGAGCCGATGAAGTGAAGAAAAATTTGATATAATCAACTCAAAACATCTTAATTTTTCCTTAGAGAACATATAATGTACAGATATTCACGAGATAACTTGAAAAAAATACAAATGCAGAGAAGTTCATAAGTGATCCCTAGCAATTGTTGATCAGTGAATTTCAATGAAATTCCATAATATAAATGAGGCATCAATAAAATCTTGACGTTTCTTTTGTCAAGTATCGAAAAAGTGTATGAATCGATATCAGGGAATATCGTAAAATTTCGAGTTACTTCGTGAGTAAACCTTCGCACTACTGGGTGATTAATAATAATATGTTATATTCATATTATCCATACATATGGTAATAGCAGTTCTTAGAAAAAAAAATTATATTTCTCGAAAATCTAACAAAAATTACCCCAATAAACAGCACAAATTTCAAAAATAATATGTAAAAATTGGTTGTCTTTGAACGCCAATAAAAAAGACCCTTCTACAATTTTTCATACTCACGCCTGAAGTCTCCGCTGAGCGCATCTGCGATAGTATATTATGGCAAGCTTTTTATTCGGTAAACAATAAATTCACAAGCCAATTGTCGTTATTGTCGGTGGTATAATACAATTCTTGAGTTACGGATTTCTTTCATGTTATGATATTGAATTTTGTATCTATATGAAAGTTATATACGTGTTTATCGATTCTGAAAAGTTATATCTTGGTGGAAACTTATCGGGAGAGGAATGGAAATAATTGAAAATTTAAAAGTCAAGTTGCCTTCTCATTTCTGAACTTCGCTTCTGACTTGCTCACCTCATTATTAAAAAAAATGTGGGTAATGAAAAATATAACATTAACACATTGAACATAATTTTTTTTCCCTTCCGACTTATCTGAAACAAAATTTTCTTGTAGGAGCATGGTTTTTTATAATTCCAATTTCGCGCCATAAATAAGTATATTATTTCAGCATCGTAAGTTCTATTTTTGTTGGCCAGGGCGTTTATGTTGTTCGAAAACCCCTTTCGAAAGTTCTATTATCAATATTCGTAGAAGCACGCAGCAAAGCCTGAAAAACTCTTACGCTCCCCTTGTTTCCCGCAAGTCTATACAGTTCAAGGTCATTTTAGAGGGGCGACTTGATCCCCTTATAATAAGAAAATAAGAGCAAAATTTCAGTGGCTGCTCCTAATAGCATAGTGAAATCGTTTTTATGGTGTGGCTGTCTTCCTTCTCAGACGTAATTTCAGGGCACTCTTGAATTCTTAAATTTTTGATTTATCAAACAACTTCACGCGTTTTTATCTGGTTTGATTTAAGGTCTATTATTTACCATAATGAACAAAGTTTCCTAAATATTTTCGTTACATCTCGAGATAATATTTTTCAGCCATTTGAATAAGTTTGGGGTGGTATTTTTCACATGACTGTCCTCAAGACTCCTAGGAAGGAACTGGCCTTACAGTTTTGTGATTTATACGTTAGGGTTTTGTGGAACCACACAATAGGAATTTGATAATGAAGATTCATTCTGTGTTTTTCTGTTCTTTTTCTGCATTAAGAATGGATTTATGATATACTCATTTCCACAGCGGGGCGCGAAATGAATGCTAGATATTTCATATTTTTCTTCTTGGGTCTTCTTCATCTTTAATGGCTTCATCGATGTCATTCGTTGGGTGTGTTTCAATGGACTTCCCGAAATTCTTGACGAAAACTTTTTGCTGTAGAGTAGATTAATTTTTCTGCCAAATTGAAATGTAATTTAAACTACGTGTGCTTTATTTTTTTATCATTCAATTCAAGTTATACAGAGAAGGTCCCGAATGAATTAAAAACATTGAGTGTAGATCATCAACAGATAAATTCCGCATCATTTGCAAAAACTGGAAAAGTTTAATAAATATTCTCTTTCTGGTTCCGAAGATATTCGGTTCTATATTGATAAGAAATGTAAATAATGGAAAATTTATCATTTCAGAAATATCCATCTGTTATTGTTCAATTTTTATCAATTGTAAAGATTTATGGAACTATGAAATTAGATAAAATTTGAATTCATCTTTGGTGTGCAGTTAGATCGAACGATCTATCTCCAAACGTTCGCATTTTTATTGATGGACGTAGAAAAGTATAGCAATCTGAAAAGTGAACCTACCTCCACATTTGAAATAAAGATTCACAAAATCCTTTATACAGGGTGAGTCTTTGACCACTGCGTTAAATTTAACCATAGGTTCTTGAGTTCAAAAGAAACTCTTTTTCCAGTACGGTTTTTCCGTATTCAGCGTTAAAAAGTTATAAGCATTTTAAGTTTTCACATTGGGCAAATTCACCCCTGTAGTCCAGTTTAGTTTGAATGAAAAATACCTTTCACAGCATCCACTAATGAATCTGAATTGTTTAAAAACATTATATTCCTCTAAAAAATGAATCACTCACTCATGTTTCATCAGATGAGGTCAATATCCAGAAGGAAGATACAAAATACTAATTTTCTGGTAAAAAAAATTCAACACTATAAACATAGATTTTTGTTGTTCTACCATAATTTCTTTCTACTTCAAGATTATAAACCATCCCTTTCTAGTGAGAAATTCCAAAAAACCTCAGAATTATTGGATGTTATACATTTGTAATTTTCTTCTTAAAATTGCCAAATCATGAAAACCATAATTTTTATGAAAACTTCCAAGGCAAGAGGTTATCACTTTGCTTTTTTTCACTCAAAGCCAAAAAAAAATCATCATGATTTTCCAAACACTGATATTTCTGAAGTTTCTTCTCCTTGACAAGAGACCAGTGAACAGGTCTATGAGGTCTCATATGATACTGTTAAAAATATGAAAATCTTTTTGGAATCTTCAACAACATTGAATGATGTCACTACGAATAATTATTTTAAAGTGATGTTACTTTGCTTGATGATTGTTTTCTCTACTGAATCCCAATAACAATTTACTTGGATAGATTACAAGTATTCCCAGATTTAGGTGTGCAATTATACTTGCTTCTGAAAAAAACCAACTAGGTGATTTTGTTAGATCATTAATATGAATCTATTCTGTTTAGACTATAATTAAAAACTGAACATGCGTAAATTTTTGGATTTTATAATCAGAGTATCTGTTTTAATCATGTAAACAAGAACATAAATATTGAATAATGGTTATTCATAGATTATGTCAAATTTTAATACCTTACCATAGAATATCAATTTATTACCGAACCCCAGGGGAGAAAAAAATTAATAATTGCAAAGATTTTCTAAATGAAAGATAATATCTGTAACCATTATTGATCTTTAGTTATAATTGTTCTCAGGATAACTAGAGTGAATTATTATCACATTAAAATGTTATTATAACGTCTCTGTGGTGGGTAGTTCCCAATCAAATAGTGTTCTATGGTTCCTTGTTGTTTTAATTCTGTTTGAAACTGTCAACGGTTATTTGTATCTTCGAAAAAAACAGTGGAAAAGATTGTATTGTATTTCGATAGTTTGAAATTATTCAATTTAGTAGGAAATGACTATGGTCAGAAAATGCATTCTATTCTAATCTTTCTTGTTTATGAGCCTATAGCTTCCAGTTTCAGTATTGATAGAATTTTAATTAACCGTGCATCATAATAAACATTCAGAAATATTAAAACTAAGTCAAATTCTATTATCTCCTGAGTTTGTGAACCAGGTTGAATTGATGTATGAAATAAAGATGTGGAAGCAAATCTAGGAGACTGGGTTCGAAGTTTTTAAAACTCATATGAGCTTAATTTGAAGCATTCCTATGTTAGAATAGATAATTTGATGAACCCTGAAAGTCTGAAGCTATAAAGAACCAGCTCTTCATAAAGACAAGTGTTCAATTTAACAGGTCCTGACTGAAAATCATTACCTATTTCAACGGTCATCATGAAAATATACCGAAGTACCTAAGTGAGTGATGGAAATCTTTTCCTCTATTTATTATGGAATATTACTCTGGATTCAATTTAAACTAGGTGCTAGACATCATTAATAATGAATACAGCAAATGGCAATTTAGATTTTGTAGTGAATGTAAGACAAAATTGTTCAGCGGTTAATTTCATCTATAGTGTTTAGTGGTGGAACCATAGACTGGAGAAATTTCCTCAACCTTTTGTAGAAATATTTAATAAAGACATAAAATATGGCAAAATTGAACATATCTGATTATTGAATCATTTCAGCACAGAGTTGTATTTGGGAAAATCAGAAAATTTGGCCAAAATTAATTCCTTTCAACTTCAAATATCTCAAGAATGGTGCAATTTAGGAGAAAAGATGAGAAATAATTTTATCTGCAAAAATGACTAATGATTCCAGGAAGTACAAGATACGGGCCATTAGTTCAAGCGATATTTGTTTTTCATGCGATTTAACTAATCTGTAGAGTAGTAATGAGAAACCAACAAGAAATGGAATAAATCGAATGACGCCAAAATATGCATGACTGTTATGAAAAACCTTCTACAAGAAATCATTTCAATTTATATTGTAGTTTGAATATTACAAGTGAAAATGCAATTTTTTTATGAAATTTCAACACCCTATAGCTTTTGAACGGGGCCAAAATTGAAAAAATGTTATAGGAAGAAAATGTTTCTTTTGACGTCAAGAATCTATGGTTAAAATTAATGCAGTGGTCAAAGACTCACCCTGTATATGAAGAAATTAAATTTCAGATGCATACAATTAAAACGAGTTTACTCACCTTCAACCCAACAAAAAAAACACTTATAATCGTATAATAGAGAAGAGCTTGAAGATAATCAGACAATAGTGAAAGAACTACCAAGTCGACCATTATAGTTTTGTTAATGCACAACTTTCAACCCCTATACGATTTCTTGAATAGAGAAATGAATATGCATGAACAAAACTGTAATGGTCGAGTTTCATACGGTGACAAATTTCATCAAGTACCATCATCTTAAAGTAAATAAAACTATGACAAAGTTCACATTCTAAAAACCTACCTTGCCCTATTTTTTCAATGTTTGCACGCCTATAAAGAAGATGGAAAAACCGTGCCAAAAATGTTCCACGTGACCACTTTCTCTACTCAAAGGGTTGATAAGGATGGTACAGAGTGCAACTAAAATGCATAAAAATTTGGTAAAAGTGACATGTTTCAGGATTTTGTTGCTAAATATTTTTTCTTGGGAAAATGAATTTATTCAATAACTTTGACGCTTTGCCTTTCATTATGAATGGGAGTTATTTAAGACATTCCATGAGAGCAGCACTAAGCTAGAGAAATACTTAAACCAAAGAGTAACTTTCTAACAATTCTCTCAAAGTCAATAAAAAATATATTATATAATCGAAAAATTGGCCCAAATAACAATTCAACGCGAATTCCATAATCAAACATTTTTCGTCAACTACATCCTTAGTGTTGAATATAGTAGAGGATATTTTGGATTGTGGTTTGAATGCCATTTTCATATTTAATTTCGAAAATATATTGGCGATTTAGTGGGATATCGAAATATATTTTTCTGCTTCTGTAGGTTTTACGTTTGTATATAATTTTAATGGCGTGGTATCCGCAAATTGCCAGAAAATTGTTCAAAATTTGTAGAAAACAATGGCCAATACTTTGAATGGAATGTTTTTTACTTTTACTTTTCCCATTAATAATTAGTGTTTAATTTTAACAAAATAACGCTTATCTCATACCTGATATTGAGTCAATGATTTTTACTGCCAGGCATGAGAGTCCCCTCTTGGCTACCTTAGCAAAAAAACAATACTTTGCTCATTGATGTGTGTCCCCAAATTTAATAATTGCTGTCAATCGAAAAAAAAACACATTTTCAGGAATTCCAACCGATCTTCGAAGACTATTTTTCAATTAAAATACCCTTGTTCAATATCGGTATTTTCCAGCTGCGAGTCGACAGAAAGTGAAATCAGCATCCTTTCACTTCCTATCCCTTGATCTAAAAACGGTTAACCAATTGTCACTTCCGGCTTCCCAGAGACAAGCTAAAATATAGAATGTCTGGTCCGAGGGTCATCTCGTGGATTGGGATAGAAGGGGAGCATCACCGCAACACAACAGCTATCAGCTATCGTCAGCATTCATCGAAGGAGATGCCGAATTGCCATTCGGAATAAAACTCTCCTCTGCCCGTAAGATACAGATTTCGGTTTCTTCTTGGATAATTTACGATTTTCACGAAACACTTTGTTCTTTGTCGTTCCGCTGCCTTTTATATTTTATGGCTCCCCCCTAACTCGATTCATTTTAATTTGGCGCTGGTGTCAATCGACTGATGTTTTATACATTCAAGCCTGCGGGAGGGTTGAGGTGACGAGGACCATTTATTTGTTTCGAAAGCGTCCAGGTTCGAATATACAAATGAAGATGCAGACGTAAAATAGCAAGACTATATCGAGTATAACAGCGTAAGGGAAGGAATTCGATTACCAATTATTAAGGCCATATGGTATTTTGATTGCTACTTTGTTTTAAAGTTTTATTCAGAGTATTTGTCATGAGTCAGTGGTGATGATGCCAAAATTAAAAAAAAAAACTGTTGGCACGTGTGTATCGCTCCAAATGGAGCATGGAGATTTAATAAATATTGAAGGAGTTTAATATATTTCCAGATATATACAGGGTGCGGCAAAAGTCAGTTTACCATTTTCCATATAATATATAAGGAAAAATTTAGCAGGGCGACCTGAACGCGGCGCGTTGGCTACAGAGCTAGTACTTAAGAATTTACTATACAGTTTATGCACTATTTATCTGGTGGGAATTTGCTCATTTGGAATGTGTTGGCGAAATTCTTCGAAAATTCCAGCATAATCTTCGTCAAGTTTTAGGTAAGAAGTGAGCAAACCTTAGACTATATAAGATAGACAAAGCATTCTCTTGTAAAATGTCTATTTGTTTTGGCCCTCTCATTGAAAGTCTTAACCTCATTGAAAGTCTCTTGTGGAACCTCGCCCGGCAACACTGCATAAAATCTTTTTCCATTTACTCGGATCACATTATCTTCAGGGTCAAAATGATCTGAAGAAATGAAAATTGCTTTCTTTGGGCAAATACTTGACCATCCCAACAGCGAAGCCCAAATTCTTCTTCTTTCATCGTCCTCTGGGAACTATAATTCAAGGAAACCTCATTTCATCTTATAATAATCTCATTGAACAGTTCCTCATTAAAATCTACGCTACTGAACATGTAAGTAACCAAATACTTCGTTTCTAACAATACACTTACCTATGGAACGATAAATTCGTCTTTACTACAACTATCACACTTTCGAACAATTTTCAGTACGATGGAAAGTAATAAACAATAAAAAATATGAAAAACTTAATACTGACTCTCACAATTTTTCTTTAATATGCGTATTTATTTTCTATACAGAGGAGGCAACGTGTATCTTCTAAACATTACGTGACCTTCAAACTGTCAAGCAGAGAATGCGACAGCGTTGTCTCTCATCTGAATTTCTTTCCATCTGCGGTCTCTGACATAAAATAGCAGAGTAAAGTAAAGTTTTTCTTTTACTTCTTGCTAATATAGATATCCGATAATACAGTTTCAATTCAAAATTTTATACAATGTTTTGAATGCAAATTGAAGAAAAAGTTTTTATTCACAATTAAAGGGGAACAGAGCAACTTACTATTTGCTCAGTTTGGCAACATGAAAATTTTTTATGACCTGAGTGGACCAGCTCAATACTTTACAATCGACCAGCTCTCAGTTTCAGATGAGACACTTTTCGATGTAAATAAAGCGGTCTATTTTTATATAGTCTAAGGAGCAAACAAACACGTTCTTTTTTCGTGTCTTTACACGCGCAGCCATGGCAATGAATGCACTACAACACGCGGACAACTCAACTCGCTACTTTTCAGCTGCCTCCTTCCAACCTAGGTACAATACTGGCCGAGAATATGCGCATACTTGAAAATCAGACAGTGTTAACTGAGTTTTGCCGAACTCTGTATATATATAGTAGCAGAGGTTAGTTACGGGGAGCAATACAATTCGGCGTATGACATGAAAGCCTAGGGAAACAACCCCAGTAAATAAACCCTGGCTTCCCGCATGAGTGTCCTTTTGTGTTTAAAAATAAGCTGAAATATATTTGAGGGACTTCTTTCTTCAAGAGTGGTCTTCTATTAAGAAACATATAGGCTTCTTCAAGTTGTCCAATTTGTTTGAAATTCATAACACAGATTGAATCGGAAACATGAATAGTGCTAAAACTGTCTTGAAATATATACACTGCTCAACAATTGATAGGAATCACTTTTACCAAAATATTTCTGAAATATTCGCTCCAAGATTATAAATTTAGTCAGATATCAGAGTATTTTCAGTTGATAATATGGTTCACTTGAGAAAAGAATGAAAAAATGGAAAGTTGGAGAGAAAAAAAGACTATTAGGAACACTCAAAATTCTGTGTTTGAATAACATAATAGTTTTATGATGAAATCACAAGAAGGCTGAAGTTTCGGTTAAGCTAGTACCTAGTTGGTCCCCCACGAGCTCGTCTCAAGCATTCTACCCTACGAGGTACACTTTCAATCAAACGATTTATAAAATTTTGGGGCAAATTCGTCCAAATATCCCGTAAAGCGTTAGAAAGGTCCTCCAGGTTATTGATCGGCTGTTCGAAGGTTCACAATTGTCTAGACATCTCAGACCAGACATGTTCGATGCAATTCATGTCTGGAGAGCGAGCTGGCCAGTCCATCCTATCAATAGCATGAGTTTCTAGCGCTTCATTAACCAGACGACTACGGTGTGGACGGGCATTATCGTCAATTTAAAGGAAATTCTCGCCCAAGGCAGCCGCAAACGGAACAATTATGGGTTCAATAATCATATCCTGATATCTCTGGCTGGTCATTGTGGTGTTCTGCAGAACAACCAACTCCGTGGGTTGGTTCAAACAAATGCCTCCCCATACACATATAGAACCTCCGCCAAAAGCTGTTGTGGGTACCATAAACTGTTCTGCATACCATCGACCGCTTTCCCTCCAAGCAAGAATACGTCCATCGGAGTTGACCTAACGAAATCTTAGACTCATCCGTAAATAAACATCGGCTCCAATCTTCAACTGTCCAATTGCGGTGCTCCTCAGCCCATACCGTCGATGAAACCCGGTGTTCCCTATTCACGGGAATGTTGTACCCTCCTACGTGATTTCAAACCACGAACATGTAGTTGTCGTCTTACAGTCTGGTTCGAAATTAGAACTCCTGTTGCAACTCCCAGTGATCTATTGAGCCGAGACGCCGGGTAAGTGGGTTTTCTCCTAGCATTGAGGATCAAAAGACGATCTTGGGCAGCTGTTGTACTGCGCTGCCTCCATGAACATAAGCTACTGAGTCGTTTGGATGAACCTATTCCAAGCCCGACTCACGACACTTTGCGAAACATTCAACCGCCGGGACACTTCTCGCTGGGACAAACCTTCCTGTATCCACCGTATGATTTGGTCCAGTTGCACAGGAGCCAAACGTCTTCTCGGCATGAGTGATAAACTAATATTGTTCTCATTTCTTCAATTATTCTCACCTTATGTGTTTGAACGAGAGAAAAAAACGGATTCAATAACAAATACCACATTGCTTTTCACTCCACCTATAACAGCCTACAGATAATAATCGATTTTGTGGACAAGAACCGATGAAGTGAGGAAAAATTTGATATAATCAACTCAAAACATCTTAATTTTTCCTTAAAGAACATATAATGTACAGATATTCACGAGATAACTTGAAAGAAATACAAATGAAGAGAAGTTCATAGTTCATCAGTGTATATGGGACAATTATTGATGATATGAGGTATTGTTTCTTCTGCGTATCCACATCCATACCTTACGCTTGGAACTGAGTTCCATCTTAATAGCATGCTATAGGTACGAACAAGACCTATTTTGAAACGATTCAGAACTGTGCCAATTTTTTGGAAGATCAAAACCAGGAATTTTTCAGAAGGATCAGAAATTCATTGAACATTTCATAAGAGTTCCACTCAATCTTCCATAATTCTTTATTGCTAATGTTCATATTGAAGAACGTATTATACCAGGATGGTTTAGGTGACGTCAATATAGGAATTCTATTTAGTGGAGTGTATGAAATAATGGGAAATAAGATAAATTAGGAAAAGAATATTATATGCTCCAAGAATTCAGAGCCGCAGTCTGTCTGCAAATATGGTGAGGAACAATGTTAGACAAAACTGGTAACCAATGAACCAATGGTGCCGGTAATTATTCTTATCGATGTATTCAATTGTGCATCGATTTTTTGTGTATGTACACTAATCAACCAAACAGAGACATAAGACTCAGCTGCAGAAAAGACTTAGGCTAGAATGCTGTGCGAAGAGTGGAAGCATCTGCACCTCAAGATGATCCAGCTAATTTTTGAAGAATATTTTTTCCAGTTGTCAGTTTTAGTCTCACATCATCTAAATCATTCCTGTAATTGAGAGATGAATCTTATTGAACTTCTAAGTATTCAAGATAGGAATGATGTTCGATAGGAGAATCATATAGCACAAAAACACGAAACCTTCTATCAGCTAACATATTTTCTAATACACACAGTGTCATATGTCGAAGATGAATCGATGAAAGCAGCTCCTGTTTTCAACCTATCATTGAAGCCTGATTCTATGAAAGTTGTCAGACTGAGAACCTGATCTGAACAATTTCAATTTTTTTAAGTCTCCTTCATTATCAGAGAGTATATACAATGTCTAATGAGAATTCTGGTCTCTTGACCAGACATCTTTGTTGCGACATCTTTGTCGCAAACGCCTAAAATTTTCAATCCACGGGGTTTTCTCGAGAAATATGGATAACCACAAATTCCTGTATTCAATCAGGAACAAACATCGATAGCTTGCTCAAATCGAGCATAAATGCGAATCTACAAGACCACAATTACCGCAATCTAAATAATGATTTTCATTTAGCGATGGTCCCACATATCACATGGCCCGTGAACAAACACCTACATCAGAAAATTGTAATTTTCTGAAGGGTTGAAATTGCCGTTTGAACTCCATGCGTAGCATATCTTGGAAAATATTTATAGAGCGTGTTTGATCTTTTGTATGTTTTTCAGCCCTTTAATAAATCCAGAGGGCCTTTGTGGACTCGAGTTTATTTATCACAGCGGATGAGGAGTACACATGAGGAAATCTGCATTGATATCATGAAGAAATTGTTCAAATGTCAATTTTTTTCGTTTAAATTTTACTCATATCACCTCATTAGTTTGTTCGGATTGTATTTCCACAATGGATTCGACAAGCCAACTATCTTCAATATGGTTGTTTAGTCAACTAGTTTGATAATGATAGGGATTAATGGTGGAGATGTTGATGTTTGGGACCATTAATTGCTGGATTAATAAAAGAGTTGATCACAAGACTTCTCCTTTGACTTCATTAAAATTACAAAATTTTAAACAATGAAAATCTCGATGCTAACTTTGATATATTTTTATTTATTCTTTCAATAGATAAATTCGTGAAATTCATGAGGAAGAAATCTTTGAGATGTTACATTCCAAAATGTTGGAAAAGGACACACCAGTCGACACCAAAGCTTAGTATCTCGGAATACATTTGGACCAGCGCCTCAACTGGAGACCACACATTAATGAAATAAATCTAAAATTCCGCAAAAATATATTGGTCTACCTCCCAATTCTTTTTTGACTTCAGGAAACGAGCAAGGTCAGTAGAGTAAGGGAATTAACAATATTTTCAACCCCTTATTCTTCAATTGTTCTTAGACAAATCGGTCATCACTTTTTGAATTCTTCTTGCCGCCGATCTTTCGATACTCATGAACAAGTTTTTGAGCGGTACCATAAGACAAATGAACATTGTCAGAAATTTGTTTTATACCAATACGGCGATTTGTATCAAGTCGATATCAAAGGTTTCTTGCGGAGTAGTACATTAATTATAAAACTTTTATGTCACAAATGCCACAAAATATCTGGGAATTTACATAGATCAACATTTGAGATGGGACGTACACATGAATCATCTAATGAAAAAGTTGAGAGGTATAGCGTACAGATTCAGAGTCATACGCAAAGAAGTACCGTCTGTACATCATCTCCAAGTACTCTATGATGCATTAGTTTAGTCTCAACTGTCATATGGGATAATTGCATGGGGGGGAGTATTGGATTGCCATAAAAGAGGAGTGGACACTATACAGAAATACATCTTAAAAGTAATGTACGGAAAAAATTTTACATTTCCTAGTCGAGAGATTTATGAAATATCGAAAGCATTGGATATCAGACAAATTTTCGCGAATAAGATAATCATAAACATTCAACAGAAAAAAATACCCCTGCAAATGAATCATTTCTCAACAAGAACAAAGAAAGACAACTATAGAACACCGAAGGCCCAAAAAAGAATAGGACAGCGGAGCTGCACATATCTGGCCCTAAGAATCTACCCAAATGTACCCAACAGAATAAAAGAAATAAATAATATAAAAAAAATTAAGAGAGAATTGAAAAACTGGTTGATTACAGAAGATAGATCATGGGCACACAAAAATAATAAACTCTTCATGAAAGAGTTGAGGAGTAAATAGTGGATGATGACAAAAATTCCCGAACTATACAAGACTAAACCCCAAACTGCGACAAAGAGAGACCCGATTGAGACAGGATATTATCTGATAAGGAGTGAGATAATACCAAATGTGACAAAGAAAAAAAAAAGGAGGATTGATTTAATTTAAAAATCGGCAAATTTCGATGTTGATGACAATTCAGCTGCCGTTAGAATCAAATTTATTTTTCACAACTGTAAACAGTTATATAATAATAGCTCACAGTTTTTTCTCAGAGTTTACTGCATATTACATACCTATTGTATAATATATTATGTGGAATAAACTCATCTATCTCTAAAGAAAAATAAATATACTATAAAATTTTCTCGTGTTTCATTAAGATAACATCTTACAACAATACAACCATTATATCAGACATCCAAATTTTAATTGTTCGATAATCAGTTCAAAATATTAATAATCTTTTTTATGAAAGGTAGCAAGCAAGTATTATACTATGTTGTAATCTTAATTAAATGGGCCATTTTTGAAGTAACTTGCCGCGGGTAGTACGGTACATTTTTATTGAAGATGTAGTATCAAAGTTAGCTGAAAACATATTTTTTAATCATGTCTCAACGGAACTTATATGTTTTTTACTAAAACAATTACACCTATCAATGGATTTGTGACTGTAATCAATAACATGATTATTTAGGATTACGTTTAAAGAAAATCACTGCAAAATTGGAAAATGGTGACCACAAAACCTAAGGATATAGTGTAGGGTGTCAATTTTCATTATTTTCAAAAATATACATATTACAACTCAACCAAGTGACATAGAATTTTGTTTTTATTTTCGCTAGAACTAGTATAAACTAGCATATCTATCCCTCAGGAACCGCTTACGTTGAGTTACGGGACAGCTGTGTAATGATATTTTCCCGAAAATAAATAAAACTATTCTATGATTGCACGTTCGGCTACCCATGACATTCATTTATAAATAAATTGAAATGGGTGAATGACGCATGATTCTTTAAACGTCAAACAGAGCTTTTATAATGAGGTCTACGAAAATAATAATTTTCTTTCATTACAAAATCGAAATTTCATAAAGGTAGTGAATTTTCAATACTTTATTGTGTAGTAAAAATTATTTTTTCATCTTTCATTCAGTTGCCGTCTCAAATGATCGAGAACGAAGTGTTAGTCAAAACTAAACAGATTACAAATGGAAAAACCAAGATAATTCGATGGCTCGCTGTTTCTTAGTTGGAGATTTGTTAAACACAGTGGAAAGGAAACATCGAAATAGCTGGGAAGAATAGAAGGGCGAAACGCCGCTTCTAGATTTATATATTTCATGGATTTAAAGGCGAGTTTCAAGAAATTTATCCGGGACATTGCATCCAGTCTGGAAAAGATACGAGTATTATGATTTCATTTTCAGCTCGCCACAATAAAACACTTTTAACGGACAGGAGTAGATCCCGCTGGACCTCCCAAAAATTCTTGATATATCTGCCCGTATAATTCCCTGCAAATATCGTTTCAGCAAAATGAAAATTCATTATTTATGGTCTAGTTTTTTTTTTCTCTTGAGGGTATCATATACTACAACTGAACCCACAGGGAAGAATTGTTTAGTCCCTTGTAAAATATTATTCTTCAGGCAACTCGACTGAACATAACTAGCTTTACACTCGTCTGTTAAATTGAAGAGTTGATACTTCTTTCAGGAGTTGAGATATACAGGGTGTCCCAATTAGTAACGTCAACATGTTTTTTTTTATTTCTCGCATTTGCAGGTAACGAAAATACCCGCGATTTTTCCTTCTTTTCGAGTTATAATTTTTATTCTTAATGATTTCTACCAAAAATTCGGACGTTTTTTCGTAATAGGTATCTTGAATGTTATTTGAATAAAAAAATTACTCAGCTTCCTAACCTCACTTCAAGTTACTCAAAAAAGGCTTTACAGGATTCACACAAACTGTGAACTATTTCAATGATTTTTGGATTTCGAAGGCTGATTTCAACAACAAAAATTGAGTACTATTTTTTTTATGATTTCAATTGTTTAGGATTCCACAAAGTTATTAAATGTATCCAGAAGCTATGCATTCTCCTTTTTTTATTTTTGAATTGATGTTGTATGTATAAGTCCTAATAAAAATTAAACTTTCAACATTTTTTGAGTACTTTCAAGTAACTTCGGGATGCGAGTAATTTTTTGTATTGAATAAACCTTCGAGTTGTTCACTGAAGGTATGTATTTTTGAAACGTCGCTGGCGGAAATCATTGCGTCACTAATTGGACCAGCTTGTAGCTACTCAATCCGTTATCACGGACGAAGGGGCAAATTGATACTGTTCAAGTTTAAAATTTTATGTTTTTCACTAACTATGACAGGAATGGAATTAATTGCAATATTTTCTAACAATGAAGATTTCATGTTAACCGAGAACTTGATGCCGATAGAAAAAAAATATATATATATATATATAAACGGTGATTCATTTAGAGGTACTCTTTGTGGTGGGGATTTAGGTGCAGATCGCGCTTGCGTCGTGTAAACTGGAGTGGTATTCTTGTTCATTAGTGTCTGACATTTCATAATGGAACGACTTAGCCCGGCACAGCGTCTCAAAATTGTTCAGCTTCATTACGAAAATGGGCGTTTTCCGATTAATGTGTATCGGGCACTTAGAGCGACTTACGGTCCTCATAATCGGCCTACAGAACGCACAATTCGCTCTACCATCACTAATTTTAAGACTCAATATTCGTTATTAGATAATACTCGACCAAATAGACAACATCCAGCTTGTAGTGAAGAGAATATAGCGGTGATGGGGAGAGTGTGCGTGATGACCCTGAAGTGTCGATTCCTCGCCGTTCTCATTAGCTTGGCCATTTGTATTCAACGACTTGGCGGATTTTACGTAAGGATCTTTCTTTGAACGCTTACAAAATTCAATTAGTTCAAGAACTGAGGCCGACCGACCTACCGAATCGTTTATGTTTCACTCGCTGAGCTCTTTACCAGCTTGGAGAGGATCCACTGTTTTCGAAAAAAGTATTGTTCACTGATGACCCTAATTTTTGGCTTAATGGCTACGTGAACAAACAGAATACCCGAATCTAGGGTGATCAACAACCCGAAGAGTCTCAAGAATTGCCGGTAAATCCAGAAAACATAACTGTTTGGTGTGGTTTATGGGCCGGTGGAATAATCAGTCCATATTTCGTCAAAACTGAGGACGGCCGGAATGCTACTCTGAATGGTGACCGTTATCGCATCATGATAACAGACCTGTGGCCTTGACGAAATGTGGTTCCAAAAAGATGGTGCAACCTGCCATACAGCCCGTGAAACCATGGCTTTACTGCGAGAGCATTTCGGCAAGCAGATCATTTCAAGGTTCGGACCAGTGAATTGGCCGGCTAGATCAAGTAACATCACACCTCTTGATTTTTTCCTTTGGGGCTATGTGAAGTCCAAAGTCTACTTGGACAAGCCGGCTACGTTTGAGGTATTGGAGGCCAATATTACTCGAGTCATTCGAGAAATATCACCCGAAATACTCATAGGCGTCATCGAAAATTGGAACTACCGTACCTTCTTGGATCTTGTTAACCGTAATCGAGGTCATCATTTGAGAGAAATTATCTTTAAAAAATAATTATGAAATAAAATTATTATCATTATTAAATGAATTACTCTTTATATATAGAACTTTTGACAAAAAATATTTTGGTTAACAAACAAAAGAGCGTGTAGTGTTAGCAGAGGTTAGTGACGGTGTGCCATATAATTGGGCGTATATATGAAAACCTAGGGAAAAAACCTCAGTCAAAAAAATCCTGGCTTTCCGCCAGTTGTTCTGTGTATAAAAATAAGCTGAAATATATTTCAGGGACTTATTTCTTCAAAAGTGGTCTTCTATTCATGAACACACAGAGGCTTCTTCAAGTTACCCTGATCGAATCTGAAAATAAAAAGAAAAAAGCAGAAGAAAAGAACTGAATAAAATAATATGTATCAAATTTGTTTGAAATTTATAACCCATTCCAAGAAACGGAATGATCCTGAATAGCCCTTGTAGGATCGTAAGTTATCCCTGCTTATGCGTTTCGTCCCAGGCGCACACATTTGGACTCATCAGTATGACTTGTGTGCGCCATGCCATAGACGCAGGGGTTAGAGGTTTTGAGGGAGCCGCCGGGAGTTGAACCCGGCACCTAGTCAGTGTGAAACTTAAGCGCTAACCTCTAGGCCACTGAAGCGCTATGAGTGGCTATATGGAGTGCCGCCAAGTGATCCCTACACACTCCCCTGCCAGTGACGGAGTGCCGCTACACCCTAAAACCAATTGCTCCAAGATTAATCGCTCTCCGCTTAGTTGATGAATCTGAATCAATTAATATATTTGGAATGAAGAATATGAAAAAACAATTGAACATATTCAGGAGATCAGCTCCTACTTTAGAACATGTGTCCCCTATAGATGAATTGAAGACTGAAAGAAAAATTAGGAAAAAGGCCTTGTCTTGGTAATTATCTTTCCACAAAAATATTCTGAATTCAGGAATCTTTCTTCTGAATTCCGTAAGGCTTAAGAAATAGGTATTTTGAAATGAGTAAAAATCCGTGTGATCCTAATAGTTATCGATCAATCAGTTTATTAGGTTTTCCTTTCAAGATATTAGAAAGGTTAATTCATTCAACAATTAAATTTTCTATAGAAAATGCTCTACAAAATTTCCAGGGAGGTTTTAGGAAAAAAGAAATTGTTCAGATAAGGTTCTCAGCCTTAAAACTTTCATAGAACCCGATTTCAATAGTAGGTTGATAACAAGAGCTACATTCATTGATTTATCTTCGGTATATAACACGGTGTGGAAGTTGAATTTTCTTTGTCAGTTTATATATATATAGGTGTTCAATTCGATGTTATAATCTCCCAGGAATGATTCGATTATTTACATTACAGACTAAGTGCATGATTGAAACATATATCTATTTATTATTTTAGGGCCACATTGGAGACATCCCGTTCGAAAGTGCTGTGGGTTGGATGAAAAATCATTTTTCTGGAACAACTCCATGGTTTCCTGCCTTGAGGCAGATAAGATATAACGTGAGTACATTCACATGTTCATCTCCAGAATGAATGGAAGTGATATGAAAATCCATATGTACGGTTTTATTCATCATGGCACAATGTTAAAAAAACTGACTTTTAAAAAACAGTGCCATTAGACCTAAACATATGTGATCTATCTTTACAATCCTTATTTATACCTACGATAAGGGTGTAACGACTGAACCCTTCATTTTCTTTCAAGTTTCAATCATTTATCCCATGCTATACTCACCGTTTTCCGAAAAAAAATTTGAATTAAATGGTTTGTTGCAGTTTCTTTGTCAGACAGTATACGTATCATAAGGCTTTGGAGTATGTATAAGGGGCTGAGTAGGATCCTGGATGTTGCATTTAATAATGGCCACACGGTATTTCATCAATCATTGACGAATGAGAACCTTTAGTACAAGACGTTCAGAAATTAACAAACAGTTGAATAGAGCACAATAAACAAGTCGAACTGATTAATTTTCGCTTGTAAACAGAAAGTGAATACGTGGCTACAGTATAGCTTTCTTATAAATATGCTGACCGATTGTTTAGATTGTATACATTTTTTATCACGATTGTAAATAGTGTTCGCACGATTTATGACTCTTTGATAAATAATAGTGGGAAATAATGAAGAATTCCTTCAGGCATGGTCACGTTTTTTCCTGTTGAGATCTTTATTTGGTGACAACTCAACATCTGTTTTCATCTTCTTCTCCGTTATATATTACGTATTCCCATTATTTGACACCGCACGTGTTACATCGATTCTTGTAGTGCTCAAATTATTCTGAACTTGATTTAGAAAAATTATTATCTTATTCCGAATTGTGTATACGTCAAAATTTTAGAACGAATTCATTTTTACAGTAGAAAATATTTGTCCACTAAATCCTGGAACAAGTCAATTTTTGTTTCAATTTTACCGTATTTTTAGGCGTGTAGAAATTTTCTTTTTGAAAAATCGGTCATTTCTGAAAGATGTTCAGTATTTGCACTTCGTCATGGCTCATTTACTCGTACTTTGAGACGATGGTGTCTGATGAAAAAAACTTATATTTTTGTTCATGCACAACTTTCAACTCGCTCACGTGAAAAACGCATTACTTGGAATGAACTAACTTCTAAATAATTCTCTTAATGGATCTAGAGGAAAAATGGTGAAAAACTGTACTGTATTCGTATTATTTGATAGCGAAATTTCTCAATACTTGGAACAAATGGGAAAATAAGGAATTCAATGCCCGTTTCAACATTGTTAGGGTATAACAAGTACTTAAATGACACATTTCAAAGATATTACAATCAGAGTGGCAAAAGTGCTTCGACAATTAGTTCAAACGCAAGCAAAAGAGTATAGATCTTAATAGGGAATATTTTAAAAAACAATAATAGCTATTATTACAACTAGGAAAATATGAATAGTATATTTCCCGAGATTGTCAAAATTACATTTCGAAAAAATTTCCATTTTGTTACTAAATAAAGAAAAGAAATATGATCTGACGTTTCATATTTCCCTTCGGAAATATGAGTGTATTATGACACATGGTATCTAAGGCAATATAGCTCATTATTGGTTCGATCAGAAAAAACTTATTATTTGTTTTTGTTCTCTAATCCAAAAATATAAAAGGCAACCCTTGTAACGGTATACCTATTTCCAAATAGGATCGACAGAATTGTCCTGTATTTGTTGGTTTCTTATCTACAATAGTTCTTGGGATTCCATTTTGTTTATATACAATTACATCATACATAAAATGAAAGTTGTCTATCTTCCTCGATCTCAATTGTAAATTCAATCGATTGTTCAGATATTGAAGGAATCCGTCAATACTTTCATGAATTGTCTTTTTCATGATGCTAATTGATGAGAGTATTATCTACATTTCTCTTCCATAATTTAGTACATATGGGTTGGGCGCTTTCTCTCCAGAATTCAAAGTTAAACCTGGTAATAACCAGAGAACGAAGAATTGCTTATATGAGATACCAAGCGAATGTGGAAAATCTTAAACGGATAAACAAATAATAAAAGTTCAGAAGCTTTTTCAAATATTGGACACCAATAATTCCAATTTGGTCTAGCATGCTGTGAATGATAATCATCGGATAAAATTAAATGATGTATCTATAAAATAAAGTATAGAGACTTACGAGAAGGAAAATCAAGGATGAAGCATTTCTGAACATTAATCAAACCACAGATAAGTTTGAATTTCATCTTATTTCATAGATCCTGCAATCTTCGGCGAATAATGAAAATTGAAACATTCTCTTTTTTGATAGCTGATTTGCCTTCAAAATCATAAAATATGTTTTTCGAAACTTGGTCCGGAGGAGACCGTCCTATTTTAGGTGAAGTATACACTAGTCAAGGCAGTTTCGAAACAATGTTTGGTTTATGGTTGGGGGCCTTTAATGAGAGTCTATAGGGTGATTTGTCCGATTCGACCGATTTTTCTTTTATTCATAACTTTGGTATGGCTTGATCAATCTTGATGAAATTTTCAGTGTAGAACAATATGATTATCTTCTTTCAATAATTCCAACACTTTCTCAAAAATAAAGGATAGGAATTATGATAAGTTCAGATTAAGTTTGCATGTTGAAAAAACACCCTGTACATTCCGTTTTCAAAAATTTTCTACATGCTTCAGATTCTATCATAAGTTTCCATGACTGGAGCGTTTTTATTTCTTTTGGCACACATCCAGTTTTCCTAGAAAAATTTTTCAAGGATGAACAATATCGTTATTTCGCTCCAAGGCAGTGAGGATATTCTGAACTAGAATGTAAACTGGTGTCGTCCAATGATACAAAGCTCTTCCTGAGTCCTAAAGTAGTTCTTCCAAATTCGGAATTCATATTTAATCACTCATATTCTGATGTATAAAATCATTTAATCCAGAAAATATCTTTATACCTACCTACTTAAACCAAAAAATCTACAACTTATACAGAATAAACATTCGAAACATATCATGAACGGCAAAACTAAGGATTTACACAAAATTTACATGTTCGAAATGATTTCCCTTTTTTGGATACATATTCAAGACCTCTTTATTAAATTTCCAATTGACCTTCTAATGAGGGATTGATTTTGCTTCAAGATATTACATTCCTCGAAAATCCTTTCAACTAGGTGTTCTCTACTTCTAATTTCAACCTTATAAACTCTTGTTTTCAGATATCCCCACACAAAATAGTCTAAAAGGTTCAAATCAGGCGATCTTTGTGGACAAGCAATAGGGCCTTCACGACCAATCCATATGTTCGGATAATTTACATCCAGGTGATTTCTCACATTCAATGCAAAGTGAGGTGTTCCGTCATGCTGAAAGTACATAGAGCGGATACGTACATTTTCCAATAGATTTGGTAAATTATTTTCCAAAAAATCTAGGTAAATTTCACCATTTAATCTTTCCGCAAAAATGTGAGGGCCTACTAAATTTCCGTCTATTGTTCCAAGCCAAATATTGGCAGAAAATCTGTGTTGTGTATTATGACTCTTCTTCAAATGCGGGTTGTCTCTTGCCCATTCGTGGGAATTGTGGATATTAAAAATTCCATTCTTAGTGAACATAGCCTCGTCGCTGAATAGAATACGAAAAATAGTTCGTTGGTGACTAATAACCCAGTGACAAAATAGTAATCGTTGGGGCAGATCTTGTGGCAACAGTTCTTGCACCTTTTGGTTGTGGTATGGGTGGAATTGTTCATTCTTCAAAGTCTTGCTCACTCTGCTCTGCGAAATTCCTAATTCGGTACTAATTTGACGAGTACTAATAGACGGTTCCTCCTCCACTCGTTCAACAATTTGAATCGAAATTTAATTTTGAGTAGGCCTATCAATGTGCTCTGCCTTAATAGGATATTGCCCATGTCCTTTAAAATAATGGAATACTCGTCCGAAAGTACATTTATTTGGTTGACGTCGGTTGGGAAATCGTCTATGGTATTCCATTTTGTCTTCATTTCCATTTCCGTTACAAAAACCATAAACAAAAATCATATCCGCATATTCCGCATGAGTAAATAATTGAGGCATGTTGAAATACACTTTTTGTGACAGATTATTTAATAAATATTCTCATTCTGTGGTTCACTGTGATGGTAACCATGGATCTTAAAGAACTTGATTTAAATAGAGATTTAATTTTCATGGAGAATTTTCAATTTCATTAAAACTATTTATCATACATTCGTGATTCAATATTTTACATACCATAAGGCCATAAGTGAGTACATTTTTGAACGAAACTACTATGTTTTAGGAATATTCGCTTCAAAACCGGAAGTGTGCCGAAAATCACCTGAATAATGACTCAATTTAATGTTAATCCATAATTTTGCCTTTTATATGTTTCTAATGTTAATTCTGTATTTGTAGTAGTAGTATGTAGATTTTTTTGATTCACGTACGTAAAAAGAAATTTTTTGAATTAAATGATTTAAACATCTGAATATGAGCGATCAAAAATGAATTTCGAATTTGGAAAATTTATTTCAGGACTCATGAAGAGCTTTGTATTATTAGACGATACTGCTTTACCATCTAGTTCAGAATATTCTCAATGCCTTGGAGCGGAAAAACGATATTGTTCATCTTTGAAAAATTTTTCTAGGAAAAATGGACGTGTGCCAAAAAAAATAAAAACGCTTCAGTAATGTAAACTTATGGTAGAATCTGAAGCAAGTAGAAAATTTCTGAAAACGGAATGTACAGGGTGTTTTTTCAACCTGCTTACTTAATCTGAACTTATCATAATTCCCATTCTGTATTTTTGACAAAAAGTTGGAATTATTGAAAGAAGATAATCATATTGTTCTACGCTGAAAATTTCATCAAGATTGATCAAGCCATGCCAAAGTTATAAATAAAAAAAAAATCGGTCGAATCGGACAAATCACCCTGTAGACTCTCAATGAAGGCCCGAACCCAACATTGTTCCGAAACTACATTGACTACTGTATACTTCACCTAAAATCTGACGGTCTCCTCCGGAATCACCCTGTATATTCAGTTTTAACTGAAGTGTTCAAATTCAAAATCAAAGACATCAGAATGGAGTCGAAACCTATTAATATTGTTGTCAGAAAGTTATTGTATTTGAATCCTGCTGCAATGAAGAAGGGAATAAGAAGAAGAATTTCAAATTAGCCATATTCTACTATCAGTATCAGTCGAATACATATCTTTTCTTCTGCAAAATTCCAAAATGGAGAATTATCTATCTGTAAACAACTTAAGGTCTGAAAACAGAAGGAGCAAAATCGAACGAATGTTCAAGTGGAGATGTGCATGCAATTTTCGATAAATATCTGTAAGTGTTTACTCGCATCTTAGAAAGCATTTTGAGAATCCCCACGGCTCAAGCGTCTAACAAAGGAACGGAGTTCTCAACGCTTTCAGAGCTTGTTTACATGAAATTATAAACGATTTTTTTTCCCGAGGGACTTCCGATCAAGAAAAGGAGCTCAGGCTATCGTAGATCGTACCCAGTTTCTTAATTAGTATGGTTCTTGCGAAGAGAACTTAATTGCGAATTGATTATTAATCAGGAAAAAAATTCAAATTGGCATTTTTCATCTCGTCCCTGCTGGATTTTTTATTGGAGTTCTCGTTTTTCCAATCGAAACGGAATGTTTTTAGTACTGGAGATATTTTAGGAGAACACCGACAGTGTACAACTTTGTTTGGGTGAAAAACATGTTTTATGCCGTCAAAATTTTTTGTAATATACTTCGACTAACTCGAATTCAGAATTGACATTGATGGCAAACTTTTAGAAGAATATATTAGGTTGGGGAAAAAGAAGTCCAATATTTTCACTTCAATTTTGGGACTTTATTCAACTTAGTTACAATCATTAGTTAATGCTCAAATACGCAACCATTTTTCAAGTAACTTGTTTCCATTTGTAAGGTAATTTCATTATGCCTCGTTCCCAAGAATCCCTATATGAAAATGAGATAACAATCTTATCTTGAGGACAAATTTACTCCACCAAGAGCGTTAGACAAAAATAAATGATAAATAATCGTTTGGTGCCATATCTAGACTGTAAGGGGATGCATAAGAACATCCCAACAAAAGTCCCAGAGCTTTTGGCGGGTCATCTAAGAAGTGTCAGGCCTGGCGTTGTCCAGATGGAATACGACACCTCTCCTATTTGCTAATTCTGGTCTCTTCTGATCAATTGCAGCTTTCAATCGGTCTAATTATTAGCAATAAAGATCCGAATTGAGCGTCTGCCTATTGATCAGTAGCTCAAAGTAGATGGCCACTTTCCACTACCACCAGACACACAGCAAAACATTCTGTGCCGTCGATTCTTGTTTGGTCACCGTCTTAGCGGCTTCACCAGCCTTCGAGTACGAACGTTTTCGCCCATTCTGGTCACCAGTAACCAGCCTCTTCGGAAATGGATAGATTTTGTTCCGTTTGGCCAAGGAACCACAGATGAAAGCACGATCCATTAAATTTTTTCCAACAACTTGTGTGACACCCAAATATCAAGCTTCTTTTTGAAGCCGGCCTGACGAAAATGGTATAGTACTGTTTTATGCTCCATCTTTATCTCCTGAGCGATCTCATGCCGGCCTTCTTCGATGATTTCCTATATTTTTTCTACATTCTCGACGACAGGCCTTCCAGTGTGTCTGTCACATCAAAATTACCGGTACGA
The DNA here is from genome assembly GCA_030674115.1 of Micraspis discolor. NCBI lineage: Eukaryota > Metazoa > Arthropoda > Insecta > Coleoptera > Coccinellidae > Micraspis > Micraspis discolor. The sequence goes on from JARTUT010000436.1 coordinate 2,435,155, forward strand.
AACCGAAACTGCGTGTAATTGGTTGTTACAGTATTGCAGCCATAAACATTATTACATTTTCAGCCATCTGTCTTGCATTCTCCCCTAAACAAAGAAAAATTGTAAAATGTACCGAAGTTTTTGTTCACCTCCACCTTTGAGTCTCTAACATACAGCTTAATCGTTCAGTCACAACAATGACAAAATATGTTTTGCTAGAACTTAAATTATTCTTTTCACAGAAACAAGTTTGACCAGATGCGACAAATGCAAATAGATATACAGGTCAGTAAAGCCATGTGTCGATAAAATTATGGATTTCTTTTTCCCAAACTTAATATATGACGTAATATGCGTGGTTTTGCCGTTGTATCATACGGTGAATTGTATGATATCCCGTTATATTAACCTCTGCTCAAATCTTCAATCCACACGAATGTTTGAAATCTCTGTAATCCATCTAGTTTTTTTAAACATATATCACATATGAAGGGACATAGTGGAATTCCTTTGGTCATGAGGCAGGGAGATGTGGAGGCATCATCGCCCTCAGATATTTCTAATCTGTTCACTGATTTCTTCAGTTCGGTTTATGAGGAGGACACTTCTCCTGGCGGTGACTTCGAGATCAGGGGAAATGTGTACAGTAGTAATTAGTTAACCAATATAGATATTTCTGTTGAGAGCATTGAGGGGGCTCTTCGTACGTTAGACCAGAGCAAGGGTCCGGGCCCGGATTAGATTCCTCCGTTTTTCCTGAAAAATTGCTCCAGTACTTTAAAAATACCGTTGCACATTTTATTCAACAGATCTCTGCGCATTGGCGTATTTCCGGATCGCTGGAAAATCTCGAGAGTCGTGCCGGTTCATAAGATAGGCGAAATGACCCTTGTTAACAACTATCGACCAATTTCTATTCTCTCAGCCATTCCCAAGATGTTTGAAGCACTTGTTTACAGATTTGTGGCTCACCATGTTAAGAACATGATAATAGAAAATCAACACGGATTTGTCGAGGGCAGAAATCTTGAGACTAATCTGTTGAGTTTTCTGGACTCACTTCATGGTGGACTCGAGTCCCATGATCAAGTTGACGTGGTCTACACTGACCTCACAAAGGCTTTCGATAAAATCAATCACCGTGTTCTGTTGCATCGACTTGCAGAGATGGGAGTCTCCGGGGATTTGTAAGGTGGGTCAAATCATATATTTCCAACAGATCTCAATTTGTATGTGTTGCCGGACAAAAATCGAGAATATTTTTCAGCACATCTGGAGTGCCTCAGGGTTCTCATCTGGGTCCTTTATTTTTTATAATATATTTGAATAATGTCTTCAAATGTTTTCGTCATACCAAATTTCTGCTTTATGCAGATGATTTAAAGGTTTTCTTCCGGATAAAAACTTTATGTGATTGCATGTTGCTGCAAGAAGACGTAAATCGTTTTTCAGAATACTGTGGGGCAAATTATCTTTTTCTGAATTTAAATAAATGTGAAACAATAACATTCACAAGGAAAATAGATACCATTAATTTCCATTATGTGCTGGATCAGGTGCAGCTGCGAAGGGTCCAGAGTGTTCGTGATTTGGGTGTGATTTTTGATTCCAAACTGAATTTTGTTGAGCATATTGATAGCGTCATCTCATCTTCCAATAAGATGCTTGGATTCACACTACGTCATGGAAAATCATTCAAAAATAATAGAGCACTCTTGTCGTTGTATCATGCTTTTGTTTTCAGCAAGTTGAATTTTGCGACGCCTGTCTGGAATCCTTTCTATAGGTGTCACATTAGGCGTATAGAGAGTGTACAGCACAAATTCCTGAGGTATTTGTCTTACAGGAATGGGGTTGAAATCTCAAATCATGATTATGAAGATGCTCAAGGTGTTTTTAATTTAGTCAGCTTGGAAGTCCGCAGAATGATAGATGACATATACCTACTATATAAGATATTGAGCAACATCCTTTCGGTGCCCTCTATGCTCCAGATTGTGTCCTTCAGGGTCCCGGAGAGAAGATTGAGGTCAAAGGAGATATTTGCCATACCATTCCGTCGTCTGAATGTGACCCAGAACTCTCCCATCTGTAGAATTCAGTCAGTATTCATTGCCGAATTTAGCGATCTGGATTTATTTTCTGTTTCTCTTGCTGAGTTCAGGAGATGCTTGAGGGTGAGATTTACCTCTTGAGAAAAGAGTTTAATTTGGTATACCTGTGTTCAATCATATTTTGGTCACTTGGGGATTTAATTTATTAATTTATTTTTATTGAGGTTGAATATTATGGTTTATATAGACATGATTGTATGTAATTAATATTAAGCTCTGTAGATGTATGACTAGATTAAGATTTCAATAAGTGAGTACTGTGTTGGGTTGAAATACCTGTTAGTATTGCTGTGTTCAATAAATAAAAAATTTTTTCATAAATTGGCAATTACTTTAAGAAACTCCCAATTGAAATGGCATGACGACTTTACATTAGTACCTCCTCAAATAACTGACTCCGTGGCCTAAAGACTCACCTTTTCTTCAAAATTAACGTATCTTATGGTTGGAGTCGTTTTCGAACGTACCCTATAGCTTCTTTCTGTCAGACGGTTCACAGTCACCGTCGATGTTTAGCTTCAACTTTCCGATATTCAGTGAGAGAATGGAATCGATTGAAATGGGAGGAAGGGTAGAAAGTAATAGCTCCTGGCTAAGGTCCGTCAGCGCATCCCCTTGTTTGTTGTTTACACCATAATAGTATCATAATAAGTTCAGAAGCAAGTCTTGTTTGTACACGAGATTTAAAACTGAATGGTCCTCTAGGAGAGATTGACCTCCTTTTCCTAGAATAAAATGGCGTCAAAGGGTCCTACGCTGAAATCACTAGCATGTAAGCGAACGAATGTTTACCATTTTTTTGCGCTCTTTTTCACCGGTGTACTAAAATCGTTATCCAGAGAGGGGATCTCAGAAACCCAATGAGCAAGAACACATTTTCGGACTATATTTTTGAGAGAATTCATTTGGTGAAAACAAGTTCTCATAACTTCTTTATTACTGTTGTTATAAACATGGAACTGAATAAATGTACAGACACTTTTTCGAGTACATTTCATGGAACTAATCATGTTCGTTGTTATCATACAATTGTGTATTTATTTTTGATGATAATCATAGAATTTCTGTAACAAATGAAATTGCCTTCTTTTATTTTACAAAATTTTTGATCAAACTTTGAAAATTATCAAAAAATTTCATTTTTGTACGACAAATCAAGCAGGTGCTTATTTATGATGATGTAGACACTTCAATTAATTCAAATATTCGATGGTTGAGAGAAAAATACTTAAAAATACAATTATCTTATGAATTCATATCATATATATTTTTAGGAAAAATAGAAATTAATGAAATCAGGTTCTCAGTCCTACAACTTTAATAGAATCAGGCTTCAATAATAGGTTTTAAACAGTAGCTCTACTTTCATTGATATATCTTCGGCATATGTCTTCAACAAGGATCAGTTCTAGGCCTTTTAATTTTAAATTTATATCTCAGTAATTTACCCACGCCATCGTCTCATTTGTTTGTGCTAATGACATTGCTATTGCTTACCACCATTCGTATTACCATACTCTGGAGAATAAGCTGTCATCTGATTTAGAGATTTTAAAGAAATATTTTGATTATGTCCTAACCCCAACAAAACAGGGGTGTCTTGTTTCCATCTGAATAATCATGAGAAATACAGGTAATTAGCTGTAACTTTCAATGAATTTCCTATCGATCATAATTTCTATTCTTAGTACTTAGGAGTTGAATTTCAATCACAAGGCTTATTCAGATGATCTGAGCCTGAAACTGAAAACAAGGAATAATATTCTTAGAAATTAGCTACATCATTTTGAGCTGCTGATTCTTGCACTCTACGCACAGCATCTATAGCCGTAGTTTTTCCCGCAGGTAAGTATTGTTGCTCTGTTTGGTTAAATAATGATTACTGACACCATGAGATCTACACCGGTTCATTGGTTACCAGTTTTGTCTAACATTGCCCCTCCCGATATTCGCAGACAGACTGCAGCTCTGAGTTCTTGGAACAAATATCATTCATTTCTTTATTTATTTCAATTATTTCATACATTCCACAAAATAGAACTCCCAAATTGAACTCAAGTAAACTGTTATGGTCTAATACGTTCTTCAATATGAACATTAGCGATAAAGAATTATGGAAGATTGAGTGGAATTATTAAGAAATGTTCAATAAAGATCTCATTTCTAACCCTTCTGATGAAATTTCTGGTTTTGGTCTTCCAAGAAGAAAAATTTGAACAGTTCTCAATCGTGTGAGAATAGGTCATGGACATACCAATAGCATGGGTTTCAGATGGAACTCAGTTCCAAGCGCAAGTTGTGAATGTGGATATACAGATGAAACACTACCTCATCCCATTAATAATTGTCCCATATATAAATTTCAAGATGATTGTAGGGCTATTTATGATGTTTACGATTCCTGCCTGGAATGGATTTGAAATTTCAAACAAATTCGATACGTATTTATTGTATTCAGGATTTAGTCTACTTTTGTCTTCGTATTTTAAGGTTCGATGAGCGCAAATTGAAGAAACCTCTGTGTTTATTAATAGAAAACCACTTTGGAAAAAAGAAGTCCTTCAAATATATTTCAGCTTGTTTTCATACACACCAAAACAATTATGTAGGAGCCGGGGTTTTTTTTACGGGTTTTTCCTCTAGGCTTTCATGTCATACGCCGAATTGTATGGCACCCCGTCACTAACCGCTGCTAACATGCTCTATGGTTTGCTGACCAAAAAACTTTACGCCAAAAGTTCAAAAGAATATATATACAGGGTGTCTCAAGTTCGAGTGCCTATTAGACGTTTCTGGAGAACTAGGCATATTTGAAATATGTAAATTGGGATTATGATATTGTTCGAAGTTCTCTACAGAGCTAAAATATTTTCGAAGCCCAAAAACTTCCGGTTATACAGGGAGTGAAAATAAATTCGACGAAATATTTTTTTTAAGTTTTCCATTCCTGGTATGATCGAGTATTCAATAGTGAATACATTTCTGTTGAAACCATTGTATTAAATCGAATAGTTCTCAAAATACCCAAAAAAATTGGAAAAAAAGTCAAATATGTTCAGTCAGTAATATGTTCATTATTCTTATTTTAAATATCCTGAGCATAAACCGTTTTTACAACATCGAAGAGGAAGAATGAGAAAAGGTCATGCATGATTTGGATTTCAAAACTATCATCACAGGGTGTTTCAAATTTTGTGTTGAAAATTGTAATCTTAAATTGGCCATAACTTATGTTTTTCAAATAGAACCCTATTTTTTTATAATTTTGTTGGATTTGGCGGTCAAAAATAATGATAGTTTTCTTCTCAAGATTATGCTCCTAAATTCAATAATTTCTGAGTTATTTGAGATTTTCTGGATTTATGGTGTACGTAGAGTCAAATTGATTGCATCTAAGAAAATTCAATGAATATTCTTTCGAAACCATGGGAACACTCTGTACCCAAAGAAAATAAATTATCTGTTAATAATTCACAAGTGTCAGATGTTATTGTTATTCGTTATCTTCATTTCTCGATTTAACAAAATGACCCCTTATTCTAATTACGAAATTCTGGATCTATTTTATTTACATGGTGAATGTGACAGAATTATTAGTATAACCTGCCGGGCCCCTCAACGAGAAGTATTTACTTATTACCTTCGAAACGAATGAAAATGCATCTATTCGAAGAGCAGCTCATGAAATCGATTTAGACAGAAATTCAGTGCACCGAATTTCGAAAAAACACAACATGCATGACTACAAATATGAGAAAGTTCATGCATTAGAACCAGGTGACTACATAAAAAGGTTAAATTTTTGTAGAGGAATATTAGAAAAACTTAAAAATTATGAAAATTTTTTGAAAAAGATCATTTGGACGGACGAAGCAAAATTCAATAATGAAGGACTATTTAATAGAAAGAATTGCCACATTTGGAGAAGTGAAAATCCTCATAGAAAAAGACAAAGAAACCCCCAGAACAAATTTAGTTTTAATGTGTTTTTGTGTTTGCTCTTTTGATGAACAATAAAGTGCGGTACTACATTTATGAAGAAAATTTAAATACAGAAAAATATTTGGAAATCCTGAGAAATTTTGTTTCTGAGTTTTTGGATAAACTGCCTTTGAGTATGTCGACTACCGCATATTATCAATTGGATGGGGCTCCGGCACATAGTTCGCACGAGGTGTCTGAAGAACTGAATGCAATGTCTGGTAATCGGTAGATCGGACGCCGTTCTTCACTGTTTTGGCCCCCACGATATCCCGATCTTACTCCCTTAGATTTTTATTTATGGGGTAGAATAAAAAACATAGTCTATGAATCTCCTATTGAAAGCAAACAAGATTTGAAACGGAGTGTGGAGGATGCTTTCCACTCACTAAAGGGGGAGGAAATTGAGCGAGCGACTAACCGAGGTGTTTCAAGACGTATTCGAAAGTGTGTGTAACAAAATGTTTACCATATTGAAATTTTTACCTGATCGTTTATTTTGTTAATTTGAGTTTTGAAACGTATTTTTATTTTTATTACCATAATTTATTTATAATCATAATTCGGTGTACTGAAGTAGCGAATCTATTTAATGTGTTTCCTATTGAAGAGATGAATTCTCATTCGTTTCGAAATAAGTCGAAATACTAATTTCATCATCTGCCCTTTTTTTGTAATCTTTACGGGCTCTTACATTCCAAAATTTCGAAAGTTTGAAACATCTTTTCAGAAATTGTAAAAAAAATTGGGAAACTTCTCATTGGAATCTCAACATTTTATGTCATCCACCATGGATTTGAAATAAACAATATCATTAAGTGCATTTGAATGTGTATTACGTATACAATTGAAAAAATTCAAATAAGAAATAAATCCAAAATCTCATTATTAGAGTAGCAACGATTCATTTTGTGAAATCAAAAAATTCATAACGACTAACAATAAGACCTGTCTGACACTTGTGAATTATAAATGGGATGATTTATCTTCTATGCTCACAGAATATCCTAATGAATCAGAATCGAATTTTCTTAGATGCAATCAATTTGACTCTACGTACTACATAAATCCAGAAAATCTCAAATAACTAAATAATTATTGAATTTAGGAGCATAATCTTGTGAGAAAACTATCATTATTTTTGACCGCCAAATCCAACACAATTATAAAAAAATAGGGTTCTAATTTGAAAAACAGAAGTTATGGCCAATGTAAGATCACAATTTTCAACACAAAATTTGAAACACCCTGTGATGATATTTTTGAAATCCAAATGATGCATGACCTTTTCACATTCTTCCTCTTCCATGTTGTAAAAACGGTTTACGCTCAGGATATTTAAAATAAGAATAATGAACATATTACTGACTGAACATATTTGACTTTTTTTCCAGTTTTTTTTTGATATTTTGAAAACTATTCGATTTAATACAATGGTTTTAACAGAAATATATTCACTATTGAATACTCGATCATACCAGGAATGGAAAACTTGAAAAAAAAATGTTTTTGTCGAATTCATTTTCACCCCCTGTATAACCGGAAGCTTTTGGGCTTCGAAAATATTTTAGCTCTGTAGAGAACTCCGAACAATATCATAATCCCAATTTTCAGATTTCAAATATGTCTAGTTCTTCTGAATCGTCTAACAGGCACTTGAACTTGAGACACCCTGTATATTCTAAGATTCACATATACGCATAACAAAGCTTGAGTAATCCCTCGATTCGAGTGCAAAAAAATTTGACCTACACAAGTCACGTGCATTGAAATAATGAAATGATGGGATTTGAAAATGATGAAATGACACCGGTTAGATTGAACGCAAAGCTTACACCTTCTTATGGCTTCACAGAAAGCGTTTTGGACGTTTATCCTGAACACATTTCTTAACTCATTTCCGGTGTTTATTATTAACATTTCTACATTTTTATTTTCGTATTTAAAAGTGTTATTTTTCAAATGTGACCGAAAGAAAAAACCTAACGGTGTCAAATCCTTGGTAGCCATCGCAACTAATTGGTTCCATAATTTTAATTTTAGAAATCGGTCATGGCTCTTATGCTGTGTGGCGGTGCGCCATCCTGTTAAAACACATATTTTGTGATTTATTCGACGACACAATTTTCGAAGTCACTTGAGTTCTCTCAAACTCGACACTTAATGAAAATTGAAAAATCTCTAATATTGTCAGCTTTTTTAAAAGCTAAAAATAACTATCGTGATTTTCAATAAGCCATACGTTACGATGTAGAGATAGAATTCACCGTACATATTGAATATGTGTTTCACAATCCTTATGATACGCGTAGACACTCATATTTTATGTGTCCATAAATATGGAACTGAAAGCGTCGCATAAATATGGACTGAATGTTAAACATTAACATAATCTCCGATATTTCCCGAGTTTTCCAGTGTAAACACAGTATTTCGTTATGCGGTTTTACAAGTTATAAAATATTCACTGTATAAAGTTTTTAAGGGCTGAACTTTTTCATCCAAAGTATTTGGCACTTAGAACTGCTACTCTAATAGTGGTTCAAAATCTAGTTCCATAGCATTTCAACCTATTTTAAACGATACCGGGTGTCCACATTCGTGGAATGACACATTTTCAGACTAGACTTTTGGAAGGAGCAAATTTGAAAATGGCATCAAAGTTTGATTTATTAATTTATCGAACAAACCTACCATTTCCTTAATTTTCGGTACGTTCTTCAATTTGAGCCGATAAAGCTATTTTCCAGGTATATCGGCATGAGCGTCAAGATACAAATGTGTCGATATCTGTTCTGAATGAACGTTTAGTTTTTGTTTGTTTGTTTGCTATGTCATCTGTGAAACATTTTTAGTATTAAACAGTCATTAAACAGGCAACATCAAAATTTTCCATCGTGTTAAAAATGTCGAATTGTGTACCAGAAACAAATTATTGTAAATATAAACACTTTGATCGAATGAATGACTAGATTAATTACGTATTTTCAAACAAAATCGTCTCTCTACCTTCTCATAGGCTTGAACAATTCACCTGTTCAGCTATATCAATCTGATTGACGAATGATATAATGACCTTTATGCAAGCGATTTTGCAACATTCCTGTATTTTTGAAATGGGAATCTTCGCTGAATGCATGAACAGCAGTATTTTCGATTTTTATCATTGCTCATCAGAAATAATGTTGCCGGATTTATCGCAATGATGAGAAGCTAAGAATTTTCGAAAGGAAAAATGGACATAACCTTCGTTTGGATTCACTTGAGGAAACTTTTGTTTCATTTCACATTGAATTAAATTTTTTCCAGACTGCAGGAAAAAGATGAAGGTTTCTTATGATTATTAGTAATATTTCGTATCAAAGATCTGTGACTTCAATCCATTTCACTTGATTTTGGGAGTTATCAACACGAATCCTAAATTATTTTTCTAAATTTAGTTCCAATAAAACATTTTCGTCGTGACCTTAATATAGTAAAAATATTATAATTATGTACTTTTTCTTGTGCTATACAGGCTCTTTCACTAGGAACCTCACCCATATTTATACGGGAAACTACTGAACGTATTTTCATTAAATTCAGCACTTATAAGTATTTCACGATGCTGATGAAATCTGAAATATTTTCAAGGCATGAGCACCTCCGGTTTTTCCGGAAATGACGTCAACTTCCGTTTTTCAAATTACAACACCATTTTTTTATTGTAGAAATAGATTCCTTAGAAAATTTTCAAGTTATTTTGATGTAAAATTTTTAGTTTTGATTGGAAAATTCTCTCTGAGCGGGAAAATTCGAAAAAAAAAATCGAAAATAGAGCTCCGCTGAAACAAGAATAACTTCGAGGTTTTTGGAGGGAAAATTTTCATTTTTGGGATTTTTCTAGATGTAAGATTGATGTATCTACTTTAAAAATCGAAATCGCGATTCATGATACAGGGGGTGAAAAAATCGCTTTCAAAGTTAGGGATGACAAAATCGTGAAAAATCAATTTTTTCAAATTAGAATCCCATTTTTTATGGCAGATATTGAATTTACGTTAAAAAATAATGTGAGTGTATGCATCACACCCTCGCCCTTAAGTGGATATTTTCTGAGTTATTCACAAAAAACTGTTTTTCGTCTTGAATTTTCAGCTATTTCTTTTCCCTTCACGCCAAAAAGATGAAATTTTCAGGAACTGTTATTTGAACCATGCTGTAGATTTTTCACCCCTTCTTGAAACCGACTTCAAGTTACTATTAGGAGAACCATGGCAAACTCTCGCAGTTATAACTAGAGAATATGCTCAAAGTTTTGACCGTTAATTTCTAGACATTTATTTATACGTCTCAGGAATGCTTCGTGCGTTGCTCTTCTTATTTCATCGGGAGGAAGAGATCTGCAAAAGTGTTTAAAAACCAAATTGAGTTTCAAAACTATAAATCTAAAAATCTAAACAAACCTGAACGTATTTCTGACTCGTTCTATGCAGTCCCCTTTAGCAGTCAGGGGAGTTGAGTAGACAATATTTTTTATTCTACCCCAAACATAATAGTCTAAAGGAGTTAAATCGGGATAATGTGAAACATGGTAAGTTTTTGCATATGGTTCATAAGGAATTATTTATTTATCACTGGAGAGAAAACCGATGGCCGATTAGTTGAAATGAAGAGGTTTCCGATACAAATTCGAATCCAAATTCGCCATCTATTTAGGAACAACCTGTAACTTCTTTCTCTTGCATATTAGGGTAGTAAAATCTAAAACATGGTTTAAGTAACAGTTCCTGAAAATTTCATCTTTTTGGCGTGAAGAGAAAAAAAGAAATAGCTGAAAATTCAAGACGAAAAACAGTTTTTTGTGAATAATTCAGAAAATATCCACTTTAGGGCAAGGGTGTGATGCATACACTCACATTATTTTTTAACGTAGATGGCAGAAATGTTGAATGTTTCACAACAAACAATTTCTGACCTTTTAAAAGCTATGGGAAACCGTGGAATATGGGTGCCACATGAATTGAATGAAAGACAGATGAAAAACCGAAAAATTACTTGTGAAATTTTGCTTCAAAAACACGAAAGAAAATCTTCTGCATCGGATTGTTACTGGCGATGAAAAATGGATTTCTTTTACGAATTCTACACGGAAAAAATCATGGGTTAATCCGGGACAACCATCAACATCAACTGCAAAACTAGATCGATTAGGCAAGAAGACAATGCTGTGTGTTTGGTGAGACCAGAAAGGTGTGGTGTACCACGAGCTCCCAAAACCTGGTGAAACCGTTATTATTGATCGCTACCGACAACAAAGGATCAATTTGATCCATGCATTGATCGAGAAACGACCAGAACGGGCCAGAAGACAGGGCAAGGAAATTTTGCTCCATGACAATGCACCTGAACACGAAGCAAAACTGGTTCAGGATACAATCAGAACTATTGTCTGGGAGCTGCTACCCCACCCTTCGTATTCACCAGACTTGGCTCCTTCAGACTACCATTTGTTTTCATCGATGGGACTCGCATTGGCTGAGCAGCACTTTGCTGCTTTCCTACGAGGAAGTCGAAAATTTGGTGTTTGTGTTTGGTTGTTTCGATTTAAAAGACGAAAAATTTTATTGGCGTGGTATACTCAAATTGCCAAAAAGGTTGTCAAAATATGTAGAAAACTATGGCCAATACTTTAAATGAAATGATTTTTACTTTTCCATTAATAATTACTGTTTTATTTCATAAATTAGTGAAAACTCCTATCGGGACAATATCTAATGTGCTTTGTTACATTGTTAATAATTCCATGAGGTACTCTATTTATCCTGATCAGTTGAAATTTGCATTGATAAAACCATTGCTCAAAAAAGGGGATCCACCCAACTTGAGTAACTATAGACCAATTAGTTTATCACCTGTATTCTCCAAGATTTTCGAATTAGTTATGATCAACAGACTAATAAGTTTCATGAATGAGAATAATTTTTTCTCGAAATTTCAACATGGGTATTTAAGGGGAAGATCTACCAACACTGCTATTTTTCTATTTGTGAATGCAGTTTTGCATTGTTTGGAGAATAAAAATTTGTTTTTTCTTGATTTGAGCAAGGCTTTTGATTGCGTTGTCCATGGGATTCTTCATCAGAAGTTGGATAAATGTGGGATAAGGGGAAAAGCAAATGATTGGATACGATCTTTTTTATCGAATAGGAAGCAGCAGGTAGTTCTCGGTGGTTTGAGTGATGGAGTACTATTGGATATTCTGGATGTTGAATTAGGGATTGCTCAGGGTACTATAGCAGGTCCAATTTTGTTTAAATTTTATATAAACGATCTACCAGAGGCAATAGAGGAATACGAAAATGCAAGTTATGTTGATGACACTAATATTTTAGTTGAGGGAAATGATTTAGAGGAGATTGTTGACAGAACGAAAAATGCGTTCTTTAAAGTAAAAAATTGGTTTGATATGAACCAATTAATGATAAATAATGAAAAAACCAATCTGGTACTCTTTCGTACTAAACAGGCTGTGAATACATCTTTGGATTGTATTATTCTAGATGGTGGCAGAGTTGAGCTTTCATCAGACACCAAACTCTTGGGTGTTCATATTGATGAATTCCTCAATTAGAAAATTCATATAGATAAGATCTGTCTCAAGTTATCCAGTGTTGGCTATGGAATAAAGATTCTATCTAATCACTTGGGTGAAAATATTGTAAAGAGGATGTATCATGCTAATTTCGAATTAGTATTGAGGTATGGAATAATTTTCTGCGGTCGTAGTTATAAAGTTAATTTGATATTTGTAGTTCAAAAAAGAACTTTCAGAGAATCTTGTAGAGGAAAGTATCGTCAGGAAGATTTGTTGACCATTTATGGTTTGTACATTTATGAGTGTTTCCTTTTGTTTTCAATAATAAAATGTTTTTGATTTTAACAGAGATCGTAGTTATAATACGAGGAATCTAGATCTTCATTTTCCGCAACATAGATTAACCATGACAGAGAGGGGCGCATACTATATGTGTACTAAACTGTTCAATAAACTGCCAGAAAACTTTAAGAGATGTGATAATGTTGGTACTTTCAAGAACTTAATTAGGTAAATGCTGGTTCGATTGGAACCCTATAATCTTGCTGAATATTTTAATTCCAATAGTCTGTTTATGTTATGACATTTCGATATATCTTGACGTCTTTTAATTTCTTATGTTAACAACATTGTAGGATTTGAAATAAAGAAGATTTATCTATCTTTATCTATCTTATTTCCACAAAAAAACGCTAATTTCATAGCATTATTCCTAATATTCAAGCGTAGTATAAAGATCGAATTCACAGCCAAAACAAATTCATTGTCATTTCACCAATCTATTTTCGAACCATCAGAAAAATATGTACTAACTCAAAAGATCGTCATTATTCTTTGTTTGTAGTAGCGATTGTGTATATATCACGATAAAATTTATTGTTTCCCAGAAAATAAACAACTATTGTTATTTACATATGTTATGATTATTTCGTTCTCAGATTGTTTTATTTCGCGATAGCGATATTTTTAGGTTGGATATAGAACATTCCTTCTATAGAAAATGAAAAACACAGGAACGCTTGTTCTTATTTAATCTCGCTTTTCGTTTATCATTCTCCATTTGTATACCTTTTGAGCGGATGCATACATCATCAGTCTGCTGCACTGCTATCGCCATTTTATCTAGAACAATATTCATTCACTTGAATGCCAACATAATTGATTGAAGTATAGTTTTCTTCATTTTCGGTGATGAATATTTACCTATTACTTTTTTTTTTTAATTAAATCGTATTTGTACTCCTGAACTTATTTTTTTATGAGTTTTTCGGGATCTTTTAAATTATTGTCGTGCACAGAGTTCAATTCATTGATTATCTGTACCAATTCATTGATAAAAATATTTCTAAATATTCCAGCGCGCAGTTTTTTTTCGATATTATCCACATCAAGTTCAATTAATTTGAATGTTTCCATAATTTCATTTTTAAACAAATTCAAGTTGGTTATTAGGTATTATTTGAACGTTTTAAACGCTCATAACTGAATTGGAAAAATTATCATTTCTCTTGATTCAGGAAATCGAAGGTTGAAATAGGTATAGTAGTTATTATTAATTCTTGAAAGTTGATATGCTGCATACATTCTTTTCAAGGACTTGGAGAAAAGGCAATAATCATCATGATAATAACGAATCAAAAGGTTCCATTCGATGCAAAGATTCCTACGTGTCTGATCATCATTTAACTCAATTTTAAAATGAAAGAGGAGTTCGAGAATAATCCCATGAGATCCACAGAAGAAAGCGTAAATTCCATGAGATTTTCTTCCACTTCGTGTATACAAAGTAAACATATTTTATCTTCACATCATGTTTATTTGTTTATAAAGGCTGACGTCAGTTGTTTACATATAACGAAATTAGAAATATCAGAAGGTTATGCCTTCAATTATTCGTTGCAATGAATGATTGAGTTTCTATACGAACGTTGTTTCTCCGTGTTGTTCAATGATATAATAGAATATTGATAAATTTGCTTCTTTCCAATAATTCTCGGATGTCGGTTGAAAGTATGCTATGAAAGAGAGGTAGAGTACAAGTATTCGTTGAAGGCCTTTACAACCGTAATAGACTGATTTAGTGCAACTTTTTGCTCATGAGAAGTTTTTAAATTTATTTATAACTTTCGAGCCTTTTTTGAGTAACTTCAAATAATTTCAGGAAGGTGGGTTATTTTCTTCATGGAAACGGGAATAGAGGAAACTAAAAAAAAATTGACATCACTAATTGGTCCACCCTGAATAGTAGTTTAGCTTAATATATGTTACAACACAAAATTATTCCATTATGCCTTAAGCTTATCAACAAATTTTTGTTAACACGTCCTAACCAAAATATACAGGGTGAGTCTTTGACCACTGCGTCAATTTCAAACATAGATTGTTGACGTCATAAAATCATTTTTTTCCTATAACATTTTTCCAAATGTGGCCCCGTTCAAAAGATATAAGGTGTTGAAATTTCATAAAAAAATTGCATTTTCACCTGTAATATTCAAACAACAATATTAATTGAAATGATCTCTTGTAGAAGGTTTTTTGACAGTCATGCATATTTTGGCATCAATAGATTTATTCCATTTCTTGTGGGTTTCTCACTACTACTGCATAGATTGGTTGAATTGCATGAAAAAAAATATCACTAACTAAAGGCCCGTTTTTGGCGCTCTTGTTCACCCGAACAGAGTGCCTATCATTTTGCCCGAATGTCTGTTATTTTGGAATATCGAGCCGAAAATGGTCTCAATCGATTGGGCTCGACTCCCTAATGAAGAATTCGTGGCGAAAGTTGAGTCTGTCCGGCCGGCCGGCCGGCCGTATCCTCTCTAGCATCCAAAAGGAATCAGCTAGAGTTTTCATATTTTCAGAATAGATTAATTGTCCAAATATCTCGGTCAAGTTCGTTATTGGGCCAAATCCGTCGGATGGTTCAGTAGTTATGAGCATCTGAAATTTTGTTTCCTCAATAACTACTAGAATATCCATCCGATCAAGTTGATACTTGGAATGTTATTGAGGGAGGCTGAAACGAAACGGCTTGCAAAATTTCGCAGAAATCGTCATGCTAGAAAATTTTTAAAAAATTCCCAAAAACAAATTTTTCAATACTCATTATCTCCTAAGAATTCATTTAGATTTAAATAAAAATCCGTATATATATTGAGGTTACTGATATCTTACTCATCCTCAAATTTCATTGTGGTAGCTTTCCCCCTTCTGAAGATATGATCATTTTTTTCATTTACTCAAGAGAAAAATAGAAATGTCATGAAGTCCGAGCTTTGTCATTGAAAGATTTGCCATCACAGATCGATATTCGTTTGACAACTTGCGGACCTAGATATCAGTGTCAGTTGGCGTAATATCAATCAAAATTTTCATAGAATTCATAGAGGTCGAATTCGATGTCGATGACGTTGTCAAAAGTCAGAAAAGCACAGACGTAATATTAATCAAAAAAAATTTTAAAGAAAAGCAATGACGTAAGTTTTTAGGAGAAAAATAGAACAAAATTTGATGAAAATTATGAGTAGTTATTTTGAAATTGAGATAAAGGTTTGTTTATTAATTAGGCTTTCATATTTACATCACATTGTCCCATAGTACGGAAAAAGACTATTGTCCACCCGATCAGAGAGCTTATAGATTTATTAAGGTTTGAATATTTACTCGCAGGTAGCTCAACAAGAGCGCCAAAGCAATCTGACCTCACGTCAGTTATTTCTAAATTTTTTTTACAGATAAAATCATTCATTATCTTTTCTCCTAAGTTGCACCATTTTTGAGATATTTGATGTAGGAATTACATCGTTATAATCATCTGATGAAACATGAGTAACTGAATCATTTTTTAGAGGGAAAATAATGTTTTAAAACAATTCAGATTCAATAGTGGATGCTGTGGAAGGTAATTTTCATTCAAACTAAACTGGATAGCAGAGGGGTATTTGCCCAGTGTGAAAACTTAAAATGCTTATACTTTTTAACGCAGCTGAATATAGAAAATGGAATGGGAAAAGAGTGTTTCTTTTGGTCTCAAGAACCTATGTTTAAAATTGACGTAGCGGTCAAAGACTCACCCTGTATTTGACATTAGTCATACTAATCTCATCCACAACACATTCCTCTAGATCATCCTATGATCAAACGCATAAGTTACTGTTTTAGAAAGGACATAAGATTTATAAACGTATGTAGATGATATTTCCCAATTTTAAGTTCTATTATCCATTATTTAGATCAGATATTGGTATTATAGCCTACCTACTGATTGAACTGAAGTGGACTTAATGATATGAAGATATTGGAAGTGCTGCAGTTTTTTTCACAAGTTTTGTATGATAGCTCATCCACAACCATTTTCTAATTATCGATCTTCAAGAAAATTAAAAGCTCATGTGGTGAGTTACGGACGTTAATAAGGAATCAACAGTCGCCGTATTGTGACATTGTACTGTTGGAATTGCTGTTAATAGTTATTTGTTTTTCAATATTCACCTTCGCTTAACCAAAGTTCAAACAGAAAAAACTCGTTAGAATAATTACAAACCAAACGGTGCCGCTATTGTTAATATATTTAAATACTCACAACAAATGTTTGTTAAATATTTCTCCGAAGCCGCAAACCCTTTGTTTGGTTTGAGAGCGGCTGAAGTAAACTGATGTGATTACACACAAGAATACGAGTAAATATTTTTGTGAGTGCCGTGTCTGGCCTCTCTTTCGTTCCGAGTGCTTTCAGGCTATCTTCTTGAGCAACACAACAAAATCACGAAGAGGAAGTTTTTGTTTTTTTCCTTTCTGTGTTCTGTAGTATTTGCGCGTGATATTTTTTGATCATACTCGTTTTGAGTAGCGAACTCAAATCGACCATCATCCAACATTTATTGTTGTTACTGAATAGTATATTGGAAAAAATCCTGAATTCTAATTGTTGAAAAAAAGGTAGAGAAGCAATGACAGGCCTTTTCTGGATGCTACGATCCCAACACGAGTTTACTTCCAGATATTCGTTACGCCGGAAACTTTAGAAGGATTTTATCCAATAAAGTACTTGACCGAGATATTTGGACACTCGCTCTCGTCTTGAGATATGAGAATTCAAGCTCATCGACGGTGATCTGGCAACATAGTCAATTCAGATATACTGTCATCAAGGCAAACCTTGAAAGTGTAGTCGGTGCTTATTTCTGGTTACAAAAAGTTACTAAAATGTTGTTTACTAGAACCGTGAAAATAATTTATAACCTGGTTTTTCCTGATTCAATCTTATAATTAATTAATAACTTCAATTCCAGATTGAAGTCACGTAAACCATTCTGGTATAAGACGTTCTCCAATATGAACATTAGCGCTGAAGAATTATGGAAGATTTAGTGGAACTCTTATGAAATGTTCACTAAAAATCTCATTTCTGATCCTTCTGAAGAAATTCCTAGTTTTGATTATCCTAGAAAAATTTGGACAGTTCTTAATCGTTTGAGCACAGGTCATGGCTGTACCAATAGCATACTTTTAAGATGGAACTCAGTTCCAAGCGCAAATTGTGAATGTGGATATGCACATTTATTATATTTGTTGAATAATTCGTTTTTAAAGTTCAAAATAAGTATTGTTTTGAATGATTGTTTGGGCTATTACCATCATCTATTGTGGATGTAATGTTTTTCGACGTTTCGATAGACATCTTCTATCTTCATCAAGGAGGAAATGTAAAAAACCTTTTGAAAATTATCAATTTTCAAGAAAGTCAATATTGACAGAAGTCATGAAAGAAAATGAACGATGTTATATACTCATCTGTGATATGATGATCTTTTTAAGTTGGATCGAACTATCGGCGTCCAAACTTCTGGCAGATCTATAGATGTAGCACTTATGGAATCAGGTGTTATTTTCATGAATGATTTTTCTTCTTGTAAGTTTTTCTTCTTTGGATATTATTGATGCTTCATCCCACTTTATAAGATGATTCTCATCTACAGCATGTTGGACCAACCTGGATTTGTCGCTGTCTAGTACACGTAAAAGCTTCTGATATTCTTTTATTCGTACATTCAGAGGGCGTTTAGTTTCTCCGATGTAAGATCTTCCGCACTCGCAAGGTAATTCATATATGCAGTTCTTTGTCCTTTGTGTCTCATTATTAGGCTTAACTTTTGTAAGTTTAGCTCTGATATTGTCTTGAATTTTGAATGCAGTCGTTATGTTGTATCTATTTCCAATTCTTCTCATTTTCTCCCACAAATCTTTTACATAAGGAATTACTGTTTTAATGGTCTGATTTATATCTGTTGGTTCAGGTTGACTTTCTCTTGTTCGTCTAGCTTTTTTTAATATCTTTTTGGGGTAGCCATTGCTTTTAAGAGTTTTCGAGATGTTATTTATTTCTTCATTTTGGTCTTCTTCAGTGCAACAAATATTTATTGCTCTATCAAATAAACATTTTGCTATTCCCAATTTAGTGTTTAGTTGGTGGTTTGAATCAAAATGTAGATATTGTCCTGTGTTCGTTGGCTTCTTATAAACAGTGGTTTTTGGGATTCCATTTTGTTTATGTACGAGTACATCTAAGAATGGAAGTTATCTGTCTTTCTCGATTTCCATTGTGAATTTAGTTGATTCCTCTTGATTGTTTAAACATTGAAGGAGTCCATCTATAGTGTCTCTTCCATGTTGCCAAATAATGAAAGTATCATCTACATATCATTTCCACAGTTTGGGTTTAAGTACATATTTTTCTAATGCCTTCTGTTTTCCATATATAAATCAGCTAAAATTGGTGATAGTGGTGAACCCATGGCCATTCCAAATTCTTGTTGATAAAAGATGTCTTCAAATTGAGAATATGTTGTTTCAATACAAATAGAAAGCATTTCCATAATTGCATTCACGCTTAGTGTAGTTCTTTCACTAAGGGTTTGATCTTCTTCAAGTTCTTTCCTAACTATGATAAGTATTTTATCTGTCGGAATATTAGTGAACAAACTGGTGATGTCGAAGCTGACCACAACGTCTTCTTCCATGATTTCTTGATGTCTCATTATTTCTATGAAGTGTCCCGTGTTTCTTATCATCGATGTTGAATTACTTTTTGATGGTGATATAATTTTCAGAAGAAATTTAGCCAATTGGTGGCATGCCGAATTTTTTGAACTCAGAATTGATCTTAAAGGAATATTTGCTTTGTGTATTTTTGGTAGACCATATAAATGTGGTGGTTTACTGAAGTGAGGTGTAAGTCTTGATCTAACGAATTGATCTGGAAATTCATTTCGATATTTATGAAGGATTTTGTAAATCTTGTTTTCAACTGTGGTGGTAGGGTCCTTTTTTAGTCTTTTGTATTTTCCTGCTTCTAATAATTCATTGATTTTTTATTATAAGAACCAACATCTAGAATTAAAGTGGCGTTTCCTTTGTCTGCTGGAAGTATCTTTATGGAACTATCCGAGTTAAGATCTTTTAATGCCCTCTGTTCAGCTTTATTTATATTTGGTAGAGGTGTTTTGTTATTCCTGTCTAACAAGGCTCTGATTTTCCATCTATACTCTTCGGCTTTTTCAGGTTCTCGAATTTTCTGTGCAGTTTCTTCTGCCGCCAACATGATTTCAATTTTTGGTATCGTCTTAGGGGCTATTGAGAACTTGAGACCCTTGTTGAGGAGAGATATCTGATCTTCACTTAAGTTCTTATTAGATAAATTGATCACGGTTTTCGAATGATCTAAGGGTTCATTTTTTCTTGACTCCTTCATAAGTTTCTCCATTTTCTTTTTTTGGACTTGTTTTTGTTGTTCATATATTCTTTCATAGCTATGTTTAATAGCTCCTAGAATATTTTCATAATCTTCAGCATCAGTTTTTGATTGAATGCTGCATCTAAGGTTCTCGCATGTTGTAAATAATTTGGCTTTGTTGAATCGATGTTGATTCAGTCTTTCTCTCATAAGGGCTTGACTTATCCGTTTTGAAATCCTATCTGCTCTGTAACTTTTGATAGGAAGTTTCACTCTGAGACCTTTAAGAATTAGGTTTCGATCTCTTGCAAGATGGATGAATGTCAGATGGTTGCATTCCTTTGCCAAGTTTATGCTGGTTCTTTCATAACTTCTAACTTCTAGAAACAATTCGGGCCCATACCGAATTTCTAGTTGATGACGAGATATTGTTGATGATGGAGCTCGTGTTGAATGATTGTTTAGGCTATTACCATCATCTATTGTGGATGTAAAGTTTTCCGACGTTTCGATTGACATCTTCTATCTTTATCAAGGAGGAAAAGTAAAAAACCTTTTGAAAATTATCAATTTTTAAAAAGTCAATATTGACAGAAGTCATGAAAGAAAATGACCGATGTTATATACTCATCTGTGATATGATGATCTTTTTAAGTTGGATCGAACTATCGGCGTCCAAACTTCTGGCAGATCTATAGATGGAGCACACATATTTATGAAAATAACACCTGATTCCATAAGTGCTCCATCTATGGATCTGCATGAAGTTTGGACGCCGATAGTTCGATCCAACTTAAAAAAATCATCATATCACAGATGAGTATATAACATCGTTCATTTTCTTTCATGACTTCTGTCAATATTGACTTTTTTAAAAATTGATCATTTTCAAAAGATTTTTTACTATTCCTCCTTGATAAAGATGGAAGATGTCTATCGAAACGTCGGAAAACATTACATCCACAATAGATGATGGTAATAGCCCAATCAATCATTCAACACGAGCTCCATCATCAACAATATCTCGTCATCAAAATCAGTATTGTGAGCATTTGGTCAGTTTAATTAGGGATAGTATATAAATATGTTGATAATCAAAGTATGCATAGATATCATACATAAAGGATCTATCAATTGGGATGAAAGTTTTTGGCAGCCAGTAAAGAATTTCGCACGAATGACGAGGTTTTCGCTGAAAATGAGGCCTATTTTGAGCCAAAAGATAAATCGTCTTACAAAAGTGGTATTAAAATATTGAGCGTTACCGGAATGGTTGCGTTGCTCTTGATGGAGATTAGTTGATGAATATAGTTAATTTTGAACCAAAAACTGTGGTTTCTCTGTAAGGCCCAGGACTTTTCAGCCCATATGTCACTTCATGAATGGAATTCCATAATAGGTGTTGTTTTCTTGTTAGAATGTTATTGCTAATATGTCCAGATCGCCAGATAAACTCTACTTTGATTCCTCATCACAGTGTGAATTCATTCATCAAATGATGAATTCCTAAATTGAATCAGAAATGCTTCACGAAAGCAAGTAAGTTTGAAAGATAAAAAAAGATTTTTTTTCAATTCCAATTCTATTGAAAATTCCTGATGACTTTTCGGTTGGAAAGATAGATCTCTCAGAATCTAGGAACTAATGAAGTTCTATCCTCTCAGACATTCTCGACGCATTGTAAGAAAATTCGTTGATTTGCCGAGAGTGGAAAGTTATTTTCCGCCCCAAGTCTAACAAAGACAATTATCGATTAGAGTTAATTTTTGAAATAATGAAGACTGCACTTTGACAGCGCGGAGTTTTTAATTATCACTTTTAAATCCTCTTTCAGAGGACGGGACAAGACAAAAGCTGAAGAAATCTGCAAACCCTTGCGCTTTACCGCACCACTTTTGCCCCATCTGTGCCTGCTCTTTTCTGATTTGATTTCGATTTCACAGGTCAACGGAGACTTTTGTATTTTTTCGCTGGCGTTTTATACCTTCGAAATCAACTCAAAACAGAGATAGAAAATAAAGAACAATCAATATTGAAGTAGTTTCACTAATGGCTTTCTGTCGTTGTTTAATTTGCGAATTGGTTTCCTTTCTCGAAATGCGTGAATGCCTAGCTACATTGCTATCCCTTCTCAACTATTTACTTTCCTGTAATTGGAAATTATAATCGCTTGGGATTTTTTTCCACTGCTATTCTGTCCTTGAAATATCGAAGGAACTTGATAGCAGTTGACGAGAAATTTTTTGATGAAGGAACTCCTGTAGAATTATTATTATTATTTATATTTGGGCACCCAACCAAAAATTTAGGTTTTATAAATGGCCCGACAACGTTTACAAAACAATTTTGATAAAATCTCCATGTAGCTATAAACGTTTCAATATTATTCATACAAAACCTATAAAGCCATAAAGGTTTTTTCGGATTATTGTTTTAAGTTCTTATGAAACATAGTTTGAAACAATTATAAAACAGTTCGATGGAAATCTTTTATATAGCGAAATAATATTTCATCATTATGGCATTTATATAACATTTACCGAGTTAAAAGCAAGGTGTTTCATTTAAGTTGTTTTATTATCGCATAGGTAGCTCTTTTGTTTTGACTTACACTAAAAATAAAACTTTTTCATTGTTAATGTGTACCCGCTGAGAATAATTAATTTTTGAATGGCACTCTAGGCAACAGAAAGCTAAGTTGCATAGTTTCTAACATATAAAATATATTCTCGAGTTATTGTTTATACTTCATTTATTTTTGATACGTGCATACCCAATACCAAGCTGATAGAAGCTTCATTTGCTATCTGATGCTCAATTTTTCTGCGGAAGAAATTTTTCTGTTTGGTATAGAACATATGAAACAAAAATTTCAAGTGCCTTGCATATCTTAGCTATTATTGAGTTTTACGAGATAAAGTACAAAATGAAATTATTTACATCTCTCTTATTTTGGCCTCAACTGTAATTAAATCTTTTAAAGAATGCATATTCCACCGCTATACATATACAGGGTCTTTCAAGAGGAACCTCACCCATATTTATACGGGAAACTACTGAACGTATTTTCATGAAATTCATCACTTATATGTATTTCACGATGCTGATGAAATCTAAAATATTTTCAAGGCATGACCACCTCCGATTTTTCCGGAAATGACGTCAACTTTCGTTTTCCTAATTACAACACCATTTTTTTTATTGCAGAAATAGATTCCTTAGAAAATTTCAAGTTATTTTGATGTAACATTTTTCAATTTTGGTTGGAAAATTCTCTCTGAGCGGGATATTTCGAAAAAAAAATCGAAAATAGAGCTCCGCTGAAATAAAAATAACTTCGAGGTTTTTGGATGGAAAATTTTCATTTTTGGGATTTTTCAAGATGTAAGATTGATGTATTCACTTTAAAAATCGAAATCGCGATTCATGATACAGGGGGTGAAAAAATCGCTTTCAAATTTAGGGATGACAAATTCGTGAAAAATAAATTTTTTCGTATTAGAACCCCATTTTTTTATGGCAGATATTGAATCTACGTTAAAAAATAATGTGAGTGTATGCATCACACCCTTGCCCTAAAGTGGATATTTTCCGAGTTATTCACAAAATACTGTTTTTCGTCTTGAATTTTCAGCTATTTCTTTTCCCTTCACGCCAAGATGAAATTAAACCATGTTTTAGATTTTACTACCCTAATATGCAAGAGAAAAAAGTAACAGGTTGTTCCTAAATAGATGGCGAATTTGGATTCGAATTTGTATCGGAAACCTCTTTATTTCAACTAATCGGCCATCGGTTTTCTCTCCAGTGATAAATAAATAATTCCTTATGAACCATATGCAAAAACTTATCAAGTTTTACATTCTTTTTTTTAATGATAGATATCATTAATTACATCTGCCAAATTCCTCTTTATTCAGTAGCATTTTGTGTTTACTATCAATTTGGTGATAATTCGTATCAAGTTATAAAATCGATCACTATGCCTAATTTTACCAATGAAGATTATTTAAATCGCATTCTACTTCATGGAGGATGTAATAAAGTTGTAGATAGAAAGATTCGACTGTTCATTGAGAGGTTTCCTGACCGACCCAGACTAACGAGAGATACCATTAACAGAATCCTCGTTCCCGTTTAGGAGAGTGCAATGCAACGGTCACCATTTGGATATCATCACCTTTTCCAAATAATTCTCCAATCCATATGTTAATAATAAACAAGAAACTTCTTTATTGCTCACAAATATTTTTTGTTTTATTGAACTTACAAATACCTGATACCCTTTCTTGACACCTTGTATAAAGTACTTTCAACACCGTAAGAGTTCCTATAAAATATTTTCACTCTGCGATAGAACTTCACGAAATTCTTCAACTTTTGAGTACATTTCCGTTAAACTAATTGTTAAAATAAATATAATATTCGTGTATAGATAGAGAGATAGATAGATAAATACCTTTATTCCAAATTATATTCCCATACAGAAAATCTCAAAATGAAACAGTGTCCTAAATAAATACTACAAAAGAAAAACAATCAGTTTGCACCCAAATAATCTTCAAGACTATATGGTTCCAACTCTACTAAAAATTTTTTTGTCCTAACTTTAAACTGTTTGTAATTACTAATAGTTTTGAAATGGAATGGTAATTTATAGAAGATCTTAATACACATATAGGATGGATTTTTCTCAGAAAGAGGTAATCTATGATATGGAAAGTTAATGTTTGCTGTTCTTGTGTTGTAACTCACATTTGTTTTATTTGTTAGAAACAAAGCTTTGTTCTTATATAAATACATTGAACATTCATGGATGTATAATCCGTAAACCGTCAAAAATCCCTGTTGTTTGAATTTTCCTCTGCATGTTTCCTTGAAGCGCATTCCCATCATTGGTGAAATTTTTCATCATGCTCGGTATCAAATGAACCAGGAATTCATTGTATTCATTCGCAGTTTCCTCTGGCGATTTAGAAGTTGGATATATGTTATTTTTGCATCCGTTTTCACCCTGAATTTCATCATTAAGATTGTACAGGGCAGACATCTCCTAGAATAAAAGAGATGGACAAAACATGTCATGTTTTTAGTTATTTAGTACACCTTTATCTTCTTCAAAATTCTACTTGTAACCTTGAACCGTTTATTACATTGCAAAGAGGCAGAATTGGACAAATGATATAGGAATAAATTGTTTTATTCCGCTTCACGAATCAGTAGTTAAAATTAACGTATTACTCAGGCTCACTCTATAGATTGCGGAGATGAGATTTTTGAAAGTTTGAATAATTACTCGAAAGCATCTCAACAATACCGCTAAAGTTACCAGACCTCACGTCACATTTTTCTTGTAATATTTTAGCTTTCATATCGCTGGTAGTTCCTAGGCTTAAAACCTAGTGTTCGAGCAATATACAAAATCCTTTACCCTGGCTCTTCCTATCAATTTGTACAAACGAAAAAGAGTCAATACTACGTCTATGCAAAGAGGGGACGTTGAAACCATGCACGCTTACACGCATTCATTAACTAAATCCTCGGATGGCAGATTCCTAAAACGAATATTAAACAATACAAACAAACTCTAAAATATCATTAGCATGATACCCAGACGCCGGTTCTCCTCCATATTTTGCAGTTCGGCATACACGATGAAAATTGTATATGGCGGGCAGCATCCACTTCGTATCACGATCGATTTCTCGTGCCATTGGTGATATTCCTCCGCGAATTTTCAAGTTTGCACATTCGGATAATTGCACTTCTGGCCAACAAATATTGGCTCAAGACTCTTTCGGGTGGGGCTCACGTTTGACCTCAGATATTATATTTTGCATTAATGCCCACATTTTATGCGCAATATTGCTGCTACACTGCTCAAAAATGGTAATGTATGGGTGTAAAGGCTTCTACACCTAGTGGGATTATCTCGAAACAGTTTAAAAAAATTACGAAATTAATGCTGGGAATACAAGCATTTAAAATTTAATTATATTCGAAAAATTTTAAAAAACGTGTTGCTATGTGAAGTTCTCATAACTTTATAACTTCGAGTGGTAGAACCAATAAAGTTTTCCATTAGGATTGGAGAATTCTTGTCATTTTTTTTTCATTGCTCTCATTTGGAATTGTAAAACATATTCACGTTTTCTTAAATGTAAACCATTTGACCCTCTCTAAATATCAAGAATTTTAGAATTCTTTTCAATTTATCTGTCCCAAAATTACTTTAAATTCGAGTTTGAATTTTATATGTTCTAAAGTCAGGGTTACTTATGAGATCACCTTCGAGCCCATTATTGTCAGATAATTATGAGTGACCATGAAAATGAATACATGAAGACAAAATTTATGGTTCCGATATGCTGATGAAATTAGAGTAGGAATCAATGAAACAGGTAGAAGAATAAAATATTTCTTGAGTTCCCCAATTAAATTCACCTCAATATCATGATTACAATGGAAGTTGAATCCAACAACGCGATTTTGTTTTGACCATACGTAGGGATGGAAACACATTCGTTTTTAACATTTACCGGAAAAACACAAATTCAGATGGCACAATACCATATGATGCTTTCAATCCTGATAACCATAGTCTGCAAGCTCTGAAATCTATGATTAACAGAACATTTACAATACCTGTATCAAAGAATAACTGCAGTCGGCAATTGATATGATCAAAGAAATTGATACTAATAATAGTTTTCCTATGGAACAAACTGATGGTCTTTTCGAAATGTTACTATGAATGAGATCTCATATTTTTCCTCTGAATTTGTCGTCTGCTGATTTCTCCGAAAGTCTATCCTTACTGATTACCTCAAAAGCTTTTGCTAGGTCTACTACCACTGCTAAACCAGGGATTTTTTGTCTACATTTCTAT
Source organism: Micraspis discolor (assembly GCA_030674115.1). Taxonomy (NCBI): domain Eukaryota; kingdom Metazoa; phylum Arthropoda; class Insecta; order Coleoptera; family Coccinellidae; genus Micraspis; species Micraspis discolor. The sequence goes on from JARTUT010000436.1 coordinate 2,462,433, forward strand.
AGACCGAGTCGGTAACCTTTTAAATTGCATCTTTAGTCTACGAAATCCGAATTGATTTTTCTATCATATGTATTTTCATAGATGAAACACCTTGTCTAAAGGTACTGTTCAATTCCTTTTCCAAGCTTTGTATACTTTTTTTGGTGTTTTCAGCCTTCCTATTTTAATACTTGAGTATTTGAAATTGTTATTCTCAATTCCTTTCTTGATTATTTATAGTAACACTCAAAGGAAACTTGTCATTTTCAGGAATAGTAAAAATTTTTATCAGTTAAGCTTAGACGTTTCGGTGATTACCCTTCTTCATTGCTTGGTCTGAAATTGAAGTCTCATATAACTTCTGAATCGGAGTAACATTCCTGCAAAATACTTAGACTTACATTTAAAAGAATTAGGTGGCATGAAAAACATAAGGTATAGTCAGTACAAGAATTACGTTATTTAATTAATTAATTTATTTCTTATAATTGAATAAATTTATAATTTACTTTCAAATGTATTAAGTAAATGTGTTGTATGTACAGACTAAGAGAAAGTATTGCACAATGATAGATTCATAGTTAGGATTATCCAGTTAGTTAGTTTGGCCAGGTCCTTTTGAACGTTCGTGAATTGAATGAATCATCTGTCAGTTGGTCGATCAGTTGATTGGTATTTCCTGGTAGCTTCTGATGGAATGTTCTGGAGCGGTTTTCTATTTCTATGGTGACATATGGGACTCTTCATGGATGGGTGGTTGAAGACATACCAAGAAGCATTAACCTATGAACGTATTATTTTTTATTTTTAGCGCAACCCCAGAATGAGATGCCGTAAGTCCTTATTGGCTTCATGATCGCTTTGTAAATTAGCTATTTACTTTGAATGTTCAGTTTGGATTTCATGCCTATGAGCCAATACAGTTTTCGGAATTTCAGATTTTTTCATTCTTTTTGGCATTAATGTGTTGTCTCCAGTTGAGGCGCGAGTCCAAATATGATACTAGCTTTGGTGTCGACTGGTATGTTCTTCTTGGGCGTTTGACAGGGGGATATATATTTCTTCTTGTACTGAATGTAACTTGAACTCACTTAACTTCATTGATGTAGCCATTTTCGAGGCCACTGTCCAAGATCATCCATGTGTTCTTGTAATTGTTTGGAAGCTGTTTCGGCGTTTTCATCAGATACAAGTAGGACTATATCGTCTGCAAAGGATACTATGGTTGCGTTTTCATTTTCTGAAGTGTAGATGATATATAAAAGTGGTCCCAAAATACTTCCCTGTGGGACTCCCCTCATTATAGACCTGTTGATATCCTCCTATACTGAAAAACATAACAAAGTGAACATGTCTTAACGGTCATGTTTCTCAATATAAGAGGATTTCAACGAGTTCATAATGAGTGAAGTTATAATGAAAATAATCACATAATTATACAGGGTGAGTCTTTGACCACTGCGTTAATTTTAACCATAGGTTCTTGACGTCAAAAATATCATTTTCGTCCTTTAACATATTTCCAAATTTGGTACCGTTTAAAAGGGTGTTGAAATTTAATAAAAAACTGCAGTCATGCATATTTTGGCATCAATAGATTTATGCCATTTTTGTGGCTTTCTCACGACTACCATACAGATTGGTTAAATTGTATGAAAAACAAATATCACTTGCATCTTGTACTTCTTAAAATCATTAGTCTTTTTTGCTGATAAAATCATTCATCATCTTTTTTCCTGAATTGTATCATTTTTGAGATCTTTGAAGTTGAAAGGAATTAAATCGATAAAATTTTGTCCAAATTTTCTGATTTTCTCAAATCCAACTCTGTGCTGAGATGATTCAATAATCAAATTTGTTCGATGTTGCCATATTTCATGTTTTTCTTCATAAAATATTTCTACAAAAGGTTGGGAGAATCTCTCCAGTCTATGGTTCCATCGCTAAACAATATAGATGAAATTAACCACTGAACAATTTTTGTCTTGCATTCACCACAAAATCTAAATTTCCATTTGCTGTATTCATTATTGATGATGTTGAGCAACTTGTTAAATATTTAACTCAGAGTAATATTCCATAATGAATATAGAAAAAGATTTTCATCACTCACATAGGTACTTCGGTATATTTTCTTGATGACCGTTGAAATAGGTAATGTATTTTCTGCCAGGACCTGTTAACTTGAAGAATTATGAAGAGCTGGTTCTTCATAGCTTCAGACATTCAGGGTTCATCAAATTATTTCTATTCTAACACAGCAATGCTTCAAATTAAACTCATATGAGTTTGAAATCTTCGATCCCAGTCTCCTAGATTTGTTTTGTAAGTTTATAGAAGTTTTTATTGCATACACCAGTTCAACCTGGTTCACAAACTTAGGAGAAATTAGAATTTGACTTTGTTAAAAATTTCTGAATGTTTGTTATGATGCATGTATAATTAAAATTCCATAAATATTGAAACTGGAAGCTATAGGCTCATAAACAAGAAAGATTAAAATGCATTTTCTGACTATAATCATTTCATACTGAATTGAATAATTATCGAAATTATCTTTGCAATATTTTCCACATTTTTTTTAAGAAAGCTACAAATAACTGTTGAAAGTTTCAAACAATCAAAACAACAAGGAACCACAGAACACTATTTTACTGGGAACTACCCACCTCAGAGACGTTATAATAACATTTTAATGTGGTAATTGTAACTGAATATCAATAATGGTTACAGATTAAATCTTTCTTTTAAAAAAATTTTACAATTATCAATTTTTTCTCTCCTGGGGTTAGGTAATAAATTAATATTCAATGGTAAGGTATTAAAATTTGACATAATCTATGAATAACCATTATTCTATATTTATGTTTTTGTTTACGTAATTAAAACAAATACTCTTATTATAAAAACCAAAAATTTTAGGCATGTTGAGTCATTAATTATAATCTAAACAGAATAGATTCATATTAATGATCTAACATAATATTTTATTAAACAACACCTAATTTGTTGTTCAGAAGCAAATTTAGGTGATCAAACTCAATTTCTTCAAGCAAGTATAATTGCACACCAAAATCTGGGAATACTTATAATCTGTCCAAGTAAATTGTTATTGGGATTCAGTACAGAAAATCATCATCAAGCAAAGTAACATCACTTTAAAAATATTAACTTTATATTACATATTCTTGTTTCGAACTGTCCCTCTGCTTCATAAAGAGTACTATCAGTGTGAATATTATGTGAATTATTTCCCATTTTAATTGAATCATTATTGTAGTTTATTATTATCATCATTAAGGTAGAAAATTCTCGATTTTTCATATCATTGTGTATCTCTATGGACGTAGCAAAAAGGTGATAATAGTCTATGGTATGAAATAATTTAAGCTGTTTTGTTTCTAGTTCAGATGATTAAGCAATAACAAAAAGATTTGCAGATTATGCTGTTTTTTTATCTATATGTTCATCAAAAGAATATTTGGAAAAATATAAATAAATTGTTAAATCAGATGTTGGATGTCAATATAAATTATGCGAATGAAATTGAAACCACATATTATAACATCTGTAAATAGAATAATGCCTCAAGTTTTGTAACTTGAACAACCGAAAATGGCGTTCTTATTAAATGAATGATATTCGTAGTAACATCATTCATTGTTGTCGGAGATTTCGAAAAAGATTTTCATATTTTTAACAGTGTGCTATGAAGAGACCTCATAGACCTGTTCACTGGTCAAACTCAAGAAAGTCTGTTAAGATAGAAGAAACTTCCGAAATATCAGTGTTTGGAAAACCATAGATGATTTTTTCTGGATTTCAGGGAAAAAAAACAATGTGACAATCTCATGCCTTGGAAGTTTTCATAGAAAAATGATGGTTTTCATGATTTGGAAATCTCCAAAATAAAATTACAAATGTATGAATTATTCAATAATTCTGAGATTTTTTGAAATTTCTCACTAGAAAGGGATGGTTTATAATCTTGTAATAGAAAGAAATTATGGTAAAACAACAAAAATCTATGTTTATAGTGTTGAATTTTTTTTTACCAGAAAATAAGTATTTTGTATCTTCATCTGATGAAACATGAGTGAGTGAATCATTTATTAGAGGGAAAATAATGTTTTTAAAGAATTCAGATTCAATAGTGGATGCTGTGAAAGGTAATTTTCATTCAAACTAAACTGGACTATAGAGGGGTATTTTCTCATTGTGAAAACTTATTTATGAAACACAGGATGGCTGATAACACTTGGAAAAAATTCACAAAACTTCTTTTTCATGGTGACTTAAAAATGGTTTAAATCCTGAGCAGATCTAGTATGAAATCTGAGGAAGAAAGCACCTATTTTTACGACGAGTCTGTAGGTATATGGAACTGATTTCAATTGATTAAACTAATGCTCTTTGATCGATGTAAAAATGATCAATCGATAATGATATTTAATTATCGAGAAACCTTGAAAGTCGGGGTTTCGAGACACGTGAAGGAGAGAAAAGGAAAACCGTTCGATCTCGGATAGATTTTAATAAATTCCTGTGGGGTAAGTTCGGCAATCTGGAATGTTTTTCTGATGTAGCAGTATTTTCACGCACGACACAATCATGCGTCTCATCCCGAAGCCCTCCCCATCTCTGAGAGTTATATCCAGGCAACGGCATAATTGCATTTTTATCTTGGCCGCTGCCCCAAATAAAGACCGAAAAAGTGTAATATCATCGTTGTTTACCAAAATCTTGCGCCGATGTTAATGCACCAGTCATTTCCAATGCATTAAGAAACGTAAACAAACTCATCAATATGGTCGGTACTTTGTATGTTGGGATCCCAGAAATTAACTATAATATCCGAAGAGGAATACGTCCATCGATGGATTTATTATTTACAATCTTGACAAGAATGTTTGGGTTCATTGGCAGTTTCAGGGTTTCTGGAGCCCTACAATTCACATTTTCTTTCAAAATCTCACACTAATGCTATCTCTTGTAATCCAAAAAATACACCAGAGAATAGTTACATAAATTATTATTAAATCAGTTAATTAAGTACTCTTTCCAGGATTCTCTTTAGAAATGAATCTACTGTAAAATACTTTACAAAATTTGCCGAGAGGTTTTGAAAAAATTGAAGCTTTTTCCCACCAGAAGATATAATTATTTTTTCATTTACTTGAGGGCAAGCAATCACTTGATAAACAATTAATCACATTCCCTTCTACTCTTGCCTCATCAAAACTTTGAAGTGGCCACCAATAGCGAAACTACACGAGATTTTCCATCTCCTGGCATCCCCCATGTTCCCCAAACTTATTGAAAGAGCCCCAAACTACCCGTCTGAAAATACGAAATTTATCGAAACGGTTCATTCACGGTGAAATAATGTGTGATATCCAAATTCACAAGCCAAATTCGTGTTTTGAAAAGTTCGAAATAACGCTCGTAATAGTTGTTTAGAGACTTCAGGAGATTCTATTCTTAAGAATCAGTGCTTTTCTGTAATTTGGATTCGAATATATCAGGTATACCGGTATGAAATGAGCTTTTTTATGAAAATAAAACACTAATTGTTAATGGGAAATAAGTAAACATTTCATTCAAAGTATTGGCCATTGGTTTCTACATATTTTGACCTCCTTTCTGGCAATGTGTGGATACCACGCCAATAATATTGTTCGTCTTTTAAAGCAAACCTACCAATTTTCGACTTCCTCGTAGGAATCAAAGTGCTGCTCAGCCAATAAGTGCCTCGTCGATGAAAACAAATGGTAGTCGGATGGAGCTAAGTCTGGTGAATACGGTGGGTGGGGTAGCAGCTCCCAACCAAGTGTTTAGATTGTATCCTGAACCGGTTTTGCTTTGTATGCAGGTGCATTGTCATGGAGCAAACTACCTTGCGGTGTCTTTTGGCCCATTCTGGACGTTTTTCGATCAATGCTTTGTTCAAATTGATCATTTGTTGGCGGTAACGATCAGTATTAACGGATTCACCAGGTTTTAGGAGCTCGTGGTTTTCTAATTTGGAATATTGCGATTAAGATTTGTTTCTTTATACAACCTTCTTGCTTCATAAGCATTGCAAGATGTAAGACCGTACAGGAAGTGCATATCTACATTCTCACTAAATGTGTATCCCATTATCAAATTGAATCTACCAAGATATTCAAACTTCAATAAATTATCAACGTGTCAACAAAATTTAAAATGTCAATGCAAAGTATTTATTTATTTCATAACCATACTACCATAGTAACTTTTGTAAAATCAGTGCGTTTTTTATTACTGACACAATTTCTTCATATAGGGTGTTAAAAATGTAAGCAATAAAATGGACAACCCAGTCCGCCCTTGACAGACTAAAGAAGCTAATTATGATTTAAAAGCAGTATTTTAAGAGGTCCTCACTACTGTGATCGTACTATCGTATTGAATTTTCATTAAATTAAATTAAGAAGTTTAAAGGTTATCCATGAAAAATTGATTACAAGTGACGTCCTTCAGGAGGCCGCATCTCCGTAGGGACGGCCGCTAGGAATAAAATTTATGGGAACTTGTCATCTTATTTTTTAATGTTCTTTCTGACTCCGAGAGATTTACTACATTTTCTTGGACACCCTGTATATATAGGAAAGAATTTCCTGATACATTAGATCGAGACTAAAACAAAGTTTCAGTGAACCTCCACATCTATATGGTCTACCAAAATAGATACATAAAATGAATATTGCTTGACGACCCATTGTGAGTTCCAGGAATTTACCATGTCAAGAATTGGCTAAATTTCTTCTTAAAATAATATCTTCCTCAAGAAATCATTCAACATTTAGAGTTGAAAATACAAAAGACATCATACACTGAAAAAAAACACGATGTAATTGGTAATAAACACTTGTTTCAGAAATATTTTGTTGTCAATATTCGGCATTATTTACATAAAATAATTTGTATTCATAATTTCCAGATTCCTCAATTTGATTTGTTCATAAAAAGTAAAATCCTTATTTGACGAATATTTTGTAGATTCTAATATCCTCAATTGAAACTTACTAAATTATGTATCATAACTCCCTTAAAATTTACTCACTACCTGATATTAATTTAGCCTTGAAAATGCTATATTAACCAATATATCTCTTTATGAATTACGAAATATTTTGTTTAGAGTACCAAAACATTCGAACGATGGAGCTGTAAGACCTACCCCCTTGTGCAAATAACGGTACACGCAGTCACTGCGCGCGTAGTTTCAAGTTGTTGAGCCGATACTTCCCCGTTTCCGAAACCGGTATAGTATTTCATTTCTAGCTCCAGTTTATCTATATTTGTATATTCATAGGTATCTTCATCTAATAAATCGAATTTGGGTTACAATTAGATCAGTTGTCTTGTGCTAAAGTGTACCTTCAAAAACCTTGTTTATTATTATTAATTTAATTATAAGTGTAGTGAAAATGGAAACAACATCGGAGGTTCTGCAAGTAATTAAATTGTTAGAAGACATATTGGATGCTTCTTGTCAGATGATATTTCTGTAGGCTCTTCACATATTTCAATTCAGGAAGAATTCCCATATCTTTCATTGAACAAGTTGGATCATCCTGTAATACTCACTTGGGTTAAGGTAAATGGAGTTGTTTATAAACCTGGATTAGTTATTCAGATAGGTAAAGACCAATTTACTGAACCAATATTTGGTGAAATACTTAAAATAGTGTATATTAGCGATGAAAGCATTGAATTTGTTTACAAACTACTGATTTGTTACGGTTTTAACAAAGAATTACGGGTTTATGAAATAGCCAAATAGCCAAAAGCTCATCAGAAATTGTACCTGATCGCATTATAGATTTAAGAAATGTTTTTTATGTACCTACAGCTGTTCATGTTACTGGTGATGGTTGTAAGTACATAATTTCTATGAATCAAGATTGATTTTTATGGAGTTATAAATGTTATGGTGTTATTATTATAAAACAAGTATGATTTTTTTGTAAACCATTTTTTTAAATTTTTTATGTTTGAGAAATTATGTTCAATAAATATTTATTTATGAAAGCTAACTCTTTCATTTAAAACAGCCAATCCTCTTATTTATAGTAAAGAAAGATTTCACTTGTTTAATATATGGAGTGTGTTACTTAAGTAAACTAATTGATAATGAAAAGTAATACTTTTACCAGATCAAAGATTTTTGTTGCATGAATATGTGTAATGTGTTAGTTAAGTGCCTCTATTAATAATAAATAAATGATATTCTTATATGAATGAAGATTTTTGTTCTATGACTATATATAACTTATAAATTGAAAACATTTATTAGCAATAAACAAGCGATACATTTATTTGAAGTAAGACTTTTTATCTATAAACATATGTTCAATAGATTTTAATACATCCATTATCAATAATTCAATGATAATTTTACTGGAAGTGAAATAAAGGAATTATAACTAACTATATGTATAATCGTTAATATATGGAAAGTAGAATTAAAGGAATATTTATTTGCAAGTTCCAAATGAATTATTGGGTAGAGACGAATAAATATTTATTAAGCCATATTTCAATGGAAGATTGTGTTGTGGTAAATGAATTTCGTAACTAATTTACCAAGATATTCAAACTTCAATAAATTATTAACGTGTTAACAAAATTTGAAATGTCAATGCAAAATATTTATTTATTTCATAGGTACCATAGTATCGTTTGTAAAAACAGTGCGTTTTTTAATACTAATATCACTTTCTAGTTTATAAAAATTAAACAAATTAAATATTAATTCTTTTCATTTTTTTTGTTTCCGAAAACGATCGACATTTATTTTTTTTTACTCCTGTTTCAAGGGCAGTATTTCAAGAAGTCCTTACTACTGTTTATCGTATTGAATTTTCATCAGATTATATTAAGTAGTTCAAAAGTTATTCAAGAAAAATTGATTACCAGTGGTGTCCTTTAGGAGGCTGCATCTCCGTAGGGAGGGCCGGTAGGAAAAAATTTTATGGGAACTTGTCATATTATTATTAAGTCAATGTTTTCTGATTCAATGTCGTCTCAAACGAAAGAACTCCTTAATTTTCATTTCGAAAAAACGTTGATAGGAGAGGGGGTCGTTTTGATTACCTACGTCCGCGTACCGGTTAATCCGCCTGTGTATAGATTTGTCTAGCCTCGGCTTCCTGAAATTCGATTAGTTTATTTACGGAAACTTTCTTCATGAGCTTATTCAATGAAATGACGTTTTTCTCAGAACTTATCCAACATCCTCTAAGTTGCCGACTGAATCAACATTTTACATTAACTTTGTATACATATTTATAGAAAAATCGTTCATATTTCGACAATACACGTTGAAATATTATACAAGAGCTGAATTGCGATGGCCTTATACGTGATCCAAGATTAAATCATGGCTCGAGTGTCTTTCTAGTTCCTAAGAAGATTCCCCATATGGATTTCCATTAATTGTCCTCGAAATCGAGATATCAGGTTCAATAGATTCTTTTTTAGTGATTATGAAAATGTAGCAGGTTTGATACTATATCAGAAAAACCTTTTTGCTTTCTCTATCTAATTCAGGTGCATTAAACTAGTAGAACTGCGTTCATTTTCACAAATGAAGATTCAGCAGATTTCACTCGATGATTGAATGTTTTTTCAAGTGGTACATTTTATCGATCGTTCAATAATGTAGCCTTCAAAGAGAAAATCTTCATTCAGAGATTTCCATGGACTGAAATATATATTTTGTACAGGAAGAAACGTTGAAATTCACGAAATCAAAACAAAACAAATAGAGCATTCTCAAAACAATTCTAAATACGTGCATACGTTGTTAGTTGTATATTTTGAATTGTGGCACAACTAATAAAAATATTTGCTTAATATCGAGAATCGGTAATTTCAACGTAAAATCATTAATTTCTATAAATTGGATTATGTTTATCGCACATTGATTTTAAGTGTGAATAATAGAATTTTGAATGGATAAATAATCGTAATGAATCCATTGCATGAAAGAGGAAATGTTATTGATAACTTCAATCGGTATATACCATTGTTCATTTTGGTACCACAGGAACGGTTCGGTGACGGTTTATTACTGTTTGAGATGGTGCGCCCATTACCTGCCTGGTTTTCGCATCCTTCATTGAGGAGAAAACTTGAGGTGAGTTCATATCATAAAATTAACTATTACATGAGACTTGGAGGCGATACGTATGCACAACCATCTACTCAAAAAGAATATCCGTTCCTTGTATAACAGTCTACTTTCCTTCTGTCAAATCTCTGTGAAATTCGATAATCGAGCGGAAAATAATCGCGAAGATTGATTTTGACGCGTTGATAAAGAGTAGAGATCAGTAGTCATTGTCGCGCTATCTCAGACCTCCAGCTCCATCTATCACACTTCTGAGTCTGCGTGTATCTCTGACCAGCAATCTGACCCTACCGCCGTTTATGGCATGTTTTTCGACGTCGAGCGCGTAGCAAACACGGCCGTACCATCCTTTACGGTAACCATTTGGCCGCATTTTCTGGCCCCTATTTGAGAACCTCTGGGTAAACCAGAACGCAGAAATTTTCATCATCAAGTAAGCTTTTGTCACATATTTAATATCCAAAATTTCAAGTCTGTAGGTCATTTAGTTCCAAAGTTATGTGAAAGCATTTATGACACTCACATGCACATGATCATCAGAATGGAACTGGTTCTTCCCATTATTTCAGAGAGCTGAAATTTGGTACAGAATTTGGGTTTAATGGCCACATAAAGGAAAGTTTAGGAAATAAACTTAAGTATGGGTGAATATTTTTGCTTGCTCAAAGGGTTTATTTGAGGTTGTCATTCTGACATGTCTAACCAAAAATCGTGCTCTGAGAAAGTTGAATTTACTGCCATAATTGGTAGGAGATGATTCATCATCTCATAGGGTCTTGTTGACGTGTAAGATGGTGCATCACTTCACCACCGCTTTTAGTAGATTTGGCCTTCTGGGGTCTTGGGGTGACTTTATGCTTCCATTGCATACTTTGAGACTTCAATTCCGGACCGTAATGATAAAACCAACTTTCGTCACATGTCGCCACAAATTTGTACCTAAACTGTGTGTAACGTTGTTGACAAATTGTCGCTCGATTCAATGTTTGTTCATCATTCATCACTTTTATTTAATATCCCATTCTGAAATGAAGAATATGAAGAAAAATTTACTCAGATTCAGGAGATCAACTCCTATTTCAGAACATGTGTCACATCCATTCATTATAGAAGAATTGAGGACTGCAATTAAGTCTGCTAAATCTCGGAAAGCAGCAGGTTTGACGGAATTTATCCTGAATTCATCAAACATTTGGGAAAAATGGCCTTGTCTCAGTTATTCTCTTTCTATAAAAATATTCTAAATTCAGGAATTTTCCTTCTGGAATCCGTAAGGTTAAACAAATAGGTATTTTGAAACGAGGAAACATCCGTGTCATCCTAATAGGTCGATCAAACAGTTTGTTGAGTTTTTATTTCAAGATATTAGAAAGATCAATTCTTTTGAGAATTGAATCTTTTATAGAAAATACTCTGCAAAATTTCCAGGGAGGTTTATAGAAATTGTTGAAATCAGGGTCTCAGCCTTACAACTTTCATAGAATCAGGCTTCAATAATAGGTACAAAACAGTAGCTCCTCTTAATGGTATATTTTCGGCATATGACACTATGTAGAAAGAGGAATTAATTTTCAACCCCTCCTCCTCCTCAAACTCATCTGTGGAGAAATGGTAAGATTATTAGAAAATTTATTATCAGATAGAAGGTTTCGTGTTTTTGTTGATAATATGAGTAGTAATTTCAAAACATTCAAAAACGATCTTCCACAAGTATCAGTTCCAGCCAATTTACTCTTCATTTTATATCTCAGTGATTCACCCATGACATCATCTCAGAGGTTTGTTAATGCTGATGAAATTGATATTGCTTACCACCATTGGTTTTCCCTACTCTGAGAACATACTATAACCTTGGACATTTTAAAGAATTGTTTTGTTGAGTGGCGATTATGCCTCAACTACAACAAAAAAGAGGGATCTTGTTCCCATCTGAATAATTATGGGAAATACAAGAAATTAGCTGTAACTTTCAATGATTCTCCTATCGAACATAATTTCTATCCTAAGTACTTGGAAGTTAAATAAGATTCATATCTCAATTACAAGGCTCACTCAGATGATCTGAGCCTGAAACTGAAAACTAGGAATAATATTGTTCAGAAATTAGCTGGATCATCTTGGGGTGCTGATGCTTCCACTCTACGCATAGCATCTCTAGCCTTAGTCTATTCTGCAGCTGCGTATTGTTGATCTGTTTAGTTTAATAGTCCACATACACAAAAAATCGATGATAATAATTACTGACTCGATAAGATTTACACCGGTTCGTTGGTTACCAGTTTTGTCTAATATGCTTCCTCCCCATATTCGAAGACAGACTGCAGCTCTGGATTCTTTGAATGAATTCCTCATTTATATCCAATTATTTCGTACATTCCACTAAACGGAATTACATAATTGTCACGTAAAACATTATGGTATAATACGTTCTTCAATATGATTATTAGCGATAAAGAATTATGGAATATGGAGTGGAACACTTATGAAATGCTCAATAAAAATCTCATTTCTGATCGTTCTGAAAAAATTCCGGGTTTTGCTTTTCCAAGATAAATTTGGACAGTTCTTAATCGTCTGAAAACAGGTCAAGGTCGTACCAATAGCATGCTATTCAGATGAAACTCAGTTCCAAGCGCAAGTTGTGAATGTGTATATACAAATCTTGAATGGTTGAGGTCCTCACTTGATGGAAATCCATTTTCATTTAGTTTGAATATGATTAAATAAAAACTTATTTAATAAAGTTTCCACATTTATTGTGTTTTAACAATATGTAACACTACATTTGCAACAATTGTTTCGCCAAATTCTTGACCTTTCTTCTTGACCGAAATAAAACGAACCCCGTTTTGAAAGACGAAATTCTACAATGCCTGAGTACGTGCCTTAAGCAAAATTATTTTACATTTAACAACACGTTTTATATGAATACAGAAAATTTAGCAATGGGTAATCCCCTTAGTCCGTTACTAGCCGAATTTTTTATGAACTACCTGGAACAAACAATAGAAAAAAGCAAATATTTTAAATATTTCATATATTGGTACCGCTATGTAGATGATATTTTATATTTGTTCATAGGAACAATTAGACAGTTGACCATGTTTTTAGACTTCATCAATAAACTTTCACCTCATATAAATTTCACGTATGAAGAAGAAAAAATGGTAAAATAAATTTTTTAGATTTAACAATATCAAAAATCAATAGTAAACACGATTTTGCAATTTATCGCAAACCAACCTACACCGACATAACAATCCATTCAAAGTCACATCATCCATATTCACAAAAACTAGCAGCATTCAATAGCATGGTATATAGACTAATCAAAACACCTATGAAGAAACAGAATTTTGATTGTGAGCTCAATACTATAAAACAAATCTCTGTTAATAATGGTTTCAAACCAGACCTTGTGGACCAAATATTGAATAAATTCCTATTAAATCAAGCTTTAACATTAATATACCCCAAAAACGACAAAATAGAACAGAATAGATATGCATTAAATTTCACAGGTAAAAATCAATAGAAGTAGCAAATTTTTTAAAAACAAAAGGAATTTCAATAAAGCATTCAAAACCAATAATACTTTAAGTAATTTAATCAAAAATAATAAAGATAAATTAGATAAAAACAAAAAATCAGGAGTGTATAAGTTGAATTGTGGTTCATGCCAGAAAGTATATATTGGACAAACAGGAAGGAACTTCGAGAAGAGGATTAAAGAACATTTGAGTAGTTTCCTGAATAAAAAACAGAACTCAACTTATGCGACCCATCTTTTAGACGAGGGACATATGTTTGATCCAAACTATAAAATTCTGCACATAGAAAACAAAAGCAGAAGGCTTAATATCCTAGAAACAATGGAAATTAACAGATATAACAAGCAAAATATCTTACTCAATGACCAAACGGATGTCAACAGATCACCATTGATGAACATGCCATAAAAAATCCCAGAAGCATTTAGAATACCGGTCCCCCCTCTTCCATCTTGAGAAATATATAAGGAAGACTCAAAAAAATTTTTGGAGTAGTTTAACATCGAACTCGCCTGAAGAAGCCAAGAATTTGGTGAAACAATTGTTGCAAATGTAGTGTTACATATTGTTAAAACACAATAAATGTGGAAACTTTATTAAATAAGTTTTTATTTAATCATGTTCAAACTAATTGTGTATATACAGATGAGCAATACCTCATCTCATTTATAATTGTCCCATATATAAATTTCAAGATGGTTTTAGGGCTATTCATGATGTTTCCGATTCTTGTTTGGAATGAATTGTAAATTTTAACAAATATGACTGCTAACACTATATATATACATCACTTTTGGAATCCATCTTACTGCGATCAGCCGGTGAATTTTCGTGAATAATTTTTTGAATGGTACCGTAAGACAAATTAACATTGTCCAAAATTCGTTTTATGCCAATCCGGCGATCATTTTGTCACAATTGTCTTTAACCCTTCTTATCAATCAAACACTATATATCGTGATAAACTATTATCTAGGTATATGCAAGTTTAATCATTTCAGAAGTTCCAGTTGGTGTTTTACCCAATCGAACACAAAATTTTATCGCATATCTTCGCTTCCCTTTCATTTTCCACGAGTGAGCTAAGCACTGACATTTCAATGATTAATATGTAACAAATGTCAAAGGTTAAACCAATACCTACTTACGGGGTAGTACATTAAATATAAGGCTTTCATGTCTCATATTTTGGGTTATAAAATTTTATGTCTAAAAGAAGTTATTGCAACAGTCTCGTTATATACTAATAAATCGTCGTCAGTCGAGATGTTCGAACTTAACCTATTCTGAACATAAAATAACCTGTAAGCACAACTTGAGATAAAGAAAAAACTGGCAAAAGGAAGGCAGCGGCCATGGATTCTTCATCTGGAAGTTTACCTTAATTTTCTGTTCGATTTTACAGAGCAAGAGATCTAAGTTCTACTTGGAACAAGGTTATTTTGAAAAACAATTTTTTTGATATCAACTCTTAATAGTTTTCGAAACCCCAGCAGTTCGGAGCAGTTTGACGAAATCTTCCTGGACTTGAAATATCCGTCATTTCTACATCTCATATGTTGTAATGGGTCAAATTCCGATTCAGCCATAAAATGAGCAACATAATTTCAAAAAAATGTCGAATTACAATCCTGTTTTGCCCCTCGGCCATAACAATAGTTGGGATAAAACTACAAGACGTTTACGCTTCTCTCATCGAAATGTAGCATCACGGTCTGGATTTTTTTTTATTTCCAAGAAGAACGAAATAGTATGAAATGTATTATTATGAGAAAGCTCGCGTCTCAGATAGCGGATTCGCGGCTGGGCGTTTCTCTCTATCCTCTTGCCAACCAGGTGCCGAGTGCGCAGACTTGGTGCCCGCCCTCGGAGCCGCTGAAGCGGTCATCTACATCAGAGTGTCGGACACTTCTAGGAAATCAGCCGATGCTGACGGTATCCAAATAAGGCGAAAGGCTCGGTTATGCACTGACCCATCTCAACACTTGCACCGTTGGCGATTTCTTGCACTGGCGCCTTCACCTAAAGAACGGGACGGAATGAAATCATTCTTTTAGGGGGCGAAACCTTAAGCTGTGTTCATTTGGCCCGGAGTACCTCTAGAAACAAGAGGGAGCTCTCGAATGATTGATTTAGATATAAAATCATAAGGAAACAAAAAACAAGTTTTCCTCATAACCATTGTTTATACCATATATTAGTAGTAAAAAAAAATGGTATAACTCAACTATTTAATTGAAGATAACATACATTTGTGAACATTTTTGAGTCGAAAAAATTCATTTCTTCGCTTCTTCAGAATCCAGTAGCATTTTATGGATTAAATCGAACAGTAAAAGAAGGTAATTACAGTATGATTGTTTAAGGTGGTTATGAGGAACAATTAAATTTTTGAAACTCCTATTATTCTTGAGCATTAGGATGGACTAGTAGCATATGCGAATGAATTTAAAATGATGAAGGAAAGCGCTTTCTTGATGCCTGAATACTTTCCTTTTTCTACATTTACTCTAGTCTCGTTTAATTCAACCAATACTCTGCAGTTTTATTGAAAGTATATTGTGTATTCACAATCGGAACTACACCCTCCATTCCAAAATAAACTGAACTTTTTAAAAAAACAAAAATCAAAGTACATTTTGGAACATATCGTCATCATGAATAAATGTATCTATCCCCCTTCACCGTAGATACACAAGTTTGCACGATCCAACAAGTTGTCAAACGACTTCTACATGTCCTTTATTGGAACGGTGTCAGACGTCGTACGTCGCCTTCTCAATTTATGCGTGCAACTTTCTTTTAATCGCCAAATGAAGGTTGGGGAACAGATAGAAGTCCCACGGAGTCAGATCTGGTGAAGGAGGCTAATGGTGCAAAAGAATAACCAAATTTTTGACCAAAAATATCGTACTAAAAAGTCTATCTATCTACTAAAAATTATATTTCAAAATTTTCTTTGTAAATGTATTACAATTTAACTCATACTCCCTGAGAGAGTATTAAACTTCCAATCGAAACACTCATTCACGCAGAAAATCAACATCATCAATAATTTGAAAAAACGTGCAATAAATATTTCTGCTAAAGAATTTCACAAGGAAAACCTCGAAAAAATAAAGAATATTTTGACTAAAAACGACTACCCGTTTAGATTGGTTAGGAAAATTTTAAATACAAATTCTACAGAAAATTTCCCGGTAGATATGAATAACAGAAAATATTTCAAAATACCATATATTGAAGGACTATCAGAAAACCTTAAACGGAATTGTTTTAAAAGAAATGTGATTACGGCTTTTAATTCTGACAACACAAATAAAAATTTTTCTCTAAGTTGAAGTCTGTCACATCCGAAATAATTCATGAAATTTCTTGCCACGATTGCCAATATGTGTATATAGGACAAACAATTCTCTCAATATCCTTAATCCTTTAAAACAAATAAATGAAAATAACACTGCTCTATCAGAACATGTTTCAAAAACATTACATTTCTTTGATTTTGATTCGTGTGAAATATTAGGCACACAAAAACTTCTGGAAAGCGATTACTACATAAAATGATCTCGATAAAAGAAAACTCAGAATCTATAAACAAAAGAACTGATATCCACAACCCTTATACTCAATATTATCATCTAATTAATAAAATCAGAAAAAAATAGTACAGCACCCTTAAAATATATATCCTTACTCAAGAGTTTCATGTGAATTTGAAAGTCGCTGAAAAATTTATGTAGGTAACTATGTTATTTCAGTCTGCGTTGCAAGTTCCATCTGATATGAGTGTCGTTCATTTTACAATTTTAATATCATCTATCGACAAAAAAGTCATAACAAACTGTAAGTCTGATATTCTTATAAACTCATTTTAATGGTTCTTAATGATTGGGGATCCCTTATAAATTCAAGTTTGTTGTCTCTTGATTTATAGCCGTTTTGAATTTCACCCGCGTATTAATTTAGCAGATACTTAGCCTTAACATGGTCCCTCAGTCAGGAAATTCCTCATTTAGGTGTGTTTTTTGATCTTGTTAGTTTTGAGTATTCGTCAATGTAGTATTTTATTATTTTTCAATATATTTATCAATATCAATTAATTCGTGTTGGTCGAATCAATTATTTTATAAGTTTCATATACTCATTAACACTCCGTCGGGCTCAACTGATCTGTCAGGCACACCTCAAGCCCTGTGGCTTGTCCCGCTTCCGACAAACATCATTCCCGCTCCGCCATTTTAGTAGCTTCCGCTCTAGTAGCACCACACACGGTGGCAAGTTCAGTTGAGGTATACCTTTCATCGTTTTCGAATGACAAGCAGAAAGATCTAACAGGCTCATTGCGCCCGATTACGTTGCAGTTTGACAAGTAAGTTTTCTGATTTGTTTTTGATACTATATGATATTTTTTCATTACTTATTTTATATTATGTAATATTTCATGATTATCTATATATTGGAGTCTGTTTTTGGGCTCTGGCAATTGTCAGTTGGTATGCCAGCACACCTCCAACAAAAGTTGAAGAGAATCGCTTCCACCCATGAACAACAAAATGTAGGAGATAATGAGCACCAGTTACCTCCAAAAAGACGCAGATGTGAAACTTGCAGCTCCGATACCGGTCACAGAAGACTGAGTCAGTATGAATGTAAAACGTGCTACACTGCTACCTGCCTAGGACATGCCGTTTTCATGTGTCCTCCATGCTACGAGAGAGAAGTAGAAGGACAGACCGATCATGACTCAGATAACTGAGCAACTCTTCACGCGAAATCTTCTCATAATTTAATTTAATTTTTAGTAATAATACTATCAACAATTTTTTTTTTCAATAAACATACGTTTCTTTCCGCAACTATATAATACTGTTCTATTGCTCTTCAGATGTTTTTATAATGCATGGGGGTTGGTTATAGTATTTACCAACATTTTCCGTTAGAAAATGATCATATATACATAGGAAACATTAGTAAATTAAGCAGTGTCTCTCAGGCTCAATGCGCCCGACCGTGTTACACATCATATTGCGCCCGACGGAGTGTTAATAAGCTTTATTTGATGAAATACATAGCTGAAACTATAAACTGTTTAAACAAATGTTAAAAGAAATTCAAAAGATTGTTTCAAAATTTAAATTTTGTTGTTTATGTGTTATTTCATGAAAAAAATCTTTAAATTGTAATTCATTTACAAAGAAAATTTTAAAATATAATTTGTACATTTATAGTACCCTGAGGAAGACTTCAGATAGAAGTCGAAACCAGTAGGCTTTGTTTGAAGAATTGGTTTTATTTCTACCCTAGACCTATTACCTGTCAAAAATAAGCAAATATTAAGAACATAGGTCTGAAATCATCATCATCTTGTTGAGGATATTATGGATTACAAAACCTAAAATAACCTCAATAGTCCACCCGACAGACTTCGTCCTGTCAAAAAGATTTGTAATGTGGCAGTTTTTGTGCCTACGTATTTTAAAAAATTCTCCTGAACAGAACCGTCACCCTGGTGATAGGGCGTTATGAATAAAAAATAATTAAATAAGACATAAGGATTTAAAAGTAAGTAATCGCTTTATTGTTAATCATGTGAATCATAATTATTATTATTATCATTGTAGTGCATTGTGGTATACGATGTTTTTTGTTTGATTACCTGGCTCATAGATAAACAAATCTGATGGTTTTCCAACACGGGAACAGGCAACATACAATTGACCATGTGAGAAACATGGGTTTTCTAGATTAATACCACAAACACTTAATGATTGCCCCTGGGACTTGTTTATAGTCGTAGCAAAAGCAAGCCGCACTGGAAACTGTAGTCGTTTAAACTCAAATGGCACATCAGTCGGAATCATTGGGATGCGCGGTATGAGAACATCTTCTCCTTTATACTTTCCTTTGAGTATAGTTCTAAAGAATATATATATTCTTAACAGAGCTAAAATATTCTCAAAAACCAATTACCAATATACTTACGATATCAGCTAATTCAGCATGTTTATTGATCAGAAAACGTCCTTGATAAGCGAATTTCATTTTGAAACTTCTGAATGTAAGAATATTTATAAAAAATATTTCAAATTCAATCATATCCGAATGAATTATTATTATTAGTATTAGAAAAAGAAAATCCCGAAAATTTATTTCGCACTCAGTAAAACCAGCAGTGTTGAATCCGGTTATCGCACATCGAATACGGACGCCTCAATCTCTCAAGACTTTTATAATCAAATTTATTTTTTTTGGACGTCAGAATGTATCAGAGATAAAAAATCCACCCCTAAGAGTGAAACTAGTTAAATATTTCCGGTTCAAGATATTCATAAGACATATAATTTTATAGCCGGGATTGTAGACGATGCACGCACAAACCTGTGAAGTCCCATAGGAAAAGACACCTATCCTGATTTTATCGGCCCCAGGACACTCGTCCATTCGATATAAATGTCCTCAGACCTATTCGCAAACCCCTATTTAACTCCTTAGTTTTTATGACTATTAGACCCAGCTTATCCTGACAATTATACTGCTGGAAATCAAGAAACCTGCTGATCTGTTTTTTATCGCGTATTTCTGATTTTTCGTTTCATTTTCTCTCTAGGGTAGAGCCGAGAAGTTTTCCCAGGTCATAAAATAATTCCCATGAGAGGCAATCATACAAACCAAGGTTTTCCAAATATACAGTTACTGGTGTGAAGATATTCGACAAAATATTGAAAAGAAGGTTATATGACAATATCAAAAAATTTAATTTATTGTCCAAAAATCAATTCGGGTGCCTCAAGATGCAATAGCAAAATCGATAAATCAAATATTTGAAGCAATTCATCATAATACTCCAAAGTTATGTATTTATGTTAACTAATTAAAAGATTTCGATACAGTTAATCACAAACTAGTATTGGAAAAATTAGAGATCATGGGCTGTCGAGGCGTTATATATAGGGTGAGTCTTTGACCACTGCGTTAATTTTAACCATAGGTTCTTGAGATCAAAAGGAACACTTTTCCCATACCGTTTTTCCAAATTCATTTGCGTTAAAAAGTTATCAGCATTTCAAGTTTT
Source organism: Micraspis discolor (assembly GCA_030674115.1). Lineage (NCBI taxonomy): Eukaryota > Metazoa > Arthropoda > Insecta > Coleoptera > Coccinellidae > Micraspis > Micraspis discolor. The sequence goes on from JARTUT010000436.1 coordinate 2,483,200, forward strand.
CACATTGGGCAAATACTCCTCTGTTGTCCAGTTTAATTTGAATAAAAATTACCGTCCACAGCATCCACTATTGAATCTGAATTGTTCTGAAACATTATCTTCTCTCTAAGAAATGATTCACCCACTCATGTTTCATTAGATGATTATATCTATTTAATTCGTTTCAACTTCAAATATCTCAAGAATGGTGCAATTTAGGGAAAAATATGATGACTGATTTTATCTGCAAAAAAAGACTAATGATTCTAGATGAGAGTGAATCCAGCAACGGATTCCAGCAACATTTTTATCGCTTAGCGGACGGTGCCTTGCGCATGCTGTAACTATTGATCCCGGCTGAAAATTTGCTCTAAGGAATTATTCGCTTCTGAATTTCAACAGTTGACTCATTGAGTTGTTATTATAAGATAATAAAGGAACTCTATGATTTAAAATGTTCGGCGTGATCCATGCACTTGAGGTGCTACAAATAGAATTTGAATTTTGGAATGGGCCATTCGATAGAGTAAGACGAATTCCTGAAAAGACGTTGTCGCATATGTTTAATTTGAATTTAAGGTGATATTTATGAAATTTTTTTTAGTAGAAATTTTCAAAGTCCGGTCCTGCTTTTCCTGAAGCCTGACAATCGATTCCATTGATAACAGAGTATTCTTAATATCAAAATTAACAACCTCAATATCCTCAGATGATGCGACAACGCTTTTTTGGATTTTTGATGGACTTTGCATTTTTTCCAATCCCTCCGTATTCTCCCTGAAGCGCGACACTGGATTTCATCGTTTCTAATGACTATTCAAGTCATAAATATCACCTTAAATTCATTAAACATATGGGACAACATCTTTTCAGGAATTCGTCTTACTCTATCGAATAGCCCATTCCAAAAATTCAAATTCTATTTGTAGTACCTCAAGCGCATGTCAATGGATCACGCTGAACATTTTAAATCAAAGTGTTTCTTTATTATCTTACAATAACAACTCAATGAGTGAACTGTTGAAATTCAGAAGCGAAGAATTCGTTAGAGCAAATTTTCAGCCGGGATCAATAGTTACAGCATGCGCAAGGCACCGTCCGCTAAGCGATAAAAGTGTTGCTGGAATCCGTTGCTGTTTTCACAGTCGTTGATTCTAGGCAGCACAAGATACGAACCTTCAATTCAAGTGATATTTGTTTTTCATGCAATTAAACCAATCTGTACAGTTGTAGTGCGAAACCCACAAGAAATGGAATAAATCTATTAATCCCAAATTATGCATGACTGTTATCAAAAACCTTCTACAAGAGATTATTTCAATTGATATTGTTGTTTGAATATTACAGGTGAAAATGCAATTTTTTCATGAAATTTCAACACCTTATATCTTTTGAACGGGGCCAAATTTGGAAAAATGTTATAGGAAAAAAATGTTTGCTTTGATGTCAGGAATCTATGGTTAAAATTAACGCAGTGGTCAAAGACTCACCCTGTATAGATTGCTAGAGAGTTATGTAATGAGCAGGAAACAATTAGTGAAGATAGATCCAGTTGTTGGCGAAGAAAGTACACTTATATGTGGTGTACCTCAAGGTTAAGTACTGGAACCTGCTTTATATGTCATGTATATATATATAATAACTATTGTTTTCAGAGCCAAAATAAATATATTGAATGAATTGTAAGGGTCTTTAGGCTCGGATTTGGGAGTAAATGATTCGAATACAAATTCGTATACAAAATAAATTGTGAGACTTGCGACAAATGTTATATAGGACATACCTCCCAATGGGTGAAAAGTAGAGTGACACTGCATAGATCGGACATAAGAAAATACCCAGAGAGATGTGCATTGGCTGCTCATGCGCATAATCTTGACCATCATGTGAATTTTGAAGATGTTGAGGTACTCAAATTAGAGAAAAATTATCAAAAAAGATGATCCATGAGATGATAAACAAAGAAGATAAACACCATAAACAAGAAGACAGATACAAACAAATTAAGCTCTATATACTGTTATTTGTTGGAAATGATAAAGATGGAACCTTTTTATGACGGCCCAGTAGATGAATAAAGAAGATCAAGAACACAGAGAAGTGAGAGACTAGTTTTCCAGGAAAGAAAAAACATAACCTTAAAAAATAAAATGACATTGTGTTACCTTAGAGTTTTTACTTGATAGGGAATTTAAGAATAAGAGCATGAACAAAAAGAATTTTTCGAAATTTTAAAATAGATTTAGATGACGTGTTTTGTGAAGAATTCCTATGGAATCAAAAATTTACTTTTGATTGTTTTTATTAATTATAACGTTTGTGTCAGATGTCATCCATGTAAAACCTCACATTCAGTGAGTTGATTTGTTTTTGAAAATTGGTTGTCTATAAATTATATATTATTGTTCTTTTGTAGAAGCCCTGAAGAAGCATTAAATTAATGCGAAAGCTTGGCATAGAATAAAGAGTATTCGAATCATTTACTCCCAAATCCGAGCCTAAGGACCCTTGAAATTCATTCAATATATATATATATCAATAATTTGTTTGAGACACATGGAGTGTTACATCATTCGCTGACGATACAGTCATGTTTATACAAGCATAAGTCTGGGAAGCATTGAAAGAAAGAACATTGAAACATTGGAATATATCAATAAATTATTGAGCTTCGAATAGGCTAACACTAAATTATGCTAAAGCTGAATCCATGTTTTTCACGAATAAAAAGAGAAAATTCAATAATTTCGATAGTTCGAACATAGGCAATACTATAATATGTATTTAGCTCTGACGACATTGAATTCTTAAGGGTGTGCATTGTTAGTCACCCGAGACGTATATTCTGAATTTATATTTAAAAAAGTTAAGAGACTGCGTCCCAAATCTGAATTTTTGAGACACATATGTGACTTGAAGGAATTTAAATGAGTCGATGGAACCACATTTTAATTATGGCATATTGAATTGGCGTGGATTAGCAGATATCTACTGTGATAATTTGGAAGTTATGGAATTATGGATTTTGTAGTTTATTTGAAAAAAAGCCCCGAATTAATCATCTGAAAATACGAAATTTTCGTGAAAAAGTTTAATGTAATTCTTGTAAAAGTCATTCAGACATTTTAGAATAAATTCCGAAGAATCATCACTTTTATGTAATTCGGATTTGAATAGGGTGTTTAAAAGGAAAAATGTTTGCACGTCCGAAATTCCTGTACGATGATCAAAAAAGACCTTGTTTACCGATAGATAAATTTTCCGGATTATATTGCCATATGCATTCAAATGATTCAATCGATTATATTTTGAAGTAGTACAGTTTTTATGTGGAACAGCATCGTCACTGAAATTAAACTGAAAGAAAACTGTTAGTTTGTTTATTTCTAATTCAAGATATTCGTTATTTGGACTTGAATTGTATTTAAATGGATAAGAGCTTAGTAAATATTTCCTGAATGGTTTTCGGTGGAGTTTCGATTGGTTTTAAGGAGAACGGAATTCGAGCTTCGAACAAAACTCAAAGAAAACTCTGAGAAGTTATGTCCAATTTGAGATATAGGTATGTTCATTCATCGTTGCGGTTGTATTAGTATCACACTCTTCCGGAGCACGAAAGAAGACTCTAGAGCAAGCGCGCAAAAGCTCCCGACCTAACATCAGTGCTATGCTAAATTTTTCAAAATAAAATTACACTAGAACTGGCTAGATGCGAGAATAATGAACCTATTTTATCAAAACATAAATTCATGAAAGAAACCAATGGAAAGATCAAGCAAGTCATTTACATTCATTGGGGGGATTCTGTCTAGGGCTGGCTACACGCAATTACAAGGTTCGCGCTCTTTTTCGGGCTAATTAAATGCAAGAAACAAGGAGTAATAATCGGTTTCTTTTCAGCCGGCCAGGACATTTCGATTCGTCTTTTATTATTTCTACGCAAATTCGCGATTTCTCGACCAACTTGAAATTTATTCATCAATTCCTAACAAATTGCAAACTACCAAAGGGGCAAGAAAAACTTGTTTTTTTTACCGAAGAAGATGAAAAATGGTAAAGACAGTTAATATCAACAGAGAAAGATAGAATACGACGTTATGTTGCTCAATGAGTGAATTGTAGAAGAAAACACAAACGAAGTTCATCTATAGTTCTCTGAAAATTAGCTTATAGCTATATCAGGTGTTGAAATGGTTTATTTAATTGAAAAAGTCTATTCTTAAAAGTGTAAATAAATCAAAAATATCTAAAAATTGACAATTATACACTTCTCGATTAAAGTATCAATGATACTTGTACAATTAAATAATTTGAATTATGGGAATATTCCATTTTAAGTAAATTTCATTCTTTTCTAATAAACTCTATTCTTCAGAAAATCATAGAATGCAGTTATATATATATATTCTTTTGAACTTTTGGCTGACAATATTTAGTTAGCAAACAATAAATCATACAATTCGACGTATGGCATAAAAGCCTAGGGAAAAAACCCCAGTTAAAAACCCTGGCCCTCCGTCTAAGTGTGAAAATACAAAAATAAGCTAAAATACATTTTAGGGACTTCTTTCTTCAAGAGTGGTCTTCTGTTGATGGAGACAGAGACTCCTTCAAGTTGCTCACATCGAATCTGGAAAAAAAAGACAAAAGCAAAAAAAAAAGAACTGAATAACAAAAATACGTATCATATTCGTTTGAAATTTACAACCCATTCCAAGAAAGAGTCGGAAACATCATAAAGAGCCCTAAAACCTAGTGGCGGATTTACCGATAGGCCAAGTAGGTCGGTGCCAATTTTTTTTTTACAGTTTTTTTTTTATAATTATACGTGTACACAATCTATACTATAATAAAATCGTAAACCTAAAATAGTCTTTACATTGAAGATATTCGAAAAAAATTTGCTAGGATGGCTTAAGATGAGTAACTGAGTAGAATTAGATTTTTTTTAAATTTCTTGTACCTATGTCTGTCTGTCTGTCTCTCTGTCCGTTTGTTTGAATGAACATCACGCAATAACTACTGGGCACTTCAACATTAATCTCCTTGAATTGTGTAGTCTGAAGTCCGGTTTAATTAGCATAAAATATTTATCAAAATTGTACCCTTAAGGGGGTCAAAAATGGGTCAACGTTTGTATGGAACTACGTGATTCCGTGAAAAATTTTTAATGGATATTCTTTAAAGTAATTGGTGGAGGACCACATATTTATTTTTTTTCAATTCGGCGGTTGTGGGGCGGAAATAGCGCTGGTGAGGTGCGGAGCGGGGGCAGATACCCGAGTGAGCAACCGGAACGCGGCAGACGCGTGAAGTCAGACGTTGATGGTCTTGTCAAATATTGAATTTTGCGGGCACTATTCTTGAATGGCTCAAATCATTATTGATCTTACTAATATTTTATAAATGTGGAAGTGAGTTTGGATGTTTAGTTGTTTGGATTGTTGCTCAATCACACCCAAACTACTAGACCGATTTTGATCAAACTTTGCATTAATAGTAAAGTCTATCTTTGTTTCTGCGAAAACAGAATTTGGAGCATATTTATCCAAACTTGGATATAGCACTACGCATGGCTCTGTGCACAGCGGTGACAAATTGTTCAGGTGAGAGAAGCTTTTCTTGCTTGAAACGGGTTAAAAACTATTTACGATTTACTTTAAGTCAAGAAAAGCCTAATACTTTATCTCTTTTGTGCATAGAGTCAGAACTTATGAAAAAGATTTCATACGACGATATAATTGATGATTTTGCAAATTTAAAATCTCGCAAGAAAATAATGTAAAACTTATTTGATCTCATTGTCTGTCACCATTAACTGATTGTTAACATGTTATATTTTAATAGAAATTGTTTGTATTGTTTTTAAACTGTTAAGTGCAATAAAAAATATTTAACAAATACAATGTTTTCTGACCATTCATTATTTTGTCTGTGTTCATATAGTGTAGGTATTCTTAAGTCATGCCTTTCCCCACCATATGATTAATACATGCTGCTATTTTTAACCCCCGACGCAAAAAGAGAGGTGTTATAAGTTTGACGTGTCTGTCTGTCTGTGGCATCATAGCACTCGAACGAATGAACCGATTTCAATTTAGTTTTTTTTTGTATTACAGGTGTTTTACGGGCGAGTGTTCTTAGACATGTTTGATGAAAATCGATTGAGCCGTTTAAAAGTTACAGAGGTTTTACGCTTCAAAGTCTGGGGTTCTTTGTTTTGCCTGTCAAATAAACTTGTTAGGTCAACATTAAAGTCTTCAGTACATAGCGGGTTGCAAAAATAATCTAGTAACTGACAGAAATATCATTAAGTTCACAATCATACTAATAACAGGATTAAACTAACGTATTGAATTTCAAGAGTCAGTAGGTGCGGCAAAAATTGGATGGCCTACTAGCGGCAAATTTGTAAATCCGCCACTGCTAAAACCATCTTAAAATTTATATATGGGACAACTAATGATGAGATGGGGTATTGTTTCTTTTGCTTCTCCACATTCACAATTTGCGCTAGGAACTGAGTTCCATTTAAACAGCATGCTATTGGTACGACCATGACCTGTTCTCAAACGATTAAGAACTGTCCAAATTTTTCTTGGAAGATCAAAACCAGGAACTTTTTCAGAAGGATCAGAAACGAGATACTTATTGAACATTTCGTGAGAGTTCCAGTCAGTCTTCCATAATTCTTTATCACTTATGTTGATATTGAGGAACGTATTATGTCATAATGGTTTACGTGACTTCAATCTGGGAATTCTATTTTGTGGAATATATGAAATAATTGGGAATAAATAGGGAAAAGAATGATATTTGTTCCAAGAATTCAGAGATGCAGTCTGTCTGCGAATATGGGGAGGGACAATGTTAGACAAAACTGGTAACCAATGAACCGGTGTAGATTTTATGGTGCTAGTAATTATTCTCATGGTTGTATCCAATTGTGCATCAATTTTTTGTGTATGTGCACTATTAAACCAAACAGAGCAATAACACTCAGCTGCAGAAATAACTAGGGCTAGAGGTGCTGTGCGAAGAGTGGAAGCATCAGCACCCCAAGATGATCCAGCTGATTTCTGAACAATATTATGCAGTTGTAATTTTCTATGTCAATTTGGTGGAACGAGATAATTCTCTATGCTTATATTTGAGGTTAGTTTCATGAATATCTACTGATTTCAAAGTAGCACGTGCAGTTCTTCCGTTGCGGCATGTTACACGTAAGTTCTAACCAAGAATTATTTAAATTATTATTAATCGAATATGAATGCCCGAAGAGAGAAATGTGTTACACACAAATCTCGAAACAAATGTGTCGTATTCTATTAAATTCTGTAATTGATTTTTTTTGTTTTTTTGAATTGTTTGATGATATGATACGAATGAAAAATTTTCCATTATTGCTATTGAAGAAAACAGTGTTTTCTAGAATAAATGAAGGTATAATTGATATTTTAATCGAGAAGCTTAAGACTGTAATTGTCAAGTTTTAGATATTTTTGATATGGTAAAAGGAACATTCTACCAAATCCTCAGGCTTAATCATGGCTTCAAAGAGTATAATAATCATTATGTAATGACAAAACTCCCACTACCAACAACAAGAAAATACATTTACTATACAGGGTCTTTCACCTTTCATGAAATTCAGCACTTCTAAGTATTTCACGATGCTGATGAAATCTAAAATATTTTCAAGGCATGAGTACCTCCGGTTTTTCCGATACAGGGGGTGAAAAAATCGCTTTCAAAGTTAGGGATGACAAAATCGTGAAAAATCATTTTTTTCAAAATTAGAACCCCATTTTTTATGGCAGATATTGAATCTACGTTGAAAAATAATGTGAGTGTATGCATCACACCCTTGCCCTAAAATGGATATTTTGTGAGTTATTCACAAAAAACTGTTTTTCGTCTTGAATTTTCAACTATTTCTTTTCCCTTCACGCCAAAAAGATGAAATTTTCAGGAACTGTTATTTGAACCATGCTGTAGATTTTTCACCCCTTCTTGAAACCGACTTCAAGTTACTATTAGGAGAACCATGGCAAACTCTCGCAGTTATAACTAGAGAAGATGCTCAAAGTTTTGACCGTTAATTTCTAGACATTTATTTATACGTCTCAGGAATGCTTCGTGCGTTGCTCTTCTTATTTCATCGGAGGAAGAGATCTGCAAAAGTTTTTAAAAACCAAATTGAGTTTCAAAACTATGAATCTAAAAATCTAAACAAACCTGAACGCATTTCTGACTCGTTCTATGCAGTCCTCTTTATCAGTCAGGGGAGTTGAGTAGACAATATTTTTATCCTACCCCAAACATAATAGTCTAAGGAGTTAAATCGGGAGAACGTGGTGGCCGAAGATGTGGGCCATTGTTCGCCAACCATCGATCTTCAAATAGCATGTATAGGATATTTGACACATTGAGTGAATTGTGTGGAGGCGCGCCAACTTTTGATACCATAAGTCATTATGGTTCTGTACTAGCGGCTCAATTATTTGAGTCAATATGTCAGAATATCTATCTCCTAAGGGAGAACATTCTTTAAATAATGCAAACATGTTTAGTGTTCTATCTTACCAGTTAAAGTCCCATCATAAATGTGAACATCGAGAATTGCATTATTTTTGATGACGCAAAAAACATTGAAACTCCAGGTCTCTTGAGAGTTCCATTGTCTGAAGTGGTGGTTGTTCTCTTCATACCAATAATGACTGTTATGCCTATTGAAAGAACCATTCTTTGTGAGGATTTTGGCAGATGTAATTAATAATATCTATCATTAAAAAAAAAAAAGGAATGTAAAACATGGTAAGTTTTTGCATATGGTTCATAAGGAATTATTTATTTATCACTGGAGAGAAAACCGATGGCCGATTAGTTGAAATAAAGAGTTTACCGATACAAATCCGAATCCACATTCGCCATCTATTTAGGAACAACCTGTAACATTTTTCTCTTGCATATTAGGGTAGTAAAATCTAAAACATGGTTTAAGTAACAGTTCCTGAAAATTTCATCTTTTAGGCGTGAAGGGAAAAGAAATAGCTGAAAATTCAAGACGAAAAACAATTTTTTGTGAATAACTCAGAAAATATCCACTTTAGGGCAAGAGTGTGATGTATACACTTCCATTATTTTTTAACGTAGATTCAATATCTGCCATAAAAAATTGGGTTCTGATTTGAAAAAATTGATTTTTCACGATTTTGTCATCCCTAACTTTGAAAGCGATTTTTTCATCCCCTGTATCATGAATCGCCATATTATTTTTAAAGTGGATACATCAATCTTACATCTTGAAAAATCCCAAAAATGAAAATTTTCCATCCAAAAACCTCGAAGTTATTCTTGTTTCAGCGGAGCTCTATTTTCGATTTTCTTTTCGAATTTTCCCGCTCAGAGAGAATTTTCCAACCAAAACTGAAAAATGTTACATCAAAATAACTTGAAATTTTTTAAGGAATCTATTTCTGCAATAAAAAAATGGTGTTGTAATTTGAAAAACGGAAGTTGACGTTATTTCCGGAAAAACCGGAGATGCTCATGCCTTGAAAATATTTTAGATTTCATCAGCATCGTGAAATACTCATAAGTGCTGAATTTCATGAAAATACGTTCAATAGTTTCCCGTATAAATATGGGCCAGGTTCCTTGTGAAAGACCCTGTATAGTTTCGACATTCACCATGTGTAACTTCGTCGTTACAAATTAAATTAAATTTTCCAATTTGCGTCATTTATTAAAGCTTTTGCTTACTATTGTTTTGATACACAGTATCATCTTCAGAGGGAGTTATGAACTGATTCTGTCATTTTGAGTTAGTTCTTTAAATAATTGTTGCAGGTAAAAGGTGTTATGAATAACAAAATTTCAGAACAATGAAATTTAATATTGGTGAATTGTAAAGGTCCACTAGATCGTTTAAAACTGAATTTTCGGTGTTGAGACACTTTTTTTTTCAATATATCTAGTACATTTAATTTCCAACTTTTTGATTGTACGATAAGTGTTTCGGGATTTTTAGTAAATGTGTTATTGTTTTGATTAAGGTGGAGGGCATAATTTGAGTCTTGTTTATTTAGTCTGTATTTTCTCAAGCGTTCTTCAAATCTCTGATAAAAACATCGGCCAGTCTTCTTATATACACGCCATCGCAATCTTCACTACCTAATTCGTAAACCCCAGAGATTCAGTATCCATTTACCCTTGAATACAACACTGGCTCCGGAAGAATACACCGGAATGAAAAAAATATCATCAAATTTCTTCCCCGCATGTAAATTATCGTCGCCCGTATTTACTGGAATTTATGGATGTCGCAATGAAAAATATTGGCTGTACGCTAAATGAAGGTGAAAAGCATCCCTTGAAATATAGCCGACGCGATCTGAATATCAAAACACTTATCGATGTAATCATAAAAAGTAGACGCATAAACAGAATCGATTTTTTATTACTAGGGAAGGATCCTCTTAGTATTCCGCCAAACAATTTCCGTGACAAAACCTACAACTCATTCAAGCCAAATTCGTGGTTTTAAAAATTGAATCGCCTGATTTTTATGCGACAAAATCAACACGAATATACTTAGAATGCACTATGAATAAATACTTCTCATTGAAAAAAAAAGGATAACAATATACACAGAAAGAAATCATACACGCTCCGGTCGACAGGAGAGGAAAACTGTACAGATATACTGCGCGGGTCTGCCTCGTGTGTGGGGACGTTCCGGTAAACTGGACCCGTCGTGTGATCATTAACGGCGCCCTTACGGTATCACTAGACCGAGTCGAATTTGCTCCAGCGACCTGTGCAGGCTTGAAAAACTGCGACAGTTTTTCCTCTCCGGTCGACCGGAGCGTGTATGTATGCACTGCATAAGAAAAGTTCAGATAGTAATATAAATGTGATAATAATATTTCTATGTAGGAAGCCTCGACAAGCATTCGATGCGATTCTGCAGCACTTTTCTTCAAATGGAAACAAAAAATTAATGCTTTCCACAAATTATCACTTTCGGGTACAAAATTCGACATTTCTAACATGATGAAAAAGATGATGTTGTCTGTTCAATGACTTGATATTAAATATGTTTCACAGATGTCATATCAAACAAACAAAAAAAAAGCGCATTCACAACAAATGTTCCCTATCCAGGTATTTATATCTTGACGCTCACTTCATACTAGTATACCTTGGTATACTGAAAAAACCAATATTTTCGTATATTAACTGAAAAAGACTGTTGCTTTTTTTTTCTAAAACATAAAGGGTGTATGGTGACGTGAATTCGACATCTTCTGTGCGTCGGACTGGGAAATCCATCCAAGAATTTTGTCGGACTATGCGGTACCTGTTTTTCAAACGGAAAAACCAAACTTTCCAAGAAAAATTAGCTAGTAGTAACCAGGTACAAGGTCACCAATTAGGCATATCCAAAGTTGGGGACAACCTCAAAAGTACCACAATTTTTGGCGAACAAATTTTGCCGGGGATTTAATAAACAGATATCTTTCACTTAAAGTTGAAAAAAAATTCTAATTCATATGTTTACGCCAAATTGACGTGTTTTCCTGTAATTTACCGGAAAAATTTACCACTACCGCATTTTTCTTATGGTGGAATCTTGGGAGACTCGTTAAACTCAAGCTATGTGCAAAGTTGCAGCATGCTGGTTATAAGTTTTTTTTTGTACGTGGGTCCGCGGCGTATATAATGATATTAAATTATCATGTGGGGGTTTGGAAGCGTGAGAAAAAAGCTGTGATTTACCGATAAAAAAGGGTCTGAAATTCAATTTAGAGTATTCCTAATGACCATCCTGTTTATTTAATTATCTAAAAGTACCACGTAGGCAGACTTGAAAAAATTGAATTTATTTATTTTTCGCCCCCAACGCGGTGTGGAATGCGTTGAAAGGAAGTTGATAAGGTGTGAACCAGGGTCCTGCAGTCATTTATACCGTTCAAAGGATAATCCAGATAATAGGTTCTCGCTATCTTCTTTATACTGGTCGACTGTATTATATTGCAGTGATTTACTAAATACCCGTGGTCACAAGGAGAGGACCGAATTGTATCAAATCAAAATAAAACTTCGGCCAGTCAGCCGTTACCTGATACGGAAAATCCCTGCAAATACTATAAATTTCCAGTCACCCTAATCTTTTTTCTGGATGCGATATACACCCTGCCATCAGAACCTTTCTTGAAGCGTTAGTTTCATCATCCGTCCAAACGTTCGTTCATCTATATATTTCGAAAGGAAATGCATAATACTGAACCATTTGCAAATGTTGATGAGTTTCTTGATAGATTGGAAATTATTTTAGAATTTTAGAATAGAACATATTAGTTTTTAAAGGTTAGAGAAATCTCAAATTTTGATGCTCTTTACCCATGCAAAATATATTGAAGAAAAAAAAGTATGATATAATATTTTTTCTTTACATAATAGTTAAAAATATCCATAATTGCGATTTCAAGTAATTCAATTGCTTTTAGTTGATTTTTAGTTTAGTACTCGTGAAACCTTGCAACTATATGGAAAATCTCAATTCTCACACTATATACAGAATATAAATGTTAAAAATGAGCACAGTATTTGAAAACCTTCGAAGATTCAAAAGAACCACATCGAGGAAATTTACGATTAAAATGACGAATGAAAAACGGGTTGCCTCAGATGAAGAATCTTGCAATACGTTTCCCAAACTACTTGCATATGTCTTAACACCAAATGACCCTTATTCTGGTATCAGTGATGCAGAAGTTGACCTCCTGGATTCGAACTCATAACGGCCGAAATCCTAAAAAAGACCCAAAAAAATTGTAGTGCTGCTCTCAACATTATTTAATAGCATAATGAGTATATCCTATTTCTCATATAGTAGTATGCTGAGGTTATAATGATACTCAAACCTGGTGAACTAGGACTCAATGTGAAATCATGTAGGCCCATAAGTCTTCTGCCAATCCTGGGTGAACTGTTTAAGAAGTTGCTTCTCAAAAGGCTAAAAGATGACATGAATATGCACCAACTGGTACCAACCATATAATATGATTCTGACGTCGTATCTAACAACTCCTGCCAAAATCAAATCCGGCGTCCCACTGGGAAGTATTTTGGGTCTACTTTATACAACTCATCTACACTTCCCACATTCCAGAAAATCAGAACAACACTATAACATCTTTTGCAGATGATATAGCCAGCCATACTTGCATCTGATAAAAATGCCGAAATAGTTTCCAAACAAATACAAGAACACCTGGATGACCTTGGACAGTCGACCTCAAAGCTTAGTAAGTATCTCGGCATACATTTGGACCAGCGCCTCCACTGGAGACAACACATTAATGCCAAAAAAAATTAAATAAATCTGAAATTTCGACAAATGTATTGGCTTATTGGCAGACACTCCTATGTCCCATATGTCAGAAAAGAAATAGAAAACCGCTCGAGAGTGTATCATCTGAAGCAACAAGGACATGCCATCCAACTGATCGACCAGCTAATAGGCGGTATGCGTAAATCTGAAAAGAGACAATTGTCAATAGATCAGTAATAACATTAGATTTCCTAGAACTTTTCAGTTGTTTTGGAAAGCATTTTTGTGAGTTTACCCAGAAGAAGGATGGATATTGAGAGATCATTTGGATTTTTGAAAATAATTGGTCGTTTCTCCAAAGGAAATGAAGAAAAAGGACTGGCTTTGAAGAAAGCCATGTTTACAACATTATAGAGCAAACTGGTTTCATTAATTCCAAAGTAACGAGACAAACGATAAATTTGCTACCTTACAATGTTGAAATAACCGAAACCACACTTCTCGACTATGCCAAAATATGAAAATTTTTGTTTTTTGTACTTGTTCTTCCAAAAAAGAAGAAAAAAATGTTTGGCAACTCAATGAATATAGTTGAAATGAAACTTCTAGTCACACAAATGATTAGCCAAGTTTAATTTTCATCAAAAAAAGTAACAATCTATTTTCAACATTGAGTTTACAATTTCCATGGCCGCTGTAAGCTAAAATTGAATCTATCGAAGACAATACCAGCAATACACTTTAACTCTTCATCACATTTTAAAGATTTAATACCATGGAAGCCCATACATTTGATAGGTTCATCGATGCCAACACATTTGTCGTTTTTACTAACAAATAATTTGGTCTTATCGGCAATATTACATTGAATTGCCACGGCAGACATTTCTTCCGCACTATCTCCCATGAAATTACTCTCAAATAAAAATATATCATCATCTGAATCTTTTGGATCAGTTTGACATGAAAATTCCTTCTGCCCTCTTTCCACTTGCACTGAATGATCATTATTACCTATTTCAATTAAAGATTCAACAATAGATCCTTCCTTTGAGTCATCCTTTCTTCTTCATCTTGCTGTTTTTCTTTCAAATCTCTCCACTCCCATAGTGGAATTATCCACTTTTTTATACATCTGAAATAAGTAAAATGAGATCGGACATAGATAACTGAAACTGAAGTAACCTTTGGAAAAATCGTTGGGTTATAAGACGGGCAATCAGGCATATTACTTTTAGCATTTCCTACGAAATGCATATCTTCTGGAATTTTGTCGGTTGCCATTGCTTGGAAGTACCATCATTACTAAAGTTTTGAATGAATGAAATTATGATAACATCTCCAATCAATCAGATATCCTTACCAAACTCTTCTAACTCTATTAATCCATGTCTGCTTCCGTTCTTTCTCAAACCATTCATTAGGAAAAAATAAAATTTAATAGAATTGTCTGTATTATAATAAGCATTGTTGCAACCAACTACACAACACTGAATACGTGAAGAAGATTATACTCCTAGGCCTACAGCATTCATTTTCGATATTGAGGTTTGTAAATAAACAATTGCATAAACTCTTAAGTACGCTTCCACCACAAAAGAATCAGAAATGATGCCCCAAATCAATATGTAAAACACAGGGAAATGACAGCGAATTTGAATTCTTTCACAACAAAAATGTCGAATTCCGCCACCGAGGTCGTCACATACAAATATGCAAACCGCCTATAGAAGATTCATTCAATTCACGAAAATTGAAAAGGACTTGGCCAAATACCCATTTGAGCAAGAGCCCGTGAGTGCCAGACCTTCGGATTTTTATAAAAGCTGAAAATTTTTCTATGTGTGTCCCTAGTACAGATAAGAATGATCCCCACCCATGAAGCTGAGACAGCGGTAGCTTTGGCAGGTAACAAGCAACAAAGGTGTATAAAATTCCATCTCAAATTTATCATAAAATAAAACTGATTTTTTTTTAATTTGATTCATAATAATGTCAAAACTCGCGTTGCTCATTGCCAGACAGTTCGTATGGTTGCAACCCTCTGCCGGACACCCTTAAACTATTATAATTTTTAATTATACTTACGTTATATTATAAAACCTAAATTTTATATATAATTTTTTGGGGGCCTATTAATCTATGTTTACATAATGGCGGGACAGTTTCGACGGTTCTATCATCTTGCCAGACGCATTCAAAGTGAGCAGTAGTTCGGAGAGCAAAGAGCGTATACAGTAACTAGTGCGAGTGAGACAGAGCGCTTTATAAATTTTGTTTTTTACCATTTAGTCGTTTAATGCAGGTACTAACTACAGAATAATAATAAATCCAGTTCGCATTTATGACGATGTACCTATCTCTGTAGTTGTATAATTTTTTGCTGCGAACTAGTTTATTTTGGGCAAAAAACTCATGGGACATTTTTTGTTTAGAATGAAACAGGCTATCGGAAAGAAATTTTTAAATGGTAAACAAATATTAAGACAAAATTTACATTGGAAATAAACATTAGGGGTTGCGTTTCCCACCCTTACAACCATGGGGTAAACCAAATAAATGATGTCTTCTTGCTGGTAGGAAACGTTAGGTTTATTTCAATATTGTAACTTTCCTAGTGCTTGTGAAAAAAAATGTTATACAAATTTTATACAGGATAAAGAAATATATGTAAACAGACCCTATTCTAATTTCGATTTTCCATAGCTCCTCTTGAGGACCCCTTGAATTGACTATAAGAGAGAAATATCAATTCAACTAATATATAAGTGTTTTTTCACGAATGCAACGTCTTGTAGGCCGGCACGGATAAATCAGGCCGAAAAGATCATTCTAAAATCAGTCGGGATCCAGATCCCAGGACGCCCTAAGCATATTCCCGAGCCACTTAGGGAATCTGAACAGCTACGTGGCAATTGAACTTCCCCAATTTAGAATAATCCGGATCTGCCAGACTCTAAATAGCAAGAGAGTGAAAACGAATTAAAGAAAAAAATCGAAAAGTATCCGGAAGTACCGATAGCATCTGATTGCTTCGGCATTTTTAAGATCCGGGAATCGTGAAACGCAAATTGGGATGCAGAAAGCATCATCGGCGCGGAATGAACTTGTCGGATGAAGAGGCGAAAACAAAATTAAAATAAGTCTAACCAGATGATGAAGGCAGAAAGAGATCGCTGTCTCGATACGAAAATATATATATAATCGAGTTATCGGTATGATTTCTGACTTATTCAAGTGATTTGATATTTTTTTCTCAAGTTCATTATTCACGGATATTGTAATTCAAACTTTTTTACTAAATATAGAATTTTCAAAACAATAGCTTTTCGTAACAGAGACAATATATTCTGTTACGTCCATTGAAATATTTTGTTAAGCTGGTCGAAATATTAAAAATAAATTAAGAGAACTATTTACAGTTAAAGAAATTTCTGTTACCACTATAATAAAATGATCCTTCCTCAGATGTTGCAGTAA